>OZ010797.1:353849772-356372314 GCA_963932465.1 Maratus speciosus | reverse complement strand
TCCGAACATCTGGGGTGATTAATTTCAAGGAATTGAACGAAAAATAAAAACATAGGTAACTTAAAAAATCTCTTCAAAAAGTTTCATTTTTTTTTTTTTTTTTTTTTTTTTTTAAATGAGTTTGAAAATGTCTCAGAAAATTTCGAGTTATTGAGCATGGAAAAATATTTTTTTTAATACCTCTTAACATGATTCTGATAAAACCAGCTCTTACAGAAAAATGAAATTAAAAATTCGTCAAAAGCGGCCAGATAAAATTGTTAAACTGAGTTTATCTCTAATCTTGATTTATTTTTGTTGTTGAAATTAGTACTTAACTTCGAAATCTACCTGCGGCTGTAGGCCGAGCCGGTAAAGATTTTTGATAAATAAATTACTTACCGAGTTATAAGCTATTTTGGGTCGGTTTTTCTCCTCTCTTTGGTTGTTTTTTCTCATTTCTTTCGGAAATTCGGTTCAAATCGCCAATTTTGATTGTATTTTCTGACAGATCTTTTATGTTTACCAAAAAAAGGGGAAACGTCTTTCGATTACATAGTTTCTGACTAACAACACCTACCGATTTCATGCTTTTCCGAACAAAAATCAATTAAAATTTGTGTCATAAAGTTGTCCTTTTAGACTTGAGAACAGCCTTAATTTTACCAAAATTACAAAGAACCTGCATAAAAAAACGATGCAAATAATTTGTTCTTCAGCAAAAGATTATGTGATAAAGAATATTTCTCTAGTGCAAGGTCGTGTATATTTTAATTACAATGATATCAGCTATCAGTTATTTTGATTAAAAAGTGATATAATTTAAGACTTTAAAATGGCTGAATAACAGTCGCCGATGAAGTATGGTTCACTATTCCACAGTCTCAGAATGGTGACTGTTATTCAGAAGTTTTATTGTATTTGTTCCAATTTATTTTACTTAATATTTTATTTTGTAATTAAAAAATATTTATATTATTTTTCGTCCGGTTGTTTAATATTTATTAAATATTTAATTGTACTGAACAGGTGAGCAGCATTGGGGGGTTTCCTAGCTGATATCAGCTTAACACCGAATCTTGAAAATGAATTATCTTATGTTATGTGAACCATTGGGATAAATAAAACTTACTTTAAAACTACTTAAAAGAAAAAATTAAGAAAATCAAAGAAAAAATAAAGTTGTAATATAATTAAGTATTAAAGTTAAAAATTAAGACTTAAGTCGAGTAAGAAAATTGATAAAAATATTAATAATCTTAATAAATGGTCTATCTGTAGTTGTAAAACTACTATATAAAAAGAAAAGGATGAAAAAGAGAAAAAAGTTAGCAGTGTTCAGAGTTACCCTCACCAAGCTTGGGCAGGAAAAGCTGTAAAGGAGGCAGCAAAAGCCATTTTAACAAAAAAAGGCACTAATCAGGTCATACATTTTTTTCTCTCTATATTTTAAGGGGACCGGGAAAGCAAAATTCAACCAAAAAATCGATTTTTACTTTTTTTCATATCATTTTAATAGTTTAAACTTTTATCTTTCCAACGACGTGTCTCACATGTTTATACATAAAAAAAATAAGTGTTGAAATTATTCATTCTTTCTAAGAGTACTTCACAGCTTAATGGCCATTTAAATCTTTAATTGACTTTTTCTCAAAACTTGGGTTTTTCATGTTTATGTTCCCTTTATTTCGATATCTATTAATCTTAAGAACTCAGATTTTTTAAATATTATATTGTATACTTTAACACAGGGATTTTATGATTTGTTGAGAATTATTTATTTTAGGCGGTGAAATATTACCAAAAATGCTAATTTAAAAATGACTTTCAATAAATAATTAATAATTAATTTTGAGTTTCACTTAGAAAAAAAAAATGGTCTGTTAAAATACGTAAATCATGTTATTCTAACTACTCTAAAAAATCTAGACCTCTACCTTTCACCATTTCTGAGAAAAAGGTACATAAAGTTGGTGAATTTAACATGGCGGAGATAGGGCTTCCCGGTCCTCTTAATATAGAGAAGATATATATATATATATATATATATATATATATTAATTTTTTTTTTAATCTAAGAAGATTTAAAAAAGGTTTTGTATATAAGAAAAAATAGACATTTAGCAATCTTTGAGTGCTGAACCCAGTTTAATTGCACCTGTAATATTTAATTAAATACCTTTTAGATTTTATCGTTTTATTGATTTTATTATATTTTTTAAAGTTGCAATTAAATTTGCAAATAGTCGTTAACTTTTTTAAAGGCTGTTTTCAAATCCAAAGGGGCTACTTTATGACATATTTTTAAATTTATTTTTGTTCGGAAACGGAAACACATGAGATTGTTAGGTGTTGTTACTCAAAAAGTGTGCAAACGAAAGACGTTTTCCAGTTTTTGCTAAGCGCAAAAGATCTTTCAGAAAATACTGTCAAAGTTGGATGTGACATCGGGAGAAAGGAGAAAAACCTGTCGTCACGTGATAAATATCACTTATAACTCAATAAGTAATTTATTTATCAAAAAATAGAAAACGCCTTTCGATTCCAAGTCGTTTCAATAGTCCCTGCCAATTTTTTGACTTTACGTTTAAAAATGAGCCAAAAGTTTCGGGGTTGTTGAGCAAGGATTTGAGCAGCCTTCACTGTAAAAAAAAAAAAAAAAAAAAAAAAAAAAAAAAAAAAAAAAACGGACTTAAAAACGGAACTTCTACTGGCAATCGAGACGCCAGTACTATTTCTGACGGAAATTTTCCCCATAAATTCCAGAAATCCGTATTTTTACGGAAAAATTTCCACATAAATTACAGAAAATTTTCCGTTTTCTGGAATTTATGAGGGAAAATGTCCGTTAAAATACGGAAATAGTACTGGCGTCTCGATTGCCAGTAGAATCTCCGTTTTTTTACAGCGTTGATAGTGATTTTTTATTTGCTTGCTTGTTTGTTCTTACCTTCCATATATATATATATATATATATATATATAAATCATGCAGAAAATATGCTGAGCGAAAGTCAAACTTACTCAGTTTCAGACTGAGTCATTATTCTTCTTACTCAGTACTATTTTTACACACTAGTATACATTCTGCCTTTGAAAAGAATAGTTTAAGCGGACAAGGGACCTTCAAACTCATTTTTTTTATTATTTTTTTAAATTGTACTTTAAATACTTTTCAAAGGCCCACTACATGAATTTGGCATACATTTATCACACAGGAAAAAAAAAAAAAATTGGGGAGAGAAAAATAAGGAATTATCTTGAATATTTTAAGCGTTATGAAGAACTTTTCAAAATGCCCCATGCGCATTACCTTTAACTTTTCCATAGTTATACTTAGTTTCAAAAAACTATGCACAGTTTTATTTGTATATGTAAACCAATCTGGAATAAGAAAAAAGAAAAGAAAAATTAGGAATTTTAATTGATATTGAATGCGCATAGGCCATTTTGAAAAGTTTTTCATAATTCTTAAAATATTCAGGAAAATTCTTTATATTTCTTCAATAAATAAATAAATAAATAAAAGTAATAATAATAATTTTTTGTGTGATTGTATATGCCATAATTCATATAGAATTCCCTTGAATAGTATTTAAAATGCAATTGTCATTTTTTAAAAAAGGAGTTTGTCTCTTGTCCCCTTAAAATGTAAATAAAGAAAAGTTAATTGCATATTATTACTTTAAAATAATGTATGCATTTTCATTTTTCTAGATATATATAGAAAAAAATGTGATTATGAATAAGAGAAATGAGAAAACGAGAAGTAAATAAAAGACGGAGATACATAATAAGCATAATCAAATCTTTTAAGTGTGATGTGATATTCTGCCAAATAAATAAATAAATAAATAACAGTTTCATAATTATTTGAAAAATCTCGAGCATTTTAAATGCAACTTAAAAATAAAGGCATAAATAAAACCCACAAACATATGATAAATATACGGGAAAATGTCATATTACACATTGCTATACATTCTGCCTTTGCAAAGCAGTGTAAAATGTAAATAAAGCAAAGTTAATTGCATATTATTACTTTAAAATAATGTGTGATGCATTTTCTTTTTTCTAGATAGTTAGAAAAAAAATTGAGAGTATATGAACAGAGAAATAAATAAAAGACGGAGGTAGGGGACATAATAAGCATAATCAAATCTCTTAAGTTTGATGTGATATTCCACCAAATAAATGAATAAATAAATAAATAACAGTTTCATAAATATTTGGAAAAGCCCTTGCATTTTAAATGTAACTTAAAAATAAAGGCATAAATAAAACCCACAAACATAAGATAAACATACGGAAAAATGTCATATTACACACTACTATACATTCTGCATTTGCAAAGTAGTTTAAAATCTGAATAAAGAAAAGTTAATTGGATATTATTACTTTAAAATAATGTATACATTTTCATTTTTCTAGATATATAGGGGGGGGGGGATGAGAATATGAATAGAGAATGAGAAAACGAGAAATAAAATAAATAAGAAAAAGAGAGGTAAGGGGGAACATAATAAGCATAATCAAATCTCTTTAAGTATGATGTGATATTCTGCCAAATAAATAAATAACAGTTTCATAATTATTTGAAAATGCCCCAGCATTTTAAATGCAACTTAAAAATAAAGACAAAAATAAAACCCACAAACATATGAGAAATATACCGAAAAATGTCATATTACACACTGCTATACATTCTGTCTTTGCAAAGCAGTGTAAAATGTAAATAAAGCAAAGTTAATTGCATATTATTACTTTAAAATAATGTATGATGCATTTTGATTTTTCTAGATACTTAGAAAAAAAATTGTGAGTATATGAACGGAGAAAGGAGAAAATGAGAAATAAATAAGAAAAAGGGAGGTGAGGTCACATAATAAGCGTAATCAAATCTCTTACACACGGTGTGACATTCTGACAAATAAATAAATAATAGTTTCATAATTATAGTGAAATCTGTCTAAGGCGGAATCGCTTGGGACTGAAATAAAATTCCGCCTTAGACAGATTTCCGGCTTAGAGAGAAAAACTTTATAGACATCCCGTTCGTAGAGTATTAAACAATTCTTTGGCTAAAGATTAAATCTAACGTATCTTTTAATTTTTTAAAAATTAAATAAACATGAAATCTTTTTACATATTTTTATATATTTATAGTAATATTAATTTACACTACAAATATAGTACACAAACACACTGATATAAATCAAAATTACAAATTTTAGTAAAAAAAAAATAGTTATATTTACCTTAATAAATGGTTTAAAATTCCATTATCTTGAGTTTATTTAGAAAAAAATCGAATATTGTTGTTTGTTTATTTTTTTTCTTAATCGCTTCTTTTTCGGTAGCACATTGTATTTCAATTAACATTGGTATCATTTCATAATTGTTTCGCGCTATGAAAAAAATTTTGTAAAAGCTTTAGATTCTTAAGAGCATCTTGATATGACTTAATGCTAGTCACTCCGTCTTCTACTTCATATTCATCAGTGCTACTCCCACTATTGTCCTCTAGCTATTGTGCTATGAGAAAATCCACTGACTCATTATAATCGCTTGTAGTAAGTTTATCATCGGCATGTATGTATTCAGTAACATTTGTAATGTCCTTGTCCATCTGGAATGAAACTGCAAATGTTATTCATCAGGTCTTGAAGCTCTTCCTTTTCAACATCATCTTTACCACTATCTGAAATTTCTTCGGTGTCGAAACTGAACCACGATTTCTGAAAGCACTTAATTATTGTATCAGGTGTGATTTCTTTAGAGGCTCTGTCAATCCACTTAACTGCATCCAAAACTCTTACCGTCTTAGCTAGTTTGGATGCAGACTTTGCTGCTTCCATTGCAGCTAAAATTGATCAAAGGAGATATTTTTTGTAGACAGTTTTTAGAGTTTTGATTATCCCTTGATCCAAAGGTTGAGTTCTAGATGTGGTATTCGCTGGCAGGAATTGTAGCTTCACATTTGTTAACTCTATCTCGGGATGGCAAGGTGCATTATCTAAAAATAATAACACATGGCGGTTATCTCTTTGCATTTTTCTGTTAAACAATTTCAACCATTCTTCCATGATTACTGCTGTCATCCACGCTTTCCTTTGAGATTTCCAGGTAACCGGTAAATTTGACACATCAATGTTTTTGAAACATCTTGGTTTCCGTGATTTTCCAATTACTAATGGCTTTTCCATTTCTCCTTTCATATTGCAGCAAAGAAGCAAAGTCAGGCGCTCCTTTGAGTGCTTTCCACCAAAACATGCTTTTTCTTTTTCAATCAGAGTTTTCGTAGGCAATTCCCGAAAAAACAGTCCTGTTTAATCGCAATTAAAAATATCCCTTTGAGCATAACCATCTACTAATATAGAAATTCTGTCCATCCATTTTTCAACATCAGAATCCGGAATGTCTTTTGATACGCCGCACATTTGTCACAGATTATATCGAGCTCTGAAGCTCATCAACCAGCCATTTGATGCTTTAAAATCTTTTTTCCCAATTTCCTCAGCAATTTCTTTAGCTTTTTAACGAGCTAAAATTTCTAATATGGGCAGATTTTTTGCTCTGGCATTGTTAAACCATTCCCATGTTAGTTTATCGACGTCTTCGTTTTCAACTTGCCTTTTACGTTTCCGAGTGCAATCTCCCCTTCTTCAAATTCTTTACAAAGTTCATCCTTCTTTTTGATAGCATCATAGGTTTGAGTTTTTCCACATTTGAATCTCTCACATAAGCTTTTAACTGGAACATTTTGCTCTTTGAGTTTAATAATTTCAATTTTGTCTTTTAAGGATAAAGTATTCGACGTTTTTGATTTATTATCCATTTTGGGAATAATGACTTAAATTATACAACAAATATCCTCTTTATAATATATAAGTGTATACGACATACGACAACGATATCGTATTGCATCTAGCACTTACTGGATTAAACACAAACTAAAGTTACTTACACAACTAAAGTTTCACAGTCTGCATTTTCTTCACCTATTGAAAAGAGCTTGTAGATATTTCGGGAAGTTGTGGCAATATTCTTTTTGTCTAAAATTCAACAAAGAAATCCGCCCTTCTATTATATGACAAAGATTAGCAGTTGACCTAGGGATAATCTTTTTCCTGTTGACAGATATTGTAAAACATAATCTCCAAACAAGGACATTAAAACAATCAAGCTAAGTAAATTGTTTTTCATGTGTCAAATGTGATTTATAAAAACAATCATCAAAAGTGATTATGATCTAAAGGAAGGAAGGGAAAGTGATTGCACAATCGTAAACAGACATTTTATTATAAACATTTCAAGACACTCAAGAACTATAGACTCTTATTTTAAATTACTATGAATATAAATATTGATACAAATAATTTGTTATTCTAATTTATGGCACTAATTTCCTGTTCTTTATTGCTGATAATATTTATACATGTTTTTTCTCTATTTTCACTTGTAATCTTGACTCTCCAAAGGAGAGATGTAACTTCTAAAGCTTTATTAAATATTAATTTTTCTTTCTATTTATAAGTTTCGGCGCAAATTTAAGATTTACAAGTCACACAAAAAAACATATGTCTTTATAAATGTCCTGGATGATCACACGTTCATAAAATGTGAATTAAATCAGAGATATGAGAAGATGAAGTCATAATTACCCTTCCGCACGCAGATTACCAGATGATAAACGGATATACATAAATACAAGACAATCCCAATTGATCTGACCTATGTTTTGTTTTATATTGAGAAATAAATAGTTTATTTTTGAGGATAAAACCGAACATCACGCAAGTACTGATAGCAAAGTTTAAATATTGCTATCAAATTGATTATGAGACTGAAAAAAAATTCTCAATAAAAACGTTGTCACTAATTGATAAAAATAAAATTTGGTAATCCGATAGGGTAATTTATTAGAAAAAATAAAAACGAATCTTAGCAACATTATGGCTTCTACAAAAGATAGCACGACCATTGAAAAATTGAACGCCAACAATTATACAAATTGGCGGTTCAAAGTCGAAATGCTATTGATTCGAGATGAATTTATTGAAGTTATTACGGAAGAGTCCCCCCCTCCATTGAACGATGCTTGGACCAAGAAAGACAGAAAAGCAAGGGCTTTAATAAATTTGTCCATTGACGACAGTCAAATAGTGCATGTCAAAAATTTAAATACAGCTAAGCAAACATGGGACGCACTTAAACAAATCCACGAGAGATCTAATCTCTCTAGTAAGCTGTACTTGCTACGAAAATTGTACAGTACAAAATTAACTGAAGGTGGCAATATGACAGCCCACATAACAAAAATTTTAGAGATAGTGGATAAACTGTCAGCCATAGGTGAAAATATTACCGACTCCCACATTTCAGCACTGCTGCTGTGCTCGTTGCCATCGTCCTACGATACTCTAGTTACTGCCCTGGAGGCCAGAGATGAAGCTGAGTTAACCGTTCAATTTATAAAAAGCAAGCTTACGGATGAATATACTCGCAGAGTAGATAGTAGTGAAAATTCCGAAAACAGCAATAAAGCATATAAAACACAAGGTAAATTTAGTCATTCAGAACAGAAAAGAGGCAGCAATAAGTACTGCTCACACTGTAAAATGAAAAACCACTCAAATAAAGACTGCTGGTTTCTAAAAATGAAAAACAACAACAGTTACACTAATAACAGACACTATAAAAATAAAAACAATTCAACATCACTAGTTTATGAAGAAAATAATTTACATAAAAATTTGGAACCTGAAGAAAGAAAACACACAGTAAATGAAAACAACAGTGTCGCTTTACTAACCGAAGAGTCCGAAAATAAAGGAACTTTTATAGTGGACAGTGGCAGTTCCAGTCACATAGTAAATTCAAAAGAATATTTTACCAAAATTACAAATAATAAGGAAACAAACGTCACAGTCGCTAATGGTAATAAACTGATTTCATATGGATCTGGAGAGGTAATAATTCATACCGAAAATAAAAACAAACAAGTTATATTGCGTGACGTACTATACCTTCCTGACATAGAAACTAACCTGCTGTCAATGAGTAGGGCAACTAAAAACGGTTGCAAAGTCAAATTTGAAAAGTATAAATGTGACATAATTCACGAAGGCGACGTTATACTTCAAGGTAAACTTAAAAACAATCTGTATGAAATACGTGTTAATAAAGATGAAAATCACAAGCACTATGCAAATGTCACCTACAACTGCTCAAATGCAAATTGCATAGATTTGTGGCATAGGCGAATGGGGCATAGGAGCTACGACACAATAATGTCCATGTTATCAAAGGACTTAGTTGAGGGAATTAAAATCAACAACTGCAAACATAATGCGAAATGTGAGGTATGCATCAAGTCAAAAATCAGCGAGACCCCATTTCCTAAATCAGGTGCATATAGAGCTACAAAAAGGCTCGAGTTACCTCATTCTGATATATCTGGCCCTATAAATACACCCTCCATTGGGGGGAAAAATACTTCGTCACCTTTATCGATGAATATACACGATTTTGTGTAATTTATTGAATTGCAAATAAAAGTGAGGCTTCAGAAAAATTGAAAGAATACATTTCAATGGTGAAAAACAAATTTGGAAAAATGCCTACTGAGATCAGATCGGACAACGGTGGTGAATATACGGGTAACGAAATAGAAAAATATCTAAAAGAAAATGGGATTCATCATCAGCTCACCGTACCATTTAACCCAAGCCAAAACGGTGTCGCAGAGCGTAAGAATAGGCCGCTACCAGATATGGTTAGAAGTATGCTAAATGAAGCAGATCTCCCGCACAAATTATGGGGGGAAGCCATATGTACCGCGAATCACTTACAGAACCGGCTAACTTCAAAATCGGTAAGCACCACACCCTATGAATTATGGATGAATAGGAGACCAAATTTGAAATATCTCAAAGTCTTTGGCTGTACTGCATACGCCTACATACACAAATCAAAGAGAGGAAATTTAGACAATATTGCGGAAAAGGGCACTTTTGTCGGATACGACAGTCGCTCTAAGGCGTACAGAATCTATACAAGTGACGGAAGAGTAATATTGGCCAGAAGCGTAAAATTTATAGAAAATAAAAATAATCCAGATACTAACGAAAATCTAGATTAGAAGAGAATTGATCGCGGAAACAAACAAACAAACACAACAGAAAGACACAAATGAAATGGAAATAGATCTGACACCAACACAAAATGAACTAAGTCCACCCCCCCCCCCCCCCCCCCGTCACAACAACAAATTCCACAAGTGAGAAGATCAGAAAGAACCTGTAGAGGTGCGCCGCCGGACAGGTTTGCTTATGCAGTTCGGCAATGATCCAATATATGTACCTAACAGTTGGGAAGATATGATGAGTATAGAAAATCCTATAGAAAAACAGAACTGGATAAAAGCGACAGAAGAGGAAATGAATTCCCTTAATGAAAATGAAACCTGGTGTTTAGTTGATCCCCCACAAGGAGTAGGAGTTATTGGGTCAAAATGGACTTTTAAAGCGAAATATGACGAATTCGAAAAAATCAAGCGTTACAAAGCGAGATTGGTCGCACAAGGATTTAGACAAAAATACGGAGTAGATTTCGATGAAACTTATGCGCCAGTAGTTTCCCATACAAGTTTAAGAGTCTTCATAACTGCCGCAGCATACCACAATTTCAATATTAGGCAGATTGACATCAAAACGGCATTTTTACATGGTGAATTGGAAGAAAATGTTTATGTATCACAACCTAAAGGGTATATAAACACTAGAGAACCCAATAAGTTTTGTAAGTTAAAAAAGGTCCTATATGGACTAAAACAAGCTGCAAGAGCATGGTATTCAAACATTAGTGAAACACTAAAAGAATTAAAATTTAAACAGAGCAATGCTGATAATTGCTTATTTATAAGAAAAGAAGGGGAAAACACGGTTTATATAGCAGTATACGTGGACGATATACTCATCGTAGGAAAAGATGAAAATATAAATGACATAATAGATAAACTAAAATCTAAGTACGCACTTCAAGATTTAGGTCAAATTTCCAATTACCTCGGGATAAAAATACAAAAGATTCACAACGGCTTTAAACTAAATCAAACAGAAAAAATAATAGAAATTGCAAAAAATTTAATTTATAGAAGATTCTAAGCCATATGGCACTCCAATGGAAACAGGCTTTCAACAATTAGACAATGAGGAAACACAAATGCTAAACAAGACTAAGTACCGACAAGCAATAGGTGCGCTGTTATATGTTGCTACAATAAGTAGGCCCGATATTTTAGTAGGTGTAAACATTTTGAGTAGAAAAAACGAAACGCCGTCTGAAAGAGATTGGAAAGGTGTTAAAAGATTAATAAGATATCTATATTCAACAAAAGACTTAAATTTTGTAATTAGCACGGAAGAACCACAGATCCTGGAAGTATATACTGATGCAGATTGGGGTGGAGATCTAAAAACTTTTTTAGGCAAAAAAGCCACCTCTACTTTGCGCAGCTACACATGCGCTGATATTTAGATAAATAAAATAATTTACTAATTCTGGCCTTGCAAAATAAATCAACTAAATATAATGATATAGGTAATTTCTTACTTTTATGTTGTTGCTCAGCAATTCCTCGTATGAAGGATTGGTCCGCATTTAAATCTGGTTCGGCGGCGGCGTATCCATTTGTCAGGAGCACCTGTTATCCCGCTTTCTATAGTGTTGTGTAAAAAAAGAAAAGTAGAAGTTTAATGTTTTATCTTTTTTAAATTCAATCCACTCCTGAGACTTTTTCTATGCTGATTAACTAATTATTATTGACACTTTAAATTTACATTTTAACTTATATTTTTACAAACTGCTGCCTTTTGCAGCAACAATATTTCACTACATCTTTTCTTATTGAAATTTAAAGAACAACTAACTTCTTAATAAGAGTGTTTATTTTTGGTCCTTTACAGTTCGATGACGTAGAACTCTTGCATCATGCGTGGGCTGATATACGAACATATTTCAATTATTAATGTTCTTGTTTATTCAGAATAGCATAATTTTGGAAGATATAAAGACAGAGTTGATTATGAAATGATTTACTGCTACTAAATTAGTTTATTTAAGTATCATAATGTTTATGTGTCCTTGAAAATGATTGCTTGTTTAATGTTTCGAAAGTAGTTTACTGTCAATATCTGAGAGGGTTATAAATCCATCAAAACCAAGAAGATCGACAACAGGCAATTTATTCCTATTAGGAAAGAATCCAATAAAGTAGATAACGAAACGACAAACATGTGTTGCACAATCATCTGCAGAGGCAGAGTTCGTAACAGCGGCGTGCGCAACACAAGAATTAATATGGCTGCTAAAACTATTAGAAGATCTTGATATACCGCAAAAATTGCCTATAGTAATTTATGAAGACAATAAATCCTGCATAAAAATGATAGAATCCGAAAAGTTTTCCAATAAAACGAAACATATTAAATATAATTTATTGATATTAAATATAATGTGATTAAACAGCTGAAAGAAGATAAAATTATTGAATTGCGTTATTGCCCAGCAAGTCAATGGCAGCGGACATACTTACGAAGCCAGAGCCTAATCCTGAATTTCTAAATAATAGAAACAAACTGAAATTACAGTACAATCCTCGTTAGGAGATTAAGGGGGGAATTGTTGACAGATATTGTGAAATATAATCTCCAAAAAAGGACATTAAAACAATCAAGCTAAGTAAATTGTTTTTCATGTGTCAAATGTGATTTATAAAAGCAATCATCAAAAGTGATTATGATCTAAAGGAAGGAAGTGAAAGTGATTGCACAATCGTAAACAGACATTTTATTATAAACATTTCGCGACACTCAAGAACTATAGGCTCTTATTTTAAATTACTATGAATATAAATATTGATACAAATAATTTGTTATTCTAATTTATGGCACTAATTTCCTGTTCTTTATTTGCTGATAATATTTATACATGTTTTTTCTCTATTTTCACTTGTAATCTTGACTCTCCAAAGGAGAGATGTAACTTCTAAAGCTTTATTAAATATTAATTTTTCTTTCTAGTTATAAGTTTCGGCGCAAATTTAAGATTTACAAGTCACACAAAAAAACATATGTCTTTATAAATGTCCTGGATGATCACACGTTCATAAAATGTGAATTAAATCAGAGATATGAGAAGATGAAGTCATAATTACCCTTCCGGACGCAGATTACCAGATGATAAACGGATATACATAAATACAAGGTAAGCCCAATTTATCTTACCTATGTTTTGTTTTATATTGAGAAATAAATAGTTTATTTTTGAGGATAAAACCGAACTACACGCAAGTACTGATAGCAAAGTTTAAATATTGAGGGTGAAAGGGTGTTGAAATGACCCATAAGATATCAGTGTGGTAGCCCGCTCTTTTAAACAGATCCTCTCACTTTACCGTAATCAAAGAATGAACTTGTCAGAAATCCCGTGATCCATTGTCCAACATTTCGCATACAGTAATAGAATCATCCTAATTCCCCAAAAAATTGGCATCAATCAACGAGGCACCATTCTGACCTCTGAGAATGAGACTGGACAATACATGTCATTATGAAAAAATAAGATTTCTTTCCCTTTATATTTCGCAGCGGAATTTTCTTCCGCCTTAAACAGTAAATGTGTTCCCTCGGGCCCCAAAATGAATGTTCGGTTCCGCGTTTCACAGATTGTTTCCGCCTTATACAGATTTCTCGGAAATCTCTATGTTTAAAAATGTGGGACTCTGAAATGTTTCCGCCTTAGACAGATTTCCGGCTTAGATAGATTCCGGCTTAGACAGATTTCAATGTATATGGAAAAACCCGAGCATTTTAAATGTAACTTAAAAATAAAGATATAAATAAAACCCACAGATTTCATATTCAAAGTGGAAATAATTGACAAGTGGTTGTAAAAATAGCTGTAACTGATATTCTAGTAGGAGTAAATAATTTGTTTTAGCACTAAAATTATCAAAATTGACATTTTCGTCAAATTTATAATATTTTTTTCGATATCGCGTTCTCTTTACATTAAGCAAACACAGTCATTTTTTTTAATATATATTATCAAGTATTATATACTGATGGATTTATAACCCTCTCAGATATGGACAGTAAACTACTTTCGAAACATTAAACAAGCAATAATTTTCAAGGACACAAAAACATTGATACTTAAATGAACTTATTTAGTAGTAGTAAATCAATTCGTAATCATCTCAGATATCATTAACTGATTTCAAAACAGGAAACCATTCAAGAATACAAACATTTGAACACGTAAATAAATACATTAAGTAATAATAAATCATTCCGTAATAAACAAACTTTTCTATTTTAGCTAAATTATCCTACTCAAGTTATACAATTACAAATAAATAATGATATTAATATGTGAAATATGTTTGTGAAATTTGTTCATATATAAACCCAAGCATGCTGCAGCTGTCTGACGTCAACATCATCGTCATCAAAGAACTCTGACTCAAAAAACTCTTTTCTTATTATTAAGTTAGTTGTTGTGTAGATCCCGTTAAGTAATCATGTAATGAAAAATTTACTGCTGCAAAAAGGCAGCATAATTTAAATGAATATATAAATTGTTAACCGAAAATGTAAAGTTAGTTTTACTAAAATAATTTCTTAAACCAAAGAAAAGGTGTCAAGAGTGGAATCATTTATAAATAAGATAAAATATTAAACATCCACTTTTCTATTCATACACTATAGGATTTCGTGCAATATAGATAACTCGTGCCCACAGCATTTAAAATGTGTGTCAAGCTGCGATAAGAGGATTGCTGCTGCTGAAGAAAGATAAAGGTAAAAAATTACTTATATTATTATTATATTTAAATGTATTTTCATGGCCAGAAACAAAATAATATTTATTTATTTATCTAAGTATTAGCGCGCGCAACTTACTGTGCAGAGCAGAGGTGGCTTTTTTGCCAACATATACTACTAAAAAATTACAACAACAGTTGTCGCAGTATTTATTCACTACCTCCTCCTCCCAATTTTTATTTTTCTTCTAAATTTGAATTTTTCATTTCTTACACCACAAGAATAACTTTTCTTAAAATGGGGAGATAAAAATTAAATTGCTTTTCATAGAAATTTATTCTTTTTCAATTCTTATATGTCAGTTTATATTAATTATAAATATTTTTTATATAAAAAAAAAAAAAAAAACTACGCGAACAGCACTTTAAATAAAAATCTTTTCTTTATCAAAGTTAAATCACGAACATCCCATAAATCGCCATACAAATTAAAAATAATTAAATGGAATTAAAAATAAACATACTTCAAAAACTACTGAACAATTTTGTTGTTGAAAAATTAATGACTACCTTAGGCTGAAAAAACTCCGATAAGGCTTTTAAATTTCTGTCATTAAACGCTAAGATAAGCGGGTAGAATATATACTGTAAAAAGCGTAAAATTTGACAGTAAAATAAGAAAAAAAGCTTTCAGTGGGAGTAATTAATTTACACTTCATTCATTAGTTGATCATATCACTTAATTTTTTTAAAAGTCACATGCAATGTTTTTTTTTTTTTAAACACCCGCCTTCTAAAGGGTGCGGCCATTTTTTTTTCAACCATTGACAAAACTGAAAGGCGTAGCTTGTTTTAGAACCTCCTTCACGTAAAGCGCCCGCCTCCATTGGTCGGAGTTTTCGCGGCGGCGATTAGAGACAACACAGGCGCGAATGTTGCTTCAGACGTGGAGTGCAAAGTACGGTGGATAAGTGTCTAAACATTCTCTTTGATGTCAAATGACATCATTCTAGGAGAAGATGACACTTGTGGTTTTGAAAAGATGAACTTGTGACCCTGACGCCGCCATGTTTGATTCGGAACGATAGCCTGCAGTTCTTGTTCTGGTGTTTATGAAAGAAGTTGCCACAACGATCGGAAGCTACTTTTGTTTACAAACCGATTTAGACAGAACTCGTGCGACCGATCTTTGAAGATGTTCAAATATTTTCGTTTTAATCTGTCTGAACAAATTTCTTTTTGAATATTGGAACATTAAAGTGTATTTTACTTCCTAGTGGCAATAATATATATTTTTTTCTTGATAAAAAAAATGTGTAAATATATTTATGTTATATGCAAATAATAATATTATTGTGATAAGATTTCTTCAAGCAGTTAAATAATCCCTATACATAGATGAAGCAACATTAAATGAATTTTATGTGTGATAAATACTATTGAGAAGTGGACAAATAGTTAAAAAAAATTCGTTAAATAAGATGATTTATTACTTTTAGAAATAATTTCGAAACGAAGAGTGGCAACAGCAAGAAATTGTGCATATTAAATAATATTTATCTTTCATTAATAAAATAATACTTTTTGTGAAAAATATCTTTGAAAATAAGTAGATTTAATATAAATTCTTTGAGAATAATTTTGTTTATTTTTATGTAAACAAATCTCAGAAAAAATTTTACCCAGACAGATCAGAAATAGAAGAGAACATTTCCAAGATTAATTTAATGATTAGGAAAATAATATCTTTGGAGCTAGCAAAGAATCATGCTTTGTTTATTTATAGAGTTATAAAAATACCAAAAAATCATTCAATGTATTAAAGACAATAATGAATCCTGTGTCTTCAAATGAACCTATAAGCTTTATATGAAGCAGAAATTACTGTTTTGCCGACATTTATTTTGAAACTTTAAAACTTTCCCAATGTTGCTCGTTGGACCGGACACTTGCACCACTCCGACAATGCAAGAGACTCAGTCGGTCTCTCCCCGTGACTCTGCGGGGAAGAATCCTTCCGCTACGGACTTTTCCATTGCTGCTATTATGGCCAAGGGATCATCGGGTACAACTAAAGAAAATAAAGCAGCAAACGAAGGTAAGCTTTAATTGTTATTAATTAGGGATGCACCGACTATTCGGTATTCTGATGTACTACCGAATATTAGGTTAGGCCGAATATCAAACAATTCGGTATTCTGAATATTCGGCTTGGTCGAATATCAAACTATATTCGGTATGCCGAACATTTGGTTTGGCCGAACATCAAAATATTCGGCCAGACCGAGTAAAAAATCTTTTAAAAAAATCTTTTTAAAAACCTTAAAAAAACTAATATTTTAAACTGTCAATTAATTATTAATAAAGATATTTAGAATAATTAGAAATAGAATTATATTTAAATAAAAGAGAATGCATAGAATTATATTAAAATAAAAGATAATGCTTTTATTCAAACAATTCGGTATGCTGAATATTCGGCTTGGTCGAATATCAAACTATGCGGTATGCCGAATATTCGGTTTGGCCGAATGTCAAAATATTCGGCCAGACCGAATACTTAGAAGACCTTTTTTAAAAATCTTAAAACAACTAATATTTTTAACTGTCAATTGATAAAGATATTTAAAATAGAAATAGAATTATATTTAAATAAAGGAGAATGCATAGAACTATATTTAAATAAAAGAGAATGGCTTTTACATTTTTTATTTGCTATTTCAAAAGTATCACATAAGAAAATTAAACAATAATGACGATTTTAGTCCCTTGACAATTAACGATATATGTCTGTAAATTTTTTCTTCCAATTCCTTCAAAATTTCACTTTGATTTTAAAATATTTCTTTTAGAATATAAGAAATTTTTATTAATTTGTTTTAATTCAGAGAGGAATCCATGAAATTTAATTTTTTATCAATTAAAGAAGTTTTAAAATTATCCTCTTGTTAAATAACAATTCAAAGCATAGATTTTTTTTTTTGTGTAAAATTTATTTGTTAAAAGATCTTGTTTATCAGAATGGAAGGAAGTATGTATGTTAAAAAATATTTAAAATTGTTTTTAAATTTTTAACTTTTTAAAACTTTCAAACTCTGAAATTTAAAAGTATTCAGCAAGTCGAATATTCGGTATTCAGCTTGATAGTCACTATTCGGACAACGGAATATTCGGTATTGGGTTTGCCTGTTGGCTTCGGTATTCGGCCAAAATCACTATTCATTGCATTCCATAACTAATACAGAGAAACCTATCTATACGATAATAAAAAGAACTAAAAATATACTTTGTTACAGACAGGGTCAAGGACACGTTTGATTTAACTTTGTAAAGTAAAATATCAAAATCTGCTTTATTAGCAGATTTTATTTAAGTACCACAGTGGCTAATATTAATGTTTCATTCTTTTAACACTAAACATAATGGGAATTTTACTCAAGTTTTTAAAAAAAACCTTACACCATATTTTTTATAATATAATCTTTTTATTTAATTTATTTCTGCGTGACTTTTACTTTATTTATTTTGTAAAGAAATTTCTGGATCGAATCGAAATATTTTTATTTGGTATCGGATCAACTGGACCCGTTTGTGCTGCATTTAGTGTTATATAATTAGTGTTATATTAATTGTTAGAGCGTTAATAAAATCTGCATAAAAGGCAGATTTATAATGTTCAACTGACAAATAATTCTTCCCTTGTTCCTTTTCCCATAATCCAGATGCCTTTCCAACCAGGAAGTAGCATGCAAAATATATCTTTTAAAATAAAAACTAAAAAGAAAAATAATAATTATCCAATTTTAAGAAAAGTTTGATACAACTTAAATGAAAAACGGTAGCGAATTAATTTATATTATATATAAAAGTATTCAACTGAAACTTAATAAATGACTTTGAATTTTATATACTGTCATTTACAAAATTGCGTTTATTTTAAAGATTTTAAGGCCAGCATGGGATGCTCAATTACTCTTCTTTTATGAACTACTATAAAATTTATTTAAAAAAATTAAATATTACACTTAATTATGATGAATTTGAAAAAGTAAAAATCTAACCATGCTCATTATTGTAGTATTTGTGGTATTCTTTCAGCTCTGTATTATTCCTTTAGAATGTACTTCATAGTATCAGTGCTTAACAAACTGTATAAAAATAAATGTATAATCTTTGGAAACATTTAAATTGAGAAACTTTGAGAAAAAAATTGAGAAACTTAAGTGTCTTATACTTTTTGGTAACAATACTTTTTTCAACAAACAAAAATAACAATGCATTGGCGAAATAGAGGTTATGATTTTATAATTATCCTAATTGACAATGAAATTTAATTTACTTGCAGTAACAAATTAGCAAAAGTTTTCATTAAAAAAACAGCTTTATTGAGAAATTTTATTTATTCGTTGGATTTGCTAAGATTAATAAATATTTGTTAATTTTTTATTTCAAAGATACCTTCTGTGTCAATAAAATATGTATATGAGGTAGCGCTTTAATGTTTCTTATTAATTTGATTGTAATTGATCTTGTAATCTTGCAATCTCTTTACAATTTTCCAAGGTTCGTACGGGTACCGTTATTTTTCAAGGCAATATATCAGTATTTTTTTTTTTTTTTTTTTTTTTTTTTTTTTATACATATAGAAAAATAAATCTAGTAGTTTAAACGGACGAAATTTCGCCTTATTTAAGGAGAGATTTTCCATAAGAAAATACTGATACCAAAGAATTTCTAGTCTAGAAATTCAAGGACCCATACGAACCCTGTTTTCCTTAATCTTTTTTCCATTGTCAAGGTGCTTGTGCCTTTTCCATGATCAAGGTTCCTCCCTGTACTGCTGATTATCAGGCAAAATATAGCTTTAAGAATGATTAATATGTAAATAGAGATTTTTTTTTAAAAAAAGCAGTATACATCTTAAATAAAATTATATGTTTTGTTAATTTTCATTTGGTTGTGGATCAGTTTGTATTAAAAATAAATTATAAATAAAATCCGACTCAATTATAACTTATAAATATATGTTTACATTTAGGAATTGTTTGTTGTTTATATTTTTTTACACTTTGCAATTTTCCTTCATCTTTTTCCCATTTTCAGGGCATTTCTCCCTTTTCCATGATCATGGTTCCTTCTGTCCTGTGGATTAATATGCAAAATATAGCTTTAAAAAATAATTATGTAGTAGTGGCAATAAAAGTATGATACATCTTAAATAAAATTGTACTTTTTATTATTTTTAATTTACTTGCATATTAGTTTGTATTAGAATAAAATAAACCTTCAATTATAACTATTGCAATTTTCCTTGGTCTTCTTTCCATTGTCAGGGTGCTTGTGCCTTTTCTATGATCAATGTTGTGCCTTTTCTATGATCAATGTTCCTCTCTGTCCTGTTGATTATCATGCATAATATAGCTTTAAAACGATTAATGTGTAATAGATGTATAAGAAAAGCATAATATATCTTAAATAAAATTACACATTTTATTAAGTTTAGTTTGCTTGTGGATCGTATTAAAAACTTGATTCAATTATAACTTATAAATATATATTTAAATTTAGGAATCGTTTGTTGTTGATATTTTTTACACTTTGCAATTTTTCTTCATCTTCTTTCCATTTTCAGGGCACTTGCCCCTTTTCCATGATCGTGGTTCCTTCTGTCCTGTGCGGATTAGCATGCAAAATATAGGTTTAAAAAATAATTATGTAATAGAGGCAAGAAAAATATGATATATCTTAAATAAAATTATACGTTTTATTATTTTTAATTTGCTTGCGGATTAGTTTGCATTAAAAGAACAAAAAATCCTCAATTATAACTTATTTAAATTGAGGAATCTTTCATAATCAGACTGTAGGAATATTTTTTTATAACAATGCTTCTTTCAGTAAACAAAGTTGCTAATTTTGTCGCTAATAATACATAGATGCAAGAATTGTTTAGTATTTTTTGAAAATATTAATCAATAATGAAAATTCATTTTCTTATCATAAATTAATGAAAAAAAAATTTAATTAAAAATATGTAAGGGCTGATAAATAGATAGCCAACATTCTACAAGCAGATCTGAATATTTTTTCAAAGAGAAATATGTGTCAAATAAACATGAAACAGGATAGAGAGTATCTTTTTTAAATTATCATAAACCTCTGTTTTAGGGAATGTCATAAATTTAATCTGTGTCAATGATTCTTTAATTTTTAGATGATAAGATTTATAATTTTATTTTATGCTTTGCTTCGAATAAATGTCTCTTCCTCAATTTTAATTTCCCTTATTTTGGGGGAGAAATGAAAAATACAATCGACAAATGACTTTCTCAAAATATTGATCGCAAACAAAGTTGATTTAAACCCACTTCAAACAAGAACAGACTTTTTAAATTTTGTTCTTGTTTAGGCAACCAATATTCCTCAAAGAGATATTGTTCAAAGAAATCTGAAATGTCTGAAATCCCTGTCCTGATAAGTAAGAATCAACATAGAGATATACATGAGAGATAACTTCTATCTTCATATCCACAAATCTCTGTTCGGAGAATGGCATGAATTTAATCACTGTCGAGGATTCTTTAATTTTTAGATGATAAGATTTTTAATTTTATTTAATGCTTTGCTTCGAATAAATGTCTCTTCCTTCCTGATAAGTAAGAATCAACATAGAGATATACATGAGAGATAACTTCTAATCTTCATATCCACAAATCTCTGTTTGGAGAATGTCAAAAATTTAATCACTGTCGAGGATTCTTTAATTTTTAGATGATAAGATTTTTAATTTTATTTAATGCTTTGCTTCGAATAAATGTCTCTTCCTCAATTTTAATTTCCCTTATTTTAGGGAAGCATTAAAAAGTGCAATCGTCAAATATTTTCCTCAAAATACTGATCGCAAACAAAGTTGATTTAAACCCACTCCAAACAAGAACAGACTTTAAAAATTTTTGTTGTTGTTTAGGCAGCCAATATTCCTCAAAGAGATCTGAAATAGGGCTAACATCCGAGTCCTAAGAAGTAGGAATCAACCTAGATATACAATATACATGAGAGATAACTTCTAATCTTCATATATCTATACAAATCTCTATTTGGATAATGTCATAAATTTAAACATTGTTAATGTTTCTTTAATTTTTAGACGAAAGGGTTTTTTATTTTATTTATGCTTTGCTTCGAATAAATGTCTTTTCCACAATTTTAATTTCCCTTATTTTGGGGGAGAATTAAAAAATGCAATCGTCAAATGCTTTTCTCAAAATATTGATCGCAAACAAAGTTGATTTAAACCCACTTCAAATAAGAACAGACTTTTTAAATTTTGTTGTTGTTTAGGCAACTAACATTCCTCAAAGCGATCTTGTTCAAAGAAATTTGAAATTTTTGAACATGCGTGTCCTGTTAAGTAGGAATCAGTACAGAGATATACATGAGAGATATCTTCTAATCGTCATATCACAAACTTCTGTTTGGAGAAATGTCATAAATTCGATCTTTGTCAATGATTCTTTAATTTTTAGATGAAAGGATTTTTAAATTTATTTTATGCTTAGCTTCGAATAAATGTCTCTTCCTCAATTTTAATTTCTCTTGTTTGTTTTATTTTATTTTATTTTATTTATTTATTTTTATTTATGTATATATATATTTTTTGTTTGTGTGGTGGTGGTGGTGGTGGTGGGGGGGGGGGGATTGGGGAGAACAACAACAACAACAAAAAATAAGTGAAACCGATACATGCTCAGCAAATAAATAAATAGAATGCTAAATTCATTTTTAAAAAGTTAAAATTACACTATGTGCAAATTACTTAAAAAATGAAAAAATATTTAAAAAGGTGTTAAATTACTTTAATATCCTTATTACTTTCAACTACATACATAGCCTTCGTCAGAAAATACAAAAGTACAAGCGTCTTATTTTCAAATTTCACGTAGTTAGTGTCGAAAGGAGTGAAAGTGAAAGTAAAAGTCAATATTTAGATCCGGAAAACATTGGGAAAATAAAAATATGGATATAGAGGGAAGTGGCATATTTACCTGTTTTATTATTTGTATGCTGTACGATAAAACGTCATTACAAAGAGTGTTTTCTTTAGTAATAATTTCTAGATTCATGGATAATTAAAACATGATAATTCTTTAAGGGGCATATAATTTTTGTATCTTCGAAATTAACTTGTATATTCTGCTTCTGGTTAAGTCTTGACAAAGCTGTTGTTGGCCTGTTGTACTTCAAATGTTCTTTAATACGATCTTTAAGTTTACGAGAAGTCATTCCTATGTACTCACTGTAAAAAAAAAAAAAAACGGACTAAAAAACGGAAATACTTCTGGCAATCTAGACGCCAGTACTATTTCCGTTTTTTTTACGGGAATTTTTACCCATAAACTACAGAAAAATTTCCGTTTTTAATCAGAAAAACGGAAAATTTTCTGTAATTTATGGGTAAAAATTCCCGTAATAAAACGGAAATAGTACTGGCGTCTAGATTGCCAGTAGTTTTTCCGTTTTTTAGTCCGTTTTTTTTACAGTGTTCGAGATACTACACCTTTAATAAAATTGAAAGATCTAGTTAGAGCCCCCGATCCTGAAAGATGAAGTTTCTGGAGTATATGTAATTCCACTGAAAACAGAAAATATTTATCTCGAATACAGGAGTAATCAGGGGGGTGCCAAATCGTTAAAATCGGCCAAAAGTGACCAAAATTCTTACCTTTGCAAAGATTTAGGAAGAAAATGCGCTCCTCCCCTTCCCCCTATATCCCTCAATGTATCTATAAAGATTACTTTTCATATAAAAATTTTCCTAAACATTGAAATTGAAATTTTTTTTTTAATTTAAAGTTCTAATCTTATTTAATTTTTTATATAACATATGAACCACTTAACAGATTTCATTACTTCTTTCACTATTATGTGAAGAAAAGGCTTCTTATTAATATTTGCTTTCAGTATTTATAAAAATATTACTTACAAAATTTATAATAAATTTAAAAGTAAAAAAAAGAGGGTTTTTGAGAGAGATTTTTTATTTTTACTTATAGGAATATATTTAAAAAAATTTCGCATCAAATTAAAAATCTTGAAGACAATTTATTAAAAATATAGCATAAAAATTCTCTACAAAATTTCATACATATAACTTGCAAGAAAATTTAGATAATCTTTTTAAACATGACAAATTCTGGCAATATTCAGTCTGAGATAAATGGACTTAAAATTTTAGTTACGGGCAAGGCAGAACTGCTAGTGTAACATAAAAATTGTTATATCTTCTATTGTAATCATCGTAGATATATACGTGGTTTGCGTTATTCAATTCATTTATCTTTGTAGTATTTTATTAGCAAGAAATATAAGGTAATGCATTTCCTTTTTTAATTTTGACTCCTGAACCTCTGGCTGTTCTCAAAAGGGTCTACTTTCTGAAACATTTTTTAATTCATTTTTCTTCGGATACGTATGAAATTGACAGGTGTTGTTATTCGGAAACTATGTAATCGAAAGACATTTTTCATTTTTCGGTAAACGCAAACCTTTTTTTTTTTTTGGCCAAAAAATACTAAAGTTGGCATTATGAACCGATTTTCTGGACAGGACAAAGGGAAACCCGGTGCACGTGACCACAATCGCTTACAACTCGACAAGTAATTTATTTATTGAAAAAATGGAAAACTCATTTTGATTCCAAATAGCTTCAATAGTCATCCCTGCCTATTTTATGCCTTTACATTCAATAATGAGTCAGAAAAGGTGTAAGAAAGTTTTGCGTTTGTTGAATAGGGGATTTGAGAACAAGCCTTAATTTAACCCCAATTGGGGGGAGGCGGGATTTTTTTTTTAGACATCTTATGTCATACGTAGATAAACCAAAGGAAAATTTGCAAATCAATACTCTCTACAACTAATCAATTATTTTTTCTATTATTATTCTACTTTTCCTACTAGTATTTGTTCTTAAAGTTGTGACCATATTTCTTCTGATACTCTGTATACAGATGTGAATAGTATCTAGTACGAAATTTATGTCTACATACAATAATAGGTATGAAGCTTAGTACTATAGTCACTTTAGCATAATTCACAAAAAACTTTCTATGGGTAGATAGAAGGGGTAGTAATATTTTTTCTTAAAGTTGTGACCATCTTTCTTGTGATATCCTGTATACAGATGTAAATATAGTACCTGTTTTAAAATTTATGTATGCATATAATTAGTATAAAGCTTAGTACTAGTCACTTCAGCATAATTCAAAAAATAATTTCTATGGATAGGTAGAAGGGATAGTAGTATCTTTTTCTTACAGTTGTGACCCTTTTTCATGTGATACCCTGTGTACAAAGGTGTGAATAGTACCTAGAACGAAATTTATATATACATGCAATAAGTATGAAGCTTAATGCTTAGTCACTTCAAGATAATTCAGAAACGATTTCTATGGATACATAGAAGCCCCCCCCCCCGAATGATATTTTTCAGGTAAACTTTTATTTGAAAACAACATTTATAGACAGTTTGTTATACAAATTGGGCATACCGGCAGCAATGTAAAAGAACCTGTAATTTTTACAGAAAAACTGTATTTTTTGCAGAAAAAAAATTATTTAAAGAAAAAACAGTTTTTTCTGTAAAAAAAATATTCAGGTAAAAAAAATTTTTAGAATTCTATAAAAAATATTTCCTCGAGCGGTGTATTTTTTAGATAAAAAGAAAAAAAGACCTTTCCAAGCTTTACGTTTGAAGCTGAATTTTTAAATGCAGAATCAATTATTATGTGGAACAATATCAGCATAGAATAGTCATAAACTGTCTAATTTAGATAATTCAGTTACTTATAGCTTCACATATCTTTTCTGGTTTTGGTTTAACTCAGTTTTAACTGGAATAACAGGTTAAGGAATAAAAAAGCAGACAAGCTTTATTATGTTAAAAATTTACAACAACAACAACAAAAAACGTCTTGCAATTTGTATTTAAAGTGTTGTTGTATAAAACATAAAATGATCATGATACTTAATGCAGAATCCAAATTTTTACTATTATTATTATTATAGACTGAAAAAGAAATTTTTTCTGTTTTGAATTAGCTGATCTTAATTGTAAATGGAAAAAAAAAAAAAATATTTAAAATAATTTTTTTTTAAGTTTTTCTTGTGATATCCTGTATACCAGATATGAATATAGTATACTTGTTTTAAAATTTATGTATACATATAATTAGTGTGAAGTTTAGTACTAGTCACTTCAGCATAATTAAAAAATCAATTTCTATGGATTAGGTAGAAGGGATAGTAGTACCTTTTTCTTACAGTTGTGACCATCTTTCATATCCTGTATACAAAGGTGTGAATAGTACCTAAATACACTTCTCATACCTACCTAGTACCTAGTACCTAGATACACGTGCACTTCTCGTATATACAATATTTCTTAAGGTTGTTCTCAAATCCAAAAGAGCAACTTTATGACACAAGTTTTAATTTATTTTTGTTGGGAAATGCATGAAACTAGCAGGTGTTGTTGTTCAGAAACTACGTAATCGAACCGTTTTGTCCGTTTTTTTGCAAACGCAATAGATCTTTCAGAAAATAGTGTCAAAGTGGGCGTTTTGAACCGAATTTCTGGATGGAAGCAGAATTATCACTCAAAGAAGGGTGAAAAACGTCTTTGTCACGTGATCAAAATCGCTTATAACTCAATAGGTAATTTATTTATCAAAAAATGGAAAGCACAGTTCGATTCCAAATCGAATGTTTCAGTTTTTAATTTCTATTAAGTCTGATAATTTTCCAAATTCAATGTTTCAGTTTTTAATTTTTATTAAGTCTGATAATTTTTAGAATCAACAGCAAGTTGACTGTTTTGAAAATATTGGATAGATAAGAAAAATAAAAATAAAAATCTGATATATTTTTTTTCATTTTCGAAAATATAATATTTACGAACCCTGTGTTCATATTATACGAATAGTGTAAGTTAAAATAGTCAGCAATGCTCCGCTTAATGATAACTTTTTTGAATATTAAAACTGTAAAGTTTTTCCTTTTGAGTTTAACTTATGTCTGACTTCTTTTTGTGCTTCAAAATTTTTCATGGACTTTTAAGTTTATGTCTGCCTTATGTATATAATCCATACTTTTTCTGGCATACACATATTTTTCAAGATAGTTTAGTAGTAAATCGTGTTTATTTAACCTCATAATTGAATCTGTCAAATTACATTGTTATGAAAAAATATTAATGCTAATAATAATGCAATTTCTGTGTATTAGGGTGTCTTAATTTTCATTTATCTCAGAGCATTCAGTAACACGTAATAATATATCCGTACACTTCTCGTATAAGGTTAGTTGGGGCATCTGGGACATGATTTTACAATGTGACTCTGGAGCTTCTGACAATTCAGCTTCAAAAAGCTAATGTTCATTTCAATTAAAGTCTGAACTTCTGTAAATATGTTCAGTTAGGTTCCCTCTATCAGACAGAAATGCTCAAAATTACATTTTAATATTTAAAAATATAAAAATATGCATATTTCATCTTTCTTTCCTCATGGGTCCAGTTGCCCTCAAAAATGCTGTAACTGGACCAGGGGGGTCTATGTTCCACACGCGTTTATATTTTTTCATATCGGATATCAGGTCCTGTTTGAAAAAGTGTAAACAACTTAAAAAAATTTAAAGCAGGCAGATCATGTAAATTATATGTCAATAAACAGCGCTGTAAGGGAAACCATTTGCTGTCAGTGTGCCTAAAAAAAGCACCAAAAGGGAAAACATTAAATTTATTTATACCAAAAATATAAAACTTAAGTAAGTACTTATGTACTTTAGTATAGATAATGAGTATAAAAGTCACATGGGTATTTTAAGGAAAAAAATAGCAAGGTAAATCTCTGAACAAAAGGCTACGTAAGTACTTAAGTACTTTATCTTTATCCAGGAGACGCATTATAATAGGGAAAATTTTATTGTTCCTTAAAGAAAGGTGCGATGAAGATATTATTTTTAAATAGTGGTAGGGACGATAAAAGATTCCCTATAGCATAGCTGCCAAATTTTACGCTTTCCTTTTACCACTAAAATATTATAGTAAATGTTGTCTTATTTAATCGTCGAAATCTTATGATTAAACAAAACGAAAATCTCTATTAAATTTTAGTGGTAGCAAGAAAGCGTAAAAATTGGCAGCTATGCCTATAGAATGCGACCCCTGTGTATAGTACAATTTCAAGGTCTGGCTTTCAGGGGCAAGGTACTTGCATTCGTAAAATGTTGAAATAATTTAATGACACCAATATTTACAAGAGAATATATCTGAAAACATGTAAAAGTATATTTTCGCGTACTTAATAAAGGTTAAATTTTAATTATAAAATTCAGGTGCCAATGTGGCAATTAGGAATTAAAATTAAGTGATGCCATAACGGCATCACCGCCTCTCAAGGGGTCAAGAAATTTGGTTTGATACCACTCAATATGCTTTTTTTAAAAATTTCATTACGTTATTTTAATAAGGTATTCTATCGTTTTCTTTATTGTGAGCAAAAACCAATGGAGAAATTTACTTCCCGTAGTAAGAGAAACACAAAAAAACTATTTATAACTATTGGGGTACCCGGATACATGTCCCAGTTACCCCATTCTTGAAACATTTATGGGGTAACTGGGACACCGGGCTTACATTTAAAACATGAAGTAAATATGTATAGATACCTAATAATATTAATGTAGTTATATGTCTAATCTTTAAAAAAAAAGATTGTTTAATAAAAGTACTTACAGTATTTTAATAAAAATCCGGGGAAGTTCAACCATATTGACATTGTTTTTAAAAAAAGAAACGTAAATTTTTGACAACCTATCACAGCAAAGTGAGAGTTATGATTGAGTTGATACACATTGTTTTAGGAAGTAGAGATAAAGGGGCATTGCTCACAAAAGCAAAAACTTAAAAAACACCAACAGTTTTTTATAAAATAACCTATGGCCCAGTTACCTCGTGGTTCCAGTTACCCCAACAAACCTTACATTATTTCTTAAAGCTGTTCTCAAATCCAAAAGAGCAACTTTAATGACATAAGTTTTAATTTATTTTGCATGAAACTAGCAGGTGTTGTTGTTCAGAAACTATGTAATCGAACTGTTTTTTCCATTTTTTTGCAAACGCAATAGATCTTTAAGAAAATAGTGTCAAAGTAGACGTTTTGAACCGAATTCCTGGACGGAAGCAGAATTATCACTCAAAGAAGGGTGAAAAGCGTCTTTGTCACGTGATCAAAATCGCTTATAACTCAATAGGTAATTTATTTATCAAAAAAAATGGAAAACACAGTTCGATACCAAATCGCTTCCATAGTCAGACCTTCCAATTTTATATCTTTCCGTTAAAAAATGAATTTGTAAATGTGTCAAAACGTTTTTCGCTTGTTGAGTAGAGAAGTTGAGAACAGCCTTAAAACACGATAATCTTTCGTTAGGGCCCAAAAATTTCGTATGGCTAGAACGTAATATATTTCAGTGATCGGGCTATGTGTTACGTTAGTTCGTATAAAGAAAATCTTTCAGGCCTACGAAGATTATCGAAAATGCAAGGCACAGTTAAATTACAAAGAAAAATACTTTAGTTAAAATAAAGATTTATTTGTATACAGGGTGCAATATGTTATCTATCGCCGACCTTTAATTTCTCAACCGTTGGTCATAGACATATAGTTCCAATTACAAAAACGTTTCAAATGAGCTAAATATTCATGTTGTGGCATTATTTAAAGTAAAAAATCAATTTTATAAAAATTACGAAATCTAACTTTTTATACGGCTCCCCAGTCTCCATAGTTATATTTAGTAAAAGTTTACACATATCATAACAGATATAACACAAAAAGTTTGACATCTGTACTACAAAAATTGACACAGCTATTAAATTTCAAAGTTTGAGATTTTTGCATATGATTTTGTCTTTCATTGAGGGATCATTTAAAGGATGAATTAAAGCAAATCGAGATCAAAATCAGAGTGCAATTCTGCTGCAATTTATCTAGTCCTTAGTAAGTGTGCTTTATTTTCCGGTTGTCGATTCTACCTACTTTGACATTTGAATGTTTTTCAACCCATAAAAGTTAGCTCAAATTTTTAGATGAAATAACCCTCTTTGGTGATTCCCCGATTTGGTGATTACCGGCTAAAGGTGGTTTCGCCGTAAAAAAGACATTGCACCCTGACCTGATCTCGAATCACTTTAATTCATCTTTTAACTGATCCCTCAATGAAAGACAAAATCATCTCAAATTTTGAAATTTAATAACAATGTAATTTTTTCAGTTAGTCTTGACCCCGTTCTTGAGTGTCCTTTCTTTCTTCGCGCGGAAATTCGGTTCAAATCGCCCACTTTGACACTATTTTCTGAAAGATCTATTGCGTTTGCCAAAAAAAAAAAAAAAAAAAAAAAAATGGAAAAAGCAGCTCAATTACATAGTTTCTGAACAACAACACCAGCTAGTTTCATGCATTTTCGAACAAAAATAAATTAAATCTTATGCCAGAAAGTTGCCTTTTTGGATTTGAGCTTTAATAAAATTTTTTGATGATACAAATAATTTTTGTGATTTATACAGAAGATAATGAAGTAATAATAATAATAATAATAATAATAATAATAATAATAATAATAATAATTTGAACAAGGCTGTGTAATTTTCATTCACAGATTTGAAAGTATTATGCCCATACCTTTTTTTTTTTTTTTATGTTTGATTAGCTGCGGCTTAGTACTTGTTAAAAACATGCTAAAATCTTCTCTATTTTAGCCACTAGACATATTATTTTATAAAACTTTAATGCCTCCACTATATCTTTTTAAATATTTGATGTGCAGGGAATGAAGGGGATATATAAAAGTTCTACAAAGTGGCTGAGGGTTTCTTAAAGATAATTTGCTTTAAAAAAGAAAGAAAAAAAAAAGGAAACAGATTTTTCTGGTTTCATTCAATGTTGTTGAAATTTTTATTATAAGTAGTATAGAATATTCTTATTAGTATTTCAAAGTAATATTCTAAAAGTGATAAACCTAAAAAAAAAAAAAAAAAAAAGAAAGAAAGAAAGAAAAAGACAAGCTTGAAGGTGAGATAATTTTTGGAAAGCACTTAATTCATGATATTCGGCAGTTCTTTAGCTGATTTTATACCCACTATTAAATTGATTTATTTTGCAATTTTTCACTAATAAAAGTAAAGTATTTAAACTATTTTTCCAGAAAAGTATTTATAGCTTACATTTATCTCTCTGATATTCCTTTTGTAGTTTAACAACAACAACAACAACAATAATAATAATAAACACCTGAATTTTGCGACGATATAGATCATGCATTTTCAATTCTAACAAGAGGCTGAAAGAATGCAGCCTTAAAATGGTGTTTTGTTGAAAAATGCTTCTTGTAAACGAAAAGCTGTAGCTGTTTATTTTAATTTCTTGCAAATTCAGTTTAATTTTTTTATTTAACTCGCCATTTTAGCAGTGGAGAAACCTTTTGCAATTTAGTAGCAAAAGATGTGGAGATATAGATATAGATATATACATAAAGAGAGGGGGAAGAGAGAGAGAGAGAGAGGGGGGGTATTTACTTAGCATTGATAGTAAGTTTATCGATTTTTACATGGAAAATATTTGATATGTGTTTGCATCACCACTCGCATTTTATGACCTTTCTTTTTGCATAGTAAAAATTATCCTAATTTGACAAGATTTTATGTGATTTCTAACTCAAAAATGAAGGGATTAATTCACTTGTTGAAAAATGGTTGAGACTAAAATTAATTATATATATATTATATATAATATACTTTGGAAAAAAAAGAATCAAATATCCGCCTTTATACTTTAAGAAAAAAATATTTAGTTTATAATGTACTATATAGTATATATATATTTTTTTCTTTGAATTACAACCGAAAAGATAATTCCACTGAAAAATAAATTAAAGGGGTGACAGTGGCAATTATTATCGTATATTGGGATTTTTTTCTATTATATCGCGGTTATTGTGAAGGGGTTGATGTGCCTAGAAAAAATAATGGTGATTATTAAACAACGACGCAACTATTTTGGAATCTGTTAAAGGGAGGACATTACCACTGTTTTCTGTCGCAATCATATACTTATGAGCCTATATCATTATTGTGAAAAGACTGATAGGCATACACTAAAAATAGTGATTTTATGCACTGCAACCCCTCCCCCCCCTTTTTTTACAGATATATAAACCATTTTAAAAAATTGTGACTTAACTTTTAATAGCCTTATATTTGTAATAACACTACTTTGTTATGAGATACAAATGGACTTAGTGAATTTAATGTAGAAAATGAAATGCTCGTATAAAAATTTACAAAGAGTAAATTAACGGGAGGACTCTTTAATTGCATGATCTGATTTCCCACCTTATTTTGAACATTTTTGAAATTTTCATTGCTTATTTACCTCCAACAGATAAGCGCGTTTCAACCTTTTTTGGACACCCTGTAACAAGGCTTTCCCTCAATTTTCGTAATCTTTCATAATTGCATCTTTCAGTAAAGTTTATTCATAAAAATATGTAGTAACTCTCTTATTTTATTGTGATTGCCAAAACATAATTTAGTATGAACAAATGCTTCATTGAAAAATTTATGGTGACAAGTAGAATTTCAAAGCGTCCAAAAAATTGATTTAATCTATATCTCCAAATTTTCTTATAAAAGTGAATTTATCATAAAGTAAGCACACATTTCTTCGCAAACTTTTTAGTTTAACGGGTTATGTTTTCTACCAGAAATTTAACAAATTACACGAGTCTCTGGATTATAGGCACTATTGAAATACCGTATATACTCGTGTATAAATCAACCCCCTCAATTCTTAAGCAAAATTTTGAAAAAGTTGAATTTTCGTGTATAATAAGTCGAAACAACATTTCTGGTAGTATGTTGAAAAATGATTTGTAATCGAGGATAAAAAAAATTAATAAATTTTTATTAAACTAGTAAACTTTTTTACGTTTCTAATCAGACTTTTTTTTTTAATTCAACGTTTTGAAACTGTATAATTATGTAAAGCTGAAGAAGCTTAAACTATTTTGAAACCTATTCACATCAGGTCAATGATACTTACGAGTAAAAAGGAAAAAAATTCAAAAATCTATTCAAGCCTCATTTACAAGGGTAAACAACTTCTTAGATTGCTAAAATATAGCACATCTTTGTATTGTAGGACTTTTAGGAGAGATACCAGAAGCATTCTCAAGTTTACTCTTTTTAAAAAGGGGATTAAAATTGATATAAATATATTAAACACATTCCTGGAGGAACCTCTATTTATCTATTTAATAATATTTCACAAGAAAAATAAGGTAAGGAAAATTGGTTCTCTCACCTGATGTCCCGATGTCGAAAGATCAGCTGAACGATACAAGATGCAATCTATGGTATTTCTTCATTCCTATTGCGGAAAGATCGTGGCTAAATTTCATTTGAAGAAAAAAAATAATGTGTTAGTTAAAGTCTTATTTATGAGTAACCAATGAAATTTTCTTATTTCAATAAATTGGAGAATCAGTATCATCTTGACTATTCCTTTAATGTAACTTTATCACACGACAAGAAGACGGGACAGACATTGAAATACGTTATTACAGATGCATTGATAAAAATTAACTGACGGTGTGTCAGAGAGGGAGAAAAAGGAGGCGATACATATGCCTTTACATTGAAAACCACAATTAGCTGCAGAAATTGATGAACAAGAGAAAAAACACATACACTAGCATTAAAAGAGAAGAAAAGAGTCACTTTGAGTTCGAATATTGCAGTTCTTGTTTTTCTGTTTTTCTGGATTAAAATTTTGTTGAAAAGGGGTTCAGTTGTATTAACAAAAATGCTGAAAGGATGCCCAGTATTGGAGGGAATTATGTCTCAAGAGAAAATGGGTGCAGAACAATTACAGGTACATTATTGTTGAGCTTTTTTTTTTTTCTTTCTTTGTCAGTGACGGGGAAATGACCAATGTCCGCTTTAATCTCTCCTATGATTACTTAAAAGGACTTGCCCATTCGCCGAATATCTACATTTTTTTTTTTTTTTTTTTTTTTTTTAATTACTGTGTATAAGTCGACCACCGATTTTTAACCCTCAAATTTTGTCTAAAATTCTTCGACTTATACATGAGTATATGTGGTAAATATGATCAATGATAGTAGAGAATAGGAAAGTAGAGAGAGAAGATAAGTAGAGAATAGGAAAAAACTTCACCGGAAAAAAATTATGTAACGTTACTCCATAAAATTGGTGGAAGCCATGCTTCCTCCATTTTATTGAGTAATTTAACCGATATAACTGGTGTTACGGTACCCTAATGTGTAAAATTACACCAGTTTTATCAGTTACACCATTATAAGTTAAATTACGCCATAAAATTGCAGGCAGCATGTTGCCACCAATTTTATGGAGTAACGTTACATAAATGTTTTACAGTGTTATCTAAAATAAATTAATTTAATCAGAACACTTTATAAAAACGTTTTGAAGAAAACTAGCTTATTAAACACAACATAATTTCGAACCTCATTATTTAGATTCAACGCTTTTTAAAATTCAATTAGTCAGCTTAAAAGCATTACTTTTTTGTGTTTAAGATTTTTTTTTTTTTTTTTGGGGGGGGGGGCGAGGGGGAAGGGAGTGGAGGTGAGTGGCAGGATAACACGAGAATAAAAGATATTCTTTAAAATGACCTTGGAAAAAAATGTATTGCACAAACTGAGAATTTTCAAAAGCACGCAGACTTAACGAAATAACTTAGAGGCTCTTTTAGATACAGCGCAAAGAGCCTGAATAGATTTTGGTTTATGCAGGTTTTTGTCTTATTTCGGTGCATCTTCTGTTATAATTACATTCGATTTGATTTGCCGGATCCATGAAATTTTCAATTTTAGATAGGATTCTGTTACAGACAATTTTCGTATGTGTTTTTGCATAAGGTTTGCAGAAGAACCTACTAATACAAAATCGCAAGGGACCAGGAAAAAAAAATCCTTCGTAGACAGTTTTCCGTCTTAAAGTTATATCGTCTCTTATAATTGTATTGAATGTTATTTTCCAGGGGATAGTAAAATTTTTGTTATAAGCAGGTTCAGTTTTTCATAGGTTTTGCTGTTTAAGGGCTACTTTAGTCACGCGAAAGTATTCGCAAGCTAATGTCGAAACTGGTTTCGAAAGTAAAAGTATTCTCTCTCACACACACACACACACACACACGCACACACATAAAAAAAAAACAACAACCAAAATCGAAAAAGTAAAAAGGGGCCTTTGTTGAAATCGACCCAAGTTATCGAACGGAAAATAAAATAAATAAATAAATAAAAATAAAATAAATATTGAAATGAAAACGAGGATATTTCAAAAGAACACCCTATGAGATTAACATTAGCTTGCAAGTAAGTCTTTGCCAGATTGAAGTAGCTTCAAGTTGAAATTTTAAAAATCATGACTAACACATCGTATTACACACGATTGATTATTATTTTCTTTTTTTTAAATTCCTTTTTTTATGGAACCAAACATTTAAGAAAAATGTTTAAAAAGTAGAATTCTTCAAAATTTAATTTTTGCAGTCGTGATAATATGGGAATATCGGGTAGAAAATATATTAATGAAGAATAAGTGAATGGATTATGAACGGTCAATACATTATTTGCAAAAAATATCTGAAAAACAGATGTTTCATAGCTTTTAACTGTTCCATTACGACTAGTAGTCCGAACGAAAAGCTTAGCTCTTCTTTTGTATATATTATTTAAATTAATACACTATGTTTTGTAAATATTTGTACGCTACACTTCATTCAATAACCAAGAATTCATAATCTTCCTAACCAGTCATGCGTTTTTGGAAAATAGAAATATGCTGAAAATGCTTTTATGTATAGTCATTCTTTATTTCGTTTATTCTTGCTCAGAAAGCAAGAAAAAAAAAAATGCTAAAAACTTGCATTTCACACATAATTTTACGAAACGTAGTTACAGATTCGCCTTAGCATTATTAGCATGAAGAGAAATCCAAAGGAAAGGTTATTTTATTAGGATTTTTATATACTTTAACCCTTTCATTCATTCACTTTTGTATTTTTTAAACAAAAAAGCTTTTGTTTATTCATTAGTACAGAATGAAACCAATTTACTTATTTATTTAATATATTTATAGGCTATTTTTAATTACACAATCAAATACTTGATTTTTTTTTCTTATTATGCGTTTTTAATAAGCAGAAATATGCCGATTTTAATTTTTTTTATTATTTTTTTTAATATGTTTGTTTTTATTTCTGATTTTTTTTTCCTCAGAAAATAAAGAAACATTATTAAAAACTTGTAATTCACACGTAAATTTTTTAAATGCAGTTACACGTTGCATTAGCAATTCTAGCATTAAGATACAGTGGATATAGAACAGTGTGAAGCTTTAAATCTGCACTGCTCGAGCTGAACGTTTGTCAAGGTTTCGGATTTTAAAGATTTGAAAAACTATTTAATTTTGTAAATTTAATAAACAAACCGGGCTAACTTCGTATATTCAATGACGGTAAAAAACCTTGAAAATATCACTGTCATTGAGTGTACAAAATTGGTCGGTTTGTTTATTAAAAGATTTTTTTAAACTCTTTATTGTTAAAGTAACCACTTTTATCATGTATGATTTTTGTAAAGACTTTTCTAAACTTTGTTCTGATTCATATATATTAACTAATTGTTTAAATGGAGGTTTTGCAAGATTAATAAATAATTTGAGTTTCCTAACCAGTTCCGCGTTTTTAGTAAACAGATAATACACAAAAAATTTTCTACTCACTTCTTTTTTAATAATTCTCTTCCATTAAAAGCACGAAATATTACACAATATTACGAAACTTGATAAGATTTTGAGCAGTATCGGCATTAATATCAATATACTTTGTACTGATTCAAATCAATTCAATAATCAGTTAAAAGGGTTTTTACAAGGTTATTTCACATATAAAAAACTGAAATTTTACGTGTTTGGGATAAACAGAAAATATACAGAAGAATCTTTCTATTTATTTTTTCTTTAATTATTCCTTTCTCTTAAAAAGAAAAAAAAAAGAAAGAAAAATCACAATTTTGCGAAAGTTTATATAAGATCTTGAGCAATATCAGTATTAATATCAGTACATCTCGCATTGATTCGAATTAATTCAATAATCAGTTAAAAGGGTTTTTACAAGATGCCGCGATGTTTACTCGCATAACAGTCGCACTTTTTTTTGCCAATTTTTCATTGTGAAAGTCTAGGCGCGACTATTATGTGGAGAAATCTACTACACAATATTGTATACTCTAATGCAAAAACATTACTGGCTTAAAAAAACTCATTATAATAGAATTAGTAATTTACCAAATATTGCCAGAATATGTGCTGTTTATTGAATACCTTTTTTCTTTTTATGGTACACTCTAAATTAAAATGTCTGAAATTCAGACACTTAAGTGTCTGAAATGGAGTGTTCAATTTTCAGACATTTTAAAATGTCTGAATTTTTTCAGACACTTTTTGCGTCTGAATTTCAGACACTTCAAACGTCTGAATCGCATCCATTTTTTTGTAAGCATCATACGTAGCCATGTTTGACCACGTTGAATCCTGGAAAAATATTTGGCTGTGGTCCTGCCCCCCCCCCCCCCCCCAATACAGCCTGATTTTTTTGGTGCTCTCAGTTTTGGTATACAATTTTCGTTACGTTGATAATTTAAATCTTTTACGACATTGTACTGATTATAATCAATATCGTGAACTTCAGGAGTAGAACAAGATTAAAAAACAAAAAATATTTATCTAAATATTAGATTTTTTAAAATTTATTTTGTTTTTAACCTTATTTTACTTTAAAAGTTCAAAATATTGATTATAATCAGTACAATTTCGAAACAGATTTAAAATATAAGCTTTACAAATATTGCACATCAAATTTGGGGGCACTACAGTCGTAGGGGGACGGGGCACTTCCCAGTTTGCCCTTCCTTTAATCAAGAAGTACTTTTGCAAAAAACGCAACCCTGCATTATAGTTGTCTAAATTGAGATGTCCGGTATTCGGGAGTATCCGTTGTGGAGGTTAATGGAGATTCTCGAATAGCGAACACCTCTATTTAACGAATACTTTTTTAATCAGCAGACATACATATTTGTATATTTTTACCTCAAAAAAGTAGACATCTCCAATTATCGGACAAATTCCGCGGTCCCGAAGTGTTCGCTATTAAGGGCTTTTAAGGTACATAGATAAATATATATATATATTTTATAATCTTGTCCTACTCTAAAAGTTCAAAATATTTATTATACTCGGTTGAATGTGGAAAAAGATTTAAAATATCAGATGTACGAAAATTGCAAAAATCCCCCCCCCACCCCCCACCCCCAAAAAAAAAATTAAAATATAAAAAAATATATTGCCACATAGGCAATTTTACATATACATCACTTGATAATCACAACAGCCATTTAACTATGAATAATGAAAATAAATAAATAAATATTCTACTTTAATAACATTGGGGAAAAAATGACTTTGGTATTTTGTTAAATATATTTGCGTTTTTAAACTTGTCCTACTCTAAAAGTTCAAAACTTTCATTATAATCAGTGCAAGATTTAAGATATCAGCTTTACAAAAATTCATGCAAAATCCCCCCCTCCCCCCCCCCAAAAAAAAATGAAAATACTTATTTAAAAATTATGTTTTTAAAAAATTTATATTTCCACATGGACAAGTTTTTATGTAGATCAGAGGGTACTCACAAAAGCTATTCAACTATCAATAAAAACAAATAAGTACATATTCTATATTAAAAACATGAGGAAAAAATAACTTATGATTTCCAAACTTCTTTCGTCTTAAATATATACAGTAACATCTGTCATTTTTGTATTTTTCGTATAAGTGCATATAAATAAAGTTACCACAATTTTAAATACGAAATCTAGTTAGAGGTTTTTACTTTTTCCCATTATAAATTTCAAATTACTTTTTTATTAAAAATAATAAAAAAATCAGTATTAGAGTTGATTGACAAATCAAATACATATGTATATTTTTACAGGCAGGTTCATATAATAGACCAGTCTCATTTACTTTATTTATCTTTTTTTAATCTGCGGTTTTATGCCAGGAAGTAAGAAAGCATTAGGTCAACTTTCAAAGTTTTTTTTTTCTTTACTTCCTTGTGGCCGTGATTTACTGCGAGATAAAAATTATCCATTTGAAACTAAGAACTGACATTGAATATATAATTCGTAATAAAAAAGAACGTCATAAGTTTAAAAATATATACTTCTAGAATTAGTGGGGTTTTTTGCGAACAGATTCAAAACTAATTAAATTTCATGCAGGATTTTGTTTAGTACAATAAATAAAATCATAAAATACACTAATTTTACTACTATAAAGAAACTTACTTGAGTTGCTGCAAGGGGTAAGAAATATTCCTCGATTTGAAATTTTAAAAACTACCACAACCACAGTGAGGGAGAAAGACTTTCATCAGTTTAAAAGGTAATCCCATAATACATCCGACTAGCCATATTTAAAGGATGAGATGTTTCATCCTAAAAACAGGACCCGCCAGACAAAAGTTTCTTTTTTTTGCCAGTTTCGACAGGACGAAGATGAATAACACAATATTATTGATATAAATTGATACGAGTTAACACTAAGCCCATTGCACACGCTTTGTAGAATTTCCGGGTGTAATCTTCAACCGCCGTCTACTTCTGTTCTGTGTCTATCCCGCCCTTGTATCGACGACAGCTTCTAAGAGACATTTGATGTCGAGCACACACGTCAGATGTATGTATTCAATAAATAAATACTCCAAGTTAATACGAATTAAAATCACAGTACTTCACATTTCGCAAAAAACGAATTAAAATACACGCGTACATAAAAACAAACTTTGTTTGAATTACAACGTATACCACTTCGAACGAAGACATCTAAAACGCATGCGCAACTGGGAGTGCTAGTGGCCCCTGGTGGTTATTGCGTCGGAAGAATCAAAACATCTTAAATTAAGACACGTTTAAAGCAATGAAGTGTCTTAAAATAAGACGTTTGCGGATATTTTAGACATTATTCTCAGTTCGTTTACACCATGGTCATAGTAAGACGCTTATGTATCTTAAATTAAGACATCTATAGTGTCTTAATTTTCAGATTAAGACACTTAAGTGTCTAAAATTCTTTTTCAGTCACATATGTGTCTAAATTTAAGACGCTTCTATTTGCAGTGTAATAGTATTATAGACATAAAATTTACAAATAATCTTTGTAAAAATTTTGACAAAAAATTCTCATAATAAATCACTTTCACTGAAGGTATCCGTATCACTATTGTAATGTGAATCGGTGTATGAAGAATCTTCGGTCATTTCATAAAATGTTATCTTTGCTTCCGTCCAAAGCATTGGAAATACCTGTCTTCTTAAAACTTTTTGAAATTATATCGCTTGTTATTAAAGTCTCTTTTGCCTTCTGAAAGCGCCTTCTTCACATTATCAACAAGATGTCCTCGGAAGCTAATCGTGCACCAGCATGGCTTGTTTTTTTTGAGCAATGCTCCAGACCTTTTCTTCAAAACATTGCGAACCCAATCTTTCATCATTTTTTTCATCCATCAAATTTATGCGAAGAAAATATTTTGACGATTTTTTCTGCTTCAAAATGGGGGTGCGACTTTTACGCGAGGGCGATTATTACGCGAGTAAACACGGTATTTCATTAAATATTAAAAAATTCAAGTTTTCTATAACTAGTCACGCGTTTGTGATGGTAAATAGCAAATATACAGAAAATCTTTCTACTTATTTTTTCTTTAATTATTCTCTTCCGCTAAAATCAAGAAATATAACTCAGTTTTCGAAACTTTATAAAATCTTGAGCAATATCTGTATTAATATCAATATAATTTGTACTGATTCAAATTATTTCAAATAATTATTTAAACGGATTTTTACCAGATATTTCATTAAATAACAAAAAATACCGGTTTTCTATAACCAGTCACGTGCTTGGTGATGAGAAAATATACAGAAAATCTTTCTACTTATTTTTTCTTTAATTATTTTATTTCTCATAGAGGAAGAAATGTGACAAAAACGTATAATTCAGACACATTTTTACAAAACTTTATTATATAGATCCACCAGCACTATTTAGAGATATTTTATGAAAAGTTATTTACTTTATTAACCACTTCATCGCCATTAGACTTTTATTAGTTGTCTTTTCATTTCTTAGCAGTCTTTAAACTAGAAACTTTGCTTTTCCTTTGGACGAATTAAAATTAATTGCTGATCTTTTAAATTGATATATGCTACAGCCAGACAAAAAATCGAGCTTCGTAAACTAGTCATGCGGTTTTATAAAAATAAATATACCAAAATTATATTCATATATCCATTTTATTCATTTTAATTCAGAACATAATGAAACCTTACTAAAATCTTACAAATCACACATAATTTTATGAAAATGTAATTACAAATGCTGTTGCATAATAATATTAAGAGATATCCTTATTACGGAAAAAGTACTTGATATTTATTAGGTAGGGTAAACTACTTTTGAGTTTTAGATTCAGAGGTCACAGTAGAGATGTTGCCGAAAATTATTTGAAAAGTATATGTAAATGTTGAAGTAGAGGTAAATTTTATTAAAATAAACATTTGAAAATGAGAATACATGAGTATTATTATTAAACTATAATAAGGATGTCATACTATAATATTATTATAAGAATTATTATATTTTTAATTGTTATAGGAAAATTATTAATCTTAAAAGGTTAACTTTTTATGATGAAATCGTGCATTTCATTTTAATTTAGAGCAATTAAAACGTAATTAAGAAAAGCAGGGCAATATTTACAACATAAGTCAGAAAATGAAATTGAGAGCTTACTGTTTCATGTTATTCCAACTTCGCGTTGAATGCATATTAAAGTAAAGTTTGTCTCTATCATCACTGTATCAATTTCCCAGTTTTCCCAGTGCCCAAGCTATTGCATATTAGCCTCACGAACTAATTCTGATTTACTTAAAAGATGGACACTTGAAATAATGGCTGTTAGCAGGCCCCGATTATGATAACCTGGAGGCAAATGAAGACTTCAGGCTCCCTTCTCCCATCCCAAATTACACTGATGATCAATTACGTACATAAATTATATCATTTTGAAGTCCTCTAATTTGGGAGCTTTGAAAAAAAGTCCGGTTCACTTTAATATGACCGCAGCTGTTAGAGGCGAGAAAAATCTGTAATAGAGAGCCGTTTTTTTTCTTCCATATTTGTAAAATAGTAATAACCATTGTCATAATAATAAGACAAACTCATCTGATATTTGCGATTCATGTGAAACTTATTCACTTTTTTTTTTTTTTCAATTGAAAAATTTTCCTAGCTACATAATTTTAAAAGTGTAAAATAAATAAATGCCTACTTATGTTCATCTGTATTGAGTGAATCATCAAAAAAAGTTCAGTCTGTAAGGGTTGACTGTACTTTGATGCTTTTATGTTTCAAAAATGAGCGCAAAAATTGGAGTACAGTAAACTTCCGATTATCCGTCACTCGCGGGACCGACGGTATGGCGGATAATCGAAATGGTCATATAATCGAAAGACAGTAAAATACCGTTACAAAAATTACATTTCTATTTGTCCTTTTATAAAAGATAATATTTAAACTTTTTTTTATATATCCTGCTTACTTTCGGTAATAAAAAGCATAATTGATAAAAAGGAATCAATTATAAGGATACAAATTTAGATCTTTACAGAATAAATATGTAGTAACCTGCTTTCATCCAAAGAAATCCCTTATACATTTTTGTTTGCGTTTTGTTTGCGCCTTTACTGCTGTAAAATTACGAATTCTGCGTAATAAAAGTACTTGATTTGCATCAGCTTCTTCTTGCACCTCAAACGAATTAATGCACTTAAAGAGCATAGTCTTCACTTCTGCCTGGCTAACTCCTGGATCATCATTCCCGATTCATCATATTCATCCGCTTCAGGTTTCTCTGAATTCAAAACATTTTGAATAATTTCGTTATCCATTAGCAGGGATAAGTTTAGGAATAAATTGGGTCCTTTAAAGGACCCTTGACAAAAATTTTTATTTCAAAACAGGACCCTTCACAAAAGATTTTATCTCAAAACAGGACCCTTCACAAAAGTTTTTACCTTAAAACAGGACCCTTCACAAAATTCTTTGTCTTAAAAAGAAGTCTTTCTCAAAAATTTTCTTGTTCAAAATGAACATTTCACAAATTTAGTCATTTAAAAGTAAAATCTGACCTGTCACGTTTACACACATAAGAAAATATATGTATTTTACATACATATATCTCCTTAAAAATGTATAAACAAGAACTTGAATATAATGATAATTTCAAATTCACAAAATTATGACTAGATTTTTCACAAATATAAAAAGCTTTTCACAATTTTGCAAAAACAGAACCCTGGGTGAAAAGTCTGGACAGACCCCTGATTAGTTCTTCACAACCAATATCATTATTGTCACAATCAAGCCAAAATATTTTAAACATGGTATGTTTGACACCAAGTTTAACATCTCCAAAGCACTAGATGCTTCAGCATCTTGTGTGCTATCAACCATAGCAATGGCCAATGTTCGTTTCTTATAAAAAAAAAAAAAAAGAAAAGTAATAATAATAATAAAATAAATAAATAAATAAAATAAAATATATAGGGGAGGGATGGCGGTTAATAGAGTGGCGGATAACCAGAAGTTTACCGTACACCATTCCAAGATTTTATACTTTGATGCCTTCTCATTAATTTGAACTATAGATTTTTCCCCCAGTATATTATTTATTTTAATTTATTTGATTTAATTAATTAACTTATTTTTATTTTATATATTCATTTTATTTTATTTTATTTATTTATTTGTTTTATAAAATGAGAAAGAATGGTTCACTTTAATATACCTATATATATTTTGTCAAGTAACGAACGGTTTATTAAATCGAAGCTGCAATTGAAGCTGCATTTTTTGTTGGTTTGAATTCCCAAACGATTATGATGAAATAGTGGTCTGCAGACAATTTCCTAAAAGATACACTAGCAGCATATGCATTTCGCCTGTCTTCGGTAAAAAAGTTTGACTTCGTCATAAATGGACTGCGGTGAAAATGTTCTTAAAAGAAGACTATAAATAACAGCTAGGGTTAGACATTTTAGTACAATCCTTTGAGAGAAAGGTTGTAAATCACAGAAATGTACTAATTAAATATGAATCAACCACAATCAAAGACGCAATGCATTTTGAATCAAATACCTAAATAAAAAATCAACTTATTTAATATATCTTATTGGCATATTTAAAACTGTTGCGCATGGTTGGCTGGAAAATATTTCTTAATAAATGGCACAAAGTTTATTTAAAAATATGTTCAGTGTGGAAAAAATGGACGATTTAAGTGCGTTCAAAAAATAATTGTATTTTTACAGGATATCGAACAGCGGAAGTGGATTTTAAAACCCTGAAAAATGTGTTTATTCTTACTATGAAGAAAATCAATATTTTATACATACATAATAAAATTGTCGTTCTGCAGACGATTTTCTAAAAGATACACAAACGGTGTGAACATTTCGTCTGGCTCCGGTAACCTGATAAATGGACTGGAGTGGAAACGCTCTGAAAAGAGTACTATATAACCCCTGGAGTGACTTTTAGGTAGAGATGGAGCATGGTTTAAATGGCCCATTCCACACTCACAATGCTTTTTGTTGTAGTAAGTTTGAGAGGACTATCGACCAGGAGTACAAACGATTTGCTTGAGAATCATAGGGTTGGAGTATATGGGTTGTCAATGGTGTGGAACGAGCTGTCAAATAATAGGGTACAGATGAAGTCAAGGGTGTGGGATGTATCTACAAATGTTTGTACAATGAAGATTGTACTGAATTAAAACTTACTAGCTTATTATTGAGGAAATATGTTATTTTAACATCATTAGCAAAAAATCTAATTGCAGGAAGTATCTAATTTGGAGAGATTATGTTATAGTGCAAATATTTGATAGTTTTTTAATATTGTCTTTTAGTCTTTTATAGCATCTTTATCCGCTTAAAATTATACGTTCTTAATTGGATTAGCATGGATTTTCTATCTTATGACTATGCATAATTTTAGTCTGGGTACATTGATTTTGATACTTTGTTTCCATTTATTTATTTGAAAGGTTATACTTCAAAGATAATATCTATTAAGGCTGTTGTTCTGAAATCCCCTGCTCAACAACGCGATACTTTCTGACTCATTTTTAAACATAAAGGCATAAAATTAACAGGCCTAACTAGTCAAGCAATTTGGAATCAAATAGTATTTTATTATTATTTTTTTAAATACATTACTTATAGAGTTACAAGCGATTCTTGTCACGTGACAACAATCCCCCCTCCCCCCTTCTTTCCATGTCGCGGGGTTTCGATTCAAAACGCCCACATTGCACTGACAGTACTTTCTGAGGGATCTTCTGTCTTTATAAAAAAAAAAAAAAAAAAAAAAAAAAAAAAATAACGCCATTCGATTTCATAGTTTTTAAGTGATAAAACCTGCCAATTTTACTCGTTTCCAAACAAAGATTAATTCATAAATGTGTCAGAAAATATCTGTTTTGGATTTGAAAGCACAGCCTTAACAATTTTAGAATCGAATGTCAGTAAGTCTGACAGTCTGATAGTTTCTCTCTCGTTCTTTCTGCTTTAAGTTTGACAAAACTCTTAAATCATACAAAATATTATCCGAAAATGCATCAAGACTGGTCCCTTACCAACGAAGTCATTTTCACTCACAACATCTTCAATTCCTGTAATGACAAATGACTACACTAACATGAATCAGAATTACAATCAGAAAAATGTTAGAAATAAAAAATACTGTCGAAACGACAGCCAGTGTAAGTCATCGTTAGGCCGCCGGAGCCTGATTGTCACAGGGGCACATAGGGCATGTGCCCCAGGCCCACATTTTCAGAGGCCCACATTTTCAAAATAACAGTCTTTTCCTTGTAAAATCAACAGACTTTTGTATTTTGCACTATGAGAACTATACCATTTATTTACTTTCTTTTGTGCTGTGGAGAAAATTTCTACATAAAGCTTTACAAAATAAATCTAGCAATCAAAAATTATGAAAGATCCCATTTAAATATTTGCCCGAAAATGTTTAAAATTCAACTAATATTTTATTTGTTGATGCCCTGGCGACAGTTGTTTGCTGCAAAATATTTTATTTTTATTATTTTTATTTTTTTACAATTTATTTAAAAAAAAAAAAAAAAAGAGAGAAAAGGTTCTAAATTCACATTTTTTGAAGTTTATGCTTCTGCTCATCATTAGGGCTAATATGCTAATTTTAATAATTTTGCTTGCTTTTTTGTTTGATATCGTACACTTTAAGTGAATTTTATTAAGACATTAGATCCCTGATGTATTTTGAAACCTGTGTCTATCTAATTATTTTCTTCTCTGTGTTCTAGTTTTTTCTGTGAAAACAAAACAAAGCAAACTTGCCACCAAAATGTCACACGTGCGAATGTTTAAAAGTGTTATTTAGGGGCCATCTTGCTTAACGTTAGTACTGAAATCATTGATGTTAATTATTATTATTTAAACATTTTTAAATGTTATCCATGCAAATTATCGATAATATCTTGGTTTATAAAGCAATCATTAATCTAATTTTTGCAGTTGTAGGAAAAAGGAATTTCATCAAAAAGTTATAACTTAAAATTCACCACGTGATATTGTGCCATGTGGGCTTGGTGAAAATCACAAATAACTCTGAATTTAAACTGACACATTCGACCCTCGTTAACGTGAATCTTAAGAGAAATTAAAATTTTGTTCATGTTATCAGTTATTACGGGCTGTACATATTTAAAGTTATCAATTTTTTGGTAATTTTGGACGCCCCCCCCCCCCTCCTTACGATTACATACTTTATCATCCCACGAAACCCCCACCCCCACCCCTCCCTGCGCAGGCAGAGCTTCTCCTCCGTGAAACCGGAGGACTTATTTTTTTTTCTTTTCTTTACTAGGAAACACAAGTATAATTTCAAACATATTTCGGACATAGTTCCTTAAACAGTGGATTATATATGCATACACATATGACAGAAAAATATGAATGCCAAACATTGGGGTATTCCGCATTGCGGAATTAAATAATTTTATTACTATTAAATGACTTTAATAATAACTTTGTATTTTCATAAAAATAGATAATATACTAAAGAAAGATGCCCCTTAAATCATTGTAATCATTTTGACAGGAATTGTGAGAACAATTCATGTTAAAGTAAATCACGTGAAGAGTGTTCACGTTAACGGGGTTCGGTTGTATTGGCATCTTCAAAAGGTGTCATATCAGTAAATGAACTTTGCCCATCACTGTATCTTTAGAATAAGCCTATAAGCTGTTAAAAATTTGGTTCAACATTTCCCCAAAAGATGATACCTATAAAGTTGAGACCATAAGATGATGCATTCCAGCATTTGCTGCTCCGATTTGAATAAATTTGTGTAGGTTGAGCCATGGACTGGTAAAATGTATAATTATGAACTGGTAAACAGTTGAAACTAAGAAATGGTAAACTTTTTAACTATAAAATTGTAAAATCCTGAACCGGAATAGGTAAAATGTTGAACCAGGATGTAGCTACCACGATTTTTGGTAAACAAGGTGTAGTGATATTGGGAGCCCCTGTTTAAAGTATAATCCGACAAGTCTGAACCGGGATTCGAACCTGCACTCTTCACTTCCCAGGCAGTTTTCTAACCCTTAGACAAAGCAAGCAGTTGCAAGAGTGCATAGAATCATTTGTTCTCACTGTCTGTTATACCTTGCGACAAGATGGGGAAAAGTTGAAACATTGTTGAAATTTCACCAGTATCATCAGGAGTTTTTAAAAGTCAAGAAGTTTTAAAAGAGCCTTCGCTCCTTTTTTCACCATCACACTAGTCAATGTTGATCAAAATTTTGTTACATAGCATAATTTCATCGATCATGTATCTTACTTGTGCGATCGTAACTTAAAATTTTTTATCTGGTTATATATATGTATATATATATATATTTTTTTTTTTTTTTTTGGGGGGGGGGGCTTAACAAAATTCATTTAAATAATAATAAATATCATTATATTTTTATATTTGCACTTGATACGTTTATTATTCAATAGGGAAAGGAAAATCGAAAGTAAAAAGAAGCAGTATTTTTTAGAATTGAGTAACGAATCAATTAAATAATATTCCACAAAAACCAATATATATATATATATATTTGCAGTTTAACCATGAAAGCTTAAAAAATAAAACGTCGTAATAAGGCTCTTATGATATAAGTAAATACCACATTAAAAAATTAATAAATTTTAGCTTGTAAATCACTTATTATCACACATGTAAAATAGGGTTTTTTTTAAACAACTGATGACCATTCACAAAAGAGAAGAACTTAGGGAAGAACTTCGTTTTTGCACTAGAAATGAAGATACGATGAGTTCCCCCAAAATAAAGTTGTTTTACGATATATTGAGGCGTAAAAGGTGGTGCATTTTTAACCCAGGGAGGGGGGGGGGAATTCAACTTTTTTTTAAAGTTTGTCAAGTGGGGTATCGTTTCTTATGTATTTTTTAAAATTCCGAATCGAAGGACACCGTCCAGAAGTCGATACGATCACTTTTTACAAAGTTACGGCACGTTTTATGAATGCAAAGTCAAAAATTATACTTTATGCAGATAAAATAGGTTTTTACAGTAACAACTGATGGCCATTCCCGAAAATCTGGAATGAACATCGTTATAGCACTAAAAATGAAAATCCGATGAGTCCCCCCCCAAAATAAAGTTGTTTTGGCGTGTTTTTTTTTGAGGGGGGGGGGTGCAAAAGTTATGATTTATCTCGGGGGTGGAGAATTTAAGTTTTTTTAAAAATTAGGTCAAGTGGGGTATCGTTTGTTATGCATTTTAATTCTGAATCGAATACCACCATACGCAAGTCGATACGCTCCTTCATTACAAAGGTATGGTTAGGTTTTAGGAATACAAAGTCGAAAATTATACTTTATTATTGAGCACACAGCTTTGTCACATTTATTTACTTATTAATTGTCCTCAAAATAGCAATAATCAAAATCAGGATAATCTGAATCTTTTTCAAAGTCATTTTAGAATCATTGTTGTCTTCTTCAAGGTCTGAATAAATGCATTTTTCCATTTCAGGCGTTTGTGACCAAAAATGAATTAAAGATTGTGTCAGAAAGTATAGCCAGTTTGGATTTGAGAACAACCTTCATATTCACGGTATTTTTTCGCTACCATGCGCTTTCATTAATTAGTCTTGTGTATCTTTAAGCCCATTTTCTTATCTATTATTCTCATCTCGTTCTCTTAGCAAACTGTTTCATCTATCTTCCCGAAAATTCATTAAGTATAATATTTTGCCAGCTTGTTTATTAAGATATGTCATGTCTAATTAGCAAGAAGTTTAGTATGTCATACGTTTCAAGATATTTATGATATCCAGTTGAGTAATTTTCAAAATACATCACTACAAAACGATTAGATCTACATAATAAAGTATAGGGGCTGTCAACTTTTATACTATATCGTATGGGCACATTTGCACCTTTTCATTTCTATGCTGGCGCATCAATTCTTATCCAGAGCCGTACTATCGCATTGTCAAATTGGGACTTTGCCCATGCGGTTTGCCCGGGCATCAATCCCCCCCTCCCCCCCCAAAAAAAATCTGCATTTTAATTTATAAAATATTTATTTTTTTTCCTACTTCCAACTCCGAAAATTTTCAAATACAAAATACAAATTTCATCTTTAAAAGATTCTACTAAACTTTATGAAAAACAAATTTCATTATGAACTCACAGGGCTCAATGCTTTCACGCTAGCTTCAACCACTATTAAATAAGAAATAATATTTTGATTTTAATAGATTGTATTAGCAATGAACTTAAATCCTATCTAAACTAAAGTGGTTGAAAATAATCAGTTCTAATTGTCATGGGATAAATTTTCTTCCGTATTCAAAGTTTTTTTTCTTTTAACTCTGAGTTAAATATGAAAAGCAAACCTAAAATTGCCATCTTTTTAGATTTATTGAAAAAACGCTTTCTGCTTGTGAAGTAGAATGTATTTGATTTCATATTATGTTGTGTGTAGTATAACTTAAAAAGATGTAAAAGAAAATAACTTGATTAACTCATAATTACATGTTAGAGTATTTGACACTCTTCCATAAGTTGAAGTTATTAAATTCATCTTAAAGTAATGTAACAAGTTGCTAAAGTTATATAAAAGAGTTTTGATCTGTATTACAGAGAAAAAGAGTATTGTTATTAATTAAGGCACTTAATTTAGAATTGACTGAGCTAAGTGTTTTCTGCTATTTAAATTCAAAGTGCGAAAATATTGTTTTAGACATTACACACATGACTGACCATCAGTTCTATTTGAATAATGTTGCAACGATTCGAATGGGTCCCCCTAATTTATCTTTGCCCAGGGCCCCGATTAGTCATGATCGGGGCCTTCTGCATATATATATATATGTATATACAGGGTGCTGTCGGATTCGACCGACAAATTTAGAGGTGTTATAGTAGGCATCATGAGGAATAAAAATTGCCATGGAACATGGTGTCGCACAGGGTGTTCTATACTCTAACTCAACTACGGTTGCCGAGAATAACTTTCAGAAAACTGAAGTATATTATAATGAAACTTTTAATAGACATGCCCACTTTTGTTGTATAGGATAACATAATAAAAAGTGGTAGAAGTTTCCATTATACGCGGAGACGACTTGGCGTCTTACATTCTGGACTGCGATTACCAGTTCGTACGGCATCATCGATTGCGTGAGCACCCTCCCTCTGTTTTTCCAGAACTTTTCGTGATATTATCACATTTCGTACCAAAAGAGGTACATATAGTTACATTTTCATTGCAGTATTTTTATTTTTCTTAAAATTATTACCATCAACCCGTGTTCAGTTAGGGTGAAACATAGATTAACATATAAGATAGGACACTTCCATAGAGCGTAATGGTAATGCAATTGCGATCGCAGAGCCTTTAGTGACAGTGGAGAAGAAACTTCACATCCTTGTAATATTTTTGTTATTGAGCATCTACCTTATTGTGATCTTTCTTTTTTTAATGTTGCATGTTTACGTTTTCAACAGAATGTTACGTCGGTACATAAACATAGAAGAGATATTCTATATATTTTCTTTTCGTACATGATGGGTGAGCGATTTAAGTGCAACAAAAAACAAGCTAAAAATTTCGTTTTGAATATTATACGTCAAGTAAATATGAAAAAATTAGATTTAAAGCTACATAAAGCGATGGTGTAATATAAAAATATACGAAATATTGCACTCTGCAAATCCCAGAAAATGTCATAAATATTCCCATTTAGTAGAAAATTTTTTACAGCCGATGTTTTACTAATTTATGAAGTTTAACCCTTTCGAGGGCGGTGTCCTTAAAAAAGGACGTCTAATTTTAATTCCAAAACTGACAAACGGCACCAAGAATATTTAATTAAAATTTTCCTTTTATAATGTATGTGAAAATAAGCAAGTTCGTATTTTCTAATAACTTCCTTTATAAATTCTGGTGTCAGTCCATTATTTCATCAGTTTATAAACTGAATCACTCCGCACCGGAAAGGGTCAGTGTATTAAACAATCCTCACAATAAATGTTTTAAAATTTACGCATTTTCCCTTTCTCACAGATAAAATAAACAGATTGTCTTTAACGTAAATAACTATACAATTAGTTCAATAATATTCATAATATTAACAACATATAAGAAAAATAAAATTACAGATAGGGAAAAATCCCTTTCGACAAATTTTTAGAATTATATAAATCATAAAGTTAAATCATAGAGGTACTGACATTACACTCAATAAAATTTTATTCGATGTGAATAAATTAACACAATACCTTAATTTCATTTTTTTAAAATTTAATCTTATAAACATATGCATATTTACGTTCTTAGCAGAATTTTCTAGAGTTTTTCTTTTATATTATTACTCTAATTATCATTTTGTAAGTTAAAGGTAAAGGCTACAAGTACAATAAAACAACAACAACAAAAAAAAAGCAGCTAAATAAATAAAGCATAAGTACAATATCGTCTGCCTCTACTTCGTTTTGGGAGAATAGATATTCAAAACATAGAGCGTAAACATGTTTCTTCAACATAGGTAAATTTTGGAGGCTTGATTCTTCCTCCTTGTCGGTAGTAACGCCAGTTACTGTTGCCATTATAGATTTTGCCGCAAATGTCCCATCTTGTAGGTGGGGGGGGGGGGGGCTATGGGGCGAAACACCCTGTATACTGTACTTGTGACTCAATTAGTGTTTTGTGACTCCATGTTCTATGGCAATTTTTCTTCCTCTTGATGCCTACTATCATCCTTCTGTTTTTGTCGGTCGAATTCGACAACACCTCTGTGTAAACCTAACAATCTAACATAGATAGAAGGAAATTAAAATATAAGCATATTTAAGAAACATATATACAATAAATATATATACAAAAAACTAACAAATATTATTTTTACTTAGGAATGTAATTTTTGCGAAAACTACAATGAAAAAAAAAAAAAAAAAACTTTTGAATTCCAGTATAATTTCAGTATTTTAAAGGAATTTTTATTTTGGATGAAAGTGGTTGGTTTCGAAAAGTATAAGATTTGAGAATATAGTTAACAGATAATTCAAAATTTTCATTTTCTCGAAAGCTATGTGATTTATTTTTATTATTCGACTGAAAAAGAAAACCCCCTTAAAAATCTGAAGATTGTACTAGCAAAATACTAAAATTCATTTTAGATTGTAAAAATATGGCAAAATAATTAGACTTTTAGCACTATTGTCAAGCATGTTCATAAATCCATATTCGCTACTTCCAGATACATTCACGAAATTTTTTTCTCCGGGGGAAAAAAAAATTCCATAAAAGCACGGAAATTGTACTAAAAAGCAACAGTTTTTTTTTTTTTTTTTTTTTTTTTAAGTGTATGATTTATATATATATATTTTTTTGTATCACTTTCAGAGCACTGCATCTTAAAAAAATTTGACATTTAGTACTATTGTCAAGAATGTTCATAAATCCATATTCGCTACTTTCTGATACTTCACGAAATTTTTTCTCCGGGGAAAAAAATTCCGTAAAAATACGGAAATTGTACTGAAAATCAACAGATTTGTTTTTGTTTTTGTTTTTTATAGTGTATGACTTATATTCTTTTTTGTATCATTAGCAGAGCATTGCATCTTAAAATAATTTGACTTTTAGCACTATTGTCAAGAAAGTTCATAAATCCAAATTCGCTACTTTCTGATACATTCACTAAATTATTTCACCGGAAAAAAAAATCGTAAAAATCCGGATTTTTTTTTTTAAATATTATTATTACAGTGATGATTTATATTCTTTTTGTATCATTTGCAGAGCATTGCATCTTGTTTCTAATAAAAACAATTTAAGTTGAAAAGATTTTCTCTTTTTACGCTTAAAGTTTTTTTTTTTTTAAATACTTGCTAAAAAGAATGTTGGGTTGAGTTGGGTTGATTTTTGACGGCCAATTATCTACACGAGGGATATAGGCCCGGGGGGAGTGCCCTCCGTGGGGGTCTTTCTAAGGGAACCTAATCCGTATTAACGCATGGAAGATCCACGGCTCGAAGAAAACCACGAAAACTCCGAACGATTAGGCCGACGGGCGCGATTGGGATCGAACCCAGCACCTCCCGTCTACCAGCTTCGAGAGCAGAAGCTCTCGGCCACTGGTGGGGCCTTGCTAAAAAGAAATCTAAATTATTTGCATGTCCTCGTGTTAGGGCCTTTCGTTTTCTGTGGCATAAGTGTGATGTCCCTGTTGAGAGGCCTGAGGCCTTTTTACCTTTAAGGTTTAGTTATCATATAAATGTTTGTTAAACGACTTAGAAATTTAAAGAAATTTAAAATTTAAAATTATATAAATAAAGAAATATAATGAGCGCAAAAAACTTCTTTAAAATCTAGTAATTGTGTCACAGTTTTTATTGATTCGCAATGTTGTTTTAATTCCGTAAACTTATGCAAGTACCTTTTGAATTGATCGATTCAATTATTTTTAAGCGTAAAAATCATTGTAAAATAGAGTAATTATTATACTTAAAAAAAAAAAAAGTTATATATACAGGATATAAAAGAAAAAATGTTTACAACTATGTGATAACATGCATCTGCAAGCAACTTTTGGGTGGAAAATCAAGATCAGAATCTACTTATTCAATCAAACAAAAGGGTACAAGCCGAATTTGGATTTCCGTTAATAATTTTAATTGTAATGAAGACTTTTCAGTGAAATTTTCAAGACAAACTTTTCTTGGTGAAAAATAAAAAAATAAAATAGGTAGATTCGGAGGTCTAATTCGTTTATACATTGCTAAAGTGACATGCATCAAAAACAAGCCAGTTTGATTTGGGCCCAACAGAGATTAATGCAAGGGTGCCTCTAGTATGATATCCAGAAAGGAGTGACATTCTGGAACAAATGTCTGTGGTTTGCAAGCTTTGGTTGCGTTTTTGTCTTTTTACTAGAGAATTTAAACATGAAATAAATTAACCTAAGAACTTTTTTGTCAGAACCACTCGTGCAAGACAGCGTATCAACCAAACGTATCAACCTAAAAAGCAAAATAAAAATTTAACAGTTAAGAAATATTAAATCAGGGGTCTGTACAGACTTTTTCCCCAGGGTCCTATGTTTTTGAGAAATTGTGAACAGCTTTTTAAAATTGTGAAAAGTCTAGTCATAATTTTGTGAATTTGAAATAATTGTTATATATTCAGGTTCTTGTTTATACCTTTTTAAAAAGATATGTATGTAAAATACATATGAGGACTAGAATTTCAAAACTCGTTTCATCCAAAATTTAAAAAACTGAATTTTCTCTATCAATCTATTCTAATCGTGAGACTGCATCGAAAAAACACTACTATCTGCAAAAAAAAACTAGTTTTATTGTGTTTTTCTGTCATTGTAAAATCTTGGTTTACAATGAAAACCAATGGGCACAGTCAGGGTTTTTCGCGATTTCCCAGAATTTTATTTTCTGTTAAGCGAGTTTTGAAACTCACGTCTTCATATATTTTCTTTATGTATTCAAAAGCGACTGGCCAAATTTAAATTTTAAATGATTAAATTTGTGAAAAGGTCAGTTTAGAGATGTAATATGTTTGTGAAAGGACTATTTTTAAGACAAAGAATTTTGTGAAGAGTCCTGTTTTAAGGTGAAAAATTTTGTGAAGGGTCCTGTTTTGAGATGAAAAAATTGTAAAGCGTCCTTTGTATGACCCAATCTCTTCCTAAACAGATCCCTGTAAATATTCAAAAAGAAATTTTTACGGGCTTTTTTTAAACAGATAATCAAAAAAGGAAACAAAAATCCGAAATGCTCATTTTTCGATTAGTACTCCCCTGTGCTTTCTACCTTGATTTTAAACAACTTTTAAAAATCAAAATAAATGTAAAAAAAAAAAAAAGCGATATAAAAAAATGTAATAGATAAGAAATATCAAATTTCAAACTAGTAAAAGCCAAGTTTTTACTGGCTTTTTCAAAGTAGAAAATTATCACAATTCCTTTTCTCGCCAGGGTAGGGGAGAGGGGTATAGAGTCTTCTAAACGCATAAACATAAAAGAAAAAAAAAAATAAAAATGAACATAAAAATAACTTCAAATACTGTCTTTTAATTTTCCATTTATTTTACTTTATTTTTTTTTTTTAACTTTCAATTTAGGATAGACAAACATTGGACACAACGTTGCTGAACATGATAGAAAATAGGAATGACTGATAAATAAGAGAGAGTTAATATTAGTTGAGAAAGTCGAAATACAAGGTGTCTTTTAATTAACCTACAACTTTAAAATGAAATATAACACACGCATCGTTGCAGATAGCACAGAATTTTTTTTTAATTCAAAAGAAAGTCGAAAAGGTATTTAATGCACAAGGTTTTCAAAGTGAGAATCTTCAGAGGCGATACAGTAGCGCAACCTAAGTCACAAAGTTATCATTTACTTGTTCAAGTGTTTCTCTTTTAATGCTTGAAAATGAGTCAGAATAGATTTCTTGAGGCTACCCATATAGCACAGGAGCTCCCAAATTCTTCCTTGGGAGCTCCAACTCATCCCTGATTCCTCCCAAAATTAAAATGACAAACGCAGGCTCTCCTGAGGAAGCTAATTTAATGATATCCTGAGAAGTAACGTCCTGAGAGATACCCGAGGAGTAACCTCCCCGGGATGAAATTCCCAGAAACGTACGTAGGAAGACCTTCCCGGGGACATAGCTAGGAAATTATTTAGTATGAAATAGATTTTTGTGAAAATAGAAAATAATTTGACTTTGAAATATAACATCCCATATAGCACGAAAGCTCCTCAATACTACCCCAGGGGCTCCAAGTCATCCCAAATTCCTGCTGATACAAAAATGAAAGATCAGGACTTCCTAGGGAAGAGACATTTACGATTTCCTCAGGAATGGGCTCCCAGAAACGTCCCGCGGAGCATCTTCCGAGGGACGCCACTCCTGAGGAAAAGTCCGGAAAAGTCTCAGTGCTGGCACCATCTCATGAGTGATTCTGGAGTACAATACTCAATTTCTTTTTATTAAAATAAAGTTATTTCATTTTGATCGGAATCAATTTTTAGTGAGTTAGTTTTATATTACTAATTATTCGATTCATTATTTTTTAGAAAATTAGATAATTCTTATTAAATTGTAATTATTTTTAATTGTAACTTAAAAACATCACTTTTCTACAACACTTTTTTAGTTAAATTGAAAATTTTAATTTAATATTTCAGTAAATTCATATTTCAAATAATAATTATACTACATGTCTTTTAAACCAAATTTTGTTCATTTATCATTATTTTATTATTTTTCAATAAATAACATAATGCATTTTTCTTTATTATTATTATTACTTTTTTATTAATTAAGTAACTAATTTATTTTTTTTAATAAACTGAATAATAAGTTTCTAAATTAATACACTAAAATCTCTAAAAGGAAGACAATTTTGGACCAAATATTATTTCCGATATTTAGAGGTAAAGGTATCTATAAAAAGAAAAAAGAGATCCTTACCGTGTGTTTGTGTGTATGTAGCAGTCTGAACATTTATTGTGAAAATACTTTAAATCGGCTCCTGATGCACCTGAGGCTAAGATTTATATATATATATATATATATATATAACCATTAATTAAACATAACCTTCCACCATCAATTATTATGAATTAAAGCTGTAAGTATTAAAAAAAAATTAATATAAGAATTATTATGGAAGAAAAAGAAAAAAGTGGACACCGACAAAAATTGAAAAGCTTATACATTGAATTACGTTATCAAGGGCACAGAATTCAATGATATAAGCAAAATGGTTGTTTTCTGTGGGAAAAATAAGCTAAAGCTAAAAGTTATTTTCCCCTGTGCCCAAACAACCATAAAATCAAGTGAATTGATTAAAAATGAAAGCAGAATAGAAACAAATAATATGAAATGGAAGAATCAATAAAACGTATTTAAATATTTATAGGATATAAAATATAAATAATAAACACCATACCGATTAATATTTCAGTATTTTACAAAAATCCACGCGCACATGGCTGCCAGTATATCAAAAAGATTAAGGTGAATAAAACAGTTAAGAAATCACAGTAAATGATACCAAAGGATGCAGTTAATACATTTTGAAATAAAATTTGAAATACCTTGTTAAACACATTTAATCTAATATAAAATAAATAGATATTAATTACATTATTTAAAATGGAATATTAAATTAATTAATAACAGTTTAACAATATCGTCAAAATTTAGCTAAAAATACACCCTGGTGTATTAAATTATAACTGAAATGGAGCTAGAAAAATTAAAAATTAGAGCTATCTTAAAGAGACAAATTTAGTGCTGCCATCTTATATATATAATTAGCTAACATACTTATCAAACCCCGCATTTAAAAAAACAGACAAAAGTATCGCGACGAAGAAGGGCATTTTTATCTCGGCATAAAACTCCAACTTAAAGAGAATACAATGCACGTTAAAATGACACATTTTGTAAAAAAAAAAAATATAAATATTGACCCCCCCCCCCCCCACCCCGATACGAGGTTTATTTGCAAAGATTTTCTGTTATAAAAAATGCAGTCTTATAAAATCGGTTAAAATGTATAAATTCATGCAAATTTAACCCTTTAATTCTCGCCCCCGTCAATATCACGGGCTGAGGTGTAGTTCATTATTTCTCGTGTCCATCATATTTCCGGGCTGGCGATTTAATTGCTGTAAAAAATTTCTGAAACCAAAAAAATATAACTGGAATTTCCGTGTGAAGTCTGAATATTCCCGCTTGGGATTGGCTTTTGGCGCTGATTGTAATGCTGCGATTTGTATTGCATGTTTCGAAATATATAACACTCAAAAAAATTATTAATAATCAAAATTTAATGTATATATATTATTTCAAATATTATTTGTAAAAATTTGTGGGATGATGAAATAAAGATCTAAGATGTGAAAAATAAAGGTCTTACTCGCATTAATTTGTATGGTGTAAAACAAACATTAAGACACAGAATTCTCGCATGATGGTTTTTCTACAAATTTGAATTTGTTCTATAAAATCTTTATTTTTCGCCTTAAAGAAAAAAAAAAAAAAACTAATTGCATATTTTATTTAGAAACCTTTTAATTATTCAATTTCTGTAATAAAAGAAATAGGTACTTTTTTGATGGTTTTTCTAAATATTAAGCGACCGTGAGGGGGTTTAGGTTTAATTCAGGTTATTATCACGAGCCTAGACAATTCCACTAAGAATCATCTAGTCTAGTTTATATGGGTGTTGGGTGTTGGGAATGAGAAAATGTTAACTAAATAGAACTGTTAATTTTAAGTGTCAGTTCTGGAGGTGTAACCATATTTTGTTTTATTTTATCTTTAATTTGTTTTTTAAATATACGTTTGATTTTTATAATTATGTTTCTATTATCTTTTTTTAAATTACTATACATAATAATATTATTATTTTTTTAAATAATAACAGTGACGTCTCCTTTTAAAGAGCTTCAGAAATATAAATATCATTATAAATTCAGACAATATAGATAAATATTTATCTGTATTTCCTAAGTAACAAATGTTTCTGCATAATTTTAAACTGAGGGGTACTTTGCATTATATATATCACATTAAAACTTCCATTTAAGAAACATATTTTTAGCAAATTTTTAGCTTCGCATATCCTATAAAAGATTATTTTTCACGGAACTTCTTTTCTGTTTTAGAATGCAGGTGGTAAATCGCCAAACATCTGAAACTCGTACAATCGTATGGGAGTTTGATAAACAATGAAATTAATGATGCGTCAATAAATGCTCACCAAAATATGCCAAATTTTAATGAAACTGCAACAATGAAATATTTAAAAGAACAAAAAGTAGAAAAAAGATAATAAATAGAAAAATGAATTGTAAAATATAATTTTAAAAATATGCCTTTAACAGTTAATAGTTTCATATTAATTGATTTGCGATTACACGTTCAGAAATCAATGTAGAAATTCCAAAAGATGGTTTAAATAACGTTTAATTCCCCCCCCCCCGCCCCATCTTAAAAAAGAAACAGAGCAAAAATTATGTATTTTTTCATAAATTTGCTTAATAAGTGCGCCTTTTACCAAGCGTAAAATAAATGTTATTCTGAAAAAAAAAAAAAAAAAAAAAGAGAGAGAGCGAAAGAGAGAGAGAGAAAGAAAAAAGTATTTGCTTTTAAAGGATTCTCTCAATTGGAATTTTATAGTTTAGTAATCATAAAAAAGAATTCATATTTTAAATCAAAGTATCCATATTTTGCATTTTAAATCTCTGGAAATATTATTTTTATTAACTAAAATTAAATTATGTCGCAAGATATCCTCAGAAATGTTTAGCATCATTAATTGTACGAAAAATAGTACAGAATGAATTTTCTAAGTACATAATGATTTCAATGGATTTTAAATATGAAAAGCTAAAACAATATTACTGTCATTAAAAAATGTAATTTCATGTGGGAATTTGAAAATTCAAAGACATTTATGTTATCTTAAATAATTATTAATAAGCCCCCCCTTTTTTTACTTATGATTTTAAATTTATATTTTATATATACAAAAGGCTATGCATTTAAATTTGCAATAAAAGTTAGATAATTCCAGCTTATGCGAAGCACATAAAATATGGATATTTTCTAGTTTTGAGTTTCAAAAGAGGAGAAAAATACATGAATACCTTAGAAACATCTCTTGTTCAACGGCCCTGTAGCGTAATGGATAGAGTGCGCACGTGGTGTTCGTAAGTACCCTGGATCAAGTCCGGAAGGCAGAATGAAGGTAAGGATATCGTTCCCAAAAGCTGTTTTTCATGTAATTCTGTGTTCGTGCTTGATAACTGTAATGTCTGCTGCGCGTGAATCTGTCTGGCAATTAGTTAAAAGAAGAACATATTTATTTCTGAAAAAAAATATATATATATTGTTTTGCATTAATTACTTTAAACCATAGCTTCAAAATTTTTCGTGGCATATTAAGTGACCTTGAAGTTTCCCAAAGTCCTCCAGTGTCGCTTCCTAAAATCTTCCCCAGAACCTCCCGGGGAGAACCCTAAAGGAGGTCCTGGGGAGCTCTCCAGGATGCTGCAAGGCGGACATTTTCTGTTCCTGAGGACCTCCTGGTGACAATTTTCTGCATCCTCAGGGATGCCCGGGGGATGATGGTGTTTTATTGTAAAGCTTCCTGGGGATGACCTGGGGAGGGAAATGTGCTGTATGGGTATTGAGGTCTGTCGGCTTCGTCTTGTACACCAAGGTTTTCATATGACCCCAAAGATAGAAATCGCATGGATTCGCAGGCAGAGTGTTTGACACCATTAACAGTGTGTTTGAAACCCGGGTGAGTCAACCACTAAAATCGGGTTTTCGGGTGTTTTCCACCAAGATATGACTTGGCAGACCGATTGCGTTTTAATATGCGAATCGAGTTTTAACTAATTCTGGAATTTCAGCCGTGAACTCGATGAGGTGATTATGTCTGTGCTGCCTGCTACTGGTCTATAATTAAGTTGTAGAAATATTAAAATGTTTTATTGTCATCGGAAACACATATGTGAAATTATTATTATTATTATTATTTTATATATAATTCTAGCCTATCAGGAAGTGGAGTTAAAAACTGATTACGAAACTCCACCTTTACATACAACAACCAGGTTGCGTTAAATGAAAGAGTGTAAAAAGAAATTATGAGGTGTTAAAGCAATGAAACATTCATGAATGAGCTTCTTTTCTTTTCTTGCGTGTGGAAAATAATTGAAATAAATCTAACACAATTTCGTCAATTACCATTTAGTTCTTTCCCTTTCTATTGGTATCACACGACCTTCAAGTTCGGGAAGAAGGCCAATGCATTCTGTAATTAATAAGATGCACTTTCTTTCAGGGCCGAAACTAGCCTTTTTTGCACCCGGGGCAAGCATGGATTTTGGGGCGCCCCCCCTCCCCCTCTTCCGCAAAGTATATTTACAAAGAGAATTTTACTAATTTTCTAATAGCCGACTTATATTAAAATTTAAAATATGTAATCTTAAAATATGTAATACTGAATTACGTTATCTACAATGGCGGATCCAAGGGGGAGGTCACGGGAGTCATGAGTCCCCTCTGAACTCCAACAAAAATATTCTAAAGATCATTTTTAAAATGAAATATACAGTTAGACTCCCGATTATTCAAGCCCTGCTTAACCGAGTTTCCGCTTTCACCGAGTTATTTTCTTCTGATGGACTGATATCTTCTATTATTATTAAACAGCCATTATAAATGAAGTGTTAGGTGAAGATGAAAGAGCAGCCGTAAAAAGTTAGAACTCTGATTTTCTGGTCAGAATGGGAAGAAAAAAAAAATGGCCATTTTTTTTTTTTTTTTTTTTTTTTCATCTTCACCTAACACTTCATTTATAATGGCTGTTTAATAATAATAGAAGACATCAGTCATCAGACGAAAATGATCTATTTCAAAGGTATAATCCTTCATTTGGCGCCTCTTCGTTCTGGCGCCCGGGGCACATGCCCCCTCTGCCCCCCCCCCCCTTAGTTTCGGCCCTGCTTTCTTTTGATTTTATCAAAATACAAGGAATATTTTCACACAATGTTACAAATATACATTACTTTGCTCACACGACGGTATAAATGAATCAGTGATTGTTGAAAGTCCTGCAATATTTGGAGAACAAAAAAAAAAAAAAAAAAAAAAAAAAAAAAAAAAAAAAATAATAATAATAAAAAATTTTATGCCTATTAAATAACAATTTTTACAATTATTTCTTTTCCGTTACTTTTCTGATGGTGCCCAAAGCTATTTTTTAATTAAAAAACATCCGATGATACATTTACAATATGCATACGTTGCTTTTAAATTTTGGATTTAGTTCTTTCAAAAATTAAACAAGGTTTTCGCACAAAAAAATCTTATAAAAATCTTTTAATTCATATTGAACAAAGAAAATATACATACATGATTTTAAGAAAATATTCATAATAATTAAATGATATTTATATTGACATATATATATATATTTATTTATTTATAATGGAATTTTTAAAGTACAAAGAAAACATGATAATTTATTCTTAAAGGTAAAAAAATATGAGGATATTTAAGAAAAATAAGGTTAATAAAAGAAAATATGAACCTAAAGATAAGCTTTTATAAGAAAATGGAAACTCTGAACAGAAACCCCAGTATCTGATGTTTTCATTGGCGCATCCACGGGGGGAGCTAAGGGGGCTGAAACCCCTCCCAGACTAGACTAGATATTATTTTTTTTAATTATGAAAGAATATTATTATTATTTTTAATGGCTTCTTAAAAAATCGGAATTTTTGAGATGATTTTAATTTTGTCACAATTTCTTTTTCTCTTTCATAAATTTTATTATGAAATTCGAAATTATAGCATGTTTAAAATTTACTTAATTAAAAATTTAAGACCCAGTGCTCACTTTAACCTTCATAATATTTTGATAATTTAATAATAAAACTTTAAATTGTTTGATTGCAAACACACGACTCTGCTCAAGTCAGCAGAAAAAATGAAAGTCAGGACTGGACTCGGCACGTCCCATCAAATCAAATGAAAGAAAGAAAGAGCTCGGTAGCAGGCCGGGTCAAATCTCGGCACGTATAGGCCTCTAAAATATGCTAGCCCCCTCCAAATCACAATCCGGGATGCGCCACTGGATGTTTTCGGTATTTGAACAGAACCTGTAAATTTTACATATTTACGAATATAACTGGAAATGTTATGCATTTACGAATGGAAATGATTTGGATGCATATTATAGAATAGCCAATTTATATTTACGATATAAAAGTTGCTAATGAAAATATATGGATCCCCCTCCCCCCCCCCCCCCCCCCCGCCCTTCCAATTCAAAAAAGCATATATTAACCCCTCCAAAATGGAGGCTTGGATACGCCTATCCTGCTCATGCTTTAACAACTAAGCCCTTTTGTTTTCTATTATAATTCTACATAAAAATGTAAACCAATAGCTATTAATAATATGCAATCAAAATTTAGAACGATATAAAATAAGTAATCACTCAGCACGAAAACAACCAGCAGCAAAAATATAAATTTTGATTTGCAACAATGATTTTTGAAGACTAACCAAGAAGAACTAACTAAGAAATGAGAGTATAAATCATATCCATTGAAGCACATCATCACCACATGTACTGATGAATTTATGTGCAAGCACAACTTATACAAGGGAAGAAATAAATTTTATGATAACCAACTTGATCACCCCTACTAGAAGAATTATTTAAAATCAATTGCATAAATAGAAAAAAGAGAAAATGAACAATTTAAAATTAACTTTAAATTTTAAAATTAAGTTTAATTAAAGTTTTGATTTCATATTCAAATTTAAAATATCTCTGAAATAAATTTAAAACAGGCTTTAAATTAAATTTGTTGACAAAATTTTGGGCGCAAATTTTAAAAACATCCTTGTACTGAATTTTCTATTGTTAATTTATTAGAAAATATAAAGCTACGAATTATTTGAATATTTAGGAAATTTCTAAATTATCCAGGAAAAAATAATATATATAAATTAACTCTTTAACGTAAGATAAGTTAATAACAGTTAAACAGTTGATTACTGTACATGCTTGTATGTGTGTGTAGTAGATCTACTAGCTTATGAAAAAAAAAAAAGACTTCAGAACAGAATTTTAATATAATACAGACATCCTGAAGATGTACATCACATCCCATTCCCCTTAATTGCTAAGCAAATGGCAGAATAAAAACATTACCACATAAATAAAAATTATAATAATGCATGCTGACACGTCTGACAACCGTCTTGGTGAATTTAAAATCCAGTAAATGTATTCATACAGGAACACAGAAGGACAGACATGGTATAGCTCAACAAATCAGAGAATCTGCAATTTAGATATTTATATTCAAGACACTCTGCATTTGTCACAGCAGACAAGATATCTACATTAGTCGGTAGGAACACATCTTTAAAACTAAAACAAAATAAGCATGAAGCAAAAATGAAGTGCTATCTCAACAAATGAATTCAGAAAGAAGAATTCATAAATGTAAAATTAGCGGAACGCACTATCTTACAAAAGAGGCAAAACAAACGTCCCCTGAGGTCCTCTTAAGTTTTACAAAAGGACGGCGTCTTTGATTATGAATCGTATGTGATCCTAAGCGACGATTATACTAAGGTATTAACACCCGAAGTTCCAACCCCTGCAATCAAATTCCCATTAAACGCGCAGGTCTGGGCCAGGTGTACCAAATTAAGACGTCTTTGGCGGGAGAGGCAAAAAAAAATTGTTTTGTAAAGGACGTTTGTTATATGAAAACAGCATACATACGAAAAGGTACCAGTATTTCGCTAATGGCAGTGTTCTTAATGTCGATTAATGTTTTTTAAAACAAAAATATAGCTTATGGATGACAAAAAGGAGAAAATTATTTAAATATATTTCCTGTAGGGAATTTAATTTTAAGGTTTTGCTTTTTTAATATATGGACACATCTGTGGTTTCCAATGTATCATGTATAAGGCATCAGTAAGTACACCAAAATTGTTTTCTACTAAATTAAGACATCTGTAATCGTCCTTTGCCAATACGATGGTAATTAAAATACTCAAATTTTAATCCACCACACGTAAAAATGCAAATATAAACACTATTTAATTGATATGCTAACCACACCAGTATGAGTATACGTGATGCAGGATACAGTGTGAGGAGATTAGTAATTAATTACTAGGATTATTCTTATAATATTAATGGAGGATTTATATGCAAAAAAATTACATTAAAAGACACTATTTACATTTACAGGAACGAGTATAGCAGATCCTGCCCAATATTAAGTTACACGTTAAGATATTATCTGCGTGCTGGGTTATATCATTAATTTACACTCCTCCCTTCTCAATTTATCGTACTCAACTAGGCTTATTCAACGGGATAACCACCCAGGTATCTTCCGAACTCTCGTACATACAATACTCCTTCCTAGCAGTGGCTTATCTAGACTTATTTCGGAGGGGGCTGAGATATAATAAAAGTTTCTAAGAGGAAATTCCAAGAAACAGAGAAAATTCCGCTTTAAACAGGTTTTTATCATAGCATGTAACGCATCTATTATACAATTAAACATGTTAAGATGAAATCGCATAGGAGTATGAAAATATTCGTTTTAGGTAGGTTTTCGTTTTTAGAAGTATAATTCCATGGTTATGCCACATTTTTTAAAACGCAATACTCAGAATTGTCTATTAAAAGGTATCTCAATAAGTAGTAAATAAAACCGAAATAAGCATCAAATTTAAAACTATTTAACAGCGTTCTCATTCTATCCCTTCCCTACCTCCTTTAACACTTTCTAAGACTCATTTTGAAGCATACATGCATGGCATTTGTAATACTTGAATATTGAATAGCGTTTTCCATTTTCTCATAAATGGGATACATTTGGAATAGCAGCTCCCTGGTGATAACTTTTCCTAGATTGCCACGGCTCGAAAATCGGCTTTAACTGCCAAATTTGACAGTATTTTCTGAATTCTTTTTAATCGTAAATTGTGGTTGATACGAAGCTTTTTGTGTATTCGAGATTCGGAATCGCCCAATTAGATTTATGATGTATTTTAAATGTAAATAAAGCTTATTTCTAGGCAAAAAGTTACACAATCATAGTAAAAACTTTTTTGTCAATATTTTGTAATCCTATGGAAATAAAATATCACGTCACAGCGCTGTAACGAGCTGAATAACAAGACTATAACGTAATATTCCTAGCATTTACATAAATAAATTTTTAAAAAAGGGTCAAGGCTTTGCAGTTCATACTGCGGAGTCTTCAATCTGTACATTACCTTAAATCGCAGATTTTCAACTGATAAATAGCAAGAGTAAGGCTTTTATTGATGTTTTATAAACTAATTAAAATTAATAATGCATTTTTAATCACCACATGTCACGTTTTACATAATAAAACGCGTGTAAAGAGAACCTGTGTATAACGGAAGCTTGGATGAAATATCTGTTTCGTAGTCTCTGCGAAATACCACACTTTCTAAGATGAAAACATGTCTAAAACGGAATTTTTTTCTGCTTACTTTTGAATTTTATCTTAGCATGTTTCATTATATTTGTCAAAACTTAGTTTGATATTTTCTACAAATTCCGGAGGGGGCTGGAGCCCCATCAGCCCACCCCCTGAATACGCCACTTCTTCCTAGAACAGTACTCCGCAGCAGGAGTAGCTATTTTTTCAAAACTCCACGTTTCTTCTCCAACGCAAGACTCAAGACTGGGTCTCTTCCACTCTTACTCCAGCTTCTCCATTAAAACAACAACAACAACAACAAAAAAAAAACGTGGGGTCCCCCCTGTAAATAAGAGCAACCTCCACTTGTAAATCAAAGGCAATCCACAGCATTATTACGACAACACTAAGAATATTTTCTTCCTTAACAATATAATATTGTAACGGTAATACATGATGTATATATTATCAATAAATTATTCCCCAGAACCTTTTCTACTAAATTAAAGTGTGTTTGGCAGGAGAGGAAAAAAAAGGTTGTTTTCTAAAAGACGCATAATGAAAACAGCATACATACAAAAAGGTACCAGTATTTCGACAATGAAAGTGTGCCCAAAGTAGATTAATGATTTTTAAAACAAAAATGTAACATATGGATGACAAAAAAAGAGGAAAATTATTTGAATTTATTTCCTATAGGGAATTTAACTTCAAGATGGCATCTTTCTTTTTTAACAGTATAAGAACACATCTGCGTTTCCCAATGTATGATGCATAAAGCATCAATGAATGATGCACCAAAATTGTTTTCTACTAAATTAAGACTTCGAAATCTACCTCCACCTTTAGGCCGAACTGGCAGGGATTTTTTAGGTATAACATTTGCTGAATTCTTATATATTTTAATAATTGTATAATTTTCCATTTGAAAACTATAAAATAAATGCGTAGGGGTGACTTTTAGATGATTATTCTGCATTCCCTTTTCATTAAGTATATTGTAAAAGAAAATGTTTTTTTTTTTATGACCTAAATGTTAAAGCTCATTACTTCCTATTAATGTTAAATCTCATAAATAAATTTCAATAGCATGCTAATTTTAAAAAAATAACATATTGAATTTAATTAAAAAAATAATAATTTGTTTCTCACCCCCGTTTAAAGCGTCACAATCGTCGGGTCTTATAAATCTGGGATCATACTTTTCTATCATATAACTGATGTAGAAGATGTATAAAGTTGTATAATTTTTTTTTTCACTTTTCTCATTAAATAATTTTATTTAAAATATACATCTGCAGATCTTATAAAATATTCACCACCCTCTTCCCCCGAGTTTATATCTTCAAGTGTTTCAGTATTTAATGCTAACAAATATACTCACATTTTCTGGTAAGATATATATATATATATATATATATATGAGGTGTATCTTTTTTTAGATCTCTTGGTTTTTAATCATTTATTTTGTTTTATGATGCGCTGTTAGGAGCTAAATTTTGTCATTTTAGGCTCAAATGTCATTTTGTCATTTTAGGCCATCAAAATTGAATGAAATAACGCATCTTCACTATGAATTAAGCCTGCAAGCTCCTCTGATGATTCTGTGGGTTATTCATGGTTTAATATTTTACATACTGGTTTCCTATGTTCATATCTTGTTCGTCTTTATACTTTTACCAATTTGTTCATATATTTGTGATTTCAACTTTATTATATATATATATATATATATATATATATTAGGGTGGAGCGAAAAAAATTATTTTTTGAAAATCAAAAACGGGTAGGTGCCAAAAGTTGCCTTTATACTAGTACATCATCTGTGTGCAATATTACCGCTGAAAAAAATGGCTTGAGTCTGCGCTTTTGGTCCAAAAGTCGAAATTTTGGGTAAAATTTGACATTTTTTCAAAAATTTAAAAAAAATTCTATAGAGATGGTTATTGTTTAAAAGTGTTATTTAAACCTTTATTATTAATGACTTAACATATTTAAACGATAAAACTATATCTTTTTCTGTATAACTGGAACAAAACTGACAACTTTCGGTGAAAAAAAGGCGTTTCCACTCTGTTGTGTCATACAACTAATTGTTATTTGGAATACAGCTCTTACGTAGTTGCTTTGAAATCTACCAAGGGGGTATCAAGTGGGAGTGGCTGCATTTCATGACACAACAGTGCATAGCTTGACCACCCTTCCATCTGAGCACAATGTTTTATTTATATACCTATTGAATTGTGATTTTTTATCAAAGACTGACATAAGATTCCTATGTATCAACCTAATCCATCTCTTCTTTGTATCCACAGACGTTGGGTGCTGCTGTGACACTTCTTCACGTATATTTCTACTGCTTGTGTATGATAAGGCAAGCAGAGTAATGCAATGGAAGTAATGGAATCTATTCAGCGCTGTAGTATCTTCACCAAAATTACATCCAGTTAGTGCATAGTGATTGGGAGTTCCGTTCCTACAACATTTTACAACATATAGGTATTTCATCTTTGAGTATGCCATCATTTACTCTACCTCTTGAATTTTTTATATGGGGATAAGCTTGTTGTTTAATGTGATGGCGATCGTCATCAAAATTGCAATAAGAATTTGCTCTCGATGTGAAAAGCTACCATTATCCTAAATAAATTTTTTTAGTATTTGTTTTTTGCCGATTTCTGTGATGTTTTGTAGCCGAGTAATTTCCCATAAGTTTTTAGATCAATTTTTTAGATGTGAATTTTATTTGGTGTAAGCCATCATGTGGCATAAACTTGGATTACATACTTTGTGAGTGAACCAGAATCTGGTGGTCAATCAGTTCAGTGCTTATATAAAGGCGAATAATTTTATGCGCCGTTGTGAGCCATCTTGCTTAGGACAAGTTTCTTGGGTTCCTATTCGCTAGTTCTGAGCAATATCTTGATGAAATAACTTTGCAGATATCTATCAGGTATTTCTGGTATGTGCTGAGTACCCTTTTCTTGATTTCAGGAAATAATGTTTAAAAAATACTCTCTATGGCTTCGAAAATTGAAATAAGAAGGGAATAAGCACTTGGACAAAGATTTTCCTATTGGTCCGGCGCATACCTGTGGGTTAGAATCTAATTTTTGCCAACGATTTTATCTAATAAATGATGCAGAGGAAATTAACTGGACTTGGAGGAGACATATGATTATTGTAATGGTTCATTCTAAACATGCCCCTCGCAGAATGGATGACAACGACTAACAGAATTATTCGCCTTCAAATGAGCACTCACTGCTCATCAGAGTCTCTACGTTTACTCAAAAAGTACTATGTTATCCAAGTTTGGCTCCAGAATAGTTTACAATCAAATGTAATTCACAGCTAAAGAAGGGATCTAAAAACTCATGGGGAATTGGCTACACAAAAACAACTTGGATACTAAACAACACACAAAACGGAATTAAAAAATACTGAAAAAAGGTTATTTAGGACAATGGTTGCTTTGCATACACAGAGGAAATTCTTATTTCAATGCTCTCTGACGATTGCCATCACATTAAACAGCTAGCTGCTCAGCACATAATAGTCGAAAGATGAGAGTAAATCGTGGCATACGCAAATCGGAAATATCTACAATCAACTTTGAAGCGGATAATTATATAAATCTAACTCATTGGAAAAGTGTTGTGGTAACAGAACCTTTAATCAATATGCATTTATCGTGTGCAATCTTGGTGAAGATAATAGAAGGCTGAATAGATTACATTAATACCATCCGCACTGCATTACACTGTTTGTCTTCTCTTACACAAACAGTAGAAAAATACGTAAATGAGATCACAGCAGCAGCATTCAAAGTCTGTGGATTCAAAGAAGATGTACCAGGTTGATACATAGAAAACTTATGCCAGTCTTTGATAAAAAAAATCACAATTCAATGTATAAATAAAAAATTGAGTTCAGATGGTAGGGTGGTCGAGCTATGCACTGTTGTGACATGAAAGGCAGCCACCTCCACGTGGTACCTCCTGGGTAGTTTTGAAAGCAGCTAGGTAAGAGCTGCATTCCAAACAACAATTAGTTGTATGACACAACAGAGTGGAAACGCCTTTTTTTCACCAAAAGTTGTCAGTTTTGTTCCAGTTATACAGAACAAAGATATAGTTTTTTCGTTTAAATATGTTAAGTCATTAATAATAAAGGTTTAAATAACACTTTTAAATAATAACCATCTCTATAGAATTTTTTTTTAATTTTTGAAAAAATGTCAAATTTTACCCAAAATTTCGACTTTTGGACCAAAAGCGCAGACTCAAGCCATTTTTTTCAGCGGTAATATTGCACACAGATGATGTACTAGTATAAAGGCAACTTTTGGCACCTACCCGTTTTTGATTTAAAAAAAATAATTTTTTTCGCTCCACCCTAATATATATATATATATATATATATATATATGTGTGTGTGTGTGTGTGTGTGTGTGTGTGTGTATGTATGTATGTATGTATTAAACTTTCTGTACAATAATACCATCAACAGATAATGAAATTGACCAATAATATGAAAACACAAACACCACATTAACCAGATGTTATGTAAAAAGTATAGTCCCATGTACTATCTTATGAGGATTAAAATGGAAGAAAAAAGAAAAATATGGATACAGATAAAAATAAATAAATGAAATGCTTATTTATTGAATTACTTTATCAAGGATACAGAATTAACATATATAAGCAAGGCAGTCGTTTTCTGTATAGGGAATAAAGCTAAAAGCTGAATAATTTATTCTCTCTGCACCAGAACGACTACATGACCAAAATAATAGAAGAAAAATGAATACTGAATTATATAAAAGGCCTTGAAATGGAAAAAATAAATATAAATATTTAAATAATTTATATTATTATGTATAAATGAAAAGATGTATTATTACTCAGCTTACCTTATATAATTTTACAAGATTTAATCCTAATACCCTGCTGCACATGTTGTAGTTTACCGCTATAAGTATAAGGTTATTTTTATAGTTAAGTTAAAACAAATATTATATCCAATGGCTGCAGTTAATCTTGATAAAGTACCTTGATAAATGCATTTAATTAATAAAAATAGAAAATAATTACAATAGTAAAATTTAAATTACTTATTAATACTTTTAAATTTATATAACTAAACTAAAAAATTCCCAAATCACTTAATTTACAATATTATAGCTAATATTTGGCTATAACTGCCACCTAGTGTTGAAAGAAAAAAAAATAAAAGAATATATCTATATCGGAAGCCATAACTGCATTATAGATTTATTTTGTGGTGCTGCTATCTATTATGTAAATTTAAATATTATAAAATCCTGTTAAGCATCATCATTGAATGTGAATTTTGAAATATTTTGATCTATATACTTTAGCTACCATTTTTTTTCTTTTACAATTTCCAATATTTAATAGAGAAATATAATAAAAAAATAAACAAAAATTACATTAATTAAATAAACTAATATTTTTTTAATATAATATTTTAGCCAATTTTATGTTAATTATTATTATTATTCATTTAACTGTCCAATTATTATTGTACTTATACTTAGTTGTAATGAAAAATAATGTTTTATCCCTATTAATTAATTTCTATTATCTTAAATTAAAAGTAACTAATTAAAATTAATATAAATAAATATAATTAAAAAGAGGATAAAAAAGATGAAAACTTATATATATAATAATAAAAAAAAATGTGAATATTAATTTACATCTTCACATAGATTTTCATATTATTAAAATAAAGGCAGCATAGTAATTTTATTGAAGCTATGCGCACTCAAATTTTACCATCTGTCTTACATAACATAAACTAGGAAAATCCTAATAAATAAATATTATCAATAATATATATCATTATTCACAAAAATATTAAAATAAATATAAATGTAATTAGATTACCACATTATTAATCTTAAGTTGCTATGCATCATAAAAACATAAATACACTTGTCCATAATGAAATTTAACTATAACAGATGTAAATTTCAAATTATTAAAATATAACTAGCATATTAATGCATACAATATATTCTGCTACCCTACCCAATAAATCTATACGGAGAATTTAAATAAATTTATAACAATGATATATACAGTGTCATCGAAAAATAATGCCTAGAGTTTAAATAACTGTCACAAAAAAAAAAAAAAAAACTATGAAAGGTAATTTATTGGTTTTAGTCTTTTAATGTGCGGCAAAAAATAATCCCCCCACCAATCTTAGTATGTTTAAATGTGAGCACCGTTCGGTGTGCACCAGGAGCAAATGTGTGAAATGTGAGAACCAGGAGCAGTTTGACTTGGATAAGTTTTCCGAAAAACCCGCTGTACATTGACTATTGACTTTGACTCCACATACCAAATCACGGACTGTGCTTTTTGTTGCACTGTCACCATCGTACTGTGCTTTTTGTTGCACGGTCAACATCGTACTGAGCATATGCAGTCTGGCGCGTCGGCTGATCTTGAGGACTGCGCAACTAGTCCGCGCATAACACAGACACGCAAACGAATTCTGGTGAACTAAAACAAAACTTGCGTTCACCAGTTATCGTGTAGTGAAAGAATTACTCATTTAACTAAAAAGGTTTCGATGTTATGATTTTTTTTAATCTAGGCATTATTTTTCAATGACCCTGTATATACACAAATCTAAATCTAATAATTTTAAATAAAATTATAAGATGAAACGCAATATTTCATCTTGATTCAAACATAAAATATGCAATATGAACTTTAAAAAGCTCACTGCTTTACTTAAAAGGCCACTAAAACAATAAAAGTGATGTTACAAGTTAAAAATATACATTTTATTTGAAACGCCTTAGTATTTTCGAGCTGTATTTCCCAATACCATCATCAGGAAATATTAATTGATGTTTATTTATAGAAATACGCCACTTCGTTTTGAAAATGAGAGAGCCAATAATTATTAGAGTTGAAAGTAGAAGTAGCAGTTTCTTGGATTGAACTCAATTAGAGAAAATATATATTATTATTGATTGCAGTTCCATTTATATGAAATGAAATTCAAAATGAAAGTGACGTATATGAGAACAGAGTGATAAAATAAATAAATGGAACTGCAGTTAATAATAATATATATTTTCTCTAATTAAGTTCAATCCAAGAAACTGTTTCTTCTACTTTCAACTCTAATAATTATTGGCTCTCTCATTTTCAAAATGAAGTGGCGTATTTGTATAAATAAACGTCAATTAGTTCTTAATATATTATCTGGTGATATGGGCTTGGGAAATACAGCTCGAAAGTATGAAGAAGTTTTAAATAAAATGTATATTTTTAACTTGTAACATCTCTTTTATTGTTTTAGTCGCCTTTTAAGTAAAATAATGAGCTTTTTAAAGTTCATATTGTATATTTTATCTTATAATTTTTTTCCGAAGAAAATTAGACTTTTTACAAAAATCCGCCAATGATCATTTGTTTGGATGCTCTTTGTCCCATGTTTGTAATATCAAGCACGAATTGCCTGAGCCGCGAAAAATTTGAATAATTCATATTTTTATCTGAATGAGGCAGCTCTTATGTTTCTGCATAACATGTTAATCAAGTATGAAGCCTACATTTATATATATATTTTTTCTTTCATTATCTTATCTTTTTTTTTTTTTAAGTTATTTTGTGACGATTCTATTTTATATCGACTTCACATTTAAAGATAAAAATGCATCTTGAAAAAAAGCAGAACTTTCTACAATACCTCTAATACTCACTTTCCTCATTAAATAATTTGATTAGAGTCTATTTAAAATTTTAACTAAGTTTTAATCGAAGGTAACATTCCCTTCAGCATTTACTATAAAGAAAAAAAAGAAAAAAAAAAGGAGAAATTTTTTAAAATATCATCGTCTTATTTCCGAAGAAAATTACAGTTTTCTTTTAATATAAAAATCCAACGAATGATAATTTTTATGTATACTTTTTCCTATATTCAAGTCCTATGTTCCTATGTTCAAGTCTTCAACTTAATTAGGGGGTCAGTTAGAAAAAAAAAAAGCTTAAAATACATAAGTTAGAGCCCAGACGGGTAAAGGTGAGACTTTTTCAAAATTTTATGATTTGCCGTTTGATGTGAGGTGTTCAGCTATAAGTATTCAAAATTTCAAGTCTCCAACATATATAGTTTCTGAGAACGGTGTCTATGGATACTTTTTCCTATATTTGCAACATCAAGTATACCGATCTTCTGAACTCCAAAAAATTTTGGAGTTCAGACACCCGCGTAATACATAATGCTTTCATAACACCCGCTCGCTAATGTTATGAATTAAATGAGAAATTACAAAAAATATCTCATTTGCATTTCAATATTTGTAAATGACTTTTTTATTGTTTGGCATTAGATTGCTGATGCTGAGGTCGATTTCTACAAAGGCCGTTTTTCCGTTTTTCGGTTTTGTTTGCAGGTTATTTTTTTATTTATGAGGATATTATCTTCATAAAAAACCATGCAAATAAAATAAAAAAGGTAAACAAGTGGGTAAGTGTGATCACAGATCGCACAAAGAGTTTCGTTTAATACTTTCAAAACACTTTATCCTTTTGCAAAATCTGTTAGTTCCGCATTTTGAAACCAGGGGGCGCACTCTATTCTAAGAAAACCTCTATCCGAACGAAAGTCCGTTTTACAACCTATCCGTAGATATATTAGTCGAGGGGATCGGGCCCATTACACTCGAGATAGTTAGACACCCCTGGCGGTAAAAAGTAGAACTAAAATATGTAAGGCTATGGTGCATAATATGAAAAAGTAGCCAAAGGGGTGTCGGCAAAAGTTAAAAAAGTGCCTCCCGGGTGTAAAGGTGGAGGTTAGAAAAATTGCTTAAAATACACAAGTTAGAGACCGGAGGGATAAATATAAGACTTTTTGAATTTTTTATGATTTGTTGTGTGATCGCAAGTATTCAACTATAAGTATTCAAAATTTCAAGTCTTCAACTTAATTAGGGGGTCAGTTAGAAAAAAAAAGTTTAAAATACATAAGTTAGACCCCAGACGGGTAAAGGTGAGACTTTTTCAAAATTTTATGATTTGTCGTTTGATGTGAGGTGTTCAGCTATAAGTATTCAAAATTTCAAGTCTCCAACATATACAGTTTCTGAGAACGGTGTTTGTGACAGGCAGACAGACAGAGGAGGGAGACGAATAGGGTTTCGTCAGATGAACGAAACCCTAAAAACGATCTTTATAAGAGATCAACTTCAGCTTTCCAATGCCAAAAGAAAAAAAAATAATAATAATCATTTAAAAATATTGAAATGCGAACGAGATATATTTTTTATTTTTTTTTTCATAGGATTAATATTAGCGATGGGGTATTTTCGCATGAGTGAAGTAGCCTCTTAAGGGACTTTCTGTAGTGCGATTTCAAAAATTGTATTATTACATTTTAAGGATTTTAGATGATAAATTTTTAAAATTTTGTCTAAGTAAAAATACTTAAAATTTGGGAATATAATTATTGAAAATACACTACGTCGGTACTCTTTTTTTTATGGTGGTGAAAACCGTTTTTCGGTATTTATATTAAGTAATGAGTACTTACTTAAATTTTGCCATTGGGATAGATTCATGGGATTTTGCATATGTAGAGGAAAGTTTGCACCGCTGAGGTTTGGCCTTAATACACTGTAAAGCATTTATGTACTATTTTTTTTTTATTAAATAATGAAAATGGTTGCATAATTATTATATATATATTTAAGAATTTACATTTCAGAATAAAAATGTATCAAGAAAAAAGTACAGAACAGTATACAATATCTCAAATGTCCTATTTCCTCTTTAAATTAATTAGGATGAGCGAATCTAATCCTCTACTGGGCTACACAAATTACATTTTGTCGTACACTTTACAAAAAAAACTATTCAGTATTTTGACTTGAAATTAAACATAAAAATAAATTATGATCTGTAGATTTGCACAATATTATTTTTTTTACAGAATAACCTTAAAAAAAAAATTATTTTAATTAATTTATTTTACATGTTTTTCCATTAAGGATGCATTTTTGCAAATAAAAAATGAAACACGTATATTTTCAGAAGAAAAAATAAATCATGGAGTTAGTAATTATAGATAGAATCATGATTAATTAAATAAATAAAATATATTTTCATTATTCCGCCAAAATATCTCAAAAACTGTTTTTGAATTTTAATTTTCAGTGTTAAGAATTCAAATACACAATTTATTCTTATTATGCGAAATAATTTACGCAGACGATAACGCATTTTAAAAGAATTATATTATGATTTTTTTTAAAAGTGGCAACAAAAGAATTGTAAAAAAAGTAAAATTAATTGTCAAATTCGTTATATAAAGTGTTATTCGAATTCGGAGGTTGAATAATAACAATAATATAATAAGTTAATAATTCTTAGTATCAACGAGAGCAGATTTCAAATGTTTTTCCAGAAACTAGGATTTTGAAGAAGTGACTTTCTTCATGCTCTCTTCGAATATATTATTCTAAGATTGCTATCCAAGATTATTTGTTATGAATTACAAAGATTGGAAACATACCTACTTCAAACCATTTAAGAAAATATCAGAGGATATTGGAAAACATAAAAACATCTTTAAAAGAGCTTTTAGTTGAAAATTAAAAAATATTTTGTAGAATTTTGCTTCGAAAATATTTTTATTTGTACCACTCTTATATCATAAATAAAAAATTCTGAGGAAATTCTTAATTGGTTGAATTTACATTTCTAAAATTAAAATGCGCCAAAACATAAAATAACGTTTTTGCTTAATAAAGATGCAAAAAATAATATAAAAATATTGTTACTTTCAAGTATTTATTTTATCAAATAATGCTTCGCGAATGCAAACAAAGCATGACTTTTGCTAGTTTTTATAAAAAAAAAAAAAAAAAATACGTACACAGATTGTTAAATATTTCCCTGAGTTTTTGTTTGAGATGAAAAAACTTTCAACTCTTTCAGAATTTATTACTAAGATAAAGAGAGAAAAAAATGAAATATCATCATCTTATTTCCGAAGAAAATTACACTTTTCATAAAAATCCAGCTAATGATAATTTTTATGGGTGCTCTTTTTATTTAAATGACAATTTTTTCCCACATTTGCAACATCAAGCAAGAATCGTCTGCCGGGAAAAATTTGAATAATTCATATTTTTATCTGAGTGAAGCAGCTCTTCTACATAACATCCTAATACACTGTAAAGTAAAACGAATCTATAAAACGAGAATCCCCTTATCATGGATTTCCCTGCTTATTTTCCCTCGAACGTCGGTGATTGCAAAAGCATGCTGGGTAGAAAAAGAGAGCGCTCTCCATAACTAATTGTTGATTTGATAACGCAGCTGATTTAAATATATCGGAGATGAAAGAAAAGTAGAGAACTCTTTAGCTCATTATCCTGCCTTATCTTTTAAATTGAAGTCGTGGGTGACAAATGGAAATTTGAATTGCAAATTTAGGCTCGAGTTCTATTATTCTTCGCAATATTTATGAATATAAATAAATATTTTCTTTCATGCTGGATTGCGATAATTCTAGATTATACTCGAGAATGTTAGTTGAGAATTTAAACAACATATTTTCCGGAATTAGCTTTTTGATTAAATTATTTTAATAAAATGTTAGTTGAGTATAAATATTTAATAGATAGTTTTTGTAACAAAGATGTTTGCTAACATATTAGATCAGATTATTTATTCTGAGAGTAATGTATAAAATATTTTAATGAATATTTATATTCGAGGAAGGTCAAATTTAAGACCTTTTGTTTATGAAATTATTTTTCTGTAAATAGTATTTCAAAAGTTTGGATTTATCTTTTGCAATGAAGAACAAAATAATTATATATACATATATATATATATATATATATATATATATATATATAATTATATCTGCTATATCTCGTTAGATTTTATTTAAAGAAAGACTTTATTATTATTATTATTATTATTATTATTATTATTATTATTATTATTATTATTAAGAAAAAAACATTTTAGTTAACTTGTACTTGGGTTTTTTTAATGTCTTCTTGTTCCACAACGAGAATTAATATTTTTTTTTTTACTCATTCAAGTCATTTTTTTTGTAGAAATAAATTATTTCGCGATAGAGTCTCTAAAATATATAAGTTCACTTAATATTATTTATTTTTATTTTTTACATTTTCTATTACATAACACGAAATTGTCTGTCACATTCACAAAGTCTTTTTATAAGTAAATTGATTAAATTAGAAGATTTAAGTGTCTCAAAATACGATGGGTTTGGATTTGAGTGCAATCGTTCTGAGACTAATATCAGATGAACGTTTTTTTGCACGCTTATTAGATAAGATATTCATTTTAAGTTCTCTATAGAATACATATAATAAATTATGCCCCCTATTCCCCTCTGATTTTTTGAACAATATAAATTAAATATTTTTATTTGAGTTCATTTTTTTTCCCGGTTTAGTTTGATATTTCTCGATGTCACTGAAATCCATAATAGATTAAAATTGAAAAAAGAAAATTTCGTTTCTTTGTAGATCTGCTGTCATGGCCTGCGAGATCGCCCTTCGGTTCCGACTCCGAGAGCAGCGGTGGCCCATCTCCCGCATCGTGGGAGAGGACCGGACTCTCTCAGGGTCAACGGCGAGACCGATTGACCCCAGCATCCAGTATCCAGGAGGAGGATGACGATATGGATGAAGTAAGTTCAATTCTTATGCAAAATAAATGAATAAAATATAAGGCGTTTATGAATTAATTTAACGCCTCCACATTCAATAATAATAATAAAAAAAATACATTTTATGCAAAATAATAACTTTTATGACATTTACCTTGGTGCTTGTTCTGAATATGTGTTAATTTTACGTAAACTCTAACAATAATAGAAATGATACCACTGGAGTACGGGATATACCGCCCGTGTATTTGTGTAATATACATGGTTAACATAAATGAATGACTGGATTTTAAAAATTTATATTTTCAAAACTATTACGCGTATTATAATAAATGCTAGGAAAATAAAGAAGAACATTCCAAGTTCTTTTTCGTTTACAAATGTTCGAAGTGCGAACCTTTCGTAACACGACAAACACATAATCTGTAATGAAATCCGTTCCACGCATTTGACAGTTTTGCACAGCCAGCGATTCTTAATGCAGCATTGATGCATTAAAACACCAAATAATGCAGCACTGATGCATTTAAACACTAAATAATGCAGCACTGATGCACCGTAAAATGTATACGGTACTTTTAAGCTTACCTGAGATTTTACATTTAAATTTATTCATTTTCAATTTTTTTTTTTTTTTTTTTGTGAGAAAATCAAACAAAATGCGTAGATTTTTAAATAATGAAACTAGTTTTTCTTTATGATTATTTTTTTCTTTTTGGCTTATGCATGCTTATAAAAGCAAATATTTAGAAAAAAAAAATTCTTCTTCTTAGCAATGTAACATACTCTATCCGCAGCTTTCGCTTTTACATATTATAGCAATTGTCTTGATTTTTTTGTAAGATGGACCTCATTAATTAGTTTACGCTAAATAGTAATAATAATTATTATTAGATTCTTCATATACAAGTTTTATTTTGTAAAATTTGCTTGAAAATTTAATAAAATCAAATTATAAATTAAATATTCGATTAAATAAAATTGAAAACTTAATAAAACAAACTATAAATTTAATAATCGATAAATAATAGCAAAAAAGCAAATATACATAAATAAATAAATAGAAATAGAAATGCACAAACATGTATGTGCGGACGAATGTAAAAAAAAAAAAAAAATGTAAAAAAAAAGATTATTGATTCAAAAAAATAATCTAAAGATTCATGGATAAAATACATAATAATACATCGATAAAAGCATGCATTTAAGATGCTGATAAATTAAAAGAAAAAAATGTGAATAAGAAATGTATTTTTCATTAAACGTGTTAAAAGAGTCGTGTATGAACTATTGTATGTCGTATTTAGTCCAATTTTTAAATATTTTTCATGAAAACATCCATTTCATCACGTAGGGCAGTGATGACCCATCCGAGGATCTCCGGGAGCACGGGTGCCCGCTTCCATCACCCCAGCCCAAGAAGCTTTCATCCTCGGCATCCTCCGGAAAGCATCGTCGCTCCTCCGCGGATTCCTCATCGTCTGCGCCAAACAATCCTTGCGCGGAATCATTGAAGGGGCGTTGCAATTGTGAGGAATTGAAGCACGTGGAGTGCGTCCTCGAGAACAAAGACCTGTGGGAGAAGTTCAACGAGTTGGGCACGGAGATGATCATCACGAAAACGGGCAGGTAAGCGTTTAGAGATGCTGATTGACGAATTGGAAGGACATAAACGAGCCTCCTTTCCTTTTGTGTTATATGACAATGTTTTATTTTATCAGTGCTGGAGAGAGATTTTGTTGTCCTGAGGAGTTCTCAGATTTTTTAAAGTTAATTAAATACAACTTGATATAAAATTATTTCTTAATAAAGTTAGCACAATATTGTTACGAGTAAGATGGGTTTGATACTTGTCAAAGGAAAAAATTAGATTACCGTATATACTCGTGTATAGGTCAACCCCCCTAATTCTTACACAAAATTTTGAAAAAAAATTTGAATTTTCGTGTATAAGTCAAACCACATTTCTGGTAGTATGTTGAAAAACAATTTGTAATTGAGGATAAAAAATATTAATAAATTTTCATTAAATTTGTAAACTTTTTTTTTCACGTTTCTAATTAGGTTTTTTCCCTTTAATTCAGCGTTTTAAGACTGTATAATTACGTAAAACCGAAGAAGCTTAAGCTATTTTGAAACCTATTTACATCAATTTAATAATACTTAAAAAGAATAAATTCTTTGAAAAATCTATTCAAGCCTTATTTACAAGGGTAAACAACTTCTTAGACTGCTAAAATATAGTACTTCTTTGTATTGTAGGACTTTTAGGAGAGATATCTAGAAGGACATTCTCAAGTTGAACTCTTTTTAAAAAAGGGGATTAAAATTTTGAAAGGAATATCCCTGTATTGAAGGGAAACCTATCCCGCAAGAGAAAATGGGAGCAGAGCAATTACAGGAAAATTACTGTTGAGCTTTTTCTGTCAATCACAGGGAAATGATCATTGTTTTTGAAAAAAATTAATCTTTTAATGAAAACAACAAAGGTTTTTAGGTTCATGATTCCTATATAGGTATTATTTAATGGCTTTAAAGATCCTGAATATCGACAATTGGGTAAACATTTATGTATTTATTCATTTATTGTACTAACTCGTATATAAGTCAACCCACCATTTTCAACTCCCAAATTTTGTTTAAAGTTCTTCGACTTATACACGAGTATATACGATAGTTTAATATGGCTTTCTGAAAAATTCTACTAAACAAAGCTAGCGTATATAATTTTGGCAGAGCATTGACTACTGCTTGTCTTTGTTAAGGAAATTATGACAAAAATTAAGGGTACAAGTTTTACAAAAACCAATAAATAATATTTCAATAATATTGAGACAATGTTGATTTGTATCTATTGAAGAAGAATTTGTGAAGTGAAAGTTGAATACAGCTTTTAAAATATTTTGATTGTATAAGGCCAATAAGCATAAAACGGGCACAATTTTGCTCAATATGCATTTTATATATAAAAAAGGGAGATAAATAAAAAGATTAAAGTAAAGTTACTTGAATATAGCTTGTTTAACAATTTCTGCTTGAACACAATCTGCTTTCAATTAATGCTTGAACACTTTCTGTTTAACAATTTCTGCTCGTTTAACAATTTCTGCTGTATACTAAATATAGAAAGTGTACTAATCTGCTTCATATAGTTAGAATCTAAATTCGTTTTTTAAAAAATATTAAGACATAATTTTCTTATGTCTTAACTGAATTTAGATTAAAAAAAGAGATTAATTAATTAGGGAGATTTTTCTTAATTAGTGAGAATTTCTTTTCCTCAGGATGCAAACTAATATTATTTCAATATTATAAGAAATATTATTTTTCGTTTTTGTTGAAAATGAATTTTGTAATGACATGTAATCAATAAGATTTAACCTTTAATTTTTTTATATTATTTCTTAACTGCAGTCAAACAGTGGTCCAAAGTTCTGCCTTTAATGATCTTTTTACTTAGCGACGCCATTTAAAAGAGGCAAGGAAGGGAAAGGGGGAGGGGGAGCTGTTGCCCCTCTCAAAAAATTTATATTTCAGATTGTATTCGTCATCAGAGATCAGATTAATGTAATATATATTCGAAATTGAACAGAACCTAAAATATCTTGTTAAATATATGATTAAAATATAGAAGCATTAGCATGAAATAAATACTTTAAGCACACAAACTAAAAATTTCACAGGGGAACATTTTTTTTTTCCTGCGGTATTACATCTCTTTGTTGATTTTGTTACACACGAAAGATTATAATTATGGAGTATAAATTACTTAGTTGAGATAGCTCTGGATCTCGCAAAATTTTGAAAGATAGGGGGCTAATATGAGCGTTATTAAAGTGCACTTTTTACACGGCCATTTATTCAGATTTCCTTAAAATTTTGGTGATTATATTGAAGTGCAGGGTGAACGGTTCCATTGAGGTATCAGAATGGAGAAAAGGTAACAAGGGCATTGGGATCGCCACATGATGACTGGCTGCTGTTGTACCGTGCAAAGAGATTGCCCTGAAGAGAAACATTCAAGAAAAATCATGCAGGAAATGGCTTAAATAGTAATGTTAAATCTATATTTCTGTTTTGCAATACCCATCTCATTCAAAATACCATGTTACAAAATATGTAAAAAAAAAAGTCTATACATATTTAATGTCACTTCCTTGTACTTGTGCCATTATTAGATTGTTGGCTTTTTTTAAAAAAACGAGAGCTAATCCAGAAAATTTGCTAGTGTTTTCGTATTCAGCAGACCAAAATTACTTAAAATCCATTCTACAACCTCGTGCCGCAAAATCAAAGGTTCCCCGGTGTTATCAATAATATTTGCTGATTGCAAGATTCTCAAAAATGAGACACATTTATCATTAATGAGTACACTTTGGCGGATTTATAAATATATATGTGAGAATAAACCTATATATTAATTGTTTCTCAGCTACACACAAAATCATCTAAAATTTTTCTTGCCATTCCCGCTCAAACGAAACTTTATCTCCTCGCCTGGAAAATTTTCAAATAGCGCTCCGGACTCCAGAATATACAAACAAGTTGTAGTAATTCAACTCAGAATTTTTCTTTGACAAGTAGCAAATCAACATAGGCCTACTATTGATGAAGTGAAATCATGCAGAAAATAATCTATTACCAGATCCTCAACGGGTAAACTTTCAATAATATTTGCTGATTGCAAGGTACTCAAAATGAGACACATTTATCATTAATGAGTATATTTTAGTGGATTTATAAATGCATATGTGAGAATAAAACTATATTAATTAATTGTTTCTTAGCTGCACACAACATGATTTAAAAGTTTTTTGTCCTCCTTACTCAACGAAAATTTTGTTCCTCCTCCCCTCCACAAGATAATTTTGAAAGCTCTCTGGTTGTTACTCTTAGAATTTGTAAACAAGTCATGCTAAATTGAATTCAAAAATTTTCTTTGACAAGTAGCAAATCAATATTAGGCCCACTATTGACGAAGTGAAATCGTGTAGAAAATAATTTATTATCTGCTCCCCAATGGGTTAATTTTCAATAGTATTTGCTGATTGCAAGATTCTCAAAATGAGACACATTTATCATTAAGGAGTACACTAAGGCGATTTATAAATACATATGTGAGAATAAAACTACATTAATTAATTGTTTCTAAGCTGCACACAACAGGATCTAAAAGTTTTTTGACCTCCTCGCTCAACGAAAATTTTGTTCCTGCCCCCCTCCACAGGAAAATTTTGAAATAGCCCTCTGGTTGTTACTCTTAGAATTTGTAAACAAGTCATACTAAATTGAATTCAAAATTTTTCTTTGACAAGTAGCAAATCAATATTAGGCCCACTTTTGACGAAGTGAAATCGTATAGAAAATAATTTATTATCTGCTCCACAACGGGTTAATTTTCAATAGTATTTGCTGATTGCAAGATTCTCAAAATGAGACACATTTATCATTAAGGAATACACTAAGGCGATTTATAAATACCTATGTGAGAAAACTATATTAATTAATTGTTTCTCAGCTGCACACAACATGATCTAAAAGTTTTTTGTCCTCTTCGCTCAACGAAAAATTTGTCCCCCCCCCCCTCCAAAGGGAAATTTGAAATAGTTCTCTGGTTGTTACTCTTAGAATTTGTAAACAAGTCATACTAAATGGAATTCAAAATTTTTCTTTGACAAGTAGCAAATCAATATTTGGCCCACTATTGGCGAAGTGAAATCGTATAGAAAATAATTTATTATATGCTCCACTAAGGGTTAATTTTCAATAATATTTGCTAATTGCCAGATTCTCAAAATGAGATACCTTTATCATTAAGGAGTACACTAAGGCGATTTATAAATACATATGTGAGAATAAAACTATAGTAATTAATTGTTTCTCAGCTGCACACAACATGATCTAAAAGTTTTTTGACCTCCCCGCTCAACGAAAACTTTGTCCCCTCCACAGGAAAATTTTGAAATTAGCTCTCCTGTTGTTCTTGAACATCAGGACTCCGAACCTTTTCCCATCCATGTGCCAAATTTTTCCAAAAATACATTTTACGTGATCATACGTGCCATCAATAAAAAAAAAAAATAATGGATAAAATAATAATGAATGAAAATTACTTAAAATTTTGTTGTAGTATTAAAAATATATGGGTAATATTTGATGTTATACTTTAGAAATTTATTTTAAAAATATTATTGCTGTTGTATCATCTTAGATGCCAAATAATTTATATTAGCTTCCTTCTTAGTTATTTTTAAGAGAATGCAAGTTGAATTGGACTCATTTGACAAGATGTTTTTACTCGAATTTTTCATATTACTTATTTCCGAAAAGAATGTCTCGCAGAAAAGAAATTTCAAAATAGCAAGAGCCAGAATCAACAACCTTTAGTGTCTGGAATTGAATTCCAGTTATAAAATTTTACCATTGGCATTTTTGCTTATAATGCCTTTAAATCAATGCCTTTAATGCCTTTAAATCAATGCCTTTAATGCCTAATTAATGCCTTTAATGCCTAATAATCTCCTAATTCTCTCTTATTCTTGAAATTTTATGAGCCAATATTGAGCTACTAGATTGGCATACATTAAGGTATATTTAAATTTTTTAATCTATATGACAATGACAACCAACCGAACTAATCGAATTCACATAAACAGAGACAACATCTAGATTAATTAATACATTTTGTGAAATTCTATTATATGTTGATGTAGCCGTGTCAAAAAAAAAAAAAAAAAAAAAAAAAAAAAAAAAAAAAAAAAAAAAAACTGCAGCGTGCCATTTATGGCCATAGATTTGCTGTCGAATTTGTAAACAAGTCGTACTAAATTCAGCTCATAATTTTTCTTAGTAGCAAATCTATATAGGCCGGCCCACTGTTGACGAAGTGAAATCGTATAGAAAACAATTTATTAACTGTCCCACAATGAGTTAATTTTCTAAATTGATTTTAGTAATTTTCTCTAAATATTTTGCGCTCCAATCTTTATCTCGTTATCCGCCTGGAAAATTAGCTTCTTCGCGATTCCTATTTTCCCCTGCTCATACATTTCAACCAAATAGACATATAAGCAGACTTGCCAGTCGATAAATTAAAAAGATTCCATTCCATGCTGTCGAACTGGACAATTAAAAAGCTCATTCTTAAAAAGTTGTACAAATCAAAAAGTTTCAGTATTAGCTTGTTTTGATTCAGACAATCTTAAGAAACTAATATAAGCATGGGAATGGCGTTGTAATTTTTCAACAAACATTACATAGAGACAAATAGCTCGAGCGATGCGTGCGTTCAAACAAGATATGTGTGGAAACTACAGTTTTAAGCTTTTCAATGAAAATATAATGAGAGTTCCAAAATGAGAACAATTGACTAAAAATAAGGTTATACATAATTCAAGCAAATGAGGAAGATAAATCTAATCAACAAAGTATATAAATCTAAGTTACAAAGTACATCCAGAATTGAATGAACGAAAAAAAACTGAAAAGGTCTTCTAGATTTTTGAGAAATTATTTGAAATACTTGTTAAACTTTTCGAAATTTAGATCCTAATTTATTTTCAGCGACGTTCAGTAGTTTAAGATAATATAAGAAACATTATACATTTTATTTACATGTTTATTTTACGAGGTATATGATTTCAGGGATGTAAATACATATTTCATAGTAATTAGGCAAGCTTTAATCTTTTTATACACTGTAAAGAAAAAAAAAATGGATTACAATACGGAAATTGTACTAGAAATCGAGGCGCCAGTACTATTTCCGTATTTTAACGGGAAAATTTCCCCGCAAATTTACGAAAAATTTCCGTTTTTCAGGAATTTACGGGGGAAATTTTCCTTTAAAATACGGAAATAGTACTGGAGTCTAGATTGGCAGTACACTTTCCGTATTTTAGTCCGGTTTTTTTTTTTTTTTTTTTTTACAATGTATGAATGAAAAAAGCGTCTGTTCTATTCTTTAGAATAAAATTAACTTTTCTACAGCGCTGCTTTTATAATCAGTTTACCCGTCTATGACGATAAAAATTAAATATACTTTGGATTTTCTTGCACTTTTATAATATCAATGTCGAAATCTAATAAAAAAATAATTAAAAAGCACCTTATTATTTTTAAATATGAAAACAGATCAATTTAGCATCAATTTATTGCTTTCAGCATTAATTGATCTCTATAATGAAGGCAGGTCTAGAAAATTGGGAGCTCTAGGCACAGATAATATCGGAAGGTCCTATATTCTATTACATACGAGGTTCTGCTCTCGAAGCTGGTAGACGGGAGGTGCTGGCTTCGAACCCAATCGCGCCCGTCGGCCTAATCGTTTCGGAGTTTTCGTGGTTTTCTTCGAAACCTTGGATTCCCAAGCGTAAATGCGAGTTAGGTTCCCTTAGAAAAACCCGCACGGAGGCTACTCCCCCCCCCCCCTTAGGGCCTATATCCTTCGTGTTGATAATTGGCCGTCATAAACACAACCACAACCATCTATTACATACATAAACTAGAAAATATTTTGGCTCAATGCTAATTAGTATAAGAATAAGCACTTTATTATATTAAAGTATTAAATTAACTTTTAACTTCAGTGCACGGGACAAAAATAAAGATGGCATGAAAATTTGGTATCCTCTGGAAAATATGGGGACCATAGGCTCTGATCTGTCTAGAAAATCAGACCTTGTACATATTTATCAAAAATATAAAGCAAATTTATGGAAAGAATGGTGATGTCGTTTATGACGGACGACTGTCTACACAGGGATATAGACCCGAAAGACCTATAGACCTAGTGCCTTCTGTGGGGGTCTTTCTAAGGGAACCTAACCCGTATTTGCTCAGGTTCGAAAAAAGAAAAAAAGAAAAAAAAAACAAGTAGGAAATTGCTTGTCAAACGTGGCAAATGAGGTGCGTTCGTACTATAACTAGTTTTATAAATATTTTTTGCCCTTCATAAGTGCATAGCCTGTAACATCATTAAAATGCACTTAATATATTTTTTTTCCCATTGCCCGTAATGTAACGGAAAACTTTTGACTGTGCCTGTAATTAAACTATACATCCAATTTTTATAAAATCTTAAATGGCTCGACAAAATTTTGCAAATTATATATTTAAAATTTCAGACCATTCGGAAGACTATAACATCATTAAAATGCACTTGCAATAATTTTTCCCCATTGGCCGTAATGTAAAGAAAAACTTTTGAATGTCCCTGTAATTGAACTATACATCCAATTTTTATAAAATCTGAAATGGCTCAACAAAATTTTGCAAAAATTATATATTTAAAATTTCAGACCATTCGGAAGACTGTAACATAATTAAAATGCACTTGCAATAATTTTTCCCCATTGGCCGTAATGAAAAGAAAAACTTTTGAATGTCCCTGTAATTAAACTATACATCCGATTTTCATAAAATTTGAAATGGCTCGACAAAATTTTGCAACAATCATATATTTAAAATTTCAGACCATTCTGTTGGGTAGTTTTTGCTCTGTTATATGCAGACGGACAGACGGACTGAACGACGACTATAGGTGCTACGTATTTATATACTTACGAACGCACCTAAAAACGCTGAAAACTCTGAACGATTGTGCCGACGGGTTTGAACCCAGTACCTCCCGTCCTCCAGCTTTGAGAGCAGAACCTCTCACCCACTGGTGGGGTTTTGAAAAAAGTGGAAAATTGTGACTTTTAAAATAATCAAAGCCAAAATCCTACTTTTTTACCTTCTCTAAGGCGTGATAAATAGCTTCAATTTAGTTTTATTAAATACAAAATGTTCTTTAATTTATTTATTCTTTTTTTTTTCTTTTAAGTATACATAAGTGCAATGTAATATAATATTACCTTTTAATATGTGGTTTGGTATTTCTAAACTAAAAAAAAATGTACACATAAAATAAGAAATGAAAATATATTGTTTGTTTCCTTTAGCGGAAAAGTATTAAATTAATTTTTAACTTCACTATACGAGACGAAATTTAATATACTATCAAAGTTTGGTATATCAGAAAAATGTTGGGGCCATAGGCTCTGAACCTTCTGGAAAATCATACCTTGTAATAGGAAACTTTATAGGATTAAAAAACTTTTTTTTATAGGAAACATTATTATTATTTTTAAATAATGGAAAAGTGTTTCTTTTTAAATAGCTAAAAACATTTTTTTTTAAAACCTTCTCAAAGATGTGATAAACAGCTTCATTTTAATTTTACTGGATTGAAAAATAGTTTTTAAATTAATTTACTGTTTTAAGTACATTACATATAATATAATATAGTAATAGTAACCTCTACACATTAATTTGTTACTAAGTATTTCTAAACTCAAAAAACGTATACACAAAATAAGAAATGAAAATAAGTTACAAAAGTTTTTTCTTTTTCTCCGTTAGCGGAAATACCAAAATTATACGACGAGCGGAATTAAAAACAGGCAAAAGTCACGGGGCAGCCCGTTTAATTTTTAAATACCGTGGTCGACACCTTACCGCACTTAGGAATCATTTGTCAGCATGAGCCTGACAAGGTAGGGCCACGGGCAAAGCGGACTGCACGCAAATGCGTTGGCGATCAATATTTCCGCCAAATGTACAAGGTCGCCAAATATTATGTAATTATATTTTCATTCCAAAAGAATATACATCAGAAAACATTTACTTTACATTCAGAACTATTTCTGAAGAAGAATAAAAAATAGAAATTACGTTTGAGAGGAATTGGGTAAAATAGAGTTGATGAAAAATATCAATAAAATAAAATTTTGCGGTTTATTTATTGTATTTATGTAAGAAGACATTCATTTCTTTGTGTATGTGTGTGTGTGTGAAATTCTTAATTATTTTCTCTGAATTTACGTCAATATGTACGAAACTCTAACAGAATCAATGAAATACTTCCTCATCAGAAAGCCTTAATTTGTAGTACACCAAACGAGTATTAATTCTGATTCATCAAAATTGCTATGTCCTTTGCTATAAAGTACAGTGAAACTTTCCTGTGCGACCACCTCCATTAAGCAACCATCTCTCTGAACGGCCATTTTTTCATGGAATGAAATTTATTCCCATAGGCTCAATACTAATTTTACCTCCATTCAGAGACCATCCCAAGCGAACTCCCTCCAGGAGCGACCAATTTCCTTGAAGAAAATTCTGTTTTATCCTGGTCGCTTGAAGAATGTTTGATTAGAAAAATAATTCCAGGGAGCGCATTATTCATCAAACTTCTAAACTAAGATTCATCAAACTTCTAAAAAATCTAAACTAAGTTTAGAATTTTTTTTTATCCCGGTAACATTTAAGTGTTTAAACCCCTTTGTGCCTTTTTAGGCAATGAATTTAATTCTGATGACAAAGTAAGAATGACTGTTAATAAACTCCCTTACCCTATTCTGTCAGGAAACTCTGAAAGAAATAAATTAATGAAATCGTCATTATTTATTCCCGTCCAAAAAAAAAAAAAAAAAAAAAAAAAAAGCATTTATTTCCTGAATTTTGAAAGGACTGGGAAATAAAAGCTTTAAAAGATAAAACCGTAAAATCAAAGCAAACGTCAATGTATTCATTTTTTAAAGTCTGGAGTAATTAACTTATGTAATTAACTTTTTTTATACTTAAATTTTTATATTTTTTCTTAATGTGAAAAATAAATTTTAGTAACATTAATTGTCACCATTTTTCAACAATCAAAATCTAGATTTAAACATGACCTCCATTAAGAGACCACCTCTCGGAGCGATCAATTTTTATTGGAACGGAACGTGGTCGCTTTATGGAGGTTTTACTGTATAAATATCTCTAAAGCACACTAGATTGTTAAAACGCGTCAAAAGTATATTTTTGATAGAAAAAGACCATTATGTTCTGTTAATAAACAGTAATTAAGTTACAGTGATTTAAATGGAGCTGTTTCTTTGAATGCTGCTAAATTGTATATTTCACTTTTAAACTTTATCAATTTGGGAAATCAAGTTTCATGATAATTCCAATATCCTCTTTGCTCACTCCTCTGTTCTTCTCTCGAGTTCCGCCATTACTCGTTTGATAAATTTAAAATTGAGAAGATTTTCCAAACAATTGAAATTTAAATATATCATCTTTGACAGACAGCGCCATCGCTAAGGCTTTTTATTGGTGGGGGAGAGAACCTTAAATTGCCAAGTCAAATTTCAATATTTGCCAACTCGTTTTATAATTTTGCCAACTTACCACAGTCATAAAATGTAATATAGTTCTTATTTGCTAAAAGTTTATTAATATTCCCAATTAGTTTTGAAATTTTTGCCAAGTCTATAAGAAATAGAAAATACAGTCGAACCTCTATTTAACGAATTGGTTGGGACCCACATATCCGTTCGTTAAATCGAATATCAATTTTTGTAAAGAGTATGGTATAAAAATATCAATACAAAATACCCTTAGATATACAGATATTAAAAAAAGAATGATTATTGTTTACTACGAGCTTAAAAATGATGTTATACGTTAGGAGATCAACTTTAAAATTATCTAAATTCTTTAACGTTACTTGCTTTTAAAACTTAATACATAATACATACATTTCTCGTTGAAAAGGGGCAAAGACTGTCTTTTGAATACACCAGAAATGAGAGAACCATTTGTAACACTTGGATTAGGGTGTGAAAGATTCAAAACTTTATGTGCGAAAAATTCAAAGTTTTAGTTTTATGTGCGAATGCCAAATTTTTTAGCGACTGTTGTTCGTTAAATCAAAGCCAAAAATTCGCTAAATCGGAGCATTTTAGCACCCTTTTTGTCGGGACAGAAAAAATATTCGTTAAATCGGAGAATTCGTTAAATCAAAGTACGTTAAATCGAGGTTCGACTGTATATTATAGTTTTTATTAAAGTTTTAAACAAATTTGCCAAGTGTAATAACATTCATGAATGTTTGGGATGGGGGGGAGGCTTCCCCCCCCGTCCCTCTGATTCTTTAATAACAGTGCATCTGTGACAATATATTGCATTAATTTTTACACAATGAGAAATTTTAATACTTTTACAGGGTTGGGTGCCAAGGACGCCAACACAGGTTATACGTTGCAGGGATTCCATATAATGGGCCCTACAAATTATGGTTCTATTAAAAATATTTAATAATTTAATGTTGCATAAAGGAATATCAGAAAGTTTTAAGCTTAGAATGGAATTCATAATTTCTTTATTATAAGTAATAGTAATTGTATATTTAGAAGACAGCAATACTTTCGAAGCTGCCACAAAAAAGCCATGGTGATTTCTTGATTGTTTTTGACTTAACTTGAGTTAAAACTAAATTCAGTAGCGCTACAATTCAAAGTTATGTTTGCTTACAGTGCCCAACCTTGTTTACTAGACCATGAGCCTTGAAGTGCTATACAGCATATGTCCCGATCAGGTGGTCAACCCAACGCGAAACCCACGGTGTTTTGTTTCCAAGAATGTTTGATACACATTTTATTGACCTCGAAGGAGTAAAAGGCTGAGTGAATCTTGCCCTTGCCCAAGCCTGCGTAGTCGAACTCTGTAGCGTGGCAGCGCTGACTATTAAACTACTGAACTTCTTAACTTGAGTTAAAAGATGAAATTTATTTATATATGTTGTTTCGTAAAACCTTTTTAATCGACTATAAATGATCTATTTATACAATACACTTGAATATTTTGTTTGATTCTTCGTTTCAAATCGAGTTTGATGCGTCCTCTACATTATTGCTCCAGAGTTTCGAATTCGTCATTGCTTCTGTAACGGGCCAGATGGCCGCGCCATATGGTTCTTTAAGTAGATTTTATTCATCAGATCTCTATTTCAGATCTGCAATCGCCTTCAGTTAAGTAGAGTGTGGAAAACTCAGTCTCCAATGTGAACTCAGAACTCGTATATTTTCTGAAGAAGTACTAACTCACTGCTAAAAGTGGTTTTTTTTTTTACACTATAGCGGATATAAATTCACAAGCTTTCAGCTCCTCGAAACTATTAAATCATAATCACTCAAAGACACTCAGAGTCCATGATGATCTCTTGAAACACTTGGAATTTTGGGCCAGATATACCCAAAAGGCCGGGAGGCCAAGACTGGGAGTTGATGTCATGAGGACAGCGAAGACGGTCGTATTGGCTTCGGCCGCAAAGGGGCTAACGAGTTCCGTAACTATGTTTGAAACTTGTGTGTTTTAATTAAGTGTACCTTATCTGTGTGTGTTCTGTCCGGTAACGTCAAATAAAGGTTAGATGTGAGAATTAAGAATTCTGGTCAGTTATTACGGCGTTGCACACCACAGGTTTCACACATTCCATACCTTATCACTCGCCCACGCTCCTTATTTAAAATCTGCTTTAAAATAATGTCATTACCTTCTGATTAATGATAATAAATAATTACTTCCGATTACGAAAAAATATTTTTAGTAGTATACTGCATTAATTCTGCATCGAAATACACAGTCTTTTCTTTCTATAGAACCTCTCATTCACTAAGAAAAGTAAACGTCATGTTATTTCCCTTTCATCTTAAAAGCGTGCCTATCATCATCCGCTGTCAAATTCCTGTCAAACAAAGGTAACCAGTTCTCTGACGTAATCAAACCGCTCATCAGCGATGTTCGCCAAAAAACAACTCACCCTACCCGCTTATCCATCTCTCAGACCAAACCTTACGAAAACGCGCAAATTGTCACACATTAAGAAGTAGTCGTTCACCCGCCCTCAACACTAGGTGGCGCGCCACGAAATCACGGGTTCTCAGAAACCGCTCTCTAATCACGGTTGTGGTTAATGATGGGGTACACGAAAAATCACACCTGGGGCCCAGGGATCAAAGGCGCCGACGGACGGCCATTACCTGCTTCAACCACCAATGGTGGAGGAATTTTGTTAGAACATTTAGGGAGATTTGTAGAAGCATAGAAAATGTCTCAATACGTGGTGGTTATGATAAATGTGATAGGCTGCAAAATAATTATTAAAAATAATTTTCGTTTTTTTACCGCAGCGATGGTATGCCAGTCGATGATAATGTTTTTAAGTATTTGCGCTCTTGTTTATATAAATGAATGACTGCTTTAATGGTTCATACCTGGAAGCGATGCAAATGTCGGTATAGTTGGGATTTGTATAATAACGAATGATAATGAGTTTTTCTATGTGGTTTTTATTGATGCTAATCCCAGGAAGGTTTTTCTCACATAATATTTTAATGATACATAGCATGGTATAAATATTTTTATATTTCAAGAAGAATGGCAGCAAGGTTTTCCGAAATAAAAAATCATCATACAGGCCTTGTGATTTTGAATTAAGATTCAGTATTTTCATTCTGAAATGTAGTGTCAAAACCCTTTTATGCTTACACATTTATGCAGTTTTTTTTTTTTTTTTTTTTTATGATTGAATTTAACATAGATTATGTAATAATACACTTTTCACTTGGAATTTGTAGAAATATTCAAAAAAAAAAGCATCGGCTGAAAATTTGTAAAAGCATTAGAAAGTGCCTGAATATCAGTGTTGCGTACGAACGAACTCATTGAATCTATAAATTCGTAAAAACTTTCTTTTACTTTAGTAAGTCTGTCACACAAAGCACATGTATAAACAAATAAACAACTCGGCATGTTTCAGTTTCATTAGAGATAAAAACCATTATCATAAAAATTCAGCATTCATCAAGACGAATGAGACAGGACAATGCAGTAATGCAACATATACAAAACACATACCCGCCCCCTATTGTCAATCATGAAAAGAAGTTAACATACTGTTTTAAGATTGTTCACTTATGTGACTCCCCCTATTCGAGTTTTATTTAAAATATTTATTTAGTAATTCCAACCATAAAGTTGGAATAACAAAGGAAAAGGTATCGTTGCAGACTAAATCTCTATGTGTATAGATCTCAATGCATTCCCTTATAATTTCTTCATTTCCCTTGATTCCCTCATTGAATCTAAACTCACAAATCTGACTTACTTGTGATGAGTTTTGAATTGTACTTGAATCAATTATGAAGTTATGAGCAAGATTAAATTTTTAAGGAAATGGAGTTTAAATTGCAACTCACATTTACTTAAATTTCTTATTTATCTAAATTTTCTCGTCCTTAAAAATACTTTTTCCTTTAACCCCTTGGGGACGAGCGACCAGTATTCGTGCCGCGTAAGGTACTCAGAATCGGGGATTATTCTCACCAGTAAATTTTTATTGTAAATTTTGCCTTATTTAATCTTAGCATTTCCCCGATTCAATTAGGCAAAAATTTCTGTTTTTTTAAAAAAACGGTGATTAAAGATTAAAAATTCTGTAAAAGACGCTCGTCCCGAAGGGGATAAACAGTCGTTATCTCCGATTATCCAATTTACTCTAATTTCAATTGCCCAATCCAAAACCTTTTATATAAAAATTTGTAATAGAGGAATCTGTCCGTAACTAAATCCTCCTTTAAACGAAAAATCTCATAGTTCCAGCGTGAAGAAAATAATAAAACTACAAGTCATTGTACCTGCTAAGGCGAAAATCCTAAAACGAACATTTTCCATTTTCTTGCAATTCTGCTTAAGCCAGCACCGCAAAAAAAAAAAAAAAAAAAAAAATCCTCAAAAATACGGAAATTGTACTGGCAATCGAGACGCCAGTTCTATTTCCGCATTTTAACGGAAATTTTTTCCCGTAAGTTCTAGAAAATTTCCCGTTTTTCTAGTATTTATGGGGGAAATTTTCCGTTAAAATACGGAAATAATACTGGCGTCTCTATTGCCAGTACAATTTCCGTATTTTAACAGATTTTTTTTTTACAGTGAGTTATTTCATTTTTAGGTGCATTTGTAATTATGTAAATCCGTATAGCATCTATTGTCGTCGTCTGGTCCGTTTGTCCGTCCGTCCATCTGTCTGTCCGCATGTAACAGCGCAAAAACTACCCAACCAAATGATTTGAAATTTAATATATATAATCGTTGGAGAATTTTCTCGAGTCATTTCAAATTTTATGAAAATTGAATCAAAACTTAAAAAGATATATAACAAAAGTTTACTTCCTTCTATTAAATCCTATCATACGTAATTAATTCAATGCTATACCATCATAGTTAATGATTCTAGGTTGCCAAGGTGGTGACGTCTATTTAAGATGGAGTCCTATTATTTCTGTATTACTAAATTTAATATATATATAAAATCGTAATAAATTTTGTGTTCATGCATTTTTGCATAAGAGTGCAACAGCTATTGCCCAAGATCTGAATATTTATAAAACAAGTTATAGCACGAACGCACCTCATTTGACGTACAATTTCTGATTTGCCGTTTATTGAATTTTAAAATATTTAACGTACCTTTAGCCCCCACTCTGCACATTTGCATACATATGTGCGTACGTGCTCGTGACTATTTCAAAACTTCCTTAAAATATAAAATTCAGAAAAATGAAAATCAGTAAAAAAGTAATTATACATTATAGGTGACTAATCTTTCTATAAACGATTTCTATAACGATTTTTAATAGTAACAATATATGTAATAAATCGATGCAATTTTTATTGAAGAATTTACTTTCAACAGAGCTTTCAATGATTCATTTCAAAAATTAAAATGTACTGGTGGACCAGTGCGACTTTTTCGTACAGCAGTCTTTGAGATTATACTTGCGGACAGGTTTTTTCATTGATGTTTAATTAACAGCAATTTTTAATCAAACAGCATGTTTTATTGAAATGTAACGGTACGATGTCAAAAGCCTGTTCAAAAAGCTTTCGAACGTTATTACCATCGTTGTGCGTTTTGTATGTGCACAGAAATGTCATGTTGACATCAGAAATAATATATATGATTTATTAATTTCAGACACATCTACATGCAAATAAAATGTGTCGTTAGTGCACTTTTTGTTGTCATTTTTTAATTCAAATGTAATTTATTTTAATTTTTAAGAAATACTTCCACATTTTATACTGCAAAATATTTGAGGCTGTTTTTTTTCCTTCTGTAAAATCAGCATTTTAATTAATTTAAATTTACTGAAATTAATTATAATATGCATTCTTTAAATGCGATATAAATTAATTTAGAAATCACTTCCTCAAGTCAAATCTTGCAAAACAACTAACAAACCACCTCGTATTACAATTACCACACCTGCAAATAATTAAGCGCCAACAGAAAAGGATTTTTGTAATATTTATTAATAAATCATATTTAATTTTTCTGTTTTCAAAAAGTTTAACTGAACACATCATGAAGGCATAAAGATTCAACGGAAGGAAGTCTCTAAACTTCAGGTCAATGATATACGCTACGGTTGCAGATAACAAAGGCTCTTAGTGGAATTTCTTCTCGGCCAGACTAATTTTCAATTTCTTTATGCGGTCATTTTAAGCTATGGGCGTGTGGCATCGTGCTTAGAAATTACGCCACGTGAACTGCTTCATTCAACGCTTTATAGTAGTTTTTGAATAAAGCACTTGTACTGCAGCTATTATGATGGATAATACTTTTTTTTTTCTAAGGTGTGCGGTAAACGCAATTTTAGAAGGAAAACCCTGTTTTTCTGTAATTCATGAAATACATGCACTTATAAAGAATATTTATAAGCATCATGTCAGAATGAAATATAAGGAAGATTTTTCTTCCATTCTTTAAATTTTTAGTTACTGTCAAAAAAAATGTTACCTATTGTTAACTGTATTACAGAGAAAAAGAACTAATGTTAAAAAATATAATCGACTTGAAATTCTTCTTTTAATTTACGCTATTTATCATTACCTAAGGCAATCCATGTCTTGCCTTGAGTGCAAGAAAATTCTGGGGGGGGGGGGGGGGGGGGCGTATATATATATATATATATATTGATAATAAAGATTGTATAAAAAACAATTATCAGTTAGTTAATGTACTTAAAGACATTAAATGTGTTAAAAATATTCGTACATATGATTTCAAAGATCTTTTTAATAATATAAATCTTAAAGACCTGCATAATATAATTAATACTATTTAAAACATATACAAATAAATTAATTCTTCCTTCATATATGGATTTAAAATATTTTCGCACTCTAATTTTATAATTTACAATAACTATATCTTACAAGATAATATTATTTATCTACAAATAGAAGGAATACCACAAGGCGGATCTACATCCAGTTTAATGTCTGATTTATATTTATATCAATATGAACGTAATTTCAGCAATGATAATATACTACTGTATCGATATATTGATGATATAAATTTGATTGACACTAAACAATCAAATATTACTCAATTTCCTGTTCATTATCCAACTAATTTAGAATTGACAGAAAACCTATTAACAAATAATACCATTAACTTTTTAGATCTAAAAATAATAATAGCACAAAACAAAACTATTACTGATCTTTATGACAAACGTAAAGACTGTCATTTCAAAGTTAACACATCTACTCATTTTAAATCCTGTCTACATATTTCAGTTTACCGTAATATTTTAATAAATCATTTATATAGAATCAAAAGTTTATGTTCACCACATCTTATAAATAAAGACATTAAAGAACTTATGATGCATTAAATCATGGTTTTCCTAAGAAATTAATATATTCATTAATCTACAATTAATTAATGATCTAAACAATGTTTAGTGGGGAGGTTTCTTGTATGTTACTATTAACATTTTGCGTATCAAAAAATATTTATAAAAAAATGCATAAAAAAATAAAAATAAACAAAACAAAAAAAAATTACAAAATACAAAATATATAAATTTTTTTTAATAGGATGGCTGGGTGGGTAGATGTTAAACTATGGAGGAGGGCTGTGTTCTCTGGATAATTTATACGCAAATGTTGATTTAATATATACATATATATATGTGTATAACAAATACAAGGGAATGGTATGTATATATATATATATATATAAGGGAATGGTTTGTTAATTCGTTGGTTTGTGTGTTTATGGTGGTCCTCATATAACTAGTTGTCCTTGACAGTGTAATGAAATATTTAATATATTGATATGGAATTAGGTTACTTTTATTGATTTACTTCAATATCAATTTATAATGGTGGACGTTATTATAGTTTGTTACTTGTAGTTAACAGTATGAAGAAATGTTGTAATAAGTTTTTATAGATACCCGCCCCCCCCCCTTTTGCATAGTACATTTAAAATTTAAAACATTAAATTTAATATGTGCATAATAAACATCTTTTATGTCATAATTGTAACTTAATTGATATTATTATTAATTTACTATTTAATAAAATAATTAAAAATAATTATAAACATTCTAATATAGATGATAAGTGATTATTATCGATATTTATATCTGCTCTTTTAGTATGTTCTTTTTGTGTTTTAAGATTCGATGTAATAGTTCGACAATTATATAAGGCATTTACATTATTTACAACAGATGGCAGTACTATAAAATATTTTATTTAAAAATGTATGCGTTCTTTTAAAAATTTCAGCTAGATGGCAGCAGTAAATAATTATTTATTTAAGTCTAAATAATATCGTTGCCATATAATTCATTTTTATTTTAATATTTCTCTATGTTATTACACGTTTAAATGTAAATAATTTTATCCTATATATTTTTAGTAATAATTTATTATAGGATACTTTTAATGCATATAATAATGTTTATTAGTAGTTGTGTATTTTTTCTGCACACTGTTTTATTTTGCAACCATAGAAATTCGATTTTAACTGTAAAAATAAATCGGCAGAACATTTGCTGTGATAATTTTGGTACTTGTTCAAGATTTAATTGGGTCATTGCAATTCTATTACTTGGTATGTCTTCAAATTTGATTGTTTCTTTAAATTAATATTGTTCATTATTAAGAATCTTGTATTGATTAATATTTTTATTTAATTCAATTTACATGTCATGGTAAATTTAAGATTTTTTTGGTGTGTGGTCGATCGGGTGCATAAAGAATCTAATTTTTAGGTTATGCTGGATTCTTTTACAGAAATCGACTATGCTTTTGCTTATATTGGTGTTTCATGTACCCTTGATGAAGTGAAATGTTATATAAGCTTCCGGCTCCATCCTTCCAATTGATTCTATTGTTTGTTTACAATATGTCTTTTATGTGTTCAACATTATTTAGCTGGTTTTTTGTTTCATATGTCTTTAATAGATTTTTTTTTTCAAAAAATTTGGTGTTTTTTTCATATGGTAATATGGATTAATTGTATGCAATGTGCTTGATAATTGGTGGATTTTGCTTAATTAGTATTATGTGTATAGGGTTCCATCTGTAATTTGTATAATGTTACAGTTATAATTTGCTGCTAAATTTATTAATTTATTGAATTAATTATTGTAATTGAAATAGATGATGATTTGTAATTATATTATGACTATATATATATATTAAAACTTTTTGTACCTAATTATTAACAATTAAAACAAATGAAAAATCGACCATAAAAAAATAAAACAATTCTTAAACTATAAAATTGGGTATCCAATATTTTATATTTCCAAAAAAGAAAAATAAAATATGTAGGAGAATAATTCACAAAAGGAATGTAGAAACATGACAAGAAGAAAAATGGAATTTATATTGTAAAACACGTTTTCAAGAGAAATATCTCCACAATATTAGTAAAATACATGTGATTTTTGTTTGAATAAAGCATGCCATACCATTACGTGCTTTACTCAAATTGCCCAATCAATTTTGATTCGAAATTTAAAAGAAAATTAAAAGAGAAGCAGAACTAATACAACGGAATTACAATAATAGAAAAAAAATATATATTGAATAACAAAATTAATGAACATGATATAAAAAGGTTTTTACTAACTAATTCTATTAAGATGTAAAGATATTGCAAACGTCTAGCTAACGTATTATCTTAAAAATTGACAAGCACTTGGAGTTATTCTACAGTTACAGTTAATAATTAATTTAACCAATTGTGAAATAATAATAATAATAATAATAATAATAATAATAATAATAATATATATATATATATATATATATCCAAAAACCAAACCAAAAATTCGAAACTACGGAACTGATCCAACAATAAATAAACTAAACCAAATGACAACAACAAAATAACTAGAAACAACTAACTTCAAAAACGGCAAACTTTAAAAACATTCAAATTAAAACCAGAAGAAACCGAATCCATGGAGACAGGCGGCATGCACTAGCGACATACAACTGCGGGGTTAAAACCAGTTTTTATGTGCACAACGCTCCCCAAACAACCTGTCAAGACCAAAAAGAAAAAACTAACAAATCGAATGAGCTGCCTAGACCCATCGAAAACCAACAACTGAACATGAAACCCCAAACAATCGTGCACTCAAACCCTGAACAGTCAAAGCCACAGTTACTCCTCTCTTCGCATCCACATTACCTCTAAATCTCTGCGATAAGTCTTACACTTTACGAAATTTCGTAGCAGACTCTTCAAAAATCTCTCAGGATAGCCATGGTGCAATGCCAGAATATACCAATTGTAAAGTTCTTCAATTTTTTCCCCAATATTTGATGTCAATCTATCTATACGGTTTAACCCGTTAATAAAAATATTTCTATATATTGAGATATGCACATTTGATCCAAAATTTAAGATTTTTATAGTTTCAAAGTTAAAGCTTTTTCGTTTATCATATATATCTGTTTTTATCTCACCATTTTTTATCTCGATATTAATGTCTAAATAGTTGACCATGTTTTTACTTTTTGACTCCAATTTCAAATTTAAACCTTTAGGATAGCAATCAAATTTTTCTTTTTTCACATCATTGCATCTGACTATTAAAACGTCATCAATGTAACGCAAGCACTTCATATCCTCATTTATATCAATTTGTTCCTCATACATATATAAGTAGATATCTGCTAAAATCGAACTACAACATCCCCCCATTGGAATACCTCTAACTTGTTTGTAAACAATACTCCCGTCATATAAGTAGTTCTCACTCACTACAAAGTTAAACAAATTAGTGAACCATTCCTGTCCGATAGTTGAGGAATTATATTTACTAAAAAACTCCATAATTTTTATTTTAAGATTGTCCAAATCTATACTATTATACAAATCTTCAAAATCATACGCTGTTAAACTTGAAATGTTTTTCATTAGATTTAAATGTTTAATTAACTCAAAGCTGTTTTTTATTATACAAGTACAATGTTTATTATATACATACATATATATATATATATATATATATATATATATATATATATATAAATCTAAAGTAAAACAATAAAAAATAAATCATATTATATCACTTAATATTATATCCAAAGAAGAATTAAAAGAAAAAGGAATAAAGATAATAAATTATTTTTCAATTCTTAAATGTTGAAAAATGTATATGTATATATATCAATGAGAATTTCTTTTAATGTCAATGGGATCTCTAATAGGTGTGGAAGGCGGGTACAGGCTTGGGTGCAAAACGTTTTAAGGTCAACCTCCTCCTCCCATTTTTTCCTCCAAAAATAAAAGTAAAGGCTACTTCACTCACGTGAAAGGAAAATACCCGCTCGTTATTGTTAATCCTACGGGATAATTTTGTTTAAATGTCTCATTTGCATTTCAATATTTTCAAAAGGTTTTTTTTTTTTTTTTTTTTTTTTTTTTTTTTATATATATTAGATAGCTGAGGTCGATCTCTACAAAGGTAGCTTTTTACTTTTTAGATTTTGTTTGCAATTTTTTTTTATGAGGATACTTTCACTTTCGAAACTGGTTCTTCTTTTGGATGATGACAATTGAATTTTTTCTATGACTTAAATTTCTTTTTCTTCTTCTTCTTTTTTTTTTCATTTTTTTTTTTCTAATTGAAGTTTTTCTAGACAAATAATCAATAAATATTGAAAGAAACATTTGTCTTTCTAAGGAGATAAAATAATCTAAATAAAGAGATATCATAATTAGATTTCCCCATTAGGAAATCTCTTAAAATTGCATAGATATTTCAGCACAGCAATAAAAAGATTATCACCAATAATAAATATGAAACTGCTAAAGAAATATTAGAAATTGTTGCTTGTTATGCATTAAAAATATCGTATAGGGTAAAGTGCCCATATTTCGTCCCCTCTCCTATTTTCGTCCCCCTTAACTTCTCCGCTTCTGCGAAAGTGGTGCCACTTATGATGGAAGGTACAGGGAACGGGAGGTAAAGGGGGTCAGTGTTGAAAGTTTCGTTCGCCAAGACGCATACATAAATTAAAGACGGCGAATTTTCTATTTTTAGAAGACCTGAGCTCATTACGTCGTTTGTAGAACGTTATTTACTGTGCTGTAAGTATTTATTTCTTATTCATTGTATGTATTTTACGTTCGTAAGATGCTGATAGTAAGTACACAGTGAGTTTTAGGACGCTCATCTTACGGGAACTGAAGCTCCGTCATATGGGGAAGTAGCGTGGTCCCAATTTCGTCTCCCTTGCAGTTCTTATTTTCGTCCCGGGGACGAAATTAGGAATGCTTTTTCATGACTTTTTTTCAAATTTTTCCTTATGTTTGGATGGCTAATGTTTCGTTATGTTATTCTTCCACTGATAATTAGTACATTTCTTTGTGCCTTACTTTAATGTAAATTGAATTACTTACTCATTTAGAAATAAATTTTGATTTAATTATAAATTAAGCCTCGGCGTTTTGGATTTTTTGGGGGGGCGAAATTGGGACCATTTTTTTTTCTTTTGGATTTTTTAGATACCTTTGAAAAAACAAATTTTTCGCATTGTTAAAAATTTTTTGTACCATACTTGCCTATATTTCTATGTGCGTGGATAGTTAGTCTATGTAGAATCCAAATTTGGTAGATTTTCACTGAAAATTACAACTTCCAAGGGCCTAAAAGTGACTGGGAGACGATAATAGAGCACCTTACCCTACTAGTTATTTTTTACTGCATTTTATATACTACTACTTCAATTATCTATCCGCCTGTTACCTCACTTTAACACAATATACCTAAAAATGTCCCATAAATCAAGCAGATGTAACTCGAAACCAATAAATATTTGCTTATCGAGCAGCGAAAAGCATAAATGTTAACAGAAAGGAAGACAAATAATCAGCCAACTATCTAAACGGGCTAAATGCCACCCACATACATTCAGATAAGTATAGCAAAATTTCACGTGAATTTTTACGCGCCACTGCTGGACCATAAACCCCGATGCTTGCGTTTCCATAGAAACGGATGCAAACAGAGAGCATAGAAAATTATTGAATTATGTTTATTTGTTGATAAAGTGAGAGACAAGACTGTTGATTGATGTAAATTTAGTGTGATTGCTTGTTATCAGAGTTTAACCCGAAAGGGGAGTGGAAGATTTATGTATGTTTAGCATAATGGTAAAAATATTCTTATACAGTAGAGTCTCGATTATCAGAGTTAATATGGACCAATCTCACCTCGGATAAGTAAAAAACTCGGATAAACCGGATTTACACAAATTGTCACCCACTAAGGAGATGAAATATAAATTTTCACTTAATTCATTAATTTTTATGGTACTAGCAATATCTTTTCTTTATGTACATTTCCGTTACTTTTAAGAAAAACGGGAATGAAATTGTTTATTTGAAAAAGCCCTTGTTAGTTTTTTGTTTGTTGAATGTCAATTTTGCTGCAGTTTTCTTTTCTTCAGTATTACGCTACTGCATAAGCTACCAATTTCTAAGATTTTTACTTACCACTAAAACTTACCAGTAAATTTTGCCTAATTCAACCGCCGAAATCTAACATTGTCAACGATTAATATGGCAAAATTTGTATTAAATTTTAGAGGTAACAAAACCGTACAAATTGGCAGCTATGTGATTCTGTTAGTGTCATGAAAATTGCAGGTGTAGCCTCTTCTTTTTGCTCAAAATATTAAATAGTTTTTTTTCAATCGAACGTATACCTTTAGAATGGATCATTTTCTTCAGATGGACTGATGGCTTCCATTATTATGAAACAGCCAACAGATTATTATTATTATTATTATTATTATTATTATTATTATTATTATTATTATTATTATTTTAAATGATGGCCATCCCCCCCTCCCCCAATTCTGACTAGAAAATCAGATTTCGAATTTTTTACGACTCCTCTTCCATCTTCCCCTAACACTTCATTTATAATGGCTGTTTCATAATAAAAGAAGCCATCAGTTCATCAGAAGAAAATAATTCGGTTAAAGTGAAAACCCGGTTAAGCGGGACTCGGATAATCGGGACTCTACAGTGTTAAAAATTTGCAGCATTCTGGCAGGTCATTTGACCGTTTTTTCCGAAAACGGTTAAAACAACCGTAATTTAACAATATTCTGACCATATTATTGGCCATTTTATGATCAGAATATAGTTAAATTATGGTTATGAAACCGTTTTTTCAAAAAACGGTCGATTGACCTGCCAGAATGCTGCAAAATTTTTAACAGTGTACTGTAGTTTGATATTCACTTCTTAGAACGATTTTCTCGAAAATAACATTTTGAGTAAACTTTTTGTGAGAATAGCATATTATTTTCACCCATTCATGCATAAAATTGTTAACGGTGTCGGCCAGTGCAACCTCAAATTCCTCTTGCTAATGTTAAATCTATGGGCTTGAAACGCTTTTTTATTTTTGAAGTATCTCACCAATCATTTTTAACTTTTGTTTTTTGTATTCTCTTCTCAAATCCAAATGGACTACTTTCTGACATATTCTTCAATTCCTTTTTGTTTGGAAATGCATGAAATGGGCAGATGTTATTATTTGGAAAGGATGTAATCGAAAGACGTTTTCCATTTTTTTGATAAACGCAAAAGATCGTTCATAAAATACTGTCAAAGTTAGCTTTTTGAACGGAATTTCCGAATTTCCAACGCGATAAATAGAAAAACCAGTCGTTACGTGACCCAAAATAACTTGTAACTCGATAAGTAATTTAATTATCAAAAAATGAAAAACTCATTTCGATTTCAAATATTGAACCATGTTAAGGTTAAAACAGCATATTAATGTACTAAACAGTTAATTTTTAATAGTTTTTAAAAATAATTATTTGTTTTTAAAATTTTGAAATTGCTTACTTTTTTTTGTATCGATAATATGACTGTAGCCAAAATCCATATTATAAGAACAACTGAAAATGTGTAGAGAAATTAAACCGTACAAATGGACGGAAACAGTATATACGAGGGTGGTTCAATAATTATTGTCCCGAGTGTGTATAAAATATTTGTTGTGCGATGGTTGATGTGGAATATTGAAGCCTAATGTCTTAGATGCCTATATGCTCAATTTCAGAACAGTAGCTGCTATATTAAAATATTTTTTCCGTTTATGGTATGAGAGGTCGCACCTAGCTTGAAAGTTGGGGGGGGGGATGACAGTGAATGAGGCGTAGCTACTGTCGTTTGGACTCGGTATCATAGTAATGTAGGCACGTCTCATCCACTGTCACAAATCTATCACAGAACTGCTTCAGGTCTGACCCCATAAGCTCCAAACCAGCCTTTCCCCTCCAACCCCACCCTTTTCAAGCTAGGTGCCAACTTTCACACCTAAAATGAAAAAATATATATATGTTAATATAGCAGCTACGGTTTTGAAATTGAGCATATAGGCATCTAAGACATTAGATTTCAATATTCCACATGCAACCGTCGCAGCACAAATATTTTATACACACTCGGGACAATAAATATTGAACCACCCTCGTATATATATATATAACCATTAATTAAACATTACTGACCACCATCAATAATTGTGATAGTATGAATGAATTTACAACAATACAGTGTCCCCAAACACTCTGAATGGATACAAAAAACGTAATAAACAAGCTACTATGTATAAAATAAAGTCCCTTGTACTATATAACAAGATTTAATAATAAAGAAATAAAGAAGAATATGGATTTCGATAAAAATAATTGAAAAGCTTACATATTGAATTACGTTATCAAGCGTACAGAATTCAATTATATAAGCAAAATCAGTCGTTTTCTGTAAGAAAAAAAGCTAAAAGCTGAAAATTTTTTTTTCTCCTGTACTCTAACGACCAATATAACCAAAAAAAATGGTTTCAAATGGAAAACAGAATAAAATTAAATGCTATGAAATGGAAAAAGCAATACAATCTTTTAAATAATTAATATATAGCAAGGAAAAATAGTAATATTACACAAAATACCAAATAAAATCTCAGTTATTTTATCCAAATACACATCAGCACATGGTATCCAAAATCACAATAAGTTTAAGGTTATTTTTACAGTTAAGTTAACACAGATTTTAAAACCTAATGTATACAGTTAATCTATTTTGAAATACCGTGATAAATGCAATTAAAATAATATAAATAGAAAATAATTACATAATAATTAAATAACAAACACTTTTAATTATTTTTTTTTTTAATTTCTTAACTAAAGTAAAAAATACCAAAACTATAAGTTTACCAAATTGCAAATAGCTAACATTAAGCTCCACCATGTGTTAAAAATTGATATTATTACTCTATTCGAAGCATCAGACAGAATCCAATTTAAATTTTAGTGCTGCCATCTATGAACTTGAAACTGATATGAACAAAATGTCATAAGGATTATGCTATTATAAGTTAATTCATTCATAATATACCAACTGCTATATCCCAACAAATCCTAATATAAAAATACCATATTATATTTCATTATTCATTTAAATATTAAATAAATACAAATGTTAATAGAATGATTACAATATATTCTACTACCTTACCCAATTAATCTATACGGAAAATTTAAATAATTTCAAAACAATAATAATAATATAGCAATATGCTATAAAACTAAATAATTTATGTATAAAAAATTATATATAATAAAAATATAAACTATAAGAAATACTTTTAAATATAAAAAAAATTAATTAATAAAATGAACAGGAAGAAGAAAATAAATAAATAAATAAATAAATAAATAAATAAATGGATGTTGATATAATTATGTCAGAATCTTCATTTCCCAATTGCCTAATGTTAACAAATAAAGTGTGTGGTTTATTTTCATATTAACCATAAAAAAGTAAAGAATATGAATATGGGATTAACATTCACAAAAAAACCGTTAATTAATCATTTAATACTAAGCTCAAAATTAAACATTATTAAAAAGTATAGAGGAATAATAAAATACTAATAACTCAATTTTAATACAAACTGTAATATCATTAGTTATATCAAATAAACTTATTATGCATATTATTCACCATAAAGATGGTATACTATTAGAAATTAAAATGATATTGTCCCGAGAAGACTAAAAATTAATAACAAGTTAATTGTTAACTTGATTAAATATTAATTAAGCTAAATAAATTCAATATAAATTGAAATAAAAATTTAACGTCACCATATATATATAAAATATCGAATCAACCTCCATATAAAAAAGTGTATTAGCAAATATATATATCTTTCTCCTTGCATAGAAATAAAATATTACCACACTTTTTCTATTTTTATAGGCGGATGTTTCCGACACTTCGAGTGTCTTTTTCTGGTCTGGAATCTGTGGAGACGTCTCAGTCTAACAGCGGTGTCAAATATTTAGTGCTTATGGACATTGTACCGGTCGATCAGAAAAGGTATCGATATGCGTACCATAGGTCTTCATGGTTAGTAGCTGGAAAGGCTGATCCTCCCTCACCACCTAGGTTATATCTGCATCCAGATTCCCCTTTCTCTTCGGATCAGCTTCGAAAACAAGTTGTTTCTTTCGAGAAGGTGAAGCTGACAAACAATGAAATGGACAAGCAGGGTCATGTAAGTATATTAATTTGTAACTCCCCTCTTTCTAATTTTTAAAGCTGTTCAAATTGAAACTATTTCTGAAATATACACGAAGTCAATTTTATCCTCCTCGGTCCTGAAGTATCGAGTGTGATACCAAGGCCTTAGCCAGAAAAATATTTTGTAAGGGGATTTGATCAGGATTTGGTCATTATCTCATTTTGGATTTTTATTTTAAACCGAGTTATTTCTTTCTGATAAAAAAAAAAAAAAAAAAAAAAAAAAATGGCCATATATATTTTTTTTTGAAAAAAAAAAAAAAAAATAAATATTATTTTTTTCTTATTCTGACCAGAAAATCAGAGTTCTAACTTTTTACGGCTGCTCTTTCATCTTTACCTAACGCTTCATTTAAAATGGCTGTTTCACAATAATGGAAGCCATCAGTCCATCAGAAAAAAATGATCCATTCCAAATGTATAAGTTCGATTGAAAAATAACTATTTAATATTTTGAGCAGAAAGGAAAGGCTACACCTGCAATTTTCATGACACTAATAGAATCACATAGCTGCCAACGTGTACTGTTTAGTTACCTCTAAAATTTAATACAATTTTTTGTCATATTTAATTGTTGACAATTGTTAGATTTCGGCGATTGAATTAGGCAAAATTTACTGGTAAGTTTTAGTGGTAAGGAAAAAATCTTAAAAATTGATAGCTATGCAGTAGCGTAATACTGCAGCAAAAAAAAAAAAAAAAGTACAGTAAATTCTGTTTAAGGCGGACTCTATATAAGCCGGGAATCTGTCTACCGCGGAAATTTCTTCAAGTCCCGGCGAACCCATAGAAAATTACATTAATTCATGCTGCATAACGCGGAATCTGTCTAACGTGGAAACGGAAAGGATTTTAAGGTCCCACCGAAACCAAAATTTTGCATAAGGCGGAAAAAAGGATAATTTAAAAATGAAAGGCATTTTGTTTATTAAACTTTAAAATTGATAAGTTAAATACTCAATGTCGATCATGTTAGTTAAATTCCGTAACACTTTGAAAAAGTTAATTCAAAAGAACAGAAACTGATTAAATTTTAAGGAAATTATTCTTATGCCATTTTTTCATATGCAAATTTGCATTTAAAAGTTAATATTTCTAGTAGAATGAAAATTTATCAAAATATATATTTTCGAAAGTACAATATATTATACTTTAAGGTTGTACTCAAATTCAAAGTTATAGCGTTCTGTCTCATTCTTGAAGTTTAATTATTATTATTTTGTGTGTGTGTGTAAACTTTCAATTCGTATGTATTACAGCAGTACTAAGAAATTGAATAGCGTTTCTCATTTATCTATAAACACAAATGATCTTTCCGAATTTTAGTTTTCAACCGATTTTCGAGTCAGGAAAATCAATAAAAGATCATCATCGAGGTTTTTTTTTTCTTTTTTTTTGGGGGGGGGGGGGGGGAGGGGGGAGCTTTTCTGCATAAGCCGAAATATTGTCTACCACGGAAAATTTTCTCAGTCCCGATCGATTCCGCCTTAGACAGAGTTTACTGTAAATAAATAAATATATAACTGCAGCAAAACTGACATTCAACAAAAAAAAAACTATCAAGGGCTTTTTGAAATAAACAATTGTATTCACCGTTTTTCTTAAGTAACGGAAATGCACAACAAAGAAATATTGCTAGCATCATAAAAATGATTGAATTAAGTGAAAATTTATTTTTCATCTCCTTAGTAGGTGACGATTTGTGTAAATCCGGTTTATCAGAGTTTTTTGCTTATCCGAGGTGAGCTTGGTCCATATTAACTCGTATAATCGATATTCTATTGCAGTTGATTTTCGAATCTTGACTGTGTTGAGTGATAGTTGATGGCATATTTATAGTCAATTTGACAGAAATTTCGGAGGGGATCAAACCCTGGTGGTCCCCCCATTGGCTACGGCCTTGTGTGATACTTTCAAACCGAGTAGGATATAAAATAAACGATTTGATTTTTTTTTACATTTTTACTTTACTTCTATATAGCTGAATGATTTTTTTGCTTTGCATCAAAACCAATAAATGGCAGCACTGATGCTTATTTCGTCATAAAATAACCGTTATTTCATTGGAGTTTGTAAAATGTATTCCAGACAGTGTGCCCAAGAAAGTGCGAAATTTTCATAATTAATTAACTCAAACGCTTTACAATAAAAATATTTCAGGATTTGTAGATCATTCAATTAATTAAAGGCCTTCAATGCCTTACTGCGTGAATTTAGGTTATTTGCAATTAAATTGATATTTTAAGGGTGTTAGTAATTTTAGATCCGTATTTGTGAACTTAAATTGTCAACCCCCTAAAGTATCAACTTCAGATAAAGACCTAATTCAGTCGTCTATGGTGTCTTTTTATTTGTTCAAAATCAATGAATGAGTATGCGTAGTGTTATTTTACCTTCGGGGCTGAAGCTGTTATTCTTAAATGGACAACATCGGCGGAGTGTTATAATTTAGAAATTCATTCGCGTTTTCGATTTTTTGACAAAGGCAAAAAATCTTTTAGAAAATTCGTCTTTTGAACTAATTTTTGAGAATATTCGTAAGGAGCCATCGAAGTCTAAAAGGGAGTCTGAAAATTTTTGTGGGACTACTTTTAAATGCCTTTAAACCATTTATGCCTAAGCGTCCCATTTTTGGGACGTTTCAAATTTTAATATTTTTTTATAATATTCTTCTTCTTTATAACAGGAAATTTGTATCAAGTAATTGTTTATAAATGTCTTTATCTATTACCGAGAAATGAGAGCATAAGATTGATATTTATTTGAATGATTTGATATTTATTTATATGAAGGCCTTTTTTTTTGGTGTTTATAGATTTTTTATTTTTCAAGATAGCGAAATGTAAAAAGTAAGTTTATCTGTATTTTCGTATCATGGATCCAAATAAATAAGTCATAATCTTAGCTTGTAGACTTCCTTGAAATATGTATTTATTAAAATTGCGAAATTATATGTTCAAGGCTATTTTTTATGCATTTTTGTAATGTACAAAATATAGGGCGCTAGGTGCAAATGGGTACATATTTCTATTAGCCATTTAGGGGACAGTTATTGATGTTAAGTCCTTTTCAAGATGATTTTGAAAAAAAAAAAAAATTTAGCCTCAAATACGATTGTTCTTAATTTATTATTAATTATACTTATAATGTTATGAGTCTCTTTAAAGAAATAAATGTATTTTTTTATTAGTTCATAAAAATACTAATTATAGTATATACTATATAATATGCAATTTAAAAGCTTCATCTATATAAATTTAGACAAAATATATAATTATGCATTTTTCCACGTATGAATATTCCCTTATTTAGTACGTTTACATTTTATCAAATACATACAAAAATAATGCAGCGTAATTTTTGTTAGTATTTTTCCAGTTCATTTTGCAACATTTTAAGGGGTCTCAGGACTCTTAAAGCTTTAAAATTTTCGAAATTTTAGTTTTTTTTATAGGTTAACCTCCTATCTTTTCTGAACATTTTGATATAATTGTTTCCTTGAAATTCCTATTAGAACTGAAGTTATGGCTTTTACACATCCAATAGCTGAAGCGTCGTTTCGGAAACTTTGAAGCCATTTTTCTTCAAATGACGTTTTTGGGCATAACGCGCACGATATCTCAAAAACTTATGAATATTTTTTCATGAAATTTTCAAAACATATGTTTCATGTTAGTCTGTATAAACCGAACCTAAATTTTCCTTTTTATTGCTGAAAACAATATTTTTTTAGGTGATTATATTATTGAAATTTTCGTAATTTTGCATTAGCTAAATACAACTTTGTATTAAAAATACAAAACAGCTTTAAATACAAATTTATTTAGATTCAGGGTAATTATTACAATCTGAAGTATAATTAGGCACCAAAATTTTCATTCTAGTTGCAATACTCATTTTGTAATCGTGCGCGTAAGCTGTTATGCCGATTTTTTGCTCGTCAAATGTCTAACAGTTTGGAGACCCCTGTAAATGCTAATTATGCATCTTATAATTTTTTAAATACATGAAATGAAAGAACACACTTATATCTTTCATTCCCAATTAAAATTGTGTCTTAAAATCAAATACATTTTAAGATATTAAATGTTGAATATGGTCTTTTTTTTTCATTTTTTCCAATTTTAAGAGTCTTGAGACCCCTTAAAGTGATTTTAGCAACAAATTTGAGAAAACAAAAATCCAGACATAAATGGGTTAACATGTTAGATAATAAAGCACTGCACCTAAAATGATTTTATCTTAATTTTATCGTAAATGTACTCGGATTGCCATGTAAATGATATATGTTATTGAGGTTTATCATTGTATGTTCGATAATAAAACTGAAGTGTGTACCATTTATGATTAGTTAACAGGGACACTCAAAATTTTCCGTTAATTGGGAAGTTTTTTTTTTTGGTGCATCTTAATGCTCTTACACTATTTCAAATGTAATAAAATTTATATGCATCATTGAGGTGGATGACCACGTGTTGTATATAGAGTATATAATAAGTAGCAATTATAATTCGTTTACAGGGACATTCAAAAGCATTCCATTACATTACAGTCAATGGGAAAAAATCGTTTTTAGTGTATTTTACACATTTTCAAATATAATGAAATTGATATGCCTCATTAAGATGGATGACAATATGGTTTTTATAGAAAGTATCGAGTACAGTGTTTATTCGCGTAATAGTCGCACCCCCGATTTGAAGCAGAAAAAATCGTCAAAATACTTTCTTCGCACAAATTGGACGGATGAAAGAATTATGAAAGAATAAGTTCGGAATGTTTGGAAGAAAATATCTGGAGCATTGCTCAAAAAACCAGCCATGCTGGTACTCGATAGCTTCCGAGGACATCTTGTTGATGATGTAAAGAAGGAACTTTCGGCAAAACAGATCTTGTGATAATTCCTGGAGGACTCACATCCATTCTGCAGCCGTTGGTCGTATCGGTTAACAAACCGTTTAAAGACAATATAAGACGAGTATATGAATATTGGATGGTCGATGGGAACAAAAGAAAAACTTCCAGTGGAAAAGTAAGGCGTCCATACCTGGAACTAATGTGTAGTTGGACATTACAAAGCTTGACTTTAACAATAAGCGATACAATTTCAAAAAGTTTTGAGAAGACGGGTACCTTCGACACTTTGGATGGAAGCGAAGGTGACATTTTATGGAATGACGGAGATTCTTCAGACACCGATTCACATTATAATAGTGATGCTGTTACCTTCAGTGAAAGTGATTTATTATGAGAATTTTTTGTCAAAATTTTTATAAAGATTATTTGTAAATTTTACGTTTATAAAAATATTACCATAAAAAGAAAAATGGTACTTAATGAACAGTACATAGTTTAGAAACATTTGGTAAATTACTAATTTTATTATAATGTGTTTCATTATACCAGTATTGTTTTAGCATTAGAGTGTAGAATATTGTGAAGTAAATTTCCCCGCATAATAGTCGCAGCTAGACTTTCACCTTGTAAAATGGGCAAAAAAAGTGCGACTATTACACGAGTAAACACGGTAAGTAGCAATTATAGTTCGTTTTTTGGGTAAACAGAATAATTCCATTGATGATCTATGATAGGAAATCGAAATGGGAGAATTTTAATGAGGTGAAACGTAATGAAACTAATATATAGTGTGACTTCAAAAATCCTGCAATTTCAAAAATCCGGCATCAAAACCATCTTTTCCCTACTTTCTTCTTTTACACTTTCAAGTTATGGGTGAAGAAAAATAGCAATTCCTTATGAAATAAAAACTTAAAGACTGAAAGTAAAAATGAAAAAAAGAAAAGAGAATATTTGACATTTTTCGTCATTTTTCAGAGGCGATTATTTTCTGAAAACATTTTCTGGGAGCTGCTCAGTTGCTTAGCAAGGGAATAACTTTGGGGACAACTTTAGCGAATGCATGGCACAATGTATGGCCGGAACGAATTTTCGGCAGCAGCGACATCAATGATGAGAAAAATTTTCAGGCTTTCACATTTCCCGTGAAAAGACCGCAATTTATGAGCTGATTGAACGCGCAAAATCTGAAAATGCATTAAGTGTCGAAAAAAGAGATATAGATGATTGGCTAAGCTTTGACGAAAATGCATCAACAACGAACAATTTAACGGACAGCGAGAACGCTGATGCTGTGCTAAATAGAACCGCCGATAATGCTAGTAGCAGCTCAGAAGACGAGGATGAACAACCGGCAGAAGAAAAGGTGTCACTAGAAAATACATAAATTTGACTGGAGAATTGATATCTGCTGTTGAGAAACAAGACTGTATTTTCGAAATAGACATTCTTCATTTGTATATAATACATTAAAAAAAAAAAACTTGTTAAAGTACAGTCAAAAAATTGAAGCAACCAAAGTTGACATCGATGTTTCCGAAATTATAAAAGAAGAAATAGTTTCACTCTTTATTAGATTTTTTTCTGTGACATAGAAAATATCAATTAACCCATTTATGCCTAGCGTCCCATTTTTGGGACGTTTCAAATTTTAATGCATTTGTATAATTTTCTTCTTCTTTATAACATAAAAATTGCATGAAATCATTATTTATAAATGTCTTTATCTATAACCGAGAGATGACAGCACAAGGTGGATATTTATTTGCTTAAATTAAGGCTTTTTTCGGTGTTTATAGATTTTTAATTTTTCAAGAGGGCGAAATGTAAAAAGTAAGTTTATTTGTATTTTTTCTATCATGGACCCAAAATCGCAAGTTATAATCTTAACTTGTGGACTTTTTTGAAATACGTATTTTTTTAAATTGCGAAATTAAATGTTCAAGCCTATTTTTTATGCATTTTTGTAATGTACAAAATATAGGGTTCTAGGTACAAATGGGCACATATTTTTGCTAGAAATTTAGGAGACAGTTATTTATGCAATCTCCTTTCAAAGATATTTATGAAATAAATTTTTATTAAGTCTGCAATACGATTATTCTTATTTTATTATTAATAATAGTTATAACGTTATTAGTCTCTGCAAAGAAATAAATATATATATTTTGTAGTTCATTAAAATACTAATTATAGTACATAATATACAATTTAAAAACATTTTAAATATAAATATAGGCAAAATATATAATTATGCATATTATTCTACTAGAAATATTCATATTTAGTTCTTTTACATTTTATCAAATAAATACAAAAAAAAAAAATTAAGCTTAATTTTTTTTAGTATTTTTCCAGTTCATTTTGCAACATTTTAAAGTTATTTTACCAAAAATTTTAGAAAGCAAAAATTCAGGTACAAATGGGTTAAGGTGTTTTTTATATTTAATTTTCTCGTTTTCTTACATAATTATCACTTAATAATCGATTAAATTATAGCTAAAATAACCATTAAGAAGTTAATTAACCATTAATTGTAGTACTACTTTTGATATTCCTTCAAAAATCAGGCATAGTCTGGGTCCCGGCGATGCCAGATTTTTGAAGGAATACTGTACATACCTTTACTGAGATCGACTAAATGTTTTCTGTAGATTATTGAGTATGTAGGAATTGTTGTTTATTTACAGAGACTCTCAAAAGAATTACAGGTCTGACTACGAGCAATAACTGTTTAGATGAGTGCTTTCAGATGTAATATGCATTTCGTAACGTAACTTATTTGCAGTTTATTACGGGGTGTATAGGTCATATACAGGGCTGCACGAAAGAGTTGCAGACACTGTCGATTATTGACAGTCATTGCTGAAAATGAGTTTTAGTGCTTTTTTTCAATATTAGTTATACATATCTCATTTCACTGTATGAACAAAAATGAAATTTCTTAAAAATATTCCCATAGTGTTAGAAAGTGTTTCGCAATCTATGCCGTGATGCATGATTTTTTATTCTTGATGTAATATGCATTTCATAACATAACTTATTTGCAGTTTATTACGAAGAGTTGCAGACATTGCCGATTATTGACAGTCATTGCTGAAAATGAGTTTTTAGTGTTTTTTTTCAGTATATAGTTATACATATCTCATTTCACTGTATGAACAAAAATGAAATTTCTTTAAAATATTCCCATAGTGTTAGAAAGTGTTTCGCAATCTATGCCGTGATGCATGATTTTTTATTCTTGATGTAATATGCATTTCATAACGTAACTTATTTGCAGTTTATTACGGGGTGTATAGGTCATATACAGGGCTGCACGAAAGAGTTGCAGATATCGCCGATTATTGACAGTCATTGCTGAAAAATGAGTTTTTAGTGCTTTTTTTCAATATTTAGTTATACATATCTCATTTCATTGTATGAACAGAAATGAAATTTCTTAAAAATATTCCCGTAGTGTTAGAAAGTGTTTCGCAATCTATACCGTGATGCATGATTTTTTATTCTTGATGCAATATGCATTTCATAACGTAACTTATTTGCAGTTTATTACAGGGTGTATAGGTCATATACAGGGCTGCATGAAAGAGTTGCAGACATTCCGATTATTGACAGTCATTGCTGAAAATGCGTTTTTAGTGCTTTTTTTTTCAATATTTAGTTATACATATCTCATTTCATTGTATGAACAAAAATGAAATTTCTTAAAAATATTCCCATAGTGTTAGAAAGTGTTTCGCAGTCTATACCGTGATGCATGATTTTTTATTCTTGTTGTAACATTTATTTGAATATCCTGACACATACGTTTGCGGGATCTATTTCTGATTATTTCTGTTTCTGTTTATTTATTCAAAAGGGCTATCATTTTTACAATACCAGGATTAAGGTACTTTCTGAAGAATAGATTTTTTTTTTCTTTAACCAGAGTATCACGCGATGATAGAAACAAAATGCATAGTTTTAGAATGATGAGTTACAAAAGGTCACTAAGTTCTGATAAAAGCTTAACTTAATATTATGTTAGCAACTTTTGATTAACATTGTATCTTGTATGATATCTTGTCGTGAAATGTCAGCATATGACCAACTGTAATTACACGCATTCAGTATTATATTCATGCATTTAATATGTCATTATAGTTGCATTTGGGTGTTAAAAAAATAAAAAGGATACAACACTCAAATGTTGCACAATCCGCACCGTTCTTCATTACAGTAATCAAAAACTCATCAAATGTTGTGAGCGTATCCTGTTAATTCTTTTATTATTTGTTGCATGTTATAGAGTTGCTGTCCACACTAGTAAGCTGAACAGTTATTATTCCACTCTTCACCGGTTCTTTGTGAGAGGTAGATAATTACAGAATAAGAAGGCACACGTTTAGAAAAATTAAAAACACATCTATGTTATAGAACATTTTTTGTCACTTATAAAAGATGAAAGCATTACCTTTTAAGAACCTTCTTTGTAATAAATGTGTTGATCAAGAAACTTGCGTGTTAATTTCTGACATGTCTGGTAAATGTTAAAAGGAGTTTGTATGTAAAAGGTTATACATTTAGTAAATGAATACACTAATTTAAAAAAATAAATAAATACGATATATTGACAGAAAAGGCAACTGAAAATTAGAAACAGGTTTTTTTTAATTGACAAATTGTTGCTCTATTTAGCAGAAAAGTATAATGGCAGTTATAAAAAATATATCATTCTGAAAATATTAATTCTTGCACCACAGCATCATATGAAAGACGCAATGTGCTTTTTGTGCTAAAACACTACATTAGCATGCGAAGGAAATTGTATGCTTTCAGGTTCTAATATGAAAATGATTAGATTAGATGCGAGATCTATGCGCATTGACAGAGATGTCAACTGAAAATTAGAAACAGATTTTTTTAATTGACAAATTGTTGTTCTATTCTACAGAAAAAATATAATAGCAATTATAAAAAATATATCATCCTGAAAATACTATAATTCTTGCACCATATAAAAGACGTAATGTACTTTTTGCGCTATTTATTAGCATGCACAGGCAATTAAACACTGTAAAAAAAATCTGTAATTTTAACAAAAAAAAAATGCATTTTTTACAGAAAGAAAGTGTTTTAAAGAAAAACTGCCTATTTCTGTAAATTCGTTATTTTTACAGAAAAATCTATATTTTTTACGGCAAAAAACTGTTTTAATTAAAAATTACTAAAAATTTCTGTAAATTAAACAGTTTTCCTCTGGCTCTAAAATTGAGTTTTTTTTTTTTTTCTGTCGATTTTAGATATATATTGTATGCTTTCAGGGTCTAAAATGAAAATGGTTAGTGTAGATGCGGGATAGATTTTGATAGCTAACAGGTTTTATACATGATCTATTTTAAAGAATATTAATAATTATCAGTGGAGAAATACCTAACTTGACTTTCATAAATATTTTACGTGAAACAATAGAAATATATTAAAAAAATACATTTAAATATGGATTCCTGAAATTAATCCTTGTGCTTTAAATGCAGTGTTGTTAATATGCTCCAGATCTCCCCAAACTAAAGAGTATCATTAAATTGCTTGTAAACAGTAGATGCATCATCATGCTTTCTCATTGACATTTGCATACTTCAACGTCATACTGTAAATCACAATACAAGGTTTCTAAATGATGCACAAGAAAATTTCTTTCTGTTATATTTGAAACTGTTTATTACAAAATTGCGTTTCAACAATATTATTCACTGCTTTTCAAATGCGAATTTTTTGCACAAATTATTTTACAGTAACCTTTTTTCAAATCATTCATAATATATCTTCTCAAAAACAACTAATTCTAAAAATTTTCTAAAACTATTTCAAAATAATATTTATTTTTTGATTTAAAATACCCTGAACTATATTTTTTACGTTCTGTAATTTTGACATATATTTAATTGTAGCTGACTGCTAATTAATTATTGCCATTTTGAGGTTTCAACATTGAGACCTTGGTTTAAAATATCAATTATTATTATTATTTATAAAAAGTATTAAAAAAAAAGAAACTATTATTTTCATCTTGAATTAGAATCCACATAAGAAACCCGGAGGTGAAAAAATATGTAGTATAACAAAGTTCTTGAAAATCCATAAAATGAAGAAGGAAGCTATTATAATTTCAAGAGCCGTAAATTAACTGCTATCTTCTTCAACTTAAGTAGAACGTGCTTGCATCTATGAAAGGAGAAATTAAGTCTGCTTTGGAAAATATATTCTTATGTTTCATAATTTGGCAGTGTCTGTAAGAGTTTCTTATACTGCTAAATCAGAATGTCTAATATTTCTGCATGTAAAAATGTAAATTACTTTGCTTTTGTGGTACAATGAAGGATATTTTCATTTCTGAATAACCTTGATCACGCATAATTATTAATTATGAACTTCATTATCCAAAAATTTCAAAGATTACCTGCAAACTGCAATACAATCTAATCTATATCTCAAAATATTACGATCGTCAGACATCATTAGCGGCAGCGCCTTTTCTCTGTATACCAAAAACATACAACTGATAGATAAAAGATCTTTCAAAGTCAACACCTCGTGCGCTATCTAATCGCAAAACATTTAGGTAAAGGAAATCGGCATAACGACAATCGTTTCGCATCGCTATCTTTTAATAGACTAATATGTATTCGAGTGGACAACCTTGTCAAATTGTCATCACCTTCCTTTCGGTTTGCCAGACTATGTCTGAGATAAACGCTAAATGTATAAGACATGCGACATCTTTACGCTTGGCTACCTTTTAACATATCTCTTGATCGATTCGACAGTCATAGTTATGGACAAAAGACAATACGATGAAATTATATGAGATTTTAAACTTGCCTGTTATCTTCAAGTTTCTATAAGCAATAGTTGTGATGTCTCGATTGCCCTGTCCTTGAGACTTGCTGCAATGTTCGTGATTTGAAAAATACCGAAGAATGCCAACGGATATCCACACAGGCTGATTTAATGATTCAATAATAATTGTTACACCTCTCTGGTAGATATCGAAAACGGTTTGCCAAGGATAGAGATTGATTATTAAAAATTAGATGAATTTCTTTCAATATATCTCTTAATGCCTATAGAAGACGATATTACTGTCATTAGTAATGGGGCAAAATACAATACTATGACGTTATGTGAGATTTTATACTTGCCTGTTATCTTCAAATTTCTATAAGCAATAGTTATAATATTCTCGATTGCTCTGTCCTTGAGACTTGCTGCATGTTCGTGATTTGAAAAATTCCGAAGAATGGCAACGGATATCCACACAGACTGATTTAATGATTCAGCAATAATTGTTGCACCTCTCTGATATATATCGAAAACGGCTTGCCCAGCATAGATATTGATTAATAAAAGTAAAATGATTAAGCTAAATAATGCTACAAAAAGTGATAAAATATCTTTATTAAGATTGACGAACGTTTCATCGCACAAACGACGACATTTTTAAAATCATTCATGATGGAAAATATTTTCACATAATTTAAAAATATTAATTTGTTTTTACATTATGTGAAAATATTTTCTATCATGAATTATTTTGAAAATGTCGTCGTTTGTGCGATGAAACGTTCGTCAATCTTAATAAAGATATTTTATCACTTTTCATAGCATTATTTAACTTAATCTATTTATAAGTGATTATTATACATGTTGTTATAAAAAATAAGATGGATTCCTTTCAATACATCTCTTGATGCCTATAGAAAATGATTCTACTGTCATAGTAGTGAGCAAAATATAATTAACATTAACATGACGTTATGTGACATTTTAAATTTGTCTGCCATCTTCGCATTTCTATAAATAGATCAACAGTCCTTAAGGATGTTCTCAACTGCTCTGCTCAACAAGCACAAAACGTTTTGACACATTTACAAATTAATTTTTTAACGGAAAGATATAAAATTGGAAAGCTTGACCATGGAAGCGATTTGGAATCGAACTGTTTTTTCCCTTTTTTAATAAGTAAATTAGCTATTGAGTTATAAGCGATTCTGAGCACGTGACACGGCATTTTTCTCCCCTTATTGACTGGATTTCCTTCTTTCATTCGGAAGTTAATGCCAACTTTGACAGTATCTTCTGAAAGATCTATTGTGTTTACAAGAAAACGGAAAAAACAGTTCGATGACATATTTCTGAATAACAACACCTTCTAGTTTCAAGCGTTTCCGAATAAAAATGAATTAAAACTTATGTCAGAAAGTTGACCCTTTGGATTTGAGAACAGCCTTAAGACTTGCTGCACATATTTATAGTTTCAAGAATAACAAAGGATACCAAGGAATATCAATGCACAGTGATTTTATGTTCAGTGAAAATTTCTACACCTTTCTGTCACATATTGAAAGCGATTCGTCTGGCACAGAGATTGATTTATAAGAATAATATGAATTGCTTTCTAGGCATTTTTTGGTGCCGTTCAAAAGCCATTCGTCTGTCAGAGTGATGAAAAAAAAAATAATCCGATGAAATTACATCAGAGTTTAAACTTATCTGTTATCTTTATGTTTCCATAAGCAAATAACTGTTATAATGTTGTCGTTTGGCCATATCCTTGAAATTTGAGCATGTCCGTGCATCAGAATAATGAAGAATGACAACGAGTATAAACATGCATGGATGTTATTATTTACGAAAAGATCAATACTGCTTTTATGTCTAACAATTCATCTAGTATAGTTAATGACAAATTCATACTCCCGAGAAGCCAATCTCTTTGGTTTTCGGATTTAATACTGATTGCACAGCCAGTTGATGTGCCATTACTATGACTTTACAAATATGCTTACAAGTAAGTCGCGACACTGACTAAAATAATTTTTTATTTCGTCGCATTGTTCGACTGTTTTTTTTTTTCGTTTCTCAGGTGACCGCCAATTTGTGATCCCACTGGAAAGTTACCGTGACCCCTTTTTTGTCATTTGCAATTTATCACAAAGTGGGCTATATCGAGTCATATTGACTTAGATACTATCTTCCACGTCACGAGACAAAAATAACTGCAATAAAAGTTCTATTTCGTCACTGTGAATTCACATTTTAATCATGATATTATAAGGGAATTTTTTTACAATTTTCATCAATACCGAAAAGAGGGAATTCTACGCTCTGTAACATTTTCTGACGTATCAACTCCCTACTAGAGGACTTTCCATACCACAGATTTTAAATGCACATGGGAATGCTTCAGTGGTCGAATATAAAACTCAAGTCCTCCGGTCACAAACTCGACATCGTAACCACATTCGGCCCCTCTAGAGACTGACAAATAACAATAAAATTAATTTACATGACGGTTTAAACTTTTTTCCTGCCTTTTCATTTTAGGTAAATAAAACAGGTATATTACTTGCCATGTCTTTGTGACTTTCTGTGTGCGTGAGGTTAGAAGAATTACGAAGAATGACAATGAATCTCAACGCATTTTTTGATGCAGTAAAAATTTCTGTACTTCACCAAATGCCTATCGAAAACGATTTGTATAGAATAGCGAATGACAAAAGACAATATGATGGATATGTATATCAAGGTTAAAATGGCATATTACCTTCAGAGTTTCTAGAAATAAATGAAATAATTCATAACAGTGTGATCGACCTTATATATGTGATTTCTTTTAGATAAATAGTAGAAGGAAAATAAAGAATAATAACAAAAAGTTAGAATACAATGCTTTTATCATCCAGCACAGATATTTCTACATCTCTCTGATGCCTATCAAAAATGATTTTGCCTGGCAAAGAGATCAACAAAAACACTAAGATAAAATTTCATAATTCAAATTTGTCAGCTTTAAGTTCTTTATAAATAAATTGTTACTGGATTTCTCGTATCGTGTGTGGGGGAAAAAAAGAAAAAAGAAAAAAAAAGAAAAGTTTTTTAAATAAAAATGAAACCATGCTGACTGTTTATGTGATTCCATTAAAACTTTTTGAAACTATTGAATTAGCAGAGTGCATGAGTTACACAATTTGAGACTCAAGGCACATAATTAATTTCGGGTTCCTTCCATTCTCGTTTACTTGCCATTTGTATTTAAAGATTTTATGTATTTAAACTTGAGTTTAGCAACTTGCCAAAATTTGTACATAATTTAGGTAATTGTTAAGTTTTATAAATAACTTTAACGTTTTAAATTCACATACTTAAGAAATAAACCTTAAGTCATAATCTAACAATGACATTTTTTAATGAGCTAAATAAATTTGTGGGACCCTGAAATTCCGGGATTAAGACACGGGCATTATAAGCCTACGCGAAAATTAGAACTTGCATGGGAATGGGAGTATAGCTAGCTCACAGAGCAATTAACTTATAGTTCTCCTGGATCCCTAACATACCCTTCACTGTAAATCAGGCTTACGTAACATAGGAATTTGCGCAAATAGATGATTCTATTTCTGAAATTTTCTATAATACGACATTCCTCTCCTATAATTCCATATTGCAGCTGTATTTATAAAAAGAACGGAGAGTGAGAGAAAAATTAATGTCCTCCAACTTTTTATAACTACACAGGAAGCTATTCTCTCAACTTTCTACATATTTCTTTAAGTGGAAAATAAAGCTATCATGTTTCTAAATACTTTCATTTTTTTAAAAACATCTATAATAAGGCACGTGCTATGATATATCCCCTTCTTATGTACTAAGTATTTAAACTTGTGGTTTTGTAATTAATGAAGCCATTAAAAGTCAAGATATGTTTATATGACAACATCGAGAGGCAACACATTTCTCCAGGGAAATTAATCATGAAATAAAATTGTAAGAGACTCAAATGATAATGGGCAGAGGAAGCTGAAATGTTTGGAATGAAAAATATGGAGTAATTGCTGCAACACGGAAGAGCAACGTGATATTTAAAATAAAGTGGATTTTTTGTGTGCCTTGCCTTGTGCGCGAGTAATAAGAAATCTGTGTAGTGCTCATTACATGTCTCTCATTGAAATCCCACCCTATCTCAAAATTGTGTAGGAAGGTCGGAAAAACGTAAAATATGTGTGTAAACAGTTTTTTTTTTTTTGGGGGGGGGGGGGGCGCTCATTTGGATAAAAAAAAATTGGGTAGGAAGGCATAGGGAGTACCAGGGTGTCCTACTTTAAAAGTTTCCTTGTAACACCTAAATTTGACTTCATATTTATATTCTCCGGTAAATTTTACTTTAGGATATCAAACGAGAAGTCATTTGACCAAGTAGTTTAGGAAGTAGTTATGCAGGTTTAAAGTTTGGAATTCATCACGCTAAATTCATTTTTACTTGTTGCAAAACATATTGCAATGCGTGTAGCTTTTGAAGCTTAATTTAAAAATTATTTGGAGGAACGGGCTGCAATTTTGGATTCGCATATTTAAAGTTACCAGAAAACGATTTTTTTTTAAAATCAAACGTTATAATTCATATTTTTTCCAAAAATCAATTTCAAAACTATATATATTTTTAAATTAATTTTCGAGAGTAATATGAATATGATTTACCTTATGATTTTTTTTCAAACAGAAATCGCTTTCTATAAGTTTCAAATATACGAATCCAAAACTACAACTCATTATTCCCCAGGTTTTGAGTCTAACTGCAATCCAATCTGTTTTGTAAACGATTAGAAATGAATTTAACAATAGAAGTTCTAAATTTTAAACATGCATAGTTCCTAAAATACGTGATCGATTTTACCGTTTGGTATCCTAAGGCAAAATTTACTGAAGAGTTTAAATATGATGTCAAAATTAGGCTAGTATTGAAAATTTACACGTGATGTCAAAATTACGTATTAATATTGAAAATTTATATGTGATGTCAAAATTAGGTGTTAGTATTGTAAATTTAAATGTAATGTCAAAATTAGGTGTTAGTATTGAAAATTTTAAAGTTGGATCCTCCACCGGAAAGGGAAGGGGCTCTATAACCCCTGTTCTCAAATTTTTGACTAGCAAATGAGATTTCTTTCAAATTCACTGGACATATGTTTTACAGTTATCCACAATTCCGATGCATTTCTGATAAATAAATGGATAGGTTTGAGGGACTTTTGGCGAATCCTGTATATATATATGTGTGTGTGTGTGTGTTTTATTTATCAGTTTTTCTTTTGTCTGCCAACATAGAAAATGTTTACGGAATTTAACGGAATGGTTGTTGCTATGGTGATATATTTCATTGAAATTCAGTAGTCTTTAATGAGCGTCACGCATTCGTTAATTTTAATTTAAGCCGTGCGAAAGTAAAAGCAAACATTTCTATTTCTTATTCAAATATTTAACGTAATTAACATACGAAATTTACTAATTTCTTTCAAGTTCTAATCGTCGTATCTCCTTCTGATTTTAGATTGTTCTGAATTCCATGCACAAATATCAACCCCGAATTCATTTAGTAAGGCGGAAAAGTTCTCACGGATCTAACAATCCTGTCACGGACTTGGAAGCAGAAAAATACAGAACCTATGTCTTTCCAGAAACTGTTTTTACAGCGGTAACTGCCTATCAGAATCAACTGGTAAGTTAATATTTATATTAAAACAAATTAGTTAAAAGGTAGTTAATAATAATATCATTTTGTAGACCTATGAAGATAGTTGTAAATATTTGTTGTTTTGTATCTCTATTATTGAAAAAAGTCTAACGATTTTCACAGTTTAATTTTACAATTGTTCAATCAAGTGTAAGGGTTGATCCTATTTATAAATTATTAATTGTTTATTTTCCGTTTGAAAGGATTTCAAAAATCTAATTAAAGTTTGTTTATTAATACTTTAACCATAGTTGACAAGCCTCCTAATTCTTGACTACCACTTATTCATAATAGAAATATCATCTTTATTTAATCGCTGAAGTCTGCGAATTTGCAAAAAATATATATTTGTATATAAAAAAGTGGTAGTTAAAAATCGGAAGACTGCTCAACTATACTTTAACTTAATCTTTATTTTCAACTTGTATCATTTTAAATTTGTTGACCCGAACTTAAATTTTTGAAGTGAAAAATATATTACGTCTCTTCATAACTAATTAAAAACAAATACAAAAATGCTGACAATTTAATTAAATAGTTAAAAATCACATAAAAATCATTTAAAAATAACGTTAAACATTTCGAACTTGCTTAAAGTGCTTTAAATCTGCTTCAAAATTCTGCTTTAAAGGGCTTCAGTGCTTTGAATAAACACAAATTCAAGAGAGATAACGTAATTCAACTTGTAGCTGAGAGCACGTGCCACCATCAATTAAGGTAGCTACTCACTTAGCTTCCAAATTCTTCTCACTAATGCCAAGTCTATGAGCGTTTGAGGCATTCGTATATTTAAAATATCTCCTCGGTAAATTAATATTTTTAACTCCTTTTTATTTTCTTCTATCTTCAATAGAAGAAAGTATTGTAATCGAAATTTGTTTCGACTTCCGGTTTTTGACGGATTTACACGTTTTAGGGGTCAGGTATAACAAAATACATGTTTATAGAAAATGTCTGTCTGTCCGTGTGTCCGTATGTCTGTATGTCAGTCGCCATTGTACCATCAAAAAGTGTATAAAGTTAAGCATAGAATTGAATTTTTTTTTTTTTAAGTTTTTGGCTATGGCAAGCAGGTCCTCCCTTAATTTGCTAAAACTCCGTCGTTAGGAGGCGCTGTAATAGCGATTTTTGTGGCATTTTGAATATTGTACCATCGAAAAGTGTATGAAGTTATGCATAGAATTGAACCAATTTTTTTTTTTTTTTTTGTAAGTTTTTGGCTATGACAAGCAGGTCCTCCTATAATTTGAAAAAAACCGCCGGTAGGGGGCGCTGTAATATCGATTTTTGTGGCATTTTGAATATTGTACCATCGAAAAGTGTATGAAGTTATGCATAATTTGAACCAATTTTTTTGAGTATGTTTTTGGCCATGGCAAGAAAGTCCTCCCTGAATTTGGAAATATTCCGCCAAAAGGGGGCACTATACTAGCAATTTTTGTGTAACTTTCTTGATTTTTCGTAGTTCTATTGTATACCGGTGGCTCGTGAATCGACAGGAACTTCCCCTCCTGATAAGCCGACTATTCGTGAACAGCTGATATACAACAGAATAACGAAAAACTATTGATTTTATTAAATATCATGATCGAGATTAACTCGTTTTTATTTCAATTAATTGACTGAAGCAGAAATTTAAGATGAAAGTCAAAGTTGATATAGTATCTAACTAATAAAAAGGAAATATTGGCATTTGTAACAACATTTTGAAATATTAAAATATATGAGATAGAAGAAAGGTTTGGGATTGGCACATCCAACTAGTTTCTGAAAGGATGCCTCTATATCTTAAAGGATGCCTCTTTTTTTTAGTTGCCGAAATCGTTCCAAAATCTGTGCTTAATTTAATATTTTATGTGTAAAAGCTGACGAACTGTGAGTAAGATTTTAACACTTCACATAAAATCAAGCATATATTTCAGAAATATTTTGACAAGTAAGAAAAAAAAGAGACATTCTTTAAGAAAAGTACACAGAAAGAAGGAGTTAAAAATATTAATTTACTGAGGAGATATTTTAAATATACGAATGCATCAAACGCACATAGACTTAACTTTAGTGAAGGGAATCCGAAAGCTGAGCGACTAGCAACATTAAACACGGAAGTGGGTATTTGAGTCAGGTTAAAATGGTACTGTAAACATCCTCTAAACCGGCGCGTTTGGGACTTGAAGCATGCTGGATTACGAAAATTTCCGGATTACTGGATGAATATGCATGTCAGGAAAAACGTGTAGAAGTTAAAATTAAACAAAAAAGGACAGTAAAGCATGTTTTTTGTTCTTTAAACAGCTTGAATAGAATAACAATAAAAAAAAAAAACTCACTAATGTAAAGTACAACATATGTAAATGACTATAAAATAAAAAGTGCAATGTAGGCCTATACAGTAGGCCTACTCCTGGAAGCCATCTTAAACAAATCTCGAATATCAGTTTGTTTTGTAGTAGTCCTCCTTCTTGTTTTGTTTAGGAAGTCATTTCGTGTAATATGGAGTTTCATGATTTCTGCATCGTTGAACGAACTGCTGTGCCCAGAAAACTTAATTCACTTAATAAACGTAACTGGGTTCGATTCCCAGCCTGAGCATTTTTTCGCTCAGTTGGAAATATTCAATTCGCATGATAACTTTCCCAATCAGTTTGATTGTGTTAAAATAATAGTTCATCTACATATCCATCGTTTATATGGAGTTCCTTTACCTGCGGTTTATTCTGTTGAGCTGTCTGCATGACAGACCAGATGTTGCTACCAATAAGGTTATCTGAGCGAAATATGCTGACTGGTTGTCGGCCCAGTTAGCTTAAACTGTAAAGCATTAGCCTTGTAAGCCAAGGATCTGGGATCGATTCCCAGCCTGGGCATTTTTTCGCTCAGTTGGAAATATTCAATTCGTTTGATAAATATCGCCAAGGCATCAGCTGCTTGATTCCTGCTGGTGTTGTCTGTCTCGTCCACATCATCTTTATCAGAGTCAACGTCTTTGGGGGCTGTTGGGTTGATTGATAAGTCTCTGAATGATGACCTCGTCTATCGAAATTTCTCCTGTCGGCTCATCAAAATCTGCTTCAACCCATTCTTTTATTTCGTCTCTATTCAGATGTGACATGGGGTTCTCATAAGACAAACAACCTGAAACATCTTCTAGTCCATTGGTCAACTGTATCGCTTTCAGTAACTACAGCATTCATTGTCAGAAAAACTCATCAATATACACAAAATTATTCCTCATTTTTTAACAAATAGTTTCCGTACTCCTAGAAAACACGTGTTATCCGTGAATTCTCCCGAACGTCTAAAAAAGAGGGGGAAATTCCGTTCATTCCTGGCACGCATGCCTATTGGGTCTATTAAAAATAAATCTGAATTTATTTTTAAAAATGAAAAACCAAAAATTCTTTAAATTAAAATTTCTAGTTTAATTAAAAAAGACAAAAAAATTTTTCGAATTTCAAAATAAATAACAATTACTTTTCTCATTCGTTCAAAAGTACTCACAATTTTTTCTAAAAGTTGAATAAGTTGAATGAAGTTAAATAAAGTTGAATTTATAAATTGTTTATAAATAAATATTCGCATTTAAAATATACTTTAACGCATTTAAAGGGTATTTTTATTAAGAAAATAAAATGGAAAAAAAAATCAATATTACTCAAAAAAAAAAAAAAACTTATCTCATAAAAATATAATATTCGTATTTTACTTCTAGCAATTTACATAAAAATATTTAATATTCATATTTTTATACTATATTAATACTAAAGTATAAAAACCCAGCCACAATCTCATTAAAGACGAATTCTTCCCGAAATGAAGTTCAAAATTAAAAGCTTTTAAAGAAATTGATCAGGCCATTCCAATCTGAAGGGAACATATTTACTTCAAAGCGTTTCGCTGCTCAGCTCAGTGCTAGCGTGCTCATCTCACAAAGCTGAGATGGCTGGCTGGAATCCAACGTCCGCCGTTTTTGCTTTTTTCCAACTTTTTTCAATAGAAGGATATTTTACCTCCTGTAACAGAGAAAAAAAAAGCGGATATTCGTCAATTCACGGAAAAATGCCGGCAGCACTGCTGCCAGTAGAATTTCCGTGAATTGAAGAAAGTTTTTTTGCGAGTGTCTCTTCCATTACTTCTGAGGCCAAAGTTTACGCCACGTCTTTTTCAAAATTTCCTGTTTCATTCCTCCTTCTGAAGTTACATCAGGTTATTATAAACATCAGGAATGATGAAAGAAGGAATACTATATTTTTCCGAAAGTCGTGCCGGATTATCCAGCATGCCGGATCTTAGGATACCGGTTTACAGGATGTTTACTGTATATTCATGAGGAAATGAACCCACTCAATTCACTGTCAAATTATGGGAATGAACCCTATCAGTGTGACGCCGTACGCAACTCAACTCCGCGTATCAACCGCAAATTGGATCCAAACAAACCCGTAGAGTTCAGAGTGTATTAAAAATGAACTATACCGTCAAAACCGCTTGCAATATGATGCCAGATATTTCTCAAATCATTCGTTCCAAACAAGACAAGCAGGGCTGAATTTATTGGATTGGGAGAGGTTTTCAAATTGAGCCGCAAGTGTTTGAGCCAAATTGTGACCTGTTTTAATTGGTTTCAGGGTGTCATTTTTAGCTTCACGCCAAACCAACACATTTCCTCTCTATCTTTCTCTGAACTCTGCGGTTTGTTTGGATCCAATTTGCAGTTAATATGCGGAGTTGAGTTGCTTGTGACGTCACCACTAATGGGGTCCATTCCCGCCGAATGAAGTTAATTCACTTCCACCTGAATATACCATTTTAACTCGACTCGAATACACACCTCCGTGTTTAATTGTTTGTGGCACATTTTCTCAACTAAAATTTGAATGTTATTTCTCGTGAAGGAGGATTTCTTACTGAAGGAGAACTTTAAGCAAGTTCGAAAAGTTAAATATTATTTTAAAATGATTTTTATGTGCTTTTTAACTATTTAATTAAATTGTCTGTTTTTTATATTTGCTTTTAATTAAATTTTTGAGTTCGAATAACCTTTCATACCAGAGTAAAGGATTTCGCTCGTTCTCAGATAATCTATGTGTTCAAATTTATTTATATTAAATGATTCTTCAGAAGATTGCGCATCTGTGGTAAAGAAAATGGTAATATTTTTTGTAAAGCAATAAATTTGGTCAAATTATATTAAGTCCAGTGTTATTTCATTATATAAGTAAATTTAAATTTTATTAAATTTTACTTAATCATATAATTACTTCACACTTTTAAAATAACAATATTTTTTTAGAATGTTATCAATACATTGCCTGTTATTTTTATGTGTGTGTAAACTTAATTCACTATTACACGTAAAATTCCCGTAAAATTTAATTTTAGTGATCTTTTGGTTATCAGTCTTTTGGCTAAGTGATCTTTTGGTTATCAGTTCTTTAGAAGTGGCATTGAAAAACGGGGTTTCACTATATTTCTATCTGTTGATAAGCCATAAATTTATTTTGGGAAATGAGCTCGTCTTGAAAATTTTCGGCTGATTTTAAATATTTGTTTATATTTGTGTGTATCTTTTAAGTAAATTTTTTGGTATAATATTTAGTACAGCAGAAGTTGCAAAAGCAGTCCTCAGTTTCGATTATTAAAATATGTATATATATATTATTTATTTATATTTGCTTTATTCACAAAAACAAACTTTGCTTAATTTTTTTCAGATTACGAAACTGAAGATAGACAGCAATCCATTTGCCAAAGGCTTTCGAGACTCTTCCAGATTAACAGAATTTGACAGGTAAGAAACAAATAAATGTGTTTGCTCTGTTATTGAAAAATTCAAATGTTTCAAAGAATTAGAGAAACTTATATTACTTGAGATTATTTCTGAAATGTAACTTCACTGAGGAATTAGTTCCTTCTAAAAAAAAATGCATATGTTTTTAAGTACTATTATCATTTTAAGTCTTCATAGCTGGTAGTTTATATAGATTGAATTTCTCGCATGAAATATAACACCAAATTGAAAATAACTCTTTATGAATCGCAAGGCATTAAAACTGAATATTTAATACAGAAGAACTCTAATAATTACATGTCGTCAATGCTACAGATTTTCAACGATGCAGGAGTTAAAACCGTGGTTTTCCCAGCAATGCTTTAGCAATACCATCCAATGGATAATGCCGATGAGCTGAGTTTTGATGTCATGGCAGAAAGGTCGATTAACGCCAGTGTGGTTCCTATTACATCCAAACATCCTGCAATTTTTGTAATTGTCTATTATTGATCTAATCTTTTGAGAAGTAAATTGTTAACTAATTTTAAAAGTAAGGTGCAATAAGTAATAAAATATAAACTATCTATTAAATTGATCCAAAATCTGCCAAGCTCTCAAACATAATCCAAGTAATGTGGTTTAACATTAGGTTAACCCCTTGACTGTTAGGTTTTATTTCGCCGGAGAAGGGCTATATACCAGGCAAAGCGGTGTAAAATGTTTGTGTCATAAAACTCCCCTTCGACCAGTGTCTGGTTATATCAGTCGCATATCACAGACACCCCACCAGTGGCTGAGAGGTTCTGTTCTCGAAGCTGGTAGATGGGAGGTACTGTGTTTGAGCCCAATCGCGCCCGTCGGCCTAACCGTTCGGTGTTTTCGTGGTTTTCTTCGAACCTTGGGAAACCTTGCGTAAATACGGGCTAGGTTCCCTTAGAAAGACCCCCAAGGAAGGCACTCCCCCTAGGGCCTATATCTTTCGTGCAAATAATCGGCCGTCATAAATAGCACCATATCACAGACTAATCCGATTCAAATATGCAACCATTACAGTGTAGTGAATGATGATGTACGGTGTGTACGCCATTGTCGTTGATTACTGAAATGACGTTGACGTACGCAGCATACGACCTGACGGTCAAGGGTTAATATATATTTGGAATGAAAATCATAAGCATTTTAGGATAAGAAAAATGCCATGGAAATGAAAGTGTAATTTTGAACATAAAAACTAAAATTTTACAGTTATGACATTTCTTATTTATGTTACATAAATCATAAGAAAATCTCACTTTCATCACTGCTGCATAAAAATTCATGCTTAATAATTAAATTTTAATCTTTGTATAGGCATATCGAGAAGAAATTTTATACATATTTTTAAAATTTTCAAAGTTTTCCCTCCCACACAGTTTCAAAACAATTTACGATTAATCACAGATCAGGCTCAATTTTTTCAATTATTCTGATGATTCTTTCAGTATCGCTTTTTGTTAATAAAAAAAGACAAAAATGAAAATTAATAAATCAGCGATAACAACAAAGATTGTTTGCTTGAAACAATGACTAGTAGCAATCGATTTCCTTTTTAATACTTTTGAAAAGCAAAAAGCGGCTGCTTATAAGGTCTATTTTATAATAACCCTTATAAAATGATGCAACACACTTTTTCACCATTTTAAAAACTTTCAATCATAAATAAAATCTCACTCAATGAATTTACAAAGCTAACGTATACAGCAGCAATATATGTATACACATTAAACAGCAGACAGATCCGCAACTATGTCATACAATTTAGCTTTACCAACCCTGAGGCATTATCTATCTATAGGATGGTGTTGGTTGTTCTCGTAAATTAAATCTCTTAATTTTGATAAGAGAAAACCCTAACTATTTTAGAGATATTTGAGAAACTTCATAACAGGATGACTTGAAGCTCTATTTTCGGTTATGGTGGCAGCGACGTGAATTTTTTTTTTCTTTTAAAATTTATTCCACGTTGGTCTAAATAGTATCTTTACCAAATTTATTTGAGTTTGGCACAATGGATTTATCAATCTCTGTTTAAACATCGCTATTTAATTATGCTCCTTTCCTATATAGTAATTGAAATACCTTACAATTACCAAATTCATATGAAACTCTTAAAAAAACTAAAAAATAAACTACTTGAATATTAATCTTTATAAGATGATTTATGTTTCTTAGAGTCACAAAAAGCGTATAATTTTCCATTACAAGCATTTATTATGACCTAAAAATTACTGTCATTTAGCAAACGACCGTAATTATCAAATATGAAGAACGTAGACATTTTATATCATGCATATCGTCATTCTCAATATTCATCACAATAAAACGATCTTACCACATGTTTCTTAGGTTTTTTATTACATATAATGTTATCATGGCAGTAATGACAAGTTTCTTGGGAAATCACATTTAATTTCCTGTCATCTTAGCACCATTATCACATTTGCATATTTATTTCTATAGATTTTGTTTTCGAATTTCCATTGATCATTATAGAATAAACTGCATACATCAATTAATTTAATTAAGTAAGGAAACGCCTGAGAATTCGAATGTAAAAAAGGCACAGAATTATTTTTATCACAATTTTTTAAATTAATCTTTTTTTGTGTAAATAAATTGAAAATTTGCCTTTAATTATTTAAAAAAAAAAAAGTTAAAATGTGTTTCTCTTACTTATTCTGTGATTAAGAAAAGTGTAATATTAAATAGCAATGAAAGTATACTATATATATATATACACAATTTTGCATCAAGGCATACTAAATCGGTCGATGATCATATTCTACATTAAAGTGTTTTATCTTTTATTTTTTAAGAAAAATCTCCACAACATGGAATTAATTTATAATATGCGTCTAACATTTGACTTTACTTTAAGGCATTATCTCTAATATATATATATAAAGTTTACGGAAAGTTTTACGAAAAGCAAGTTTCGTAAAACTTTTGTAATGCAAAATTTTGCAGTTCTTCGAAAGTAAATTTAAGGCTACATATATTTTTTAAGCTTTATATGCATATACCGGGTGTCCCAAAAAGGACTGACTGATTTTAAAATTCAATAACTTGCAAACGGTGACAGATATTTAAAAAATTCTTGCAGGAGGGTTATGCATAAGGTCAAAAGTTTTTTTACAGTGATTTTCAATTTTAGTTCGAATTACAAACAATAGATGGCGCTGCGATCAATAGACGCTGAATTCAGGCTCGATTTTTGGTATTTCGTGGCCCGGATAATACATTTCCATCTCCTTTTTCAGCATGGAGCAAGAGAAAGGACCAGAAATCGAGCCTGTATTTAGCGACTATTGCTTACAGCGCCATCTATTGTTTGTAATTCGAACTAAAATCGAAAATCACTGAAATAAAACTTTTGACCTTATGCATAACCCTCCTGCAAGAATTTTTTAAATATCTGTCACCGTTTGCAAGTTATTGAATTTTAAAATCAGTCAGTCCTTTTTGGGACACCCGGTAAATATACGTACGTCTCTTTGTACATAAAATAGGATAAAAAAATAAATTCTGAGTAACTACAAAGAAAGGAAATATTTATTAGTAATAATATCGGAGAGCAAGCATTATACACTGTAAAAAAAACCTGTAAAAAGACTGTTCTTTCAAATGCACAATTTGTTTGAAAGCTACATCTCAATTTACTGATTTTTAATGGTTTTTAAAATATTTTACAAGCATGATTATTTTTAAAAATTGGTCTTTATCGCATGCAGTCCGATTACGAGAGATAACTCGCTTGCACTTAAAACAACACACCGTAAAAAAATAAAATAAATAATGATAAATATATAAATAATAATTTAAAAAATCCAAATTAACGGGAAAAAAACTGTAAACTTTGGCGCCAGTGGAAAGCCGTTGAATTTACAGAAAATATCTATAATCTGTTCTTTTAAAAAGTTTTTTCTGTAAAAATTACAAAATCCATATTTTTGTAGAATAAAAATGTTTTCTTTAAACAGTAAAAAATATGGATTTTGTAATTTTTGCAGAAAAATATCTATATTTTGTTACAGAAAAAAAACTATTTTAATGAACGGATAACAGATATTTTCTGTAAATTAAGCAGTTTTCCACTGGCGCCAAAATTGGAAGTTTTTGTTAAATTGACATTTTTTTTTTTTTTTTTTTTTTTACAATGTCGTAAAATTGAACAATTGATAAAATCATACAAATTCAAATTAACAAGTTCAGAAGTTCTATCTGTGATATTCTAAAACATAATTCAAATTGTTTATTGCTGCAATACATCGTATTTTGTATCCCGAATGAACAGATAATATTTAACAGAAAAATAAAACTTTGAAGAGAAAAATCCGAATACGGTTTTTTGTCTATGCTCGGTTATATCTTTTTTCAGAAATTGTTCTTTGTAAAAAAGTATAAACGATGTTTCCTTGTATAATGTTTCTAATTTAAGCATTATATAAGCTTTTGCTTTTGTATAATGTTTCTAATTTAAGCATTATATAAGCTTTTGCTTTACTTCTCCAGAAAATTTATTTTTAAAATAGTTTACGTATTATTCCCATAAGGCATTGAATTTAGAAGCAACATTTTAGATTTTGTTTCGATGGAGCAAAATTCTTTAATTGGATATGGCCTATCAATATTTTTTTTTCTAGTTGAAAAGAACTTTTTTTCTTGCATTAATTTTTAATAAATATTTTTACTATTACAATCTTTTTACACGCAGTCATTAATATATATTAGTAAAAACAGAAGATAACATTTAACAACACTGTAAAAAAGGACAAATGTTTCTTAACCTACACTGTTAAAACAATTTTCTGTGAAATTACAGATAATCTATTGGCAATCCATTATCATAAATCTTATGTAAAATTGCAGAGATTAGAAAAACAAAGATTCTGATAAATAACAGAGAAATTATTCGGTAAATTTACACTACACTCTGTAAATTTACATCAATAAAAATACTGTACTTTTATTTAGTTTATTTATTTTTAATCCACATTTTTACTATTACAATATTTTTAGATAGAGTCATTAATATATTAGTAAAAACAGATGATAACATTTAACAACATTGTAAAAAAGGCAAATGTTTTTTAACATACGAAAATTTAATATAATCACGTACGAAAACATACATTAATCAGTTCCGAGTTACCCACGATTTCATTTCGTAAAGCGTTGTTTATCTTCATAAACCTCAGAAAAAACCTATATATTCTCAAGATTTAATGAAGAATGTAAAAAAAAAAGTTTCTTCTGCTGCAACTGATTTTCGGAAATTTCTGGTAGTTTTTATAGTGTATTAATCTTTTTTTTTTTTTTCAATGTGGAATATTGTTTCTTCGGATGCATTCTGAATTAAACATTTTCCACTATGCGTAAATGAATTTATACTTGCAAGAGTAACAAAATAATATTAATTATAATCTTAATGTTATGCTGTTCATTTACAGTGTTTTACTGCAAAGTATGTTTATTGAATATAAATTTATTGGGATATATGTTTATTTGGGAATTGATAACATCTGAAAAACCTAATTTCTGAGTTGAAAAACTGATTAACACAAAATAAAAACTACTCGGAAACGTTTCCGAAAATAAGTGTAACAAAATAAACTTTTTGTTTATAAATGCTTCTTTAAATGTCAAAAATATATTAGTTTCTCAGGTTTTTAAAGATAAAGAACGCTTTGCGAAATCGTCGATATTTCGGAAGAGTTTTATTGTATATTTTCGCTCGTTGTTATATTATATTTGCCTAAATTAAGAAACATTTCTCTTGTTTTACAAATATAATAATAAGAAAATAAAGAAGCAGATTGTTGACATACATGATAAAACATGTTTATTGAATATAAATCTGCTTATTTGGGAATTGATAGCGTCCGAAAAACCTATGTTCTGAGTTGAAAAAACTGATTAACGCAAAATAAAAACTACATTGAAACGCTTTCAAAAATCAGTGTAACAAAATAAACTTTTTGTTTATAAATGCTTCTTTAAATGTCAAAAATATATTAGTTTCTGAGGTTTTTAAAGATAAAGAACGCTTTGCGAAATCGTGGATAATTCGGAAGAGTTTTATTGTATATTTTCGCTCGTTGTTATATTATATTTGCCTAAATTAAGAAACATTTCTCTTGTTTTACAATGTAATAATAAGAAAATAAAGAAGCAGATTGTTGACATACATGATAAAACATGCTTATTGAATATAAATATGTTTATTTGGGAATTTATAGCGTCCGAAAAACCTATGTTCTGAGTTGAAAAAACTGATTAACGCAAAATAAAAACTACATTGAAACGCTTTCAAAAATCAGTGTAACAAAATAAACTTTTTGTTTATAAATGCTTCTTTAAATGTCAAAAATATATTAGTTTCTGATGTTTTAAAGATAAAGAACTCTTTACGAAATCGTCGATAATTCGGAAGAGTTTTATTGTATATTTTCGCCCGTTGTTATGTTATATTTGCCTAAATTAAGAAACATTTGTCCGTTTTTACAAATATAATAATAAGAAAATAAAAAAGCAGATAGTTGACATACATGATAAAAAAAAAAAAAAAAAAAAAAAAAAAAAAAAATGAATATAAATATATTTGTTTGGGAATTGATAGCGTCCGAAAAACCTATATTCTGAGTTGAAAAAAACTGATTAACATAAAATAAAAACTCTGAAACGCTTCCAAAAATCAGTTGTAGCAAAGTAAACTCTGTGTTTATAAATGCTTCTTTAAATCTCAAAAATATATTAGTTTCTGAGATTTTTAAAGATAAAGAACGCTTTACGAAATCATCGATAATTCGGAAGAGTTTTATTGTATATTTTCGCTCGTTATTATATTATATTTGCCTAAATTAAGAAACATTTGTCCTTTTTTACAATGTAGTAATAAGAAAATAAAGAAGCATGTAAAGATGTTAACAAAAGTCTAAAACTCAGAGGGTGGAAATTGCCTACCTGGTCATCCTAAGTAACATTTCTAACTTAATTAGAAAAGGCAATCCTTTCAAAATATGTTATATTTATGTACTTGATAAATTTAGACATTGAAACTCTCAGATGAGATAGCGCTACGTAATCATAACAGACAATCGTTTCAAAATATTTATTCTTTATTATGTACTTGAAAAAATTAAACACTGGAACTCTTAGATGAGATTGTGAAAGAATCCCTTTGATATTGAAGATGAAACTAACTTCATATTGTAACCCTCAACTGCTTTCCTTCCTTCAAACGCCATATCTTATCTAATATCCATCTTCACATTTCGGTATTGCACCATGGGAGGTCTAAATGACTAGTTTTGAAATCGTCACTTCATAAACTACTGGTGTAAAAAAAAATAAAAAGAGGGTAAAATAATCAGCGTGTTATCACCTTTGACAAAAACAGTCTTTAGAAAAGAGAGAGAAAAAAAATCTTAAATCTTTAAAGATAAGCTTTTTGGAAACATCAACACGTACAAAGAAACAGGGAGAAAACGAGAGAAAAAAAGTAAATAAATAACAGACTAAAACAACGCTGTAACTAAAATAAAAATCCTCGGAGGATACTCGAATAACACGTTACGGGTTATTGGCGACCCCTTCTACATAGAAAGGGAGCATTCATTCAATGGGAAAAAGAGGCGGAAGGATAAAGTTCTCTTTTTCCTCTCTTGGCAAGATAGATGGAACACTTGAAACTGTCTGCATCGCACTTGTTGGAAAGGAAATGTTTGTTACGAACCTGGGTAATGAGTGAGATTAAGTTAAATAGATAAGTCGCTAGATTGCACTTAGATACAGAGCCGTTTTATTTCAATTTGCCAACATACTTAAGATTCTACTTCATAAAATTTAAAACCACTTCGTTCAAACCAAGAGCGGATTCTCACAAAAATCTCGATATTTTCAGACGAATTAAAATTAATTCAACTTTCACAGAAAAAAAAAGAAGAATGTGAAAACTGCATGTAATAGCACAAATAATTTAAAAATTACCTTGTCTGTGTATACTTCAAACAATTTGTCCTGTTGTATACAATTTTCATAAAGCGCTCCACATTCTTCTCTCTTCTTCCATAAATCAGTTAACCCTAATTCTGAAGAATTTGCATATCGATGGCAAAATGGGACACTTGAAACTGTCTGCATCGCACTTGTTGGAAAGGAAATGTTTGTTACGAATCTGGGTAATGAGTGAGCTTAAGTTAAATAGATAAGTCGCTAGATTTCACTTGGATACAGAGCCGTTTCACTTCAAGTTGCGAACATACTTAAGATTCTACTTCATAAAATTTAAAACCACTTCGTTCAAACCAAGAGCGAATTAAACTAGATTAATTTTAACACAATTATTCTAATTGGTAAACAAATCATATTAGATGTAAATTTCCAACTGGGCGAAAAATGTCTGGACCAGGATTCGAACCAGGGATCTCCTGGCTGAAGCCGCCAGTGCTCTGCCATCTGAGCTATCCCGGACGAATCTGGTGGAACTTTTTATAGCTCAGGTGGATAGCTCAGATGGCAGAGCACTGGCGGCTTCGGCCAGGAGATCCCTGTTTCGAATCCTGGTCAGGACATTTTTACCCAGTTGGAAATTTACATCTAACAAGAGCGAATTCACACAAAAATCTCGATATTTTCATAAAAATTAAGATTAATTCAACTTTCACAGAAAAAGAAAGAAGAATGTGGAACGTTTTATGAAAATTGTATGTAACAGAACAAATTATTTTAAAATTATCTTGCCAGTGAATACTTTTACAAAAGTAAATTGGAGAAAATTTAATTTTAAAACAATTTTTCTTGTTATCGCAATCTTCATAAAGCGCTCAACGTTCTGCTTTCTTCTTCTGTAAACCAGCTAATCCTAATTCTGAAGGATTTGCATATCGGTAGCAGGATAACATGGAACATTTGAAACTGTCTGCATCGCACTTGTTGGAAAGGAAATGTTTGTTACGAACCTCGGTAATGAGTGAGCTTAAGTTAAATAGATAAGTAGCTAGATTGCACTTGGATACAGAGCCGTTTTAGTTCAATTTGCCAACATACTTAAGATTCCACTTCATAAAATTTAAAACCACTTCGTTCAAACCAAGAGCGGATTCACACAAAAATCTCGATATTTTCAGAAGAATTAAAATTAATTCAACTTTCACAGAAAAAAAGAAGAATTTGAAAACTACATGTAACAGCACAAATAATTTAAAAATTATCTTGTCAGTGAATACTTCAAACAATTTGTCCTATACATACAATCTTCATTCTTTCTTCTTCCATAAACCAGTTAGTCCTAATTCTGAAGAATTTGCATATCGATAGCAAGATTGATGTAACACCTGAAACTGTCTGCATCGCACTTGTTGGAAAGGAAATGTTTGTTACGAACCTGGGTAATGAGTGAGCTTAAGTTAAATAGATAAGTCGCTAGATTTCCTTTGAATACAGAGACATTTTATTTCAAGGTCCCATCATATTTAAGCTTTTACTTCATCAAATTTAAAACCACTTCGTTCAAATCAAGAACGGTTCATTCATCAGTCTCGATAGTTTCATAAGAATTAAGATTAATTCAACTTCCACAGAAAAAAGAAAGAAGAATATAAAGCGTTTTAAGAAAATTGTATGTAACATAACAAGTTATTTTAAAATTATCTTGTCGGTGTATACTTTTACAAAAGTAAATTAGGGAAAATATAATTTTAAAACAATTTATCCTGTTACACACAATTTTCATAAAGCGCTCCACATTCTTCTTCTTCCATAAATCAGTTAATCTTAATTCTGAAGGAGTTGCATATCAATAGCAAGATAGATGAAATACTTGAAACTATCTGCATCGCTATAAATATCTGTCCCTTTGAGACGGGTGGAATGTATAGTGTCATTTGGGATGCAGGAAAACTTTGAACTTGAACACCAGTAAATGTAAACAAAAGCCATTATATACTAAGCCTGAGCGGATGAATGGAAGAAATTTCGCAAGTTGAAAATTGGCGCCTTCATATGACTGGTACACTGGGTAGTGCTTTTGAATGCTGAAAAATGAAAAGATTACATCAGAAAAAGCACAAAGACAAATTGTAAAATATTAATCCAATTGGCAATAGACTGGGTGTTACGCTAGGTAACCCCCTCAATACTGCTGAACTATTCAGCACAGTTCAAAAGATATATTTTAAATAAAAATTACATACTTCCTTTTTTGTTTTTCATGAACAATTTTAGAAAATACACGCAGATAAAAAAAAAAATAACGCTTTGATTTTGTTATTTAATTAATCCCTTTTTTCCTCCTTTTCTAGGGACACTATGGAAGCTTTAATCGGCGATCCCACTTACCTCCACTCTCCTTTCCGCGCGCTTTTAGAGCATCCCGAACGCGAAGATCTCCAAGCGGCACTAGCGCGAGAAAATCTTCTAGGCTTGCGGTCTCCGATGTTACCTTGGAAACCAGCTGGATCTCTACCTTCTTTCACGGACACTTACGGCATGCTGGCTAACTTACCTGCCATGTATGCCATGAATCCTGCAAACAGGGCTCATATGTGGGCGCAGTGGGGATCAGCAGGATTGTCACACCATTTAGGACTATTATGTGCAGCCAGCGCCGGTGCTACGCAATCAAGTAGCGTATTAAGGCCTGCATTATCAGCAGCTTCAGCCGAAGGATACGGCATTCACAGGTACATGCCGTATTTTTACGGTGCAAAGAAGGACATTAGCGATAAAGACAGTTCTACAAGTCATACACCATTTAGGTGAAGGTTTTGTGTTTAGTTGTTGTTTATTGTGTTTGTTGCCAATGATACTGGCACGTGTTTGAGTTTGTTCATTCCGGTGGCACGTTGTTGACAGTATGTATAAAACTTTGTAAATTTATTTTAGTTTTACGCCAGAATAAAGGAAAACGCAAGAAAGTAGATAATCTAGAGCCAAACGGAAGCACTTTCCAGCGTGTTCTCGAAAAAGTTAATCAAGAAGTATGACGTGATAAATGTTTGTTCCTTTTATTAAATTTTTTTCGAAGAAATTTTTAGGTAGAATTCCAAACAGTTGTTGTCAAAAGTTCTTTTTTAAATTTTTGGTTCCATTACATTTTTTCCAATTCAGTAAAATTTTTACTTTAAAAACAAAAGTAATATACTAAATTCAGTGTAAAAAAATTAAATGCATTGTGCAAGAAAAGACGAAAAAAAAAAATATTAGAATAAGAATAAAATTGCTCATTTTTATTTTTCAGAAATTTTAAATGATACACCAAAGTTATTAATAACTTGCAGAGAAGATTTAATAATTTTGATTATCACTAAATTGCAATTCTTTTAGAAGCTTCCGGAATTCTCCAACAGTAGCAAGAGTTTTAATTCTTCACACTGTCAGCATTTGACACATAATCAAATTAGATCAAAAGGACATATTTATAAAAGTTGTTGTTGCATATCTCTTCAGCAACCGCTTTATATTTATTTAAATATGCATTTGATTTTCCGTAAAAGAAGAAGTTTAAAAATTTTACTGGCAGATCCATTTTTGTAAATTTACATAAAACTAGTACAAATGAGGGAAAGCAGAAAGAAGATTAATGCGAAAGTTTTATTGGGTATGGCACCAAAGCCAATTCAGTTTGATTCACTTGAAACCAAAAGTGACATAAGGCTCCACTCGTGAAATGAAAAAGTTATTGCATTGGAAGAACATGTCATGGCTGACACAAATGTCAAAACGTGCTACTGTCAAATTGATTGCGACAGATTCTGCTGATAATGTAACTTGAAAAAGAATGTAAACGTTTGTTTCTATCCTAGCAGTTTTTTATTTATTTATTTTTTCAGTTCAATCTAATATTTGAAGAGCTCAGCTGATAATGATGGTGATACGTGGCAAACTAAAAATAAAGGATTTAATCACATGGTTAAAGATAACCAATGGTCCTCTACCATCTGTTAAATACTTATTTGAAAGAACCTAATTGTCACAGCGACTTTAATTGATAAAAGGGGCATTTGAAAATAAACGCAAATAGATTTTTGGAACTTTACATCTCATTTTCTAAAAACGATGATTGTGGCCCTTGCCACCTTTATTATCTGAGGCTCTTCATTTGTATTAAAGTGTATAGGAATATTTTGTTTGGCATTATAACAAAAACACATTCGCGACTGCATTTATTAGCATTTACCCTTTGTACTGCAATAACTCGAATTTGAGAAGCAATTTATTGGCTAAATTTTGACATATTCAAAAAGCCGTTTTTATTTCTAAATGTTTAAAACTTCCAGCTATTTTTTTTATTCAGTTACCAACAAATTGAGCAATATTTTTTATTTTCCTTAAAAGTAAATGATTAACAAAATCAGCAAACGATTAACAGAAGAAGTAAAGGAGTAAAAGTTAAGTTAAAAGTAAAGGATTGAAAAGAATAAATTTTAAAAGTTAAGGTAAAATAAAGGATTAAAAGTTAAGGTAAAAGTAAAAGATTCCAAATAAAAAGTAATAAAAGTAAAGGAATAAAATTATTATTAAAAGCAAATTAAAACTTATATTGTTATTAAAATTAATAATATTAGTAAAGTTAATAATAAAATTATTTTGATTAAAATATTATTATTGTACTATTACTAAAATTATTATTATTATTATTATTATTATTACTATTATTTTTATTATTAAAATTGCCCCTTTACTTCTAATGTTATTATTAAAATTAATATTAAAAGTGAAGGATTAAAAGTAAAATACTATACCTCGCAAAGTTATCGTTTTATAACATAGTTACTAAATCAAATTGTTAATAGAAACAGGATTTTGAAATTAATAGACCGATTGCATATATATAGTAAGTTGATTTAAACTTTTCTTTAAAAGATTCTTAAATTTATTTTTCTTCAACATCATCCATATTAAAATAGACCAATTATAGCTTTCAACTAACATTATCATCAGAATCAGTCACTAAAGTGTTTGTACTTATGTTAATAAATTATTCCCGGTTATCTTACTGAGTATTGTGTTATGTACAGTTTTGAGGTGATGGTTATATTCCTCATTTTATACAGTTGAGCACTTATTAAATTTGAATTATTTATTTATGAAATGCTTATGCAGAGTTTTTTTTTTTTTTTTTTTGTAAGATATATTAAATTGCTAGAGTTTTTTAAATTGTAAAACATACCACAGGTTCATCACATTTAAGAATCCGCTGCACTGAAAGTTCAAGGTCGCGAAATCCCATGTTGCCCAAGGAAAAATTTTGAAATGCGATTACTCATTACCTAACATAATTATTAAAATACCGTTTTCAACATGAGAAAGAAGACGTCAGATGTCGATGATGTGTATTTTTAAAAATTGTCAACGTAAATTTTAAGTATTTTTAAGATGATGAAATTTAATCAAATGGAAATTTCAAAGTTTATAGAGAATTTTCTATGTACTTAAAAATTACGGAGATCATAAAATTTAAGGGGATAATTTTAAAAAACGCATATCATTGGCATCTGACGTCTACTTTCTGAGGGCGCAAACAGTATTTTAGCAATTATATTAGATAATGAGTAATAGCGCTTCAAAATTTTCCCATAGGTTAACATGGATTTCGCGATCGGGGAGTTTCCGTGCAGCGGCCCCTTAATTTATAATAATCATAGCTGTTTTCAACAGTAAATATTTTGAATGCATTGATAAATTGATAATTCAGACTGAAAAGAAGGCTTTTTTCAATTAAAAAAAAAAAAAAAAAATCCGAGAAAATTCTAAAAAAAAAATAATAATTTTGTTTTGAAAAAATAAAATAAAAATAAATAAATATTTGCACCTTTTAAATAATCTAATATTTTAACGAAAACTATGTCACGGCATAAAAGTTTGCTTTTCACTTTTAAAAAATATACTTCCAATCTAAATCTTCCAAAATAATGAATTTATTTGAAAAACTCTTACTACATCATGTAAATATTTTCAACATTATATCAACGTTTCACAATAACGGATAAATATTGTTTGTGATTTTAGCCAATTTTTACAAAATGAAAATTTTCCATTACTGAAATAATGTCATACAATATTAGTTTTTCTTTCTAACAACATTTTAACCCTTATTGGTCTGTCAATTCCCACATGACATTTAGACAAGCATGTTTTACGTAAATTTTATTCAGTTCGCACCATTTTTTTTTTTTTTTTTTTTTTTTTTTTTTTTTTTAAGAAATACTTTTAGTGCTACTTGGACAACATGTACAAGATAAATGTAATACACAATTTATTTTTAAAATATAGTGGTGCAAATAGAACATAAAAATAAAATCATGTATAAAAAGCTAGCGTCCGATAAGGGTTAAACAATCACAGAGCAAGATTTCTTGGTGTAGCAGAAACGTTGACGGAAATTCATTATTGATTTGTAGTTATTCAACACTTTCGGAAATACTTTCTTTAGTAAGAATCAGGAAACTCGGAAACAATAAGTTTGTGGTTTACAGGAACTTTTCTGAAATTAAAGGAACTTTTTGCTGCCTATAAATTGCAACAAAAAACCTTTCTGATGATTTCTTGGTTTCAGATTTGCTCTTTACCCGAGAGTTTCTGAAGATAACGGAAAACGGAAAGGTTTCCAGAATCGTTGATAACTTAGGAATTTCCGATAACTATTTCATCTACATCAAGAAACGTTTTTGCAGTTTTTTTCTGTGAAGGTACTAAGAGTAAGAGAAATACTGTTTTATTATAAGTTGATTTTAACCTTCTGGATGCTCATCTTTTTAAACAAAATCTCTTAAAAAATTACGCATTTTTTTTTTTTTTTTTTTTTTTTTTTTTTTTTTTTTTGTGCAAAACCAATTAGTAAACTTTAAGCAAATAACTGAAATCTTAAAATTTATTGGACAGCTAACTCTGACCAAAACCTGAATGAAAGGCTAAATTTTGCAGAAAATGCATTATTGATTGTTAAACACTGAAAAAAAAAAACACTGACATTTTTTCAAATAGGGAGTAAAACAAAGCACATTTACAGAAATCGTAAATCGCGTGATGAGCACTCAGAAAGTTAAACCGTCAAATAAAATTATTACGAAATAACTAAACCAATATTCAGTATTTGCATGTTGAATTATGTAAAAGAACAATGTGTTATCGTATAATTAAACTATATTAAAATTGCTAAATAAACCTATAGGTTTCTGATCTTGTATATTATCTTTCAACAAAAATTAATAGGTGAGACCATAAATATTTGACCTTAAGTTATATTAAAACAGTTAGAAAATCTTATTAAAAAAAGGCAAAACATTTTACCTACGGACGGGCAGGGGCAGGCAAAAATCATTGCTTCATCAACATTTCACCAATTTATGGTTCAACATTTCACCAATTTATGGTAAAACGTTTCAACAACTTACGGTTAAAGGTTTCACTAATTTATGGTTCAACATTTCACCAATTTATGGTTCAACCTTAGAACTAAAAGTTGGAACAATGTTTCACCATCTTATGTTGGCAGCTACTGCCGCACCAAAAATTGGTTTAACGTTGAACCAAATTTCTAACAGTGTTTTTAGACGTGTCAAATATGTTCATAAACATTTAAAATGATCAAGATCTGGTAAATTGAGAAAAGTTGAAATTTAACTTCTATCTATAGAAAATATAAATAATAATTGTTTTGCTCTAACAAATCCAATGAATTGTATACTAAAAAACCTACTTTAATCAACGAAAAAAGAAAAAGTGAAGTCTTTGTATTTATTTATTATATCTGCAATATCTTGAAGTGTTTCAATCATTCAAAGCTTTGTCAAAAATTGCCTTTGTCTTAGCAGTAGTATAACTAAACCTTCTGGTTCCTATGGACACGTAGAGTGGTGATGAGATCAATATGAATTGTGATGTGAAAAATTGCTCAAGCAACATTGATCTCTTGCACAGCCACACTCTCTCTCCAATGAATACAATATGTGTAGATCTGAGAGATTTTTCTTGTAAAAAATATTGAATAAACGTTATTAGAAATTTAATTTTTGATTGTGTTTTTTCTTGTATATCTTGTAAAACTTTATTTTGAAACTACCTGCGTGGCAACCCATTGTGTGGCATTTAAACGGCATGATATCTCTTTAATTCACTGTTTAAAAAAAAAGAAAAAAAAAAATTCTGTAGTTTTCAACAAAAGGTGCTGACACCCTAGCTGCCAACACAGTTGAAAATTTACAAGCTGCTGTCTTTAAGAGTGCTGTAAATTTTCTCAAATCTGGGTAAAAGTCACATTTTTATTAGCTGCGGGGTGCACGTGACAGAAAGACTTCGATTTTTAGTTTACTTGTTGCTTGAATTCGATTTCACAGCATCGGTGATTGAAAAATTACAACATAAAGTGCAAGAAAAATCACAGCATTTTTGGGGGAAAAATAAATCTAGTTTTATTATTAAATTTCAAATTTATATCCCTAACAATTCTAATAAATTTTAATTTAGAATATTTTCCACTCATTTCATCTTTTTAAATTTCGAATTTTCTTAGAAACTGTTCTTAGTTCCTTTACATCTGAAACGTGACCACCATGTAAAACTTCAAGTTTATTAGCCCCGGCAGTATAGCAGACATCGCATTTTTAGAACGTCTTTTGTTCCTGAACCCTTTTACACTTCAAATATTTTAGAAATAGTTCTGTTGCGAGTATTTAAGTCTTACAATTAACAGTCATCTCACAAGTCTTAACGCTTCCAAATTAATCGTAATTTAGAACGTTTTTAGCCATTTTATACACTTTTAAATTTCGAATTTTTTAGAAATCGTTCTTTGGGAACATTTACATCTTAAAAATAACTGCTATGCCAAATTGTAAGTTTTTAGTCACAACAGTGTCACAGAAATTACAGTCTTAGAACGTTTTTTGTTCCTCTTCGTTTTTCGAATTTTTTAGAAACTGTTCTGTGCAAGCATTACGCCTTAAAAGTAACAGCCATGTCAAATTTCCAGTTTCTAGTAAAACAGTTTAAAATTAATCGTAATATAGAACGTTTTTAGCTCATTTTACCCTTTTAAATATCGATCTTTTTAGAAACCGTTCATGGGGAACATTTACGTTTTGAAAATAACCACAGCACCAAATTTTAAGTTTCACCACCAACAAAAGAAATCGCAATTTTAGAATGTTTTTTTGCTCCTGCAGCCCCATGCGGTTGTTGTGCCGACATAAAATATACCATTATGTTGGAGAAGAGATGTTCACAGCCTTTTGCCATCATTATTTTTGAAATAGGCTCGGTAGCTCAAGAGATTACAACAGAGGTCCAGAGAACCAAACACACAAACATTACTTCTTTATTAAATAAATCTAAGTGTTCTTAAACAATGAATTTCATTTTTGCAATTTCAGCGTCAACGCAAATTATTCGTGTTGATAACAACAGTAAGCTTGGTTATGTCAATAGGTTCCGTTATTAAAGAAAGATCAATGGCGCCAACGTTTGAAAAATATTGGGTGGGCTCAACCATTTTAGGGTAAAATGACATGGACATTTTGTTTTCTTTGAAGATAAGGAGATAGATGGGAAAGTTACAATAGTGAAGTTAGAATTTTTAAAATAGAATATAATGTTGGGATTTTATTAAATTCTGTTCTCATGTGACATCTTCATTTTATGGACTCTAATATTTACTATTATAATATGATTATGACTGCAAACTAAAACTCAGAGGACTAAAAAATGACACTGGTCAAAAATTAGTTTAAAAGACTGGCAGAATCAGAATGTTCTGAAAAATCATCTAAGCTTATCGAAAAAGAAAGAAAAAAAATGGAAACTCTATTTGATTTCTTGATTTCTGAACACCTACGATTTTCGTCCATTTGGGATGAAAAATGAATTCGGAAATGTATCAGAAAATAGCTAATCTCTATCTGTAAACAGCCCAGCATTGCTACTTTTATATGCATTTATGTGCTAATTTAGACTATAAAATTAGACTATGACACATAAAAAGGATAGGTCTGGATGTATTCACAGAGAATTTCTTTGCGAAGTACAGTCGTCGGAAAAAAAGAGTAAATACCACCTACTAACTCTGCAACAAATTGTCGCAGAAGAAAGTTACAGGTACCAAAGATTTGCCAATAAAGTCTACTTTTAAATGATGTATATAACATTTTCTTAGGGGGTCATCTACATACCAAAACGAACCCAAACTTTGTTTTTTTTCAATACCAAGACCGAAGTTTGGCACTATAACTAAATTCTACGCCCTTAGATTAGCCTAAATCCAAATTTTCATGAAATTCGAACGATTAGTTTCCGAGATATTAATTATTTTAAAATGAGCCTATTTTCGGGGATATATCCAAATAGAAGTTTGGCACTTGATTGTTGAAATGCTACAGAATGACTATGTCACTTCTATTAATGTATTATTTCTTTCCAATACGACCATTTAAATCGATTAACATGCTTCAATTATTACCAGCCCAAATATTTCAATAAAATGAGTAAAATATATTTTTTCAAATTATGCTTTTCTGCACATCATAGACGGCCCCTTAAGGGTCATTCTCTCAAAAGTGTACATTTTCAATACTAAATTTTTTTGTAAAAATTTTTTATTTTCAAAGACAAATATTATTTTTAGAAACGCACCACTTACCGTGATTAAAAATCAGCACTGGCCCAACTACATTATATTTATTTTTCTCAGAAACACATTTTTTATTACCACCATTCACGGAAGTGAGCTTTATGCTACGGTTATGTGTGTGTAGTGAGACAAAGCTTAAAAAACTATTTATTCTGTTAGAAATATAACTAAGGAGCAATCCTACATAAGAACAGACATTGAATTTATTTGAAGCGAATTAAAAAAAAAAAAAAAAAAAAAAAAAAAAAAAAAAACTCCTCCCCAATCTGGAGCTCCTTTTCATCACCCATCTTTTATGTATTATCAATTCTTCTCTTTCAAAGTTTAGAAATTGTATCTTTTAGGGTTTCGTTCATCTGACGAAACCCTATTCGTCCTAAACCTCCTCTGTCTGTCTGCCTTAGAGGCCCGCGGGCCGTGCCGGGCCGGCCCGGCGGAATGAAGGCAAATTTCAAAACCGGCCGGGCCGGCAGAATTAGGACAAGTTTTTCAACGGGCCGGGCCGGGCCGACAGACAAAATAAACGGGCCGGGCCGGGCCGGCAAAAAAATTAATCGGGCCTGTCGGCCCGATATAAGAATTTAAGCGAAGCAGATAAAATACGAGCCATTTTCAATGAATATGATTTTCTCGAGAAGTATAAATGTGCGTGACGAGCCGATGCGAGTTTAACAACACCAATACAGAAATGTAGCATGTCCATCGTAGAGATCGGCATCGTACAGTTACAAGATGTCTGATTCCGAGTTTAATTTTTTTTCAGCAGACTCGTGCCGGGACGGAACTGGTCTTAAACGATCTCAGGATGTGTGGAACAGTCATTGTGTTTTGTAGTATTAATAGTGATAATGAACTTCTCTTAACAGTATGTTTGGAAATATACCGTAAGGTGGTTCTCATATTCACTGCTCAACAATGCGAAGCTTTCAGACACATTTTCTGACAATTTTTTTTAACTATAAAGGCATAAAATTGACAGGCCTGCCTATTGAAGGCATTTGGAAACGAATATCTTTTTCCATATTTGATAAATTACTTAGAGATAACAGAGATTAATGTCACGTGACTGTACGTTTTTCTCCTTTCCTGTGCTATCGCTTCCGGAAATTCGATTCAAAACGCTAACTTTGACAGTATTTTCAGAAAGATATATTGCTTTTATCTATGAATAAAACGACATTTACATAGCTTCTGAATAAGAATACCTGACAATCTTACGCGTTTCCGAAAAGAAAAGAATTCATAAATGTGTCGAAATGTAGCTCCTATGGATTTCAGTAAAGCCTTAAAAAAGAGAGAAATATTTTCACAAATATACTTTTTATTATACAGCTTCAAAAGTTATCATGTTTTTAATCCTTTATTCTGAACTACATTAATCTTTTAATGAATCCTTATTTCCATTTTGAAATGTCTGTAGACACGATGACTAAAACACTGTAAGTAATCGTTAATGTTTACTATTGTGTGTTTTCTGTTTTGAGAACATCATAGTAATGTAAAATATTACTGTAAAATGTTCCCATAAATATGTATGTAGTATTCATTAAAAGACTTTTAATTGTATATTGAGAAAAAAACGGATTTTTTTTTTTTTTTTTTTTTTTTTTTTTTTTTTGTAGAAATTGTGTCGATTCGGGCCTGCTTTTACTGATTTTTGTACGGGCCGGGCCGAGAACTGTAAAAAAGCAAACGGGCCGGGCCGGGCCAAGATGGCTTTCGTTCGGGCCGGGCCCGGGCCTGGAAATTCCGGCCCTGCAGACCTCTAGTCTGCCTGTCCGTCACAGAGCCCGTTCTCTGAAACTATATATGTTAGAGACTTGAAATTTTGCATACTTATAGTTGAACACCTTACATCAAACGACAAATCCTAAAATTTCGAAAAAATCTTATCTTTAACTCTCTGGGCTCTAACTTGTGTATTTTAAGCTTTTTTTTCTAACTCAGCCCCTAATTAAGTTGAAGACTTGAAATTTTGCATAATTATAGCTAAACACTTGCGATCAAACGACAAATCATAAACATTTCAAAAAGTCTTATATTTACCCATCTGGTTTCTAACTTGTGTATTTTAAATAATTTTTCTAACTCAGGCCCTAATTAAGTTGGAGACATGGAATTTTGCATACTTATAGCAGAACACTTTCGATCACATGAAAAATCAAAAATTTTTTATAAAGACTTATGTTATTTACACACCCGGGCTCTAACTTGTGTATTTAAAGGAATTTTTCTAACTCAGCCCCTAATTACGTTGCAGACTTGAAATTTTGCATACTTATAGCAGAACACTTTCGATCACATGAAAAATCAAAAATTTTTTATAAAGACTTATGTTATTTACACACCCGGGCTCTAACTTGTGTATTTAAAGGAATTTTTCTAACTCAGCCCCTAATTACGTTGCAGACTTGAAATTTTGCATACTTATAGCAGAACACTTGCGATCACGAAAAATAATAAAATTTTCAAAAAGTCTTACATTATTTACCCCTCTGTGCTCTAACTTGTGTATTTTAAGCAATTTTTTTTTTATCCTCCTTCCCTTTTTAGCCTGGGGGCACTTTTTAATGCCGACACCCCTTTAACCACTTTTTCATATTATGCATCACAGACTTACAAATTTTAGTTCCATTTTTACCACCAGGGGCGCCTATCTATCTTGGATGCTATGGGCCCGATTCCCTCGACTAATATATCTACGGATAGGTTGTAAAACGGAGTTTCGCTTGGATAGAGGTTTGTGCAGAATAGAGTGCCCCTGGTTGCGAAATGTGGAACTGACAGATTTTGCAAAAGGATAAAGTGTTTTGAAAGGAATATTAAACGAAACTCTCTGTGCGATCTGTGATCACACTTACCCAGTTGTTTGATTTACAGTCATTGCAAATTGTTGCAAAACATTTATCTCTGAAATATACATTTTCAAATTTGAGATATTCACGGAGGTGGTATCACAGAGGAAAGGAACATGCTCCAAATATTAACCACACATATGTATATTTTGAGAAAAAATATTTTTGTTCTTTAAATCAACATCTGCATATAATTACATAAGCGATAGATAAGCATATATCTTAGTGTTAATTTAGCCACTTTGAATTACAATTCACGGATGTGAGAATCTCCAATAACCGTCGTTGCTTTTTTATAACAAAATCTAACACCTGAATATAAAAACAAGTTTATGACTTATAATTTAACATCAGCTAACATAATGGCTAACTTTAGCATTATGGGAAACAAAATGCGATGATAATTTTTTAATTTGTTAACCAAAAAATGCAACTTAATGTTTGGACCATAGAGGTGAGAATTTATTCTGAGACACCGCTTTCCATACTCAGAAAACAAACAAAAATACAAAGAAAGTAATTAACAATCCTAAGTTACTTAGTTCTTGAGATAGTAGTAGCTAGAACAATATCTATTTAACTACTTTTTTTTCAATTAAATAAATAATCAAACATTTTCCTTAGTAACATTGGGTTTGGGACAGAGACAGAAGTGAGGTGCTACATACTGTGAACTGACAAATAAAAAATATAAAGTAACTACCTATAAAAAATGTATGAACACAACACATTTAGTTTTCTTTCATTATCAATAGAAAATATAAATTGATTAAAAAATATTCATGTCAAATGCTGAAAAATGCTGTGTAACTGGAATAGTGCACTTTTGGCAGAATGACCTTTAAACCATCATTTTGACGTTTTTTATTGATAATTTGAAAACTGCTTGAAAGAAAAATTTGGAATTGAGAATTCGCATAAAACAGGACAAAATAAATATAAATCTATCAAAAAAAAAAAAAAAAACTGTAGGTTGCAATTCATATTTTTTTTCGAATATTAATTTCATAATTGATAATTCATATAATGAAATTTTTAAAATTACAAATTCAATGTATTTATGTTTGGTTTTTTTAGTATTATAACCACACACAAAATTATCACATTAGGAATATAATTTCAGGAGATATTAATAAAAATATCAAAATGTAAACATTAGTAGCTCTAAATTTTGAAAATGAATAATTACAAACTTCATCTGAATGAATAGAAAATTCGTTTCTAGGCATTGTTTGAACCATAGATTTAAAATATATTGTCAAAATTGGCTGTTGCCTTTGAAAAAACAAAGTTTGGTCTGGTTTTTATTTGTAGATGGTCCCCTAAGCAAATTTTATATACATCACTTAAAAGTAGATTTTATTTCAAATCGTTTGGTACCAGTAACTCTCTCCTATCATAATTAGTTCCAGAGTTAGTAGGGGGTGTTTACTTTTTTTTCTCATGACTGTACATCTATACATTGTAACCTTTCATTACCATCTCTATCATATAGAGACAGTACTATTTTAACTGGATTATTCGGGTTATGTTAAATGGGTTGGGGTAGGGTCCTGTGTGCCTATCCTTAATGTATTTTTTTTTTTTTAACCATTTGGAAAAATGGTTATTGTTCTCGTCAGGCTAGGAAATCAAAAGCATATCTGAAGGTTTTCATTGGTTTAATCTGCAATTTATTCGTTATCTGATTGGTCTATACAGTAATCTGTATTTCCCTTTGCTTTCAACAACGATGGACAACAGAGTGTTGCCACTATGACAAAAAAGTAATAAAAACTACAAAAAAATTAATAAATCAGAAACAAATTGAGATACAGCTTTCAAACAAATTGCATTTAAAAGTACATTTTTTTCTCTATCCGACGGTATAAAAAGTAATATTGTCGGATGTTTAGAAGTTTAAGAATGAAATTTTATTTAAAATTGGTCGTGAGATTTCTTGGAAATCTGATGATGGAAAAGCCTTTTCCCGAACAGCCAATGAAATGCTTGGCTATTACGTAAGTTTCATAGGAAATCTGACGAGTCGCAGGCGATTTTTCTTGCTTGCAATTTTTACGTGCAATAACACTATTATTAATGTTTAATTCATGGCGTACGTAATGTATGACCAGCTCCGTAGAAGTTTAAAAATTTACAGTACCAAAAATTGTAAAACTGAAATTTCCTCCGTGCGATTTTTTATGTCTTAAATTTTAGTCTTTGAAAAAATCATTTTCCAAATGGTCGTTGTAATTTGTTAAATTGCTTTTTTTTTTTTTTTTTTTTTTTTCTTTTGTGATTTTCAATGGAAGAATTAATTTTCCAGCTATTAAACAATAAACAAGTAACAAAATAGAATAATGGAAATCGGGTGGGTTAAGAGGAAATTATTGTGTGGGCTCGGCCCCCATGGGCCCATCTAAGTTGGCAACACTGGCTTCCATGATAGAAACACTTTTGCCTTTAGTGGTAAAATTTTCTTTAATGTAAAAAATTCTCAAGATGAAAAAATAAGGAAGATTTTTTTCTTTGAGATAAGTGTTAAATAATAATAAAATAAGCAAAACCAGAAAAGGTTTGTTACATTTTCTGGGGTAACAGTCTGTTTGCTGTACTTGAGGAATATACGCTAATTAATTGCTTCAGAAACAATAGAAGTTTGTGATTTTATTGACTGTCTGAAGAAAAAAGAAAATCCTCTTCCACATAACAGTTTTCTCTATTGTTTTTTTTTTTCTTTTTTTCAACAATGCCATTTTTCAACGTTGACGGCGCACGCTTAACAGTCTGTATATTTGGAAGACGCCACAGAACAAATATTTGGAATTTATTTTTATTTTCCAGAATATAGAATATTATGATAACGTAAACAACGAACCTGCTAAATTAATATTACTTTTAATGATTTTTTCATTCTATAAATTTTGAAAGTTTCGTATTATTATTTCACACTGAGAAGGAATTATTGAACATGTTCAATTTCTTTCTTCTGTATACCCAAACAGCTACAAATATTTAACCATTTATCTACTGAAGGTACTTATACGTATCATTAAAATAACTTGTTATAAAATTCATTTAATACAGCGATTAGTTGTAATACAGTTTAGAATGAGTTATAGATGCATTACTTTATCTAGTTCCAAAAGCATTATTGGTTACACAAAACAACTAGTCTGAAGTGGCAATCCCAAAACTTTCTTCTACCTCATACATGTTTATGCTTCCTGAAAACTGCAGCATATCAGCACCACCAGTTAATAGATGATTTACACCAAAATCTAATTATCAACAACTTTGACAACTTCTAACTGAATCTGAAGTTTGATGAAAATCCGTGTATTATTCTTTTTTGATAAAGCTATGCGGAAATTGCAAAAAAATTCTTCATAGCAGCGCCACCTTTTGGGCGATTTACACCAAAAACTAAACAGCACTAATTTATATCAGGACTATTTGAATCTGAAGTTTGATGAAAATTCGTGCATTTTTTCTTGAGTTAGAGCTATTGCGATAATCATGAATAATGCAACATAGCAGCGCCACCTGTTGGGCGATTTTCGCCAAAAACTAATCAGCAGCAAACTACATCCTGGGCTTACTGAATCTGAAGTTTTGTGAAAATCCGAGCAGTAGTTCTTGAGATACAGCTATTGCAGAAATCGTGAAAAATGCCGCATAACAGTGCTACCTGTTGGAGGATTTTCAGCAAAAACTAATCAATGTCTAACGGAATCTAAAGTTTTGTGAAATTCCGTGCATTAGTTCTTGAGATAGAGCGCCCACAAAATTTTTGTCACTTACAGACTCACTGAGTGACAGACAGACATTTTCTAAGAACCATCAAATCGTGTTCAGGACATTCTAAAACGTATAAATCTGTCGAAAGCAGGAAGACGAAAGTTTTCACGAATCCAATACTTTTTTCTTGTAAAGATAGAAGAAAGTAAAAATATTTTTAAAAGGATGATTTCTTTTTCATCTGCATCTTTTTAAGCTTTCTTGTGCGTTGAGGGGGGGGGGGGGTGAATTTTTCAATTCGGAAATATTTCTATATTTCTATTGTAAGAACTTTATATTTGTACTTTTCCCAATTCTACAAAGTACTAAGAAAACTATTTCAAATAAAAGATTTGAGTAGTGTTATAAATATTGCACAAAATCCCTATAAATTCAAATTTAATTAAATCCTTATAAATCCTTCAATCATTCTAAAATTTATTAAATGATTATGTAAATCTTCTAATGTAGTTTAAACAATTCACGAAAAGTGCTTTAGAAAAAAATTTCATGAATTCATAATATTCATAATATTCCGTACATAAAGGGTTTATTTCATGTATTTTTTTTTCGTTCTATGAACTGTCAAAGTTCCTTATTGCTTGACCCTAAGGAGAGAATAATGGGAATGGGTCACATTCCAATTCTTTCTTCTGTAATACACAGATAACTACAAATATTTATTTCCATAATTTTATCGTTTTTCGTTCAATAAGCTGTCAAAGTTCCATATTACTTCACCCTGAAAAGGAAGGAATTATATGGGATAAGGTACATTTCTTTCTTCTATATTACCCAAACGACTACAAATATTTAATTTCATAATTTTATTTATTTTTTATTTTGTTCTATAAACTGTCAAAGTTCAAATTACTTCACACTGAGAAAGAGGGAAGTATGAGACATGTTCCATTTCTTTCTTTTCTTAATTACCCAAACCGCTACATATATTTAATTTTGTAATTTTATTCTTTTTCATATTTTTTTGTTTGAACAATTTTTTCAATATTTATTTTTTAACAAATGTCCGTACGGAGCCCTTTGAGGGTGGTAAAAATTGTGTCTGAATAAAGAAGAGAAAAATTTTCCGACGTATTTTCCTTCCAATTTTTAATGCAAAAACACTTGAAAAAGCTTTTTCAGGCATGATTATTCAAGTGATTGAATTTTGATTGTGGTGGATTTTTTTTCTTCCATTTTTCGATAAATGAATTACATTTTAAGTTCTAAACCATTATTGTCTCATGAAAGCAAATTTTCCCCTCCTCTCTGTCGCTTGGCACATAATGCTCACTTTGACAGTATTTTCCGAAAAATCTGCTGTTTTTATTGAAAAATAGAAAACTCTGCTCGTTTACATAGTCTCTAAGTATGAACTCCTGCCAATTCTTTGTGCTTGGGATTAAAAATGAATCGAGAACAGCTTTAAGGCGCGAATGTAAATTTACAACTTTACAAATATTTAACTTACGAAAATTTGAAACCATTGAGCTAATCTAATTTTTATATTATTATTTTTCGCTCTCAGACAGTTACTCACATGGGCACTGGAAGAACTAAATAATGTAGAAAATATTATTCTTTTGCCAATTGTGGGGTGGGGAGGGAGGGATTTTTATTGAACTCAAGGTTTATTGCAATACGTAAAAACACTTTTGTTAATGTAATCATTATTTTAACATTTAATTATATTAAATCACTTAGGAAAAATAAATGTGACTATTTTTTTTAAATTATAAAGGATAATGAAAAATTTAATTAAATTCTCCTACTTAGAGTTTTAACTACGAGGGTAGGCTGAAAAGAAATGCACACATGCTTGTACAACACGAAAAGCAAATAGCAAGATCGGACAAAAAGTACATAAAAGTACATTTCTTAAGCTTCAAAATCATATATTTATTTTTCAAAATAGTTACTGTTAAGGCTAACAAATTTCTCCCAACGTGTAACGAGTTTTTTTTTATTATTATTATTCCGTCACTGAAAATTTCTTCCGACTTTTCTCGAATCCAGGATTTCACAGCTGCCTTCACCCCAACATCTGAGGTGTAATGATTACCCTTGAGGTCTCGCTTGAGTAGAGGAATAAAATAAAAATCTCAAGGTACAAGATCAGGGAAGTAAGGAGGGTAGGAATCGGTTAAAAATTCAGATTTCACTGAGCCTCTGCAATTGCAAATTTTACGGTATCCCAATCGTTCAATAATGAAGACAATGCGTTGCTTGGTTATTCCAATATGGTTTGCGATACAATTTTGAGTGATTCGCCGGTCATTTTGAATCAAATCTTTGACGAGTTTTCAATATTTATTGTTTGGACAATGATCTGACGTCCGCTGCGTTTTTCATCAACAATTATGGCTTTTCTAGGCTCGCAATCAGAAATTTTTTCTGCCGACCGATTCACAGTAGGCTTATCAACAGTATCGTCATCTTTAAGCAACGTTTAAGCTAAGCATCAGTCGCTTTTTCAGCAGTTAAAAATTCGATAACAACACGCTGTAACACGTCTCCTTACTTCCGCTTCTCAAAACACATTGGATGAATTCAGCGACTTCACATGCCTATAGAGGGGGAATGTTAGTTCCAGATGCCACCTGGCGCACTTCTGAAGGTCATTTCGTTCGCACTCTACAAATACGTGTGCATTACTTATCAGCCTACCCTCGCCTAACCTACTATTTCAAATTCTAAGGAATAGCCATTGACCTACGATGACCATCATCTCTTTCTTGTAAACCCCTATGGTTATTTAATTTTTGGATGAAAATGATGAAATTCACCATGCATCTGAATCTGAATCAGTAGTAAAGTTCTTCGATATTATAGTTATAACGTAGCTGAATGGCTGTAATAAAGAAATAAAAATTGAAATAATAAATCATAAAAAATTGAGTTACTGATGATGAATTGTGCTTAGAACTTTGCCAAAATGAACAACAGTTTTTTTATCCATATTATCACTTTGCCGATTCTAAATTGATGAGATGTACAGATGATTTTTAGTCACACGCTACTGAAAACTAAATGTTCCTGAAATATGAGTAACCTCGTATGTGCAGAAAACATAACAAATTATCTGTTTACTACTCTCCACGGAACTGTTCAACATGAACAAAAGATATATATAGCTAGACAACATCCTGTCGATCTTCGTAACTTCGGAACTCCTGATGGCAGTTTAACCCACGAAAAAAGAAAATTAATAACTGACATCTTGAAGAGTCTGTATGTAAAAAAAGACACATGTTTCTTAATTTATAAAAATATAATATAACCATAAACGAAAGTAAACAATACCCAAGATTTCCAAAAGCATTCTTTATCTTTAGAAACATAATAGAAACTAATATATTTCCGAGATTTAAAGAAACATTCATAAAAACCTAGTTTCTTTTGCTGTCACTGATTTTCGGAGACGCTTCCGAGTGCTTTTTACATTGTATTAATCAGTTTTCTCAACCTGAAATATAGGTTTTACGGGTGCTATTAATTTTCAAGTAAACATTTTCATGTTCAATAAACATGTTTTATAAACAAACGTGACAGATTAGCCGTAAAATTAATGTTATTTTGTTACACTTTCTTTAATAAATTCAGTTGTGCAGCTGAAAGAGATACGCAGCTGAGAACCGATAGAATCCTACAAATCGATATTCCTTATTCCGGTTTGAGAAAATTGACTAATTCACTATAAAAACCATTCGAAAGCGGTTTGATCCTCAGTGGCTGCAAAAAACACTTTAGTTTTAAAAATGTTTCTTTTAAATCTTGGAAATATAGTCATTTCTGAAATTTCTAAAGATAAAGAACGGCATTTTTCAGCATAATAGGTATAACTTGGAAGAGGTTAATCTGTATATTCATAGATTAAAAGACATTTGTCTTTTTTACAGCACAGTAAACTTCCGCTTATCCGCCACTCTATTAGCCGCCCCACTCGGTTAACCGCCATTGCCCTCCATTCCCCCCCCCCCCTTTTTTTTTGAAACGAACAACGAAAATTCAAATGCACATAAACTCACTAACTAATCTTAATTCCGAGATTATTTTGAATATTTTGACTATTTTGCAATTTACATTGCTTACGTATCTCCAAGAAATCATTTTGGAACATCCTGTATATAATAAAGGAAGATTAGAACTTTCAAGTTAATTTTAAATATATGTATGAAAAATATTTCCTTGCATACTTATGTCTGGTCTTACTTAATAAAGGCTAGTATATAGTCAAGTTTCGAAGTTACACTGGATTGATAAAGGAAATATCTACGATAAATAAAGACATTGAATTGGAATTAAAGACAAATATCACCGAAGTATGTGTAAATCAGAGGAAAATTGGTGATGAAAAAACTAATCTAAATATTCTAGTGGTGAAGACCGATGAAAATCATTACAATGTAGATTTTTGTAATTTCGGCAATTTGCATTGCAGATATTTTGTGTGATATCGATAAAGGCCAATGTTTTTTAATATAACATGGAAGATTGTTGTATCTGGTATAGGAATCCAGCTCGCCTCTAATATTCTGAAATTGGCTTTCTGACACAACCTATGATAAATGTATCTTTTAAAATCATGTTTCTCGAAACTTGTCTTTTGCGTGTTTCCCTAATATCCGCAAAGCCTCATCTGTCCCAGCAGAAAGAAGATACGTTTTCTACCCTGTATAGTTTATACACCGTACTAGCGAAAGAGATATGGAACAACTGTGGCAAGAACTGTTGTTTCTCGAAACTTGTGTTTTGCGAGTTTCCCTAATATTTGAAAGGTCTGATATGTCCCAGCACAGAAAAAGATACATTTTCTTTCTGACTACAACAGCGAAAGTGATATGTAACTACTGTGGCAAGAGCTGTTCTTTCTCGAAATTTGTATTTTGCGAGTATCCCTAATATCCACAAATTATCATATGCCTTAGAAAAAAATATTCGTTTTCTTTTTGACTACAAGAGCGAAAGCGATATGAAACAACTATGGCAAGAACAATTCTTTCTCTGAACTTGTGTTTTGCGAGTTTCCCTAATATCTGAAAGGCCTGATAGGCCCCAGCACAAAAAAAGATGCATTTTATTTCTGACTACACAGCAAAAGTGATATGTAACTACTGTGGCAAGAACTGTTCTTTCTCGAAATTTATGTTTTGCGAATTTCCCTAATATCCGCAAAGCATCATATGTCCCAGCATAAAAAATTACGTTTTCTTTCTGACTACAACAGCGTAACAGTTCTTTCTCAACACATTGCGAGTTTCCCTAATATCCACAAAGCTTCATATGTCTTAGAAAAAAATACACGTTTTCTTTTTGACTACAGGAGCGAGAATGATATGGAACAACTGTGGCAAGTACAGTTCTTTCTCGGAACTTGTGTTTTTCGAGCTTGCCTAATATCCGAATGGCCTGATATGTTCCAGCACAAAAAAAAGATGCATTTTATTTCTGACTACGCAGCGAAAGTGATATGTAACTACTGTGGCAAGAACTGTTTTTTCTCGAAATTTATGTTTTGCGAGTTTCCCTAATATCCGCAAAACATCATATGTTTCAGCATAAAAAAATTACTTTTTCTTTCTGACTACAAGAATGAAAGTGATATGGAACAAATGTGGCAAGGACAGTTCTTTCGCGGACCTTGTCTTTTGCGAGTTTTCCTAATACCTGCAAGGCCTCACATGTCCCAGCAGAAAAAAAGATAAAGTTTCTTTCTGACTACAATAGCAAAAGTGATATGGAAGCAAGAACTGTTCTTTCTCGAAATTTATGCTTAGCGAGCTTCCCTAATATCCGCAAAGTCTCATATGCCCCAGCATAAAAAATATACGTTTTCTTTCAGAGTACGAAAAGGATATGGAACAACTGTGATAAGAACAGATCTTTCTTGGAACTTGTGTTTTGCGAGTTTTCCTAATACCTGCAAGGCCTTGTATGTCTCAGCATAAAAAAAAGAACGTTTTCTTTCTGACTATAAGAGCGAAAATTATATGGAACAACTGTGGCTGGCAAGAGCTGGTTTGTTCTCGAAATTTGAGTTTTGCGAGTTTCCCTAATATCCGCAAAGCCTCATATGCCCCAGCTGGGAAAAGATATGACTATAAGAGACTTTCTGATTATAAGAGCGAAAACTATATTGGACAACTGCATAGCTGCCAACTTGTACGGATTTCTCTTACCACTGAAATTTAATAGAAATTTTTGACTTATTTAAACGTTAAAATTGCTTGAATTTTGGTGATTCAATTAGCTAAAATTTTCTATTAAATTTTAGTGGTATAAAAAATCCGTACAAGTTAGCAGCTATGCAACTGTAATAAAAACTTCGCGTGCAAACAGAAAGGAGCTACTACAAATAGGAAAATCTAAGAAGGATACTGGGATTCCGTCTTCCCCACGACTTTATAATTTGGAGAATTAATGTTATCACAGTTTATAAAACCATACCAAACAAGTACTACTACAGTGCGTGTCAAAAGTTTAAGTACAACATAAAATTTCAAAATAAAATTTTATTATTGACTGAAAGTTACTTTCCTTTTCACATGACCTACAAATTGTAGTTTAAAAGGATATTTAACAGATTTATGCTTTAAAATTTATCTTAAATAATAGGATTTATCAAAAGAACGAAAATGAGTGTGTCAAAAGTTTAAGCACAGTAGTTCTTTAGTCTTTAGTAGAACAAGAACAAAAAAATTAATACTTGATTATTGCTCCATTCTGATGAATTACTTTAAATATACGGTCTTCCATCTATAAATCAAGGTTCTCTATTGTTTACGGTTCAATTTTAAACCACGCGATCTCAATGACATCTTTCAAATTTTTAACTGAAAAATACTGCTTTCCATTTGGATAAACTACATGAGTGAGAATACCCCACATATTTTCTATAGAGTTTTAATCAGGGCTAATTCCCGGCCACTTGAAAGCAGATACTTTTTTCGACTTAAGCCACGTTGAAATTGAGTTTGAGGTATGGATCGAAGCATTATCATGTTGAAATAACCATTTACTTCCCCCAAAATCTCGACAACAGGGAGAAAATGATTGGCAGGTGTTTCTTGATAGTTTTCAGAGTTTTCACGACCACTGATGAATGCGAGAGATGTCTGACCATTGAAAGAAATAGCCCCCATACCATTGCACAACCACCACCATGTTATAGAAGCGTAAAAAATAACGACGTTAAAAGCATCAAAAATTTTAAACTTTAAGCATACCAGTTTCGGTAGCATATAGCATACCTTCCTCAGTGCTAAGGATGGCGGAAATTTGCTCACACATATAGGAGAGATGTGGATTCAAGTTAAAGGTTTATTGACCAATAAGAAAACAGAGGATTGCAGGTGACAGCCAATAGGAAAATAGATAGGAAATGGAACGGAAGTAGTGAGGGGAAAAAATTAAGAAAAAGAAGTTTATATGTAATATTTCCAACAATCTGATAATGCGGGAATAACGAATTCACAATTAACAATATATTTTTTAATTTTTATAAATAGGAAATGCTTCAAGCAAGTTAAGTTCGTGTATAGAAGTATGTTTAGAGATTATTTTAACCGAATTGATGTGAAAAGTATGATTCATCTCCCAGCAATGTTTTGCAATAGAGGATTTATTGATTTCTTGTTTTTTAATATATTATTGATGTTCATTGATACGAAATTTTAAGCAGCGTTTGGTTTGTCCAATATAGGAAAGGCATTTATATTCAATATAGGAAAGGCATTATATTTATATATAGCATTCCATATTGATAAACCAAACGCTACTTAAAATTTCGTAACAAAGAACATCAATAATATATTAAAAAACAAGAAATCAATAAATACTCTATTGCAAAACATTGCTGGGAGATAAATCATACTTTTGACTTCAATTCGTTTAAAATAATCTCTAAACCTACTTCTATACACGAACTTAACTTCCTTGAAGCATTTCATATTTATAAAAATTTAAAAATATTGTTAATTGTGAATTCGCTAAACCCCCATTATCAGATTGTTGGAAATATTACATAAAAACTTCTTTCTCTTAATTTCCCCCCCCCCCTCGTTACTTCGGTTCCATTTCCTATTTATTTTCCTATTGGCTGTCACCTGCAATCCTCTGTTTTCCTATTGGTCAATAAATCTTTAACTTGAATCCCCATCTCTCCTATATATGTGAGCAAATTTCCGCCATCCTTAGCACTGAGGAAGGTATGCTATATGCTACCGAAACCGGTATGCTTAAAATTAAAAAAATTTGGTGCTTTTAACGTTGTTATTTTTTACGCTTCTATTACATTGCACCAAGCTCCTTCATTATAATCACCACCATGTTGTCGACTGAAGATATTCCTAGGTTCTTTGCGGAGATCATGCCAATAGTACTTAAACCCATCAGGGGCCATCGAGGTTCCATGTTTTTCATCACTCAATATGACATTTAGCCACTTTTCAGCAAATGATATATGCTCTTTGGCCCACTGTAATACAGCTTTTTTATGGTGTCGCTTCAGACATGGTAACCGAGCCATTTTACGGTTTTTGATGTATTACAATTCCAAAACTCTTCTACGAACAGTTTTTTTCGATATTTGTCCTCCAAATGCATGTTTTACTTACGAAAAAGAGTAAATACCAGTTGAAACCAGGTTTCTGATGCGGCGGTCTTCGCGCAAAGTAATCACTAGTGGCCTTCCTGAACGGAATTTTCGTTTGAAATCATTACCAGGAGCCAAAACTTGATGAATACCTCGTTTTGATCTCTTTAATGCACTTGCAATTTCAGAAACAGACATGTTTTGCTCTCATACTCCAGATATTTATCACCTCCTCCTCTGAAAATTCTTTCGACTTAGGCATTTTGTACTAACTCAAAAACAACAACTGACTGCTTCTTATACACCCAGAAATCGTTTGCGCGCGCAATCGCTTACATCCGTTTGTAAAATTTGAATAAAAACAATTTTGTGCTTAAACTTTTGACACGGTTATCTTTGTTCTATTCCTAAACTCCATGGTTTGAAATAAAATTTAAAATATAATTTTATTGAATATGGTGTTAAAACTGCTATTATTAGCATATACAAGACAGATATTGAAATAAAGTGATTATTTAAAGTTTTATTTTAAAATTGTTATTGAGCTTAAACTATTGACACACACTGTACTCAACTTGAAAACAGTGGAGCGATTCCGGATTTTGCCTGGAGGGTGCAAATGAATATAGTAAATTCAGATTCTCTGTCTACTTGAAATGAACTATTTTTTTTGCATTTGTTTTCCTACATATTTTCAAAGAAATATTTTTACGATTATAATTTAATTACATATATTTTACATATAATTTAATTGCATATATTTTAGTTACAATTATTGATATAATGATAAAAAACAAATGAAAACATTAAAAAAATAACAAGAAAGTAAAGAACAGATAATGATAAAGGAAAATCTGACACTCAGAGGGGGCAATTGCCCTACCCTGAAACTCCTTAAATGACGCCGCTATTCGAAACATAAATTCTTAAAACGCTAAACGTGCCGACAAGACAATAATGTTAGAATAAGACAAAATTTAGAGTGGTTTTGGCTGTGGTTGACCAAATGCCTAGAAAATGCAATATGAAAGCAGCGATCTCTTAAAGTATTTTATAAAATCTTGGATTTATCATCTATCAATGTGGGAATTTTGTACAAAGAGACCATAGAGAAAACATATCAAGAAAAACTATTGTTATTTTTCAATTGGCAGAAGGAACACGCAATGTTTGTGGTGACCTTGTCGATGCTTACTTCCATTTCGTAATTAAGCTTACCAAACCTCATCTTAAATCTTATCGAAAAGATATCAGCAAAATACTCAGCTGAATTTCAATTACTTTCGAAATAGATCAATGATAACTAAGGGACCTTCCACAAATTATCACTGGATAATAAAGGATGACAATTTGTGAGAAATCCCTTATGATTTAGCTACTTAAAAAAAATAAAAAAAATAAATAAAATTAACTCACTGTATTGCCGGCATCTTTCTGGATTTTTAAGATATGCGACTGACCTTTTTTTGTGTGTTGCCCTATCTGTAATTCACTAGCAAATTATGCAAAAAAATTAATTATCTTTCGCGCATGCGCAGTTATATATGATTTCATACGAATGCCCATATTTCATCAAACGTTTCATGTATCCATTTTTTAATTGTAGTATGCCATTTACACTGTACTTACTCAAGATTCCGGAAAGTTACGTTAAATTTGGTTAAAAACCTTACATTCTATAAACAAAAAACATGCGGAAATTTCTTTAATGTCTTAAAGAAATCTTTATATCTATATGAATGTACGTGCAATTCTTATACAAATGAATGCAAATTTCGCACAAGATCTACATAATTATGTGCAACAGGTACAGACCATTTCGAGCATTTTATTTTACAGGCCGATTAAAAATATTATTATTTTTTATTCAATTTTTTGTTTGTCCTTTAATTGCGTCTTGATCAAACCTTTGCTGAAGAATGCGTGGTTAAATTATAGTCTTCAAATAAAGATGAAATAATCAAATAAGGCTGAGACTGAAGAATATGTTCTTTATATTTCCAAAGTTCCTGAAGAATTCATCATGTGTTGACTAATATTTGACTGATGTTTGACTAAACGTCTAAAATCAAAAGATTTTTGGTGCATATTGACAGAGTGTATATTACTAACAATTTGATTTGGGGAAATGGTAATAAAAAATATCTAATTCATTGTGACTCAAGTTTAAATAGCGGCAAAATTATTTTTAGCTGACAGCATCTTTTAGCAAATATTCAATCGATGTAAATTAGCCAATCATAGAATTTATAAAACTTTGAATGTTTTTTGTTTTATTCATCGATATAAATTATTATTACTTTTATTTTAAATTTATTTTTTCCGGTATAATTAAAAGAAGGTGATGAAGAAATAAAATATTGCGTTAAAGAACCGTTTCAGATTGAATTATGGGACGATGAACAGTACTTAGATCAAACTTGCCAAAATCAACAAGAGTTTTTCAAAGTTTATTGTTCCCCTGATGATTCTAACTTGATGAGGTGCACAGATGTTTTTAATCACACACCACTGGAAACAGAACGTCCCTGAAACACATGAGTAACCCCATTATGTGTAGAAAACTTAACAAATTAGCTGTTTACTACTCACCACGGAGCTGTTCATCATTAACAGAAATATATAAAGTTAGACAATTCCCCGCCTTCTTTTCGAGACTCCAGAAGTCCTGAAGTAAAGTCTCCCCACTGTAACACCCCATGAAAAGAAAAAGAAAAAACAAAACAAAAACTAAATAAGCGTCATCTTGAAGAGTCTGTATTTATCCTTCTTGGATACAGACACGTCGGTCTATCACAACAGGGATTGTTTTTATACATTTTCGACTCACATCCTTCGTCTGTGACACTTTGGAGCTGTGCGCTGACATTTGCAAATCGTCACTCGACACTGCCACCCAAGATACTGTCGCCAAAGTTCTCGCCAATATTTCTCTTTTTAACTTTAATAATGCTGTTGGTAAGACAGAAAGATGGAAAAAAATAATGCATCGACTTACGGAATTTTCAAATGCTATTTCACGCCAGATTAGAACAGTATGACTTATTTTTTGTGTCCTGATGAATCTACTAGTTAGAAACTGGTGAGTAGATAAGAATGGAAAAAAATAATTTATTCAAAAAAAAGAACGAACAATCATGCTCACAGCATAAGTTATGAAACAAGATATTCAGAATCCTGTAACAAAACTTTGTTTATTACAGTGTAAAAGGATGCCTCAGCAAGCAAATTGGAAAACTCATAACACATTTGAAAACTCAATTTCAACAATTACCATCAAATGTCGGAAAAACATCCGAATCTTTTTGTGCAGTCCTGTATATTATCACTACACAATATACTAGAAGTTACACTAAATTAATTTTAACACAATTATTCAAATTGGTAAATAATTCATATGAGTTGTAATTTTCCAACTGGGCGAAAAATGTCCGGAGAATTGTCCGTAACACAATTATTCAAATTGGTAAATAATTCATATGAGTTGTAATTTTCTAATCCGTAACACAATTATTCAAATTAGTAAAACGTATCCAGCATTTACTGGAGTTCCATAACTTGCGATTTATTCTGTGACTCATGTATCAGACCAGATCAATAAGGTTAGCTGGATGAATTAGGTCCTCCAGATTCGTCCGGGATAGCTCAGTTTGCAGCGCATTGGTAATTTCAGGCAAGACATTCCAGGTTCGAATCCTGTCCCGGACATTTCTCTCCCAGTTGGATATAGAAATTAGCTCTGTTAGGAAAGGCATAGCACTGTTGAAAACTCTCATCCAGCAATTGACGTCAAACGGAAACGTACACGAAATCTTTTGTGCGGTCATATAGATGATATATGAAACTTATATACACCAAGTGCTATGGAAAAAAAAATCCGTTAAATTTAAAAACGCGTAACGCAACCCAAAACGCATTTCCAGCAGTTATCATTCACAAACAGTACTGTAGACAAATTCCTTTGTGTGTCCCTGTAAATGAACAATAAACTCTATGCCCGCAGTATTCCACAGCAAGCACCTCGTAGTGCACCTCAGTGATATATATTAATTTGAATATGTTTAAGTGTAACTTCATTAAAATACACCGGAAAAGATTTTTTCCATAGAACCTAATGTAACAGAATTATTATGAGTGTCCATGTAAACAAATGCTGCACGCTTTGAGTCCCAAACATGCTATAGTAAACCGGAATAACGTATATTAATTTCATGACTATCTGAGTATATTTACGTGAGTTAGAGCACGGACAAACGGCAGATAGAGTGGCAGACAGACAGACAAACCGAAATCATAAATATTTTTCAATTATGTTGGAAAGTGTTAAAAAAAGTAATCAGTTATTATATAAAAAGAATATTTTTTGATAAAAAATTATCCATTTATTTAAACCTTTGAAAAGTGTTTATGAATTCGATTTGTCGGTCTGTGGAAACACTATGGAAAAAATCAGTTAAATTGTAGGTGGAGAAAACCATACAGAGGTAAAAAGTTATAAATGTCTTTTGTTTTCTGTTGCATTCATATCATTGGATAGAAAATCTTTAAATAGCAATACCAAGTGCTTGGAGGCTGTACAAGAGCTCAGGAAATGGCAAACAAAGTTTATAAATTTATTAATTTCAACACAATTTTTTTTAATTGGTAAACAAATCACACAAATTTTAATTTTCCAACTAAGTCAAACAAGTATCCAAGCCAGGATTTGAACCAAGGACCTTTCGGTTTAAGTTGCCAATACTGTGCTAACTGATCTACCCTGGAAAAATCTGGTGGGGACAATTCAACCAGAGAACCTTGTTGATTATGACATCTAGTCTGATATCAGAATGAGCTCAACATAATAAATCGCAGGTAATGGAACACCAAGAAACGTTGGATACGTAATTACAATTTATTATTTTTAATACAATTATTTTTAACTGTTAAATAAACCACACGAATTGTGATTTTTCAACTGAGTGAAAAAGTGTTCAGTCCAGGATTCGAACCATGGACCGGTTGGTTTAAGTTGCCAATGCACTGCCAACTGAGCTATCCAGGACAAATCTGGTGGAGACAATTCACTCAGAAAACCTTGTTGATTATGACACCTGGTCCGATATCTGAATGAGCTCAAAAGAATAAATCGAAGGTAATGGAACTCCAAGGAACGTTGGATACGTAATTACAATTTATTATTTTTAATACAACTATTTTTAACTGTTAAATAAACCACACGAATTGTAATTTTCCTTCTGAGTGAAAAAGTGTACAGGACAAGATTCGAACCAGGGATCTTTTGACTTAAGCTGCCAATGCTCTGCTAACTGAGCAAGTTGACAAAGCACTCAGTTCACTGAGTTGAAAAATTGTAAGTCGTGTGATTTATTTACCAATTAAAATTATTGTGTTAAAATTAATCATGTGTAATTACGTATCCAGCGTTTCTTGCAGTTCCACTACCCGCAATTTATTCTGTTGAGATGATTCAGATGTCCTGCTAGATGTCATAATCAACAAAGTTCTCCAGTTTAATCAGAGCCGTAACCAGAGTGCGAAGCCAGAGGGATTTAAAAATTTTTTGTGGAGCTAATCCGTGTGCCTTTTTTATTCCACTTTAATAAAAAAGGAATTCAGATGTAATGAATTTAGATAAATTCAAAATAATTAATTTTTTCCAAAATATGAAAAATTATTATAGGAGCAATGCTTTTTGCACGTTAAAAATAAATGCTTCAAAATTTGGAGATCCTAGCAAATACACTGGCCTCCAAAAGTTAAGGTACAGGGACTGGATGCGTTCGATTGTACACGGTTTGTCGTATATCTACCAACATTATTGGCGAATTGTTCTTGAACTTCTGGGATGTAAAGAACATGTTTGATTTCATATTTCTCGGTGAAAATTTATCGGGCGTACAATTAGGGGGCTAATAATAAATTTAATAATAAAATAATATTTGCGATCACCTATGTAACAGAAAAGGCTGGAAATGGTTTGTCACTGTGATAAATGACTATTTGGGTCCTGTTCAACGTTTGTATGCATTTGTGTAAGCATAGCACTCATATTCGTGAAGATGTTAACGTTTTTGTGAAAAATTCAAAAGTTTTTTGTTTATAGCATACAGAGTTTTCAACCAAATTTAACAACACAACTTTCCAAAAAACTGACAAAGAACAGTAGAACAGTATACTGCAATTAAAACATGAATATATTGAATATTTGATTATATATGGGCACTTGTATGAAATAATTTTTAACTGCGCATGCGTATAAATTTTCAAAATTTTTATTTCATAATTTGGTAGCCAGCTATCAAAGTCAGAAAGATATAGTGAGTTGATTGAAAAGTTGTAGACAAACCTTTATAATAAAGCTATTTTTAGAGAGAAACTCACTATATCGCCCCTATCTTTGTGAAATTTCTCGATATTTGACTGGACATTTTTAGATAAGTTGCCCTAAATAGCTGACTACCAAATTATGAAATAAAAATTTTGAAATCTTCTACCCATGCGCAGTTAAAAATTATTTCATACACGTGCCCATATCTCATCAAATATTCAATATATTCATGTTTTAATTGAAGTGCACTGTGCTACTGTTCTTTGCGAGGTTTTTGGAAAGTTGTGTTAAATTTGGTTGAAAACTCTGTATGCTATAAACAAAAAACTTTTGAATTTTTCACAAAAACGTTAACATCTTTACGAATATGAGTGCTATGATTCCACAAATGCACACAAACGTTGAACAGGACCCAAATAGTCATTTAATGCAGTGACAAACCATTTCCAGCATTTTCTGTTGCATAGCTGATCGCAAATATTATTTTATTATTAAATTTATTATTAACCCCCTAATTGTCGGGCCGAGTAAATCTCCATCGAGAAATATGAAATCAAACATGTTCTTTACATCCCAGATGTTCAAGAACAATTCGTCAATAATGTTGTAGATATTCGACAAACCGTGTGCAATCGAAAGCATCCAGTCCCTGTACCGTAACTTTTGAAGGCTAGTGTAACATGTACCTAAAGTAATATAATTTAGAAATTTTTTATCTCTTATTAGAAGATCTGGTTAGTTCTTACGTGAGTACTAAATACCTTTTGAGGGTAGAAAATATCAATAGTTCTGATTATAGTAATAATAAAGCATTATACCCAAAAAGTTCCTTTATCACTTTTCAGCATCTTTTATGTAATGTATATTAACAATTTTAAAGTGTTTGCAATGAAAATTTTAAAAATCGTTAACGTAATAGATATACGATTGTATTTAAAGAGCTAGAGGGGATTTAAGAGAATACTAGAGGGGGCTCAGCCCTCATCTGGTCACGGTCCACGGGTAAATTGTGTCCCACAAATTTGTCCATAATAGCTCAGTCGGCACAGAATTTTATAGCTTAAGCAAAAAGGTCCATTATTCAAATAATGGCCTGAACTCTGTTTCACTCAGTTGGAAAATTACAATTAGTGTAAAGTTAAAAAATATTTGTAAGATGGCAAGGTAGAAAGATTAAAAAAAAAATGCAGTGGAGTTAGTTGAGTGCCAGGATAATTTCTGCAATTATTGTAGGATCTGTTACCGTTTAGAGTGATTAATTCTGAGTCTTGCTACTGAACATGGTGTTTTTTTTTTGGAGCAATTAAAATCTGTGATTATTGGTTTTTTAGGGATTGACTAACAAGTTCGCACTTGAGCACTGTCTTTGCAACAGCTAGTGAGATGTTTGGAGGATGTGGACACAAGTTCCGCGTTTCCTTGCTTAGGAAGTCAGCGCATTCATTATACTCAATATTTATAGAATAAATACCCAGTGGTGGACACAGATTTATCTTTGGTACGAAAATGTTGAAGAAAGTAACGTATGGTGAGCGTGATCTTAGATTCACCCCTTTTTATGGTTTCTAAGGCTGATTTTAAATCGAAGAGGATTCTTGCGCTATGTATAGTGACAAGTAAATAGATGTATTTAAAGTCTATGCATAATGCGTAGTAAAGAAATGTGTTTTCTTTTTCCAAAATCGCGACATTTCCTGTACGATTACGACAATGTTTTTCAAAACAGCTGTTTTATGTATTATCTATGTCCAAATATGTACTAAAAAAAAGCAACAGCAGCAGAAACAGCAGCAACAAACATTAAAGATTAACGGATGTATAAAGTAATAGTTTGAATATCATACAGCCCTGTTTGTACAGTCGTGGAAAAAAAAAGTAAACACCCCTACTAACTCCTCAACAAATTATCGTATAGAAGAAAGTTACTGGTACCGAACGATTGGATATAAAGTCTACTTTTAAACGATGTATATAAAATTTGTTTAGGGGGCCATCTACATATTAAAACGAACTCAAACTTCATTTTTTTCAATGGCAATACACAATTTTGACAGCATAAATGAACTCTACACCCTTCAATTAGCACGAAAACAAATTTTTATGAAATTCCTACCATAAGTATCCGATAAATTAATTATTTTAAAACGAGCGCATTTTAAGGGCTGTATCCAAATTGAAATTCGGTACTCGATTGTTAACCGAGAGAGGTAACCCCCTTCTTGATCAAGCACCTTAAGCGCCACACAAGCCTGTTAGATTACAGCAGAAGGCATTTAAAAATATCTAGTCACTTCTATCATAGACTATCATAAACCACCATTCTGCCGTTTTTTAAGCATAATTTGAAAACTACTTGGAAGAAAAATGTGATATTTTGGATTTCCATAAAGCAGGACTTAATAAATCTAAATCCATCAAAAAAATTGTAGGTTGCAATTCATAATTTTTTCGAATATTAATTTCATAATTCATAATTCATATCATAATATTAAAAAAATTGCAAATTCAGCGTATTTATGTTTGGGTATGTTAGTATTATTGTCACACAAAATATTAGCACATTAGGAGCATAATTTATGAAAATGTAATTTAACATTAGAAGCCCTAAATTTTGAATGTTTATAATTCAAAAACTTATCATTTAAATGACTTGAAATTTGGTGTCTAGGCATAGTTTGAACCGAAGTTTTGAAATATCTCGTTAAAATTGGGTATTGCCATTGAAAAAAATGAAGTTTGGATTCGTTTTAATATGTAGATGACTCCTTAAGCAAATTTTATATACATCATTTAAAAGTAGACTTTAATTCCAATCGTTCGGTACCAGTAACTTTTGTCTACAATAATTTGTTGGGGAGTTAGTAGGGGGTGTTTACTTTTTTTCCCCCTCGACTGTACCTGATGCAGTCGTTAAATAACAGTTTATAGTAAGCAAACATTTGCTTTGAATTAAGCCAAACATCTTAAACAAGAAGAATATTTTGTCATCCATAAAGTAAAATAACACACGCTGTACTTACTACACAGGGTGTCCGGTCTCAACGGTGTCCAATGGCTAATTCCTAAACCGTTAGTCATAGATATATAGTTCCAATTACAAAAATGTTTTAAATCAGGTAAAGAAATATTTTAAAAGCGATTTGGGTCAATAAAAACATTTCTTAAAAAATTACGAAATTTAAATTTTTATACGGTTCCCCGGTCCTATAAGTTATATTTAGTGAAATTGTCCTTTTACTCTGACAAATAATACAAAAAAAAGTCCCGTTATTCTACGATTAAAATTGACCGAGTAATAGCTGTTTAAAGTTGGAGCATATTTTTTGCTGCAAATTGGGGGTCATTCACAAATTTAGTCGAAATATAATTCCGTCAGATATATTAAAAATGGTTGAGAGTAAAATTAACATTGCAATATAAATTTGAAATCTTTAATCCTTCTGACATATTAATGCAAAATATACAATTTGTAATAAACATTTACGAAGAAAGAAAAAACAGAATTTTTGTTAAATAAAATGATGCTAAATTAACAGCCTCAATTTTTTACAAAATGATACGTATTTTAAAATATTATTAGGTTACACCAGCCTGCAAAAGTTGGGTTATGTCATGTTTTTTAGCTTTTGAAAGTTGATTCTTAGGTATTGTGTACCGCGGAATCTGAAATTGACCTTCATTTTTAACCATCACATCAGGCTTTTTCGCAAAATTTAAATTTAAAATTGAATCTCCTCCCTCATCTCATCGGACCACTCAGCTATATAGCTGTAAGAATCCCAGGATAAGCAAAAATGTCGAATAAATTTTTTAATAAAATAAAATAAAATAAAATAAAATAAAATAAAATAAAATAAAATAAAATAAAAAATGTTTTACATGTGTTTTATAGTATGAGATTTTCGCTATATTTTAACTTACATATTTGCGATTTGCAAAAAAATTCTAACGTGATGGTTAAAAATGAAGGTCATTTTCAGATTCAGTGCTAAAAAGTGCGTAAAAATCAATTATCAAAAGTTAAAAAACACAACCATCTCCTATACTTTATAGTATTCGATTTTTGTTATTCTTTAAATTTGAAAATTTATGATTTGCGAAATATCCTGACATGATGGTTAAAAATTAAGGTAATTTTCGGATTCAGTGCTAAAAATACTTAAAAGTTAAAAAACCCCAACAATCGCAGTCTTGTATTATCTAATCTAAAACTTTTTCTTAAACTCCTTGGCAGAAATCTATCCGAAATTTTTTGTGTTATCCTGTAAAATAAGTATAAATGGTAACCACCAAAAATCTTAATAATATTAGATTGTTATCGGATTTGCGCCAGTATCTATGATGCAATCTCGATCGGATATTTAACAGTGGGTTAAAGTTCGAGTACAAATTTTGAACTGGAAAAACATACATATGATTGTTGAAGTAACATAAAAAACTTATAAAAAACATAATTTTTGTTAAAAGAAATCATAAGAGAAACAGTCTCAAATCCTGACAAAATAAAACATATGTTATTTTAGCCAATTTGAGACTTAATCATAATACTTGTAGGATTTTTTTTCAAAGCGCTGATACACATGAAGTAAGATCTTCGAATACTTTAAACACTTGGTATATGATCCCTCAAAGCCAAGCCGAACTCATTTGTTTTCAGAGTAGAAAAGTGGCATAAGTCATGCATTTTTAAAGTTTCATAACTCGCTCAATTTTAGCGTTATATGAATGGGACTTTTTTTGTCTTACTTGTCAGTGTAATAGGAAAAAAATTACTAAATATAACTTATAGGACCGGGGACCGTATAAAAATTTAAACTTCGTAATTTTTTAAGATATGTTTTTATTGACCCAAATCGCTTTTAAAATGTTTCTTTACCTGATTTAAAACATTTTTGTAACTGGAACTATATGTCTATGACTAACGGTTTAGGAATTAGCCATTGGACACCGTTAAGACCGGACACCCTGTATATGTAATTTTTTTAAATAGTGTTGCATTGTAAAGAGGGCTGATTTGATTGATTTGACTGATAAGAGCAATGGTACATTGCAAAAGTTATTACAACCGAAGGAAATTAATATCCATTATAAAAACTAAACTTCGTTGTGAGGAGGCTTACCAAAGATGGTTCGCGTGTTTCCTAGATGCCCTATTCAAGTCCAAGAACCACTTCAATTGAAATTACCTATATTGCATTTTGAATCATGTAAATGTACATTGTCAATATACCGGGTGTCCCAAAAAGGACTGACTGATTTTAAAATTCAATAACTTCCAAACGGTGACAGATATAAAAAAAATTCTTGCAGGAGGGTTATGCATAAAGTCAAAAGTTTTTTTACATTGATTTTCGATTTTAGTTCGAATTACAAACAATAGATGGCGCTGCGATCAATAGAGGCTAAATTCAGGCTCGATTTTTGGTACTTCGTGGCCCGGATAATACATTTCCATCTCCTTTTTCTGCATGGAACAACAGAAAGAACCTAAAATCGAGCCTGTATTTAGCGACTATTGCTTACAGCGCCATCTGTTGTTTGTAATTCGAACTAAAATCGAAAATCACTGTAATAAAACTTTTGACTTTATGCATAACCCTCCTGCAAGAATTTTTTTAATATCTGTCACCGTTTGGAAGTTATTGAATTTTAAAATCAGTCAGTCCTTTTTGGGACACCCGGTATCTACTCTGATTAGTAGCAAATACTACATAGTAAGAGGATACCATAAATTCAGAAAAAAAATTATGTAAATTTGAAATCCCTTTATTTTAGGACACAGGAAGTAGTAATATATAAATTGTTGAGTTTAAAAGAAAACTACTGTGGTGAATTTTTGTTTTTAAGATTCGGTATTCCCTCTCTATCTGTTGAGTATTCCTGACTTTCATGTGCAGGAAGGATTGGCAGCGGATACATATAGAGATATTTATGTATCTGTGTAATATTTATCACTTCAGAAACCCGATACAGCTCGGAAGTGATCCTTCAAATGTGGTGACAGACGAGCAACAGTGAAAAACAGTGAAATCTGCAGCGCGGCGGAATGCCGAGCATGAGACCCCACATGGCGACCACCCCGTACGTTTCTCAGCGTTCCCGATGCCATTCGGAAAAACGAAACTCGACACTCCGAGAAAGTTAAAAAATTTCGAGCAGAAATTCGTGAAACAAGTCGGCTAATTAACGTCTCAAGGCGAAGAATGGGGTTTGAGGGTAGAGCTGCTGAAAATAACTGCTAACATCAACTCTGAGGAGAATGAAGAATTGGCAGACGGGGGAAGAAACATGTGATTGTAGGGTGTTTTAACGTTCTAATGATATTATGCGTGAGTTGATTTTCAAAACGTAGAAATTCTGTTTCAATTCGATATGGTGTGAGAAAATTTTGCGTGTCGTCGCCACACAGGCTGAAGTTAATGCGAGTTCTGCAGGTGCAAATTTTCACCAATACTCAACTTCGGTCATCCGTGCGGTTTTACTTATGCGCTAATTTGTGAGCGTAAAAATCATTGATAGAAGAGAGACACAGAGAGAGAGAGAATAAAAAGAAATGAATGAGCTCTTAATTTTCAGACACTTTAAATAACATTGATTCTTAAAAATTTCCCACGTGTATTCCATTTAATTATGTGTTTGTTATTTTAGCTTTGTAAAGGGTAATTTGCAATTTTGAATGCATGTCGAATTCTCGCTGATGGATTTCTGAGAAAATCTTTCTTCACTCAAATCAATATGCATTTGGAAAAAACAACACAAGAAAAGAACAAAAAGTAATGCGCCTGGTGGCGCAGATTGTGAAACATTTCCCAACACTAACAGAATATTGTTAAGAGATTTCCTTTTTTCTTACAATGAAATGAGATTCCTAAATAAACAAGTTAGAAAACTCATAACGTGATAACAAAACAATCAATATTCAACCGTAGCAGCTCTTATCCTGTAATGTGTGCGGATTCTTTCGTGCAGCTCTATACATGATGTAAATACCGGGCGAAAAATTAGACCATGCGATAAGTGTTAAATAATATTTTATAGCGTACATTTTGCACGAATATCAGCCTAAATGCGACATGACATTGAATGAAAGAGACTGTGGATGATATTTACATCGATTTGTCGTCATCAGTTGTTGACGGCAGGGCCCGCTTAACACTTGGAAGTAGGGGAAGCCCGACGTCACACAGGGCCCCCTATTACTCTACAAATTGCTTTTTTATTTACTAAATCCCTTTTTCGTATGCTTAAATAATTTGAAATTTTACCATCAAAGTTTAGAGTAAATAACACTTAATATTAAACTAAAACTAACTACCTATATATACATACTATGAAAAAGTACTTTATTATATTTTTAATTGTAAATAACCAATTTATTTTGTAAATGACAAATATGGAACTACAGTTGAGGATATTTGAACTTCAAAATATCTTTTGTGATTTACAAATTGCCACATAGTAAGAACAAAAAAATTTCAAAAGAAAAAAAATGCATTTTTTACCCTGATTGAGTTTCTTTTTTCTAATAATTAGTTTTGAAAAGTAAAATTGGGGGCCCTTTCGTATCTCAGTGGGTAAGCACGGGCTTCATGGGCCTATTCCGTAAACAGGGCCTGGTTGACGGAGATCTCTGGAACTGCTAGGATGTCTATCATACGCCTTTACTTTTTGTTCTAGACAGTCCCCGAGATTTCAAATGGATTTAAATCTGGGAACTTCACTGTTTTCTGGCAGGGAATGTGACAGAATTTTTTTGAATGCTCGTCAAACCACTCAGTAGCAATTTTCATTCGGTGCACGCCACAGGTATCATCCTGGAAAATTTTTTTATCCATAAGTAGATTCTTACAAAGATGGTAAGGTAAACGTAATATCTATTCATTTAAAATTTGAATGCAACCTTGCTGATTTAATTAATATCTTATTAACTTCGAGAAGGGGATTCAGTTCAAAGTACGTGAAATATTCTCAGCACATTACAGAACTGCCTTGTGCTTGCACCATACCTTGAGCATAGCCCTCATTCGTCCTGCAATGAACTTTATGTCTGATATCATTACTGTAGAGGAAAACCGAGACTCGTCAAACTAGATGACTCATTTCCAGTCCTCTACAGTCCAGTTTTATGAAATTTAGCTTATTCTGGATGTCCCTTTTTGTGCGCACGTGTTAGTAGGGGTGATTTCTGTGACGATTTGTCTCATACATCCACTTTATCGAGTACCCTCTAAAAAGTTTGAACAGAAGTTTGAATGATGGCACAACATTGATGTTTTTCAGCAATTGCCGCTTTGTAGCAAATCGGTTTTACAGAATATGATGTGACAAACTTTGACGATCTTGATCAATGAGTATTTTCTCTCGACTGCAGTTCGCACGCGGATTCCATATCGAATGTACTTATTTTCACTGTCTAAAAATGCATTTAGCCGTACTGGACTGCCAAATTCAGCCATTTCTTTTTCATCATGCTTTTTGAAAGCAGAAAAACAATTAGAATTTTATATCAGTCTTTTGAATATCTATCTCAACCCATCTTACAAGATGCTAAAGCAACAATCATGATGTAGTTCGAGTATCATTTTATAATTTATGGTACTCTCTTTTCAGTCCGCTGATAAATATTTTGGATTGCCGCATAGTGCTCGATCCATTATCATTTATTAAGAGGGTTCAAACTTTTTTGACCGGTGTGTATGTGTAGAATTTATATGCACCACGCCGTACAATAAAAATTCTCGATGCGCTCCGAATTCACTGATTTTATCTCCTACCGTACTACATATAGCTACTACAGAACCACAGTTACCTAATTAACATATTGTATAAATAACCGTGACAACTATATTCCCGGAGATAAATACGTACTTCGGGAAACTTAAAGAAATGACACAATATGCCTCATTCATGCACAAATGTTACGGTTCAGGTCCGCGATCGCACGCAAAATGGCAAAACTCACTTGTCCACTAGAGTGCCCTAATAAAAGAGTAGTTAGGCACTCTGCCACAAGGGTTCTGAAACATTTCGATATCTCTGTTGGTATCGGGTGGGCCTATATCCCTCGTGCAGATAATTGGCCGTCATAAATACAACCAACCAACCTGTTGGTATCGAATTGGCAAAATTTACGATCTAATCTTAGTCTGTCTGTCGAGTTAAAATAAAATTTTGATCTCGATTGTTACATTCCTTAGTTTGACCAAAGGTTGATAAATATCTACTCGCTCATGTAACATTGTTGATCTAAAAGTTGTCTAGCACCTAGACACACGACAAGAAAGATTTATAATCTTTTGCACCCGAGCGCAAAGAAAAATTATCTCACATTTGGCAGGGGTCTCTGTTGCCATTCTTTCACACAGCAATTAGAAGCCCGAAGACATGACGCTGGAGAATTTCGCTCCATCAACCTTCCCAAGTCATCCCTGGCTTGAAAATAACTTGGTGGAATGGAAGTTAGGGACGTGGGGAAAGCATTTCCTAACGATTCTTCATCTCTGCCATCCGTTCTGGCTTTTCAGCACATGTGACTCCAGATAAAAACGATCAACGTATTGAGGTAGGTACTTGGAAATCTTTCACACATTAGGGGCTTCAGGCACAATTATATCTGATGATAATTGCGGCGTAGACATTCTGGAAGTATCTTGCAAAAAGAAGGTGCCAAGGAAACATTTTTTTTTTCAGCTAACTGTAAACATAGAATATCTAGATATAAACTTTTATTTTCGTCATGTAATGGTGTATTCTTTGAAAATATTTCAAACCAGTTTTGTTTTTGAATTTTCTAAGCTTGTTATTAATTTTAAGGTTTGACTGAATGGAGAAAAGGGAGGGGAGGATGTTCTGCATTTTTTCGAGTTAGTTTTTAACAAAACCTTTTAAAAGATACATGCTTTATAAAATATTAAAGTAAAAAATAAAACGGTCTTTTCAATAAATAAAACATAATATTCTTGAAGGAAAAAAAAAGGAAGAAAGGAAGTGGTGCGTGTGTGGGGAGGGGGATTTTGCATTATTTTGGTACATTGCTGTTATTCCTTATTGCTCTGTTAACCCCTTGCCTGTGGAATATATTTCAGAAAAACGTGCCAAAAATGGAATTGTTTTTTCTCTTTAATTTTGTTTGTAACTGCAAAATTACAAAAATCTGACAAATGGCGCGAAACTGCCGAACTTTTCGCGGAAAAGTATCGCCAACTATTGGGAAAATGGTAAATTATATATTATGCATTGGATGAACTGAGTTCGGACATCACTGAATTGAAACGCCGATTTTTCTCTTGCCCGAACTCGGGTCGGGCATTCCAAAATTGGCGAATTTGCATTGCCTGAACTGAGTTCGGGCGTCACAGGCAAGGGGTTAATCGAAATCGGGGGAAAAAATCGAAGCAAATCGGATATTTCTACCAAGAGTTATCGCGTTATGTGCAGTCGGGGAAAAAAAAAGTAAACACCCCCTACTAACTCCTCAACAAATTATTGTAGAAGAAAGTTACTGGTACCGAACGATTAGAAATAAAGTCTACTTTTAAATGATGTGTATAAAATTTGCTTAGGGGGCCCTCTACATATTAAAACAGACCGTAACTTTGTTTTTTTCCAATAACAGAACACAATTTTGACAGCATAAATTAACTCTGCACCCCTTCAATTAGCCTAAAAAGAAATTTTCATGCAATTCGTACGATAAATTCTCGAGAAATTAATTATTTTAAAACGAGCGTATTTTAGGAGCTGTATCCAAATTGAAGTTCGGTACTCGATTGTTGAGAGAGCCTCCTTCTTGATCAAGGCACCTTAAACGCTACTCAAGCACTCATTGAAGATTGCTAGATTACAGGATAGCAGAAGAAATTTAAAAAAAAAAAAAAAAATCCCTGCCGGTCCCGGCCTACAGGCAGAGGTAGATTTCGAAGTCAAATATACTAATTTCACAAACAAAAACTAAATCATGATTAGAGATAAATCCACTTTAACAATTTTATCTGGCCGCTTTTGACGAGTTTTTATTTCTTTTTTATATAATAGCTGGTTTTATCAGAATCATGTTAGGACGGTATTAAAAAAAATACTTTTCTATGCTCAACAACTCGAAATTTTCTGGCATAATTCCAGATTCATTTTTAATAAAAAAAAAATCTGAATTAGCTGACGTGATTTTTGAAGAGATTTATAAGCGACCTGTGTTCGTATTTTTCGTTCAATTAATTAAAACTTGATATATAAACAATTATTTTCTCAGAAGGACAATATTTTTCGTTTCTAACACAATCGCTTCGGGAAATTCCGTTCAAAATGCCCACTTTGACATCATTTTTTTAAATATGTTCTGCCTCTATCAAAAAATTGATCACTATGGTACATTATATAGCTTCTGAAGAAGCGAATCTACCAATTAAATGCGTTTGAGAGCAAAAATGAATTTAAAAATGAGTCAGAAAATAAGCAGTTTGGATTTGAGTGCGTCCTTAATACAATGATTTTTCCAACACAATCCGCTTCGGTAAATTCGGTTCAAAATGCCCTTTTTAAAAGCATTTTTTAAAATATATTCAGCCTCTATCAAAAAATCGACCATTACGGTACATTATATAGTACCTTTATGTACATTATATGTACCTTTTTGTTTTCGTTTTTAATTTTTTTTGCGGTACGAATTGGTCCTATCAAAAACTTGTGAATATAAAAGTTGTAGATAATGTTAAGGAGATTTATAATAAAATGAATTGGATTTGATATCTTGAGAATTGACGATGTTATGAATTTTTTCTCTCAAAAACCCTATTTTTTGCGTCCCTTGAGCCCATTTTTAACTTTATCAAAAATCTGTGATACATAAATTTTTGGCCCTATTTTTAGAATTAATAAAAACTTTAAACTGATTTGATATGTACAAAAATTAAGAAGTTATGGGGGTGTTCTGTTTTCACAAAACCCCTCCCTATTTCCACCCCCTTGGTCCGATTTTGCCCATTAACGAACTTAACCGAGATTTTATGCCCATTGATTTTATGTATCAGTTTGGAAGAGATTGGTGCATAATTACGAAAGTTATCGTGTCCAGAAGAAAGTGATATATATATATAGATAGATAGATAGATAGATAGATAGATAGATAGATAGATAGATATAGTTTTTTACTGAGGGTGGTTTTGGGTTCTAGGGGTCATGATCGGTGTAGATCTGCAAAAATGTTTCAGAAATTCCAACATAGGAACGATCCCAATAGGTAGTATTTCATACGAAATCTACCTAATATCTAGCCACTTCTATCATAGACGGTCCCTTAAACCATCATTTTGTCGTTTTTTAAGCATAATTTGAAAACAACTTGGAAGAAAAATGTGAAATTTGGGATTTCCATAAAGCAGGATTTAATAAATCTAAATATATCAAAAGAATTGTAGGTTGCAATTCATACTTTTTTTCGAATATTAATTTCATAATTCATATCATAAAATTATAAAAATTGCAAATTCAACGTATTTATGTTTGGGTATATTAGTATTATTGCTACACGAAAAATTAGCACATTAGGAGTATAATTTCAGGAGATATAAATAAAAATATGAAAATTTAATTTAACAATAGAAGCACTAAGTTTCGAATATTTATAATTCAAAAACTTATCATTCAAATGACTTGAAATTTGTTGTTTAGGTATATTTTGAAACAAAAATTTGAAATATCTTGTTAAAATTGTGTATTGCCATTGACAGAAATGAAGTTTGAGTTCGTTTTAATATATAGATGGCCCCCTAAGCAAATTTTATATACATCATTTAAAAGTAGACTTTATTTCCAATCGTTCGGTACCAGTAACTTTTTTCTACGATAATTTGTTGAGGAGATAGTAGGGGGTGTTTACTTTTTTTTCCACGACTGTACATTAATTGAAATTTTTTATACACATCCATTGTTTGGAGAGTTCTTCCTCACAAAAAGAGTTAAAAACTGGGGAAAAAAACGAAAACAACGAAAAACTAAAATTGTTTTGAAAAATTACGTATCGTTTTTTATCTTTGCCATCCTTCAGAATTTTTAGCGCATTTGAGTGCATATTAAAACGACCAACGTATTGAGCTAAGGTACTTGGAAATCTTACTCATATTAGACTCTTCAGGCACAATATATCTAATGATGATTGTGGCGTAGACATTCTGGAAGTATCTTACAAAAAGAATAAAAGAAAAGCCAGAAAACATTTTTTTTTTTAAATTAACAGCTAACTATAAACATAGAATATCTAGATATAACCTTTTTATTTTCATCATATACTGACGTATTCTTTGAAAATATTTTAAATCAGTTTTCTACTTTGGATTTTAAAACTAGTTTCTAATTTTAAGGTTTGGCTGAACGGAAAAAAGGAAGGTGGAATATTCTGAATATTTGGAGAAAGTTTTGAACCAAACTTTTAAAAATGTATGCTTTATAAAATATTTCGATCTACATATTGAGATAGGTACTTTGAAAACACATGGTTTTTGAGGTTCCCACATCAGTGCTTTTTATTTTAATCATATAATGCTGTATTCTTTGAAAATATTTTTAATCAGTTTTCTATTTTGGATTTTCAAACTAGTTACTAATTTTAAAGTTTGACTGAACGGTAAAAAGGAAGGTGGAATGTTCTGAATATTTTGGAGTAAGTTTTTAACCAAACTTTTAAAAATATATGCTTTATAAAGTATTTCGATATTGAGATGGGTACTTGGAAAACACATAGTTTTTCAGATTCACACAGTTCTTTTTATTTTAATAACTTATTCTTTGAAAATATTTTTAATCAGTTTTCTATTTGGGTTTTTCAAGCTAGTTGCTAATTTTAAGGTTTGATGGAATGGAAAAAAGGTAAGGAGGGATTTTCTGAATATTTGGATGTAACTTTTTATCCAAGCTTTTAAAAATATACATGCTTTACAATGTAAACAATAACGTGATAATTTTGAAATGCATAAAAAATAAAGTTTAATTTCAGGATACGCTTTCAATAAGTAGAACATAATATTTTTAATGGAAAAAATGCGGTGGAAGCTCAATTTTGACAATTTGGCGGTATACTTCTTTGAAGAAAATAAGGCAATTGATTTTTTCTCAAACGCAGCGAAATTGCAATGAGGCTTTACCGCCGGGTAATTTACCTCTTTAATCGTCACAAACTGTTGGTATGAAGATACATGTGACCTCGCATTCGGGAGCTTTTTATATTCGACGTATAGAAAGAGGCTCGTTTAGAAAAACCGACTTGGCTGAAGATCCAGTTAATATGCAAATTTGATTGTTGACTAATATTATCTTGCCATGACAATCTTTTCAGGACAAATTCGCAACGAATCTCCGGCAAGGTAGACGGAATCCATCACCCTCTTGTTAGACTAGTTTGTTTTGAAACTGATGCAAGTCTCAAGTCTCTCTTTAATTCACGATAATGACGAAAGAAAAAATTCCCTCTGTTGAGAGAATTGGCAATCAGTGCATGCGCAGAAATTGCAGCAATTTGACGGTGCTCAAAGGCAAGACACACTCATCGTTGTTACCGTTATAGAAACTAATTTGCAATTATAAAATATATAATGTAAACATTAAAAATTCCACAATCTTACTTAAAAGGCGACTAATGTAATGAAAAAGATGTTACAAGTTTAAAATATACATTTTATTTAAAAACTTCTTAGTACTTTCAAACCTTCCAGGTTCATCAGAGAATATCTTGATAACTAAATGATGAGCCTGGAAGGTTTGAAAGTACTAAGAAGTTTTTAAATAAAATGTATATTTTAAACTTGTAACATCTTTTTCATTACATTAGCCGCCTTTTAAGTAAGATTGTGGGATTTTTAATGTTCACATTATATATTTTATGTTGAATCAAGGTGAAAAATTTCGTTTCGTCTTATGATATTCATTTTCAATTGTTTAAGTAAAGAAACCCAAAAAAGGTATTTAATATTTTATCTGTTCAAATGCAGTTATTTTTTGTAAAGTAACGTTTTCTCTGTAATCTACAACTTATTTCATATAAAAATTCTTAAAAATAAAAAAGTTATGTTAATTTAATTAAGTTATGTTTACGTTTTTGGCCATTTTAAAACAATGCTGAAAATTTTAATTTTTAAATGAATTTTTCTCAATTTTATTGGAGTTTTCTAAAATTTCGTTCTAATTAGTACTTTTTTTTCCTTTAACCTCATTCGAGTCTATGGTTTTTAACACTTTCGGGACAGAACTCTTACACAAATTTTATTCGGGTGGCACCATTTTGTTCCCTTTACTTATCAAATACCAAAAATGCTCTAATTTAAAAAGACAAATACTACTTTTATTTATTAATGGTGCCAAAAAAGAATTCTGAATGCACCTTTTGACGGTGCAACATACACGCAAAGGTGTAAAACTTATAGTGTGACAGGTGTACTGAACAGATAATGTGACATGGTACGATTACTTAGATTGTAATGAGTTTGCAGTACTTTTGACATGACAAAGCTAAATTTTTTACTAGTTTTCAATGAATTTGCAGTAAATTTGATAGAACAAAGTGTAACTTGCACGACAAGTTTTGTGCAAATTTGATGTATGGTGACTTTGGAGTTTGCGTTATCTTGCTGCAGTCTTGTTATGAACCTGCATAGTCTTGTCATGCTGAACTTGCTATAACTTTACAGGCTTGCAAAGTATACTGCTGAAATTTTGCTGCAAATTAAAATTGCTATGGGAGATATAATTAAAGTAATTCTGAGAAACGGTACGGTAATTTTAGGTACATTTAAGGCAATTATTCTTGGACCGGGGAAAGCCGGGCGGGTTTGCTAATAATAGAATATAAAAAATGAAAGATAAAAATGCCTTAAAAAATGCTTTGCGGACATCATTCATGGTCTCCGGGTGGCAAATTTGGGGGGGGGGGTGTCTCGGGAGGTACATAGCATGAATAATTGACAGATAAATGTTAAGAATATGCAACTTGCTTTATCAGAAGAAAATGGTCCAGTTTTTATTATCTAGAAAAAGTAATTCAATGTGACATTTCTTGTATCTAAAATGTGCATAAAATGTCACAATAAAGCTTAAATTTGTATAAACTTGAATATGCAAATTTTTCAAAAACTGGACCACAAAATTCAGAAAACAGAAAACATGTTCAGAATCAGCGCAAGCAACTGATATAGAATCAACTAATTTCAGTTCTGTGTCAGAACCGTTATTGTCCAGTGTAATTAAATGAATTTCAATGTAGCATGATGATTAACTAAAGATATGCAAGTTGAACCTTAACTTAATAAAATATCATCATAATGTAAAATATAGTAAAAAAGATAAAAATGCTTTAATCACAAAAGAATATTTAAAGCAAGAGAAAAGTAAAGCAAGTTTTTATAAAGAGGACAAGGAAGAAAATAGTTCACAAAAGGAAAAGAATAAAATAAAATAAAAGGAAAAAGAAAAAAAAACTCATGTAAATAGAACAACTTTCGGTTTTATTAGTTAAAATGAATATAAAAGCAATTTATAAAATATTATTAATTTAAAACCCGAAAAAATACTTTAATAATTTGTGAAATTTTAATATAATATAATGTAATCATTTTATATTTTCTTAAAAGTGTCGGTGGTTATTTAAAAAATATATATATATAATTTACGAAATACTATGAAAATTTGTAATACAATAATACAAAAAAATGAAAATGCTTTATTTAAAAAAAAAGAGTTATTTTAACCAAGAGAAAAATAAAGCAAGCTTTTGTGAGATGAACTTGTGTGTGTGTGTGTGTGTGTGAAGGGGGGGGGGGGGTTACAAGGAAAAAAAAGAAAAAGGAAAAGAAAGAAAGAAAGGACGAAAAAAGAAAAACCTCCCTTCAAGTTAAAATTTTTCAGTTTTATAAGTTAAAATTTATCTGCAAATAATTCATAAAATATTATTAATTTCAAACTGAACCAGAAAACCACTTAGATAATTTAATGAAATTCAACATTGTATAATCGTTTTCCCCTCTGCTGCAAGTAGAATATTATCTGTAGCTTTTAAAACACTATCAGACTTTATAATAATAATAATAATAATAATAATAATAATTAAAGAAAAAAAAAAAAAAAAAAAAAAAAAAAACCAATCTTGAAAGAAATAAAAAAGCAGACAGGAAATGGATAAATAATTTATTTTCAGTGGCGTCTTTAATAGTTAAATATTGCTTAACTTGTGGTATTATTCAGTATTGTGGATGATGCAAAAATAGCTGATGTAAGATAAATTAATATTACCAAGATCAATAAACAACATTTGAAAAGAAATTAATAAAAAATCCCGAATTATTTGAAATTTATTAATTTTAAACCATTTACAAAGAATAAAAGGTAGACTGATGCGCATTTTTCTATTCTTAAATTAGAACTTTAAGAAAAAATAGTGATACAATTGTTATATATGTAGGAAATATTAATCGTTACTTTCACAGTATTCATTTGTTTCTGTCTTGTATTACTCGTCTATGCTTGTAACCGCATTCTTATTGTTTCGTTTTCATTGTTACTTTATATTCTTTGGCAACGGAAAAAGAGAGAAAACGTCATGTGACGTAACAGTTGTGTAGTGGTAGTGGAGTTTGTTCTAGGCAGCGGGAAGCCGCGAGTGTTATAATGAGATCTTGGTTGTATTTTAATTGTGTTTTATGTGTAATTAAATGTTGTGTTCGTCATTTAAAATGACTGAGAATTTATTCAACCCCTAGACATCCCGACCCACAGAAAATTGGGGTCTCGGCGCGGAATTAATAATGAAACTTGTGCCAACGGAATAATTTTCCCGCCCAACTTTTATTGTGAACCATCCGAGTTCTGAAGAATTTTGGAGTCACCCTGACTCTGTCAAAGGAAAAAGTAAAAACCTCCTGGTTATGTGCCGAGAAATAATCATCCTGATTCTGCATTTCGGATCATCCACTATCTGTTCGTGAAATTATAAGAAAAGCCATCTGGTTTTCTCTGCGTCTCATTGTGAAAGTATCGGTGAAGGGGAAAAAAAAAAAAAAAAGAAATACAGCCTAGTTTTTTTTATGAGCCAAATAGTGTGAAAGTGAATCAACATCCTTATTTCAGTTAAAAAATTTAGTGAAACAACCAGCCCGGTATGTATAAGTTTGTGAAATATTTAGTGCGATCGTTAAATTTGTGAAATATTGACGCGGCAGCAAGCCGTGTGTTTTTCGTTTCATTTAAAAGCTTTGTGAGTCGATTCCATCAGTGCGACACAAGAAAGCAAGTGTTTTTCATCAGAAAAAAAAAAAAAAAAAAAAAAAAGAAGAGACCAAGTGATATTTTTTTTTGTTGGTCTCAGATTCTACTTTTTAATAGATAACAGATAAGCAATGTGGATCCTTTTTTTAAAATTTGTATAAGTGATTTATTTACTGTGGTTAAAAGGAAAAGACTTTGTTTATGAAATATAAATTTTATTTGATTGAGTATTTGAAATACAAGTATATTTTTATTTATTTTTCCTTTCTTATACAAATATGTGATATCAAAGAGAATGTTTATTAGTTTCATTTTTGCTAATGTATTTATGTTTCAGCAACGATTTGAGTTCGGTAAGTTCTGTTCTTTTTCACTGATTTAAGAACTGAAATGCATGCAGTGTAAGTTTCTGCTTTTTATCATTTGTTTATTTCTCATTTAACTGTTGAATCAGGGTTGAGTGCACTCAAAAAAGGTTATTCTAGTTCTGATTTTTATCATGGTATTTGATTATTTGTGATTTTATTTTGATTATGAAATTTAACTTTTATTTTGATTATGTTTATATGATATAGCCTGCTCATTTTGATTTATTTACCTAATTTAATCTCAGAATCTATTTGTTTTATTTCGCTTCTGGTATTTAACTGACGATACTTATATTTATTTATTTTTATTTGCATTTTTTTTGTAATTTGAAGTAAGATTTAAGATCTGATCGTTCACGTACTATGTGTTTTAAATCCCGAATCATGTTCCCTAATCCTAATTTATAATTTTATAAGAACTAAATTTTTTAGTGGTGATAATTTTATAAAAACTAAATTTTGGTTTCTTAATAAGCAAATTTTAATTTTTGGGGCCTGAAGGATAGTTACATAAAACTGTGTTTGAGAAAATGGCCTTCCTCAGCAAAGGTATTAAACAAGATTTGCAGCACGTCGCGATGGAATTGGGCACCGCCCCCTGAATACTAGGCCTGAGCGCTGGACCAAAAATGGCGGCTGCCGAAGGCGGATTCATTTCAGCGTGTGTACGGTCCCTTAAATATTCCTACCAATAATTTTTTGAAGTTTTTTCCGCTTCATTTTCCTGAGAATAAACAAGGTAGAGAAATCTTTTATAAAATATTGGTGTTTACATTTAAGGGACCGTACCTAACCTACGCTAAAAAAAATCCGCCTTCCGCAGCCGCCATTTTTGTGTCATTTTTGTGTGAGCGCTCAGGCCTAGTATTCAGGGGGCGGTGAATTGGGAGTTCCAGACGTAGAAAATTTAAAGGTTCCTGAATTAAAAGATGCTATTATAGCAGCTGCTACGTATGAGGAGGAATTTGTAAAAGGCTATTTAGATACTGTTATCGAGAAAAGGAAAATGAATAAAGAAGATGAATTGCGAAAACAACAAATGGAGTTTGAATTAGAAAAAATACGCCTCGAAAATGAAAGAATCGTCGGAACCAGTAACCAAAACGGGAGTCAACCCGAAAGTAATGGAAAACCGCGTATAAAACTGAATGATATTATTCAAAAGTTTGATCCCCAAACATGCGATATAAGTCTTTATTTAATTCTTTTTGAATGCCAGGCGAAAAGGGCCGAAATTAAAAAGGAATTTTGGGTTACACACCTCATTGGACTTTTGCCCCAAGAAATTACGGAGATAATCGCTAGGGAGAGCGAAGAAGTAACCGATGATTACGAAAAGGTTAAAGAAGTACTACTAAAGAGATATAAATTTACACCTGAAAAATTTCGACAATTGTTTGTCAAGCATGTTAAAAGAGCTGACACAACGTGGCGAGATTTCGCATACGAATTGAAGAACTATTTTAGCGAATGGGTTCGAGGTTTAGAAGTTACAACCTATGATGAGTTGTGCGATTTAATGATTACTGATCAGATAAAACGAAAAGTGCCTCCTGAGGTAAAAGAACACTTCTTCGACGAATGGTCGATGTTTAAATTATCAGATGTTATTTCAGAAAAACTAGACGATTATGAAAACATTAAAATGACGTTTAATAGAAAACCGAAAGAATCTCAGTACAAAGAAAGCAGAAATATTCCTTTTGGGAGGCCACATTTTGGCAATAACGGCAGGGAAGATAGGACGTTTGCGAGATCTTACCCAGACCAGAGGAATTTCGGACGGGGAATAACTACAAATCTACAAACTGAAAAGTCTGAAAGACAAAAATCATTCAAATGCCGTGAATGTGGAGAAACCGGCCACGTCAGATCGTATTGTCCCGAACTCTTAAGAAAAAAACAGAAGTAAAATCAATGAAGAGAAGTTTTCTGATGCACATGTAGCAAGAAACTGTAACGTCATCGCATTTAAAAAAGTTAAAACAAAAGAAGTTATCATTAACAATCAAACTATTCCTGCACTCATCGACACAGGCTGTTCAGTGTGACTTCTACGCGAAGACTTATACCGACAAATTTCTGATCGTGCAAAGCTGTCCAACAACTCTTTAGTATTATCGGGAATAGGGTCATCTAAAGTTTATACAAAGGGATCGATTGAACAGGAAATAGAATTAGATGGAAGTAAATACTCCCTAACATGGCATATAGTGCCAACATCACAGATGGATTACCAAGCAGTTATTGGTATGGACATTTTAGATCAAGCTAGATTAAATTTTGACAAAAAAGGCGTCGAATTTTGTAAGTACGAGACGACAAATGCATTATTTATGCAGGTATCCCAGTTAAGCAATAAAGATGAAGTTGAGCTGGACCACGTTCATGATACGCAAATAAGGGCAGAGCTAAAGGAAGTTACTTCTGCATGTAAATCGGAGAAGAACGAATCGGTTGATGTCTCTATGAAAGACTTGTTGACAGACGACACTCCAACAGAATCTGAAAAATCTTATTTAAGCCGATATTTACGAAACAGAAAGCTAGATGTAAAGGATGAAAAATCAGCTACAAAGCAAAATGTTTTGCGAAAGTCACCATTTAGAAGAAATAGAAATGCTCCACATATACCGGATTTAAAGTCTAATGTGTTTTGGTGGAGTGGTGTTGGAAAGGAGCAAGGTTGTAAACTTGGAGACATACCAGAAATAAGAGAACGAATTCAAAAAGCAAAAAAATATCCGGCCTTTGTATAGAGTTCTATTTTTCCAATGGCTCACAAATAGTCAAGATATAGTTGGAGACATTCTTAAGTTTAATGGTTTCCAATTTGATAAATCTTCTTATCAATATAGTAAACGTCAGAGCTTTATGAAAATCATGCTTGATAAAACCATATACCACATATGTGAACTCCTGGATATTAGAAAGGGTGATAAACTGTCATGTATCAAGAATATTCTTGACTTTTTATTAAACCCATCGGCAAAAATGGATCCACCTACAGACCCTAGGTGGCAGCCAGGTGTTCTTCTGGAGAGAATTAGAATTGATGATACAACTTTTCATCAATCATCAAGTAATGTTAAACTAAGGAAAGGTAAATGTTTTAGTATCTCCAAAAATTCAAAAGAGAAGGATGTTAAAAGCAATTTGGTCATTCCTACAAGATTAACACGGAGTTCTGGTTCTGTCAACCATTATATATCTAATGTAGCTTCACAGAATAACAGAAATGATCATGTAATGCGTTTGAATAACCAAGAAATAAATTTAAGAAACAAAGATTGTGATGTATTTAGGTCACATTCTTTCAGTCAAACTCCAGCTGAAAATAAAAGGACGTATGACAGAAAAAGAAAAAGAAAGTCTAAATACAAAATTGGTGATCTAGTGGCCATTCAACGAACTCAGTTTAGCACAGGGTTAAAATTAAGACTTAAATATTTTGGCCCGTATAAAATAATTAAAATAAATCCCAGAGATAGTTATGAAGTGGAAAAAGTTGGTGACCATCCAGGCTCCAATAAAACTACTACATCTGCTGATATGATGAAGTATTTCTCAAACATGTAATAAACTTGTATATTTTGTAATTTCATGTTTAAATTTTTCTTTGATGCATCAACTGTACAGTATTATTATTTTTAGAAATTTGTATTGAAGTATTTAATCATTTTATTCATATTCAGTAGTATGTGCATTTTGTGTATTATGTCTTTTATATATTGTAAAGTTTTGTATTGTAAAACGTCCCTGAGGCCAGTGACACGCAGGATGGCCGATCTCTGTAGGAAATATTAATCGTTACTTTCACAGTATTCATTTGTTTCTGTCTTGTATTACTCGTCTATGACTGTAACCGCATTCTTATTGTTTCATTTTCATTGTTACTTTATATTCTTTGGCAACGGAAAAAGAGAGAAAACGTTATGTGACGTAACAGTTGTGTAGTGGTAGTGGAGTTTGTTCTAGGCAGCGGGAAGCTGCGAGTGTTATAATGAGATCTTGGTTGTATTTTAATTGTATTTTATGTGTAATTAAATGTTGTGTTCGTCATTTAAAATGACTGAGAATTTATTCAACCACTAGACATCCCGACCCACATATATATATATAACTTTTGAATCATTTATAATATTTGCAGGAGGTTTGTGGGAGTTGTGTCATAAATAATTGAAATTTCAAATTGAAATGGGGATTATGAAAGAGAAAAGTCATTAAAAATCACAGGGCTTGTGAAATTCAATGTCATAAAAATAGTTTACAAAATACTTTTTTATAAATAGTTCTGGATGCAAAGCAGTAGTTACTTCATTGATACTGGACGTTTAATAAGATATGTTTAACGATTTATGTAATATGACCGCAAAGATTAACCGGGGTTAATAAACGACACGTACACACACTAAAGATAAAGAAAATAGAGTAACAGTTACACCACCAGCTTGGTAACAAGTTACAGTGACCTGTTAATTTTTAACTCATCACTAAAAAATAGAAATGTGCTGATTTTTGCATTTTTTTTTCCACTTTTAAAAATTTCTTTTGAAGGTAGGGCATTTTTATAAATTTTGGATACATATTTGTACTTGAACACTTTGTGGACTTTTGGATAACATTTTCCATTTATTTTAAAAATGTTATTATATGAAAAAAATTCTAAACTTAGATTAAAACACAGAGAAAAAAATTTACGAATGATCAAATCAAACTTTCGAACTTCAGCAGTGAAGATAAGAAAACACTGAACAGTATTATATCTTTATTAAAAAAAGATAAACATATTATATTCTATATTCAACATGAACCTTCTTTTATTACAACAGAATCCTTCTTTTATATTCCTACAGACCGTTTTATTGCAGGCTTCGAACAAAATTAAAGACCATACCTACACTGTAAAAAAAAAAAAAAAAAAAAATCTCTCAAATTGACAGTAAAAAACTGTGAATTTTGGCGCCTATCAGAAGAATACAGAAAATATCTGTAATTTGTCATTAAAACAGTTTTTTTTATCGGTAAAAAATATAGATTTTTTCTTTAAAAATGTCAAAAATCCAACTTTTTTTTTTTTTTTTTTTTTTTTTTTTTTTTTTTTTTTTTTTACAGAAAAAAACTGTTTTTAAAAAACATAGTTTTTTCTTGTAAAAAATGTAAAAATTACAGATTTTTTTAAAGAGTGTACAACCTACATTTGAATAAATCTGTAGATAATAAAAATGCACAAAAGATTTCTCTTTTTTATAATTCCCAGCATTCAAAACTCCTGTGATTTAAAATGTTCGCAATTCAAATGTCATTACAATTGCTAGAACAAGTCTCATATTTAAAGGGGGAAAATTCACATAATCAAGTATATTTATCACTATTATAAATTCATCTGCCTGATAATTACACTTTTCAATAGATATACCACACTTATTCGTAAAATGCACAGCTCAAAATAATTATTTTTTTTGGTTCCTTAAAACGAGTGATCACAAATTTATTTCCCCATTTAACATTAAAAAAAAGAATATTTAAATGCCTATAAAAATGACAAAATTTGAGCAATTTTAAGATTTTTTTTTTCACTTGCGCCATTGCATAACCACTGATTACAAATCTTCAAATAACTAGATGAAATGAGGTTCATATTAAAATAAATATTCGGTTCTGCTTATTCCCAAAACTAATTTTTTTCCCACACTTGAAAATGTTTCTCGCCTATCTGGAAAACTTCCTTTTTTCAAATGTGTCACTTAACGAATAAGGGTACGATACGATGAATTGTGTATATTAATTGAATTTTCTGTTAACAGAACATTTCCAATTAACATAAAATATAGAAAGATAATTCATTAAAAATAATGTTGCATTCAATAATAAAAAATTTCGGAAGTAATTAGATTGAGGGCTAGATTTATTAACTAAAATATTTCTCTGTAAAAAATATATGGACAAATAGTTAAAAAAAAAAATCTCCGCTCTCATACTTGAATAGTGATTACAAAAAATTAGCCTTTTATAATGTCTTTCAATTATATATCGAAATATATTAACATTATAAAATACCTATGTGTAAATATCTATATATGTTTATTAATCTATACATGTTTAAATACCTATGTATATATATATGTGTGTTAAATCGATTACAGAAGTTTTAAAATTTTACAAATGTTCCTATGAAACACGAATCGCTTTTCTTTATACAATTTAATTTCGAGAAAAAGTTTTCTACCTCTCATAGTAATGATAAAAAAATAAAAGAAATAAATAAGTAGCTCTATCCGCACGCGTGTGATAGCATTAGCAAACAATTCCTCCTTAAACATCCAAAGTTCAATCGAAAAAGTTACTTTCTCAACCCCTCAAAACATCCCTTCACCGAAAAATTAAAATTCAACTACTGTGAGATCTCCACAACACACGCAATTATGACTTACAAAATTGAAATTAAAATCATTTCTTTCTTCTGACAAGCCTCTCGGGAGAATTCCCCCTGATTCCAATATTACAAGGCTAGAAAAACAATGTTTTCAAAGGAATAATATCTTTTTACAATACGTAAACATCCTCTAATCCGACATGTTCGGGACTTGAAGCATGCCGGATTACGAAATTTTCCGGATTACAGGATGAATGTCGAGAAAAACGTGTAGAAATTAGAATTGAACAAAAAATGACAGTTTTTTTAATTATTTATTCATGTGTTTTGTTCTTTAAACAACGTGAGTAGAATTTAAAAAATGACAGTTTTCTTATTCTTTATTCATGTTTTTTGTTCTTTAAACAACGTTAATAGAATTTAAAAAAATGACAGTTTTTTTATTCTTTATTCATATTTTTTGTTCTTTAAACAACGTGAATAGAATAATAAAAAAAAAAAATACTCAATAATGTAAAGTACAATATACGTACACGACTATAAAATGAAAACGTGCACTGTAGGCCTACTTGTAGAAGCCATCTTAAACAAATTTGGACTATCAGTTTGTTTTGTTGTAGTTTTCTCTCTTCTTTTTTTTATGAAGTCATTTCGTATGATGTGGAGTTTCATAATTTCCGGATCGTTGAGTGAATGGCTGCGCTCAGAAAACTAGATAAATGTATTCAAGGCATCAGCTGTTCGATTCTAACTGATGTTGTTTGACTCATTCGCATCATTTTCATTAGAGTCAACGTCTTTTGGGGCTTTTGAGTGGATAACGCTCTGAATGATGGCCTCATCTGTCAAAATTTTCTCTTTGGGTTCCTTCAAATGTACTTCAACCCACTCTTTTATTTCTTCTCGATACAGTTGTGTTTCCGAAAATCGTGCTGGATTATCCAGCATACCGGACCTTAGAATGACGGATTAGAGGATGTTTACTGTACATAGTTCACAGCAATTCACAGTAAGTAACATGATTAGCTCTTCGATAAAACGTTCATCTCATTCATAGATATCAGTTTTATCAAACACACCGATGAGGTTAGTTTCACAGTCCTTTCCAAAAACTCTATCACTATGCGTCACTAGTATTATTCTGAACTAAAAAAATCAACTACATTGCAAAAAGTGTAAATAATAAAAGGTCAAAGCAAGTACAGTCGTCGAAAAAAAAAAAGTAAACACCCCCTACTAACTTCTCAACAAATTATCGTAGAAGAAAGTTACTGGTACCGAACGATTGGAAATAAAGTCTACTTTTAAATGATGTATATAAAATTTGCTTAGGGGGCCATCTACATATTAAAACGAACCATAACTTTGTTTTTTTCAATAGCAGTGCACAATTCTGACAGCATAAATGAACTCCACACCATTCAATTAGCCTATAAACAAATTTTTAGGCAATTCATGCCATAAGTTTCCGAGAAATTAATTATTTTAAAATGAGCGTATTTTAAGGGTTGTATCCAAATTGAAGTTCCGAACTCGATTGTTAACCGAGAGAGCCGCCTTCTTGATCAAGGCACGTTTAAGCCTCAATGAAACCTGTTTGATTACAGGATAGCAGAATAAATTTCAAAAATTTATTCACTGCTATAATAGACGGCCCCTTAAACCATCATTTTGCCGTTTTTTAAGCATAATTTAAAAACTACTTGGAAGAAAAATGTGAAATTTGGGATTTCCATAAAGCAGGACTTAATAAATCTAAATCCATCAAAAAAATTGTAGGTTGTAATTCATAATTTTTTCGAATATTAATTTCATAATTCATATCATAAAATTATAAAAATTGCAAATTCAACGTATTTATGTTTGGGTATATTAGTATTATTGCTACACAAAAAATTAGCTCATTAGGAACATAATTTCAGAAGATATAAATAAAAATATGAAAATGTAATTTAACATTAGAAGTACTAAATTTTGAATGTCTATAATTCAAAAACTTATCATATGAATGACTTGAAATTTGGTTTCTAGACATATTTTGAACCGAAGATTTGAAATATATCGTTAAATTTGGCTACTGCTATTGAAAAAAATGAAGTTTGGAATCGTTTTAATATGTATATGGCCCCCTAAGCAAATTTTATGCACACCATTTAAAAGTAGACTTTATTTCCAATCGTCCGGTACCAGTAACTTTCGTCTACGATTATTTGTTGAGGAGTTAGTAGGGGGTGTTTACTTTTTTTTCCCACGACTGTACATACATAATGCATATCACCAGAATGCATCATTTTCCCTTCTGTTACTAGAAACAGTACATTGTAAAAAAAGGCAAATATTTTTTTAATCTACGAAAATATAACATAACCATGGCAAAAATGTACAATAATCTCGTCCGAATTACTTACGATTTCGATAATGAAGTATTAAAAAAAGCTATTTGAATAACTCATCTGGGAAGTTTTGTTACTACAAACGGTATCTAACGTGGTAGAAATCACTTTACTTTTTGATTTCCCGCATGACTCGCTATATTAAAAAGTTCATCGCATACGTAAATAACTCTTCTGCCTAGAGGTCTGCACGGGCCGGAATTTCCAGGCCCGAACGAAAGCTATCTTGGCCCGACCCGGCGTAAAAATTAAAAGTTCCGTCCGAGCCCCGCCCGTTTACATTTTTACAATTCTCGGTCCGAACACCTACAAAAATCAGTGAAAACAGGCCCGGCCCGGCCAAGCCCGACTCAATTTCTACAAAAAATTCCGTTTTTTCTCGACATGCAATTAAGATTCTTTTAATGAATAATAGGGTAAACGCACCGGTAGTGGACCACTTAAGGGCATTTACCTAATTATTATTAAAGTATTAAGGAATTCTAAAAGACATATATTTTTTTAACCTAGTCCTAACCTTCAGGTATCGGAATAAACATTCAAAGTTTCAAAATATATTCTTCGGAAAAAATGAAAAATTAAAAAAGTTACCTTCCTCTATGCTCCAGTAGTGGGCCTAGTAAATTTTTTATGCTCCAGTAGTGGGCCCCCCCAGAAGTGGGCCACTCCAGTTTTGAGTTTAATACTGAGAAAAATACTGAAGTTATACCTTTTTTTACAGTTCTAAAATTGAACATACACAAAAATGAAATTATACATAGAAATTTAGGTGTTTACGTAAAATAATCTCACTAGTAAATCTATAGATCAGGGGCCTCAACTTCAGTTTTGTAAATCAATTTTCACTTTATCTCACTTTACATATAAGATGATGTTCTACAAGCTGCAAAGTAATTTTTTTAGATTATAACAGGGTGTCCTTTCTTATCGTTTAAAAATAGCTAATTCCCAAAAAGCTAGTTTTAGAGCAATAATTTTAATTGCTGAACTATTTCACAGTTTTTTCATCATCTGAAAATCCATTTCCATCAAAATAGTTACATCTCCTTAATGTTACGAAATTAAATTTTTGTGCAGTTCTTGTGATCTATGAGTTACATTTAAAAAATCTGCTTATATGCTTTCACTTGTTAAACAGTAAATATTCCCATATTCTGTGATCAAAACTTTCTGATTTGTGCTACAATGAATTTATTGAATTTTTAGCGATTTCTGTCATTAAAAATGCATTTTCTGTGTTTAGTACCATAATGATGCAAATGATAGAAAAAGAAATCATCAGTTTTCATCGAAAATAATAGTAGACAATTTAGCAATTTTTTTTTTTTAATCGAAATGCATCGTTTTTTCCCCTCTACATAACAGTCTACTATATTTTGTAATTTTAAAAAAACTGTCCTATTTGTTATTTCGCAGTGGTGATAAATAATAAGACAAATATAATAAACAGGATAATTAAAAGCTGAAGTGACTGCAAAACAAAATGCTTTATTCCAAAACGAAAAAAATCTCAAAATGTGAGAGGGATTTACAGCCAATTTATTACAAAGATTACTTTAGGTTGAAACTTCCAATGAAAGAGCGGCATCAGACTCGGGCGATAATTTCCTGACTCTCCTTTTTTTTCCATCGGCTATTTTTTTTATTCCTTTTAAATTTTTCTTTTTTCTCTTTCTGTTTTTCTTTTTTTTCTGCATCTTTAGCATTTTTAAGACCTTCTCTTTTCGTACAATATTAAAGCATTTGGGGAGAAGTCACAACTGCAGGAAGTTTCTCTCTTTTTCTTTGTGTTACTCCTCCCCCTTCTTGTCAAAAAAGAACTCTTTGAAGGGAGATGGTACATTTTTAGATGGGCCACCATTTGAAGGCACTGAATGACTGCCAGTCTGAGTTCATCCTTCTTGAATATAAAGGTCCACTTCAGCATCTTCATCAATTGCTCTTTGCTCTTGCTCAACAGTCTCAGTATCAGCAGTGTCAATAGACTCTTCAGTGTATGCCGCCTCGACAAATATGACCGGTGTACCCTATAACAAGTAAAATGTAAAAATTGAATAAATAATTGTAAAAAAATATACTCAAGTGTTTTATATCCAAATTGTTTTGCGATAGATTGTCTGAGAAATTGGTTCCATGTTCAAGTATCCTTCGTCTCCAATCATAAGTAGTAAAGATATGTGTGCTCAAGGGGCCTTTCCATCTCCTTTATTGGTGTTATTATCACTTTCTTTGATCTTAGTTTGGATTCAACATTTACTTTCTTTAAATCCCATGGAACTAGTCTACATGCTTTGAATCCATTCACCATTATTGCAGGAGTTAAACGATCTAGTGCTGATTTCAGGATTGGTGGAAAGTCATGTTTCTGCATCTGTTTGCCTTCATGGGTTATTCTAAAGTTCACTACATTCTGTCACCAAGCACTTTTAAGAGTATGGAAAACAGCAACGTCCATTGGATGCATTAGGTGTGTGGAATTTGGGAGAAAACTACCATTCAATTTCATGATCAGAACAGATGGTGCTCAGATTCAAAGATCCATAAATAAAACTACAGGTCGCTCTATGCAATGCTTATTTATTATGACTCAAAATTTTTAACCTTTGTCTTGAGTATTGAACCTTTGAAGTATGAATTATTTTAGATAGTAATTTCTTTTAATAATAATATGTCTGAAAGCTTAGTGAAATTACATTTTCGCTGCTCCAAAAGTGGGCCACTTGTGCTGGTCCACTACTGGTTTTACTGAATGAAAAACTAAATAAATTATATACAAAGTCTTAGAACCCCCAAAAATAAGTAATTAAAATAAATTAAACAAAAAAAATTTGGGGGGCATATGCTCCAGTAGTGGGCCCCCGTGCCCTACTGGTACAATTTAAGAAAGAGTGATCCAGAAGTGGGCCACCCCTTAAAATCAACATAATACTCAATTTTTAAGTTTTCAGCTAATCTAACAAATTATTTACAATGTAATCGATTATATCAATGGAACATTAATTTAAAATAAAACATAATATTAAAGAAACAACGCTTTAAATAAAACCTTATCTCTTAATAAAATCACTAAAAATTTGTCAAAAAATCTGTGTTTGCAGACACTCTAGAATATAAACAAATATATCTACAGGAAAATAACAATTATTCCAAACTGTTTATGGAAAGTTAACATTTAAGGACTTTAGCTAATCAGATTTCATTTAGTCGTTTTTCTGAAATGGATTGTGAGCTTGTTTTTAACCTTTGGAAATTAGTGGCCCACTACAGGTACGTGGCCCACTACCGGTGCGTTTACCCTACATACAAATTTATGGGAACATTTTACAGTATATTTTAGATTGCTATGTGTTCGCAAAACAGAAAACCCTCAATAGTAACATTAATGATTACTTACAGTGTTTTAGTCATCGTCTCTACAGACGTTTCAAAATTCAAATAAGGATTCATTAAAAAATTAACGTAGTTTAGAATAAAGGATTAGAAACATGAACTTTTGAAGCTGTGTAATAAAAAAAAAGATTTCTCAAAATATTTCTCTCACTTTAAGGCTTTTCTCAAATCCAATGGAGGTACATTCAGACACATTTATGAATTCATTTCTTTTTGGAAACGCTTAGGATTGGCAGGTATTCCAATTCAGAAACTATGTAAATACCATTTTTTTTCTTAGATAAAAGCAATATATCTTTCAGAAAATACTGCCAAAGTTAGCGTTTTGAATCGAATGTTATTCTGTAAGTAATTTATCAAAAATGGAAAAAGCTATTCGATTCCGAATGCCTTCAATAGTCAGGTCTGTCAATTTTATGCCTTTACAGTTAAAAATGAGTCAGAAAAAGTGTCTAAAAGTTTCGCATTGTTGAGCAGTGAATATGAGAACTACCTTAAGGTATATTTCTAAAGTTACTGTTAACTGAATTTTTATATCGGGCCAACGGGCCCGCTAAATTTTTTTATCGGCCCTGCAAGCCCGTTCAATTTTTTCGCCGGCCCGGTCCTCTACTTCTGCCTCTAATTTCTCATTTTTACTCCTTCCAGTAATAACGGTCAACACTCATAAGTTTACTATCCGCCATCGACAATGAAAAAAAAAAAGAAAAAAAAATGCAACCGCACACGAAATGTAGCATTACTCTTAAAAATAAGTACAGGTGGAGAAAATTTAGCGGATTTTTTTATACAAAAATCTACCACTATTTCAAGTTGAAATATTCTTTTTGTTTAATGCAGCATTAAATAAGTCAACTATTGCTACTCGGAAATAGTGCTGAAATAAAAAACCCAACTATATTGGAAAATAGCGGTAAGTAATAAACGATCAAAGCAAGCACATCACAGGAAAGTTTTTTTACATCTGCTACTAGAAAAAGTATACTGTTAAAAATTATAAATTTTCTTAATCTATGAAAACATCATCTAACCACGTACAAAAATGTACAATGACCTCATCCGAACTACATATACGATTCCGATAATGACATATTAAAAAAGAAACACGTTGAATAACTCATGTGGGAAGTTTGTTATTAGAAACAGTAGCTACAGTGGGAATCGCTTTACTCCCTGAATCCCCGCATGACTCTCTCTTCATTAAAAAGTCCAGCTCATTCATAAATATCGGTTTCTATATCAAACACACCGATGAAGTTAATTTCTCAATCCTTTCCAAAAAACTTTTTTTTTCCCTTGCCTTTGAGAAATTTATGAACGAAAGGCAAAGTCATCAACTCTTCTGCGGCTAATTTTCTCATTTCCACTCCTTCCAGGAATAACCGTCGACAAGCAAAAGTTTCTTTTCTATCCTCGACAACAAAAATGATGTAAGCACACACGAAATATAGCATTGCTCTTGCAATTTAACTAAAAAAAAAAAATCACTACTTCCAAGGGGAAATATTCCTCTTGTTTAATGCAGCATTAAATAAGGCGAATACTACTATTCGGAAATTGTGGTATTCAGAATTAAAAGAATCAACTGCGTTAGAAACTGTGTTAAATAATAAACGATCAAATCAAGCACATTACATAATGCATCTATCTCACAAGAAAAGTTTTTTTCCCCGTCAGCTACTAGAAACAGTATACTGTTAAAAAGATAAATTTTCTTAATCTAAAAAAATATTATATATACATGTACAAAAATGTAGAATTACTCGCGATTCCGATAACGAAATATATATATATATAAATAAAAAATAAACATTTAATAACTCATGTGCGAAGTTTGTTAGTAGAAACAGTAGCTAGAGGGGTAGAATCACTTTACTCTCAAAAATCCCGCATGACTCGCTCTTCATTAAAAAGTTCAGCTCATTCATAAATATCGGTTTCTATATCAAACACACCGATGAAGTTAATTTCTCAATCCTTTCCAAAAACTTTTTTTTTTCCCTTGCCTTTGAGAAAATTATGAACGAAAGGCAAAGTCATCAACTCTTCTGCGGCTAATTTTCTCATTTCCACTCCTTCCAGGAATAACCGTCAACAAGCAAAAGTTTCTTTTCCATCCTCGACAACGAAAAAGATGCAAGCACACGCGAAATATAGCGATACTCTTAATAATAAAAGAAAAAAAAATGATATTTTGCGACAAAAAAATGTCTTCATCTATGTCATGTGTCACCGGCAGTTGCACATTCGCGACCCTCTTGTTACCGCGGGTGGGCCGACTTGGGTGGGCCGACCCTAATTAAGCTCCTCATCTCCGAACTTGTCACGGGTCTTGGAAGCAAAAAAGAAGAGCAGAGCGAGAAGAGCAAGTTTCCGAAGCGGGATGCGGAGAGTTGGAGACGGGATGTAACATTTGGCTGCTTAACGCTTTGAGAAGACAATGGACTTTGAAAACGAAATTTTTAACTTTTTATTGAATTCACTTGAAATTTGGAAACGTTGTTGAAAACAAGGCAAAATTTGAAATTTAAATATTAAACATAATTTTACTTATTGACTTTTAATTATTTTATTACCAGAAAAAATTGATGCTCTCTTTGAAATGGATTATTAAAGAGAAATAATGTTGAATAAAAGAAAAAAAAATCTTACGAATAAGACAAAATTACAAAACTTCATTTAAGGTTTTCAAGCACTAAAAGAAAATTATTATTAATTGTTATTAAATAGTCTTTTGCGATAATTTAAACTTTGGACACATAAACCCTTTCATTCATCTTTTTTTTTTTTTTAATGGATGAAAATCATATTTTGCACTATTTTAAGTAAATTATTAAGAACATATAATATTGATTTTTTAAAATCTTACATTGAAAACTAAATTTCAAAACTTCATGAAAGGTTTTCAAGCACTAAAAAAAAATATTATTAGTTATTAAATGGTTTTTCTTATAAGTTAAATTGTGCATACATTAACCATTAACCCTTTCAAGTTAAAAAATGATATAACATATCAATTTCTTGAAATCTCTTCATCTGAAATTTCTTCATTGATTTTTTCAATTTCTTGAGCATTTACAAGTTTTCCTAAATGAAGTCAATGCAATCCATGGGAACATACAGTTTATAATAGAAACAGAACTAAATGGAAAACTTCCTTTTCTTGATATTGAGCTAATAAAAAACTATGATAATCTGACCATTGAAACTAAAGTTTACAGAAAAGCAATTCGATCAAATAACACATTTCAATTAATAGTAAAATAAATTACAATAATTTAATTAGGACTCTTATTAAGCTCAGGTTATTTTCAATATACTATACCAAGTTTTTGGAACGATGTATGATAATGTATGCACAAGTGTAATTAGCACGACGTATAATTTCTATTGACTCCATAATTACTAATTTTCGGTAATTTGAAAATTTCTTTAGTATTTTAGCTTCTTTAAAATCAATCATAACTTCTTCTTCCTGATTTAGTTTAGAAATAGCTGTTCGATATTGGTTAAGTTTGATATCTGCGATATGTTCTGTTAAACGCTCGTTAAACATTTAGGTTGAGATTTTTAAATTTAGGATGATATTAACCTGAATTAATACATTTTAATCAAGCCTAAATCTGCAGTTTACAGGTTTTATATAAAACGTGCATTCAATGTTTGTAGTAAGAAATATATTGATGAGGAATTGAACATCATTAGAAGTATAGCAATTGATAACGGTTTTTCACAAGGCCAATATCAACTGCTCTGCTCAACAAGCGCAAAACGTTTGACACATTTACAAATTCATTTTTTAACTGAAAAATATAAAATAGGAAGGCGTGACGCGTGACTATGGAATCGAATTGTGTTTTCTATTTTTTGATAAATAAATTACCTATTGAGTTAAAATTTATTTTGATCACATGACAAAGACGTCTTTCACCTTTTCTTGAGTGGCTATTCTTCTTTCGGGCGGAAATTCGGTTCAAAACGCCCACTTTGACACTATTTTCTGAATTGCGTTTGGAAAAAAAAAAAAACAAAAAACGGAAAAACATTTCGATTACACAGTTTCTGAACAACAACAACACTTGCTAGTTTCGTGCATTTCCGAACAAAAATAAATAAAACCTATGTCATAAAGTTCTCTTTTGGATTTGAGAACAGCCTTAAGTTTACGCTAAACTAATTTACCAAACTCAATATGGAAGTAATTGCAATAATAAATTTAAATATAATGAAGTAAAGTTACACAAATTTCAATATTTTCTATGTTTGTTTGAGTGTTTAAAGTTTAAATTAAAGAAATAACAATATAAATTTAATCGCTTTCCTACTAGTAAATTAAAAGCAAAACTTCACAATAGCATCGATCCTATCCTTATGGAAGATTCAGCAGTTATATGCATAATCCCAGCTATATAATAGAGAATGAAAGGAAAGCAGATTATATCGGTATGACAACACAGAAATTTAAAGAGCGTTTACCAAAACATATCGCAGATATCAAACTTAACCGGTGTCGAACAGCTATTGCTAATAGACCGGGAGCCGGCAGCACAGACACAGGGTTCGTACGGAATAATTTCGCCTTCTTTTAAGAAGAGATTTTCTATAAGATAATACTGGTGCCGAATAATTTTCTGATCTTCAAAATTTAAGGAGGCGTACGAACCATGAGACAACCACCTCATCGAGTTAGAGGCTGAAATTCCAGAATTAGCTAAAACTCGATTCCCATATTAAAACGCAATCGGTTTGCCAAGTCATATCTTGATGGAAAACACCTAAAAATCCGATTTTACCTGTTGACTCGTAGGTTTACCATCGTGTTTTCCTGCTCCCAGTTCGCCATGTTTTCATACCTTTGGGTGCAGGAAAACGCAATGGTAAACCTACGAGTCGACCACTAAAATCGGGTTTTTAGGTGTTTTCCACCAAGATATGACTTGGCAGATCGATTGCGTTTTAATATGGGAATCGAGTTTTAGCTAATTCTGGAATTTCAGCCTCCAACTCGATGAGGTTGTCTGCGCTGCCGGCTTCCGGTCTATAAAGTAAATCAGGAACAAGACGTTATGATTGATTTTAAAAAAGCTAAAATAATAAAGAAATCATCAAATTACCAAAAATTAATAATTATGGAGTCAATAGAAATTCTATGTTGTGCTAATTACGCTTGTAACCAGGGCTTAATTTGCGCCGGAGCCCACCGGAGCCCAGCTCCGGTACTTCTATGTTTTTAGTAAATATTTAAATATTGGTCGGAATTCACCGGAACTCATAAATACAGGGCTCCGAAGCCCAGAGCAAAATTGATAGCTATGTATAGCTACGAACTATCCCTTTTTTGTGTTAACACTATTTCCGAATCATAATCCTTACCGTATTTAATCGCAGAATTCTGCAATTAATTAACACTAAAACCAGGTAAAGATTACTATTCGGAAGGAGTGATAACTGAAAAGTGCAATAGTTGACAGCTAAGTATATGCTGATAGTTATTTTTAAAATTTTTATTTTAAAAATTTAGTCTAAAGAAAAAAAAATGCTTTATTGCAAATAATGTACGAAATATAAATATGCAGATTGGAGAGGGGGGGGGGGGTTAGGGGGAAACGGTACAGTTGTAGTACAGGTACCACATAATATTAGGGATCCGGTACTTTTTTCCTTAGAAATTAAGCCCTGCTTGTAATGATACATTATCGGGCATAATTCCTAAATTTTGGTATAGTATACTGAGAATAACCTGAGTACTTACACTTCTGTAGAATTTTGGAAGAGTCCGACAGCATAGCTCCACCCCTTTTTCACACTTTGAAGTTTGGATTATCCCATCTGGTACAAAGGACTCATTGTTTTTTATCTTGGTGATGAGCATGATATGCTCGAAAGTACTACGTTTTTAAATGTATCTTAATGTAAATAAGAAAACTGTTAGTAGTATTTTAACTTTGCTAACAGTTCCTGCGTGAAGTTCATTTTCCTCAAGTGGTAAATTATTTATTTTCTCAATATAAAAACAAAGTATAGGTAAGATAAATTGCGCTTACCTCGTATTTATGTATATCCATATACTATCTGGTATCCGACATTGGCAAGGATAATTCCATCTACATCTTCTCATTGTATGTCTGTTCTAGTCCATATGTGATCGTGTGGTATTCCGTGTTATTAAAAACACACATGGTTTTGTGACTTGTAAAGTTTTAAATATGTTGGAACTTTTAAAGAAAAGAAAATTAATATTTAATTCAGCATTAAAAATCTCATCTCTCCATTCTGGAGTCTGGGTTACAAGTGAAAGTAGAAAAACATATACAATACATTATTGGCAATAAAAAACAGGAAATTAGTGCACTATATCTTAATGTTAAATTATTTATATCAATATTTATACTTATATCAATTTAAAAGAAGTTTATTAATGTTTTTAATGTCTTTAGTTCTTGAATAGGATGAAATGTTTATAATAGAACGTTTATTTACAATTGTGCAATCACTTTTCACTTCCTTGCTTCAGATAATAACCACTTTTCATAATTGATTTTATAAATCACATTTGACACATGAAAAGCAATTTACTTAGTTTGATTATTTTAATGTCCTTGAATTTGGAGATTATGTTTCACAATAACTGTCAACATCCTGTACAAAGGACTCATTGTTTTTGATCCCGATGATGAGCATGATATGCTCGAAAGTACTATGTTTTTAAATGTATCTTAATGTAAATAAGAAAACAACTTTAAGTGATTTGAGTACTGTTTGTGTTTACAAATTTTTAAACTTAATTAACCCTTTCATTCGTGAAAATTATTTTTAAATGAGTGAAAAAGGTATTTTTCACTTAAAATAGGTTTGAAATGGATTATTAAGAACAAATAATGTTGAATAATAATAAATCTTACATTTAAAACAAAATTACAGAATATCATAAAACGTTTTCAAGCACTAAAAGAAAATATTATTAGTTATTAAATAGTTTTTTGGAGATAATTTAAAATTTTGATACATTAACCCTTTCATTCATGAATTATTTTTAAAAAGATGAAAACGTATTTTGCACTCAGATTTCAAATGAATTATTAGGAACAAATATTGCTGTAAAAAATAATTTCATTTTTAATACAAAGTTATAAAAGTTCATTTAAGGTTTTGTAAGAACCAAAAGAAAATTATTATCAGTAGTTATTAAATAGTTTTATATGATAATTTAAATTTTGGATACATTAACTCTTTTGCACTTAATAATAATAATAATAATAAATCTTACAGTCAATAGAAAATTACAAAACCATATAAGGTTTGAAAGCACTAAAAAATATAATTAGTTGTTAAATAGTTTTTTGGTTTGCACGCACTAACAAAATATATATTATTAGTTATTAACCCTTAATTGCATAGTGATGTAAATTTCCATCACCTTTTTATTTAATTTTTAATACATAAATTAAGTTCTTACAACCACTATATTTATATAGAAATATTAATCCTCTAAAAATTACAAAAATATGCTACTAAATAAAGTTAAAAATTTATCTTAAGATTTCTGGTGTCTAATCCTTAATATAAAAATAAAAAACACAATTCTAAAAGAATAATTCATGCAATTAAGGGTTAAATAGTTTTTTGTGATAATTTAAACTTTGGATATTTTTACACTTTCAAATATTTTGCACTTAAAATAGATTTGAAATGGATAATTAAGAACAAATAATGTTGATTTTTTAAAAATGTTACAATTGATACAAAATTACATAACTTCATTTATGCACTGCAAAAAAATTATGTAACGTTACTCCATAAAGTTGGTAGCAACGTGCTGCTAATGGCGTTTAAACAGATGTAATTTAAACAGTTGTAATATTCTGCATTAGTGTAATTTAACACCAGTTATATCGGTTAAATTACTCAATAAAATGGCAAGGCTGCCACCAATTTTATGTAGTAACGTTGCATAATTTTTTTATAGAGTGGTTTGCAAGGTCTATAATAAAATTAATTTTATTATTTGCTAAATAAAATTTTATGATAATTTAAACTTTGAATATATAAAGACTAAATAGAAAATTGGAAGTAAAACAGAAAAAAATGTTCAGTTTTTTTGTTTAGGTCCAAAAGCAGAAATTCATTGATAAAATCTTCTCTGATACCGAACAGAAACAAAAGAGTACGCATAGATTATAGGAAAATGTGGCCCGGGTAGAATGGACCGAAATTTTAGTATGGTGTAGTTAACGCGATGCCGATCAAATTTCTCAATCGGATTTAACCTGAAAAATGACTAGTTTTGATTCTAAGACCAACCAAAAATCTTAATTCATATTACGTAGCCTTCCGGTTTATTCAAGTCAAATAAACATAATCTGAACTAGATTTTTTTTTTCGCCTAAGAAATATATTTTATGCTTCCACGTGGTTTTTAATTTTTCTTATTCAATACAATTTCAGGTTTTTTACTCTCTTCTATCTTCAATAGAAGAAAGTATTGTAATCGAATTTTTTTTCGTCTTCTGCTTTTCGACGGATTTACACGTTTTAGGGGGTCAGAGATACCAAAAATAGGTTTATACAAAATGTCTCTCTGTCAGTCCGTGTGTCCATATGTCGCCATTGTACCATCGAAAAGTGTATAAAGTTATGCATAGAATTGAGCCATTTTTTTTGTGTATGATTTTGACTGTGGCAAGCCGGCTTGAATTTTGAAATTTTCCGCCGGAAGGGGGCGCTGTATTTGCGATGTCTGTGCCATTTTTATTATTGTACCATCGAAAAGTGTATGAAGTTATGCATAGAACAGAACCAAATTTTTTGTGTATATTTCTGGCTATGGCAAGCAAGTCCTCCCTGAATTTGAAAAAAATCTGCCGCAAGGGGGCACGGTAATAGCAATGTCCGTACCATTTTCATTATTGTACCATCGAAAACTGTATAAAGTTATGCATAGAATTGAACCAAATTTTTTGTGTATTCTTTTGGCTATGGCCAGCAGTTTCTTCTTGAATTTGAAAATATTCCACCGGAAGGGGTGGCTGTAATAGCGATGTTTGTGTCCTTTTCTTTATTGTACCATCGAAAACTTTATGAATACAATTGAACCAATTTTTTTGTGCATGTTTTTAGCTTTGGCCAACGTCCTCCTTGAATTTGGAAATATTGCGCGGTAAAAAGGGTCTGCGATAGCGATTTTTGTATACTTTCCTTGACTTTTCGTAGTTCTATTGTCCATCGGCAGCTCGTGAAACGGCGGGAACTCGCATCCTGCTAAGCCGGCTATTCTCAAACAGCTGATTACAACAGAATAAGGAAAAACTATTGATTTTAACAAATATCATGATATAGATTAACTCGTTTTTAGTCCGATTATTTCACTGAAGCAGAACGTTAAGATGAAAATAAAAGTAGGTATAGTATTGAACAAATAATGTTGAAGTATTAACATATGTAACTACTTTTTGAAATATTGAGATGTATAAGATAGAAGAAAGTTTTGGAATTGGCACATCCAAATTGTTTTTTATTTGAAAAAATCGGAAGTTTGGCAGATATGATATCCTAACTACCAACTGAAACTTTTTTAGGGTTTCTTTTTACCACTATTTATGAACATCAATAAAAGTAAAATAAATAAATAACTCCGTCGCAATGAAATACCATTGTAGCGAAAATATATTTGATGTTATTTCAAGTTCGTTATACTCAACTTTGCGAAATAAAAATTTCGTTACAATGAAATTTCAGAGTAGCGAAAAGATATTAGAGATATTAAAGTTCTTTATTCACGACTATATAAAAATTTCAGAGTAATAAAAATGTGATTGATGATTGCATTATGAGACGGAACATGAACACAAGCATAATCATACATATGGCTTAAGGACAGAAGCTAAATTTTTCTTATTCATAATTTTAAAGGAAAGGTTGACAAATTATGCAAAATTGCAGTTTAGTAATAGTTGTAATAATTACTAAATTTACAGCTGCAATTTTCTAATTTCGAAATAACTCACAGAAATAGTTTTAAAATGTCGTTCATGGACCAGACTTCTTTAGAATTGTTTTCTCAGTTACTGAAGTTAGACATTCATTTACCATGCAGTTAACATTACTCAAGTTTGTAAATTTTTTTTACCCACCTTGCGTTAACGAATCCATTTTAGTAATAACGCTCAAATAAACATTCTTAAATCGGCCACAAAACAAAGTATTTTCTAAATACAGGATAAAGTAAAGAGTACTTCCCTAGACGGGCTGTACCCGTGGGTAGAACCCAACAACAACAACAAAAATCTTTGTTGACCCATTAAAACCTGACCCGAACCCGAAATAAAAATTCTTTCGTCGACATGAATCTGACAAGAAACTCGAAATAAAAGAAAATTGACTCACACTTCAATACATTTATGGAAAACCAGTCTACAAAGATACCTCTAATATAACTTTTATCTTTTATGTAGAAAAATAAATATGTTAAGGATATCAAATATATTCAGATCATATTCAAGTATTCAGTTTTAGGTAGATTTCGTATGAAATACTACCTATTACATTCTCCCCTATGTTGGAATTTCTGAAAAATTTTTGCAGATCTACACCGACCATGACTCCTAAAACCCAAAACCAGCCTCAGTAAAAATCTTTATATATATATATATATATATATATATATATATATACACTTTCTTCTGGACACAATAACTTCCACAATTCTGCATAAATCTCTTCCAAACTGATACATAAAATCAAGGGGCATAAAATCTCGATCAAGTTCGTTAATGGGCAAAATCGGACCAAGGGGATGGAAATAGGGAGGGGTTTTGTGAAAACCGAAAAAACCCCATAACTTCTTAATTTTTGTACATATCAAATCAGTGTAAAGTTTTTATTACTTCTAAAAATATGGCCAAAAATTTATGCATCACAGATTTTGGATCAAATTAAAAATGGGCTCAAGGGGCGCAAAAATAGGGTTTTTGGGAGAAAAAAAATTCATAACTTCGTCAATTCTCAAGATATCAAATCCAATCAATTTTCTTATAAATCTCCTTAATGTTATCTACAACTGTTATATTCACAAGTTTTTGATAGAACCAATTCGTACAGAAAAAAAAAAAAGAAGAAAAATAAAGGGGGTGGGAGAGGGTTGAAGAAGAACAAAACCCATAACTCCGCCAATTCACAAGATATAAAATCCCCATGAATTTATCATGTATCTTCTTCATCTTGTCTACAACATTTATATAGACAAGTTTTTGATAAGACCAATTCTTACAGCAAAAACACATTAAAAATACATAGCGGTTGAAGAAAAAAAATCATCTTATTAAGGGTGTTTTCAAGTCCAAACTGCTTATTTTCTTACTCATTTTTAAATTCATTTTTGCTCTGAAACGCATACAATTGGTAGATTCTCTTATTCAGAAACTATATAATGTACCGTAATGATCGATTTTTTGATCGAGGCAGAATATATATTTTAAAAAAATGATGTCAAAGTGAGCATTTTGAACAGAATTTCGCGAAGCGATTGTATTAGAAACGAAAAATATTGTCCTACTGGGAAAATAATTGTTTATGAATCAAGTTCTAACTAATTGAACGAATAATAATAATAATAATAATAATAAAAGACAGGTCTCTTATAAATCTCTTCAAAAATCACGTCAGCAAGTTTCATGTTTTTCCTATTAAAAATGAATCTGAAAATGTGCCAGAAAATTTCGAGTTGTTGAGCATGGAAAAGTATTTTTTTATTACCGCCTTAACATGATTCGGATAAAACCGGCTATTATATAAAAATGAAATAAACACTCGTCAAAAGCGACCAGATAAAATTGTTAAAACGGGTTTATCTTTAATCATGATTTAGTTTTTGTTGGTGAAATTAGTATACTTAACTTCGAAATCTACCTCCGCCTGTTGGCCGGGCCGGCAGGGATTTTTTCATCTGAAACAATATTCTTGATTTGAAATATTGGGTTAACCCGACCCCGGCCCGCAAAGAATTAAAATTCAACCCGAAACTGACCCAAATCTGAAACAATTAGCCAACCCGACCCGCAACGAAAAGCATTTGCGCCAACCCGATCCGCAACGAAAAACATTTGCACCAACACGAGTCGACCCGAAGCAGGGGTAAATCGGGTTCGGATAAAATCTGGTTGCTCGGCTCTATTCTGGCACAGAGTATGGAGATCTATACTCTGTGTATTCTAGACTTTATACAGGATGGTTATAAAACAACCAAAGCTAAAACCAATGAACGGAATGAGAACGCATTTAATATTTAAAATCTTGAAAGATGAAGTCCGCGAAAAGATTAGTAGTAAAAATCAAGTATACCAAAGCTTCGTTTAATTTTAGGAAAGGTAAGGCAGAGTGCATATTCAGAACAATTAGCCAACCGTTCAAAATAATTATTCTTTTGAACATTCCCAATGTAATTGTTTTCAAGAAGAATTAGGTGCTGCTGTCACGTGAGCACAAAACAATTTGCGTAATCAATTTTACTGGCAATTAATCCAAGTATCTGATTGTTTTTGACTTCGACAATGCCAAAATGTTTCTCGTCTGTGATTAATGATACTTTTGTTCCCCCAAAGATGCCTACAAAATTCTTAGCTTCATTCCATTTATTAGTTTTAGTCTCCGAATTGGGAAAGATATTTTATGACCATACTGTGTTTTTAACATTTTCCAACATAGTTGAAAGGTGTTTATGAATTCGGTTTGTCTGTCTGTCCGTGGTCTAACTCGCCTAAATATATTCGAATTACCATGCAGTTGATATATATGTTATTGAGATTAACGATGGCGTGTTTCGTATTGAAAATGAAATATGTAAGCATTTGTAGTTCTTATACAGTGACACTCAAAAGAATTCTGTTACATTACGGTCTGTGGGGAAAAATCGTTTGCGGTTTATTTTAATATTGTTATACTATTTCAAACATTTTGATATTGACATATATTATTGATGTACCCTACAAGATGCTTATTATAGAGTGGGGTGTACATAGCATTTATCGTCCATTTACAGGAGCATAAAAAGTATTCGGTTACAGTGCAGTCTGTACAGCAATTGCTGGAAGCACGTTTTCAGTTCCAGTACACTTTTTTAAGTAATTAATTTTTTGCCCATTACTTGGTGTGTTTAAATTCTATAGAACGCATACAGGGCTACACAAAAGTTGTCGAATATACATTTCCGTTTATTGACGAAAATTGTTGAAGGGGAATATTCAGCTGTGCAGCTAAATTTTGACATATTATAGTTGTTATGTTGTTAATATGCATACAGATCTATAGAATATATACGGGTATGCACAAAAGAATTTGGATATTTTTTCGACTATTGATGATAATCACTGAAATTGGATTTTCAATTGTTTTATACGTTTTCTAAATTGTTTACTTAGATAGATCTTTCACGTTATTAAACTGGAAAGTTTTTTTTTTTTACAGCATTCTGAATGTGCTGGAAAGTATTTCATAATCTATGCTTAACGCATGATTTTTCGTTCTTGTTAAAATTCTTCTTTAAATTTCTTAAATGCCGCTTCAGCATGACTCATTAGGATCTACGCAGTTTTTGGTTTTTTCTTATCACCTTTTCTCTTCATCCTATTTCTACAACCCATGTGAGAATAAACCTTATTACAGTTTTCCATTTTGAAATTTTATTTACAAAACTAAAAGCGTTGACTGAGCAAAGAATTATTTCCTCAGTTGGCAACATCAGTTTGGCATCTCCTTGGCAACCCTGAAAGATGAAGAGCCAAAATATTTTCGTTGCAGCAAATGAGTTAGAGGCGACTGTGAACTACGCGCTCTGACTTCCTGTTGTTTACATAGCAAAGAAATACTTGCTGGAAGTTGCAGTTTTATGTCAATGTCTGTCACTTTAGATGTGTGAAATTAATAGGATAGCCAGTTATGCGTTTTGAAAGGAGCAGGAGATACATCAAACTTTATTTTTTCAGTTGCGTTTGATTATTTGTTTTGACGAGCTTGACGATTCTGACAAAACTACTAGTTATGTGCATTGACGAAAGATGCGATATCACAATGTAAAGTGATATCATTCTTATTCATTAAGGATGTTTCAATTTAAACTGGTTACTTTCTGACACATGTTCTGACACAATTCGTATTCTTTGAAAATATCTTTGTACAACTATGGACAGCAGAGGTGCAATGTGTGCTATTAGCAGAGCTATTAGCAGAGGTGCAATGTGACTTATTGTGCAATGTGTGCAGCGATCGCGGAGTTCTCTTTTACTCCGTGGCAGCGGCGCACAGGGGCACCAAAATAATAAAGGCGCCAAACATTTCAAGCTAGGAAAAATATTTAAAAAATACACATTCTTTAATTTAATTCAAAATAATAATTCTTGAAATTTTAATTAAATTTTATAGATTTACCTCGAATAAATTACTTATAATCACTTATAAGTTATTATTCTTTAAAATGAATGTGATAGAATAATCAGTTTTAATTCTAAACACAAAAATGTGACTTGAAACATTACAAAAAACTTGAGCATTTTTTTAGCATTGTTATCTAACTAAAAATTATTAAAATGTATGGTCTACAACTTTGCGAAACAAACTTTCTAATCTTGCTATTATATCCGCAGAACACATTATTTTATATAAACTCAATATCCACGATGTTATGCGAAAGTTTTCATTAATGAAAAGGAAAAAAGTCTAATTCACTAAGAAACTTTTTTAAAACATTCATTTACCTACCTCCTCGTCAAATAATGTTTATTATTTATCTCATTTTATGCGTTCTAATTTTACGTATACAAAGTAAGAACCACAAAAATGATTTCACTGCCAAATAAAATATAGTTAATTTTAGTACCATAAATATTTAATATTTTGTTTTAATAAAATTATAAAAATGTTCAATTAGCAAATGATTATTTTGACACTCGGCGTAAATTATTTTGTTTTATAATTTTTGTACTCTTCTTTTATGCATTTTTTCTTTTTTACATTATTTTTGTATTTTTTTATATAAACTTATAATAATATACTTACAATAATTTAATAATAATAACTTATAATAATTAGTGTGTATTTCATTTGTGGTTAATGATGCGTTTTTAGGTGTGTGTGTGTGTGGGGGGGGGGGGGGATATAGTGCGCAATCTGAAGTTTTGCACACACGCGGTGTTCATTACTGGTGTGACTCTGATGGTAAGAAGGAAGTGAATTCTGTTTTCCTGTCATTCTGAAAAAAAAAAAAAACTCCATACAGAATGCGAGGATAGACGGGATGTCCCGCAGTTTCTTTAGGTTACTAACACTGACCGTGCAAAGGTTTCAGAATCAGAATATTTCTCCCTACATACCACCAGAGTTGGGAAAAATACATCAAAAAACCATTTTCGGTACAAAATACAAAATACAGTGGTTTTAGAACCTAAAATACAAATTAAAAAATACTTTTCAAAATTAAAAAAGTCCAAATACAAAATACATGTATTTTTAAAATACATTTAAAATACAAATTACATTCGGAAAATTACTGATGCAAAGGGTTTTGGGGGAGGTAATTTTGCAGTTTAAAGTAGAGACGGGGCGGGGGGGGGGGAGGCATTATCATGCTTGGTTGTGAAAAAGTCACTGAATTAAAATTACTTAAACATTTAACATATTGAATATCTTCATAATTTATATTATAAAACTGTATAACGTTATTACCGTAAAAAAAATTTCTTGATATTTTTTCAATTAATTTAATCCTTTCAATTAATTGTACCCTTTAATCCAAGGTACTTGTATTCATAAAAAGTTGAAATAATTGAATGACAATATTTACAATATTATTGAACATTTACAAGAAAATTTATTTGTAAAAAAGTAAAAGTATATTTTCGCGTACTCAATAAAAGTGAAATTTTCATAAAAAAATTTCGGGTGCCAATGTGCCAATTAGGGATTAAAATTATGTGATGCCATAGCGGCATCACCGCTCTTCAAGGGGTTAAAAGCCAAATATTAAACATTTTGAAACACTCTGTACAATGAACATTAATCTCGGTTTTCAAACTTTTAATACGTAAATAACAACTTCAGTTAATCATGAATAAGTCTTTCATTATCGACTTATAATCTACTTATAATAAAATCTGTGAGCAGGAAACTGTAGGTAATCATGCCGGTGCGAACCACTCTGGTCTGCGAATCGACCGTAGCTAAACGCCATGTTAGGCTGAATGAAAAACATATCTTAACATATGACAGCTAAATGATAATTTTTTCTACTTGAAATCATGTTTGTTCGGCATATTTTCGCATTAAACATGTGTATCATATCCATTTATAATGTATTGAGTTCTAAATTAAAATTAAACAATTGTAAACATAGAAATCAGATCTAAACAAACGGTACTGTTACCATTCAGATTCAAATTCCAGCAAATCTACAAACAAATGAATGACTCTTTGAACGCTTCATTAAAAAAAATACAGGTTAACGCCGATGCTGGTCTTAAAATGTTTGTAAAAGTATATTAAAACCTTTAAATATTTTAACTTTGTGTAAAACCTTCAAAAACTATCCATTTAAGTTCTAAATTTAAGGGCAAAATCATCAACAACAACAACAAGTTATAAATTAAAAATGACGCATAACTATCGCCATCTGGTGGTGAAAAGATATAACTTTCGCTCTAGGAAGTTCCGTGCAAGCACACTGCATTACATGTATTTTTCATTTATTCAGAATGATTATTCTTTTGTACAATTTAAGATTTCCTGTGACATTTGTTTTCTGTCTTATATCGCCAAATAAAATTTATCCGAATTTGAATATCTACAACTTTCAAATGCATTTACAATAAAGAATTATTTCAATGGCACTTTAGCATTATTTAAAGGGACAATTTTTTCTGTACCGCAGGCTGCGAGCAGTGCCTCTGTAAGCCGTTTTAATTACCATTAAATTAGGATCTTATGTTTCTTGCTAATTCTTTTGGCGTCCACTTTCTGTTGTAATCGTACTTTTTTTTTTTTTTTACAATGCATTTTATCAGATTTGAAGACATTGCAAATAAAATGAATATTTCTTATCGGTACAACATATTTTAATTATCTTGCAGATAAAATTATGAATTTTAACATAGATTATAGCGAAAAGAAAGTCACGCCAAACAACATATTATTAATGTAGAGGGAACCTAAACAAGCATTTTCGTCATAGAATGTGTAGCTGGAAATAGCGCGTTTAAGCGCTGGTGACTAAATTGTAGTTTACATAATTTCTTTGTTCTAATCATAAGAAAAATCAAAGGATAATACTTTTTGATTAACAAAATGCATGAGGCATCTTTTTTTTTTTGTCAGAAAAATATTTTTTAACTATTGTTTTGAAGATTTATCATTCACTTTCCGTCATTTTTGACGGGGATTATATACTAGTTAGTTAAAAATCATACAAAATAATGTTTTAATAATATTTTCGGTTTTATTTTAAACAAACGCATGCGCATCACATACCCACATATATGCATAACAATGTGACTTTATAAGATGTATGTGATTGTGATTAATTAAATTAATAGCATGTTTGCATATACATATGGATACCATATTAACTCGCTGAATTTTCTATTTTCGTTTTATATCGAAACTCTGAAAAGAATTGAAATACGGTTTTGGACAGAAAAACTTGCTCAGCTACTTTATATCTTCACTGTGTTAATTATTTCACAAACAATCTATATTATGAAGCAAAAAAGATGTCCATGAATAACTCTAATGTCATGTCCTTAGTGACAACGACCTAAATAAACATTTTTTTCTTTTGAAATTTTGTAACTTTTAAATATCACATCTATGCAATTTTTACTCAGTGGAATAGAAAACTAGAGAACAGGAATTCTGCTTTATCAGAATTTAGTGTCGCCTCCGGCATTTCCATTACTTCATTTTCTTCTGATGGACTGATGGCTTCTATTATTATGAAACAGCCATTATAAATGAAGTGTTAGGTGAAGATGAAAGAGCAGCCTAAAAAAGTTAGAACTCTAATTTTCTGGTCAGAATGGGGGGAAGAAATGGCCATATTTTTTATATTTATAATATTTATATATATATTTATAATATTTATATAATATTTTTTATATTTATATATATAAGAAATGGCCATAATTTTTTTAGGGCTGCTCTTTCATCTTCACCTAACACTTCATTTATAATGGCTGTTTCATAATAATAGAAGCCACCAGTCCATCAGAAGAAAATAACTCGGTTAAGCGGGACTCTACTGCAGTACAAAACATATTTAAATTTTAAGACTTAAATCACACGTTTTATTTTATGTAAAATGACGTCATTTGCATCCGCTTAAGAATTTCACAGACCGACAGTAAAGCATGCATAGTACATCACTATCGCGAAATAATGCACAAATGCAGCAAACAGATATCGTTATTCAAGAAAATCGAAAAAAAAAAAACGGCTATGTAATGATTCATAGATAATTACAATTAAATATAGTATATAATAGCTCCATTGTTTTAACAGAAATCATTTGTTTATATTTTTTTCAAAATAGCACGTATTTTAATTACGTTTTCTTTCGGTTGTTATGAGAAAATGGCAACAAAAATATATAATTATTATTTTAAAACTATTTTTCCTTTGCTTTCTACAGAAATGGATAAAATGCCGTTGCCAATATTAAGCAAATGGCTCCAAAATCTACAAAAAAAAAAAAATAATATTTCAAAAACGAATGGAGATACAGTTTTCAAACAAAGTGCATTTAAAAGAACTTTTTTTTTTCCAATACGACGGTATAAGAACTGAAAGTGTGCGATGCTTAGAAGTTTAAAAAATTGCTAAAGAGTATTTAATCGTAATGATTTGTTTTACAGCTAACCTTGGTAAGCTAACGTTATTTTTTGCACACAAAATAAGCTGGGAGAAAGAACATCACCGGACCGGAGGCTAAAAAAAAGTACTTTCAAAGGCCAATTTCTTTAAAAATGGTATCTCAATTTACCTTTTTTATTTTTACTTTTATGGATTTTTTAAATAATTTTCAAGCTTGTATTTTTTAAACCCATCTCGGAATTATCTGTGCGACCCAATTACGGGAGATTAACCCTTGCACTTAAAATGATGATGCAATGCAGCATTTATTTGTTTATGTGTAATATTCCATAACTAAATTGTCAAACGAAATAAAAATCTCACAAGTACATAAATAAAACATAAATTTAACAAACATGTAACTGAATTACGCGTTTAAATGCTGCAATAATCAAAATAACAAAGTTTGCTAAAAATGATAAAAACCTTTCAAAATTACTTGCTTCTATGTCATTAATCAGAAAGTCTCAAAAATGCTTTTTCGGTGTAGTTGGTTGGAAATTGGAGAAAAAATACTAAATAAAAAATATATATGTTAGTTTTTAATAAACAAAATTATTTTCACCTATGTTCTATACACTGCGCAATATATCAGGCATCTTTTATTTGAGTGAGATTGCTGGTCTGTATTATAAAACAAAAACATGCCCATGAATAAAGCTGATGTCATATTGACGATGGCAATGATTTAAATAATAAATTTATCTTTTTAGCAAATTTATTAACGTCTAATCATCGCTCAGTTTGAAGTTTAACACCGTCTAATAGAGAAAAAATGTACTTCCAAATGCAATTTGTTTAAAAACTATCTTAATTTACGGATTTTTTTTCTTTTTTCGTGCATGGTTTAAAAAAAAAATTTGTATCTCGTGCAGCCCGATTGCGGAAGATTAACGTGTATGCACTTAAAGTGATGTAAATAAGTTCATCATTTGTCCCTGACTAATATTCGATAATGATTTTAAAAGTTTATCGAAAATCAATAAACACAAATTTAACTGATATATAACGAACTACCACGGAAACAAGTAGAATAAAAAAAAGCTGCTATAATTAGGGAATTCTTTGACAATTTCTTTGGCTATTAATCCTTAGCACAGATAATGCAAAAGTACCATTTTTAATAAAATACAAAACTTTGTTTTAAATACAAAATATATATTTTTCATATGCTCTTTTGTGTTGTTAGTGAAAAAAAAAAAGTTAAACATTAAAAAATCTATTAGAGATTTTACTTAAAAATGATTTTCATCTACGTTTTGTACTCCAAGCACTATGTTCTGTAAGACAGGAAGCCAGTGTTAGCTTCGCATGCGTAAAATAAAAAATGAAGTGTCAAGATGTTTTGGAATGTAAAGTCAACCGTGTAAACGCTTAATTATTATAAAACCAAGCCCGCATTTAAACATCCAATATCTTATACTCAATGTAAATACAGTTAATGAACATTTGCATACTTCATGAGTAGTTATGAAATACCGGTTCTGCGCCAGTGGCACGGGTGGCACGACCTCTGCATGCTGTTTGAAGGTCATGCGGCGGCGGAGGTCATGGGGTCAAGGTTATGCGGCGTACTCTTACAGGATGGGACAAGGTTTTGAAGTGGTGAAGGTTATGCGTCCTCTTATAGTACGAGGGATTATTTTGAGTTTGATTTTTTACTAATGATAATTAATTTTAATTGGAGGACTTTAACTTTTTTCGGGGTAATTTTGGGAGATTGAATTTTTTTGGAGATTGATTTATTTTTTTTTCGTCGTACTACAGTACGAGGGGATATTTTGAGTTTGACTTTTTTTACTAATGATAATTAATTAAGAAATTTTAATTGGAGGACTTCAACTTTTTTCGGGGTAATTTTTGAAGATTGAAATTTTCATGGACATTGATTTATTTCGCCGTTGTTTAGTACGAGGGGATATTTTGAGTTGGATATTTTTTTACTAATGATAATTAAGAAATTTTAATTGGGGGACTTTAACTTTTTTGAGGATAATTTTAGGAGATAGAATTTTTTTTTTTTACGGACATTTGTTTTTTTTAGCGCACTCCAGTTTTTGGTGATATTTTTACTTGTTAAAAATAATTAATGGGAAAAAATAATTTAGAAATTTTAATGAGGAGACTTAAAATTTTTAGGGGCGCAATTTTGCGTTAGATGTAAAAATTTTTATGTTAATTTTTAATTGGGACACTTTTATAATATTTTTTTTCTTTTTCGTGATTTTTCATTGACAATCGAATTTTAAACATTAATTAAAAAATTTAATTGGGAGGCTTTTAAATATTTCTTAACGCAAATTTTTAGATAGAAATGGAATTTTAAACATAAATTGGATGAGAGGACATTACTCGATTGAATTTAGTAACGTATGCGCTCGAATATTTAGTATTAATTAAAATTTTGAATGAGGTTACATGTGAATTTTTGTTATTTCGTGTTAGAATTTATGTCTGCGAATTTTTTAATAGTACTGCCCCACAAGTGGCTGAGAGGTTCTGCTCACGAAGCTAATAGACGTGAAGTGCTGGGTTCGATCCCAATCGCGCCCGTCGGCCTAATCGTTCGGAGTTTTCTTCGAGCCATGGATTTCCATGCGTAAATTCGGGTTAGGCTCCCTTAGAAAGACCCCCCACGAAGGGCACCCCCCCTCCCCCCGATATCCCTAGTGTAGATAATCGGCCTTCAAAATCAACCCACCTTTTAAATAGTACTAGTAAACTTTAGAATTTTTTTTTTACTGAATCTGTGTTAGATCAGTGTATATTTTTTCGCGGTTTTAGACAAAAATAGAAATTGGTAAGATATTTATAAGGATGTCGGTTTTTGGTTTGTTATGCAATTTTTAGGTTTGTGTGTATTGCTTAATCCATATGAAAATATATTTTGATAAAAAATATGAAATGTCCTTTATAAAGATATTAGGAAATTTACCTCCTCCCCTTTTCTCCCCCTATATATATATATATATATATATATATATATATTTGTAAAATACAGGGTTACCTATTAAATGGTGCGTTTGAATTTAAAATCACCAATGTCCCTTAACCCAAAATTTTATTGAGGCATGTTTTTGAAAATGTATATATTTTTAAACAGTGCCATTTTAAATTATCTAGATCTATTTAAAAAACTAGAAAATCGATTTTTGAATATATACTTTTTAAACTTTTATACCTTTTAAACGTTTTTATTGAAACACTTTGAATTTTTAATAAGATTTTGGGGAAAAAAAGCACTTTTTACAAATTTACGCTAATATTATTAAAACTATTCAATTCATAAATTTACCAAAAATAAAACACACTTACTTTACTTCAAACGATTTTCACAGAGATTTCAAACCGTGTGTTTCTACAAGACAAGTTCCGCTATACTGAATCGCGTTATTCTGGGAAACACTTAGAAGTGATTCACTTTATCTAGATAAGGAGATAAGGGTTTTTACTTTACACACTGAGTAATAGGATATTAGATTTTAATTTCGATTGACTAATGGGGGTCACAAATTAAGATAAGCTAATGAGAGTTAGAAATCAATGTGTAGCGTAATTGGATCTTTTTTTTTCAAAGATATATTTCAAATTAAAAACACTATTAAAGATTGACTCATGTGATTTCAACATTCATTTAATATTTACCTTACTACTAACGATTTTAATTTTTGAACGCATAATTAAGATTTAACATTACGTCACTCAAAACCAGAGTTGGGCAGTATCGAAAATACATGTATTTGAAATACATTTTCAAAATACATTTGTATTTTGTATTTTGTATTTTAAACCGATAAGGTCAAAGTATTTTTGTAATATATTTTCTGATGGGTTTGCAATGTATTTTGTATTTTGAAAATACTCAAAATACATTTTTTCCGAATTTCAAACTGCCATGTTTAAACCGCACAAAGAAAAGCTGCGATTTACTAAAAGGAAATGCATGCCTGTCTGTTTTGATTAATTTTCAAATTCTGTTCTGGAAATTAATATAAACACACTTTTCGATTATTGCTAAGATAAGGAGGTTGATGATTATGTTGTTTAGCTACAGCAAGAGTATTCTTGCTGATTGGTTAAAAAAATTAACTTTTATATATCTTAATGTTGCTGTGAGAATAACAAGAAAAAAACATGTATTGTGATAGACAGGAAGGATATTTCAGAGTTGCATAGGTGCACGTGCAGCGCTCTACCGACAGGTGCCCATTGACCACATATATAAGGAGTTCAATTTTTTTTTCTGGTCTAATAGTTTTATTTAAAAATATCGAAATAAGATTTCCTAAAAATTCTCCTTTTTCAATAATTGTATGAATTTTGTAAAAAATGCATTCGACAGTAATCATAAGAAAATTGCTACAATGAACTTTTAAAGGAACGATTCTACTATGAATAAATGAAATTTATGACTTTACAAATTTTGCATTAGAATTATTCCTAATTTTTATGAATATCTTATAAGTGCTTTCTTTTTACGAATGTAAGAACTTTTATATTTTTTCTACTCTATATTAAAAGTTTCAAGACTTTCATAATAAGGCCAAATAATTCCTCATTTCTTTGCGCTTATATATGGTTTGATATTTTACCTGAGTGTTTTAATTTTAAAACTACTTTATACGAAAAATCCATTCTTTTGTTAATAATAATTATTCAACTTGTGTTAAAAATTATCTAAGTTTTGCATTTCTATTTTTGCATTAATACATTTTAAATTTCGTATACATTATTTCTAAAAAGCGCCATAATCGAAAAATTGTGCCCCAAATATTTTATTAGTGGAAGACCTAAAAAATCTTACGCAGTTGAGAGCTCTTATTAAACATAAGTGCATTATATACATAAAAAAATACATTTAAATACATTTAAACAATTTTATTCGGTGTTATTGTACAGATCAGATTATTATAAAATGTGTTCTTTTGTAGACATATACTAAAAAAGACTGATTGAAAAGATTGATACCAGACTAATGTGTTTTTACATTCTTCTAATACATAAGAAGAAAGTATTGGAATCGTGAAAATTTTCGACATTCGTTTTTTGCTTGATTTACACGTTTCAGGATGTTTGGGTTTATATACTCTGCTATGCTTAGTTATTTTATTTCACGATAGCTATATGGCGAAAACGAATATAGAGAATATCACCAAACTCCATATAGACCTGAACAGAAATACTTTCTGATTAGTTTTTAGTGTATATCGCAGTTGGTTGTTATCAGTTGGTGCTGCTATGCCGTGTTTTTCATGATTTCCGCGATAAATATACCTAAAGAACTAATGGACAAAATTTAATCCAATTTCATATTATTTTAGATCTTCAAATAAATTAATACTGATAAAATTTGGGGTGCATCACTCAAGAGATGGCATTGTAGGCTGTGCTTTTATGATTATCGTAACACATAACATATACTCTCTTCTTCTTTTTTTTACCAAGTCAAAATGATCATATTTGTAAATTAAATTGAAATGAAATCAGTGCCACGTTAATAAAAGGTACTCTTTTAAAATAAATTTTCTGTTTGATAGTGCATTTATTTTATTTAAAAAATCTGAGGTTGGCAGGTATGCCATGAGACCTATATCTCAAGAACTTAAGCACGGAATTTCATCAAACGTCATGATATTCAGTTAGTATGGATGACATTTTGGTGTATATTGTCTTACAGATGATTTTTTTTGTGCTGTGTTTTTTTAGGATTTTCGAGATATTTATATCTCTGCACCTATTGAATAGAATTGCACAAAATTTTTTATGTTTTTTTTGAAAATCATTACTGTCTCAATTTTGGCTTCGAACACTCGGTAGCGGGCGGTGCTATCCTATGCCTCCTGAAAGAGATTCTTTATCGGATCCACAATCAATTGATATAGTTATTCATAGTGAGTAACTTTAAAGGGTAGTTTATTCATTATTGGTTATTTTTGTAACTTTCATACACTTTTAAGCACATTGTTGCTGCAATCTTTCAGTTTTGTTTTTGTTATCTTTCTTTGGGTTTTAATTGATTTTGCAAACCAGCTTTGCATTTGAGTAGTGCAATTTAATACATACAGTCAATCAGGGTTACTTTGAACCACGGGGTGTAACTTTGCACCACCTCCTTTTTGACTCTAAAAGACTAAATAAACTCCAGAACTGTGCTCTGTTGACAAGGTTCTAAACTGGGATTTCTACTCTTTATTTTAGAAAATAAATTAGCAACATTATGCGCAATTAATTGAACCATCTAACTATTTTTGTGAAGTACTGTTTTCAAGTTAATTTTGAATGCTGTTTTGAAGTTGTTGTAATCCAATTAAATTTTCATAGTAAGTAACAATATACTCATTTATCAGACATATTATTATCTAAATGTTGTAAATGTGTTAATATTTTGTGATTATTTATTTATTAATAGTTAATAAAATGTAAAATAAGAAGGCGCTAGCATTTTACCGCATTTTTAGGGTAACTTTGAGCCGGCTCAAAGTTACACTGATGCTTATAATTTACTGATTATAGGTGTTGCTGTCGAAAATTTCCCATATTTGCACGTATATTTTGTATAAATGCCGAAAGTGTGCATTAGATATGACATGTAAATATTTTTACAAATATGTGTAAAATAATAAAATTCATTTAGAGGCGTGATTAGGGGCGAAGCTACTCAAATTTGACATTTCATACGTTCGACGTTTTTTATTCTTGTTTGAATAATACTAGTACTTGTATGTATTACTGTAACTATGGATATATTATAGAGTTAAAACATTGAAAATTGTTTTTAACTGCATTTTTATGTTTTATATGAACAATATTCATGTTCATGGTTCTCTTCTTCCACCTTTCTTATGCCTGATATTTGTTGTAATATCATAAATTATACAAATCTTGTGGTGTTGGGTTGGGTTGGTGTGGTTGTGGTCTTTTTTTTTATAATTAATTATTTTATATAAAAATTTATCATATGGTGCAAAGTTACCCTAAATGGCTGGGTAACTTTGAACCAGGCTAAAAATCCATTTTTTATTGCTTTATCCTTATTATTCCTTAATTTTTTATAGTGAAACAGTAATTTAGGATCATTTCTTCTCTTTTATGCCCCTAGTTGCGACAATATTCTTCAAATAAGAGTGTGGCAAATGAAAATAGAGAAAATGCGGATCAAAGTTACCCTGATTGACTGTACTAGTTTTTATTCTTTTTAATGTATTTTGTATTTTAAATGTATTTTCAAAATACATGTATTTTGCATTTTGAATTTTTGAAATTTGGAAAGTATTTTGTATTTTGTATTTTAAGTTCTAAAACCAATGTATTTTGTATTTTGTATCGAAAATGGTTTTTCGATGTATTTTGCCCAACTCTGCTCAAAACGAATTTAATTATTGAACGCATAATTAAGATTTAACATTGCGTCACTCAAAAACGAATTTAATGAATAAATGCATAATTAAGATTTTTTATTGCCTCAGTCATAACGAATTTAATTTATGAACACATAATTAAGATTTAACACTACGTCACTCAAAACGAATTTAATGTATAATTAAGATTTAATATTACCTCACAATTTTTGAACGATTTTATTAATATAGAATTTATATCAAATTGGGGGTCATTTTTTCTTATGGATTTATTTTAAATAAAATTGGAATATTCATTTTTAAATACTTTATTAGAAATTAAATGAATGTGTCACATTTATTTAGGATAAAATTAAAACTATTATATAATTAGACCTTTTAAAACGGATACTTTTTAAATTGATTCATTTACTGTAGGAATACTCGTCACGTCATGAATGAGTCATCGCGAATAAGTGTGTTTAAACTCGTAAACATGAAGTTTAGCAAAAGGTTTTAAAAAATAGTAATGTTAGTAACACTCTTTAAAATTTATTTAATATTTTAAATAAACATTAGGCGCAGTGAACTTTTTAGATCTAGTTCAAATTTTACTAAGTTTTTACGATACGTAATAGAGATCATGTAATATCATCACCTTACTAACATATAAATATCTTATACGTATGCCTTATTAATTCTGATATAGTTTAGCGCATATAAATTTTAACTAATATTTTTTAGTAGCTTTAACAATATTCGCTAATTTATATATATTTAACATTATTCAAATTTCGCACAAACCTTTTAATAATTTTGGAAAAAATATTTCATTTTTAGAAGATTAACAAGAATATTAATTTTAAACCTCTTAATTCTTTTTTAATTGAGGTAGTACGATAGAAAATTAATATATTCGACACAATAAAGAAATTACATTCATATTAATAATGATTTTAAGCATTATGTTAAAATTCGAGATTTTTCATTTACAAATAATTTGAAAAATAAAACATTTAGAAGTAAATTGACTTACTTGTATTAATATTCCATCTAAATCCAAAAAGCTTTCAAAACAGTAGCAACACATCACATACAGTTTTGTGACACTATATGGAATGAATCAGAATTTTGAACCCCAATCTCTGGGGTAATTCCTAGAACTGACTCATGAGATAAGCATAATGTTACGTCATAATTTGAATATAAGAACAGTGTTAGTGAATTTACTTTATTCATATCGTATATACTTAATTTTAGATATAATTAATATAATGCGTAATTAATAAGGATTTAATTAATATGATGCGTTATTAATTAAAATCTAAATATAATTGAATCTTTTTCAGTCTTATTTAATAGAAGAGGAATGCTTTTCAAATTTATTAAGAAACGTGTAAGTTATTATTAGCTTGGAAATTGGAGCTGAATTAAAAATTGGAGCTGAATTCACAATTGGCTTCTCATATAGAATAAGACTTCTGCTAAATTTTCAACGAAAATATTTCTCACTTAAAAGTTTTCTTCTCACATTGAAAAAGTCATATACTTGGAAATTTTACCTGTAAAGTTTTCTCACATGGAAAAAGACTTTTGTGATTGTATTAGAATAAAAACTTATCATAATATGAAAATTTAACTTGTGTAAAATTTGTAAATTGAATTAAAAAAAAACTTATCATATTAAAATTTTTAATAAGTAATTATCATTATTTAATCTATGTCTCCCACCACTCACTTTATTTACAAATAAATATTTATCACTTTTTAATGGAAACAAGAATGGTATGTAAACCTTTCGTTTTATATTTTAAAATTAATATGAGTCTTTTTTTTTCAGTGCGACTCTTTCAAATTTAAAACCCTTTGAGAGCTTTTATAGGGAGAACATAAAAAAATGGAAGTCTCCCATTTCACCAATAAAGGATTTATACTAAATACACTACATCCATTCTTGTTTTAACATGATTTGAAAAGTTTTAATTAAAATTCTTTTGAAAACTTTACTCATTTTGTAGGAGGAAAAAAAAAGCATACATTTATAAATTTTTAGTTTCACATATTATACACTAAATAAAATATATATTAAGATAAAACATTTGCAAACTCATTTATAAAAAAGGAAAGGCATAACCTTTTTTCATTTTTTCGAAAAGCATATTTACATCTCACAAGCAGGCTATACACATATTAGATAGTTAGCACACAAGTTACTTCAACGAAAAATCCCTTTTACTTATCTAAATGATTCATAGGAATGTGACGCATACCTCCCTCATGAATATGTTATACAAACGTTATATTAATTTTATGAGTTTAATGAATATAAATTTTAATTAAATCCCATAATAAATTTAACTTTATTAGATAACATTCGATAATTTTTATATTTCAAAACGAAGAAAAATTAACTATTAAATATCACCTAACAAGCATGTTACAAAAACACTTCTCAATATTAAAATTTAATGATATTTTGACATCTCGCGCCAAGCTTTTTAAGAACGAAAGACTCTTTCCTTAGAATATTTAGCTTTTTGTATACAATTTTAGCAATAAATATATAATGCACTAAACTTAACTTTGTCATTTAACATTAAATTAATCCATCACAAAACAATTCAAACTTAGGATTTTTTTATAAATATATATATATATAGGGTAGATTAGTATATATGCTTATATATGTGTGTGTATTTGTAAATGGGAATTTTTTTTTAAAGGTACACTTATTAAAAGTTAATAATAAATTATTTAAAAATATTACAAGACACTATTAAAGATTTGAACTACTGATAAAAATGCTTTGAAAATTATTAAAAATGCTTCATTCATATTTTAAAGTCAACAAATTTTAATACATAGCTATGTACATACATGCATTTTGAGCTATGTTTTGAAAAAAAAAAGATTTCTTATTTAATTACAAATTAAGTAAATATTTATGTTTTTTATACGTATGTTAACATAACAAATGTTTTGAATATTTCGATGCTATTTCCAGATTAGTCAATTTATACCTTTTGAAATATGCATTTATATATATTTGTAAATTTTAATGTTTTCTGTTAAAACTGACTAGTGAACACACCGTTAAATTATTTATCCCAGCTATCGTTTATTTACACAATAAACCAACTGCTTTTCAAACGACTCTATGACTATCGTAACAACCCAAAACCTTTTATCTACATATGCGCAAACATTTTAATAAACTAAAGTCCGCATTTTCAATCCAATAAATAATGACTAATCAAATAGGTTATGTCCTAACTTGAATGATACCTTTTATGTGACATTGCTAAACAAGCTACCATTATGTCATTACTTGTAAAAATAACATGATAACTTGTTTTAACTATACTAACTTAATAATTTTCGTAGGTTTTATATAATAATCGACATGTTTGGTTATCTCTCAACTTAGTTTTCTGAAATATATCCAAAAAAGTTTGCTACTATTAAAAAACATGCTTAAATTCACAGTTAGTCTTTTTCAGATAATGGTTTTAACTCTTATTATTTCAAAAAAATCATATCAAAACACAAAATATTTTAATTAAATAATCACTATTTTTCACAAGCCTGCAATATAAATAATTTTTTTTTTTTTTTTTGCTAACTAGTGTTAGTATTATTCAGACTTAAAAATATCTTTATAGATTAAACATGAAAATTTTTGTGTCTAACAAACCTTTGACTATTTTTAATTAAACTTAGTGTCATGAAATAAAACCACAAAGCTTAAAATTACATTTTTCAGTTTACTTACTATTACAAATTATTAAAAATATTAAATACTATTACATTATAATTTAAAATTCATTTTTCAATAAAAACATACAAAATTATACTTATCTAATAGGGCAGCTAGTTGAGCGCACAACCATCTTGTACAAAAACTCCACGAGAAATGAATAATTCTAAGTCCTTATCAGCTAATCTTATCACTGATTAGATTATCACAAGATCTATGTGACGTCACTGGTCACGTCACAGGTCACGTGACGTATATCACATGATTAGTTATGCCTATTCTAAATTTCATAATTAAAAGGTTGATTATATAATTGCAATTAGCACATTTCCTCTAATTGGTTTTTCTAAAAATGCGTTTTTTAAATTAATTATTACAATTAATTATTAGAATGAATTATTTTTATAATTAAATATTACTTGTATAAATACTATGTATTGTAACAAAGCTTAGTATCTATGTACTAATAATTAATTTTTATTGTAATTAGGAATTGTAGCTTTTAGCAAAATCTAATCCACAAACTAATTCCTAAGACACAAAAAGTGTCTGAAAAAATTCAGACATTTTAAAATGTCTGAAAATTGAACACTCCGTTTCAGACACTTAAGTGTCTGAATTTCAGACATTTTAATTTACAGTGTAGGGTCCAAAAATTCTTCTGGTTTCCGGTAGCGGTTTTAGAGAAAAACACCTTACTTAAGGCAATTCTCAAAAAATACATTTTTAACCGCTCAGCAACTGAAAACTTTCTGATTATTTACGGACTCATTTTTAAACTTAAAAGCATGATACTTTCAGGCTTGCTTATTGAAAGGATTCGTAACCGAACATTTTTTTCATTTTTTTGATAAATGAATGACATCTTGCGTTACAAGATATTTTGTTCTCGTGACAATGTTTTGGCCCTTTATTGTGCTATCGTGTACGAAAATTCGGTTCATAGCACCAACTTTAATCGCATTTCCTGAAAAGTCTTATCCCTTTACTGGGAAAAAAATCGATTATATAGTTTCTGAATAAGAGCATTTGCTAATTTCGGGTCCTTATAAAGGAAAAGGAACACAGAAATGTGTCAGAAAGCAGCCAGCTTGAATTTGAGAACAGCCTTTAAATTTTAAAATCTGTGGTTCATTTAGGGATTTATGTAAAAAATAATATTATGATGTAATTATAAGAAAATTGCTATAATGGACATTTAAATTAACACCTACTTTCTTTTTAAATAAATGGCACTTGTAGCCTTCCAAATTTTGAATTTCTAATATTAGGTCATTTAATGTCCACTGGCCTAGAGGCTCCTGCTCGACTCCCCTTCATTTTTATTCAATTAATACAGGACATTACATATAGGCTTAAGATGAATATCTTCAAACTGCCAGGGTCAGAAGTAGTATAGTTGGGTCACCAGGATCTTTTTCTAAAGTTCACTATTTCATAGTCACAAGAAAACGATCAAATCATCAAGTTTTTCATCTTATTGCTCATGATACAAAAAACCTTACTTATTGAGAATATGTGATCTAGAACAACATTTTGTGCTGGAACACATAATTACAGTATTAAAGAACAGAAATCAATACATTCATCATTGATTTGCTTCAAATTAGGCCATAAGACGTTTCTCTATGAATTCTCCCTTATTTTTACAAACCGTAACAACAGAACAAATTGGTTTAAAAGTTTGCCCCTTTCTCTACTGACGGTACTTATAAGTACCATTAAAATAACTTGTTGTAAAATTAATTTAATATATCGATAAGTTGAATACAGTTTAGAATGAGTTATGGACACCTTACTTTATCTTGTTCCAAAAAGCTTTATTGGTTACACAAAACAAAAATATTTTTAAAAGGATGATTTCTTTTGCCTTTGCATCTTTTCAGCTTTCTTGGCGTTGGGGGGGGGGGGGATTTTTTAATTCGGAAATATTTCTATATTTCTATTGTAAGAACATTCTACAAAATACTAAGAAAAATATTTAAAATAAAATATTTGAGTGGGGTTATAAATATTGCACAACATCCCTATAAATTCAGATTTAATTAATCCTTCTAAACCCCTCAATCCTTCTAAAATCCTTCTAAAATTTAATAAAGGATTATGTAAATCTTCTAATGTAGTTTAAACATTTCACGAAAAATGCTTTAGAAGATAACACTTTCAGGAATCTATGGATATGCCATAGAGCTGGTGAAGTTGTTTCTGTCCTGCTTAGATATTTTGATTAAATAATTAATTTATCTTTGAAATTTCTTCAAAAAAAATTCATAAATTCAACATCATTTTCTGAAGCTATATCGCAAAAGGCCAAAAGGACATTTCTGATTTGATTACCGTTTGTACCAAAGGAAAAAAACATACCTTAATTAACAAGGAATTTTTTCTTTCATTTTGGGTCTCCCTGGTATACGATAAATAAAGCAAGATTGAAATAATCAACTTTATCACTTTATTTGCAAATGTAGCCGTGGTAGAAATTGTTTCTAAAAATATCTCTACAAATCGCTAGAAGGCTGAAAATACTACAGTAGTCAAAGACAAACACAAACGTATATGAAACAAGTAGATTAGTGTATGTCAGCTGGCCTAGGAAAAAATAAGCTCACGATGCTCTCAAATATATCTTCCACGAATTAAACTAGAATATTAAAACAGGTGTCTTATCGTAAAATGACTGCGCGCTATCATATGAGAATGGTTGCAGCACCCCTAGTGTCGAACTCTGAAAAATGCCAACCCTATCTTGAATAATGTGAGAGATGACGAGAAAATGTTAAATATAAAAGTGTAGAGCATCTTCGATTTAGTATGAAATGTAAAAATAATTTATTAGAACTTCTGCAAATATCGAAATAATTACTGGCCTATTTCAACCGGCGATTGATTATCGAAAAATCAACATTTCAGATCTTTTAATACAGTTATTTACATGTAACATATCATTTCATACTAAATAGAAGATGCTCTAATACACTTTCATAATTGACATTTTATTGCTATTTGTAATATTTTTCGGAAGGGATAGGATCAGCAATTTCCACATTTAGCCACAGGTAGAGCAGAAGTCACTATCATATCAAAGCACAAAGTCATTTAACAACAAGGTGTATCAGAATTGATCAATCAAATTTGTTGGGGAGGTAGCAATTTGCAAAAGAAGACCATCTCGCATAGGAAAGTATAAGCGCAAACGAACGCATGAAGTTGTAGTGGGAGCTGTGTATCCATAGCTTCTGATCACGCGCAAAGCTCTCTGACAAGTTCAGCCGGTCGTCATTTGACAAGGTGACTTTGCAGAAATAACATGAATTACACTATATGGCCAAAAGTGACCGGTCACTTGCGATTTTAAACGTTTTGTTAAATATCTTGAAAAATACACAAGGAATTAACTTGAAACTGCAAGTGTGTAAACAGTGTAGTATAGGTCATATATTTCCCCGAAGATTTTTTTCCCGAAACCCCATAGGGGATCGTCAACAAATTGAAAAAGAACGAATATATTTTGGATAACTCTGTAAAAACTAATATAGCAAAAGCGTTCAAACTCCAGATTATTAATAAGTGGCTTATTGTAATACACTGTGTTCATTTTTATGAGGATAGCATGTATACTCGAAGAAAAATTAAGGTTTTTATAAAAACAGTCCCAAATTTCGCCAAGTTTTTTGCTTATATTTTGCAGAGTTCTTAATATAAAAAGCAGTGCTTTTCAGAAAATATGACAAACAACATTGTACATAATACTCTGTAATTAGAATTAAAAATAACAATAATTGGATGAAAAATGAGTAGGATTATTAAAAAATGTTTCACTGCGCATGCGCGAATGCAATCAAAATGTAATAAACATAATGTATTAGCTAAGTATATAGAGCAACTTTTGTGAAAGTCTCAAAATCATAGCTTGAAAATTCTGAAAATTATCGTCGATAGAATAAGATCGAAATCCGTTGTTCCCAAAAAGAAGCAAAAATATGAGGGGTTGTATCAAATATCTGTTGATTAGTGCCAAGATAGCGTACACAATATTGCACGTACTACTGTATTTCGATGCAACCCCTCATCTTTTTGCTTCCTTTTGAGAACAACGGATTTCGAGCTTATTCTATCGACGATATTTTTCCGAATTTTCAAGCTATGATTTTGAGACTTTCCCAAAAGTTGCTCTATATACTTAGCTAATGCATTATGCACATTATATTTTGATTGCACTCGCGCATGCGCAGTGAAACATTTTTAAATAATCTTCTCATTTTTCATCCAATTACTGTTATTTTTTAATTCTGATTGCAGAGTATTATGTACAATGCCGTTTGTCATGTTTTCTGAAAAGAATTAGAAAAAAAAGTTAACTTTTCTTTATATTAAGAACTCTGCAAATTATAAGCAAAAAAACGGCGAAATTTGAGACTGTTTTTATAAAAACCTTAATTTCTCTACGAGTATACACTCTAAATAAAAAGAAGTGACTATTCACTTCGGAGGAGTGAATAGTCACTCTATCGCAGAGTCAAAATATGCCCAACCTCTTTAGAGTGACTATTCACCCTGAGCAAAAGTGAAATTTTTGACTCTCTGAAAGAGTGAATAGTCACTCCTGGGAAGTGAATACTCACTCTAAACAGGGGTGGATAATCACTTTTTCGGAGGAGTGGCTATTCACTCTTGCTAAAGGAGTGCGGTTTTTCACCCCTGGTAGGAGTGAATAGTCACTCTTTCATAGGAATGAATGTTCATTTTTTATGTAGTCGATTCTTTTTTTTATTTTGCTTTTATGGTCATTTTAAAAGAATCGCATCTTTTACGGCATGCAATGGAAATAGATACAAGCGTGGTAAACATTGGAATAAAATACTTTATTAGCAATATTTATTTAATTCATAGTTTGTAACACTAATTGAACTTTTAAGGAAAAATTCAGTTAAAGTTACATACGAATTTAAATTAGATTACTGACAGAAATAAACTAAAATATTTTATTCCAATCTTATCCTTTGAGTTTGCTTTTATTCTATGCCCTATAAAGATATTACTTTTAAAGTTTTATTAAGGCTGTTCTTAACTGCTCTGCCCAACAAGCGCAAAATGTTTTGACATATTTACAAATTCATTTTTTAATGGAAATATATAAAATTGGAAAGCCTGGCCATGGAAGGGATTTGGAATTGAACTGTTTTTTTCATTTTTGGATCCATCCATTACCTATTGAGTTAGAAGCATTTTTGGTCACGTGACAAACACGTTTTCGCCCGCTCTTGGGTGCTTTTTCTCCGTTCGCGCAGAAACTCAGTTCAAAACTTCCACTTTGACACTCTTTTCTGAAAGATCTATTGCGTTTGCAAAAAAAATGAAAAAAAAAACAGCTTAATGACATAGTTTCTGAACAACAACACCAGCTAGTTTCATGCATTTTCGAACAAAAATAAATTAAAACTTATGTCATAAAGTTACCCTTCTGGATTTGAGAACAGCCTTAACAACTTTTTAATAGGTGGATGTTATATGTTTAACAATGTTTGATTTGATTTTAATTTTTGTTTCAAATATAAAATCGTACTTTTTCCTTAAATTATTGCTATTTTTGCAAAGTCCTATTGTTCTAAAATATTTTTAATTTTTCCATTTAAAAAACAATGCTTATAAACTCACATCTTTTTTAAATAAGTTCTACGCATAATTTAAATATTAAGAATGTATATATATATATTTTATTCGATGTCACTTGCTTTTGTTTTATTTAATATGAACATGGTGTCTAAATTTTAAGTTCTCAGGAATATGTATATATTTTTCTTTTAAACATATTCCTTAACTTAATCATGATTTCTAATTTTCGTCCGTTATTGCTGAAAAATGGAAGCCATATTTAATTTAAATTTTTTATTCGTGTAGATATTGTATTTTGTGAATATGAGCAAAATAGATTTTATATGTTTTATAGGAAAAGACTGACCTCGGAAATAGAAACAAGTTGGAAGTTGCTTGTCAAACGTGGCAAATGAGGTGCGTTCGTACTGTAACTAATTTTATAAATATTTTTTGCACCGCATATTGTACTGAATGTATATTTTAGTGAACTTTATAAGTGCATATCAATTTCATTCTGTTCGAAAGAGTGTAACATCATTAAAATACACTTGAAATATTTTTTTTCCCATTAACCTTAATGTAGTGGAAAGCTTTTGACTGTCCCTGTAATTAAACTGTACATCCGATTTTCATAAAATTTTAAACTATTCAACAAAATTTTGCAACAATTATATAAGGTAGATGTGCCAGCGATACTGGTACCCTATTACTGGCACCCTATTTAAAATTTCAGACCATTCGGAAGGCTGTAACATCATTAAAATGCACTTGAAATATTTTTTCCCCATTGGCCGTAATGTAACGGAAAACTTTTGACTGTCCCTGTAATTAAACTATACATCGGATTTTCATAAAATTTGAAATGAATTAGAATAATGAACAGAATTATACAACAATTATATATTTTAAATTTCAAACGATTCGGTTGGGTAGTTTTTGCGCTGTTATATGCGGGCAGACGGACAAACAGACGGACTGAACGACGACTACAGGTGCTACGTATTTATATAACTACGAACGCACTTAAAAATCAACTTTTACTTTTTTATATCATTAAATAGTTTATACTTTTGTCTTTCCAACGACGTGTCACACATGTTTATATATAAAAAAAATAAGTGTTGTAATTATTCATTCTTTCTAAGAGTACTTCACAGCTTAATGGCCATTTAAATCTTTAATTGACTTTTTCTCAAAACTTGGATTTTTCCTGTTTATGTTCCTTTTTTACGTGCGTTCGTAATTATATAAATACGTAGCACCTATAGTCGTCGTTCAGTACGTCTGTCCCAGTGTTGATTTCAGGGGGTGGCCCGGGGGGACATCCCCCCCTCGGAGCAATGAGATGTCCCCCCAGAAGATTTGAGATTTTGTGTTTTCAATGGTCAAAAAGTGCAATCCCCCCCCCGGAACTCTATAATGCCCCCTCCCACCGGAGCTACAGAAATCCCTCCCGGAGAAAAGTGGTTTGAATTCAACGCTGCGTCCGCATATAACAGAGCAAAAACTACCAACCGAATGGTCTGAAATTTTAAATAAACAATTGTTGCAAATTTTGTCGAGTCATTTCAAATTTTATGAAAATCGGATGCATAGTTTAATTACAGGGACATTCAAAAGTTTTCCGTTACATTACGGCCAATGGGGAAAATTATTGCAAGTGCATTTTAGTAACGTTACAGCCTTCCGAATGATCTGAAATTTTAAATATATAATTGTTGCAAAATTTTTTTGACTCATTTCAAATTTCAGGAAAAACGGATGCATAGTTTAATTACAGAGGCAGTCAAAAGTTTTCCGTTCCATGACGGCCTACGGGGAAAAAAATATTTCAAGTGCATTTTAATGATGTTACAGCCTTTCAGAACAGAATGAAATGGATCTGCACTTATGTATTGCACTAAAATATACATTCAGTACAATATGAGGTTCAAAAAATATTTCTATAACTAGTTATAGTACGAACGCACCTTATTTGCCACGTTTGACGAGCGATTTCAATTTTATTTCAATACCTATTAAACTTAAGAACTCAGATTTTTTTTAAATACTTATATTATGTTATACTGTATACTTTAACACAGGGATTTAATGATTTGTTGAGAATTATTTATTTTAGGCAGTGAAATCTTATCAAAAATGCTAATTTAAAAATGACTTTCAATAAATAATTAATAATTAGTTTTGAATTTCACTTAGAACGAAAACGGCTAGTTAAAATACGTAAAGCATGTTATTCGAACTACTCTAAAAAACCTAGACCTCTATCTTTCACAATTTCTGAGAAAAATGTACATAAAGTTGGTGAATTTAACATGGCGGAGACACGGCTTTCTCGGTCCCCTTAAATCAATTACATTTCAGACCGCTACATGAAGAAATCTCACAATCACTTTAGAACGAAAATGGTCTGTTAAAATACGTAAAGCATGTTATTCAAACTACTCTAAAAAAAATCTAGACCTCTATCTTTCACCATTTCTGAGAAAAAGGTACATAAAGTTGGTGAATTTAACATGGCGGAGATACGGCTTTCCCCGTCCCCTTAAAACAATTACATTTCAGACCACTACATGAAGAAATCTTACAATCACTTTTGAATACTCGACGATCAGTCTTTTTCTATACAACATACAATAGCTCATAATATTAACATTCCACATATCTACACGGATAAATGCTTAAAATTAAATAAGACTTACCTTTATTTTATGTATTCCATAAAGAATAATTTTAATGATATCCTAATCTGTTAATCTTAAAATGGCGGACGAAAAAGTGATCATTTTTCTTATCTTTTAAGGCTGTCGTCGCCTTGCTGTTGTGATTGATTAATAAGCAATGTATACGTAAATCACACTTTCAGGAGTGAGACATTTTACTCCTTCCTAGAGAGTGGAAAATTCCACTCTTTAAGGAGTGTATTTTTAAAAAATTCACTCCATAAAGAGTAAAAATGCCTGTCACTCCTTCAAATAGTGAACATTTCACTCCTCCTAATTTTAGAGTGTACATGCTATCCTCATAAAAATGAACATAGTGTATTACAATAAGCCACTTATTAATAATCTCGAGTTTGAACGCTTTTGCTACATTAGTTTTTACAGGGTTATCCAAAATATATTCGTTCTTTTTCAATTTGTTGACGGTCGCCTATGGGGTTTCGGGAAAAAATCTTCGCGGAAATATATGACCTATACCATACTGCTTACACCCCTGCAGTTTCAGGTTAATTCATCATGTATTTTTCTAGATATTTAACAAAACGTCTAAAATCGCAAGTGACCGGCCACCTTTGGCCATATAGTGTATTATACGTTAAATGAATATTCTGATATGCATCATGGAAGACGGTAGTATTCCGAGTGACGCAGCCTTAAGCCTAAAATCGTATCGTATCGTATCGTTAAAATCGTATCGTATCGTATCGTAGAATTCGTAGATGGCGGAACTCTATATATACAGCTAACTTGAGATCAAAGAAAACGCGAAAAGCCGCCTTTTAATAACTCAGCAGATATAGGTCCTATTGTTCTGAATTTTCTAGAACAGTCTTATATCTGCAGTCTAATCGGATACTGAAATTTTTACATTTCTACGTGCAGTATATTTTGAGATTTAAATAGCCATTTTTAAAGTGAAAACGTTGGTATGATTATCGAGGAAGTTCCTAATATGAAAATCTCGAAAACGCTTCTAACGGTTTTCTTCAAATTGATATTATAATATAAACCTGATTAATACGAGGTGAATAACACTTTTCTTTTTTCTGGGAAAACTCGTTTTATTTTAAAAATCGTTATTTTAAAAAATCGCTTTTTTTACTTTTCTCGTCTGTGATTGGTGAATAGGTTTGACGTCACTTCGTATGTAGGAGGAGTCTTAATCCATCTGCTGTGAGTATAAAATATAAAATCAGAAGATTTGCAAAGTCATTTTAGGTATTCTAAGTTGAGTTAACAATCTGAATGTAGGCAGTAAATCTTATTTTTTTTTTAAATATTAAAAATTTAAATGTTAATTATTATGTGTTTTAAAATATTAAATATATTAAATGAAATTTCGATTGATATTATCTTTCTCTTTTGTTATGAAGAAATTATTATTCCATATTACTGCTTTTTGTCGAAAAAATATTTAGATTCATTTTTTAAAAAGGAGAATTTTATTTTTAATTATATGTATTCAATATAATTGTTATTTATCATTCTTTTTCAATTTTCAAAAAAAATTATTTTTAATTTTTTGTTTATGATCGTGACTCGAGGTTTTCGACTTGTGACTCAACTCAACCATTGCTATTTCTCATTGCTTTGCATAAATAATTATTGGATTACACTTTATTAGGTATTTTGTTAATTTATTATTTGTTTTTTAATCTGATTTACGATTCCATTTTTAACTTTTCTTTTGATTTACTTAGATTTAATGTGTCCTTTTTTATTTTCTGCCGATTTAACCTAACCACGCTATCGTTTTGTAGATATTACGAACCTTTTATTTTCTCTTGAAATATCTATTAATGTTTTAATATCCAGCATCAATAATTATTTTTATAATACCTTATGGCTTCATAGTTGAATAGCTTCTTCTGAAAAGGGCAACAGAAATTTCTGAAAACTTTTGTTTACATATCGATTACGATAGGAATGTTTTAATATCCAGCAGTAACTTAAACTTTCGTTTTGATTACATATCGAGTAACAAAAAATATGTTCTTGACTCTTTAGAAAATGTAACTAAAATGATAATTTTAACAATTGAATCATTAATAAAAAATTATATGTTAAATTAAGCCTGAAAATTTTAATACTTGGAAAGGCTGAGACAAATATAAATTTTTAAAGCAGATATCTTACAATGAATGTTTAATCACAATGTTTTAACTAAAATATCTTTAAATATTAACAAATTTAAACAAAATGAAGTTCTTAATTTTGCCGATTGATTTTTCGCGAAAAAAGGTACTAAAAAAACTTAAAACTATTTAGCTAGAACAGATTATAATGTTTCTGATGGGAACAAATAAATGGATTTTTCAATGCTTTCACTAAAGTAAATTTAAAATTCAAAGTCAGAATTACAAATTAATTAAATTGTTTATTGTGGGATCCCCATAACTCAAAAAATATTTTAAACTAAGTTATCATTGTTTTTTCAATGTTTGCTGACAGACGGTTGCGATTTGTGTTAAAAACCACCAAAGTGACATTCTCTATGCCCTATCATATGATGCATACCAATAGATTTCTAAACAGCTTCCACTTGAAAATCTGAAGACCATTAAGATTACTAAATCAAAAGAAAAGTTCACGATTAATTCCCAAAAAGTCAGAATAAATAAATTTCAAAATACATAATATGTGTAATCCTATTTTAAAAAGCTTTTTTCCAAAGTAAGAATTCATTCACATACACTGACAATAAAATTATGAGTGTTTTGGTTGGTGGGAAAACATTTAATGTATTTTATCAGCGCTGTCCAACATGGCATGATTTCAGGGGGGGGGGGGGGGGGAATTATTTTTTTGCCAATGATTTTCTGAGAACATCACTTTTATTTTCAAGAGCAAGGGGTGATTCTGTTCTGAAATTTCAGCCATTCAGTTCTGAAAAAGAAAAAAAAATCATTCCTTCTTAACCTAAAAACCTCATAATGGATATTAATTATGAATGAATCGTATGTTTTCTCCTACCGATTGGCAATTTTTGTGTGTTTTTTATGTGACCACTTGACAAATTTTATGATTTTTCCCCTAACAACCGACTGTCGATTTTTCTTTTTCATCTGTGACTGATTGATGAATTTTGTGATTTTTTAAGCAGTAGATGGGCAAATTAATCGATTTTTTTTTTCTTCATGACTAACTGAAGAATTTCTTGTAACCAACTTGTGAATTTTTTGATTTTCTTTTCCTTCACAAGAGCGATTTAGAAATTTCTCTACATACATTTATAATCTACAGTGATGATAGACAAAATTCATGCATTAATAAGATTCCTGTGGTAAGATTCGTCAAATGGTCGCAGAAAAAGACTAATTTTGTCAAGGGATCGCAGAATAAATGAAAATTTCCTCAAAATGTTACGGAAAATTTCGAATTTCGTAAAAAGTCTGTGAGGCTGTGAAAGTTCAGCTTTTTTTTTTTTTTTTGCTGAGCCTGTACCATGTCTGATTTTAAGTCAATACGACCCGAACCTGCAAAAATAATTTCCAAAATATGAAAAATATTATCAATATTTTGTTTTTGATACACACAAAAACCACGTGTATCATATTTTTGATAGTTTATGTACACATGTTACATGTGTTTAAATTGAGAGGTGCCTGTTATTCAAACTTATATAAAAGTTCAAATATATAAAGTTTAGGAATTAAAAAGTGTTTGTTAAATAGAAATGTCTGCCTTTTGAAAGAAAAGCCATTATGGAGGTCTTATTGTACATAGACAGGGGTAGGGAAATGCATCATTTTACTCGCCATTGGCGAGTGAATTTTCTAACAGGGCGAGTGAATTTTTAGGTAGTTTTTGAAAACTGCAAACTATAGAGATATACCGAAAACTTTTTTTTTTATTAGTTAGCTATATTTTTCAACTTTCCTAATTATTGCGATGTAAACATGGTACTAAGTTCTATTTTATATTAAACTTTAATCTCTTGTTTATTTTTTTAAAATTTATAGGGAAGAAAAATATGAGAATGCATTATAGTAATAGTAACCAACTATTTTTGAGTTGCATAATTTTGTCATAAAAATTTTCAACTGTAGATTGCATTTTACTGGCTGGTGAAATAAATCCTTGGCTGGTAAGATTTTCTAGAAATTCCCCACCCCTGTACATAGATCTTCAACCTGAAAAAATACTTTGGATATCATTTGAAATTCAGGTCGACCAATTAGAGTCAAAACCCAAACCGAAACAATGAAAGTGAACCCGGCCTGCAACAAAAAATCTACTATTGATCCGATCCGAACCAAGAGTCGGTTCGGGTAAAAGCAAGTAACCCGATCTGATGCAGGACTCTAATGCAGATATCTTTCAGTTAGTGTAGTAAATTGTTTTACATGCTTCCTCAATTAGTGTGTGAAGCACAAAACTGGTTACACTATTTTTTTCCCAGCAAGATGGTGATCATTATTCAGCAATTGGTAAGTTTTCTATTAAATAAATTAACCAGTTTGTAGGTTTGTAGCAATTAAACTGTAATGCAAAACATTTTAATCAAGTCGTGTATTTAAAAAAGTACTCTATGATAAGTAAGCTAACATAATTAAAGAACTGTTGTAATGCAGATTAAAAATTAAGAGACTTTGTACTGTTTCTTGACTGATTGTAGTAGTATATAGGGGGTCCTTTGGCACACTTTTTATATTCCACTAAATGCAAATATTTAACGATTTTTGTAAGATTTTGCTCAAAAAATTTGACTGTTAAAATATTGGGGCTGTAACGATTTTATAACGATTTATCGAGCAAATGATGATAAAAATTGCATTGTGTGGCTATTTTTATTTTTTCTACTAAATTATGTAAAGAAGAAGTTTTAAGAAAAGGTTATAGAATAAACAATAAAAAAAACCTGATTATAAATAATAACGTAATCAATTTAGATAAAATAATCATGATTTTTAAATGTAAATATTTAATAATTATAGTGATGAAAAAATTTAGTCTGATTATAGATTGACGTACTTTCTTAATAGTCTACCAAAAGCTGATAAACAACCTTCCTCTAGGATAATATAGATATGAATAAGAAAAGCAAAGAGCAGCGTTATATAATAAGTTATCGGCATTATAACCAATCCTAAAATCTTTAGTAGCATTAAAAGCTATAGAATAGTATAAGTTATTATCTCCGGGAATATAAATATGAAACCATTCTTTAGTTTCGGGTATTAAATTCCAATTGTCATCACATTTAGTTTCTATCCAAAAATAAACACCAGGTTGAGAAAATTTAGAGGCTTGATCCATTTTGTATATTTTAGCGGTGAAAGTTAATTTTATTGTATCATTGAAACTATTAAATATAGTATAATTATTAGAGTTATCGATGCTATGATTTGTAATAACGGGGTCAAATTTAAAATAATGAAAGGTAGGCGAAAGACAATTAAAGAGTAAAGTACTTATGACAAAATATTGTAACATTTATTTAGAAAAAAATTGGACGTCAAATAAAGGATATAATCCTTCGGCTTAAAATTGAAATGTTAATTAAAAACCGTTGATATATGATATCCATTCCCAGTCAACTTTATCATTAAATTCTTTTAAAAAATCTTCGGATAAGACCTGATGATAGGAGATCCCTTCCCAGTCAACTTTATTTTTAAATTCTCTAATAAAATCTGCTGATAGTGTCTGATGAAATGATATATAATACCAGTCAACATGATTTTGAAATTCTCTAATAAAATCTTCGGATAATGTCTGATGAAATGATATACACCGCCACTCAACTTTATTTTGAAATTCTCTAATAAAATTTTCTGATAATTTTTCATTCTGTGATATACAATTCCAATTAAGTTTATCCTTAAATTTTCTTATAAATTCAATGGGCAATTTCATAATATTTTTACTTAAATGAAGATCAATTTTATTCATATATAATGAAATAAATGTATGAAATGTTTTATGATGGGATAAATTGATAAATAAATCTTTATATTTATGAATTATAATATCTTCTAATCTTTGAGCCGACACCATTTATACAGAAGCATTTTTATAAACACTTTTATTTTTCGTCTTTATTTAAAAGCAGTCGCAATTCATTAATAAATCGTATTAAAATATTTTTTAATTCCAAAACTTCATCTATTAATCTTTCTCTATGAGGTTCTTCTTCTTCATAATAATGGCCAAATTTTTTATTTAATTCACCAAGTTGAACGGAAAGAATTTTGTACTTAAAAACAGATATATTTTGGATTTCCGTAAATATTATTCTGGTAGTTTGATAGTTCGATAAAAGGTCCATTCGATTATTGTAAGATTTAAAACAAATTGTAGGATTAAGCTTTTTCTAATTCATAATCATAAAAGCCGTCATTATTTTTTCCTTTAAAATGAAAGATATAACCACCTTCATTCAGTTTTGTTATTGCTGCTTCAGAAATTTTTCCATGACTCTTTTTAAGAAAATAATCCTTTTCTACATCATTAACTTCTAATCTTGCAATAGTGGTATTTCCAAATTTTGTTTGAATTTTCTTCAACGAAATCAGTTTGTATTTCCCTGTCTCTAAATCTTTTAGCTTATGAGTTACAGGGAACGATCTGAGACTGTTGAATTCTTCCATTTATTAAGAAACAATTTTTGAAAGAAAATTTTTATAGTACAGACATCTGTACATAGAACAACCCTGTCCTAGGATTCGAACGCATCTCGGTACTTCTAATATTTTTATAGGAATTCCCCATTCTTCAAAGGTACTTTTCGGAAAAACTCCTCCTTTAAAAGCAAATGTCCCTCCGTATATCTGATGCAATTGTAAGAGATAATCTTTTACATTGTCGCTACTAATCCATAAGCCTGTATTATCTGAATATCGTTTAAATCTTAAACCATGGATATCGTTAGTACATCTACGAACTATTCCATGGTCTTGATCACCTAATTCATAGTTAGGTGTAAATACAGAAATCGTTTCACCTATTCCTTCTTTTAAATGAACCCAGCTTATTTCTCTCGCTATAGATTTAAAAGGAAGTATAAAACCTTGAACATTTATGATAAGAGTGACATCGTCCATTTATTAGAAAACATTTTTTTATAAATTAAATATTCGGCTTAAAATCCAAATGGTACAGTATCAAAGTTATCTAAAATTCTTCTTTTATCATATCCAAATATATATCTTTTATTCATTTTATTCACTTTAATACTTCTATCTTTTTGTATCTGAAATTGGTTTATTTCTACATCTATATGGTCAATTTCCCCAGTTATTGTTTTCATTCTCTCGGCAAAATTGAGCTTAGTTTCGCTCTCATAACTCATTTTAAATCCTTTTACTTTTCCTTTTACAGAACCATCGTTCAGAATATAACCATAATCTTTACTTGCTCCAGATATCCACGATTTCATATATTTATCTTCTCCTAATTCATCGGTCCACTCGCCTAACATACAACCCGTTTTTACTTTATTGGAGCCATCATCGATATACACAATACTATCTGTATCGTAATACATAACTTTATCTCCTAATTTATCAAGCATTTCATATAATCTTATTCTAGCCGAACTGGTTGTAAAAGCTGCTATATAAATATTCGTATTAAAGTTATTCTTGACATATTCATCTTTCATCTTATAATCCATTTGCACACACTCATCATTTAAAAATATCATATTCAAGTCTTTAATGCGGTCGTTCAGTATAATTCTATAAAAATCTGCCAATTCTGTTACATTCTCTGTTTGTTTCATATTTTTTCTCTGTCCGAACTTTCCCCATAAAGAGTTTAAACAAATTTTAGATATAAATCTCATTCCTGGGTTTTCTTTGATTTCTCCTAACCTTATACCCAATTTCTTTTCTACGCACCTTTTATATTCTTTTTCAGTTTTGAAATTTTCAGACCATTTATCATCTGTTTCTAATTTGATTTTCAAAAACATTTTAACATAATCCTTAAATAATGTATTAGATTTTTTTTCAAAATGCCAAACTTCATAGATATTTAAAATCTTATAACCTTTTTCAATAGCCAGTTCAACTTCGGTAGTTGTCCACGTACCAGTAAAACTTCTCTCCTCATCCGTATGATTACATTCATTATTCCGCATATCATAACATTTTTTACATTGTTTCTTTTCGCATTTTATAGGTTTTGAACATAATTTACACAAACTAAATATTAATTTTTCTCCTTTATAAGGTAAAACAGGATGATAGAGTTTTCTAGGTGGAAGTACTTTACATTGTATCAAACCATACCAATTCTTATCATATTTTTCCGGATTATAAATTTTTACCGGATGACCAACAGGATAGTAATCAAAGTAATTCACTGTTGGATAAAGTGAACAAACATCGATATATCTACCCTTTTCATTTTCTTTCATTTCGTATATTAATTTGGTAGGTTCGCACCTACCGCCGGTGAATGCGTTTCTAGGATTTAAAGGTTCTACAAAATCTCTTTTCCATTCATTTTTCATATATTTTTTAATTTCTTTGTGATTATCAAAATCACATTCCCATATTTCAATCAATTCAAATCCTTTATCTTTTATTTTTTTATTTATTTTTTGAGTTCTTTCATACAAATCTTTCATACATATCTGATTTTGAAGATTGACAGTGGATTCTGTAAAACAGCGAGGACAACCGTGCCAATGACATCCTTGAAACTGATAAACAGTGTTATTATAAAAACCGTCTACTTTATAAGTTTTATCACCTAATTTCAGTTTTTTCTCACCACCGTTTAAAGCATGCTGTATTTTGATATTGTGTTTTTTAGACAGATAGTCTAGCCAAATGATCGATTTCTTACTGAATTGATCCTTTGGAATACACTCTTCATCAATCGCTATTGTATTCAGTTGTGTGAATTTGTCTCTATATATAGCCATACAAACGCCTGCTAAAGTGACATATTTAAAAGGATCAATATTAGCAATATTTAGAAATAATCTTCGCAATTCTAAACATCCTTTTCTTAAAATATCAACATCAGATCTACAATATTTTATAATTTCTTTTTGAAAATCAAATGTTTCGTTTTTTACCGATTTATACCATTTATCAAAAGTTTTTCTTTGATCTAAAGTCATAGTATCATAACCATAATAGTATTTTTCAGGATATTTTCCTACATAATTTTGATTTTCCTTAGTGTTAAACAAATGAGGAAAATAACCTTTAGCCAATTCCGTTAGTCCAAACGTTTTAGGAAATTTTCTTAACGGAATCAGTGTAAAATTAATAGAATCGATAAACCTAATATTATATGCGTTTGCTTGCATATATATGAGTTTATTTCCTTGATATATTGTAAACACTTTAATTTTATTTTTAAAGCAGTATTTAGCTAGAAATTGAAAATCGAATCCTTTTCCATAATGCGCTAATACTGTATAAAAGCAATGTTTCTCTTGGAATAACCATTCACAATATTCATTTTCATTCTTAAATATTTTTTCTTTTCCGTTAAAATCATGATTTATAACTAGATTGACTTGGTGATTTCCTGTCTCTTGATTCGTTTCAACGTCAAAAAACATATATTTTTCTGTAAATGCTGACCTTTCACATTTCTCACACCATTTCCCTCTGTCTTTTATATTTTTGGGACAGATATTTTTACAGGTTCCCCCCTTAGATTCTTTCCAGCGTATATAACATTTATGATCTTCCAAAACCCACTTTCTGCAGTTTTTACATTGTCTTTCTCCACATTTATGATCTTTCGGTCCTCTTTTACTTCTACTGATATTTCTCTTACATTTTAAACATTTCCACAGTGTTTCACAGACTGAGTGATTTTTATGATTTTCGAAGCAGTTTTTTCCTTTAAAAGATCTAAAACAATCATTACACTGAATATCAACTCCTTCGCAATTACTCTCTTTCCTAAAACATCTATTGCATTTTAAAGAACATTTATGTTGATCACTTCTTTTATAACTGACTTTACAATAATCACAATAATTGTTTTTTCCTAAAAATCCTGTAACCGTTGTAATGACATCAAAATGATTTCTATTTTTTAAAATGTAAACACAATTATATTTATAGGCACCGCTGTATATTCTTTCGTTAAAATTTTCTCTGCAAAATATAGTTATTTGAATATTTAAAAAAATTTCGAATTGTTTAACATGCTCTAAATTACACATTTCTAACGGAATATCACACATTTCATGCAATTTTATCGCTAAATCTTTTTGTAATTTTCTACCCATTTTTATGTATCTAACGTCATTATCTGTAAGTTTTTCTAGATTCAATTTTTCGCATAAAATTTTACGATTTTGAATAGCTAAGGCTGTAACGATTGATCTAGCCAAACAGATATTATCGTCATTTTTAATTTGAAGAATACTTTTTTTATTGACAATATCGTTATTGTTCAGTAATTTCGATCGTTTACCGCCTTTAGGCAAATCAACGACAGTAAAAAAAAATTCACAGTCTTTAATATCCAGCTCTTTGTATTCAATTTTATGTGTTAAAACATCTAAATAGGTGTCATAGGCTTCTTTCGTTGACATCATTTTAGGGTGAAAGGGTTGCGTCAAAGAGGGATTGTCTACAACAATTTGGACCTTTCCTTCAATTTTTCCAATTGCTCTTCTGAATAAATCTTTTAAGATACTATAATACTGGCCTGGTGTGAGTTTGTTTATTTGTCTTATTTTATAAACATACATGTAAGTATTAAATTTTTTTATACATTTTTTTCCTGTCTCAACAATTTCGTAATCAGGCCTAAACAGATTTTCTAAATTTGTTTGCAATTTGACTTTCTTTTCTGTCTTTTTAATCAATTTTTCATCTTTATATTTCAAGCCGTAATAATCAAAGAGTTTTTTAAGTTTTGGACGGTTTTTCGGTTCATTTATAAATTGTTTCAATTTTTCATTCAAATCAGGAAATAATTTTTTAAGGTTGACCGCTGTTTTTATCTTTTTTTCTTCGTTATTTTTTGGATTAAATTCTGCTGTGTTATTGTTAAATTTTAAATCAAAAGAATCGAACATTTTTTTCAACTTATTTCTTTTCTTAGGATTTTTGATAAATTTTTTCTTCATTTCATTTAAATAATCTGTTGCGTCTATTTGTAATAAATCTACTAAAACGTATTTATATTTCCCAGTTTCTTTTATATATCCCAGTATCAATCTAATTAAGTCATCTTTTTTACATCGTTGGGGTTGATTTATATTTAAAAGTTTTACGACCTGCCTTAATTTTGAAATATGTATTTTTGAAACAGATATCAATCTTAGAGTTTCCTCCATTTATATAGAAGAAATTTTATAAACACTTTTTCCCCACGATTCTAATTTTGAAACTATCAAGGTCCAATTGAATAATTTCTGAAAATGCAACATTCAATATAATATTTTCAACTAAAAAATACGTTCAATTTAAAACACAACATTGAATATAATACTTTCAACTAAAAAAATACGTTCAATTTAAAACATTGAATATAATATTTTCAACTAAAATGCAACATTCAATATAATACTTTCAACTAAAAAATACGTTCAATTTAAAACACAACATCCTAAACTTATTTTGACGTTCGTTTGATATGATAATTGCTTTTTAAATGTCTTTTTTTATGAGCTAAAGTGTATTTTTTACCACATTCGCAATCAATTTTTTTATTTTTATTAGCTAAATGACAACTTTTGCAATTAGCGTAATGTTCCGTTTTGCAGTAACGAAATCGAGTATAAAATTGGTCTAAAGGTTTAGTCATCTGGCAATGCTTGCAAACTTTAGACAGCTCCATTTATTAAGAAACATTTTTTAGAAAGCTATTCCAAATGTCTTCGTTTTTCTTATTAAATTTTACTTTCAAATTATTATCAATATTATAATAATCTAATATTTTCTTTATGAAATATAGGTAATTTATCGACTTTTTATAATACACTAAATCTAAAAATTGAATAAACATTTCTTCAGCTTTATATGGAATATTTAACTTCAATTTCCATTTCAATGCTTTAAAACGACTTATTCTGGATTTACGTCTTTCGTTTAAAAAAACATCTATATTTTTATATGTAAAATATTCACCGTCCGAATCGTACATTATTTCACTTTTTTTCATCTGGTCATAAATTTTGAGATATTTTTCGGGTAATGGAAATTTGTTTTCTTTGTCAAAAGAATCCATTAAGTTAGAATCAGAATCATCTATTAAAACGTCTTTAAAAAAGTCACAATTCATTTATTTAAACTTATTTTAATGTAATGCATTTCCCCGCATACACGGGAGTTTTGATGAGTAATTTTATAAACATTTTAGCGGAAAAATTAAATTGACTTGATATCTTTTTCGTCAACCCAAGAGTTAAATTCGTCGGAATAATTTAACCATTTAACTAGACATTTCTTTCCTTTCTTTTTTATTATTTTTTCAATTTTAAACATTTTATCTTCCTTATTATATTTAACTAATTCCGGTTCATAATAAGTTCCTTTTATTTCATCGCCATTCAAATCCTTTATTCTATAAGTAATCGGGTCAGTGTTTAATATTTCTGAAACGATGAAAATTTCTTCAGTAAAAGTGGGTTGGTATCCGCGGGTAAAAGCAGTCTGGTATTTCGAAATTCTTATTCTATCGCCAACCTTGAATTTCGGTTTTCTTATTATTTTTTCTTCGTATAAATTTTTATAAACTTCAGATTCGTTTTCTTCTCTACTCGCTTCGCTAGGCGTCATTTTGATAGACCTGTGTCTGGTATTATTATAATTTTTAACTAATTCGTCCAATACATCTATATATCTTTTAGTATTGTTGGCGGCTAGATAGGTTCTAATTTTTTTATTAATTGTCCTGTTAAATCGTTCGACAACAGAACATTTTATTTCAACATTTTCTGTTGTAAACCACTGAATATTATTATCTTTAAACAATTTTAAAGTTAACTTATTTACGAATTCGGTTCCTTTGTCAGTTTGCAGTTTTTCAGGGATTCTTTCTTTAAATATCTTTTTAAATGCCTCAGTAACTTCTTGCCCTGTTTTTCTTTTTATCGGAATGGCATACGCGTATTTACTAAATATATCTATCACTGTCAATAAGTAATTAGTTCCGTTATTATATTTACTAAAAGGTTTGATAAACAATAAATCTGCTTGCCATTGGTCATCGATATGACTTACATAAACCCGTCTTCGTTTAAATTTGCGAATTAAAGGCTTATGTCTGGTATAAACATCTTGGCTGTGTAAAAAATCTGTAATTTGCTTTTGACTGAAACCTGTTTTCCGTTTTAATTCATTGATACCACAGTAACCAGATTTGGGATTATAATATATTTTTTCTAAGATACTGTTAGGATCTTTCATCCCTAAGATACTTTTAGGACCTGAGGTTTTCCTAAAAAAACACTCTTTTTAGAACCACAATTTAGACAAATACCTTTCATCATTGGCTTGTTATTTTTAGAAATTGCATTTTTAATATCTTTAGTTTCTGTGTGGTTTTTACATTTTAAACAATAGAGCTTTGTATTTATAGATCCCATACCAAAAGATTTTTTAGCTTTAATAATCGGTTTTACAATTCCTCTTTCAAATCTTTCTCTAATCGTAGGATTTTGAATATTATCTAATTCATCAATCATATTCTTATCGCATACTTCATTTCTACTTTTTGTATCTTTATTTTCTAAATAACATTTGTCATGCTTATATGCAATTTCATCCACTCGGTTAACAGGTTTAGACGAATTTTTATACGTTAAATCAGGATTTAATCGCGTTTTCCCCCATAATAATTGTGTCCCCGGGCCTGTAAAATTATGGCCAGGTAAATGCATTTCAAAAGGTAAATTACTAATGACTTTATTCAGAAAACCCGATCCAGTTTGTCCGCATTTTAAACATCCGCCTTTAAAATTACCCTTTTTAGTTAAAGACGTAACAACAAATTTTTTACTTTTACAACTCATTTATTAGACAGCAAAAAGCTGACGCTTTCTAAGAAGAATATTTATATCCATTCAACTTTATTTTTTTCACATACTTTTCGATTGGGAAATATACTAAATTATTTATAAAATCTTGTTCTCTAACATACACTTCTTCTTCTGAAATTTTTTTAGCTTTCAACAAATTTAACCGTTGTTTATAAAAATTATAACATTGCTTGTATTCTTCTTTTCGTTCCAAAATATTTAAAGATTTCTCAATGACTTCTACAATTCCTGCACTCAAACTCAAAGCGGCCAGTGGTATAAACGCAAAAGCTGATAATCCCGAAGCACTTAGCATAAATTTGCTAACAGATAAGGAAATACTTATCTTTTGATACAAATTGTAACTTTTCCTATAAACATATAATCTCTTTTCTAAATATTCTTCCATTTATATAGGTTCAAAATTTTTTCTGTATCTCATTTCGGAATTTACTAAATCTAGCATAAAGAAATTACCCATACAAGATTTATATTTTTCTAGAAATTCTTTTTTTGTTAGATTTCCGTCTATTTCTCTTATTATCTGATTGATTTCCCTAGGCTGTAGTTTAAAAAATATGAAGTAATTACAATTTTTTCTAATATTTATAGGAGTTGAGTAATAAGACTGCGTTAAATAAATAATGGATGCATTTTTCTTTCGACCTCTTATAAACAAATCCTCTATAACTTTCTGGTCTTTTTCTGTAACACAATCGTCGAAAACAACGAGATTTTTTTCTGAGGAAACTAAATCGTCGACAGTAATAAATTCACTCAAATCTGAAGAAAATAATACATTCTTTTTATATTTATCATACAATTTTAATAATTGCTTTCTTTTATTTTTACTTATTTTTTTACATTTTAAAATATCGTCTTTTTCAACACCTTCAAACAGTGTATAATTTTCTTGCAATTTAGAATACTTTGGCTCGGAAATATCTTTTGCGCATAAATATAAAGCGTCGAAATCTAATCTTAAATTACTAGGATTCTCAAAACCGTTTAATAAATTTATTAGTAAATTTGTCTTTCCACAACCTGACGGGCCGATTATTAATAATCTGAAAGGATGTCTGGGTAAAAAACGATGTTGTTTAGGGTCAGGTAATTCTTCCGGTTCTGTGTAATCTTTAATTTTAATCATTTATTAGACAGCGAAAAGCTGACGCTTTCTAATGTTACTGCCAGTAAAAGCATATTAGCTGTCAGTAAAAATAGGCGGCGAAGCTGTCGCTTCTAATTTAAAACTATATAAATGGATAAAATAAACGATTTAGAAAAAGATCGAAATAAGAAACAGAAAGAAGAATTAAAAAATGCAATAAAACTTGTCAAATTACAAGCAGATATTAGAAAAAATAATGAAGAACAGCGTGATAGAAAGCTAGGTATAGACAAAAGTTTAACTGAATTTCATAAACCTGTCACTAAAAAATTAGAAGAACAGGATAAAAGTAGAAAAGAAAATATTAAATCTATCAGTGATAAATTGGACGAATTAAATATATCTTTACAGCCTATTGCAGAATCATCTAGAACTATTCCTGAAGCGATCGAAGATGTCAAAGAATTATATAAAGAACCACCACTTATTTATAATGTTGATCAGTATTTAGATACAGATTATTTAATAACTGAAAAATTATACAGACCTTCGAAACTCCTAGACAATAAAGTAAAATTAGATGAAATGTATGCAAAGGCTAAGGAGTTAAAAGAAGAATTATCGAGGAAAAAAGGCAACTTACAAAGTACAATTACGCGGGCTAAAAATCTTTCAGAGGAGATATTAAGTCAGAAAAAGGATGAATTAGACACTGTTAAATATAAAGAAGATGAGCTACAAAAATATCTGGCTAGATTAACTACAATTCGAGGTAGCGAAGTAATGAAAATCGGTAAAGGATTAGATTTATTATCTGAATTAATTGAAAAAATATGTCAAGGTAGCAAGTCGAAAAAATTAAAAAATGAAGTAAAACTGCTAATAGACAAACTTATTAAAACTAAAAAAATAACTAACGGAGATAAAGAACGATTATACAATCAATTTCTTCTTTGAAAGCGTCAGCTTTTTGCTGCCTAATAAATGAGTTATGTAAAAAAGAAGATTCATTTGAGTGACGGACAGATTAGTAAATTGAAATCTGCTCTCAGAAAAAAAGAAGAACTGACACTGCAGATAGACAATTCTAAACCTTCCAATTATGAAATGTATTTAACTAAAACACAGATTAATCAGATTAGTAAAGGTAAAAGAATAAATATAAGCAAAACTCAATTAGATAAAAACGGTGGATTTTTACCTTTTTTAATTCCCATTTTAACATCCCTAGGGCTCGGTGCTGCGAGTGGTGCAGCAGGTTGGGGGACTAAAAAAATCCTGGATAAAATTTCAGGATCTGGAGTTTTTCAACCTTGGGAAAACAAAGGATCTGGTCTTAAAAAAAAGTCAGCTTCCCTGTCTAAAAAAAAAAAATCCCGATAACAAAATTGGGTATATCAGATGAAACGATTAAAGAAAATATGAAAGATGAAAAGGGATTCAGAGGTGTTTTCTCTTCGGATTTACTTCCTAAAAAGATTGGAAATTTTGAAAGCGGGATTATTAATTTAGATATTTCGACAGGTCCTGGAACACATTGGGTTTGTTATTATAATGACCCGAAATATAACTATGTAGAATATTTCGATCCTTTTGGGGAATATATATATAAAAATATCAAACTCAGAGAAAAATATATTCCTGAAAATATTATGAAATTTCTTAAACTGTCCAATAAAAAAGTCAATATAGCTCACAATGATAGTTTTTTACAAAAACCTACTTCTGTAAACTGTGGATTATTTTGTATGAAATATATAAAAGAAAGAAATACCGGTAAATGTCCAGAATGTGTACTTAATTCATTTACCCAACAGCCTAGCGATTATAACGAAGAGCTTGTTTTTCATATTTAAAGAATTTTTACTGTCTAATAAATGATCAAATTGAAACCAAAAAGTCATGAAAAATCAGAGGATTTCACTGTTGAATTTCCTAAACCTCTTAAATTAAAAAAATTAGCATTGCAATCTTTTACTATGACAGTTTCATGGTTTAACATAACAGATAAAACTAATACGTTTGACGTATACACAGATGAGAATAATGTTAAATCTATCACTATTCCTTATGGTAATAAAAATGTTGAAGATTTAAATATAGATGTAATGAAAGTGTTTGGTTCAGACGATCCTCCGGTAAAATTTGGTAGAATACAATCTAGACTGAGAATGCTTATTAAATTAACTAAAGGTTGGAATATCGATTTAACAAAAAGCGATTTTCATAAGTTAATAGGCTTTGAAAAAAAAGTTTACGAAAGTCATGATGAAGAGACTGTAATAGAAGGTGAAAATATAGCAGATATAACAAACGGAAACGACATTATATATATTCATTGTGATGTAGTTAATGGATCTTTAATCAACCAGAATAATTCAGAAGTTATTTATTCTTTCACACCGAGGGATGTACCGGGTGTTATCATTTCGAAAGAATTCAATAATTTAATATATTATCCTGTGAATAGGGATTCAATTCGTAGAATAAGGATGAGAGTTACGAATCAAAATGGTGAATTAATTGATTTAAATAAAGGTTTAATTGAGTATAATTTTCGAGTCGTAGAGGAAAACGAAGACTATGTTGAAAAAATATATCAATTGATATTAACTAAATTTTCTCAATAAATAAATGAATAAACACAGATTATATAGGAAAAGTAAAAGAATTCAAGGAAAAGGATTTTTTAAATCTAAAAAAGTAGATTTGAATGAAAAAACAGTAGTTGACAGATTGACTGATGCTGACATATTGAATGAAATATTTTCAAAAAAGATGAAAGGAACAGGTCTAAAAATTCTTCCTAAATAAATGGAAAAAATTTATGATCTAAGAGATACTCATTATTATTATAATAACGATATAAAAAGTAGCGAATTAAAAAAAATAAGATTGCCTAGTACAAGCCATAATGACAAAAAAGAAAATACTACGTTTCATTTCGAAATTACAGATACCAATGATCCTATTTCATTATCGGAGAGTTATCTGGAGACAAAGTGGAAAATTGTAAAATCCAGCGGTGCATCTATAAGCGACGATAATGTCGCAGCTGTATGTTCTATGAAAGGCGTAAAACTTCAGATAGGTAAACAAATAATCGAATCAGTTGGAGACTATCACTCCTACATCCTGCAGGTTAAGAGACTCAAGGATTATACCAGAGATTATTCAACATCAGAAGCCACCAATATAGGTTTTTATCCGGATACCAATGATAGTGCTGATAGAAATAAAAATTTACTTCAAGACGAGGGTACGATAACTGCTACAACCCCTATAAAAGATGTCGTCAATAAATTAAAAATTGTAAAAAATGAAAACTACAATAAAGGATTTAAAAAAAGATGGGAATTGTCTAAAAATAGCAATTCAGTTACAACATGGACACCCTTAAAGGAAATTTTTGATTTCGTCGCAGAATATAAAAAAGCAATTTCTGGTTTTATAATAAGACTGGAATTCCAAAGAGACGATAGTAGAAATATGATTTATACAGACGATGCAAATCCAGATTATAAAGTAGAAATTGAAGACATAGCGCTGTGGGTGAGATACGTCGACTTTAAAAATGGTGCGGAGATTCTCTATAATGAATTAAAATTATCTAATACGGATATAGAAATAAACTGGAATCAGTATGAAATTAACAGATCTAGTCCTATTAATAAATATAAAAGTGGTTCTGATTCTATATCTGCTACATCCGATGAAGTTTTAAGATTATTTGTAATACCGCAATATTTTGACAGAAATGAAAATCCTAAAAAAAATAATATGATATTTGATAATTTGGATATGATCGAATGTTGGTTGATGATTAACAGATCGCCGTTACCAGCAGAGCGATATTCGATGAATTTTAGTAAAAAGGATTATAATAGATTATATGAATCTTTTCTGGAATCAGGTCTCAATAATCTAAATACAGAAACCGGTTGTATGGTAAATTATTCAGATTTTGGTAAATTATATCCCATAATTCATTTTGATTTGTCAAATCATGTAAATTATACCACTCTTGAAAATTTGAGAATAGAATTCAATTGGAAATTAGAAAATGAAACAAGCAAAGAATATGTATTTTACTATATTTTAGAAGTAAGAAAGAAATGTATATTAAATATGAATAAAAAAGAAATTACTATGATTAAAACGTTAGGAGAATAACATTTTTTAGTCTTTATAAATGGCTGTTTATTATCCACCGTATGATAATCCAGAGCGAAAAGGCCCTATCGGACCCCACGGTATAGGTTTTAAATTAACGGACGATGGTCATTACGATATGGAAAATAAGATATTAAAAAATGCTTCAGATCCAATCGATGATTTAGATTTAACCACTAAAAGTTTCGTTTTGAATAAAATAGAGAATAATCATTTTGAACTAAAAGATTTTATAGTAAAAAATAATACTAATTACGATAGTAATTTTTTAACCTTCGCTGAAGAAACAGGTAATAGAATTAAAGAATTGGATGAAAAAACTTTACATTTTATCGATGGAAAATCTATTGACGCTAAAGGAAAAAGAATAGCAAATGTTGCAGATCCAATAGATAATCAAAATGCTATCAATAGACGCTATTTTGAGAAAAACGCGTTAATATTAAAGAGTGATAAATTTGATGCAAAAAATAAAATAATTACGAATATTTCGGAACCCGAAAACGATACAGACGTAGTCAATAAAATATATGTAGACAGTAAAGATATCTGGGTTACTATAAAAGATGATTTTCAGACTTTTACAGATAAAGAATTTACCAAAGTAAATTTCGATTTGATGAGTTCTAAATTACTGGATCAAGAAATGCGATTATCTGCTGATATGGATATGAAAATTACTATATATTTAAAAAAGAAACAGGTAGTCATGCATAATATTTATGCTGATTATGATCTTAATACGAATGCATTGATAAAATTAAAAATCAATGATAAAATTATTTTAGAAAGAAGAATGGCTGAAAGAGATTCAGCAACTTGCTTGGCCTACGGAAAACGCAATGATATCATTACATTTTCAATATTGCCTGATGGTGAATCAGACAGTTTAAAACCTTATATTCATATTGAAAAAATCCCCTTTTAAAAATATTTCATTATTAAATGGATATCAACTGGGACGAATTTTCTAAAACTAAAAATTTATCCGAAGATGTCCTACGAAATTTGAAAGATCAACTCAATTGGAAGTTAGTTTGTAGATATTCAGTATTATCCGAACCTTTTATGGAAGAACTCATAGATTATGTTGAATGGAATGTTATATGCATTTTTCAAACACTTTCCGAAGAGTTTATCGAAAAGTACAAAGATGAATTAGATTGGAATTTAGTTTCTAAAAATCAAAAACTGTCTGAAGAATTTATACTAAAACATTCGAATTATATAAATTGGATTGTTATATCTCAATTTCAAGTCTTAAGTGACGAATTTATTCAAAAATATCATGAAAAATTAGATTTACATAAAGTATCCAGGTTCCAAAAACTTTCAGAAAACACAATGTGCACTTTGGAAGAAGGATTGAATTGGTTGCTAATAGCACGCTTTCAAACATTTGGTGAAAGATTTTTAGAAAAATATATGCATAAACTCGATTTTTGTAATCTCATTGAATATAAGTTTGATCAGTTACCAGATAATTTTTATAACGATAGATGGAAAAAAATTCTTTCCGTTCAACTGGGTGAATTAAATAAAAAATTTGGCCATTATTATGAAGAAGAAGAACCTCATAGAGAGAAATTGGTGGATGAGATTTTGGAATTGAAAAGTATTTTAATCCGATTTATTAATGAATTGCGACTGCTTTTGAATAAAGACGAAAAATAAAAGTGCTTATAAAATTGCTTCTACATAAATGGTGGCAGCTCAAAGGTGAGATGATATTTTAATTAATAAATATAAAGATTTATTTATTCTTATTAATATTATCTTAGAAGAAGGTTTTTATTTCTTATTTGTCAGGCATTCAGATTAATTTCCGTAAGAGAAAATGCGATTAAAACCGAACGCAAACAACATATTCAAGGACTCATTTATAGAACCCGCTTCGAGTTCTGATAAGAGATTCAAAAACTGATACCGATTCAAAGATTGATAACAGATACAACAGCCGTGCGATTTAAACTGAGCTGAGCGGAAATGCGTTCCAAAAATTTTTTGATTTCATGCCGTGCGTCCATCCCCTGCGTCCGTTCTAATCGAAAATTCTGGAAGCTATGACGTTGCATTGATGACGTTGCACTGGACGTGGTTCGAATATAAATAGAAATGAATATTGAATAAAGAGGGTTATATCTTTCATTTTAAAGGAAAAAATAATGACGGCTTTTATGATTATGAAGTAGAAAAAGCTTAATCAGGCTGTTTGTTTTAAATCTTACAATAATCGGATGGACCATTTATCGAACTATGAAAATCACTAAATAATATTTACTGAAATTCAAAATATATCTGTTTTAAGGTTTCTTTTCTGGCAAAGATGGGTTCATTTCCACACAAACTATTTTTTTTTATTTTTATCGAACTAACAGAATAGTATTTATAATTGCTAATAAAAATAGAGATCTATTCAAAATTTAAAACATATCATAAAAATCATTTAACTTTTATTTCAGACTTCAACATAATGCAATTGATATTTCTTATTTATTTCATCTGTCTAAACTTTGTTCGAATGGATTTTATTTAATCTATCGAAAATTTATTTAGAAATAAATGTTACAATATTTTGTCATAAGTACTTTACTCTTTAATTGTCTTTCGCCTACCTTTCATTATTTTAAATTTGACCCCGTTATTACAAATCATAGCATCGATAACTCTAATAATTATACTATATTTAATAGTTTCAATGATACAATAAAATTAACTTTCACCGCTAAAATATACAAAATGGATCAAGCCTCTAAATTTTCTCAACCTGGTGTTTATTTTTGGATAGAAACTAAATGTGATGACAATTGGAATTTAATACCCGAAACTAAAGAATGGTTTCATATTTATATTCCCGGAGATAATAACTTATACTATTCTATAGCTTTTAATGCTACTAAAGATTTTAGGATTGGTTATAATGCCGATAACTTCTTATATAACGCTGCTCTTTGCTTTTCTTATTCCTATCTATATTATCCTAGAGGAAGGTTGTTTATCAGCTTTTGGTAGACTATTAAGAAAGTACGTCAATCTATAATCAGACTAAATTTTTTCATCACTATAATTATTAAATATTTACATTTAAAAATCATGATTATTTTATCTAAATTGATTACGTTATTATTTATAATCAGGTTTTTTTTATTGTTTATTCTATAACCTTTTCTTAAAACTTCTTCTTTACATAATTTAGTAGAAAAAATAAAAATAGCCACACAATGCAATTTTTATCATCATTTGCTCGATAAATCGTTATAAAATCGTTACAGCCCCAATATTTTAACAGTCAAATTTTTTGAGCAAAATCTTACAAAAATCGTTAAATATTTGCATTTAGTGGAATATAAAAAGTGTGCCAAAGGACCCCCTATATACTACTGATTGTTTATATTTTTAAAATGTATACATTAATATGCAAGTGCACATATGTGTGCACCAGTGATTTTTTTTTTTTTTTTTTAATTGTGTATTTGCAGAGTGTGTGACATCTGGCCGAAAAAGTAGCAAGCAAAACTAAACACTGTATGTACTGTATAAACAAGAAAATTAATCGACACTGTTTGTTTTTAAGCATTTTGCATATTACAGGTCATCACTTTAATCATTGTTTATATCAGTGTTGAATTCAGACACTTTTCTCCAGGAGGGATTGCACTTTTTGACCATTGAAAACACAAAATCTCAAATCTTCTGGGGGGGGGGGGGTGAAATCAACACTGATTTATATTTAAAAAATTTATACTTTAATATGCGAGTGCATTTATGTGTGCACAAGTTTTTTTTTTTTTTTTTTTTTAATTCGGTATTTGCACAGTTCATGACACCTGGCCGAAACAGTACTCAGTACAATATTACTCAGAAATAAATTAAGATATATTTTAACTCTCTGAGCGGTTTGAGCATATTTTTCTGTTTCCCAAAAACAACTTTAATCTGTTGTAGACAAAAATATTTTCAGCAGAATTGTATTTCAAGATGTCTATCAAATAAAGGAGCATGAAGTGTATTTTAGAAACAAACAGGAAAAGAAAATTTTAATTAAAATTATTTTTATAAGCATTTTTATGAAAATGCCGGAATGCCTTCAAGATGCTCGGAGGGTTTAAAAAATATATATATATATATATTCCAATCAACCCAGTAGCAGAAACAGTGCAGTACGGAAGCGGGCGCTGCAGATTATTTTAAACCTTGCAGATTAATCCACCAACTTAAAAATAAATGCTGGGCTTAAAAAATAGCTGAAATTTGCTTTAAGTCTATAGATTTATGGTATTTGTTGTATCCTTATATTATATATATTCTTTATAAATGGAAATTTTGCTTACTTTAAGTGTTTCTGTTATTTCTTATGATAGTAGGCTTATTGGGTCACAGATAAATTTTTGTTTGCTGCAGACTGACGCAGAAAATTCTGCTTCTGGGCCAATGTATTTATATATTTATGCATGTAAGCATTCGCTGTTTTCTGTGGTAAAAATCTGTATGTACTTTAATGCAAATAACTTAAAAGTAGAGCTGGGCGATATATTGATAAAATTGATATAAAATGGTAATTGTGATAACGATATTAAAAAACCTTACAAAACGGTATATCATGAATATCATAATCGTGATGTAAACCGTGATTATCGTGGTTCTTCATTAAACCGCAACATTAAGCAGCACTTCTTCAGATTCGACCCAGTCTAAACCGTGGTATTAAATACTGAATCGTCTGTTCCGATTATTATGATACTAACGGAGTGTCTCCTCTCAAGTCTAAACCGTGGTATTAAAAATACCAATTCCTCGGTTTCAGTATTCTTGATATTAACGGTGCGACTTCTGCCAGTCTAAATTGTGATATTAAATACCGACTCCTCGGGTTCAATGTTCATGATACTAATGGTATGTGATTTCGTTTTGGTGGGTGATTAAGTATCGTACATGCAGTTTTCTGTGTGATCACTGACATCAGATGATACATATATATATATATATTTATGGTATTGACGGTATAAGCTGAATCTCTGAGCATATGCGTTTTATGCTTCAGACACCATGTCTTTCATTTCATTATGGTATTTAGATTTCAGCGATGTTGATGAATATTTGCTCTTTGTTATCGAACAATGTGTGAATCAGGACGATAAAGAAATGAAATATAACATTTTATTTGCAACAGTGGATTTAATTAGACAAATGAAATAATAATTATATAGCTGGGTCCTCAGGGCCACTTTTCTAACTTTGGCCGAGACCCCTCATGTGGCATATCATTGGAAAGGCCTGTGACCACTTATTCATGTTATGCACCTCCGGTGACCACCCCCCACTTCCACGTCTGGGGGGCACTTTTCTAAATTTTACCGAGACCCCTCATGTGACATATCATTGGAATGGCCTGTTGCCGCTTATTCATGTTATGCCCCTCCAGCATCCCTATCCCCCCCATGGGAGGGCCTTTTCTAAATTTTGCCCCCCCCCCTTATGTGACGTATCTTGCAAAGACCTGTGACCGCTTGATCATTTTATGCATTTCCGGTGCTCCGCCCACCACTTTGCCCCCCAAGGTGGCACTTTCCTAAATTTTGCCGACACTCATCATGTGACCATTTATTCATGTTATGCACCTTCAGCATTCCTCTCCCCACTTGTCCCCCCCTTGCGGGAGGGCTTTTTTCTAAGTTTTACCGTCACCCTTCATGTGACATATCGTTGCAAAGGCCAGTGACCGCTTAATCATTTTATGGCCTTCCGGTGCATCGCCCACCACTTGGACACCCCTGGGGGGGCACTTTTCTAAATTTTGCTGACACCCATCATGTGACATCATTGGAAAGGCCTGTGACTGCTTATTCATGTTATGCACCATCAGGGTCCCTCTCCCCACTTGTCCCTCCCCCCCCCCCCCTCCGAGGGAAGGTCTTTTTGTATATTTTGCCATCACCCCTCATAAGACATATCGTTGCAAAGGCCTGTGACCGCTTAATCATTTTATGGCCCTCCGGTGCACCGCTCACCACTTTTCCCCCATGGGGGGCACTTTCCTAAATTTTGCCGACACCCGTTATGTGACATATCGTTGGAAAGGCCTGTGACTGCTTAATCATTTTATGCACTTCCAGTGCTCCGCCCACCACTTTGCTCCCCTCCCCTCCCCGGGGGGCACTTTCCTAAATCGATATATCGGAATATGATATAAAGATGCTGATTTATCATGATATTTAATTCTAGACATTGCCCATTCCTACTTAAAAGTGCTTTGCCATCGATCAGCATGATACCGATATCTATGTACCGATAATATTGTACCGATGTAATGATACCGATAATATTGTACAATACATTTTCATCATTATCTAACATTAGTGCACACAAAATGCATTTGTATGCACTACATAGTTTATTATCTACCGATTCTAATAAGGATTTTATGATCGTAGTAGATATGAATGTATTTTATATGAAATTAGTACCAAATAATGAGAGATTTATTGATGTTGTTATGTCAGTAAATAACATTTTAAAGAGTTAGACTTTTTTGTTTGGTGCCATCAAGTTTTGACGGGTTCCATCTAGTGAATCTTTAAGACTTTTTTACTGTTGCTATAGAAATATTTTAGATTATTAATAATTTGTCTCGAATGAGTCATAAAAGGCCAACCCTGCCGCATGGCAATTAAAAAATATTATCTATCGCCAAATAAAATACAGCTTTTTCATCTCTAGTTACGTTTAGCTTTTTATTTTTTTAAATGGTGCAAGGACACGGTATCTAAAATGTCACTAATAATATGTGCATCCATTGTCTGCAATTTTCTATAATCTACGTTGCTTAGCAAAAGTAAATATCACAAATTTCACCTATCTGTTTCTGAAAATTATTGTGAACTTCAACCATTGATGGCCAATTTGTGCTGAAGTGGAAAAGACCATCACATCAAAAATACCTTTTGTCACAATTTTTGTTGCTGGCAAAAATTATACTAGTATTTTAAAACAGGGTTTTAAGGATTTTATTTTAACTACATGAGGCAAGAATGAAGAGATACTGATACTTAAAGCATATGGTTGCTCTACTCATTGGTTAAATCTTCTAGGTGACAATATAACTCCACAAACAATTACAAAACATGTCATTGAAATACAAAAGTACTTTCACAATTACCATGCTGTATATGCTTGGTTAAAAGAATGCAATGATCATTTTACACTACTCTTACCTTGCAACTTTTACTAGAATGGTCAGATAACTTGTTTTGAAACTTTTATCAATAACCACAGCCATTATACTAAAATTATTAATACACTATTAACATTTCTTTGAAATTATCAGACTATAATCTTTATAATGTTAAAGATCTTCTTTTGCAATTATAACCAGTTGAAAACACTTTAAATAGTCAGGAATGGGAAATATATCATTTTGCTTGCCACTGGCGAGTACCTTTCCTCGCAGGGCGAGTGGATTTTTAGGCAATCTTTGAAAATACTGCAGGCTATATAAGGTCTGGCAAAAACATTTTTTTAATAGTTGGTTATATTTTTCAAATTTACTTCGATAGTGCTAAGTTCTATCTTATACTAAACTTTCCTCTGTTGTATATATTTTTTAATAACAATTAATAATTTCTTAGTTACAGTGACTACTATAGTAACAATTTCTTAGTAACAGTGTAAACTATTTTTGCTGTGTGTTTTCTCATTGTTTTTGAACTGTACGTTGTATCTTGTTGGCTCATAAAATAAATCTTTGTTTGGTAAGATTTTCTGAAAATTCCCCATCCCTGTAAGTAGTAGTATCAATACAAAAACCCTTAATGGGTTAAAAGTTAGTGATGCAGCACTTTATCTTATTCTCTAAGAATTTTAAATATGGAACTTAAAAATAATGATATCAAATTTTGAGTGACGCTATGCTATTAATTAGGGATTGACCGAAGCAGCAATTTTGCCGAATACCGAATACCGAAGCTTCGGTCGAAGTGTACGCCGAATATTCGGTATTCGGCGACCGAATACTTGAAAATTTTTAATACGCATTTTTGCATATACTAGCTTTTTTAATAAACTTTAATTGAAATGAAATTCTCAATAATTTAATTCAGTTACATTTTTATTCTTAAATCTAATTAATAAAAAATTTAATGACTTTCTACTCACAAATTTATTAACCCATCACTTTTTATTATTTTATCACTAGTCAATACCCAAAAATAACCTATGAAAGTATTAAACTATGCAGGCTATTATTAAGGATAAGGACTACCAGAATAACAAAAGTTCATTCAAATAAAAAGAAACAATGTTGTTAATAAGCTGATTTACTGACTGTCTAATTATAAACATATTGAATAGGAATGTTCTCAAAATACAAAAAGTATCATATCAATTTGTACATTTAACTATTTTCTATCAAATATTTTGATTAATATTTTAACACTGTGGTGATGAAGATTACAAATTTGAACGATTTTGATATAACGGTTATAAAAGCTATAGGATAAGCATTGGAGTATACTTATTGGATGTGTGTATTTTCTTTAATAACCTTAGATATACAGATATGAACTCTAATATACTTATTTGATGTGTATATTAAAGAAAATACATATTAAATAAATTTAAATTTAAAAAAAAACTAATGTAGAAGTAATTAAAATTAAATAATGGATGCATCTTCCTTACTTTTTTCTTCTTCTCTAGTTGGCAGTTGTTTTGATTTCACCCCTATGTAGACTATTTTAGGAAGGAAAAAGTTTTTTTGAAATAAAAAATGGCCTTTGACTTGTTTTTTGTAGTGCAAGCTGAATTCTGAACTCATGCACATAATATTAAACCTCATTGTTTAGCCTATTCTACTGCTAAGTAAAAGACAATTCTTCTAATTCTAAAAAAATACTTATCTGCAATTATTCGGCCGAATACTTAAAAGTATTCGGCCGGAGCCGAATATTCAGTTTACATGCCGAACCACCGAATACCGAATCAACTATTCGGTATTCGGTCAATCCCTACTATTAATTATAATCTCTGTATATATTTCATCATTTTATTTTTTTATAATCGCATGTGCAAAAATTATGTTCAATTTAAAAAGATGTATAAAAGTTTAATCATTGATGCTTTATCATTCATATCTCTCATAAATTCAAAGTATGAGTTTAAAAAGATATGGGAACTACTTGCGAATTCACCCGGAGTCCGCTATCTTGTTTCTTTGTTGGTCATTTATAATCACTTTATGCTTAATTTAATAACATAACAACAACAAACATAATATAAACAACAGCAAACATAACATAAAATAAATAAATCCAAATAAATAAATTTAACATCGGCGATGATCAACAAAGAAACAAGGCGGACTCCGGGCGAATCCGCAAGTAGTACCAAGATATGAATTAAAAGTATTCTATTTTTCATGCACTTTTTCTAAAATTTTGGTATTTCATTAAGTTTATTTTGTTTCTAGGAAAATTTAATCCAATTTTATCTATGAAGGTGTACTTTTTTAATCTTTTGATCCTAAACCTCAAAAAAGTAATGATATCAATACAAAAACCCTTAACGGGTTAAAAGTTTGACGCAGCACTTTACTTTATGGCTATATGAATCTGAAATATGGGTCTTAAAAATTCTGATATCAAGTTTTAAGTGACGCTGTGCTATTAAAATGAATTTATATATATTTAATTTTTCTTTTTTGTTGTATTTATTTTTAATCAGTGATACTTTTTCATTCAAGATATGAGTTTTAAAAGATATGATATCAAAATTAAAGTGACGCTGTGATCTGACTTAGATTAGTTAAAAAATTACTTTACACATACTTGTGTTTTGTCTTCTGAAATATATTTAGAAATTGAAACATTTTTTTTTTTCAATACACTATCAAATATGTCATACATTTTCTCAGCTGATGTTATGTATTAAATGTATTTAATTCAATAAATTTATTTATCTTTTGCGTCACGATATCCAGAACCATCGGTAAAATTTGTGTAAATGTTTTCTTTGCATCACACTATCTATTTGCATACTATTTACTTAGTTAAGATACTATGACGCAAAATAAACGTTTACACAAGTTTTACGGATGGTTCTGGATATCGTGACGCAAAAGATAAATAAATTTATTGAATTAAATACATTTAATACATAACATCAGCTGAGAAAATGTATGACATATTTGATAGTGTATTGAAAAAAAAAAATGTTTCAATTTCTAAATATATTTCAGAAGACAAAACACAAGTATGTGTAAAGTAATTTTTTAACTAATCTAAGTCAGATCACAGCGTCACTTTAATTTTGATATCATATCTTTTAAAACTCATATCTTGAATGAAAAAGTATCACTGATTAAAAATAAATACAACAAAAAAGAAAAATTAAATATATATAAATTCATTTTAATAGCACAGCGTCACTTAAAACTTGATATCAGAATTTTTAAGACCCATATTTCAGATTCATATAGCCATAAAGTAAAGTGCTGCGTCAAACTTTTAACCCGTTAAGGGTTTTTGTATTGATCTAACTTACGGTGCAAAAGGGGACAGTGGTCAGAGATCTGTGCAAATGTATGCAGAACACTACCTTCACAAACCTCAGAATCAAATGTTTGCACGTGTTCATCAACAACTGAAAAGGAAATGTTCCTCGTTCGGTATCTGCCGCTCTGTTGAGTGCGAAACACCAAATCGACGAGTAATACCTCTTGTGCTGAAACTTGGCTGTTTTTCGACAGACTATGTAATAAGATAGCTTCCTCGAGTGGAACTGTCCGTTTCTATCGGCTGCTTCCTCTATCATGGCAGGTACCGGTAACCGAAAAAGTTTCTCACAGTTGTTTATGAAACATGTGAAAACTTTTGATGCTGAGGTTTGCGGTGGTTGGGTTAGCGTTTTGCATATATTTGCTCAGCTTTCCGACCATTTTCCTCTGATTGTAAGTCAGATGCATATCAGAATATTCATTTAACGTATAATGTTTCATGTTACTTATCCAAAGTCACCTTGTCGATTGACGTCCGGCTCAGAGAACTTTGCGTGTGATCAGAGGTTGTGGATGCACAGCGCAATCTACAACTTCATGCCTTCGTTTGCTCCCTATTTTCCTAGAGATTGTCTTCTTCTGCTATTTTTTATCTCCCCAAGAAATTTTAACGATCAATCCTGATATACCCTGTACACGTAGAAACTAGTTTCATAATTCTAGCTTTATTCGTTTAAGCGAAATTTGAGGGTACAGGAAATTTACAATGCTTACATTTTTAGAATTAATTTCTACGACGGATATAGTGGAGAATAAAACAGAAAGGAGATGTTTTGAACCTTACCTTTTTTTAATTACTTTATACCTTAATTTATTAACTTTACTTATTATTTATTTCCGAAGAGTTTCAAAATGAAACAAAAGTTTTCTTGTCAAGTAAGATGTGTTTTTCTTTTTTGTCAGTTGTACAAACGGTAACGAAATCAAAAATGACCCTTTTGAGGTATGAGCTTCTGGCAATGGAGCTGAATATATGAAATGTTTTTGAAAGAATTTCAAAGATGAATAAATTAATGAATATTTAATAAAAAGAGAAACAACTTTAGCTCAATGACATATCCATAGAAAATTAGTTGGTAAAGTATCAAACTTTTAAAGCGATTTGTTCTTTATTTGTTTTAGTTGTTAGTTTCTTAAGTTGTTATAGTAAGGGTAATATTCATCGCGACAAGCCTTATGGCCTACTTTGAGGATAAGTAATTTTAACTTTATTGATTGCTGATCTTTAATACTGCAATATAGTCAATTCTGTACCAAAAGTTGTACTGCATCACATATTTTCAATAAGTAGGGGTTTTTTTTTTATATTATGAGCAATAAGATGACAAAATCGGTCATTATATTGTTCATTTTATTGGTCATCATATTTTCTGCGAATTGGGAAATAGAGAAGTACAGAAGGTGTGACCCAACTATACTATTTCTCACTCTGGCAGTTTGCAGATATACAGGGTATTTCAAAATTAAATGTCAGAAATGTAAAGGCAGGTAGAGGGAAACTTAGTAAGCAAATTTCGTATAGGAATGTGGGTGAGGAAATGCAGCGTTGAGGTGGTAGAGGGCTATGTTAAGTTCAGTGTATAAAAGCATTTTGCTGGTTTGAATCGTCATGCTCTTGCACGGATTTCGGGCAACATGCGTCATTATACCAATGCGGAGCTTGCCGACATGCATTTCCTGTACGAGGCTGCGCAAGAAAATGGAGAGGCTGTTCCAAGGATGTACTACATGAAGCAATTTCCAAGTAGGAATCCTGGTGGATCGCCGAACATTTAGGTGTCTTCATCATGAGTTGTGCGCGAGTGGATCATTTTATGCCTGGAGGTGTGATACGAGCACTGGAAGATATCATAGAATTCCTGCAGTGGAAAAAGCAATATTATGCATTGTAGAGGAATGTCCTTCGAAAAGCTCGAGAACTGTTTGACGTGCGTTGCCTGTGAGCCATTTCCTTGAGCAGCCACATGCATGAAAATGCAAGTCGGCAAGCTCCGGATTGGTGTAATGATGCATGTTACCCGAAATCCGTGCGCGGAATGACGATTCAACTCAAGGAAGTGCTTTCATACGTCAAACTCAACAGCGTCCTCTACTGCCTCAACGCTGCATTTCCGCAGTCACATTCCTATACGAAATCTGCTTTCTAAGGTCCCCTTTACCTGTCTTTACATTTCTGACATGTGATTTTGAAACACTCTTTATATTATACATATTGTTTTGCAATTGCATCAAAATTGAAGTGGTTCGAGCAGTAACCGTATCCAAATTTAGGTCACTTGACATGGAATGGCCCTATTCTCAATTTTTATGAATATCTTATGCAAGATCTTTATAAAAGTAAGTGCATTTAAATTTTTTTGTCGTAAATTTTTAATAATGAGTCCAAATAATTTCTGATTTTCTTGTTTAACGATTAAGAATTTAGATAGGTATTTTAGTTTTAAAACTATTTTATCAGTACAATTCCTATTTTATATCGAATACATTGATCTTTCAAGAAAAGAAGAATATTAAACAATAATATTTCGGCTCTAAAAACGCGTTAATTTTTAGTACCAGAGAGCTCTGAAATTTAATGAAATTCAAAGTGTTTCAGTGTGCGTTTTGATCATAGAAGAATGGAATTGTTATTGTTTTACTTGTCTGAACAAATTTTGGAATTCCCTCTCCTCCCCAAACATAAATTATTGGAATCATGGACTACATAAAAGTTTAAGAAGTGTAACATTTTAAAAATTGAAGGCGGACATTTTCATCAATATAATCTTAATTCTTACCTCATTTTAAACACTTTTGAAATTTACGGGATCTATTTGCAACAACTAAACAATTATAACGTGTTTCAAAGCTTTTGTAAACCCTGTACTCATGCATTTATCATATAAGCTTTTAGTAAAGTCATGATAATCTACAATTAGAGCCAACAAATTTCTATTTTTTCTTCTTTTCTTTGCTTTAGTTCCTTTTTTTTCAACATTTTAATATTTGGCCATAGAAAAAAACGCAATTCAAAAGAAAATAACATTAACAATTTAAATACATAATATAGATAACAATATAAAAGAAATGAGATGAAAAATATCCATAAGCCTATTTCAATTTAAACTTAATAAATTTGTTAGGCAGATGCAAAAGTATGTAGTATTTACTTTTTATTTAGCACATACAGAAATACAGAATAGCATACAGAAAATAATCAGAAATAGATGCTCCTTCATAACTTAGCGATCATAAAACAAATGCTTCTTTTCATGATTGGTGTGCTTTTATTATAATGTCAGGTCGTTTTTTCTGTGATTAAAATCAATATGCAGTGTTGTCGCTTAAAAAGGTACTTTCGTGTTATCCGAATCCCGTTGCTAAAAATTGCAATTATTTAGTATCTGCAAATAGTTTTCGTTGACTGGGTTACATACATTTCCATATGCATACATAGATAAGGGCTATACGTACATTAAATGTACATACATCCATGATATACACGATAACTGGAATTAATATTATCTGTGTCATTCTTTGGCGATTAATATATATATATATATATATATATAGCCATAATATAATTACAAATCATCATCTATTCCTATTACAATAATTAATTTAATAAATTTAGCAGCAAATTATAACTGTAACATTATACAAAATACAGATGGAACCCTATACATGTAATATTAATTAAGCAAAATCCACCAATAGCCAGCACATTGCATACGATTAATCCATATTTACATATGAAAAACCACCAAAATATTTTTGAAAAAGAAAAATATTAAAGACTTATGAAACAAGAAACCAACCAAAAATTGTTGAACACTTAAAAGGCATATTGAAAACAGAGAATAGATCAAGTGGAAGGAAGGATGGAGCCGGAAGCTTATATAGCATTTCACTTCATCAGGGGTACATAAAACGCCAATATAAGCAAAAGCATAGTTGATTTCTGTACAAGAATCCAGCTAAGCTAAATATAGATTCTTGATGCACCCAATCGACCACACACCATTAAAAAAGGCTTAAAAATCCCATGACAAGTAAATTTAATAATATAAAAAATTGAATCATAACAAGATCCTTAATAATAAACAATTTTAATTTAAAGAAAGCATAGTTAGTTAGCATAAGCTAAAAATAGATTCTTGATGCATCCAATCGACCACACACCATTAAAAAAGGCTTAAAAATCCCATGACAAGTAAATTTAATAATATAAAAAATTGAATCATAACAAGATCCTTAATAATAAACAATTTTAATTTAAAGAAACAATTAAATTCGAAGACATACCAAGATATAGAATTTCAAAGACCACTTTAAACCATGAACAAGTAGCAAATTAATCACAGCAAATGCCCCGCCGATTTATTTTTATAGTTAAAAACGAATCCTTACGGTTGCGAAACTACATAGTGTTCCGAAAAAATACACAACGACAATTAAAAATAAAATGACATATCGTCATTATTATATAAAAATTATTTGATGCATAAAAATATTCTATAATAAATTATTACTAAAAATATATAGAATAAAATTATTTAAATTTAAGCGTTTAATTACATAGAAAAATATTAAAATATAATAAATGAAATGGCAACAAACTGATTTAAACCTAAATAAATAATTATTTAGTCCCGCCATATTGCGTAACAGTTTAAAGAACACAGACAACTTGACAATTTTTTTTATTATTAAGGATGTTGTTATGATTCAATTTTTTATATTATTAAATTTACTTGTCATGGGATTTTTAAGCCTTTTTTAATGGTGTGTGGTCGATTGGGTGCATCAAGAATCTATTTTTATCTTATGCTGGATTCTTGTACAGAAATCGACTATGCTTTTGCTTACATTGGCGTTTTATGTATCCTGATGAAGTGATGCTATATAAGCTTCCGGCTCCACCCTTCCTTCCACTTGATCTATTCTCTGTTTTCAATATGTCTTTTGAGTGTTCAACAATTTTTGGCTGGTTTCTTGTTTCATAAGTGTTTAATAATTTTTTTTTTCAAAAATATTTTGGTGGTTTTTCATATGTAAATATGGATTAATCCTATGCAATGTGCTGGCTATTGGTGGATTTTGCTTAATTAATATTACATGTATGGGGTTCCATCTGTATTTTGTATAATGTTACAGTTATAATTTGCTGCTAAATTTATTAAATTAATTATTGTAATAGGAATAGATGATGATTTGTAATTATAATATGGCTATATTTTATCATTCAAATTTCTATGATGCTTATGCGCAAGTCATTATGAATGATCACTATTTGTTATTTTATTAGGTAGCTTTCATTACAAAAAGCTACCTATTGCAGCCGTTCGGAGGAAAGCGATTTCAAAAAATTTTGGTATATTTTCATCGATCATGACCCCCAGACCCCCAGACCCCGAAACCACCCTCCGTTCAAAATTGACATATACATATACAGGGTGTTCCGTTAAAGGGGTCCAATATTAATAGGGGTAATAGAGGAGATCACACGGAGCATAAATCAGTATATAATGCCTGGCCGGATCTCAATAATTTTCAAGTTACAGCAAATAGAATGAAAAATCGGAAATTTGTAAAAAAACCCTCATTGCTAAACTATCGATAATGCTACATAAAAACGAAGCACATATTTAGAAAGAGCAGAAAAAATCCTACGAAATGACATAAGTTGTTTTAGAATATTGAGAATTAATGGCGAGTTACAAGCTCTGAAACAGTGAAAAAATACAAAATCAAATATTTAGCAAAATAGTTAATCGTTAATTCCAAAAATGCAACTCTACCTACATCAAGGAAAATGTTATAAAATTTGGTCCATTCCGAAAGCTTTCGAAGAAGCTGACAATAAACCATATCAGTTTAATTGTATGGGAGAAATCAAGCAGTTCCCTAGTTACAACTCTGTACTGTTGCACGCTCGGAAAGGGCGAAACTCCGCCCATGACGATTGTAAACACCCCGTTTTAATATCTTTCAATTATACATTTCTGATCAACCTCTATCAATACCCTTTCATTATTCAGTCTGGTCAAGTGAATGACATATTGTGCAGCTCTCGCCTTGTCTTAAAGCAAACTCCGTGACTGCTGCGTTTCCTCCATGAACTTTCAGGATGATGAAGAAGAAGTACTTTTTATGCAAATTTTCTATGTGTATAGGAAGAAAAGTGTAATAAAACAGCAGTCATCAGTGGGCGTTATGTCAAAGGGAGGCTGTTGTAAGTGGGATTGTAGTAAGTTGATGTATAATAATTATGCCGGAATACTCTAACGAAGAATATGCGGACATGCATCTGATGTACGGGCAAGCTCATGGAAATGCATGTCTAGCACAGCGCATGTACCGTGAGCAATTTCCAAGGAGACGTTGCCCAGGTTCGAAACTCTTCATAAAAATCGATAGACGATTACGGGAGACTGGATCGTTTAATACAGCAAGCATTGATGCAGGGAAACCTCGACATGTACGAACACCTGCAATGGAAGAAGATGTACTGAATATTTTTAAAGATAACCCCTCCACGAGTACACGAGCTGCTGCGTCTGAAGTCGGTGTTTCTCACCAAAGTGTGTGGCGTGTTCTGCGTGCAGAAAACATGCACCCCTTTCATGTGCAGCGGGTACAACTGTTATCAGTAACAGATTGTGCTCAGCGGACAGAATTCGTACGCTGGTTGCTTAATGTAACAGAAATAATCCACAATTTCTGGAAAATATTTTATTTACTGATGAAGCAACATTTACGAGAGAGGGCGTGGTAAACACGCACAATATGCACACATGGTCATATACAAATCAGCACACTGTTTTCCCGTCGAACGCACAACAAAAGTTCAGTGTGAACATATGGGCAGATGTCCTCGGCGATTATCTCATAGGACCATATTTACTCCCAGATGTACTCAATGGCAGTACGTACTTGGTTTTCCTACGGGATATCTTACCGCAGTTACTGCAAAATGTGCCAGCAACATTGCGCCACAATATGTGGTTTATGCACGATGGCGCACCGGCACATTTTTTCATAGGTGTTCGCAATCACCTCAATTCAACATATCCTGGGAAATGGATTGGACGCAGTGGACCTGTTGCTTGGCCTGCACGCTCTCCAGACCTCAATCCGTTAGACTTTTTTGTTTGGGGACACCTTAAATCGCTGGTGTATGAAACGCCTGTGGATACACCGGAGGATTTACTAGCGCGAATCGTTGTCGCTGCAGGAGACATTCCCAACTCTGTCGGAGTTTTTCGCCGTGTTCGCCAATCTTTACGACGTCGCTGTCGGCTGTGCGATTCTGTTAATGGGCGCAACTTCGAACACCTATTATAATAATGTCCGTTCGTCTGCCTTCCGACATTGAACTGTGCAGCGCAGGCCAGAAGACTATGCTTCACATATGTCATAAAGTACGTGGAATGTAATTCTTTATTTGTCATTTTTCTTTTTTTTTCAACACTTTTTGGCACAGTATTTTGTAAGTCACAGACTGTGGTGTACAAAAATTGTAAATTACAAAGTTTGTATGAATTAATTTAAAATTTAGTGTCTTTTTTAAATTTATAATTAATAAAATTATTATGCTATTTGTTATTATTATTTCCTATCATAAATTATGATGCACATATACATACAATAATTGTCCATGTAAAACATGTACTGAAACTTCTTGCATAGTTACAAATCGCAATATTTTTAATTATTTCCGAATTTTCACCACCAGTTTAATTTTAAAGAATTTAACTTAAGATTTATATCAATAAAAGACCACTTTAAAATGTAGACTATTATTGTAAAGTTATTTTGGTTCATTCAACTCTTGAATAATTAAAAATGTTGCATCTCAGAAGAAGCATGATCGAAAATGTATAGTTGAGAGTAATTAAAAAGGCGGTGTTTCCAATCGTGATGGGCGGAGTTTAACCTTTGCTAGTGTCAAAGAAAGCGGAGTTGTAACTAAGAAACTGATTAATTTCTCTCACACAATTAAACCAATATGGTTCATTGTAAGCTTTTTCGAAAGTTTTCGGAATGGACCAAATTTTACTACATTTTCCTTGTTGTAGCTAGAGTTGTCTTTTTGGAATTAACGATTAACTATTTTGATGTATATTGGATTTCGTACTTTTTTCACTGTTTCAGGGCTTGTAACTCGTCAATAAATATTGCTATTTTAATACAATTGATGTCATTTTGTAGGTTTTTTCTGCTCTTTCTAAATATGTGCTTCGTTTTTATGTAGCATTATCGATAGTTTAGCAATGAGGGTTCTTTTACAATTTTCCGAATTTTCATTCTATTTGCTGTAACTTGAAAACTATTGAGATCCGACCAGGCTTTATATACTGATTTATGCTCCATGTGATCTCCTCTGTTACCCCTATTAATATTGGACCCCTTTAACGGAACACCCTGTATATTCAATATATAAGCTATTCCATTATTTGTCGGTGTCCACTTTCTTATTTTTTCTTCCATGATAATTCTTATAATAAATTATTTGGCACTTTTTTTTATACTTACAGCTTTAATTCATAATATTACGGTTTTTGATGGTGGTAGGTTATGTTTAATTAATGGTTATATATATATATATATATATATATATATATATATGTCTGACCTTTGTCACACTGTAACTCTCGTATTTATGAACCGATTTGGATGTAATTCGGTGTGTACATAGTACATACCAATGTCTCGACAGAGTTCGTTGGCCAGCTTCATCCGCCATTTTGTTTCAAAATGGCGGCCATTTAAAATTTTTTTAAAAATTTAAAATTTGAAATGTGGCACCAAAAAATTGAAAATGGAAAAATATTTTTTCTTATGTATTTTAACTTTATACAAAGATTCCGGAGCAGTTTTTGTTTCTTCTATATCTTAAAAAATGGCTGAGGTATAGCATTTTGAATTTCTAGCGTTGTTGACATTTTGAAACGTCCTGAATTTTGTCACGCGATAAAAGACGTATTTATGAACCGATTTGGATGTAACTTCGTTTATACATAGTACATATCAATGTCTCGACCGAGTTCGTTGGCCAGCTTCATCCGCCATCTTGTTTAAAAATGGCGGCCATTTAAATTTTTAAGAAAAATTTAAATTTGAAATGTGGTACCAAAAAATTGAAAATTGAAAAAATATTTTTTTCTTATGTGTTTGACCTTGATAAAAAGATTCGGGAGCAGTTTTTGTTTCGTCTATATCTTAAAAAATGGCTGAGTTATAGCATTTTGAATTTCAAGCGTGGCTGACATTTTGAAACGTCCTGATTTTTGTCACGTGATAACGGGCGTATTTATGAACCGATTTGGATGTACCTTGGTATGTACATAGTACATACAAATATCTCGACCGAGTTCGTTGTCCAGCTTCATCCGCCATCTTGTTTCAAAATGGCGGCCATTTCAAAAATTAAAAAATATATAAAATTTAAAATGAGATACCAAAATTTGAATAAGGAAAAAGATTTTTCTTGTATGTGTTTGACCTTAATACAAAGATTCCGGAACAGTTTTTGTTTCGTCTATATCTAAAAAAATGGTTGAGTTATAGCATTTTGAATTTCTATTGTGGCTGACATTTTAAAACGACCTGATTTTTGTCACGCGATAACAGGCGTATTTATGAACCGATTTGGATGTAACTTGGTCTGTACATAGTACATACCAATGTCTCGATCGAGTTCGTTGGCCAGCTTCATTCGCCATCTTTTTTCAAAAGGGTTGCCATTTAAAAAAAAATAAATTTTAAATTTAAAATGAGGTATTAAAAAATTGGAAAATGAAAAAGATTTTTTTATGTGTTTGGCCTTGATACAAATATTCCGGAGCAGTTTTTGTTTCTGAAAATTGGTTCTTTTGTTTATATCTTAAAAAATGGTTGAATTATAGCACTTTGAATTTCTATCATGGCTAATATTTTGAAACGATCTTGTATTTGTCACGCGATAACACACGTATTCGCCTATTTCGATGTAAGAAGGCATGAGGATAGTATACATCAATATCTCGACCAAGTTCTCTGGCCAGCTTCATCAGCCATCTTGTTTCAAAATGGCGGCCATTAAATTAAAAAAAAAATTACATTTAAAGTGAGGTGCAAAAAAATTAGAAATTGAAAAGGGTTTATTTCTTAAGTATTTGAACTTGATATAAGGATTCAGGAGCATTTTTTGTTTGTCTTTATCTTAAAAAATGGCTCAGATATAGCAATGTCAATATCTAATGTGGGTGACATTTTGAAAAATCTGATTTTTTGCCTGCGACAGCACTCGTATATATCAATCGATTCCGATGTGAGTGAGCATGTGCACAGCAATTACTAAGGTCTTGACCAAGTTCACTGGTTAGCCTCATCCACCATGTTGTCTTAAAATGGCAGGCACTTTAAGAAATCGCCGAATTTGGCAGCCAAATATAAGTTACTTTAAATAAAAGCAACTTGGATAAGGCTGACTAATTTCGCGAAATTCTCATTCATAATGATTTAGTATTGATAAAAATTAGTATTGAATCTCCTATATTCGGTTTCCACTAAATTGAGCTTCGTGTGTTTGAATAATATAAGTTGGCTTTTTTAAAATAAGGAATATGGAAGCTACCTCTTCCTCCCGGCACTGGCCGGAAGGACTTTTTTCATTTAGAATCGCAAGAATTCTTTCTGAAACGCAATTTCTTTTTAATGGTATCTTTTATATATTTTATAAATATATATATATATATATATATATATATATATATATATATATATATATATACATACATACATACATACATAACGGTTATATATTTACACACGTAAGATATACATACAAATACATACATAACATATACATATACATACATATATAAATAGGAGTATATATGTATATGTATGTTACACATAAATACGTAAGGATTAATAAAATTTATGTGCATTGATATATACATTACACATTCATACATAAGAGTCATACATACATTTTCTATAATTAGTTATATTACTATAATTAAAATTATCCACTCCTTTCTTAGGCGATTATCGACTGGTATGCGGCTAATATGAAAGTACACATTGAAAAATCTATAAAAAAAAAATGACAATGGAAACTTATAACTTAATTATTCCCATTAAAGGTTAAAAGTGAGCCAGTTCATTTTAATATTTTTAATAAGCCGCTAAAAAATTTACCCTTTAAAAGCTATTAATCTTCATTAAAGGGTGATGTCATACTAAAAGCACGTGGGAGGTCGGAACATGATCGTCTACAATTTGACGCCATGTATCACCCCCACATTTTTCTTCCCACAAAAAACTTATAAATTAATGAAGCAAGCACTGTTTTCGTTTTTAATGTGACCGTTGTTTCCTTTAAGAAGAAGTAATTTAAATTCGATTCCGAAATAATCAAAATATTTTAGAGCTAGATTTTCAAGGATAAAGAAAAGTGAAATAGTCTAGAATGAAATATTTTCATGAATCACTTTTGTTAGATTAATTCAAATAGTTTGAGTAAGTTTACTTGGGTGGATTTGTATATATATATATATATAAATAAAATAAACGATAACAATAAACAAATGGCATTACAGCCAGATTTTATTTACGAACCAGGGTTGTTAAGACTGATAAAAACTGTTTAATTTTTAAATTATGTTCGAGCTGAACACATAACTATTCTTGCATACTCACATTTCTCTTATACATAGATATAAATACATACACTGTAAAAAGTCAAAAGTTTTTAAATCTTGATAGGAAAATAAAATAATCTCCTCATTAAAAAAATCTTTCAACACGCGTAATGAAAGAACAGCATCCTTCAGATATTAATGATCTCAAAAGACTGGAAACTTTAGCCCGTAAATAAAAAATTACACCCGAGAAGTGAAATATGAATAATCATGTACTTTCCATTTATTGGACTTATAAACATTATTTTCTTAAACTTTATTTTTAAACAATGCAATCACCTACAATACAATTGATCAACATGCTAAAATCGCTAATGCACGAAAGTTTTTTTACTTTTTTGCAACCAGTATCAAAAATAAATTGCATTTCCTGCATTATTTTATGTAGTACTATAAGCAATATATCAACAAAACTATCATAATTACTTGAAACGCTGCCACAATGAGTCAGAAAGAGAAGTATCCTACGATTTATCCCGAAAGCGTTGATATTGAAATATTGGGGAAATTTTCACAATGATTAAGCAGGTGGAAGTCTTGCAGCTTTTTTAAAGGGAATTCCTTAATATATCCTGCTAACTATGGCATGAGAATGAAATATTTTCATCCTCAAAACATGATCCGTTAATAACTAAAGTTTTGTCTACAAGCTTTGACGAGATAAAATTAATACGAATTAACACTTAGATGATACGAATTAAAATCACAAAGCTTTCAATTCCGCAAAAACATTAATCAAGTCAAAATAAATTACACAGGCCTACAAAAAAAAATTTTTTTTTTGGTGCCTATAATTTTTCAGCTGATTTTAGATATTTTTGGGACACTGAATCCAAATATGAAATCCGTTTTTCTCTATCAGCTCCACTTTTTTAGCTATGCGAAGAGAACTAAAGATTTTTTAGAACTGAAATGACCTTCAACGCTTAAACTGGCCTTTGACACATGAGCCTGTCGCAACGCTCAAAGCGATTTGGGAGGCACTGAAATTTCACAAGACCTTGAAAAAAACAAATGTGCAAGTAAAACTGAGGTTCTGCGCATGCTTATGATTTCGTGCCGCTCATCCATAAAGCCAAATGGAAAAGCCGCAAAGAGATAAGGTTAGTTTGTGAGTTTTCTCCGTGGAGGGTAGACGTTGTTGACCTTTTGCGATATTTGTGTTTAGTATAGAATTCTTATAAAGTTAATTTAAAACATACTGATTGTAGATTGTTGTATTTGTGTTGTTGAATATAATTTAAATGAGTTCAAGTAGAATAAGTTGTGTAAATCATCCTGATGTGTTTTGCTACATATGCGGAGAATACGTGTTAAAAGAGAACAGAAAAAATGTTACTGACTTTGTAAAGAGAGCTTATCTTGGACACTTTGGTGTTAAACTTGGTGATCAGGATAAAACCTGGGCACCGCATGAGGTCTGTAAAACTTGTACAGAACACTTACGACAGTGGACTAACGGGAAAAGAAAATTGTCTCAAATTTGGTTTACCGATGGTTTGGAGAGAACCCCAAAACCACTTCGATGTTTGTTATTTCTGCCTAGTAAATATTAAGGAATTAATCGAAAGAAACATAGTAAGTGGACTTATCCTGATTTAGTCTCTGCAAGACGCCCGATTCCTCACTCAGAGGAAGTAAGTCGTTTTACCAGCTACCAGAGCTCTGCGAGGATGAATACTGTCCCTCTGATCATCCTTCCTATACTTATGAAGGTGACAGTGATTATGAGGAGATGCCATCAATGCCTCAACTTTTCAACCAGGATGAGTTAAATGATCTCACCAGAGATCTCAACCTGTCAAAAAAAGCTTCTGAATTACTTACTGGCTTCAAGATTGAAGGACAAAAATTTACTGGAACAAGGAACCAAAATGGTAATTTATAATTACGTTTTACCGCACAAGAGAAAAGGGTCTACTACCCTTCTTCTCCCAAGAAGACAATCTTGTATTTTGTCACAAAATTAGAGGACTCTTGAAAAATGGGTCTTTCTGAATATTTTCCAGATCATTGGCGCTTATTTGTAGACAGCTTAAAGCGGAGTTTAAAATGTGTCCCTTTACACATTGGGAATAAATATGGTTCAATACCAATTGCTCACTCAACGAAAATGAAAGAAGAATATAACACAATAGCTTTGGTCTTTGACAAGATAAAGTATCATGAACATCAATGGGTGATTTGTGTTGATTTAAAAATGGTAAACTTTCTCCTTGGACAGCAAAGCGGTTACACCAAATATCCTTGCTTCTTGTGTCTTTGGGATAGCAGAGATAAAACACACCACTGGGTTAGAAACGAGTGGCCTAAGAGAGAAAACGTGGATGTTGGGGAAAGGAATATCACAAATAACCCCTTAGTTGGGTGAGACAAAATCATACTTCCTCCACTGCGTATCAGGCTCGACCTTATGAAGCAGTTTGTAAAGGCTCTTGATAAGAACGGGTCATGCTTTGCATATATGGAAGAGAAAATGCCCCAATTGAGTTATGAAAAAATTAAATCAGGAATATTTGACGGGCCACAAATAAAACAACTGATTAGGGATCCTGCCTTCGTAAAATCGATGAATGAGATTGAGGGAAAAGCCTGGACTTCTTTTGTTGCAGTTGTCGAAAACTTTCTGGTCAAACACAAAGCAGAAAACTATGTAGAACTGGTAAACGAAATGCTTAATAGTTTTAAATCTCTTGGATGTAATATGAGCATTAAGGTGCACTATTTACACAGCCACTTAGAGTATTTTCCTGAAAATGTAGGAGACACCAGTGAGGAACAGGGCGAAAGATTTCACCAGGATATTAAGACTATGTAGGACCACTACCAAGGAAGATGAGATACGCACATTATGGCAGATTACTGTTGGAGTTTAAAAAGGGATTGTTCAAAAATAAATTCAAGAATGTCACGGAAATGAAGCTTCCGAAATGTTCAGTGAGAATTGGTCTCATCGATGACTTTTTCCTCTATCTTTGTGAGTAAATATATTTGTATAATATAATTCTTAAAAATATTATTTGAATATATGTATATTATAATAATGAAAATTAACATTTGTATATTATTAAAAAAAATTCTGTGTTTATTTATTTTATTTTTATTTTAGTTTAATTATGGATTTAACTTAAAATAGTGTAACATATGTTTCACAAAAAGTTTTATATCTTAAATATTTGAGCTCCCAGGCAAAATTGAATGCCACATTTGAATTCAGGACATCAAATTCATATAAAATCAGCTCCAAAAACCTAGGCACCAAAACAGCTGTTGGCTTGTGTTATTAATTAGACTCTATGCAGAGAACTTACATATAAAAACAATCACTTAGTTTGAATTACAACGAATATGAAGTTCAAAAGTAGTTAAAAGAAAATACGTCTAAAAATCATGCGCAAAATGTCTTAAATTAAGACACTTCATCATTATGCAGGCATTTTTCTCAGTTTGTTTATACCATGATCATAATAAGACACTTATATGTCTTAAATTAAGACATCTATTATGTCTGAAATTTCAAAAACAGACACAGAAGTGTCAATTACTTTTTCAGGCACATTTTTGTCTGAATTTAAGACATATCTATTTGCAGTTTGAGTAATTCATTCAAAAGTAACGTTTAAACATTTGAAATGAGCTCACTTTACAAAATGAAGAAGATAAAAGTAATATAAAAGATGTTTTAACTAATGAAAGTATTAAGTATTTTATTCGAACAAAGTTTAAAATCCTTTTATAAAGAAAAAGGAAACTCTATGTATCACCCCCACCCCCACCCCACACACACACACAAACTCATACACATTTATTTTATAAATTGAATAAATCAACCACAAATGTTTTTAATGAGACCGCTGTTTCCTTCGGTATAAGAAAGACAAATTTCTGAAGAAGTAATTTTAAATTTGATTCAGAAATAATTAAAATATTTCAGAGGTGAAGTTTCAGACTTAAGCAGGTTAGAAATATTTTAGAATGAAATAAATCTCTTTCTTTTCATAAATCATTTTTGTTAGTAAAACTAAATTACTTACGGTAGTTTATATGGATTGTTTTTAATTCAAGAAAAAAAAAATAAAAGACATTTATTAAAATTTATGAAGAAAGGGAAATGCATTGTTTTCAACTTTGCCATCATCGATTTGACACCAGTTTTAATGTTTTTTTGTTTTTTTTTTTTTTTTTTAATAATATAGATATTTTGCGGCATTTCCATAATCATTCATATAACTTAAAATATTCCCAAGCATTTGCATTTCATGCCATGAAAACAAAGCTGAATTGAAACGTGATTATAAATATTTATAAAAGTGCTTGCATTCATTGACTACGTAATCATTTAAAATTAATTTGCGCTGTGCAATATTTATAATTCATGCCCAAAGGATTTCTTAAACCGTTCATCATTTTCAAAGTTGAAAACATGTTTATAAATACCACAAAGTAATTTTTATATAAAAAAAATAGTTTTCGTTCGGCGAATGAATTTAACATAAGGAACAAAAACAGCTCTTTAGCATAGGGTGGTTTTTCTAAGATCATAGAAAGATCTTTATTTTCCATAATCGTTTGAACAGAATTTATAATATTTAGGAAATATGAATTATGTCAGAAAAATAAAACACACTAGATGTTATAAAATATATTATTTAGACTTAACCCTTAAATGCTTGATTTTGCAAAAATCATTGTAATAATGTTTTTCGGCTTTCATGTTTTAAATAAATCATGGTAAAAATATTTTTAAAAATCATATTTTGTTTCAAGTATAGTTTACGGCTAAAAAACTGTTTGTTACTAATCGGGAATACTGGTGTTTAATTGAAAAAATGATTTTCCTTGATAAAATTCTATAATATTAAACACACAAGAGTTTTAGGAACTATAATAAGAAATAAGTTTTACTTGCTCACTGCAAAACAAAATAGGATATTTCGCAAGCTCCCAAACAAAACAAAAATAACAAGTAGCAACAATTGAAAAAATAAATCTATCTTTATTCTTAAACATCACAAGTGTTGCCATCCACATGTTGAAAATCGATTTAATAATATTTTCAGAATGTATTTTATTGGCAACATTAGGCATTATAGCTTCAAAATTATTCTAATAGTATTTTAGAGCCTTAATTGGGTATGTTGCCGAAAAGCAACAACCGGCATTTAAGGGTTAATTTAACTTGATTAATATCATTAATTTTGCATCAACAGGAACAGGACACACTTAGCAAGCTATGTGTGACCTGGGAATCGCGAAAGGCTGGGTGTGTGCAAGATTTTGAAAGTGCATCCTTTCAACAGAATTTTCTTAAAAATAATTTTTTCTTGTAATTTTTTTTAAAATATTATATCTATATATTATAAAGCAAAAATATGTCCGTAAACAACACTGACGTCATATAGACCGTGGGCGAGGCTAACGAGAAAGACAGGATACCGCGGTAGGTCCGATTCTTCTTTTTTTACAGACCGCTGGAGTCACGTGATGCTCGAATGCACTAATGAATGTGTGCGAAAAGAGCATCACGTGACTCCATCGGTCTGTAAAAAAAAGAAGAATCGGACCCACCGCGGTAGCCTTGTCATTCTCTTTAGCCTCGGACCGGGGGACGGCAGTACAGATAATCACCTCATCAAGTTAATGACTCAAATTCCAGAATTAGTTAAAACTCGATTGGCATATTAAAGTGCAATCGGTCTGCCAAGTCATATCTTGGTGGAAAATATCTGAAAACCCGATTTTAACGGTTGACTCGTAAGTTTGCCATTGTGTTTTCCTGCTTTCAGTCCTCCATATTTTCATACCTTTGGGTGCAGGAAAACACAATGGTAAAACTACGAGTCAATCGCTAAAATCGGATTTTCAGGTGTTTTCTACCAAAGATATGACTTGGCAGACCGATTGCGTTTTAATATGCCAATCGAGTTTTAATTAGTTTTAGAATTTCAGCCGTGAACTCGATTAAGTGATTGTCTGTGCTGCCTCCTCCCGGTCTAATACTGATGTTGCCAATACCTGACTCATAAATTTCACTTTTACAGCAATTTTTTAAACTTCTAAACATCGCACAATTTAAATTTTTACACCGTCGAACAGGAAAAAGAATCTACTTTCAAATGTAATTTGTTTGAAAACTGTATCACAACTTACTCATTTTTTATAGTTTTTAAATTAATTTTCACGTATGATTTTTAAATTTTTGTATCTCTATGGCGTGAAGCCCGAATTCAAAAGATCAATCCGTTTGCACATAAAGCAATGTATACTACTCCAGAATTTGTTTCTGGCTAATATTTCGTAATGAAATCAAAACTTCATCAATCAATAAATAAAATAGTATAAATAAAACAAAAATTTAACAGACACGTGATCGATCTACGTGCTAAAATCACTGAAATTATCAGGAGCAAAAGATTGCTTATGTAGTCAAATGTGTTAACTCCTGTCATGTAGAAAATAGGAACGTATCGCTTTTAACAAATTTCAAAATTGTATTTGAATACAATATTGTTATTCTTTATATAAAAATACTTTTTGGTTTTGTTAGTGGGTAATCTGAAAATATATTTTAAATGTACAAAATCTATTAGATTTTTCAAAGGGGAAAAAAAAAGGGATTTCATCTGTACACGAGCCCAATTTTCTGTAACTCTTGAAGCCCGGGTTGGAACCACTAGAATTATATAATATTTAGATTTACTGCAGATATTTTCTCGCGGCCAAACGTGACTATTTTTATATTTTTGCTTTTATTTCACATATTATCATTAAATAAATAAAAAAAACAACAACGTTAATAGCGCCAGCCGGTGTTGAATTCAGGGGGGGGCCCGGGAGGGGGGACATTCCCCCTGGAGCAGTGAGATGTCCCTCACTGGAAGATTTGAGATTTTGTGTTTTCAATGGTCAAAAATTACAACTCCACCCCCCCCCCTCCCCGAAACTCTATAATGTCCCCCCCCCCCCCCCGGAGCCACAGAAATCCCTCCTAGAGAAAAGTGTCTGAATTCAACACTGGCGCCAGAACTTTAAATTTAAGAGCATGCTAATTTCGGTAGCATTTAGCATACCATCCTCAGTGGATGGTGCCAATAGGAAAACAGGAGATTACGTTTAACAGCCAATAGGAAAAATATAATAATTACTATTTTACGAATAATTATTTTTATAGGAAAATAATAATTATTAAAATATTGATCAATAAACCTTTCTCTCTTTGCAGGTCATTTTTTGCAGTAAGGACGCTAAATGCTACCGAAACTAGTATGCTTTTAAATTTAAAGTTCTGGCGCTAATAACACGTTGTTTTTTTCTATTGGTATATTGCACCAAGTATCATCTTAATAATCCTTTTACAGACTTATTTCATACTGAGTGAGCACAGGTACCATTTTGATTTTGATGTATGTTTATGTTACGAGGAAAAGAATTTATAAATAATTAAAATAAAATTGATATATCAACTTGCTCAAATCTAAAAAAGACACTTCTCAAATATATTTTGCCTATTTTTACCTCTCACATTTTATCTACCTATCACACTCAGAGCTAAGAAAAAGTTCCATTTTGAATTTAATATGTGTTTATGTTCGGGGTATAAGAGTTTATAAAACATCAAAATATAATTGGTAAAGCTTTTCTGCTAATATTCACAAAATGTAACAAATGTTTTCATAAATGAAAATCTTAAAGTGAATTTTCTCTAATGAGTGATGAACATTGTAATAGAAGAAGACACTTCATTAACTATTATATTAAGCTAGTATTAAATTCCCAACTTAAATAATACCTTAATCACATACTTGCCAACATTCATCCAAACTTCCGTAAAATGTGAGTTAAAATAACCCAGGTTATACGCGTTACTAACCAGAAAATTTATTTGATGTGTCATTATACACTTAAAATCATGTTTCTCTATGAAATCTATTTGAATCAATTTCTTTAGTAAATTTCTGGTTCGAAATGTGTTTAACCTGGGTCAATTTAACTCACATTTTACGGAAATTTAAGGGAAAGTTGGCAAGTATGTAATCATAGCCTTGTCCCACTGAGGTTCGCATCGTACGCTGGACCTGCGCTTGAGCGATTCTTGCTGTTCGCGAAATCCCGTGTTAACCTCTAAGCATGCCGTTTCGGTCCCCTCCCTTTTAACTCAACACCATGAGGGACTATTATAAGGGACCCATATCAGGGATAATTTTTTAACAAACCTTCTAAAATTTATAAAAAGCTTATTATAAAAAAGCATCAAATTTAAACTGGTATAACTCGTGACCAAATTGTCATAGTGCGCTCTAATTTTGTGCGCATGAACCGAGGCTAACGAAAAAGACAGGCAACCGCGGTGCATTCGCCGTATCTTTTTCTACAGACCGCTAGAGTGACGTGATGCTCTTAGTTATTTTTTTAGTTATTTAAGCAATGAGGTATTCGCTACGGCTTTTGCCGGCATGACCTCAAATGATCTCAAAATGGCGTTATTTCCTTGGAACAACCTTCCTCCACGAGGAAAAAAGGCAGAACCGTGATGCTCTTTTCGTACACCTTTATTGGTGCATTCGAGCACCACGTGACTCCAGCGGTCTGTAAAAAAAAAAGAAACGTGGAATGCACCGCTGTAGCCTGTCTTTCTCGTTAGCCTCTGCGCGAACAACGTGACGTAATTTTGCAGGGTCATTGTCAGTTTAATCAAAAACGCCTAAATTTCAGTATAGCGGGAATATAAGGGCCCTATAAACACAAAAATTTATATCTTGGATCCACAAAAATTTTGTATTGTAAACGTAATCGTTTTAAGGAAGAAAGAGGGGGACAGGGTCCGATTAACCTCCAAAGCTATGGAAAGCACAATGTCATTTCGGAGTCCTCTTTCATTCGAGAAGAGTTTCCTAAATTGGATACATCAGGAAAGTCACCAATGCCTTATTCAAATTACTACAAATATTATGTTACTAAATTTTCTCGGTTTTGATTGGTTGCTGACGATATTATTGCCTGATAAATTGACGACTTTGGTTCGTTAGACAAACTGAGGAATTGTGATCATGAGGTTGAAACTGACCTATTGTATGAAACGTTAATTTTTTATGAAAGATATTTTTATGAAACCCTTTTTTAAATATGTATATTTTGTAGATTTGAATTTAAACATACACTTTTTTTTATGCCATGCGTGATCATCAAATTAACTGCAGCTCTGGTATTTATTATTATCCATGATTTGAAAGCATGAGTTATGAAAATTCACGATCACGAGATCAAGGTTTAGAAATCTTCAAAATTAGAAAAGAGTCAGTCTATTAATTTTTATCATTCATATAGGGTCGGCATATGAAATGCCAATAAGGGCACTGTTGGGTCTAATCGGACTATTCGAAAGAAAGTGTATTATATGTTTTAAGTGTGAAATGTAATATATTTGAAGAAGCTATCAACGAAGTGGTGTAAAATTATTTTTATAGAAATATATTAAAGTTCATGTGTTGTTATTTCAATGTCTAGTTATTCAAGTAATTCAATAAATTAACTTTTTACATGTCATCTTCCTACAAATTTACATGTCATAAGATCAGTCTTGTATACGTTTTAAACTTATTTAATTAACTTGATTAAATAGGGCTATGTACAAGATGGGTCGATTTTAAACAGACGGTGATACCATTGCACGACCGGATTCATCTAGAAAAGTGGTGAAGTCTATTAACATAAAGCATTTCTACAAGTATTTAAAGCAAAATAACTGCTGGGCAACATTACAACAAGGAAGTTGTGCAGAGTAGCTAATTTTCTGCCATTACAACAAGGAAATTGTGCAGAGTAGCTAATTTTCTGGCATGACAATAAGTACTGAATTCGCTCCATTTTTATTACAAGGAACGCTCGTTGCGTCAGCGCCATTTAGTGCTGACTAGGCTTGTTGCTATGCGTTACTGTTTTCTAGATTTTGTTATATATCACCACCATCGATTGGTGGCCTCACCTATCTACTGACATACATACATAAATGAGCTAAAATTTTGAAAAGAAATTAGAGTTTTGGAATAGTATTAATTCAATATAAAATTTGGGGGCACATGTTTCCTCAATTTCGAGCTCCTTCAAAACTTCCTAAGGGAAGCACGTGTTTCTTGTCCATATTCGGTAATCATGCCCTGAGTGGGGGGCAGTCAATTTTTTATCGAATCCCTGCGTATCATAATTATAAGGTGCTGGCAACTTAAAACACTTATAACTAGAGAATTTTATCTCATTAAAAGAGATGTTATCTTCAAATCGAAAAATTTGTTCCTTTATTTATGACGAAGAGCAAAAATCCATATTCCCAATTTACATGTCCTTTTTCTTATAAATCAATCTGTCACATCTTTCAATTTAATCGCAAACAGGTGTGAAAAATCAAGAATAAACTTCTCGACTCGCATCCCTTAATAAAATATCGATGTCAAAATTCCACATTTTAACATTACAAGGATAGCGGAAAACTGCACTATGCAAAAGCAACATGGCTGGTATCGTATACTTGACAATGATATTATTAACTTCTTATACATTTATCATTTTTATGAAATGTATGGATTTTATTTGTCCTTATATAATTCTTTTTCTTTATGATTTGTTTTTAAATTAAGATGTTTCAGATAATTATTAAAATGATCTTATGTCGTTATATGAAATATCATCTTGAAAGCCACAATAATCTTAAAAATAGAGGATGAAATCGTGGAATCTGATTATTTCGCACTAATTAAACTTACATGAACATTTTACCTTACTGGTTAAGATATTATTGATTTCTAGATTAATTTTAATACAATTATTCTAATTGGTAAATAAATCATATTAGATGTAAATGTGTCATATCAGATGATAAGATGGAAATTTACATCTAATATGATTTATTTACCAATTAGAATATTTGTGTTAAAATTAATCTAGTGTAATTACGTATCCAGCGATTTCTGAAGTTCCATTACCCGAGATTTATTCTGTTGAGCTGAACTAGGTTTCAGACCAGATACTATAATCATTAAGGTTGCTGGGTGAAAAAGTTCCACCAGATTCGTCCGGGATAGCTCAGATGGTAGAGCACTGGCGGCTTCAGCCAGGAGATCCTTGGTTCGAATCCTGGTCCGGACATTTTTCGCCCAGATGGAAATTTACATCTAATATTATTGATTTCATTTAAATTTATTGTTTTTTATGAAATTTAAGTATATTGTTTTTTATGTATTTCTTTTTGTTTTTTAAATATATTTTCTTTAAGTGAGACGCTTTGATAATTTCTGATTCATCCTATGTTGCTGCACGAAATACAACTTTCAAAAGACAAAAAATTTGTTTCTTTAATTCACACTGTTCATGAAACTTTCTCATAAATCAACCACTCACATCAATCAATTTCATCGCTAAATCCATGTGAAAAATCAAGAATAAACTTCTCATTTTGCATACCTAGCAAATTATCAATATTTCAAATTTTAACACAACGTGGTTACGGAGGAACTGCATTCTACAGAGGCAGCATGCTAGAATCGTATTTTAATTCTTAAATGGTAAAATCGAATATAGAGTGAGTACTTCTGGAACTGTTTTACTTAAGTAAGTTAACAACAGCATATGTAGAATAGTTCCTAAGCTACTGTTTTATGAAGGTACTTCATGGTTAAGCGGATTTTGAGATAATTGCGTGCGATTGTGCTGTTCTGAATTTTAATGTTTGTGAATGAATGAGATTATATTCTCTCATTTCTTTAAGTTTCGCAAAGTACATCTGAATCTCGGGAAATTTGATTATTTTATATAATGGCATATGATATTAGGTAACTGTGGTTGTCTGTGTGCAATATATATTGCAACTGGATATTAGATTCCATGGATTTAGCTGAATCTCGCCATAATGGTTAGTAAGTTAGTTTGGATTTAAATACCGTCGAGTTCCCCCATACCATCTGCATGCTGTGTTTGCCTGGTATAGCTGTTCTGAGCAAGAGCATAAACTCTTTTGGAATACATTACATTTCCATTTTATAGTGATATCAAATGTTTACAGAGGCACTTCTTTAGTGATATTTCTGTGATTCCTGTTATATTTGTCAGCGAGTTAAGACTTTTCTTCGATTCCCGTAGAACTATCAGCGAGGCCATTTTTTTAGCTCAAGTCCTGCATTTAGTGAGTATTTTGGTATAGCATTCACCCTCTCAGCCTTTAGTGATTTAAGATTTTTATAAAATCATCTTTAATTTAATCTACCCGTACCAATACCTCATCCTTTACAAGTAGATTGCTTATTATTATTTACTTTTTATTGTTTTAAATAAACCGCCGTTTGTTTTAAAATTTGTGTCATGTTTACTTTTCCTGTGAATTGCTCGGAAGGGTACGTCGTATATTTAACTAAGCTAATAAGAACATAAAAGAAGATGTCGAATATTCAAAGAGTGATATTAAATAATTTCTAGAAATATAAAATAATCAGTAAAATAGCGCATGAAATAGGAGAAAACTCATTAATTTGGTAAATTTAACTTCATAGTCTTCAGAATTCGAGGAATTTCAAATCAGTAAGACATAACCAATCAGAACATTAAATGTTTAATAATAATGAATAATAGTGTTTCAGTATAATGATGTAGATATTAATGAATACTTTCTATTTTATTTTTCATAAAATGTAAATAATTAATATTTTTTATGGGAATTTTTAATATGTATCGCTTTTTTTTATCAAGATATTTTGGATGCTTCCAAAAACCATCGTATAAGTCGTTACATGAATTGTTGTTTTCGAAGCCCAAAGCTTATTTTCTTTATTTATGACGAGATGCACAAAATCATATTCGCAATTTGCATGCCGCTTCTTTATAAATCAACCCGTCACATCAGTCGATTTCATCGCCAAATCGATGTGACAAATCAAGAATAAACTTCTTGTCTCGCGTCCCTTAGCAAACTATCGACATCAATATTTCACATTTTAACATTACAAGGATACGGGAAAAACTGCACTATGCAAAAGCAACATGCCAGAACCATATTTCAATTCGCAAGCGGTAATGGAATAGGGAGGGGGTGCTTTTTTGCAAGGGATTCACGAATTTCTGACGGAGGGGATGCTTCCGAGACTGATGATCGTCTGCTGTTCAGCACCTAGAATGTCAGGTAGAATTTGTTGTTTGTGGCATCACGCGTTTTTATACCTCTTCTTTGCATACAACGTATACTTTATGGTGACTTACAGTCATTTTAGGAGTATGAGCGAAGCATAAAGGCCTAAAACAGTGAGCGTTATATAAGGAAATTTTTGCTTCTACAGCCTCTTAAGATGTCTAAAAGACTTCTTTAAAGTAAAATGGATAATATATGGAAGTGTTACTTGACCAAAAAGTGCTGTTTAAGTATTTACCAGGTGTGGTTTTTGTGATAACGATAGAGATGCAAAAGAGGTAGCTTTTAGATAAAGCAATATTTATGTTTCAGATGTTTTCTGTTAAGGTGCTTGCATAACTTGAGTACTAATATAGAAATCTGTATTATAACATAAAAACAGGCCACTGAGTTCCGATGACGTCATATTGATGGTGAAAACACCTGATCAATTTCGCTTATACTGCAATTAAAAAAATACTAATAATAAACGTTGCACAATTCCAATTTTTACACCGGTCGAAAAGGGAAAAGATAGTTCTTCGCAATGAAATTTGTTTGAAAAATATCTTAATTTGCAGATTTTTAATGGTTTTTAAAATAATTATCAAGCATGGATTTTTTTTTTTTTTATATCGACCTCTATCGCATGTATCCCGATTAAGAAAGGTTAACATATTTGCAATTATAACACCATAAAAATGATGATCGTTTGGCTGTTCAGCACCTAGAATATCAGGTAGAATTTGTTGCTTGTGGCATCACGCGTTTTCATACCTCTTCTTTGCATACAATACAGCGTATACATATGGTAACTTATAGTCATTTAAGGAGTATGAATGAAGCATAAAGGTCTAAAACAGTGAGAGTTATATAATGAAATTTTTGCTTCTACAGCCTCTTAAAATGTCTAAAATGTTTCTTTAAACAGTGATGTAGTGGAGGGTATACGGGGGTATACGCCATATACCTTCTGGATTTTTTAAAGGAACACCGTATACCCTCTGTTTAGTCAAGAAAGCTATAGTATATACACTCTAGGGTATACCCTCTGTGACTTGAGCGTATACCCTCTGCTTAAAGCGTATACCCTCTGTTTATTTTACGATTACACTACTGTCTTTAAAGTAAAATGGATGATATATGGAACTGTTACTTGACCAAAAAGTGCTGTTTAAGTGTTTACCAGGTGGCTTCTTTGTGATAACGAGAGATGCAAAAGAGGTAGCTTTAGGTAAAGCAATATTTATGTTCCAGATGTTTTGTTTTAGGGTGATTGCATAACTTGAATAACTAATACAGAAATATGTATTACAAAGCAAAAACATGTCCTCAGAACGGCTGATGTCATATTGGCGGTAAAATCACCTGGCTAATTTCTTTTTTACTGCAATTTAAAAAAAAAATAATTCTAAATATCGCACAATTTCAATTTTTACACCGCCGAAAAGAAAAAAATGTGCTTCGAAATAAAAAATATCTCAATTTATTAATTTTTAATATTTTTTTAAAATAATTATGAAGCGCGGATTTCTTTTTATATCTATCTCTAACACGCATAACTCGATTAAGAAAGATTAACTGATTTGCACTTATAAGAGCAAATAGTTCAGCATTTGTTTCCGCCTAATATTTCGCAACGAGATCAAAACTTCGTCAATAAACATACAAAATAATAAAATAATGTAAATAAAACACAAATTTCACAAACGTGTAATAATGTATTTAAACAACTGAAATTATCAGAATGAAAAAGGTTCTTGTGAGTAGCGAAATCTTTGGGGATTTATTCGGCTAATAACTCCTGGCATGCGGCTAATACAAAAGTTTCGTTTTTTATAAATTTAAAACTTTATGGAATACATGATATTTCCAATCAAGCATTAATTAATCATATTAAAAATTTCGATTTTTTTATTATTTTAAATTAAAGTTCAAACATTTAGAACTCCAAAAATGCCTTACTTTTGGTTTACCGATAATTAGAAGCAAAGTTACAGTACAAAATATAAACCATAAATGAACTTTCTGAAACCGGAAGTGACCTTTTAAAGAGCCACATAAAAGTAAACAATACATTTTAATGCACAAATATATAAACGCCTATACAAATATGGTGGATTTTAAAGCTCACAACTTTATACATAAATTTTCGTGCTATATCAAAATCGTCATTTGCGTTTTCTGGAAAACTGCGTTTTTCACTATGTGTACGTTTACAAGAAACATCATTTAAAAAAAAAGTTTTGAAGATATTGAAATAAAATATTGTCGCAAGGTTCTGCTCATCTATTGGTACATTATGAAGCAAAATACAGCTTGTAAGTTTGTATATGTTAATTTAAGAGCTATTTTTATTGAAAAATACACATTGAAAAAAAAATCATGTTTTGTATACAAAATTTGTTATATGTTAGTAAAATTAAGATGTATTGCAGATCTTTTGCTTCATAACACAGGTAAGTGGTTTGCTAATATATTGCTGAAAAAAAAAGTGAAATATATTGAATAGATTTCGTTATAGAGGGTTTGGCATAAACGGAACTTTTTACTAAAATTTGACTAAATATTGCCTAAATTTGAAAAGTTAATTAAAATCCCATTAAAAATGTATGTGAAATCATAGTTTTATTCCCAGCTTTAACTAAAAGCGCATGCGTTTGATAAAAATTTCATATTTTTCAAAAAAGTGCCCCTAAGGTAGGCACATACCTTAAAAAATATATTGGTTTCGGAAGTTTATGAAAATACAGCAAACTTGTTGGAATCGCGGACAACTCGGAAAGGCTTCTTGTATGTTTCAGATCACTATTATATTACATCTTCGTAGATTAAGATACTCAATAATAATAAACTCAATTCTTTACTAAAATTTGACTAAATATTGCCTAAATTTGAAAAGTTAATTGAAATTCCATTAAAAATTTATATGAATTCATAGTTTTATTCCCTGTTTCAACTAAAAACACATGTGTTTGATCAAAATTTAATATTTCTCAAAAATAAAAAGGGCCTCGAAGGTAGGCACATACCTTAAAGAAAGAAGAATACACAAACAGCCATCAGCTGTTTTCATTCTGATGGAAAGTGTCTAAGATGTGCTCGTCAAGTAGTTAGTGCTGCTGACATTTTTATACAATTTTGTATAACTTCTATAGAATCAATTTAGCCCAATTAAATCTTTGTTCAACCTAATTAATTCTCTCTCTTTGACAATAGCAATTCATGTGGCATTTAATTTTTTATACGAATAAAATCAAAACGTTCATAATGAAATAAATAGTATTAAAGCGTAATGACTTTTTCTTAGATACCAATTATTTTTAAGAAAATTATAGCGGGAAAATCAGCTAAGACAAAAGACACCATAAAATTGAGTCATTTTCTGTTTTTGTTGTGATGGTTAGGTGTTAAAAAAGTTCATCATGCAGTTTAGTACCACTGACCTTTTTATACAACCTTTATATATGTCTATAGAATAAATCTAGCCCAATTAAACCTTTCTTTAATCAACCCTCTCTCTTGGCGATAACAATTCATTTGGCAATTACTGCGTTATACGAAAAAAAAAAAAATCATGTCGAAATGTGCTTAACATTAAAGAGTTATGAGTAATGTTATTTTTTTTTCTTCCATTCGAAATATTCTTTTATCAATATCACGGAGAAAATCAGCTAAAGCAAAAGACACAATAAAGTTGAGTTATTATCTGTTTTTGTTGTGGTGGAAAGGTGTTAAACAAGTTGGAGATTACGCGTCAAACGTGGCAAATGAGGTTCACACTATAGCTAGTTTTATAAATATTTTTTGCACCGCATATTGTACTGAATATGTATTTTAGTGCACTTCAATAAGTGTATATCAATTTCATTCTGTTCGAAAGGCATCATTAAAACGCACTTGAAGTAATTTTTTTCCCATTGGCCGTAATGTAACGGAAAACTTTTGATTCTCCCTGTAATTAAACTATACATCCTATTTGAATAAAATTAGAAATGACACGACAAAACATTGCAATAATTATATATTTAAAATTCCAGACCATTCGGTTGGGTAGTTTTTGCTCTGTTATATACGGACGGATGGACAGACAGATAGACAAACAGACGGACAGATTGAATGACGACTATAGGTGCATGGTATATGGTATTTATGTAATTACGAATGCACCTAAAAAGTTACTCAAGTAGTTAATACCATTGACCTTTTTTTACAACTTTGTATAATGTCTGTAGAATAAATTTAATCCAATTAAACCTTTATTCAATTCTTTGTGTTTGGCGATAGCAATTCATGTGGCATTTAATACGTTATACGAAAAAAAAAATCAAAATATTCATGCAGAAAAATAATTAGCATTAAAGAATGATGAGGAATGTTACTTTTTTCTTACATTCCATATATTTTTATGAATATCACTGACAAAAATCAGCTAAGACAAAAGACAATATAAAGTTGAGTCATTAGCTGCTTTCGTTGTGATGGAAAAGTGTTAAAAAAGTCCATCAAGTAGTTAATACTGCCGACAATTTGTACATCTTCGTGAAACGCCTATCGCAAGATGGTTTGCCGTTTTTCAGTACCACCCTGCTAGTTCTCAATAACACCTATATCCAACCCAGCCCACCCCAGCTATTCTATCCATCAAAAAAACATCTAGAGATAGCGATCCATGCGGCATTTAATGGATTTAAATTGCACCGAGAGGTGTGAAAGTTACCACCATAGGTCGCGACCTAAGCGGTGCCGCGGCTTGTAATTTAGCATCGAGAGACAAGCCCAGGATCTTCTGATTTCTTTATGATTTGTTGCCGAGATGCTTTTTTTCTATCTGGCTTGCTGTGCAATAAACGGTTACACGTGAGTTTGCATTAGTAAGGCCGTAGTAGATGATACATGGTGTGATTTCCTTAAAACAGTAGGTGGGCTAAAAGAGGGACATCAAAGTAAAAGTGTATAGATTGATATCTGGACAAAATATGTCATTGCGTTTATAACTTAACTGATGTGTTCATTCATATGTTTTATTAGTCTTTAAAGGGTTTCGAATACTTTCAATCATTTTTATTTTATTTTATTTTTAAGGAATACCATTACTAAATAAAAATAACCAGAAAAAGTAAGTTAATAATATTATCAGAATCATTGTTATTATCAGCATATTATAAATGAAAATTAAACATTAAACTAACAACAGAAAAAATGAATCACGTCTAATTTGTATTAATTTAATAAGTTTGGTATACACACTTATACACCTGCCGTCGATGGTAAAATACTTTGAACAGAGCACTTTTTGAGGGATTCTTCTCTATATTAACATTTGTATTTCAACCTAATAAATAGCCAGAAACTCCAAAAGTAAGGATTGTTTCCTAGAAATCCGCACACACTTTTCTTGTCTGGAAAGCTATGAAAAAACGAGACAAAGAGTGCAAATGGGCACTGTAAGGTAACTTTAATAACCACATTACCCTTTAAAACTGTTATTGGGTTTCAATTAAACCTTTCCGTCGGACATTATCGATTTTACTTTTGGTGGTACTTGCTATATAGACGTTGTACAAAATTTAGATCCATAATTTTGAGATAGTACTTGATTCGATTGATCGATTTCTGAATGTTATCTGCTTTTCAGTCTTTAGCATACACTTTGGACTTAAGATACACCCAGAACCGCACAACTGGTTGAATTTTGGGAACGTTAGCCAGATTGTCGTAGAAAGTGATGTTTTGCTGGCCGAAGTGGTAGAGAAAGATTTTGAAAAAATAACTGCTGGTCAAGTCTGACCAGAAGGCGTAATCGCCAAAATGACGGCGAATGCACTTATTCAATTGTTGTTACCCCTTGACAGCGAACCCACACTTTCGGATCAACAGACGATTCAAGCCTTTCGGACTCATTGCAATCCAAACGAGGATCTGTCTTCGAATTTAACTTCGAGAGTAGCGAATTTGATGATAGGTTGTGTCGTGGAACGTGGAGACGTTAGATATGTAGTAGCTACCATTATCGTTAAAAGTGGAGTGAATGAAAGTAAAATATGACTCGTCATTCAAGATGAATCCTCGAACAGAAAATTTTTTGATCAAGCGACCACAGTTCACTTTCGCGGAAACCATTTGATATTCTGTTCGTTTTGGTATGACGCTTTTCTTGTGATATTTGATGTTAAGCTTCTTGGTGATTACCTTATGTAGGTGGCCGGAAGAAAAACTAAATTTGGCAGCCGATGAATGGATTAATACTCTGTCGATTTTGTCAAACAGTCGTTTCAACTGTTGTAACTTTGACTTTGTGAGTTTTTGGGGTTTTCTACCCGACCCGGGTTGTCTTTTAGCCGTGAGTCCCTTCTAGTAATATTGTAGAACATCATATATAGTTCATTTAGAGACTTTTGTCAAAATGGATTCACGATGAACTTGTTCCCATGATGAATATTGCCTTCGTAAAGCTTGTACGCAGACACTCCTCTTTCGACTCCATTATCGGAAAACACAAATTATTTAATGAACTGTCGGCTAAAGGATGTGTCCTTATATACAATAACGTAACACTTCAAGCGCAGATTTCACCTGATTCGTATTCTTTTGCTATTTTGGACAACAGTAAAGTTTGTGCGGATTTTTAGGAAACAGTCCTTAAATCACTTTTACTCGTATTCACCACCTACCTCAACCTAGAACATCAATCGGATGCTCAAATGACGTTCACGATTAATCTGATTGGACCTGATCGCGGCTGAATTTGACCACATTTTTTTAGGTTGAGATAGATAGTGAATACGAACATTAGTGAATTGCTGTATCTAATTTAAACCAACATATAAGTATAATTAATTTTTCAGTTAATTTTCAGCAGTGAAATTATATCCGAAATTATTGAATATTAAATACGTGAATTTTTTTTTCACATTGCCAACTACGCAATGTTAGTTAGCAATGTGAAAAATTTCACGTATTTAATATTTAAAAGCAACATTTTGGAATGGTTCGTAGAACTAATTTTATCGAAATTCAAACCACCCACTTTCACCCAGTTTTTTTAACACTTAAAAGGACGCATGACTACCATTGATAGAGTATAGAGATATAAATGGGTAAATCTTGTTACAGAACTCACCCACATACTTGTAATGCATTTCATCTCTATGTTCAACATGGAGACATTCACTATGAGAATTTTGTAAATTGTTTGTAGAAACTTCATCAATTAGTTTCAAATTTTATAGGTTTTGTTTAATAGTAACAAAAAAGATTAATTTTTTCTTTTTAAAGTTGCGGCTGTTTGAAGCTAATATTTAAAAATGTCCCCACATCGGATTACGACTCAAAGTCACCACTCCACGACTTTAGGTTCGTTATAAGCCAAATTTCCCCCCTCCGAAACAGCTGTATGCTTTTCAAACGTATTTATATTTGTGTCTTTATACGTTGTTTCTCTTTTTTAAGTTGAACAATTTTTTGTCAGTGGGCAACGCAAAATTAATATAAGTAAAAAAAAAAAAAAAAAAAAAATGTTTACCTAAAAACAATAAAGTTTTCGATTAGCTAAGATAGACGAGAAAGCTTTATAGTTGTTCGCAGCTAAAAATAAAAGCAGTGAGTGAGAGATGGGCCGAAAGAGAGAGAACGATAACAACAACATTTATTAAAGTATTTTATTAAATTGATAATTACGCAATTGTAAAATTCAAACATGCTTTTAAGAAATATTTTGCAAAACTCATACTTTTTCAAAAAACTCAGTTTTTTTTTTGTTTTGTTTTCAATCAAAATCACAAGAATCAGAAAGAAAAGATACGTGTTATTAAAAAAAAAAAAAAAAAAAAAAAAAGAAAATTTATTTGCTAAAAGCACGCTATTATACGTAGTTCTTGTTGAGATAGTAATTAATTCTTCTTAGTTTTTGAAGTTATGAGAAACTTACTACAAGGAAAAGAAAATACAGCAATCCTACACATGACTCCTTAAATTAATTATTAGGTGAAATAAAAAACACCGAATGGAAAACTTTTCCTAGAAAAAGCCAATTTTCCTGAATTAAGTGATCGTGTTTTAAAAGTAAAAGAAAGGTAGCAACAAAATGACAGTTCTTACCTCAATTTAGCTGCATAATAAAGCAAAAATAGCAATGCGAGAGTAATTAACAAATGAAAACTCATTAGAAAAACAAACATGCAGTAAAAAGTAGTTGATGTATTCATCACTAAATCAATAAAAATACTCCTTGATTTTAACATACAGACAATAATATGCAAAATATTCTAAAAGCAAAATTATGAAAACTTTTTGGCGAATGAACTACTTATAAATGAGTATAAGTAAAAAAAGTTCTTGTTTGACACAAAACCGTGTATAAGGATATTATTTAAAAAGGTAAGCGAAAAGTATTTTTTTTTCCTTACTAAAAAAAGAGTATAATTTTTTAATAGAAAGAAAGTTAACTAATAGTTTAAAAATTGTCCATATTCAGAAATTTTATTTTTAAATGTTTGAAATATGCTTTGAAAATTTTCAATAAGCTCATTTTTAGGTGCGTTCGTAATTATGTAAATACGTAGCACCTATAGTCGTCGTTCAATCCGTCCGTCTTTCCGCGTGTCTGTCCGCATATAACAGAGCAAAAACTGCCCAACCGAATGGTCTGAAATTTTAAATATATAATTGTTACAAAATTTTGTCGAGTCGTTTCAAATTTTATGAAAAATTGGATGTATAGTTTAATTGCAGGCAGAGTCAAAAGTTTTCCGTTACATTACGGCCAATGTGAAAAAATTATTGCAAGTGCATTTTAATGATGTTACAGCCTTCCGAATGATCTGAAATTTTAAATGTATAATTGCTGCAAAATTTTGTCGAGTCATTTCAAATTTTATGAAAATCGGATATATAGTTTAATTACAGGGGCAGTCAAAAGTTTTCTGTTACATTAAGGCCAATGGGAAAAAATTATTTCATGTGCATTTTAATGATGTTGCAGCCTTTCGAACAGAATGAAATGGATATGTACTTATGAAGTGCATTAAAATATACATTTATTACAATATGCTATGCAAAAACTATTTATAAAACTAGATATAGTACGAACGCACCTCATTTGCCACGTTTGACGAGCAATTTCCAACTTGTTTATATATGGAAAGAACTATTAAAAGTTTATGAAAAAGTAAAAACAATCGTGTTAACAAAACATTGGAAAAAAAAAAAAAAACTATTTTCGGTAAACGAATTATTCCTGCTGTTCATACGTAATTACGTCGTAATACGTAATACGTAATGTGTAATTACGTCGAGATACATTGTAAAAATTACACATGTTTCTTAATCTAGGAAAATTTTACTATAACTACGAGCGAGAATATACAAAAACGAAAAACAATATGCACTAACATTTCCCGAGTTACCCATGGTTTTGAAGAGCGTTTATAAGTTTTAGAAACATCAGAAATAAATGTATTTTCGAAATTTAAAGAAGCATTTATATACAGGGTGGTTCAAAAGGTCATGTCCAAACGGCACATGTGGATGTGTTAGGGCATGAGGAGCAAGATTTACATAGGAACTGGGGCCGGAAACGGTACAATTGCATTGTGACCGTGACGCGAAGAAAAGATAACAAACGGTGTAAAAAGACCTTTATTTTACAAAAACCTTAATGGAAGTACAAAATACAAATAAAAAATGTTACAACTTATAACAAGTGCTTACAATGTGCCCCATTAGCCGTGATGCATGCTCCACATCGAATTGGGAACACATTTCAATTGGCCAGGAGTCTCCTGGACACGTGTCGCCGCTTCAGCGATCCGTGTCAGGAGGTCCATGGCCAACGTCTCGTACATCAGAGACTTAAGGCTGTTCTCAAATCCAAAAGGGCAATTTTATGACATAAGTTTTAATTTATTTTTGTTCGGAAATGCATGAAACTCTAGCTGTTTTTGTTGTTCAGAAACTATGAAATCGAGCTGTTTTTTCCGTTTATTTTCCAAACGCAATAGATCTTTCAGAAAATAGTGCCAAAGTGGGCGTTTTGAACCGAATTTCCCCACGAAGGAAGAAAGAGCACTCAAGAGCGGGCGAAAAACGTGTTTGTGACTTGATCAAAATCGCTTATAACTCAATAGGTAATATATTGATCAAAAAATGGAAAACACAGTTCGATTCTAAATCGCTTCCATGGTCTGGATTTCCAATTTTATATCTTTGTGTTAAAAAATGAATTTGTAAATGTGTCAAAACGTTTTGCGCTTGTTGAGCAGAGTGGTTGAAAGCAGCCTTAAGATATTCCCAGAGGTAGAAATCCAGGGGATTTAAGCCCGGGGATTGCGGTGTCCACGGTCGAAGGCCGATTGGAACGTGTTCGCGATTCCATGCGGCGCCGATGTGAAGCGTGCATCATGGCTAATGAGGCCCATTTTGAGCTCTTATTAAGAGTTGTAACATTTTTCATTTATGTTTTGTACTTCGATTAGATTTTTCGTAAAATAAAGGTCTGTTTAGACCGCTTGTTATCTTTTGTTTGCGTCACGGTCACGATGCAATTGCACTGTCATGATCACGTTTTCAACACCCAGTTCTATGTAGTTCTTGACCCGCACGCAGGGCTTAATTTGCGTCGGAGCCCACCGGAGATCAGCTCCGGTACTTCTCTGTTTTCAGCAATTTTTTAAATTTTGGTCGAAATTCGCCGGAGCTCATAAATACAGGCCTCCGGAGCCCAGTGCAATACCGCTTCCGAAAAACCGAAGCCTAAATTACACAGTTAAACACAGTGGAACAGTTGACAGTTAATCATATACAGGTATATATATATATATATATATATATATTTATTTTTTTTTAACTAAAGAAAATGCATTAAATTTTGAAAATAATGTATATGAAATATAAATATGAGGATTGGAGTGACGGCGGAGGAGGAGAGGGGGAGGGGGGGGGGGGCTCGCTACGGTTTTAGTGCTGCGGAATATTAGGGCTCCGGTACTTTTTTTTGTTAGAAATTAAGCCCTGCCCGCACGTGCCATTTGGACACGACCTTTTGAACCACCCTGTATATGTATATATAAGAAAATTTCTTTTTCTGCCATTTATTTTCAGAAATATTTCTTAGTAGTTTCCATAGTGTATGAATCTGTTTTTTCAGCGTAAAATATAGGTTTTTTGGATGCTAGAAACTCTAAAGTAAACCTTTCATGTTCAACAAACATATTTTAGAGGTAAACATGATACATTAACAGCATTAACAACATTTAAATTAAACTCATTTTATTACTCCTGCATGTATAAATTCAATTATGCAGCTGAAAATGTTTAATTAAGAATTGATAGCATTCTAAAAACCGATACTCCGGTTTGAGAAAACGCATTAATACACCACAAAAACTACTCGGAAATGTTTTCGAAAATTAGTATGGAAAGAAATGAAACTTTGTTTTGAATCTCAAAAATAATTGGTTTCTAGTCTGTTTCTAAAGATAAAAAACGCTTCCGAAATCATGGGTAACTTGGAAGGGATTATTGCACATTTTCGTTCCTCATTATATCATATTTTCTTTCGAGGTTATATTATATTTTCGCAGATTAAGAAATATTTGTCGTTTTTTTACAGTGCAACAATTAACACTTTTTAGATTTCGAGGTTAGAGAGAATAACGCAATAACTAGAGAACAGGAATTCAGCTTTTTCAGAATTTAGTGCCGCCCCCGGCATTTCCATTACTTCATTTTCTTCTGATGGACTGGTGGCATCTATTATTATGAAACAGCCATTATAAATGAAGCGTTAGGTGAAGATGAAAGAGCAGTCGTAAAAAGTTAGATTTTTTTTTTTCCAAAAATAATTATGGCTATTTTTTTCCCCATTCTGACCAGAAAATCAGAGTTCTAACTTTTTACGGCTACTCTTTCATCTTCACCTAACACTTCATTTATAATGGCTGTTTCATAATAATAGAAGCCACCAGTCCATCAGAAGAAAATAACTCGGTTAAGCGGGACTCTACTGCAGTACAAAATATATTTCAATTTTAAGACTTAAAGCACACGTTTTGTTTTATGTAAAATGACGTCATTCGCATCCGCTTAAGAATTCCACATTTGCAATTTACTCTTAAACATCTACAGTGAAACATGCATAGCACATCACTATCACGAAATAATGCACAAATGCAGCAAAAAGATGCCGTCATTCAAGAAAATCGACAAAACAAAAACGGCTATCTCATGATTCATAGATACTTACAATTAAATATAGTTTATAATAGCTCCATTGTTTTAAGAGAAATCATTCGTTTATATTTTTTTCAAAATAGCACTTATTTTAATTACATTTTCTTTCGGTTCTTATGAGAAAATGGCAACAGAAATATATAATTACTATTTTAGAACTATTTTTCCTTTACTTTCTACAGAAATGGAGTACTTCCGTTGCCAATATTAAGCAAATGGCTCTAAAACTACCAAAAAATTAATATTTCAAAAATAAATGGAGGTACAGTTTTCAAACAAAATGCATTTAAAAGAACTTTTTTTCCCAATACGACGGTATAAAAATCGAAAATGTGCGATGCTTAGAAGTTAAAAAAATTGCTATAGAGTATTTAATCGTACTGCAATGTTTTACGGCTGGCTTCTGTAAGGTAACGTTATTTTTTGGAATACACAAAATAAGCTGGTAGAAAGAAATAGCATACCGTACCGGGGGCTAAAAAATGAAGCAATTACGCTCATAACTCTCTAAACTAGTTATTCGGTCTTCGCCCGTTTAGATGGTCGAATAAAAAGAGCTTTCACTTTAATTATTTTAACACAAACAATTGATTGCAAAATAAGTCATACGACTAGTAATATTTCCAACTGAGTGAAAATCTCCCGGCTTGAACATATTTACACTCAGTTGAATAAATTACTACTTGGAAAAAAAATCTTTAATCTGCCCTAGACAATTTTGTTCTGAGGAGCTCGGAAGCTGTCTCCTCAAAATAAATAAATAAATAAAATAGTTTTTTCTAAATTATAAGAAAATTAAAACTGTTTTCACTTTAATTATTTCAACTTAATCATTTGATTGATAAATAAGTCATACGAGTAGTAATATTTCCAACTGATTGCAAATGTGTCCAGGATGGGAGGTTTTCACTCAGTTGGAAAAATTACCACTCGACGAAAAAAAAAAAAAAAAAAAGAAGAAGAAGAAGAAAGAATTTTATTCAAGAGTTCCATACAATTTTTCTCTGGGGAGCTCGCACTCTTTCACTGCAAAATAAATAAATAAATAAAAATAGTTTTTTCTAAATTATACGAAAATAAAAGTTACTTTCACTTTAATTATTTCATTATAATCAATTGATTGGTAAATAAGTCATATGATTAGTAATATTTCCAACTAAGTGAAAATGTCCCTTCCTGGATACATTTTCACTCAGTTTGTAAAAAAAACTTTATTCATGAGCCCTAGACAACTTTTCTAGTAAAATAGTTTTTTTTTCTTTTTTTTTTAATTATACGAAAATAAAAATCACTTTCACTTTAGTTATTTCAACAAAATCAATATAATGGCAAACAAGTCAAACGAGTAGTAATATCACTCAGTTGGAAATATTATTACTCGAAAAAAAAAAAACAGAATTTTATTCATGAGCGCTAGAGAATTTTTCTTTGAGGGGCCCGCAAGCTTTATCTATAAAAGGAAAAAAAAGTGGAATATTACTTGTAGGGCTGCCGTATAAAGGCAAAAGATCTTTCAGGAAAAATGTACAAAAGTTGGCGTTATTTATAGGTACCTATTTGCATATAAAGTAATATACACATATCAGTGTACACGAATACTAATAATGTCATTAATAATGAACAGTGTGTATACTTAACAGAGTGTATTATTTGAAAGTATTTTTAAAAAGCGTAATCTTATTATGTTATGCGGGGAGAAACTAAGTTAAATTGAGGAAGCACAAAGATTACACCCACATAACATGTAAACAATGGTTTAACCCTCCAATGACACCCATGGTAGCAAATATGCTACCAAAAATGTTTCGAATTTAGTGTATTTTTTAATTTGAATAGTCCAGTTTCACACCAGAAATTTAAAATAGCAATATTTGTTTTATTTATTAACAGACATTCCGTATTTAAATAAAGTGAAATTTATTATCTGATTTTTCCGGCGTGAATTCAGATATACTCTGAACCACGCAATTTCTAGAACGTATTCTGCCATGCATGTGGGAATTAGAGGGTTAAACATGTTTGCATCAATTCGTTTAAAAATAAATTCACGAAATGCTGCCAATAACACCAACAAAATCATTTTAAGTTTTATATGCAGAATTCTCAAGTATAAACAAATGACTTATCTAAATAGATTCTATCCATAAATCCGATAGTCTTGTAAGGGAAAAAATACGCAACATATCAAAGCTTGGTATATTTTAACGTTGAAGATGTATTCATTGCAAAGCCATTCATATTCATTAAGAACGCGTGTTTAAACAAATTAAATGTGTTAACTTGCACGTTTATCAGAGGGCAAAATCTTTCAAATTCATTTTGCCTCAGCGATTATTTACTAAAGGCCAGTAACAGCCCTTTTGTGGCATAGTTTTCTGTTTTTCAATTTCAGAAACCAATATGCAAAAAGCGAGCTTTGTCGTCTAAAATTTCGTTTAAAAAATTTAAAACGGACCTCGTTGGTTGATAGGTGAATGACGTCAAAGATCTTTATTGACAGTATTTTCTGCGAAGGAATGAAGTGCATATTGTTCACGATAGTTTTCAGGAACGATAAAGCTGCAATTAGTTCAATTATTTAGCTAATTTTATTAGTATTTTATTAGTTCAGTTAGCGATATGTTTACGTCAGGAATGAATTTGAATGCAGATAATTCCAAATATTTATAAAAACTTTAGAAGGTAGCTCATCTCTCATAAATTACATTTTTTAGGTTTTTCTAAAATAGTATTTTTATGCAGTTTTTTCGAAAAAATATTTTTGAGAAAAAAGGGCCGATTGGTATATAAAAAGTGAAGTGGTCAGCTCTTATTTTGTTTCAAATGTTGAAGAGATATGCGTTGTTGTAATATAGGTTATCAGGTGAAAAAACAACAGATAAAAACTTTTTCTTAAAAAATGTAATTTTTTTTTTTTTAGATTAAAAGCTCCTTAATTTAAAGAGTAGAATAAGCAATTAATTGACAACTTTTTCGTTGGTTTAGTTGCATAATTAAGTGAAAACGGCAGTGCATGCGAGAGTAATTAATAATTGAGAATTAATTATTAGAACTAACACACATAAAAAAAAGGCATCTTCCAATTATTTGTCAATTAGTTTACAAAAGTATGCTTAAAATTCAAAACACAAACAATGACATACAAAACATCTCTGATCACACTACATCTTAAGTATCATGGATATTTTTTTACCAATAAGCTACATGCAAACGTGTACAAGTAAAAAAACGTTCTTGTATATCGCAAAACACATATAATGCTTTTGTTCAGCTAAGATAAACGAAGAATTCTTACGTGTTTTTCTGCTAAAAAATGAGTTTCGTTGACTATTTAGTCGAGAGTAAATTATTAATTACTCAATGAAAAAAATTTCAAAACATGATTTTAAACATTGGCGTATTCATTTTCGTTTGAAAAGTTATTGCAAGAGAATTACCAAAACTAACATGCGATAAAATGAGAACCGTTCGCCATTCAGTTCATTGAAATACATTTTAATTTAAAAAAAAAAAAAAAAAAAAAAAAAGGCTTCAAATATTTTTCAGCATTATCACATTTTTTGACCAAAGACCTATTTGCAAATGAGTAAAAGTAAATGTATCCTTATTTTAAAAAAATACACATTAAAAACATTTTTCGAGAAATTTAAATAAATTCAAGGATTTTCTTTTATATATAGGAGCTTATAACCACCAGTTTATCTGGAACTAGAAAAAACATCCTGTCAGAAATATTGAAAATATTGAAAAGTCTTTTCTAAAAAACTTATTCCAGCACCCATCTCTTTAGTAAATCTCGTCAAAACATAGTAGTTTTGAAGTAACACATAAGTTACCAGCTAAACAAACAGTAATTATAACCACGATTTTCTGAATCAATTAGCAGGTGAAAAAACAAAATACAGACATTTTTCTCAGAAAATTCTAGTTTTCATATATTAAAAGTTCATGATTTAAAAGCTAAAGAGTGGCAGAAGCCATAATTTTTTCAACAGTTTAGCTGCAAATTTAATCAAAATACGCTTACGAAATTCAATTAGTCATTAATTCCATCAGTTTATAAAAGTAGGCTTTAAATTCAAAACAAAAACAATAAAATGCAGAACATCGTAGAGATATTTTTGAGGAATATCACAAGCAATTTTTCGCCAATGTGCTCCTTGCAAATGAGTACAAGTAAAAAGAAATAATTCTATGAAAAAAAGTAGGACTTTCGTTTAGCTAACACAAACGAAAAGTTATTTAAAGGAAATTTTTTTCAATTGTTTTCTGCTAAAAATGAAAAGAAATAAGTATAAGAATAACTCTTTAATCAAAGAAAGAATAGCTATAATTTAATAAAACAAAGGATACCCATTTAATCAAAGAAATGATATCTATTCTATTATATTAGAATAACTATTTTACTAATTCTACCGAAGAAAGAATAACTATCTAATAAAAAATAATTTAGTTACTATGCAAGTTTAAAAAAAAAATCAAATATGCTTTAAAAAAGACTTACTAATTCCTTTTTGTTTAAAAAATTATTTTAAAGTATTTAAAGCAAGATTCAAACTTTAAAATTTATATATACTTATATATATGTAATAGAAAGATACGTGTTATAAGAAAAAGTATTAAAAGGTACCTCTGAAAATTACATTATTCCACGCAGCGCATTTCATATATTTTTATAGAAATTGAAGTAAGTTTCCATCTTAGTCTTCGAAGTTACTGAGAAGTACCAGTTAAAGAAATAGTAATTTCCCTTATGACTCTTTGAATTAATTAGCAGGGAAAAACACAAAAACCAAAATATAGAAACTTTTTCTCGGAAAAAGCCAATTTTCTTAGATTAAAAGCTCATGTTTTAAAAGCAAAAGAGTGGCAGAAGCAACTAAGTGACAGTTCTTTCGTCAATTTCGCTGCATAATTAAGCAAAACCGGCAATGCGAGAGTAATTAACAACTGAAAATTAATTACGAAAACTAACATGCAGCAAAATGAGACGCCATTCAGTAATTCGTATTACTTAAAAACAAGAGTTCCCTACCAGAAAAAAAAGGAATGAATTTCCCTACACAATAAACAACTCCGAAGTAAGCAAGGCAACCATTACAGGATAAGAAATTAAAGTGCATATATGAGATATTTTTGTTTATTATTTATTCATAATATTAGCAAAGAAAATAGCGTGTTTGCTTTCAAGAAGGCTGGTGTAAGTTTTACATGCATATATATATATATATATATATATATATATATATATATATATACTCTCACATGTGCTGGGTAAGGCATACCTTGAGAAAAACAGATTTAATTTTAGAAGCACCGGTGATTATGCGAGCAAATCTTTTACGGTACAAAATAAAATTTTCGGATAAAAGGTGGCTTAGTATATATCAGCGGGATAATTTAATTTACCCCTTACTTACATATATGGGGAGGTGGGGGATGTAAACACTAGGTTTCTTAAAAATGACATGCTTGACTAATGGTTGGAGGGTGTTAGGAACCCTTTCGCGGCGCGTGCTTCACGATTTTTATCGCGATATTATGCGTGACTGGTCCGCCCTCACCCCTTTTTCTTCTACGGGGGAAAAGGGGTTAAATTATTCATTCGAGAGTTTTTCTTGCTTCTGTGTGAAGTGGGTTGAATATTTCAAAAGCTACCTTGTGGTGTGAGTTTTTGTAAAGTGATATAAGCTGATGATGGGGGAGAAATATTTATGCTGGGATTTGTTAGCAACTAAGAAAATTTGAATCTAAACGATTTGAACATTTTTTTAATAATGGAAATCGGTTTTAAATCGGTTTATTAAAATCGTAATCCGTTAACTCAAAATCATAAGCGAACCATTAACTTTATCGTAAATGAAACCTTACTCATTCATTGAAACACGAACTCTGCACCATATTCTTATGAGGGCACGATTTTTCGTTAGGCACTTCCTAACCTAATATATCTGGCTCTCCTAGGGCGTCCGTTCTTTTAAGAATACTTATGCTGGGATTTGTTAGCAACTACGAATATTTGAATTTAAACGATTTAAAAAAGAAATTTTAGTAATGGAAATCAGTTTTTAAACTCATAATCGTAAGTCGAACCTTTAACTTTATCGTAAATTAAACTTTACTGATTCATGAGATATTTACTTTGTACGAAGAGAAAACTGCGCCCGCGGCAAAGTTTCAATTTTGTGCCCCCTCCCTCCGCCTTTTTTTTTTTGTGTGTGTGTGTGTGTGTGTGTGTGACAGGTGTCACAAAATTGACAAAGTGCTGAAACAGAAATGAATTCTGTTGACTGCATATTTCGCGTTTATTTTGGAACTTCAAAAGGATTAATTTTAATTCAGAAATTCCAAACAACTATATCACACAAGAAAAAATTGCACTTTCTTTCTTCCTAACTGATGACCAGGCCCCTACCTGCCGAGTTGCCCCAGTTGAACGGTTTGATACCTGGTATCGGGGTGGGTGACCGCCTATTCGCCGTTTAGCGGCAATAAACCTGACGAGTGCCTACATCTTCATCCTATCGGCAGTGCCTACTGCTTAGTTGTGAACTTTTTTATGCCGGTTACTTAACATTTTTATCTTGTTGTTTGACACCTACTCATTGCTACTGAAGTTGATATCGTACTTTAGAGCCTTGGTCAGGTGACGAGACCTTCACCTGCAAGGCACCTCCAGAAGTATAATCCATAGGTAACTTGGAGGAGTTTACACCCACGACCGATTTTACATGCACCAGGAATCATTAGCGTAGATCGTGTACACTGGCTGTTCTCCAAACCGATGACCAGACCCCTACCTGCCATGTTTTCCTAGCCGAACGGATTTACATGTCTAGCATCCCTGATCGCCGCATAGCGGCTATCTAGTAGACAAGCATCCCGGCCGCCGTCCCAATTGTAGAGCCTGTTACTTTGTTGATTTATCTGTTATGCCGGTTGCTTAACTAATGAACTTTGTATATTTGGCTCTTGCACATCACAGACACAAATCCTGGACAGGGGAAAAACCTGGATTTTAGATGCCTAATGGATAAAAGGGGATCTCAGAAATGGGTGTGGAAAAAATGTATCTAGCAGTCCAGTATAATAGTATGCAACCCTATTGGGTTCCAAGAAGGAAACCACATGCTAATTTGAGAGTGCATGTTTTTGCCTCAAGCACAGAAAGAAAATCCCAGAGTCAGAAAAGAGAAGAATAACTAAAGCGACTAAAACAAAGACATAAAACATGTTTTAAAAAGGAAGAAGTCATTAGTCAAAAATTTGTTTTTAGTGTGGGGTAAGGGACGATGCAATAATTTTGAAGTGAAAAATGTACGTACTTCCATTGGGGCAAAATTCCGTGTATGCATATATATATATGCATATACATGTCTTCATAATTCTGTATATCGTAATATACTCCTTAATCATTTATATAGAATAAAGTGTTTATGTCCTTCTCATCTTATGAACAACAATATTAAAAACTAATTTATGATGCAGTAAATCATGGTTTTCCCAAAAAATTCATTTATTCTTTGTTATACAATTAGTACATACATGATCTTAAAAGCCAATTAACATATTGCGTTAAATATATATATATAAAAAATATAAAAACATAAAATAATAATAAAAAATTAAAAATGCAAATATATATATATATATATATATATATTTATATATGTAAAAGGACGAATGGCTGGTTAGATATTAGAGTACGGAGGAGGGTAAAGTTGTGTGGATAATACGCAATAGTTAATTTTTAAAAAAATGTAAGGAGGCATTTGATTAATAATTACGTTGCAATATTGCATTTTATAATGGATGTTGATTCGGCACTCTTATATGTATAATTCTGTAGTTATATTTATATATTTATTAATTCAAATTAAATCTATTTATTTTCTTTAATAATTAATAATGTTAACCTTTAACTTGTATTTAAATATTAGCCCAATAAGGACAATATCATTTTGATTTCTCATACATAATATATTATATTACAAGAGAATAAAGTGCATGTTTTAATTATAAATTTTATTCTTTATTCTATCCTCTCCCCCTAAATTAGGTAGTATATTTATTTTTTAAGTAAGTTTGTGGACACATTAAGTGTAACTAATTAACTTCAAAATTTAATTATAATTATTATTATTTTTTAAATTCTTAAGCATCATAATTTTAATCATTTATTTATTTATATTTAATTATATATTTATTTAAGTGATCATGCAATGTTGTCACAGTCATTTAAATAGTGATATGTTATAGTGAGGCACATTGATTTATGTGAAACATTAATTAATAAATCCTCATTATCCACATTTTACATATTATTTTTATTTAGTATATCATTTAATAGCGGAAAAGGTGTAAATAGGGGCACCTTCTTTTGTTTTTGGCTTAAACTGACTTTCATTTAAAAAAAAATTTAAGATTTTTGAGCTTCATAAACAACTATAACAAGTTTACTAAATGAGAGGATGCAAAACGATGATTAATATCAATTATTTCAATTCAAAAACGAAGATTTACAAAAAGCTTTGAAAAAAAGCCCCAGAAACAAGTAATATAATTTTTTTTTTTAAGTCCATTCCTACTTAGGTCATCAAAGAAAAATTTAATATAATCCCTTAAGCTAATATTAGTTTTGGTTGCATTAAAATATCTCAATTTGTTGATTTTCTATAAGCAAGTAGGTTTAGAATGGAAGTCTATGGGAATTTGGCGAAATATTAGAGATATCGCCAAGTTGGTGTCACTCATTTTGATCGCCAAATTTGGCGATATATCGCAAAGTTGGCTGCTAACTTCGCTGTATTTGGCGACAGAACAGGGTTCCCACCCTATGGTAACCCCCCTTTTAGATATGAAGATGCATTAAATGCTGTTCAATAACCAATGGCCGCCATTTTGTCTGCCACATAAAACTAAAATTAATTAATTAAAATTTAATTAATGACTTAATCTTTGAAAAATCTGTATTAACATCAATTGTCATCCAGTACAAGTTAAAAAAATATTTCAACTTGATAGGATAAATAATAAGTATTTTATTAACGACTGAAAATTTGAACAAGATATATAAATAAATAAATATAGGGAGAGTGTGAACTAATAGTAGGAATTGAAAAATGGGATGCAAATATGGGCCCTCTCCAAAAAAGATCATAAAAACTAGTTTAAAATGCTTTAAAACAAGATAAAACAATACAAAATAGTAGAGAATCTATTTATTACAGAAAAAAAAAAAATATTTTCAGAAATCGAAAGCATAACTGGCTCTTTCAGCCCGGCACAATCTAAGTGGGCCTACATTTTGCACATAGCACATTTAACTCACACTTCTCTGCGAGTGTCTTTCCATTACAAAAGATGCAAGTTGCATCACTCGAGACTGGTTTTGTCCCATCATTGATATCCAGGTTCATATCATCATCACTGTCCACAAGGGGATGGTCAGTGATGAGTCAGAGAATAAGTTGTATCTTTCGTAGGCTGATTTTTCTTTGAAGGCCTTCGGCCTTCCTACCCTGTGCTTGTATAGCAAGATAATTCGAAAAAGAGGGGGCCCATATTTACATCAACCCCAACTAAGAAAGATGGGCACTTTCACATGTAACCTAAAGACGTGCATGACTAAAGGCGTGCTTCTAAAAGTAGCTTAGGATCTTCGCTTTCCCAATATCCCTCTGAAATTATTTTAAACTAACTATAAGGACATGAAAAGAAAGCGATTACAGATACCTGTCAAAAGTTTGGATTTTCGAACAAACACCAATTCGCACAATAACTCACGCTGCATTCACACTATTTAAAAAAAAAAAATGGTTCCAACTGCTCTCTATTATCTTATATCAACAAGTGGCATCATGTACAATCCTGGCCGCCTCCAGCAGCTCCAATGGCCACTTCGGGAGGGGTGCCCATATTTACACCTGTGCCCTTTTTTACACCTTTTCCTCTATATCATTTACTTTTTTTTTTCTAGTATAATGGTATAAATTTATTAACATATTTTTAATTATTATTAATAATTAACATTTATATATCTCTAGACAGTATATGCCTTAAAACTTAATCCAATAATAGATATAAATATTTTTTAATTAGATATTAGTTTTTATTCCGAAACAATATATTTTACTAATAATAAATTCTACAGGTGGCAGCACTTTTTAGAGTCCTTGGATAAGATAGTAGAATTCATTTTTAAATGTTCTATTAGAGGACGCTGGTCACATATATTGAGGTTTGTACATGACTATACTGTACATTATTACTCCTTGGTTCATCAACATTTAAAAAAAAATTGGCAACATGTGCAAATAATCTCTTACACTTTTTTTTTTTTTTTTTTTTTTTTTTGCTTAAACTTATTTGTTTTTCCAATATATTATTTCTCTGTTTATTGGGTGTGGTAGTCCTAAATTCGTATTCTTTAGCTTTTTTATGGCCAGTACGAAGATGAAACCAACCACTTTATTTGTGGAACTCAAGGCATTTAGGACCTGATGAATCTGTCCTGGTTCTACAAATTTCCATTATGCCTTTTCTTCTATTTTTACTTTGTTTTTAAAATCCATTTGAAAGTGTTAAGGGGAACAGTTTTATTGTGAATGCAAAAATTTCTTTTTTATTTATAATTTCATGACTTTCGTTGGTAATTTGTAAGGGTTTTTAATGGTTATATATATATATATATATATATATATATATATATTTCCAAAACAAGAAAAAAAGAGAGGTTGGTAGTGTAAATTTTGCGTCCCTCAATTTCCGCACCTGGAGCGACCGCCCCCTTCGTCTCCTCTTTCGTAAATACTTGTCTGTCTGTGCTATATTCTTATACGAGCCTAATTTTCTGTTGAGCACATGGTAATCTAATATACACGGCTCTCCCAGGCTTCCAGTTTTTATAAGAAGTCACGCAAATTAATATTTATGCCTCAAGCATAGAGAAATTATGAATTTAGTATTTTAAAAGACTAGCAAGGTGTACTATACTTCTATCTTCGAGGCTGTTCTTTTTTCCCCTCTTTTTACATAGTAGTAATTCATATTTACCCCTATGCAGTTTCTTTTTTTTTTTTTTTTTTTTTTTTTTTTTTTTTTTTTTTTTTTAAGAGAAGTTGTATACTGGTGTCATCAAAAGTGTCTATATCGGGGATCCAGTTTTCTTAATTGGGCCTTGAATCCTCTTTCATTTCAAAAGTCGGTTTTGTAAAAGGTAAAAAGCAAAAAAACGAGATCCGATTTGATTGCAAAACAACAGTAATAATTCACTAAATTTTCTTTAGTGAATTAATGAACTGTGGCGAGTAAAGTTTCAAGCAGCAAATTGGTGGATTCCAATAATCCGTTTTACATGCTCAAAAGATTTCGTCAGAAAACGTAAAAGTATAGGCAGCAAGTTGCCGGAACATCCATGTGATTAGTGGCTAACTTTTATGCTTTTTTTCCATCCACAATTTCTTAGTAGAACAGTTTGCCTCATTTAATCATCGAAATCTTAAAATTAAATAACATAAATTGTTTTGTTCAGAAATAGTGGTAGAAAAAAAGCGTCAAAGTTAGCAGCTGTGCATGTGATTAAAAAGGATTTTTCTGTAATTTGAAGAAATTTCCGTTTTTTGATTGTAGAATAGAGAGAAATTTTGAGCTTCAGGTGGCAAATTTTTCGTGTTTTGAGGGAAAGGAAAGTATGTAAAAATTCTGCTTGTAACATGAAAAACAAGCAGTAAAATTGTCAGCAAAGAGAGAGAGAGAAAAAAGAGGGGGGATGGGCGTAGGGGGGACAAAAAAAAACTTTAATTCACAGGTGTTTTTTTATGTGGGGAAGGGGGTGTATGCTGAGGCTATATAAATTTTTTTGGTCCCAGTCATACACCATTAATATCTTTCAACGGGAATAATGTATGCGTCGTAGGCTAATTGAGAAATCAGGCTGTTTGCAAAGTGCCGGGCTAATTGGAGAATCATCTCTCTTTTTCCAATTATCCTGATATTTTTCAGGCTTATTGAAAAGAGCCTAAACACCGCTAGGCTAATTGAACAGTGATCACTTATTTCCCAATCAAAATGATTTTTTTAGGCTTATTAACCCATAACCCGACCCGAACACGAAAAATAAATTACAATAGAACGTTCCTCCATTCGAGCAAGACAAAATAATTTCTTTACACGCAATCCGACCCGAACCTAAAAATTCCATTTGAAAAACCCAAAATCTGAACCGAACCAAGTCTGAAACCGATAAAAATATTCCAATGAACCATAACCAATCCGAGCAAGACAAAATAATTTCTGAGGCCATGCAACCCAACCAGAACCTAAAAATTTAATTTGAAAAAAAAAAAAAACGAAATCTGACGCGAACCAACTCTGAACCCAACATAATTATTCCAAAGAACCATAATCGGATCAGAGCAAGGGAAAATAATTTCCGTGGACACGCAACCCGACTCCAACCTAAAAATTTCGTTTGAAAAAAAAAGGAACCAAATGTGAACCAGCCAAAAATATTCCAAAGAACCATAACCGGATCCGAGCAAGACAAATTAATTTCCGTGGACACGCAACCCGACCAGAACCGAAAAATGCCATTTGAAGTCAATCTGAAACCCGACCCGAACCTATAAATTCCACTAGAAAAAACACGAAATCTGACACGAATTAAATCTGAACCCAACAAAAATATTCCAAATAACCATAAACCCGATCCGAGCAAGACAAAATAATTTCCATGGACACGCAACCCGGCCCGAAAATAAAAAACTTGTTTGAAAACAACCCGAAATATGACCCGAACCAAATATGATAATCGACAAAAATATTATAAAGAACCATAACGCGATCCGAGGAAAACAAAATAATTTTCGTGGACACGCAACCCGATCCGAAACAAAAAATTCCATTTGAAAAAAAAAAAAAACACCTGAAATCTGATACGAACGAAATCTGAATCCGACAAAAATATCCCCAAACACCATAACCCGATCCGAGCAAGACAAAATAATTTCCGTGGCCACGCAACTCGATCCGAACCTAAAAATTCCAATAGAAACAACTCGAAATCTGACACCAATCAAATCTGAACCCGACAAAAATATTCCAAAGAACCATAACCCGATCCGAGAAAAGCAAAATAATTTCCATGGACACACAACCCGTTCTGAACCTAAAAATTTTGATTAAAAAAACCCGAACCAAATATGATAACCGACAAAAATATTCTAAAGAACCATAACCCGATCCGTACAAGACAAAGTAATTTCCGTGGACACGCAACCCGACCCGAACCTAAAAATTTCATTTGAAAAAAACCCTGAAATCTGACCCAAACCAAATCTGAATCCGATAAAAATATTCCTAAAAACCATAAGCAGATCCGAGCAAGAAAAAATAATTCCCATGGACACGCAACACGACCCGAATCTAAAAATTCCATTAGAAAAAACCCGAAATCTGAACCGAACCAAATCTGAATCCGACAAAAATATTCCAAAGAGCCATAATCGGATCCAAGCAAGACAGAATAATTTCCATCGGCGTGGAACCCGATCCGATCCTGAAAGTTCTACTTGAAGTTAACCCAAAACCCGGCCAGAATCCGAAATAAAAATACATCAGGCCGTACCCCGATCCGATCAATGCAAATTAATTTCCGTGTACACCCAGTACGACCAGAATCTGAAAATTCCATTTGAAGTCAACCTGAAATCCGACCCGAACCCGATCTGAAAAAGACAAAAATATGTCAAAGAACCGTAACCCGTTCCGAGCAGGACAAAGTAATTTCCGTCGACATGCAACCAGATCCATTAAAAGTTCCATTTGAAATCAACCCTAAAACCTACCATAACCCGGGTTCGGGTCCAAGTTTCGGATTGAGTTTAACTAGAACTTTCAGGTTCGGATCGGGTTGCCTGTCAACGGAATTTATCTTGCTCATGTCGAGTTATGGTTCTTTGGAATATTTTTGTCGGGTTAAAATTTGGTTCAGGTCGGGTTTCAGGTTGACTTCAAATGGAATTTTTAGGTTCTGGTCGTGTTTCGTATCCACGGAAATTAATTTGTCTTGCTCCGATCCGGTTATGTTTCTTTGGAATACTTATGTAGGGTTCAGATTTAATTCGGGTTTTTTTCAAATAGAATTTTTAGGTTCGGGTCGGTTTGCGTGTCCACGGAAATCATTTTGTCTTGACCTTTGGAATATTTTTGACGGGTTCAAATGTCGTTTTTTTTTTTTTCAAATGAAATTTTAGGTGCGTACCCACGGACATTATTTTGTCTTGCTCGTATAGGATTACGGATCTTTGGAATATTTTTGATGGGTTCAGATGTCGTCTTTTTTTTAATTGAAATTTAAGTTCGGATTGGGGTGCGTGTCCACGGACATTATTTTGTCTTGCTCGGATCGGATTATGGTTCTTTGGAATATTTTTGTCGGGTTAAGATTTGGTTCAAATCGGGTTTTAGGTTGACTTCAAATGGAATTTTTAGATCTGATCATATTGCGTGTCCACGGAAATTAATTTGTCTTCCTCGGATCCGGTTATGGTTCTGTGGAACATTTTTCGGGTTCAGATTTGGTTCGTGTTTTTTCAAATGGAATTTTTTGGTTGGGATCAGTTTGAGGCTCCACGGAAATTATTTTGTCTTTCTCCTATTGGTTAATTGATCATTGCAATATTTTGTCGGGTTCATATGTCGTTTTTTTTTAAATGAAATTTTAGGTTCGGGTTGGGGTGCGTGTCCAAGGAAATTATTTTGTCTTGCTCGAATCGGGTTATGGTTCAATGGAATATTTTTCGGGGGTTCAGATTTGGTTTGGGACAGATTTCGGGTTTTTTTCAAATGGAATTTTCAGGTTCGTGTGGGGTAACATGTCCACGGAAATTATTTTGTTTTGTTCGGATCCGGTTATGCTTCTTTGGACTAATTTTGTCAGGTTCAGATTTGGTTCGCGTCAGATTTCGTTTTTTTTAATTGAATTTTTAGGTTGTGGTTGGGTTGCATATCCTCAGAAATTATTTTGTCTTGCACGGATCGGTTATGGTTCATTGGAATATTTTTGTCGGGTTCAGATTCCGGGTTTTTTTTTTCAAATAGAATTTTTAGGTTCGGTTTGGGTGCATGTCCTCAGAAATTATTTTGTCTTTTACGGATCGGTTATGGTTCATTGGAATATTTTTGTCGGGTTCAAATTCCGGGTTTTTTTCAAATGAAATTTTTAGGTTCTGGTCAGGCTGCGTGTTGACTGAAATTATTTTGTCTTACTCACACCGGGGTACATTCTGTTGCAATTTATTTTTCGGGTTCGGGTCGGGTTATGGGTTAATATGCTTAAAAAATAATCCTGTTTGGGAAATAAGTGGTCATTTTTCAATTAGCTTAACGGTGTCTAGGCTCTTTGCAATAAACCTGAAAAATATCAGGCTAATTGGAAAAAGAGAGATGATTCTTCAATTAGCCCGGCTCTTTGCAAACAGCCTAGGCTCTTTGCAAAGAGCCTGATTTCTCAATTAGCCTGCGACATGTGCATCAAGTAAAATTACGCATGAAAAATGTACATTAAAACTGTTCAAATTATACAGAAAATTTTATGAAATATGTGACTTCGGTATATTAATTAATATTCTCATAGCGCCAACCTTTTGGATTTTACTACACGGTTTTACTTAATTTAACTTCGTTCAGGTACACTGTTAAAAATGATGTTGAATGTTTCACCAAGAAATTAGTGAAACCTATAGCTGAAATTTAGCTGCAACCAAGATATTGGTGATAAGTTTCACCAGTTTAATGGTGCTTTCACAAATACCATTATATTAGGGAAATGTTGAACAAATTTTCTGGTTAAAGGTGATTCTTGGTTTTTTTTCTACTCCAATTTTCTGCTGAAAGATTGAACCATGATTTAGGGGTTTTTTTCTAATCCGATATTCTGGTGAAAAGTTGAACCATGATTCAGGATGTTTTTCTAATCAAATTTTCTGGTAAAAGGTTGAACCACAATTGAGAATTTTTTCTAATCTAATTTTCTGGTCAAAGATTGAACCACGATTCAGGGTTTTTTCTAATGTGATTTTCTGATAAAAGATTGAACCATGATTCAGAGTTTTTTCTAATCAATTTTCTAGTGAAATGTTGAACCATGATTCAGGTGTTTTTCTAATCCTATTTTCTGGTAAAAGGTTGAACCACAATTGGGGATTTTTTCTAATCTAATTATGTGGTAAAATGTTGAACCTTGATTCATATTTTCTGTTAAACTAATTGTATGAGGAAATGTTATGCCGGATTCTGGTTTTGTTTTTTTCTGACTTTAGAGTTTGTTGAACCAAGATTTTCGTTTTTAATTTATCATTTTATGGTGTAGTAATGAACCAAGATTCGATTACAAAATTCCATCTTTATTATATAAAGATGGAATTTTATAATCGATTTTTCCCTCACTTCTTGACGCAGTAGACTTCTACAAATTATTATACTATTGTATATTCCCGATGTCAGTGCAATATTTTCAGATTTTCATAAGTTAATTATAAATTAATAGATTGATTTTAGTTAAATTTTGATTGTACGTCTAGAAAACAATTTAGAAACCTTAGGACATGAGTTTTTTTCTATCAGCAAGTGACTCAACAATAAATGTATGTTTGGTGCAATAATGTTAAGTAAGGCGCATCCCACACTGAGACGACAAGCGACGTGTAGCAGCAACATGTAGCGCAAAAGCCGGTCAAAACAAAGGACGAAGTTGTTTCAAACCTGTTTTAAACCAGTTTTTCCAGCGAATTCAAGCGACATGTCTTATGTGTCGCCTTAGTGTGGGATGCGCCTAATATTTGCAATAATATATAAATGGTTTTCTTCTTTCCTGTTGCCACATCCTTAAAAGAAACTCAGCAAAAATTATTTTATTTTTAGGGTTCCGCACTTAAAAAGTAAAAACGGAACCATTATAAGATCACTCCTGTGTCTGTCCGTCTGTCTGTCTGTCACAGCCATACTCGTAAACTATGGAACGTGGAAAGTTCAAATTCGGGGAAGTAATAAAGACCATTGATCCAAATATTTTCAGATTAATAAACATTCATAAATATATTTAGTAAAAAAGTAGAGGGGCTAAACCTCATAGCACGCATGGTCACAGTGACGTCATTGTGACGTCACTGTAAGTCACTGTGGTCACGTCACATCTGTGACTAAAATGCCACCACTCAGTGATGTCACATTGTGACTGAGATATGAACTTCTTAGAAAACTTTAAACAATTATAAAAATTCTTCAAAACATGTTACTTATTGTAAAATTTTATTTTTCCGGCAATTAAAAAAATCTTGTAACGTCACTGTTATGTCACTGCATGTAACGTACGTCACGTCATATATGTGACAAAAAAACCACCATATTGTAAATCACAGTGTGACAAAAATATTAACTACAAAAATTTTTGAAAATGAAGAGAAATATTTAAAACATGCCCTAGTTACAGCGGCATAAGGAATGAATATTAGTGGACAGCAAATAGTAAATTCGGACACGAAAAGAAGGGGGAGGGGAGAAAAAGAAAAATGCACGGTACAAGTATCAACAAACTAGATTTCCATGCTATATTTTATCAATTTGATATCTAAGAAGTGAAAGTATACTTTTTTCATGATTTCAATTTTATCTAGCATTGCAATTTAACCCTTTCGTGGTCACGCACGCGTATCCGCGGTCGCACTTTGGTACTTGTAAGTGGTCGTGAACGCATATAGGCGGTCAGACTTTTGTACTTGTAGATGGTCACAAGCGCGTATAGGCGGTCAAAATATTCTACTTCTAGATGGTTATGAACGCGTTTGCGCGTTTGTGCTTCCCCCCACTTCTCGAGACTGGGAGTTAAAGAAGGCGTTTATCAATCACCCCCTCTTTCCAAGCACACAATAGGCGTTAGGCAGACTATTTGTCAACTGGATTACCGTATTTGAAGTCGAATGCCTTAGGGGATTCCGTTTTCTGTTAATGCTTAAGAATGGCATTGTATTTCGAACCATATACTAGGCAATTTTATAGAATATCATCGTTTACTTATTTTACTTTATTATTTCTGTCCATAAGATTCTAATTCATTACTATAATAATTATTATTTTATATCATTTGCCATATAATATTTATTTATTTTGCATGTTCATTATTTATTATGGAATATTTATTTATTTTGCTCTTTTAATGAATATACACGTTCTTTTCTTTCCTTTTTACTTCCAAATGTATGTCTTTTTTTTCATTTAACTATAATACTAAATAACTAAACTGTTTTTTTTTCTTTACTTACAGCACTTTTGTTGTGTAATAATAATAAAAATCTCAAATATCCAATTTAACATTACACTTCAAAAATAATATTTTTATTTATTATTGTTGTGCAAATTTTATTCAAATTCTAGCATAATTTAAAACTAGCACCGTGAAACCTGTCTATAATGACGCTGAATGGGCCAGAAAAAGCATCGATGTAGATAGGTTTTAAATTTCATTATAGGTAGATTGGTAAACGGAAAAAAGGTGACCGGAAAAAACGGGACCGGAAAAAACGTGACAAGGAAAAAAGGTGACCGGAAAAAACGTGACAAGGAAGTGTTAAATATTGAATTTGGAAACAATGAACCTGGAAAAAAAATTAAAGCAAATCGGATGTTTCTGTCAAGAGTTATCGCGTTACGTACATACAGACGTAAGTGCATACATACATACATACAGAACCTGCGTGCACATTAATCCTTGGGCTTTGATAGCCTGCGAGCAAAAAGCAGGATAATGAAAAAATTCCTCTAAAGAAAATGCCTCCTCTCTTCGTCTTTATTTTGTTCCCTTTACAGGCTGTGTATGCAATTTTTTCCCTCCCCCTCCGCCTTATAAAACCTCTTTACTCATATATAAACTATCAATAGCGAATTGAAAGAATCAATAAATTGTATTTCCTTAATACCCCCCACCCCCCTCCGTGGATAGCACTAACTTGTCTTTTGTAGAAGTCATAATAAACTTCTCTTAATGAAATGTTAAAATTGTATTTTCTTGGACCAAATCTTAGAGTTGTCAAACTCACCCATTAACTCTGCCACCCCCCACCCCCCCTACGCTGTAAGAAACTGACAGTGGAAAAACTTTACTTTAGTTTTTAGCATTTATTTATCGACAAGTTCAATATTTAACACTTCCTTGTCACGTTTTTTCCGGTCACCTTTTTTTCCTTGTCACGTTTTTTCCGGTCTCGTTTTTTCCTTATCCCGTTTTTTCCGCTCTTGTTTTTTCTGTCACGTTTTTTCCGGTCACCTTTTTTCCTAGATTCAATATTATTCCTAAGGAAGAATTTTTTAAAGATAGCGTGCTTGCATTTCAGTATTTTTAAACGATTTTCTTTGATTTGAGTAGCTGAGGTCGATCTGTACAAAGGACTTTTTTACTCCTTCTATTTTATTTGCAAGGTTTTTTAATGGGGATACTTTTACTTTCGAAACCGGTTCCGAAAGTAAATGTATCCTAAATAAATTTAAAAAAAAACTTTAAACAAAATCGAAAAAGAAAAAAAACGGTCTTTCTATAGATCGATCTTAGGTAGCCAATGCAAAAGATTCGTTTAAAAAAATGGAAATAAAAACGAGGTATCTTAAAAAAATTCTTCCACCAAATAAACATTAGCGAGCGGGTGCTTTCGCGTGAGTGAAGTAGCCTATTAATTGTTGGAAGTAGATCAAAAACTCCACGCAATTAAACATCATAGACGGCTTTATTAAGTGCAATTGCTCGCAGTAATCTGCAATGCTTTTTTAATATTTTAGAGCAAAAGTAAAGTAATTTTATTTTTCAATTTGAAACTTTTCCTTTATCATATGAGACAAAGTTAATGATAATTCTACCGTGAAGGCTGTATTTCAAAATCTCTACAAACGTATCATTTTTTTTTTTTTTTTTCCTGTTCTTATCTCGATTTTCCTTTTGTTTATATGGCAGTTTACATACAAAGAGATTTGCCATGAAAGAATTATTTCAATCAATAAAATGATATTTACACAGTACTTCTTAGGTTGGGAGATATAACCTATCATCTCACCAATATGATTAAGCAAAGTAAACAATAATAATCATTTTAAGATAGGTAATGCATTCATATGCATTAAAGACAGATAATCTTAACAAAAGTTACTCTTCCTTGTTTTTACTTGCATTAAAAAATAAATAAAGGTGTATTTTTACACATATTTATATGTGTGGTTTTCATTATATTCGACCTACTTATATTTTTGAATAACTGGATACTTGATTTCTTTTGAAAGTTGAGGGGGGAGGGGGAATCCAAAAACCATTCTTATGTTTATATCACTGGCTGTGTCCGCTTGGAAAATTAAAAACATTGTGTATTATTTGTGCTTTCTTTATATAACGAGTCCCAATATAGCGACTCTTACATTAAAACTGCCATATTAAAAAGCCCTAAATCTTATTTATTCTCACAGTTGTGTTTCACAGAGAAGAACCAGAGGTGTAGCCAGAAAAATGCTTATGAAACTACACTTCCCTGAACGATATCTACAATTATCATTATTTTTTACCTAATCATTCTACTAAATACAACAGAGTTGACCAAATATTCCAGTGTAATTAATTTCAATGATACTTTAAAAGTTTCTATGAGTTTTCTTTGAAGTAAGGTTTGAAAGAGAGTAAATATCTCCCATTGTTATCTAATCCAAACTCTTGCAACCCATGAATGACATCGAAATACTACCTGTAAGTGACGCTTTGAGCTTTGAGAAAACTATGATTGACAGCCCCACCCCTTCCCTTGTAAATATGATTTCTAAAGAAAACAGTTCACGGGAACAGTAAAATTCCAAACAGTGGTAGCTTGCTACATATTTTTTTCATTGTCGCTTATTTAATAAAAGGATTATGAAATGTTTATGTTTTAAACTAGTTCTTTTAAAATTAGTATTAATCAATAATTATTAAATCATGAATATTGCACAATGTAACATAAAAGATTGTTGATATAAAAATAAAGTAGGGCATCATTAAAAAAAAAAAATCTTTTCTGACATCACAGCAGAAATCTTAGAATAACTCCCCCCCCCCCCCTCCCCAACGGAAAATAAAAACTGATAGCCGAAGAGTTATCTTTATTGTAGCCTAAGAAATATTATTAAACTTATGGTTATTTTTAATAATAAAAACTTTGTTGCACATTTTCTGTATGTTATCAAATTCTGCCCCATTCCGCAAGCGTGTTTATAGAAGAATTTAGTAATTTAGTTATTCTACCTAAATACTTTTAAATAATCACTTTCAATGGTCTACTTTAAAAAAAAATCAAATTCGTGATATTTGATATGCGCATGTTACCTCCGATATCGTAAAATCAAGAAAATTTTTCTCCGATTAAGTCACACACTAATGACAATTTGTAATTCTAAATTATGAGGAATTTATTTATTTTACATTTTCCAACATAGTTGAAAAGGGTTTATGATTTCAGTTTGTCTGTCAGTGCTCTATCTTGCGCAAATATAATTCGATTTCCCTGAAATTTTGTGTGTTATTGACATTTACTATCGCACGATCACCATTGAAAATGAAATATGTAGCATGTACAGTTCCCTTACAGGGGCATTCAAAAGTATGCCGTTAAATTACGACCAATGGGAAAAAATCGTTTCAAGTGCAGCACTAAAACATGCTTTCTGTAGAATATGAAATGCAAAGAATTTATTATTCATTTCCAGAGTCGCACAAAAGAATTCCGTTACATAATGATCTACGCGGGAAAATCGTTTGCAGTATATTTTAATGTAGATACTCTATTTCAAATGAATTTAGGTAAAAAGGTCAACGGTGATAAGGTCTCAGCAAAAAAAAATCAGTGGTAAAAATAATAATTATTATATATACTTAGATGAACCTAAAATTCAGATCTATAAGTTATTAAAGTTACATATATTTTCAGTTATAGAAAACTAATTCTAAGCTTCAACTAAAGCCCGTGGTAAGTCCGCATATCTATTATTGATATCAAAAAAGTATATTATACATAGCGTTACACTTAAAGGACACTAACAAATAGGTGCTGTGTATTGAAAAAATATATTCTGCTGGAGACGCCGGCTGTTCATTAGTAAGCCCCTAGAAAGGGCGGGGTGGTAAACAGAAAATACAATCTATAGATTCTCTCAATTTAGTACATGGATAGCTTATGTATAAGGCTATTAACTTTTATATATTTATGGGAACTTTGACCAAAGACAGCCTTTTGGTGAAGAGAAAGGGGGAGGACATGGAATTAAAAGAAACAAATTTTTACATACATTTAAAGGGGTCAAAACATAAACAAAAGTACTTTTTTCAAAAGTGAAGGTTTTTCATTATCTTGATTTTTATAATGTAAGAGGGGAGCAGAGTTAAGAGCGGGGTGTACGTGTGTGTGTGTGTGTGTGTATGGAGGGGGGTAACAATAAGTGGGAGTCAAAATTTTGAAGTTTCAACAAAGAAAACAAAATTTAAGGAATGCACAGCAGAAATGAAAATATTTTCTCGAAAATAATTTAAATAATACTTAGGATCTAAATTTATTGAGTATGGCGTAGAGTCCTGCGTCGGGAAACCTTTCTTTTTTGTCGGGGGTTGGATTAACTTCTACAATTTTGCTGCAAATCGGGTTGATATCCATTGTTTCGGGTTAGGTTTTGTCTCTTGTGGGTCCGGTTCGGCTTGACCCGATTTTTCAAAGAATTTCTAAAATATTTTTTCTGTTGAAAAATCTGCATACAATAACAGTTTTTAAAGAAATGGAAAAATTGAATACACAAGGAAAATTGTAAAATCTAAATAATTTAGAAACTAGTTTTATTAAGCTTGTCTTAATACAATTTAACAGACATATTACAAAAATGGGATCTGTAGGTCGAAGGGAAAATTTATGATAGTCATAGACCGTTTATTCAGAGCTATATTTCAATTTACATTTGTGAATATACGATCTTCAGCTGTGTATCGACCTATCTTTAACTACATTGTCAAAGGACTATTTCATCTTATTCCTCTATCTAAGATAAGCAAACGATATTACGTCGTTCAAGCCATTAAATAAAACTGTCATACAAAATTTCCCACGATTGGACTATTATCGTTCTTCCTCTTAATCATTTGATTTTCCTCTAATTTTTTACGCGCACGCAAAAAAAAACAAAAACAAAAACAAAGAACTGGAAAGTAAAAACTTTTTTTTTCTTCACCATTTGAAAAATTAAGAAAGATATAATGAAAGTAATGTTTTATTAAATTTTGAACTCGAGTGTGAAAACCAAATTTCAAAATAAGACAGTTTTCTTTATAGATATTAAAATTATTTTAATTTCAGCAATCCACCCTTTACTAAAAAATATTTTAAATATTCACAAAAGTGCCCCTTTTCAACCGTCCTTTTTTAGTGCACTGTTCTTCGGTTGTCTTGGAATTCCTCTGTTAATGATCAGTAAACACTACGCGCATTATTATTACTATTAATTTTTATGGGAAACAGACTGCAGTGCACATTAGCAATGTGTATCAATTATTGCGGTTGGAATAATATACTACTATAAAAAAAAGTACTACAAGCAGATATCGATCTAGACCGTAATTCGAGTTTATTCGAATTATTTTATACATCCATGTAAACCAACAATAAAGGCCACACTCACTATTTCCAATAGTGAACAGGCCTCCATATCATATATCTATTTCATGGCAATGCAAGTAATATTTACAAAGGTCAGATGGAAAAGTAGTACTAGACTTTTTCCGCGATGGCACACCAAGCTCACAATTAGCCTAAAATATTCAAGTGTAACTATATATTGTTTAAAAAGATACCAATGAACAGTACAAGTATAGAATTATTCAAAAGTATCAATAGAATGGATGCAATTAAAGCAGTAGATATGATTAAGTGTAAGTATATGTCTTTAAAGACAGGGAAGAATCATTATCTAAAAGATTCTTACAATAATGCAAATGAAAGCATTATCTTTTTAAATTTATTGTTATTATTATTATTATTACTTTACTTTGTACAATCATGTTTGTTAAATGACAAATTAAATCATGGCAATCTATTTTTTTATAAATATATCTCATATAGACTAATACTATATGATCAGAATTAATGCTAATACTACATGATAAGTATGATTAAAACAATCATAATGAAATGAATGTATTGAAACTGGAAAAAAAAAAGAAGTTAAACTAGATTTTCATGATTGAACTTTTCATTTCGTTACCATGAGAATTAAACTAAGAAAACATTTATTTTAATGCATTAAACTACACTAATACTGTATAATGCACATTTATTTTAACGTATTTAAATATCCATTTTTAATTATAGATTACTTAGAGATCACAAATATATTTTACAATTAATGTTGATTTCTTTCCTGCTCATGCTGACTGATAATTGTTACATCATATAAATCCAACTTATTGCAATTGCTTCAAGGTCTATGACACTAAATTTGGGGTGCTCTGGGCGAATGCCCCGTACAAAAACTGCATAATCTTCCAAATTGATTTTTTTTTTGTGACACATTCCTGAATTCAGTTTTGTTCATAAACACATGGAATTGGCAGGTACTCTTATTCAGAAACTATAAAGTCGAACAATTTTTTTCAATTTTCGATAAACATAGGAAGGAAGTCTTTTAGAAAATGCTGTTAAAGTTGGCGTTTTGAAAAAAAAATTCTGCACACGGAAGCCCGATAAAGGTTACAATGGGAAAACGCTTGTATTTCTCATGTAATTTATTTGTCGAAAAGTGAAAAAAAGAAAAAGTGAAAGAAAAAAAAAACATTTGCTCTCAAATCATTTACATAGTCATACCTGCATTTGTCAAGCTTTTACACTTATATATTAATTCGTTAATGTGTCAAAGTTTTTATTGTTAAACGAGCAATTTTTTTTCATCTAAATAATATTTACAAAAGTTAGCGGTAGGGCAGGCGGAAGAGCATTAATTAACCACCATATACAGGGCAGGGTCCGACTTAGGCTATGGGGGGGAAAGGTAAGAATCATTCTGCCCCCCCCCCCTCTATCTATCTATCTATAGATTTTTTTGTGAATAATGTGGAAGTAGCTAGTAATAAACTTCATACTATTGTATTATATGCATAAGTTTTATATCCGGTACTGCTTACATCTGTATACAGAGTGTCACAAAAAGATAATCAAAACTTTAAGAAAAAAATACTTGTAGGAAAATAGTAGAAAAAAAATGATAGATTGTTTGATACGAGTATTTCTTTGCAAACATTTACTTTGCTTATCTACGTACGTTATAAGATGTCTAAAAGAAAACGTCCCAAATTGGTTATAAGTATTGGTTTTAACTTGCCACGTTAAGAGAAAAACGTTAATAAAGAATTGCTTTTGAAAACTATAGAATACTAAATTGTCATAATAAAATATTAATCATTAGTTTTCTAATGATATTTGCGTAGGTGGAGAGGTTACTGAAAGCGGAGGGGGGAAGGGGACCGCACTTCCTTCTTAAAAGTTCGAAAATGTATGAATTTTGGTCAGTTTATTTAATTTTAAACATTTGACACCATTTAAATAAAAATCCTGACTACTCTCATGGGAGTCCCCTAAAAAGGGGGATCCGGGGAAGCTTCCCCGCATGCACCTACATAAGTCGGGCCCTGACAATATATATGTAATATACATATATATATATATTTAATGGACCACCATAACCAATAATTTTATATATTAAACTTTATTTTCAAAGATCTTTGTAAAACATTTTTATTTATGCAATGTATTGCCTAAATTGTGTTTCCTTGCGCTAAATACTGAATTTTTTACTCATACTTTGTTACCCCCCGACCCCTTTAACTCTGCCCTCTCCTACATTGTAAAGATCAAGATGATAAAATTTCCGTTTGTTAGTCAACATGTTTATTTCAACCCCTTTAAAATATCTGTATGTAAAGTTTTTTTATGTTCCCTCACTCTCTTCCTTCTCACCCCAAAGACTATCCTTGGTCAAAGATTCCATAAATATATAAAACTCGCTGTTCTTATACATAAGCTATCAAAGTAGCGCGTTGAAAGAACAGATACACCTGCTTTACTTGAAACGCAGAAAAAAAAAAAATATAAGTATTACTGACTATGGAAGTTGCTTAGAGAATAGTTTTAATTGTGTGATGCATTTTCTCGCTGAACTATATTTGTATGCCAATAGAAGTTTGTGGAACATAAAAAAATTTATACATGGATACGCAAACCAACAAGATACATGGCCGTTTGGGTGCGTAATTGATTATTTTTTTTTAATTATTATAGAAGGTAATTGATAAAATTGGATTTCTAAATGTGTTATATGTTTACCATACTGTTTACTCACATATCTTCCTGCCACATATCTTGCGCCTTATTTACCGGTAAAATTTCAGTACAGTTTTATAGATAGATAAATGTGTTGGAAAGTATTTCACAATCTATTCTTGAAATCTATTCTCACAATCTATTCTTCGTTCTTATTTTTATGAGCTTTTATTTTTTATGCTGGAGAAAGTTTTCAAAGTTTCCATACATACAAATACGCAGAGATAATAATTACTACTATTTGTTTATTAATATTATTTGTTTAAAAATTAAATGAAAAAAATAAAAATATCTTGAGAAGGAAAATTAAAACTGGTTTCATCCAAATCCTAAAACTTAAAAAAAGGATAAATCTTAAAAAGTGATAAAAAGTGTCATTTGATTTTTTTTTAACTCTTTCCAGTATAGTTGAAAAGCGTTTATAAATTCGGTTTGTCTGTCTTTCCTCCTGTCCGTGCTCTAATTCACATAAATTTAGTCCAATTGCCATAAAATTGATATGTGTTATTTTTGTTTAATTTGGCATGTTCATTATTGAAAATGAAATGTGTAGCATGTAAGATTCGTTTACAGGGACACGCAAAAGAATGCCGTCACATTACGGTGAATTAGAAAAATCGTGTATGGTGTAGTTTAATGATATTGCACTATTTTAAACATATTGGAATTTTTATATTTCACTAAGGAGTTGTACACTACAAGGCGATTACTGTAGAATATGATGTGCATAGAATTTATATTTCATTTTCAGGGACACACAAAAAAATTTGGCCTATGACCAATAATTGCTATAAGTTCGTTATCAGTTGCGGTATACGTTTTTAAATTTGACTGTTGTTATTATTTTTTTTTTTTATATTATGTGGTGTTTATAAATTCAATAGGTCATATACTGGGAATCACTATCGCAAGTACAATTCCGTTTATTGACAGAAATTGCTGAATGGGAATTTTCCTGCGGAACTAAATTTTTGCATACATACATACAAAGTTATAGAGCATATACAGGGCTGCACAAAAAATAGATATTTTTCCAACTAACTGACAGCAATTGCAGAAATTGGGTTTTCAAATGCGTTATGTGTTTTCTAATTTATTTATTTAGACACCACCTTTCTCCGTAATAAGCTGTAAAGTTTTGTTTCAATATTCTGAATGTATTGGAAAGTGTTTCATAATTTATGCTAGACACATGATTTTTAGCTCATGTTTCTTTTTACAAATATTCTTTTTCAATTTCTCCAAAGAATTTTTGAAAAAATACGGAGTCTTACTGTACTAAATATAAGAAAAAATACATGAATGCATTTCGAAATTATTAAAAATAGTGCTTAGTTTCCATCTGGTCTAAGAAAGTTCAACTTGTGTCCCGCGGAGTTGCGAACTTATTGTTGTAAAGTTTAAATCCTTTTTATCTCTTTATGGCCGATGGTCGCTGGAAGTTTTATGGGAGATAAAGTGAGGGGGGGGGGGGGAGGGAGGTATTACTCTTCACAGATATTTCAAATGGATTGTATTTTTCTCATTTTCAATAGGAGAATATATTAGGTACCTAAAATAATTCCTGTTATTGGAAAATTTTAAATGTAATTATTTTTCCTAGGTGGTGAGAAGGAGAAAAATGACACCCGAAAAAAAAAGGGCACTTTTATTACAATGGAACTTACAAAAAGCACATTTATTTTGTATATTACTATGCAGACTCTCCATTGACCTATTTATACATAGTAATACCTGTACTAAGCGGAATCTTGCCTTAAAAAAATCCAAAGTTCTTTGGAAAATTTCTAATTCAAAATTATTATATTGCCCCTTATCATTTCGTTTTAAAGGGTTTCATTGTTAAAATTAAAACTTGCATTTAATCAGTAATACAGTCGTTCCCGTTTAAACGATTATTTTTGGTTCCAGAAATAATATTCGATTAAGCGGGGTTTTTGATTAAACGGGGAATCATAACTGTAATATGCGTAATAAAAAGGGAAAATACCCATCTACGGTATGTTTAATTAACAAAATAATAAATCGTTAATAGAATAACATAAACTAAAATAAATACGAATGCTAATATAAAGTAAATACTTATTAATTTAACGTCAGTATATTCATTTATATGGTTTACATCACACTTAATGCAGCTCGTTTGAGTTTGGTCAAAACTTTGCTACTTCTAATTTATGTTACTTATACTGCCTTTAAAAAATCGTTTAAAGTGGTTTGTTTAAGTGAAATTTTAAAGGAGTAAATATAGAGTTATTTTTCGAATGAGTGCAATATATCACAACGACCATCTCGAGTCTCGAAGTGACGACGCATTGCCATTAAAGCCTGATTAACAGCAAGAAGCGATGGTGGTGAGATCAAGGTGGGGAAATCATTTGACCTGTCCATTATATACCTGCCGACCAAAATCATTGCAGGAAGAACTGAAAATTTGTTTTCAGCGTAAAGGAACCGGAAATGACAAAAGGTGGAAGGAAATTCTAGCTGAAACGGGCTTTCTGCGCCTATTTTCAAACATCGGTCACACAGTTCTTATTCGATTAAGCGGGGAGGTTCGTAAAAGTTATTTGGTTTAAGCGGGGGAAAATAACATAGAACCAATAGGAATAAATTCGGTTCCGGAGAATTCTATTCGAATAAGCGGGGTATTCGATTATCCGTGACCCGATTAAGTGGGGAGGATGCACAAGTATTACACCTATAATTCGTTAATGATGCAATACTATGATCACTAATTAATTACAGTAAAACCTGTAAAAATGAAATCCATGTATAACATAATCCTGCCTTAAACGGAGAATTTTATATTCCCAAATACAAAATATTACACAATTACACCTAGTAAAACCTGTCTAAAACAGAATTTGTTTTCGTACCTAGTGATCTCGTATTAACCGGTTTTATTGTAATATACAGTGGTACTGTGCAGTGTTACTGATTAATTAATTCTGTAAAACTTAAATAATATATCTTTACTATCTCTAAACATGATTTAAGTATAAGAAATAGTGTACTTTATAAAAAAGAAACGCCTTAACATGTTTGGTTTTACTGTACTAAAACAATTGCCTGCCGAGACGAAAGGAAAGGTTGAAATAATTACTGCCACTTTGATTACATCAATAAATCTTTTTCTTTTAATGTTCTACATTTATCAGTAAAATAATAGGAATTAATAAAAATTCAAATTTGTTATCTGGAAGCTAAATTATAAGATCCAAAAATCCGCCTGTTTTTTTTTTTTTTTTTTTTTTTTTTTTTTTATGTATGGCTGGAAAAAAGGTTGTCAGTTTGTATTTTTTTCTTCTTTTTTTAAACAGGAATTTGCACATTTTGAAAATCTTATTAAAATTTGTTTTAATTCTTTTATTGCTCACAAAAAAAAAAAAAAATAAGTTAGAAGAATTATCATTTAGAAGAAGTTTTTTCCATTTATTTTGAGTGCGCATTTGAAATACTTTATAATAAATCACTTTTTTTTTGGTGGGGGGGGGGGGGGTGTTAGAATATTTTAATGTATTTTCAACTGGTATATTCATCAGGATAATGTACAATATATCAGCTATCTCAGATTTATATCATAGAAAATCAAAGAAGGCAGATGTTACACTAATTTGCATAATGAGAAATTATTATTATTATTATTATTATTATTTATAAAAGAAAAAAAATAATATTAGCATTAATTGAAATTGAGATACGATGAATAACCCTATCTAAAAGTGTAACTAAAGTGTACTAAACGTTTAATTGAGATTCGTTGTATAGTGAGATCTATCGCTATGCGTGCGTTTTATAAAATGTAAATTTATTTAAAAAATCGATTACTTCCAGTTTAATTTTGTAATTAAATCATTACAAATTAATAAAATTTACAAGTTTATGTAACAGAAACTGTTTAGAAAAAAAGAATGCATTTAGAGGAAATGAAACATGCTTGTTATTACGAAGATATAAATTCTTTTCAAATTTAGATAAAATTTAATAGCATATAAAGCAAATTATACTACATTAACAGTTTGCAAACATTATTCTAAGCAACACGGAACACACACCTGTATTCCTGAAAACTGCTATTTCGTTACATACTTTCAGATGTTGCCTGGGATTAACTAGACAATCGTTTTCGAAAGCTATTAGTCAACTAGTTTTAAACGCCCATTCACGCCTCATAAAAGACAGTGGACAGACGTTTCAATCATTCAGTGTCAGAAAGAAGGGGAAAGAACTAAATCCCTTAGCACTTTTCAACTACAAAATCACATAACCCCTTCTACCTTTTCGAACAAGTTTTTTTTCCTATTCAAGGCCTTTTTAAGGTACATTTTTATAATCTAGTGAAACGCTCAATGGGTTAATATAATAATACATCACGGATTGTTATTATTATAAAAGTATTTCTCAGAAAAATGCTATGTGCTGGAGCAATTTGAAACATATTTAGAACTAGTAAATCTGCAGATCAGGAGCCTCAACGTCATCTTTGCAAGTCATTGTTTTTTAACACTCATTGCATAATATTCAACTTCCTACAAATCGCTTTTTAAAGTTTTCAAATTACATAAATATTTATGAGCATACAAGATACTTCGTAAAGTTTCAGAAATTAAAAGTGTTAAACAAGTGGTTGTACATTGATGTTCTGAAATTCTGATGAGCTACTTATTCTGGTAACTTTTTAAATCAAAAATTGCATTTCTTCAGGGGGGCAGAGCGCCCCTGAACCCTCCGTAGTCTATTTAAATTTACATTCGTAATTTTTTATTGATTGTGCGGATGGTTATAGTATATCTTAGATTTATTTTTTTTTACGCTGTGATTTATAAGGATAAGCATAAGTTTTTTTTATAAATTAATAAAATTTAAATTTAAAATAAAATATTCATGTTAACCGTACACAGACAATAAATCTTGAAGTAACGCCAAAAATGTAACCTTAAAATCCGCTACATTCGGCACAACACAAAGACGTTCTTAAAAAAAAAAAAAAAAAAAAAAAAAAAAAAAACGGATGAAGTCAAAGAATTTGGTCCCTGTTCCACGTGCTTGTTTTGTTTGGGCCGAATGAGGGCATTTAAATCTGAGCGATAACGCACATCGTATTGCAAACTGTTTTTACGGCTTACTGCATCTCCATCTATCTCTTTCCTCCGTGAATAATAGTTAATTTTATTTTACCCAAGATCTTTTTATTCCAGCATCTTTGTTTTCGATAAATGACGTCTAATTCACCTGCTATGCGTACTTACTCAAAACTTTTCATCTTGTTATATTAAGAAATACTCGAGAGTTTCCTTTTTATTTTTAATATGCAGCCATATTAATTTTTCTATTCTTAATTTTATTTTTCATTTTCCTGTTTCACGACAAATCATTTCAATTGAAAATTGTTTAAAAGAAAATATTATTCCGGGTTTTGATTTTCTTGGCAACAATTAAAGAAATATTGGTAAATGTTATGGGAAAATGTTACGTTATTCTCTATGAAAATAATGAACTTTTGTATTTTTAAGCAAAATATTTCAATAAAATAAATAAAATAAATGAAATATTGCCTATTTTTATTTCTGGGCTAAAATCCTTCTATATGCAAAGATACAAATGCATTAATTCATCTGTTTTGACGTTGGCTTTACTCAAGCATTATACACGCAATTATACTAACATTATTAGGACCTAATATGTTGCTAGGCAACAGAGAATGAAAAGAAAAAAAATGAAATATACATTATGTCAATTTGATAAAACAAAATCCTTTATATTATTAGAAAACATGCATAAAATTCCCCCCAATATTATAAACCTAATTAAAAAAATCTCGCAAATATATTGACATAATTTATTGGAATAATTTAATAATGTTATTTAAAAATTTCAGCATCAAAAATTTACCATTTAAATCCATTTTTCATATGAGCCATTTCTTTCAACAAATGAAAATCTGAAAATCGCCTGACTTGCCATTGAAAAGCATTATAGACCAAAATAAAATGTTCCATATTTCCCGAACGAATGAACCAAATTTAACCAAAAACTATACAGCTAAGTCCGGGTACCTCATCAACATGCCCAGTGAATTTCAAGCCGATCGGATGCTTTTTGCGGCAGTTATCGCGGAACAGACAGACAGACTAACAGACAGACAGACTAACGGAAACCAAAACTTTTCGTGTCTCCACAGTAAGCCTTCACTGACGTTTCGGCAATTAGAAATATTAAATCTATACACTTTATATATTTAGTTTGCAGGGAGGAAATTTTTAAACTTTTTTGGCGACCACTGGTCGAAACACTTCTGTGATTTCAAACTAAACATTTTCTATTACAGTTAAGTCTGCAGATTTTAATGAGCACGCAGAAAGAGTCTTCAGAGTTTAGTCATATATGCATTTATTGCTTTATAATTTGCATTCAAGTCATATTTTTTTCCTGTTAATCTATTTTTAGTAACTGTTTTTTTTTTTTTTTAAATTTACTTCTTTCAGCTTTTTTAAACAAAATTAGCCTTTTCCGAAAAAAAAAAAAAATAATATATACAAAATTTATGCAAAACACATGATATAATTAGGTTTTCGCATTTCCAATTTGTGTTTTAGAGGTATGACTTCTAAAAAAGTTATTTTACAAATTGTTTTATTCTGCAGAAAATTAACATAAAAAGATTGACAGATTGACAAAGAAAAATTTTTTATCCTCGAAAACATTTTTTTTATTTATTAAGAAGATATTTTTTATTTATTACGCATGAAACAAACTTTACTTGAAAAAAAAGGGGGGGGGGGTGGTATTATTACCATTAAATTTATTTTTACACATTTTAAAAATTTAAGCAGTGTTTTATCTAATAAACTTCCGTTTTCAAATGAATTTTTTTGAAACTGATAAAAAAGAAATGGTAAAATGCATTGGAAAATTCTTCAAATAGAAAATTTTAATTACAGACTAACTCATAAAACTATTCCGTCTGAAAGTTAGGACTGCAAATAAACAGTAAAATCAGCTGCTGAAGATCGTCTGCGTCGGATATGACCGCAACCGCAGGGTAAACAGAGAACTTTTTTAATACACGCCGGAAAAGAACATGATCAAGTCTACAATGTCAGCTTTTGTTTTTGCTTTTTTAAATGTAAGAGAAAGACGTCTGCCATTTTCGGGCAAAAATACTCGGATATTATTAATTTACAGCAAAAAAAGGTAAGTCTTATTTAATTTAAATTTTTTATTTCTGTTTGTATATTACGAGTATGAATTAAATAGTTTTATATTATACATATAGAAAGTGACTGATCTGGAATTGTTTTGAAGCGAAATTTTCCTAATCGACACTATTTTGTAAAATGTGTTAATCGGCCATCGCTCAAAAAAAAAAAAAAAAAAATAAATAAATTCATGTCTACATTCATAGTGGGATGAATATAAACATTAATTTGCAGTTACTTGAGATTGAGACAGTGATGTGGAATTTTTTTTCTGATTACTAACACTCATATAACAGTATTTATCGTCATTATTGTTTTGGAGTTAAATATTATATTCGAATAGTATGATATTACGAAACTGTTTCAGTTTAGAAATTAACATTATAGTGGGAAAATGTCTTTTTACATATTATAATAGCGTAACTTTTGAAAGTTTTTTTTTTTTTTTTTTGCTAATAATATTTTAAATTATTATTTAAAATCCTGAATCTTCATACCAATGTTTTCAGATTTAACATTTGCCAAAATTATAAAATAATAGGAATTCCTTATAACATATGGAAAGATTTTTGTGAAATTGCTAAATCTAATAATGCATTTAATTCATCTATTGTAGTTAGTTGTTGTTTAATAGTACAATTAAAAATACTAATTATTATTTTTAGTGTTTTTCAAATTGGTATATTTATTTATTTATTTTTAATTGTATCTAAGCATTTTTTTTTCTATTTGCGATTTTAATCAAACATTTAATTATAGACATTCAGAATCAGTTATTAAATTTTCTTCGATTGTAAACTCATTTTCTACGTTTTCGATACACATAAATATTGGCATTAAAGGTGTATTCGAAAAAATATTTTTCCACCTTCAACAGCTCGATATTTTCTGAGACATTTTCAGACTCATTTTTAAAAATAAAAACATGAAACTTGCTGAGGTGATTTTTGAAGGGATGTTTAAGAGGCCGTGTGATTTCATTTTCCCCTCAATTCATTAGAATTTAAGTTTTAAATAATTATTTTCTCAGTAAGACCTTTTTTTTCATTCCCAGATCTTCCGCTGTGAAAAATTCGGTTCAAAACGCCTACTTTGACAGCATTTTTTTGTAATATTTTCTGCATTTATCAAAAAATCGAGAAGCATGGCACATTAGGTAGTTTCTAAATAAGAGAATTTTTCAGTTTGATGCGTTTGAGAACAAAAAGGAATTTAAAAATGAATCAGAAAATAAGCAGTTTGGATTGAAATACACCCTTAAAAAATAAAATATTATATTTAAGCATTGAAATAAAGTGTTTTTCATGCCTGATAGGAAGCTTATAGATTAAACTGCTTTAGTATATATTTTTTAAAGTTCATTATTTTACTTTTATATTTCCTTTCAATCATTTATTTTACTTTTATATTTCCTTTTTAACACCTTTCAACAAAGTTGAAAAGTGTTTATGACTTTGGTTTGTCTAGCCGTCTGTCCGCGCTCTAACTCTCGTAAATATACTCGGATTGCTCTGAAATTTTTAGATGTTATTGACCTTTACCATAGCACGGTCCCTATATGTAACGACATTTGTAGCATGTTTAGTTCATTTACAGGTACGGTCAAAAGTATTCCGTTACATTACGGCCTATGGGAAAAAATCGTTTCAAAGGTTTTTTCATGATTTTACACGTTTTCATATAGAAAAAAATTGATATGCATTTATGAAACGTACTAAAATATGCATTCTGAAGAATACGAGATGCAAAGAATAGTTATTGTTCATTTACAGGGATAAAAAGAACTTCCAATACATAATGATATAGCGGTGGAGGGAATTGTTTGAGGCGTACTTTAATTATGTTAATCTATCTATATATATAAAAGAAAGTCTCGATTTTGTATTAATCAACGCGCAGCCCAAACTATTGAACCTAAAATCTTGAAATTTGGGGTAAAAATACTTCTTATGACATTAAGTGCCGCTAAGAAAGGATTTTCTAAAATTCCATCCCTAAGGGGGGTAAAAAATAGAACGAACTTTAAAAAAATTCCTTAAAAATCTGATTTTATAGTTATTTTTAAACTGATAACATATTTTAGTGTATTTTTGTATGCTGAATCGAATGGTACTATCCAAATTATTTTAAGTCTAACAGTTCATGAGATATTTCATATTTTTCTAATTTGGCGCTACCTTTGACGCCAAAACCTCAAATTTTCAAGTGATAAGTTCTAAAAACTCATTCTCTTCATTCTGCTACTATAGCAAGGGATGAAATTCAAATTGAATAATTTTTTAATCAATTCTTTTGCTTAAATATTTAAAACAACTATGTCAGTTAGGAAAAAATTTATAAACGCCTCAAAAACTAAAACTAAATAAAAAAAAAAAACCCGCGGTACTTTTTCGTTCTAATTTTCGTCGCGATACCATGCCAAAATGTATGTTATCACGCCATTTATTTCAACCCTAATCGTGCAAAAGATTTTTATTGCAAGCCGTGCCACACATTAAGATTTGCTAATTATTGAATGTGAATATTTTTATGCAGGAAATTTTTTGATGGAATTTATTTTATTCCATCATAATCTCGCAAAACTTTTTAATTTGCTATTTTTTGAATAGAAAATATTTATTACTGATACTGATATAGATTTTACCATTTCGCAGTTATATGATGATGAGGAAGCAACAATAAAATTATTTCATAAGTTAGGAATTTATATACAAAAATGTTTTGTTCAAAAAACCATGAATGTCTTCATTGAAAGAATGAAATGTTTTCTGCAATGTGAGACATACGTATTACGTACGCCATGCTTCAGTAGTAAAAGACATTTACAATTTCAAGACTGCAGTTTAAACCTCCGTCTACCAGACGGGTCTATTGGACCCGACAGGTACATACAAAATATTCATTCAAACCAGAAATTTCTTTAAAATAAACTAAGTATATGAACCAGACAAAAATAAGGTAAATAAATAAGTTAAATAGTTTGAAATAAAAATTCTGGTGTAGAACGTTTTATTAAAACTTGAATAAAATTCCCGGTAGATCTAGGGTTAAATTGACTATATTTTATTACTTTCAAAATATTTATTTATTCTTATATTTTAAATATTTATTCTGGTACCCGTCGACCAATTTCGCCAAATTATATAAATCGTCAAACCACTCGCTAAATTATACAAATTGACATAATTTTTATTTTAAATAACGAAAGAATAAATAAATTAGTATAACATTAATAAAAATACATTTAAAACGCCGAAATAAAAATCACCTGATGACGTAAATGCGTGTAACTTGCTTAAAGTCAAGTGAATGTGACATTTACGATCAACCATTATTGGCATTTAATCTTATAGTTTGGCAATAGATTTTTGGTCGGAGGGATAACCAAGTAGTACCATTATTTTTATTGATTTAAAAAAAATGGTAGGTCAAAGTCTGTAATTTTCAAAAGTTATATTTTTTAAATGTTCATTTTTTTTATCAATTTTTTTTTTTTTTTTTCAAATGTATCATTTCATTTTTGTGTCAATTGTTACGCTTGGTGACAATGGTGATGGCATAACAGGGAAATACCAAAACAGTTACTGATTTTATTTCAAATGTAAAGAAAAAAGGTTTAATGAGCAATAAATATAGCAAATATGACTATAACTCAGATTCTACTGAACAGAATTTTGTAGAACTTACACTGTTAAATAGTAAATTTGGTTTATAAATGGTTTAATGTAAAAACCATCATTCTAAGTTGCTACGGGAGTTCTAAAATTAGGTGAACTCGATTATGAAAGATTTCAAGTCAACTTATTAAATGCACAGTAAGTTGGATAATATTTCAGGGATTTTTTCTATATTTATCATATCATTCAGTGTTATTTAGTTACTGAGCTATGAGGGAAAAGTTCTCAGTGGTACAGCAAAGAAAATTGGAAGATATACGCTACAGAGATAGGGTATGCTAGAGAGTATATATGGTATAGTTATGGAAGTTGAGCTGAGTTCCTTAAAAAATTCAGAATGATGCAGTATATACCTACCCCTACTTCCCAGAGAGTTCTATAATCAGGTTAACGCAATTATGAGAGTTATGTTTAACTATCTTAATATATATATAATACAAAGAGAAATTTCATTCCGGCCGCTTATATCTTGAGTTCTGCAATAGATTTTGACGGGACTTGCATTGTTAGTTAGATAATTTTTCAGGAAAGATGTTAGTATAAAACATAAAGTTCTACGTTGCTTAGTTAAATAATTATGGGGAAAGTTCTAAATCAGATGAACCCAATTTTGAAAGATTTGCTTTTTTTTAAAGGTTCCATTGAATGAATTTTTATGGGATTTACACTGTTAATTAGATCATTTTTAGGGAAGGTTTCGGTATATTTTCCAGTTTGAAAGATTCTGCTAAGTGGATTTCGGTGCAATTTGATCGGTTAGTTAATTTTTCAGTGAATGTTTTAGTATAAAGCACATATCATTTGCTGTTGCTTGGTTGTTAGGTTGCTTGATTGTAGAATTATAAATGAAAGTTCTAGAATCAGGCGAACCCAATTATTATAAACGATCAGCCTTTTCAATAAGTCCAATCAACAGATTCTGATGAGACTTGCATTGATAATTTTTCATGAACGCTTTTAGTATATTAAATATTGTTCTATTGTTCTTTACCGAATCCTACACTAACAGATCAACTAAAGAAATTGGTCCTTAACAGTCTAAATTTTGTATGACTCAATAAAAGATATAATAGCGTAATGACATTCATATTGCTTTCAGCAATTCGGTTAGATACACCAGGTAAATGTCCATATTGCTTTAAAACGCACGATCAAATTCACAGATATATTTTGTTTCATTCCAGATTTCTTTAGAAAAACCGACCAGCGTAGCGGGCGAAGGCGGCTAGTTTCATATATAATGAAAATGATATACGTCGCTGAGGTTTACATACTATAAATTTTTCATGTAGAATATGAAGTGTATATAGCATTTACAGGCACACACAATATAGTTCAGATACTATATTGTATCCGAAGTACTGTTCATTTGTGATGATTGCTGGAAATGCATTTTTAATTATGATATGCGCTTTTATGATTCACTATATTTATGCATAGTATATGGTGTATATAAATGCTATAATTCATATACAGGGCTACACAAAAGTATTCGCAAGGATTACTGGGTATGAGCGCAAGTTACTTAAAGGTGGTTTTTAAATGAGTTGTGCATTTTTACGCTGAACTGAATTTAATTTACTGTTGTATAATATAGATAAAATGGTATACAGGGTCATGCAAAGAATTGGATACATGGCCGTCTATAAATTATAATTTCTGGAAATGTGATTTCAGCTGTTTTAAGTGTATTTTAGTTTGAATTAAATTTTAACTAAACGGTGGCGTTTAATGAAGGTTCTAGGTGAACTACAGGGTTGTACAAAAGTATTAAAGTATGTTTCCATATATTAGTATAAATTGCTGAAAGAGAGTTTCAATCTGTTATGCGTTTTCTTGCTAAACTAAATTATCCCATTATATAATATATATATCAACCTACAGATCAAATACAGGGCTGTTCAAAAGAATTGGAAAACCTATTTAGCTATGGACAGTAACTGCGGAAATGAGTTTTTCAAATGTTTTATGCGTTTTCTAAAATGTTTACTTAGTTCTCTTATTTACTTTATTTCCCTAAATAACGAAGTTTTTTTAAAGCATTCGGGAAGTGTTGGAAAGTGTTTTATAATCTATGCTTAACGCATGATTTTTCTTACTTGTTTTTTCTATTTCCCTGATCAGTCTTTTCCTATAGAACATACCAAATCTATTTAAGCTCATATTCACAAAATACAATTTACACGGAAATAAAAAATTTAAATAAATATGGCTTACGTCGTATTTAATAAAGCAAAGATTAATCACAACCACAACACCTTAAAATCTTATACATTCTTAATATCAAGCTTGAACTCAAGATCAAGCTTAGAACTTAATAAAAAAAAGATGTCAGTTGACAAACATTGTTTTTTAAGCGGAAAAATTAAAACTATTTTAGAAGAATAGGACTCCAAAATAGCTATATTTTGCTAAGAAGTACGGTAAAAAGATACGATTTTATATCTCAAACAAAACTTTATTTTAAAATTGTCCATTTTAAAATTCATCACAATATTAATACTTGGAAATTTTTCCACAAAGAAATATTCGGTTTGCATACATTATTTCAAATGAAAATCAAATTTCAAATTAATTGCTTAAAAGGCGCAAAGGCCAACCTAGTGAAAAGAGTCCATGCCGGGACTCGAACCCGTGCCATCAGCATAGGCACTAACATTCTACAGACTAAAGCACATGGAACGACACCCAGCCTGGAAAAGTTCTCGCTATTACATGCTGGCAAGGCTACAAAGATGGGATATTTATCGTGAGCCACCGACATGGGGCGAACACGAAACTTAATTAAATTCAGCATCGATTGAAACTATATTAAGACTTCGAAATTTTTCCAGAGAGAAACATTCACCTTGCATACAATATTTCAAATGAAAATCAAATTTCAAATTAAAATTGACTTTTAAGCATGTAATTTGAAATTTGATTTTCATTTGAAATATTGTATGCAAGGCGAATGGTTCTCCCTGTAAAAATTTCCAAGTATTAATATAGATTCAATCGATGCTAGATTGAATTAAGTTTCCTGTTTATTCCATGTCGGTGGCTCACGATAAATATCCCATCTTGTGCTGCTTTTGTAGCCTTGCCAACATGTAATTGTGTGAAATTTTCCAGGCTGGGTATCGTTCCGTGTAGTTTAGTCGGTAGAATGTCAGTGCGTTATATTGATGGCCTGGGTTCGAGTCCCGGCATGGAATCATTTTCACTAGGTTGGTCTTTGCGCCTTTTAAGAAATTAATTTGAAATTTGATTTTCATTTGAAATCATCACAGTGTTTATGACAAGTTCGTCACAAATGACACATATTTCACAAATTGGTCACAATGTGACTTCAAAGCATTGTCGCTTTCGTCACTTGTTCGTCACAAAATTAATGCCAAAGTAGTCCCAAATGTCACACTTTTCACAAATTAGTCACACTGTGACTTCACAGAGTGGTCACAATGTGACGTCACAAACGACCTCTAAAACGGCCATAACGACCTCGCAATCTAGTCACTATGACGTCACATCGACGGTCACAAAGTCACAGTGTGACTTCATAACGACGTCGCCGTGACGTCACCATGCCTTACGGGAATTATGCTACTTGAAAAAAAAAATCTTTTCTTTGTATACCATGTGGGGTATCCTGTGAAAGCTTTTGTAACGCTGAACTCAGAAATACATTCCTTTTAATTTTAAGTATTATATTTTCAAAGATATTATTGAAAATGTAGCGCAAAAATATGTCCCCCCCCCCCCCCATCTAATTCCGAATCTACTGAAACTAAAATTATGAAAAAATTAGAGGTAGTAGACGTTAATATAAACCTTGCCGGAAAGTTATAGCGATTACCCTAGGTTACATAGTTTTTGAGTAATTAGTATTTTTCTGTTATACACAAATTTCGATTTACGGTCATTCAGAAAAATTGTTGAGCATCGCTGAATATACCTATCGTTGCAGAAGAATAAAAGCATTGTTGATAATTATTTTCGAAAAAAATCATCGGTAATTAGCCAAGACATTAACCCTTAAAGGTACGGCCAGTTTGGACATACACAAGGACAGGGGCGGCGTACTGTATGCCTAGTTAACAACTTTTAATGATATATATGTGTAATGTAATGTCCAGTAACAGTATAAAAGCAATAAACGTCAAATTGTTAAAAACATACTAATTTAAGGGGTCTCGGGACTCTAAAAAGTGGGAGAAATTTAAAAAAGACCATTTTCAACATTTAATGCCTTAAAATGCATATGATTTTAAAACACAATTTTAATTGGGACGAAAGATATAAGTATGTTCTTTCGTTTCATGTATTTAAAAAATTGCAAGATACAGAATTAGTATTTATAGGGGGCTCGAAACTGTTAGACATTTGTCGAACAAAAAATTGGCATAACAGTTTACGCGCAGGATTACAAAATAAATATTGAAAGTAGAATGAAAATTTTGGTGCTTACTTATACTTCAGATTGTAATAATTTCCCTGAACTTAAATAAATTTGTATTTAAAGCATTTTTATATTTTTAATGCAATGTTGCATTTAGCTAATACAAAATTTTGAAAATTTCAACAGTAAAATCAACTAAAAAAATATTTTTTTGAACAATAAAAGGAAATTTTAGGTTCAGTTTATACAGACTAACTTGAAATATTTTGAAAATTTCATGAAAAAATATTCAGAAGTTTTTGAGGTACCCTGCGCGTTATGCCCAAAAAACGCCATTTGGAAAATAATGACTTTAAAGTTTCGGAAACGCCGCTTCAGCTATTGAGAGGGTATAATTCTAAAAGCCCAAAATTTTGTTCTAATGGGAATTTCAAGGAAACAATTACATCAAAATATTCAGAAAAGATAGGAGTTTAACATCTAAAAAAAAAAAAAATAAAATTTCTTAAATTTTGAAGCTTTAAGAGTCCTGCGACCATTTAATCCTTTCCGGTGCGGAGTAATTCTATTTATAAACTTATGAAATAATGAACTGACACCAGAATTTATAAACGAATTTATTAGAAAATGCGAACTTGCTTATTTTCACGTACATGATAAAAGGAAAATTTTAATTAAATATTCTTGGTGCCGTTTGTCTGTTTTGGAATTAAAATTAGGTGTCCGTTTTTTAAGGGCATCGCCCTCGAAAGATTTAATTAGAATGAATCGCATAAATACTGTGAGATTCGCAATAGTTTGCATTGATTGTATCTCTCAATACTCCTCGAGTGACATTAAAAGTTAATTAAACACCTATCTGGAAAAACGCGGCACTGACCAAGGCGGCGTTGCAAATTTGAGACCTCAATTCGAAGCGCGCTTAGCACAATGCCAAATTTAAACTTTCAACAGAGGTTTTTTCAGCTACACAGTAGAAATAAAGGTTATTACTACACTCTAAACTGAAATGTCTGAAATTCAGACACTTAAGTGTCTGAAACGTAATGTTCAATTTTCAGACGTTTTAAAATGTCTGAAAATTTTCAGACACTTCTTGCGTCTGAATTTCAAACACATAAGTGACTGAAACTAGAGTGTTCGATTTTCAGACGTTTTAAAGTGTCTTAAAATTTTTAGACATTTCTTGCGTCTGAATTTCAGACATTTCAAGTGTCTTAATTGCGGCCATCTTTGAGCCCTTTTTTTTGCCAATATGAAGCCATCTTTGACCACTTTTATTTCTAAGTCATATACGCAGCCATATTTGACCACATTGAATCATTTTTTATAAATGAGAATAATTTGTTACCATAAAGCAGAGCTAATTGCAGCGTGGTAAAACTAGGATGCTTCTCTGCCCCCTGATTTTAGGGTACCCCAAATTGGGTACAAAATTTTTATAAAGCTGATATTTTATATCAGTTTTGACTTTATTATGATCGTAATCAGTATTTTGTAGTTTTAGAATAGGATAATATATATAAATATATTCACTTAAATATGTATTTATGCGATTTCATATATGCCCTACGGTATCAAAAATGTTTATTAAATTAATTCCAGTCCAAAGACCTAGTATTTATTCGCCCCCCCCCCACCACCACCACCGCCACCTTCATATATTGCTACAAAAAAAAAACAAAATAAGACTGCTCGATGCCATCAAATACATATTTGGATAAATATATCCTTTTCTTTAACCTAATCATATTCTAAAAGTACAAAATATTTATTAAAATAAGTATAAGATCAAAACAAATTTAAAATATCAGCTTTATGGAAATTTCATACCAAATTTGTGGGCCCGTAAAGCTAACGTCCCATAGAAAAAGCCCAGTTTGTCCATGCTGCAATCAGCTCTGCTTTATGGTAACAAATTATTCCCATTTATAAAAAATGATTCACTTCTTCGGAAAGAATTCCATCCCTGCTTTGTTGCACAATTTTTTTCTATTTAAATTAGATATTCCCAGTCAATTAGTTTAAGCATTTTTTGGATTTTTATTTCTGTGTTAAATAAAATCTAGCACTAGATTTCACAAAATTATCAGCATATGAGATCCGAACATTAAAAAAAATGTGAGCACGAAACACTTACTTTTCTTTATCCCCCTTCGTTTTTATTATTATACTATTTATCATTACCAAGAAATGCTTAAACATTTGACAACCGCACGTCGGCGCCTGAGACGAGCAGTAGTTATAAGATTCTGGATGGACTTCATGTTTATTTGGCTCTTTTCAAACGACAAATAATATAGTAAATATCAATGGACACAGAAATCCTTCATTATGATTTGAGTACCCTTCATTTCTGCTCCCCACGTTGCTTGCGATCACACAAGCAGTATCAGTCGCAAAAGCGATTTCTTATCCACATGATTGGAACAGTCGTCGAAAAAAAAAAAATAAACACCTCCTACTAACTCTGCAACTAGAAGACAACAATAATAGAAGAAAGTTACTGGTACCAATCGTCTGGAAATAAAGTTTACTTTTAAATGATGTATTTAAAATTTGCATAGGGGCCATCTACAAATCAAAATTAGACCAAACTTTGTTTTTTTTTCCAATGGATGCACCCAATTTTGACACTATATTTTAAATCTTCGGTTCAAACTATGCCTAGAAACGAAATTTCTAGTCATTTGAATGATAAGTTTTTGAATTATAAGCATTCAAAATTTAGAGCTTCTAATGTTAAATTGCATTTTCATATTTTTATTAATATCTCCTGAAATTATAATCCTAATATGATAATTTTGTATGTGGTTATAATACTAAAAAACCTAAACATATATAAAAACATTGAATTCGTAAAATTGCATACCAAATTTGAGGGCACAAAAATCGATGGGAAGGTGAGGGGGGCAGGGCCGCGGATTAGTTTCCATGTTTTAATCAGGTCCTGCTTCTAGAAGAAACGCTACCCCGCTTTATAATTTTCTAAAAAGAGCTGTCCGCTATTCGGGAGTGACCGGTTATAGAAGTTTTACTGTATGCTTCAGTAATAACGGACATTCTCGAATAGCAGACACCTATATAGCGATCACTTTTTTCAATCCACAACATTTGTGGATTGAAAAGCAGATTAATAATATATTGAAGCATATTTTGTGTAATTTGTACTCGGTATGCTGGGTATTTGTACACTCTGGACTTTTTTTACATATGAAAATAAAACCTCTAAATAGCGGGCAAATTCTATGGTCTTAGGGTGTCTGCTATTGAGAGGTTTTATTTAATATATACAGTTATAAATATATTCTAAAAAAGTTAGAAAATGTTTTTTTTTTTGACAGTATAGGAAATGTGGTTCTAATAACTTCCAGTACCAGCGGCTTACATTCATTACGCACCCCCCCTCTTCCCCCTACTACATATACAGCAACAAAAATTTAAACACATTGATGACTTAATATATATATATGAACATGTAAATATATGTTTGGATAAATATATCCTTTGTCATTAACTTCATCCTAATCTAAAAGTATGCAATATGATATATAATAAGTACAATAAATTGCTTTGCGCAAATGGATGCATTCTCCGATGATAATAAAAAATAATCCTATAAAAAATCAGAATAATTTTGACGTTGAAAGTTGTCAGAAAATTTCTGTCTTAAAATTTAAATATGTTATACAGATGAAACGCAGGAAATACATATAAATGTAGTTATTTTACTTTGAACAAGTTTCCATAGTCTAAAAAAAATTCTTTCATCGTGCAATTAAATACTGTAGAAATTTCGAACTTTTTAATAAAGCGTTACAAAGGAACAATTTAAAATGTATTTATAAAACATTAAAAATTTCACGATAACTCCGATTCTGATGCTTTTATAATTATTTTTCAAGTTTTATGCCCACCACTTGAAGCAAAAATGTTCATAGCATTTCCTATACTTAAATTTAATTTTGTTACATGAAAACATTAATTTCGAAAATGTAAAAGAATTAAATGATCTGTCATTAAACATAAAAATTCATATACGAAATCATGTTAATATTATCTGTAACTAGAAATTACAACGGAAAGGTTTATTAATAGCAATATCATTTAATAACTTGATCTTTTTAATTATATTTTGCCATGTAGGGAATTTCTTTTACATATAGCATATGGTAATCACCAGAGCTACTAAGCTATCTTTAAAAAGTTAAACATATATATATTTTTAATAACATGCAAGAGAAATAACATCTAATTTCAAACCTTATTTTGGATTAAAAATATATATTTAATTGTTATTTCTGTATCTTTTATAAAAATGAACAAACGTTGAAAAAAAATCCCCCCCCCCCCCAATTTTATGTGAAAAATGCAGTAAAATATGAAAATAAAGTCTTTTTTCCGTTCTAAATCTGTAATTTCTTTTTAACAATCAATAAATCAATATTAATAAATTTTTCAATATCTGAAGTTGTACAAAACTTAAATATAATTTTAAGCAATTAAACAAAGTAAATAATGATTTATTTCCTTACTTATTTTATTGTAAATCATTATATAGCTATTATAGAAAAATATTTTTAATAAAATTAACTATTAAAAAAATGGCATTATATTAAATGGCTAATATTTACTGACATTTTTATAGTCAGATTAATAGCTTGTATCCACAACAAAAACTATATAGTGCTGCAACTGCTTTTTTTCTTCTTTTTTTGGACAAAAATATAATACTAAAAATGTTGACAAATTTGGGTGTCAATGTACAAAAACAATAACTTTTAATGCTTACGCAATGATTTAAGCAATGATGATATTATTTTATATGAAAAACATTTATTTATAAATCGAATACTTTAAGAATTATCAAGCAAGTTAGTTAATTAATCCTGAAAATGAAATAAATTTAGTCGAAAATAATAAAAAACACTGTAATACTGAAAAATATTTATTCTATATAGAAAGATACAAATATGATAAACACATGTATTCTTTAAAAAGTGATTTAAATAATTAATATTACATAATTAATATTGTTCAAGGAAAATTTCTATTTCCAAATGAAAATTATATTTTTGTAAATAATCACATTCTTACCTTTTTAGTATTTCCTTAAATGTAATAGAGTAAATCCATGTAATATAAACAGAAACACAAAAATATAGACACTTTCTTCTTACATATTTCACTAAATATTCAGATGAATGCTGATAACTGAAGAACATATAACGAAGACATTTTTTTTTTCATTATTCAACATATTTTTTTCATAATGATATAATTTAATGTAATGCAGAATTTAATTCAATTCGCTTTTTCGAATCACATTTCACTCGCACTTTCTTATTCTCCAATCTCTCAAGTACAATTATTGAAATTCCAAAAATGCACTTTATAAGCTGTGTATTAGTAAGCTGCGTATACATCTATGTGGATGGCACAATTACATTACTCAACGTATCATTTTTATAATAATCGCATATATTATTCCATAAATGAATTATTCCAAAAAACTGTTCCAGCTATGTATATATCACAGTCACAGAATATAAATAATGTTACACATAAAAGAATTGCGGCCAACTTTGTTAAACAGGGAACTACCTCATTGAAAGCATTGAAAGAACCGTTTTAACGCGTCAGTTGCCAACGGACATTTTTGAACAAAGAGAAATAGGCGAAATCAGCATTTTAATTACCACTGCAGTCGCTGATCTCAGCCTACTGTTTATAAACCGTTATAAAGTGCTTGATGAGCTCATTTGAACTTTTTATCAGCGAGAAATAAATCATTGAATAAGAAGAAATAAGAAAAGCTTTATTTTCTTTATTAGGTGTTTTTCTTAATGTGTTACATTTATTTGAGTATAGTTTTTGCAGTTTTTTTTACTTTTAGACATATAGAAAACATACTTTAAATAAAGATTTTATTGTAAAACTAGAAAATAACATATCGAATTTTCGGTGGTCATGAAGAGAGCAATTGTCCATCCCTGAAATTTAATTAATTATGTTTTCTATACGTTTGATTATTTAAAAAATACTTTTTTCTCTTCCAAATAGCAATATATTAATTAAACGCTAAGAGAAAATGCTGCTAAGAATTTTTCTCCAGAGGAGCCCCCCCCCCCCCTAACTTCTCGTAGAAGACTATTTTAATTCTGTTCTTCTGTTAGTGTTCATATATATCAAATTTATCTTAAATGAGGAGGGGCAGTTCAAAAAAAAAAAAAAAAAAAAAAAAAAAAAAAAGACAGAGAGAGGAGAGATAAAAAGAAATCAGTTCTCCATTGTGAAAAATATCGTTAGAAACTTATTTTTAAACGATTAATATTTCTTAATTTTTAAATTTCTTAAAAATTGTCTTACACGAGGAGCTCTGGCATAAATTCTTAGTTTAGCCTACTTCATGTTTATATTCTGCATTTTACAAAAGCGGACTGGGCTGTGGACCCCAGGCATATACAGTGAAATCTCTCTGTGCGATGACCTCCATTAAGCGACCACCTCTCTGAACGACCATATTTTTCATGGAACGAAATTTATTCCCACAGGCTCAATACTAATTTTACCTCCATTCAGAGACCATCCCAGTTGAACTCCCTCCATGAGCGACCCATTTCTTTGAAGAAAATGAAACAAATCCCGTTTTTTCCTGGTCGCTTGAAGAAGATTTTATTAGAAAAATAGTTCCGGAGTGCGCATTATTCATCAAACTTCTAAACTAAGTTTAGATTTTTTTATTATTATTCCGGTAACTTTTAAATATTTAAACCCCTTTGTGCCTTTTTAGGTAATAAATTGAACTCTGATGACAAATTAAGAATAACGGTCGATAAACTCCCCAGCCCTATTTTGTCGGGAAACTCTCAAAGAAATACATAATTTAATCAAATCGTCTTTATTTGTTCCCGTCAAAAAAAAAAAAAAAAAAAAAAAAAAAAAAAAACGCATTTATTGACCTGACTTTGAAAAGACTTGGAAACAAAAGTTATAAAATATAAAACCGTAAAATCAAAGCAAACGTCAATGTATTCATTTTTTAAACTCTGCAGTAATTAATTTATATAATTAACTTTTGTTTTGATACTTAAATTTTTATAGTTTCTTTTACTAACGTGAAAAATAAATTTTAGTAACATTAATTGTAACCTTTTTTCAAAAATTAAAATCTAGATTTAAACATGACCTCCATTAAGAGACCACCTCTCGGAGCGATCACTTTTCATTGGAACGAACGTGGTCGCTTTAGGGAGGTTTTACTGTATGTTCTAAAATCTTGCTCCTCGGTACGTTTCTTTCTCCATCTACTCATAACTCTTAGTATTTAGGTGAGTGATTCTCCCTGTATGATAACAAGTAATTTTTGGAAAACTTTATATTTTGTGAAAAGGAATTATTTAATTATTTATTGCGCCAAAAATAACTTAGCTCCAAACCTTAGTAAGCGAACTTTTCTAATTTTCTCAGATGTCCCATGATTTCTTCATTTATAAATAAATACTAAATTAAATGGATGAAAGAGTATTTTAAATATTTTTTCATCCATTCGGAAATATTTTCTGATAGCGCTGATATACATATTGCAATACAATTATACGTACAGTCATCACTCATATGATACAAATGTATCGCATTCAGACACTTAAGTGTCTGAATTTCTAAATGTCTTAATTTCAGACATGTCACTATTATTCAGACATTTTTCTCCGTTCATTTATAACATGATCATAGTAAGACACTTATGTGTCTTAAATTTAGACATCTATGATGTCTGAAATTTCACATTTAGACACTTAAATGTCTGAATTACTTTTTCAGTCACATATGTGTCTGAATTTAAGACGCCTCCATTTGCAGTGTACGCTGAATTTAGTTTCATGAAATGCCAAATGAAGTGTAACTATGCACTGCTTTTATTGTCAGTACCGAATTAAATTCATCATAAACAGATTAGTATAATATTAAAAAAAGAGTTATACGAATAGCTATATTTGATATTATTTAGGTTCCATATCTCTTTGAACTTTCATGGTATACCCATTTACACTTTTCTAATATATACAGTTATATCCAACCCTACGTTGTATAGTTTTTTACAAAGTCTTAGTTTTCTTTTAGCAACTTTTTATTATTATTATTATTATTATAATACAATTAAAAATGCATATATTTATTCTATGGAACCCTCTGTGCGCGAGTAATGCTCGCACTTGACCGTTTATTTTTATAACAATCCGTTAATTTTGTGTTTTTAATGTATAGTTTTTGAGAATGCAGTCATATAAACAACGTGAGTTTTCGTTTATAAAACGCTAATTTCAAATTTGACATAGCTGTATATACATAATCAAGTTCAAACACATACGCGTGTTGTCTGCATAAATAAGGACAATAATGTCAGCGAAATTGCTTCTTTTAAAAAGGGAAATTTATGTGGTACTGTGTATAAATTTGTCAGTATTATCAGTATGGCTGACTAACCATAATTGTGGCCTTGGAGAAAAGATTCATTTGGGGACCCCAATGACGCTTTATTTTTCGCACAATTTGTATTTATTGTATTTATTTTATCTTTGTGGCTCTTTAAAAGTGAAGGCCCATAGTAAACTGTCATGTTGTATTAATCAAACTCCGAGTATTAAAATATTTCGAAAAAGTTTAAAATTGTGAAAAATCACTCCGTGTCCTCGTTTGTATTTATTATACTCACATTATCATTTATTATACTTTATAGTTTCAATAAAAGTAGCAGGCATCATGACTAGTGCAGTTATATAAAGAACTATTCGTATGTGACAGAATATTTCATATATAATGGATTTTCTTGTCGAAAATTAAGCGACGACATACATATAAAAAAGGCTTAGCGAATTAAGTAACATATTTTTTAAAAATGTTTAAAAATTATTATTATTATTTTATTTTTAAATCTTTGTTTACAATCTGATACACAGAAAGTTTATTTATCAGAAATGGCCTTCTAATAAACGATATATGCGTAGGAATGTTTCACACTTCTACAATACTTACCCATCTTTACATTGTTACTGCAGAGCTGCCGCAGGTGACTATTTTTCTATTCCGTTCGCACCACTATTTTAAAAAGATACATTTTGTAGTATATTTCCCTTGCAAATGTTTTGAAGGCGTATATAAAAGATTTTTGCTTTGAAAAAGTGATGCGGAGTATAATTAAAAAACAGTCACCTGTGGCAGCCCTGTTACTGCTTTTCCCAATGACTTAATGTGACACGATTATCTTACTTTTAATTTGACCTGCATCGGACTCAAATTAATCGTTATGTAATTAAATGTATTCTAAGAATAACACGAACCATAGCAATTACTAGGAATATAATGAGTCCAATTGATTTATTAAATGACATCTGAAGACCTGAGAACTACTTATAATAGGTGCTATTAAAGTCTGGCGTTTAAAAATATGAAAAGATATTTCAAAATTGAAATTATAGCAAACCGGTCCATGTTGAAATTATTTTTAATAAAAAACTTGTCTATAACCATCATAACTGCCAACCTTCAGTAATATAAAAATACTTTCCTTCTTAACTATTGCCATATCTTTAAAAGAAACTCAACAAAAATTAATTTTATTTTATAACAATCAGTTAATTTTGCACAATTCATCGGGTATTATTTTTTTTAAATAAACCCAAAAATTTTGTTTAATATATATATATATATATATATATATATTTTAATCTTCTATTTGGTTTTCTTTACAGTTTAGATTTTATTTTATATTTAGTAAATAAAATTTCTGATTCAAATTATGTCTATTTCACTTGAAACATTAACTTAAATTATAACATGTAGAAGATTGGAAGCTGCGTCATTCACTGTCAAGTGGTTTAAATATAAAATATGGTTATGGACCGCTCTTGATCCCCTTAAATTTTGATGTATTCACTATTACGGGAGACACATGTAAGTCTGAAATAGACATCAGCAAACTGGTGAGTCAGAAAAAGTATAGATGGGGCACACATGTTTATTTAATTTAGTGGTTGAATATTTTGGTTGAGTTAAATATATGAATGTTTTGCAGTACGTACGATACATTTTATATTTACTATACGGACTTTTAAGACATGCATATAATCCAATCTTTGCTTCTAAGCCTAAAACAAAGACGTACAGCCGTGGGAAAAAAAAGTAAACACCCTTTACTAACTCTGCAAAAAATTATTGTAGAAGAAAGTTACTTGTACCACACGATTGGTAATAAAGTCTACTTTTAAATGATGTATATAAAATTTGATTAGGGGCCATCTACATATTAAAACGAACTATAACTTTGCTTTTTTCAATAGTAGTACACAATTCTAACAGCATAAATGAACTCTACACCCTTCAATTAGCCTAAAAACAAATTTTTATGCAATTCGTACAATAAGTTTCTGAGAAATTAATTATTTTAAAACGAGCGTATTATAAGGGTTGTATCCCAATCGAAATTCGGTACTCGATTGTTGACCGAGAGAGTTCTTCGATAGAGACTCGATTCTTGATCAAGGTACCTTAAGCGCTACTCAAGCAGACATTGAAGACTGCTAGATTACAGGATAGCATAAGAAATTTCAAAATATCTAGTCACTACTATCATTGACGGCCCCTTAAACCATCATTTTGACGTTTTTTAAGCATAATTTGAAAACTACTTGGAAGAAAAATGTGAAATTTTGGATTTCCGTAACGCAGGACGTAATAAATCTAAATCCATCAAAAAAAATTATAGGTTGTATTTCATAATTTTTTCGAATATTAATTTCATAATTCATATCATAAAATTATAAAAATTGCAAATTCAACGTTTTTATGTTTGGGTATTTTAGTATTTTTGCTACACAAAAAATTAGCACATTAGGAATATAATTTCAGGAGATATTAATGAAAATATGAAAATGTAATTTAACATTAGAAGAACTAAATTTTGAATTTTATAATTCAAAAACTTATCATTCAAATGATTTGAAATTTGATGTCTAGGCATAGTTTGAACCGACGATTTCAAATATCTTGTTAAAATTGGGTATTGCCGTAAAAAAGGAAGTTTGGGTTCTTTTTAATATGTAGACGGCCCCCCTAAGCAAATTTCATTTACATCATTTAAAAGTAAACTTTATTTCCAATCGTTCGGTACCAGTAACTTTCTTCTACGATAATTTGTTGAGGAGTTAGTTGGGGGTGTTTACTTTTTTTTTTCCACGACTGTATACAGTGACGGAGTGATGGTTTAAATTGGGTGGCCATCTGTCCTTCAATTTCAGGATAGATGGCACATCAAATCAAGGAGAGATGACCACTTTTAATCAATATTTCAAAATTATAAGGAGTGAGGATTTTAAATAAATATAATTATATTTAAAAAAATTATATAACTGTAATGTTTATAAGTATATTAATTGATATAATTGTTTAGATTTTAACTAATATAAATATTTCAATAATAATAATATAGTAGAACCTAACGATGTATTTTTTTCAGGAAATATTGAAAATATTGAAAGACGTTGGAGACTTTCATCCCAGAAACAGATAAAGTTGATAAATAAACTTAAACCGTGAAAAAAATCTAAAATAAACGCGAGAAAAAAACAAAAACACGACACATCTAGCAGCGAAGAAGATGAAATACATTTAAAATTATCAGATTCTGCAGATTACGTAAGAATAGAATTGGATGAGGATCACTGTGTTGGTTGTGGCGAAGAATATAATGCCACAACCAAAAAGGATGACTGGATACAATGCATATGGTTACCTGAAGTGGTTCCATAAACCTTTAGAAACTATTAAGAACTTTGCCAAAAATGTTGTAAAATTTTATAAAATTGAAGGACTTGAAATTATACTTGAAATTTTGTTTATTCGAATTTTATTCACTCATTTTCCGTGATATAATTGCATCTTTACAAAGTGCTATATGTTTTGCATGATTTACTATATGAAATGTGTTATTTTGTGCTATTTTAACTTCACTTTTTCTTTTTGTATTGCATGGCCATTTCTCCTCGCCTTGAAAGAGAGATGGCCATCTGTCATTTTAATTTCAATTTGTTTCCCACTCTTTGTTCTCAATATTCAGGAGAAAGAAGGGTAGGTATTTAAGGGAAAGCATGAATAGCTAATCAAATTTATACAAAAAATCGATATTTTATTAACGCAGTATAAGTCCAAATCATAAGGAACAATTTCCAATCAACTAATTTGGAGAAAAGTTTTAGGAATTTCTTTTATCGTTTTCTATAATTAACCATGTATTGAGCAGTAATGCCCGACATGTTAGGGTAATGGCGCTCAAAATTTAAATACAACATTTAAGTACGAGAACAGTCACACATGCAGTTGTGTGGGCTATTCACACCACAGCAGACCACTTTCCACATATTGTGCAGCGAAACCGTTATCTCTTCCGAACTCCCCGCAAAAACAGCAGATATTTGTCTCCATGCTTTTTTTAAATTCAGGTTTTTGATTGTCACCACTTTTTTGAAATGGTAAAATTGACCTTGTTTAATGACATAATACTTAAGGCGAAAACAAGGATAATTTTACCATTTACAAAAATGGTGTCAATCAAGAAATTTGAATTTTAAAAAAGTAGCCCACTGGCAAAATTGCTTCTAATTCCACGTAAGCGCCATTGCCCTTCATAGCCATGTTGAATTTTAATACATTACAGTTGGCGTAACAACACATTACAAAAATAAATAAAAGCATGAACGTACAGCTAAATTTATATAGTTTGTAGACATAATGAGTGAAATAACATTAGAAAATTAGAAAGTACACTTACCTTCAAGTTAGATGTTGTAGAATTTTATAATAAAACAACTGCAAATTAATAACGTGTGGACACAAAAATACTTTCCTTCCGATTGTTACTATATCCTGACTGGGAACTTACGATGAAGTTCGCTAGGTGCTGCAAGTTTCAATTCTATTCTGTCTAGAAATATTGGAGTGAACGGCATTACCCTACTTTCCCCTAGTTATTTTTTTGCCCAAAATGTCATTATGTATAACAATTTTAAATATGCATAGATACTTCTTCTATTTGCATTCTAAGAATCTTTATTTCAATCTTTAAAAACTATGGCCATCTATCCTAGAATTACCTTAAGGTAAAAAAAAATCACGGTTAAAAGCACCTACGGGTGCAAAATAAAGTTTGACTATGCCCAAATATCTCTTCAAAGAATAGCCCTGAATTGTGGTACCCATAGAAATAAAGGTATATGTTTTGCGGAATCATTGATAAGTTGGAAGATGCTATATTATATTTTAGTAAAACTTCAGAATGATAAAAGATATTTTAAGAAACTTTTTTTTTTTTTTACAGTGTTTTAAATAAATTAGAAAAGACACACATTAATTTCATAAGTTTCTAATCATAAAAAGTAAAAGTTATTTAGTAAAGATTATTACATTTTGTGAAAAATAACATTTTGAAACGAAATATGGAAATCCAGTTACTCAAATTCGAACCAAGCATTTAATATAAATAACTGCTTTAAGTCCTTCTGGAACTTCTAGACATTTCGGCGTGCAAATGCAAGCGAATTCTCAAGTTTACCTGTAAAAAATCAAAGAAGGTGCCTCCAAAAGAACAGTAATTTATTCTTGACCAAAGGTCAACAAGAAAGATGGTTATTGGCACTCTCGATAAAGCCTACACAAGCAAATTGAGACAAAGGGAAGACTCACATGGGACTCGATGAGGGCTGAAAAGGCAAGTTGAAAGCTGGAAGCTAATCAGGATAGTACATTTGCTATGCATTATGACAGTGGTGATGAAGAAAGAAGTAGTAACTCTTCATCCGGGTGTGAAGAATTAATATCCGCATCACAATCATCTGATTCTAAAGAAGAGTTACAAAGACAAATCAGAACGCATCTACCTACAGTTTCAAAGGTCTCAGATCAGTATGGGGTTTCTCATAGTGGCAGCAATGGTTTCTGCAACTCTACAAGAACTTGGTCTTCTAACAGAAAACGATTCATCACATATAATTGACAGAAGCAAAGTACGCAGAGAACGATAAAAAATAGGGAGTAAAAAAGATGATCTGAAAGCTTTAGAAGCAGGAATCGAAAGTACATTTTTTGATGGAAGAAAAGATAAAACATTACATAAAGAGAAAATTTGAGATGGATTACATCGAAGAACTATAAGTGAAGAACATGTATCTCTGATTGAAGAGTCAAATTCACTATATCTGGCACACATTACACCATCTTCTGGATCAGGAAAGAATATTGCAGAAAGCATTTGAAAATACTGCACTGAAAACAACTTAAACATTGAAAATTTTTTTACTATAGATTGTGATATAACAGCTGTAAACAACGGAAGAAAGAATGGTGTTATTAGATTTTTTTAAACAAATATTAGTCGTCCCTTGCAACGGTTAATATGACAGCTTTGCGCAAACGAACTGCCATTGATTCATTTATTTTCTGAACCTGCTGAGCAAACTACAGGCCCATGAGCCTTTTTTGGTCCTATTGGAAAATCGTTGGATCAACTTGAAAAACAGCGAGTTGTGGAATTAAAAAAATCTGCTCTTGTCTCCCAGAAATGAACTCTGGAGAGTTAAGTACTGACCAAAATTATTTTTATCAAGCAGTATCAAGCAGTATGTATCAAGCAGTTTCATCTGGCCAATGCTCCCTAAATCTGCCAAATCGTAATACAGGAAAAATGTCTCACTCGAGATGGTTGCCAACTGCCAATTGACTACTTAGACTATACATTGAAAGTCAGAACCCTTCTCAAAATCTGAAGATTATGGCTGAATTTGTAATAAAAGTATATGCGGCCATGCGGTTTCATATCAAAAAAGGTTCTTCCTGAAAAAAGGAGCTCAAAATGTTTTAAAAACAATAAGGTTGTTTCGTTATTTGAGGGAAGATTTAAAGAAGATTGCCGATCCCGTTATTCAACGAAACGCATACTTCTGTCATCCAGAAAACATTTTACTACGAATGATATCTGATGAAAGAAACTATGTTCGAGAACTTGGATCTAGAAGAATATTGAAGGCAAGGGAAATGGAATGTTCAACAATAAGGCTTTTCTTATTCCAATATTGAACTTCAGTGCTACAGACTATATTAGCATTACTGACTGGCAATAATGTGAAATTACATCACCCCCCCCCCCCCCATTCTTAATAGCGCATCCACAGAAGAACTGAAAGTTCTCATAATTAGATCGGAAGCCTCATCTTTTCATTTCCCCAAGTTTCCGTGTCATATTCAAGCAGTTGAAATTTGCGTGAAATTAGTTACTGAAGCATCATTATCAGTTGTAGGAGTAGAAGCAAGGGACGGATATATATATGATCAAAAATCAAATCGCGAAAGATAATGCCTAGTTTTGATACCAAAGGCCAATATAAACTAGAGTTCAATGTAACATAGTTTTAAAGTATATCGTATATTTATTCTTTTTATTATATTGTTATATATTCAGAAAACTGTCTTTCCTATATATTCAGGGAACTAGAAACGATGTATATCCAAAAATAAAAATGAACTGTACATCTAATTATTCTACTTTTTCTTTATCTTCTTTGCAAACAGTTCACATTTTAGGGTCACCTTTACCGTTTAAGGTATCAAAACATGATGCCACTTGGATTGATCACAAATAATACTTTAATCAGTCATGTTTAATTAACTGCACAAATGATTAAAATAAATTGAACGGCAGTTAAATATTTTTTCTACATCAGTTCAGTCCAAGTCCCCATTTTTTCTACTTCCAGCTACCTTAATAATTATATACTCTTCCATTTCAAACAAAGTGACGTATTTGAATGAATGGAACAGCAATTAATAAAAATATGCTGCGGAATTGTAGGCCGAAAGTACTGGGAAATTTAAACAAAATGTATAGTTTTAACTTGTAGCATCTATGTTATTATTATCTTTGTCGCCTTTTAAATAAAACGTTAGCTTTTTAAAGTTCATATTGCGTATTATGTGATTTTATGGTCATTTACATTTCACCCTAATCTGCATGCTTATCGCCCTCAAAAAAGCATTTACTTAGAAAAAAAAAAAAGGCATAAGCGACTTGCTTGGGTGTAAAAATATGCTCCATGGACAAGGTCTCAGTAGGCTTAGTAATTTCCTTAGACGAATCTAAACGCAACCGCCGTGGATCGGACTGCAAGCTGTATGTTTGGAGACGAAAAAGTGAAGCATATCACCAAGACTGCTCTTCACAGTCTGTGAAATTCCTAGTGAGCTAAATGTTCTAGAAAAGCATATCCAGCAAAGGGATTGAACAACTGAAATTATTGACCCGTTCAAGACCACGGGTGCATATATGCATCCTCAAAAAGTGCTTACAGCGCTTTAGTTTGATACCAGTAAAAAAGAAAAGTAAAATTGTTTTTATTTAATTACAAATTTTTTGTGATTTATACACTTAAGTCAAATAATTAACAAAAGTGGTGCCAAAGAAATAAAATTCGTGTAAAAGATGCTGGTCCTGAACAGGTTAAAGAACATCAGTTTTCACCAACTTTTTGAAGAAGTGTTTAAAGCCAGTTGTCCGAGATAATTTTAAAGTTGCAAAAATTACGTTTTTTAACAAGACTTAGTACCTTGTCGTACGACGAAATTGGTGAGTAGAATCTAATTTATTCATAAATGGTTTTGTTGTATCATTTGCAAGTTTTTATCTGCATAACATAATATACTATATTACCGCATAATTTCCCTCCTATTTTTCCCACCTTAGGTGCAGGTCATTCTGAAAAAAAAAAAAAAAAAATCTGGTATTAAAGCTACACACTTCCTGATCTTAATCCCATTCAAAATTGTTGGCTAGTAACGGGTGCTAAAATTACTAAAAGGAAGCAGGCTACCGAGATTAAATTAAAGGAAAGCATTATTAGTGTTTGGTACCATGAAATTAGCACGATTACATCCAGAAGTTGATTTCTTCCATGCCCGACCGCTGCAATGTTGTCATTGCCACTCGCAGAGAATCTACAAATTATTAAAGTTATCATTTTGCGTAAAACTACATCAACTAGCATGTAACATGACTACAGTTATGTAATATTTATATTATCTGCTACATCAGTGGTTAATTACTTTCTTCCGTATTTTGATAAAATAATGCATTCTTCACTTTTAGAACTTATTTAGCATAATTAGGCGCTTCAATAACCTTATTTTTATGGCAAATTTATACTACGGTTTTATTTTAATGTAACAACATTATGTTACATGGAACATAAACATAAAAATCATATTTTGCACATGTTTTCATTATTTCACAGGTGATGCATGTCAATATTGCAGTTATTTTCTTATGAATTTTGCAGACATAATTGTCTGAGCGAAGCGAAGGCTAATACTCAGCGAAATATTACTGTCCGGACACTTTACTACTACGATGGATATTAACGCCATGTCCTACTAAAAAAAAAGCCTAATAAAAACCTTTCGTCAAGCATAACTCAAAAAATATTTGTCGGATTTCGTTTCTGATTGCACCAGAAGGTACCTATGAGGGTCACCTACTGAATGCACCTACTATGAAAAATAAGTTCCAAACCGTTTAAAAATTATATAGAAAAAACTCTTAAAAAAGCACAGTTTATCTGCATACGTCACAGAAATTTGGTGTGCGTCACTTTCACCGGTTGATGTTTTCGTTGACAACTGGTGCACATGGAGCAAACAACACATGGAACAACTGGAACACATGGAGCAAATAAAAAAAAATACGCACGCAGTAATATTGAATAGATCAGTTTCAACCACGTGATCACAAACCTTGCAACAACCCGTGGCAACCAGTTTTGGTGGGCAAACAAATAATAATACAGTATTTCGTACCACGGTGACCGTTTTTAGCCTGTTGTATAAAATCTGGCATGTTGTATGACATACAATTGTGGATGATTAAAACAAAAGACATGAGTGTTTATTGATCCGGGAGGTTATATTTCTCTGGATGCCTGTCTGTCTATCATACAGCATGCAATTTTCTTTTAAAGGATGATGTTATTATGCAGTAAAACCTCCATAACGGACACACCCGATTAGTGGACACCTCTATTTAGCGGGCATTTTTTCGATTACCAACCCTTAAATAACTGTACATATTTTACTCTCAGTAGCGGACACCTCCAAATAGAGGATAAATTCTGCCCTCCCGAGGTGTTCGCTATTCAGAAGTTTTACTCGTAAAACCTCCATAGCGGACACACCCGATTAGCGGATACCTCTATTTAGAGGACATTTTTTCGATTACCAACTCTTAAATAACTGTACATGTTTTACTCTCAGTAGAGGTCACCTCTAAATAGAGGACAAATTCTGCATTATCGGGGTGTCCGCTATTCAGAGGTTTTACTGTATATAATATTGATAATTATTTTACAGGGCCGCACAAAAGAATAAGAATATATGAAACGAATATAAACTAAATTCGGGATTGGTAGATCGCTGATGGTAATGTAATTTTAGGATGTTGTTACGGTCATCCGTAGCATGTTTTTAGAGTTTCGTTCATCTAACGGAACCCTACCTGTCTCACTCCTTTGTCTGTATGTTTGTCCGTCTGTCACAGATCCCGTTCTCAGAAACTATATATGTCGGAGACTTGAAAATTTGCATGCTTATAGCTGAACACCACACATCAAACGGCAAATAATTAAATTTTGAAAAAGTCTAATATTTAACCCTCAGGGCTCTAACTTGTGTATTTTAAGCAATTTTTCTAACTCAGCCCCTAATTTAATTAAGTTGGAGACATGAAATTTTGCATACTTATAGCTGAACATCTCACATCAAACGACAAATAATAAAATTTTGAAAAAGGCTTAATATTTAACCCTTTGGGCTCTAACTTGTGTATTTAAAGCAATTTTTCTAACTCAGCCCTTAATTAAGTTGGAGACATGAAAGTTTGCATACTTATAGCTGAACACTTGCGATAATACGATAAATCATAAAATTTTGAAAAAGTCATATTTAACCCTCCGGTCTCTAACTTCTGTATTTTAAGCAATTTTTCTAACTCAGCCCCTAATTAAGTTGGAGACATGACATTTTGCCATTTTGCATACTTATAGCTGAACACCTCACATCAAACGACAAACAATAAAATTTTGAAAAAGTCTAATATTTAACCCTCTGGGCTCTAACGTATGTATTTTAAACAATTTTTCTAACTCAGCCCCAAATAAAGTTGGAGACATGAAATTTCGCATAGTTATAGCTGAAATCCTCACATCAAACGACAAATAATAAAATTTTGAAAAATGTCTGATATTTAACCCTCTGGGCTCTAACTTATGTATTTTAAGCAATTTTTCTAACTCATCCGCTAACTAAGTTGGAGACTTGAAAGTTTGCATACTTATAGCTGAACAATTGCGATAACACGATAAATCATAAAATTTTGAAAAAGTCATATTTAACTCTCCAGTCTCTAACTTCTGTATTTTAAGAAATTTTTCTAACTCAGCCCCTAATTAAGTTGGAGACATGAAATTTTGCATACTTATAGCTGAACACCTCACATCAAACGACAAATAATAAAATTTTGAAAAAAGTATAATATTTAACCCCCTAGGCTCTAACTTCTGTATTTTAAGCAATTTTTCTAACTCAGCCCCTAATTCAGTTGGAGACATGAAATTTTGCATACTTACAGCTGAACACCTCACATCAAACAACAAATAATAAAATTTTTAAAAAGTCTATTATTTAACCTTCTGGGCTCTAACTTGTGTATTTTAAACAATTTTTCTAACTCAGCCACTAATTAAGTTGGAGACGTGAAATTTTGCATACTTATACCTGAACACCTCACATCAAACAGCAAATAATAAAATTTTGAAAAAGGTATAATATTTAACCCTCTAGGCTCTAACTTGTGTATTTTAAGCAATTTTTTTAACTCAGCCCCTAATTCAGTTGGAGACATGAAATTTTGCATACTTACAGCTGAACACCTCACATCAAACAACAAATAATAAAATTTTGAAAAAGTCTATTATTTAACCTTCTGGGCTCTAACTTGTGTATTTTAAACAATTTTTCTAACTCAGCCCCTAATTAAGTTGGAGACGTGAAATTTTGCATACTTATACCTGAACACCTCACATCAAACAGCAAATAATAAAATTTTGAAAAAGTCTAATAGTTAACCCTCTGAGCTCTAACTTGTGTATTTAAAGCAATTTTTCTAACTCATCCCCTACTTATGTTGGAGACATGAAATTTTGCATACTTATAGCTGAACACCTCACATCAAACGACAAATAATAAAATTTTGAAAAAGGTCTAATATTTAACCCTCTAGGCTCTAACTTGTGTATTTTAAGCAATTTTTCTAACTAAGCCCCTAATTCAGTTGGAGACATGAAATTTTGCATACTTACAGCTGAACACCTCACATCAAACAACAAATAATAAAATTTTGAAAAAGTCTAATATTTAACCCTCTGAGCTCTAACTTGTGTATTTAAAGCAATTTTTCTAACTCAGCCCCTAATTAAGTTGGAGACATGAAATTTTGCATACTTATAGCTGAACCCCTCACATCAAACGACAAATAATAAAATTTTGAAAAATGTCTAATATTTAACCCTCTAGGCTCTAACTTGTGTATTTTAAGCAATTTTTCTAACTCAGCCCCTAATTCAGTTGGAGACATGAAATTTTGCATACTTACAGCTGAACACCTCACATCAAACAACAAATAATAAAATTTTGAAAAAGTCTATTATTTAACCTTCTGGTCTCTAACTTGTGTATTTTAAACAATTTTTCTAACTCAGCCCCTAATTAAGTTGGAGACGTGAAATCTTGCATACTTATACCTGAACACCTCACATCAAACAGCAAATAATAAAATTTTGAAAAAGTCTAATATTTAACCCTCTGAGCTCTAACTTGTGTATTTAAAGCAATTTTTCTAACTCAGCCCCTAATTATGTTGGAAACAAAAATTTGCATACTTATAGCTGAACACCTCACATCAAATGACAAATAATAAAATTTTGAAAAAATCTAATATTTAACCTCTAATATTTTGTCTCGTGCAATTTTTAAATTTAAACTGTTTTGCAATACTATTTTTTGTTCATTTTGCATAATAAGTGTAATGTGACGTAATTTGTTCTATTTCAGATTTCTAACGCATGTTAATGAATTTATTTTACAATATCCTTTCTCTTTTAAAATTCACATGTAAATATAGTTTTTATGGCGTAATTTCCAATAAGTGCCTGCTTTTTATACCTAATTATTTAATTCCAATTTGAAGGTTTTTTTCTGTTTATAATAGTAACGTGTAAATAATTTTTTTTATTTGAAGCAAACATTATTGTTTTTCGCTGTTTATACAGTTGGCAACAGTTTAAATTAACACCATTTTCTAAAATATGTAAAAAATATCTGTCCAAATGCTGAATATTTGAATTTAAAATAGAAATAAAACCTCAAAAAATGAGTCAAATTAAAAAAATTAATGAAATCTGCAGACCGGGAACTTCTATTGAATAAAATGATCTAAAAATGATTAAATTCCCATGTATAGCTTTTGCTCTTATAAATTTTTTTAATGGAACGATTTTGTCCAACTTTAGCATTAAATATCTCTTAAAATAATTCTTCGATTTGAAAACTGTATGCATTAGTGTGTTGATCAAACATTTCGCTATAATACCACCGATTTTCATATATTTGTATGCAATAGATTTCTTAATATTAACGAAGAAATACCTCCGGTCACAAAAAATTCAAAACCGGCGACGGCGGCGGTGACAGCGTTAGTTACTTTTTATAGAATAGAGAGATATATAAAAATGAAAACTTGTCTATCTGTCTGTTTGTAATTCTATAAAAATCCACAATTTGGAAGCCAAAATTGTGAAGAGATACGTACATGTGTATTAAAACATGGCCAAGACAATTAAAGTAATCCGGAATCGAAATAACTTATAGTTAATTTTTAATTAATAAAAAACACCAATTTAACAGCAATTTCTTATCAAACTTAAACATATTTCGTTATAGCAGTTGCCAACAATTAAAAAACACAATAAAATTATTACTTCAACAATTAATTTTCTACTGCAAGATTTTCACGTGAAAAATGAAAATGAAATAAATAGTTTGCCGAATTTAAAAAAAAAGGTGAATATTACGTCATAACTTTTCTATTGCAAGATATTCATGTGAAATATGAAAATGAAATAAATGGTTTGACGAATTTAAATGAAAGTGAATATAACTTCATAACTTTTCTATTTCAAGGTTTTCACGTGAAAGAGGAAAATATTAGGTCATATTGGAAATATAAAGGGCATGGTGGATATAGTATAGCGTCATATGAGTGTGAAAAATGTATTGAAGCATGATAAAAACCCGATTAGGGAAATATTGGCGTATTTTAACATTATTGCTCCAATTATAAATTGAAATAAGTTCATTTATAGCTGTATTCCTTTGCGTCTGTTATATACATTTATACATTTTTATATAGCGTTTTCATATGATTCATTCAACAACATTTCGACTGCTTTTTTTAATGTTTGTTTTGTGTTGTATGTTAAATTTTGAAATTGATTTTTCAGAACAAACATCCTTCAAGTACTGGGCAACGCCGGCACTTTAGTTTGTAACAGATAAATGGCTTTTGTATCTGTACATCTAATGCTAATATTATAAAGCGTTATAATATTATAAAGTATATAATATTATTAATGCTTGTACGTTTGTGAGGTGTTATCTCTGAAACTACATAGCCACCTTAAAAAAATGTTGATGGCCATCTCTGCTCCGAAAAAAAGATTATTTTATGTCAGTGCAAGAACCTATACATCGCTGCAGGAGCAAAAAAGTTCTAAAATTGTGATTTCTGCGATATTGATTGGGTTAGAAACTTTAAATTTGGTGCGGTAGTTACTTTTAAGATGTGAATACTCTGTAATGAACGCTCTCTAAAAGGTTCAATTTGACGGATAAACGTAAAAATTTCTAGAAAGGTTCTAAACTATGATTTATTTGGAATGCTGAAATTTTTGGGATACTGTTGGGGTTAGAAACTAGAACTTTGGCATGGTAGTAATTAATAAGATGTAAATGCTCGTTGTAGAACGAATTCTAAAAAATAGAAAGACTAAACAAAGCGGAAAAAGATCTAAAGATGATCTAAGTAACGAAGAACATGGAACTGTTAGGAATATAAACATGAAAATTGACATGGCTGTATTTATCATGACGTAAATTCTCGCAATAGAACAATTTCTAAAAATGTCGCTATATAAAACAGTGCAGAAACAAAAAACATTCAAAAATTTTCTATTTCTCTGTTACTGCTGAGCCCAAAGTCTTGAAATTTTGCTTCGGGTTAGTTTTAAAATATACAATTGTCTCTATGAATGGTTTCTAAAAAATTAAAAATTTAAAAAGATGAAATTAACGGAAAGCGATCTCAATTACCTTAATTTGGAATAATTAGGTACAGCAACTTTAAATATTTCATAATGCTGCATTTCCTCCGCAAAACATGCGATTTAAATGCAACAAAACTGATAGATACCCACCTAGCATTAAATAAATTGTGTAAATATTGAATAAAGACCTGTATGAAACAGTGAGTAGGTTGCCCGAAAATACTTGTTAAAGTGTTCCTTCTCTAGGCTTTTCTCTCTCTCGCCAAGGCCACTAACAGAGGGAAGTGCCGTTTTAAATGTGATATGAATTTTTTATCCGATTCATTTTTCTAGACATTTTATCATAAGGTCATATTCTCAATTATCATTAGTAGATTTTGTATATATTAACTTATTCTGGTGAAATTTTGTAATCGGGTTCATATTGGCGTATGTTAGCTTGCATGATTTGCTGAATAAATATGTATGGATTTGTAAATTACTTCAAATGACACTTTGACAGCTCAAAAGTTATGCAGACGATATATTCAGATCTTGTGTCATACTTTATGCTGTAATCATTGCCGATTTCTTTTATTTAATACATGCTAAATACAGCTCAACTTGTGCAGAATATGTTTGAAAACAAAACAATACAGCGTATGTAGTGGCCAGCATACACTCATCATTTAAATCCGGTCGAGCATATCTAAAACACACTCTAACGAAGCATTGCATGCCACTTTTGATGTATTCGGTACTTTGATACTATATTAGATTTTGAGAAGAGAATTTCTTAAATGTTATCGACAACCTCATTGCATCCGTGGAAAACAGATATTGTACAATATTAACTATTCCGGGGGAGCACACACCATATAAAGTATAGTCCATTCTTTTTAAACTTCATATATTTGTCATTTAAAGTTACTCAAATTGGTGCGGAGCGTCTGATTATGCTCTTGACATCATTTTATACAGTTATAATTCCGATATAAGTAAATTAGTGTTTCATTTTCTATTTTACTTTTAATATATTGCGTACTTTCAATTTTATATCCATGCATGGCTGTCTTGAATGGTTTGATTTCCCATTTTTTTAAACAGTGTATACGAATTTATATATAAGATTTTGTAATTCTACAGTTCTTTTATTTTTATCATTTCAATTTTTCGAAGTATATGGACAGTTAAAGATAACATCTCATTTTCTTTGCTTCCACATGTTATTATTAAATCTATGTTCTCAGTAATGTCGCTCAGACTAATCCCTCTGAGGGAAGTCCTAGTTAGAGTAATATTTTTATTTCAGGTGGTATTATACGGTTGGCACTGAAGTAAATTTATTTTATCAAAATGTGAATCAAACTAAATTAAAAGACCTGGAGAAAAAAACGTAAAAAATCTCATCAAAAATGTCACCCTGTATTTTTCAGATTCTGCGTCGAATATATCAATTATCATTTTTATAAAATTTTCACAGAAATCGATTAGCACATTTTTCTAAGACATAAAAGACCAACCCTTAATTTACGCACGTTTTGACTATAATTAATTTATGTAAACTCACATATCCTTTTTTTATAATATTAAATTATAATATATATTTTTTGCAGTTGCTACTTTAATAATGGCGTTCACACAATTGTCTGTTGAATTTAAGTTACAGTTGAAATCAAAAGAAACAGAAAGATGTGTAGAAAAAACAACCGTGGTAAAACTAATTGAAAATGACCAGAAGCAAATGATACTGTGCCATGTCTTGGTATTAATGATTCGTTTTACGCAATCCAAATTAATTCAAACATCCGTTTTGGTTCTCATAACATAAATTATCCCGAAAGAAAAATAAATAATTATTCCTTAACAATTCTTAATCTCTACTAAATCGTTCACATCTTTGGCTTGGATAGTTCCCTTCTAAATCCGCTAGGCGGCGACTTTTCTCCCCCCTACTGTTGCCATTAGGAATACTAAAATAATGCCCCCATCTGCACGGTCGGCAATCTTCAAAGTGGGCTAACTGCCTCTAATTTCGGGCTATAGTCTTTGAAAGGGTGTCAAATCGTTAAGGAAATCATCACCAGGTGTACGGCTTTTTTATTACCCGAGTGTGTGCTGTAATTTAATTCTGATGGCAAACAAAAAAATAAATAAATAAAGAAAACGATGGAAAAAAAATATGAAAACGTAAGAAAAAGTAGTCTATTGCCCCAGAGGCTCGTGCTGAGACTCTAAGTTTTTGATTAGCTCTGCTGCTAATTGGTATTCATTGCAGAACTCTGATGATAGTAACCAGCTAAGCTGCATTGCGTCCGTGCATAGAAATGAGACGTGAAGTGAAAGTTGAATTCTTTTTCATTATTATTTAAAATAATTTTTTCTCGTTTTTATGAATAATTTGCGAGTACTAATATGTCAGCAAAATATAAAAATCTGTAAATGTCAAGTTTCATTGCTATTTATTTTATGAATTTTTGCCCTTGAATACAAACAGTTAAAGGTTTGGCAGGAAAAGAATTGTTCTAGATAAATGTCAATCAAGATTGTGGTTGTTGTTCATATTAATCGGATATTGAAATTCCAAGTTAAGAATAAAATGGTGTAGGTTCAGAGATATACTCTGACTAATTGTTACTGAACTAGATGAAGGTAAGAAGTGTGAATTTAAGACTTCCACAGAAATTTGATCGTCATAAAAGTCTGAATTTATTTGCTTCCTCCGTTCGTGTTGCCAATTTAGTCTTTTTTAACAAACAGTAATTTTTACTTTCGTTTATCGCTACAAGAAGAAAGTATTGGATTCGTGAAAAAAAATTAATTTCCGGTTTTCAAAGATTTTATATACGATTTAGGAGGTCCTGAAAACGATTTGACTGTTTTTAAAAAGGTCAGTCTGTGAATCTGTCTGTCTGTATGTGACAAAAATTTTGTGGGTGCTCTATTTCAAGAACTAATTGACGGAATTTAATATAACTTTAGATTCCGTTAGTCCTTGTTATAAATTGATGCTGATTAGTTTTTGGTGTAAATCGCCTAAAAGGTGGTGTTGTTATGCTGCATTTATCACGATTTCCGTAATAGCTCTATCTCAAGAACTAATGCACGAATGTTCATCAAACTTGAAATTCAGTTATATGTTGACATAAGTTGTTGCTGATTAAGTTTTGTTGTAAATCGCCAATAGGTGGTGCTGCTATGCTGCATTTTTCACGATTTCAGAAATAGCTCTATCTCAAGAACTGAAAAGTGAATTTTCATCAAACTTCAGATTCAGTTAGACGTTGACATAAATTGTTGCTGAATAGCTTTTGGTGTACATCTCTTTACAGTTGACGCTACTATGTCGCATGTTTTAGGATTTACACGATTGTGGCGATAGTCATATCTCAAGAACTTTTGCATGGAATTTCAATAAGAAATAGAGAAATAAAAAACAACTGAGGCAAAATCCAGGATTTTCTAATCTATTTATTCTAAAGAAAAGGCCTCTATTTGTTCTCAACAATTCAACTTTTTAGCCCCCGGTACGGTATGCTATTTCTTTCTCTTAGCTTATTTTGTCTCGTCCAAAAAATAACGTTACCTTACAGAAACCAGCCGTAAAACAAAGCAGTACGATTAAATACTCTATAGTAATTTTTTAAACTTCTAAGCATCGCACATTTTCAATTTTTATACCGTCGTATTGAAAAAAAAAAGCACTTTTAAATACAATTTATTTGAAAACTGCATCTCCATTTATTTTTGAAATATTAATTTTTTTGTAGTTTTTGGAGCCATTTGCTTAATATTGGCAACGAAAGTACTCCATTTCTGTAGAAAGTAAAGGAAAAATTGTTGTAAAATATTGATTATATATTTTTGTTGCCATTTTTTTTATAACAGCCGAAAGAAAATGTAATTAAAATACGTTCTATTTTGAAAAAATATAAATGAATGATTTCTGTTAAAACATGGAGCTATTATAAACTATATTTAATTTTAAGTATATATATATTAATGTTACAAACAAATGAAGGCCTATGAATCATTAGACAGCCGTTTTCTTTGGTCAAGTTTCTTGAATGACGGCATCTTTTTGCTGCATTTGTATATTATTTCGCGATAGTGACGTCCCATGCCTACTTTACTGTAGATGTTTAAGAGTGGATCGTAAATGTGGAATTCTTAAGCGGATGTGAAGGACGTCATTTTGCATAAATAAAAGCGTTGCTATAAGTCTTAAAATTGAAATTTGTTTTGCACTATTTATATATACATATTTTGCTTTTTTTTTTTTTTTTTTTTTCTCATTGAGGGCGACATTAAATTTTGAAAAAGCAGAATTCCTGTTTTCTAGTAATTTATCTTTTTCTTTCTTTCTTTCTTCTTTTTTTTTTTTTTTCAGAAGATGAAGGAGGAAAATCTGCTTACTGAATTTTAAAGCAATGTACCGTACATTGTGCAGAAAGGAAAAAAATCTATAACTGTACAATTAATTTTAATTCATTGGGTAGGAATCTTGCAATGCGTCGAGATTTTATCCAGCTGCATATAAGTAAAAAAAAAAAAAGTTAAATTTAATTATAGAAATTTCAAAACTCTTCTCAAAGCACATTTCGAGTTCATTCAGAATTTTTTTAATAAATAGACAAGTAAACAAAGAAATAAATTAGATATTCATTTGCACAAATTCATACTATTTGGCCAAATTTCACCAAATTAGGGAACAAAAAGAAGTCACAAACCATACTTGGTGCTTTTTTAGCAACTGAAGAGTTGGTGAAATTCTCATTCAAACGCTGTACAGCAGTAGTGACAAGTTTAGGCAATTTGTACCAATGCAAGTACTATAATTAACGTTTAAGTGTTAAGAATAGTGCCATTCACTGGTCATTAATTTTATTAATCTCCTGCAAAAATACTTACATGATATATCAAACTTTCATGCATTAAAGAAAGATGATGTAAATGAAATATTCGATCATATATTTCCGATAAATTAATACTGAGTAGAAAACGAACTTTCATGCAGTAAAGAGAGATGGTGTAAAATGAAACATTCGATCATAATATTCCAATAAATCAATACTGAGTGGAAAACGAATTGTCTCAATGAATACACAATTAAATGCGTATTTTACTATTTATCTAAATGAAATCAAAATCAGAAATTGTCACATCAAATGCAATGAAACAGGTAGTCATTGTACATAGGCAGTAGATCTAAAACTCATTCTGGGGATTTAAAATTTTAAGGGGTTTCAGGACTCTTAAAGCTTCAAAATTTTTGAAATTTAAATTTTTTTAGATGTTAAATTTCTATCTTTTCTGAACATTTTGGCATGATTGTTTCCTTGAATTTCCCATTAGAAGAAATGGTATGGCTATTAGAATTATATCTGCACAATAGCTAAAGCGGTGTTTACGAAACTTTGAAGTCAAGTTTCTCCAAATGACGCTTTTGGTGTAATGCGCAGGATATCTGAAAAACTTCTAAATATTTTTTCATGAAATTTTCAAAACATATGTTTCATGTTAATCTGTATAAACTGAACCTAAAATTCTATTTTTATTGTTCAAAAAAATATTTTTTTTGGTGCTTACTGTTGAAATTTTCAAAATTTTGTATTAGTTAAATACAACTTTGTATGAAAAATATAAAAATGCTTTAAATACAAATTCATTTATGTCCAGGGTAATTATTATAATGTTAAGTATAATTAGGCACAAAAAAATTCATTCTAGTTGCAAAATTTATTTCGTAATTCTGCGCGTAAGCTGTTATGCCAATTTTTCTGCTCGACAAATGTCTGACAGTTTGAAGCACCCTATAAATACTAATTCTGTATCTTGCAATTTTATTAAATGCAGAAAATGAAAGAACATACTTATATATTTTAAGCCCAATAAAAATTGTGTTTTTAAATCATATACATTTTAAGATATGTGTGCATATATGTGTTGAAAATTGTCTTCTTTTTTTTCCGATTTTAAGGGGATTCTTCACTCACTTGAAAACCTCCGCTTCGTGATGTTAAACCAATGGGGAGGTTGTTTTCGGTTTTCTCGTTTAAATTTGAATATTTTAAAACAATTTTCGAAGCCGGTTTCGAAACTGAAAGTACCTTTTTAAAAAAAATCTGCAACCAAAATCGTAAAAGTAAAAAAGAGTCATATTAAATATTGAGTTCAGCTATCCTATGCAAAAAAAAATGATTTAAAAATATTTAAATTTAATTGATTAAATTTAAATTTAACAATTTTCGAAGCCGGTTTCGAAACTGAAAGTACATTTTAAAAAAAATCTGCAATCAAAATCGTAAAAGTAAAAAAGAGTCATATTAAAGATTGAGCTCAGCTATCCTATGCAAAAAATATCATTTAAAAATATTCAAATTTAAACGAAAAATTCGAAAACAACCTCCCCATTGGTTTAACATTACGGAGCGGGTGTGTTTAAGAATTTTTGCCTTTCCTTTTCATTTGCTGTTACTTTTCTTTTTCTTTTCTTTTTATATTTAGAATTTGGAGATTTTAGAATATCTTCATGCAGAGACACACAGTTTAACAAAATGTTTCAGTCGTAGAAGTTCTTTCTGTGGATTATAAATTCAGAATGTGATCCACGTGTACGACGTATAAGAAATGTACAGAATTAGTTTGTTGAAAAAATTGTAACTAAATTGCGTGTTGTAACGTCTGCCGCAGGAAATTTTACAGTAAAACATCTGAAATACACTGCCGGCCAAAAGTTTGAGACCACTTCGGAAAATCTTTTATTATCTATAAATACTCAAAAAATATTTGAAAATAAAGTGCAAACTGCACCTGTACATCTTCTATAATCCTTGACGAATATCCAAAACGCAAATTCTTTTGTTTATTTATCAAGAAAGGGTGTAATAAACGCATTGTTTACAAACATCAACGAGTGCCGAGTATGAGCAAGTCAGGTAAGGTCATTGTTATTTTTTTATGAGACCCAGGTGGTCACTTAAACTATCGTTTTACTTTTGCTGGTCACTTATTTAACTATTGTATTACTTTTTTTTCGATGTTTTACGAAGGTGGTTCAATAATTATTCTCCCGAGTGTGTATAAAATATTTGTACTGCGATGGTTGCATGTGGAATATTGAAGCCTAATGACTTAGATGCCTATATGCTCAATTTCAGAACAGTAGCTGCTATATTACCATATTTTTTTTCTTTTTAGGTGTGAGAGGTTTCACCCAACTTGAAAGGGGTGTTGGGGAGGGAAAGACTGGATTGGAGCTTATGGGGATACACCTGAAGCGATTCTGTGATAGATTTGTGACAACGTCTAATCCACTGTCACAAATCTATCACAGAACTGTTTCAGGTCTGGTCCCATAAATTCCAAACCAGCCTTCCCCCCCACCCCCTTTCAAGCTAGGCGCCACCTCTCACCTCTAAAACAAACAAAAAAAAATATGGTAATGTAGAAGCTACGGTTCTGATATTGAGCATATAGGCATTTCAGACATTAGGCTTCAATATTTCACATCAACTATCGCAGTACAAATATTTTATACACACTCGGGACAGTAATTATTGAACCACCCTCGTATATTAAGATGCACTATTTTGTAGAAGTTTTTCACACACTTTCTTGTTGAGTGCGATTTTGAAGTTACTTCTGTCAAGGCGTCTTAAAAAGGGGAAACAAACAGAAAATCAGCATCGAAACACAGTCTGTCATCCTTGTCCTACATAATGAAGGCAAATCTGAACGTGTGATTGCCGCTCAGTTAAAATTATCGAAGACATGTGTTCATCACACAATCATTCGACAGAAGGAAACCAGCAGTAATCAGGATCGTTCATGGTCAGAAAGGCCGAGAACAACTACTTCTATAAATTCCAATTGTTGTTACCAGCAAGCGAGATATGCTCCTAACACCACCAGAAATTCGCGCTGAAGTGAACTAATCTCAATCCAATCCTTACTTACTACCGCAAAAAGGCAATTGAGTGGAGAGATACTAATTTTTTTGACCACGTTGCTGTCCGAAAACCGCTATTAAAGCCGCAGAACAAGAAGAAATGAATGCAGTGGGCACTTACCTATCGAGATTGGACAGAAGATTTTTAAAATGCTGTTTGGAGGGATGAATCCACGTTCGAAATATTTGGAACAAAAGGGAAAAATTTTGTTTGATGTTGTGCCGGAGAAAAGATGCTGCCAGATTGTGTGGTGGCAACTGTGAAGCATGGTGATAGGTCTGTTATTGTCTGGGGTTATTTCGCTGACTATGGAACTGGAGATCTAGTACAGATCTAAAGAATTGCGGAAAAAGAACAATACAAAACGAATCATGAAACAAATGCTATTCCCTCCGGGCTGAGACTCATTGGCGATAGGTTTATTTTGCAAGAAGATGACGACCCTAAACATAGTTCGAAATTATGTAGAGACCATTTAGAACATGAAAGAAGTGTAAGGTGTATTAAAAAACAGGATGTGGCCTCCTCAGAGCCCTGATTTCAATGCGACAGAAATTTTATGAGAAGAACTCGACAGAAATACTCATGATCGGTGCCCCTCATCACATGAAACATGTGAAAGGCTTTAAATGAAAGATGGACAAATATATCACAAGACACAATCGATAAATTGATTGCTCACACGCCAAAACTGGTGAAAAAGTTCGATTTTTCGATGAAAAATCAATTTAAGCTGTATTTACCATTAGAGAATGTATGTTAAAAGCAATAATTGATTATTTGTCTATATTTAGATTAATTTTGTTTCTCAGGTTGTATATTTTGTGATGATTAAACTTTTTTCTGAAAATACCAACAAGATTTTGAGTTTTATTTTATATACTGATTTTCCTAAGTATGGTCTCGAACTTTTGGCAAACAGTGTATGTTCTTTGCGTTCCAATAATCAGTCATTAAAAAAAAAACTTTTTTGTTCAATATGTATCATAAATTCCAATACTTCTAGCCTTGTACCATTAAACAGTATATACATATAATCCCATGCCAAAAGTTTCTTAATTTCAAATGTAAAATGAAAAGAAAAATAGTAAGATCAAACTTTGAAATGTTGGATTTCAAAGTTTCAGATTCATTTTTCAAATTTTTAGCCATCCTCTGCTTTACATATTCTATTTGTGATTCTACATTAATTTTCGATGAAATAGTTTAAAGAACAGGAAAAATCTTTAGTTATGTATATTTTTTTTTGACTCACTATTTATTAAAGCGTGTAAACAGGATTAAACAATTCAATAAGTAAGCTGAAACTTCCTTTTGATACGTAGTCATTTTAATATATTTTATGATAAAAACTAGTATGTTGTGGCCATCATAAAACTTTCTTCTATATAAATCACATAAACAGCTGTAATTGATATCAAGGTATACCTGAATCTGAAGTTTGATGAAAATTTGTGCATTAGTTCTTGAGATAGAGCTATAGTGGAAATTCTGCAAAATGCAGCATAGCAGCGTCATCTGTTGAGCGATTTGCATGAAAACGTAAACAGCACTAATACATATCAAGGTATACCTGAATTTGAAATTTGTTGAAAATCCAAGCATTAGTTCTTGAGATAGAACTATAGCGAAAATGACAAAAATGCACCATAGCAGCGCCACTGGTTGAGCGATTTACAGCAAAATTTATAAAATGTCGAGTCCTGTCAAAGACTAACTGAATCTGAAGTTTGGTGGAAACCCGTGCATTAGTTCTGGAGATAGAGCTATTGCGGAAATCGTGAAAAATGCTGCATAGCAGAGCCACCTGTTGAGCGATTTACACTAATCAGCACCAATTTATATCACGGAATAACTGAATTTAAATTTTTATTAAATTTCGTGCATTAGTTCTTGAGATAGAGTGCCCATAAAATTTATGTCACAAACATGCAGACAGACAGACAGACTCACCGACACACATTTTGTAAAAACATGTTTTTCTGAATTTCTTACCCCTAAAATGTGTAAATCCGTTGAAATCGGAAAGTCGAAAATTTTCACGAATCCAATACTTTCTTCTTGTAAAGATAGAAGAAAGTAAGAAAAGAAACAGGATGTGAGGATCAGACTCTTAATATCTTGAACATATTTTCACTATAATTGATAATACTTTAATGAGTCGGTTGCTTCTAATTATGACGGTAGTGAAACTTTTCGGTATTATAAGAGAGAAAAAAAATAACAATTTCACTTTCTATGCCATATAAAAGGGGACCGATGAATGAAGATGTCAACTGGATAATTAAAACGGCAGTGATTAAATAGAAGTTGTTAAAAGAAACGATGGTTATACACTTAATTACACTCTAAACTAAGCCTTATAATCAATCATGAGTACAGAAACCGCAATTGTGTAGTATGAAAAAGCTAATCCGCATTTGCAGAGACACTAATATAGACATTAATCTGTAGAAAAGATTTATTTTCAGAAGAAAAAGCTTGCGATTTGCCAATAATTCTCTAGCTCACTTGAACCTCACATGAGGCTCTTAACTTAAGGAGGTCCTATTCAATTTTGAGATCCTACATTTCGTACAATGGATTTGTTGGAGCTGTTAGTGATTCCTTTTTTCTGGTCTTTCTTCATTGGTTAAAATGTTTTAGTTATAAATAGCTTGACAAAATATTTCAAATATTTATGATTTCCTACATATCTATCTTTATTTATTTATTCTTTTATGCATTCACCTTTCTGCTAATATTGACCTTTCGCCAATTTTAAATGTTATAATTTTTTTAATTCTTCATTTATAAGTCTACGATCTAGTTTTTAAAAAATCGTTAGTGTTTAGTTAATTTAATAATTGTTGATCCAAAATTATTATGTATAATGTTTGTAATGTTTGTATCATGTCTTGATACTCAATTTATAAATTATATATGTATATATATATATATTTAGGGTGGTCCTTAAAAAATAAACTTTTAAATTTTGCATGGGGCACCCTCCTATTTTGTTCTATGTATAAAATAAAGACTTCCACAAAATTTTCAAAATTTTAAAACATGTTTTAAAGGTCGCTACTAAGGTTTGAATCTCTCTATTCTAAAAAAAAGTAACTACCGCTGTCACCGCCGCCGGTTTTGAATTTTTTGTGACCGGAGGTCTTTCTTCGTTAATATTAAGAAAAATAATGCATACAAAAATATGTAAATCGGTAGTGTTATACAGAAATGTTTGATAAACACGCTGATGCAGACAGTTTTCAAATCGAAGAATTATTTTAAGAAATATTTAATGCTAAAGTTGGACAAAATCGTTCCACTAAAAAAGTTTTATAGTAGCAAAAACTATACATCGGAATTTAATAATTTTTAGTTCATTTTATACGTTATAATTTCCCGGTGTGCAGAATTGATTTATTTTTTTAATTTGACTCATTTTTCGAGGTTTTATATCTATTTTAAATTCAAATTTTCAGCATTTCGAGAGATATTTTTTACAGATTTTAGAAAGTGATATTAATTTAAATTGTTACCAACTGTATAAACAGCGGAAACAATAACGTTTGCTCAAAAAAGAAAAAATATTTATACGTGTAATAAATTAAAAATTTATTTACACGTGACTATTATAAACAGAAAAAAACATTTGGAATTAGAATTAAATAATTATGTACAAAAAGCAGGAACTCATAAAAACTATAATTACACGTGCATTTTAAGAGAGAAAGGAATTTGTAAAATAATAAATTTATTAACATGCGTTAGAAGTCTTAAATAGGAGAAATTACGTCATATTTGCGTCACATTACAGTTATTACATAAAATGAACACAAAATAATATTGCAAAACGGTTTAAATTTACAAATTGCGCTAGACATTTATTTGATATTTTGAGAGGATACTTTTCAACTATTTCAATTCCTACTATTAGCTCACACTCTCCCTATATTTATTTATTTATATTTATCTTGTTCAAATTTTCAATCGTTAATAAAAAACTCATTATTCATCCTATCAAGTTGAAATAAATTTTTTTAAACTTGTACTAGATGACAATTGATGTTAATACAGTTTTTTCAAATATTAATTAATTAATTAAATATTAATTAATTAATTTTAGTTTTGCATGGGAAACAAAATGGCGGTCATTGGTTATTGAAGTTCAATGAAAGTATTTTCAATAAGGGGTTACCATAGGGGAGACCGTGTTCTGTCGCCAAATACCGCTAAGTTTCTCGCCAACTTGGCGATATATCGCCAAATTTGGCGACCAAAACGAGTCGCCAAAAGTGATGCCAACTTGGCGATAGCTCTAATATTTCGCCAAATTCCCATAGAGTTCCATTGTAAACCTACTTGCTTATAGAAAATCAACAAATTGAGATATTTTAATGCAACAAAAACTAATACTAGCTTAAGGGATTATATTAATTTTTTCTTTGATGGCCTAAGTAGGAATTGACTTTAAAAACAAAATTTTTATATTACTTGTTTTCTTAGGAAAGCGCAAATAATATTTTATTTCTAACACAAGTATTTTCACGTGAATATTAATAAGAGAAAGAATAGTTTGGTCAAAATTACGTCAGATTAAAAACGATTAATTTAAAATGTCTCATTTAAAAGAACTTTCTTTTCGCTTTGTTAAAAAATACCGGGAGACAACGATTCTGTTTACTTAATTCCTTTTATATTAGCTTATTTTGAAATGTTGTTACACGTGTCTACGTCATCAAGTTATTTTTATTTCGACGTTTTATTTGTATTTTTATTAATGTTGTACTAATTTATTTGTTCTTTCGTTATTTAAAATAAAAATTATGTCAATTTGTATAATTTGGCGAGTGGTTTGGCGATTTATATAATTTGGCGAAATTAGTCGACGGGATAATCAAGTAGTACCGCAGCGGATTTGGCGTTAAAATTTCCCCAATCAAAGAGAAATGAATAGAAATCCGTTTATAGGGAGATCGCCACTGTTTTTTAAATTATAATTCGATCTTTCGCAATCTTTTTAAAGCCGATCACATTAGCGTGCATTTAGAGTCTGCGGTGTCTGGACGGGGGTTGGCGAGCGTAGCTCGTAGGGGGCCGAGCCCCCCTAGTGTTTAAAAAAAATTAAAAATTGGCATATTTCGTAATCTAATTATAAATTATTAATACAAATCCCTAGTCATTGCCAAACTGAGTCATGGTATGACATTAGGCTGTAAAGACTGGCATTTGTTTCAAGTTTCAACATATTTACACAGTCTATTGTCCAAATACAAACAGAAGTATTTCGTGTCTGCACTCTATTTCACCTCAACTTGGCAGCATTGTAAAAGGTAAAGACAGTAACATTCCGCCTTGCAAAAACATTCTCCTTTATTTTTTAATCTTAAATAGCTAAAATGCGTAGAAATCTATAATATAATGTTTATAAATTATAAAATTTGATTTTTTGTATTCATAAAATGTCGTACTAAATGGCCATATTTGTATCAAAAGCTGATCAAGCAGAGCCCAAATCTTTAAAAAAAAAAAGTTTTCGGCAAGCGTTCATTTGACTATTCACTGGGATGACAAATTTTAGATGACATTTCGTGATCTGAAACTGTAGACAGATTACCCATTATTTTGTTTCAGGTAAAGGCTTTAGCCAGTTACTTGTTATTCCAAAATTTCAATTAGTAACATCTGAGGCAATAGCTTCTACTGTTAACGAAACATTGGAGTCGTGGGGGCTGCAGAACAAGTAAAATGTATGAGTTTTGATACAACGTTAGTAACGGATTATCAAGAGAAGCTTACGCTCTTCTGGAACAGAATATGAACAAAGAAATGCTTTGGCTTACCATCATCTCCAATCTCATCCTTGGCCTCTCCAATCTCATCCAAATCCCATCACCAATCTCATCCTTGAAATACTGTTTTTGTTCTTCGTCTTTTGTATGAAGTTTATTGTATTCCTCAGTGAGTGCTACCCTACTTTCGACTACATCATTAACAACTTTGACTGAAGTTGCTAGTGCCTTACATGTCTTATAGGATTCATTTTCATTCCAATTAGTCACATCTGTTTCAAAAAATGTCTGAGGGTAAATCCATAACTAAACAAAAAACTCAGAATGCTGCTTGTTAGAAAATCTTGCAAGTCTTTCTGAAAAATAACATCAGGATCAGCCCGTGTACGTTTCAAGGGTTCATAATTTTCTTTATTTTTCAAAGCATGAACAATTTTTCTTTTTCTTATCAAAAAGACATTAACATTAAAAAATGGAAAAGCAACTAATTCTTCCGTCAAGTACAAAAATGTCCTAGGAACTTCTCCATAACAGGCAAAGAAATGATTTTATTTACATTTACGTACTTTTTCAAGTTCTTAAGGAGTAATAAATTGTTGGGCCTGATACCAGCTGTGAATGTAGATTTTCGTCACAAACGAACAAACTTGACGAACTCAATTTTTTTCTGCCTAAAGAGTTTAAACTGATCTCTAAATAAATAAATCTTGAGCAAGTGTATGGTCTTCATCATCCATGGAGCTCAATGCAATCAACCTGGGGCTCTAAAGTGAACACCTCTTTCGGGTACTCCTCCTAGGAAAATAATGGCCACCTCTATCAGTTCCTTGTAATCGTCCCTGGGTTGAAATTCATTAAGATGATTTTGAGAAAATTCTATGATTTCTGATGTGTTATCTATTATTTTTTTTAATTGATTAAATTTTAGTTATGGAAGTCTGAAATATGCTATGATCTAAAGATATACACGAAATTTTAAATCATTTGAATAACAGTATCTCTGGTACGCTTGAAACTCCGAGTGACTTAACAACAACTTCCTCCAGCATAATTTCAAGAATGTAATGATGGCAAACCAAAGTATTTCTTTGTTCATATACTTTTCCAGGAGAGCACAAACTTCTCTTGATAATCCGATATTAACAAAGTTTATATCAAAACTCGAACATTTTACTTGCTCTATAGTCCCCACGACTCCAATGTTTCGTTAACAGCAGAAGCGATTGCTGCACCTGTTCCTGATCGATGTTTTGGAACAGCAAATAACTGGTCAACCTGAAACAATAATGTGTAATTTGTATACAGTTTCGGATCCTGAAATGTCTTCTAAAATTTTCCCATCCCAGGGAACAGTCAAACAAACGCTTGCCGAAAACTCTTTTTTTTTTTTTTTTTAATTTTGGGCCCTGCTTGCTCGGTTTTTGATACGAATATGGCCATTTAGTACGGCATTTTACGAATATCAAAAAATTAAGTTCTATAATTTATAAACATTATCTTATAGATTTCCACGCATTTTAGCTGTTTAAGATTAAAAAATAAAAGAGAATTTTTTTCAAGGCGGAATCTTACTTTCTCTACCTTTCATAATGTTGCCAAGTTGAGGTGAAATAGAGTGTAGACACGAAATACTTCTGTCTGTGTTTAGACAATAGACTGTGTAAATATGTTAAAACTTGAAACAGATGACAGCCTTTACAGCATAATATCATTCCCCGACTCAATTTGGCAATAACTATAGATTTGTATTAATAATTTATAATTAGATTATTTGGTCTAGGAATTAATTCGTGCGGTTTTTAATAAAAAATTAAAGCTTTATTTCAAAAGCAAAATACATAAATACGTAAACAAAAATATTGTCCATCGCTACCCACTACTTTTTTCCATCTTTCAGGTAATTTACGAATTCCATGTCGAAAGAAGTCCTTACTTTTCGAAGCGATCCGATCAGAGATCCACTTTTCTATATTTTCTGAAGAAGTGAACCGCTGTCCAAGCAAATCGTTATTCATGCAATCAAACAAGTAGTAGTATGAAGGCGCAATGTCTGGTGAATACGGCGGGTGGGGTAAGACTTCCCATCCGACATTCTCCAAATATGTTTTGACCGGTTTTGCGACATGTGGTCGAGCGTTATTATGTCTGTTATCCCATTCTGGTCGTTTTCTGGCCAGAGTTTGTTTCAAACGCATCAACTGAAGTTGATAACGTTCTCCATTAATAGTTTCACCAGGTTTCAGAAGCTCATAGTACACCACACCTTTCAAATCCCACCATATACACAGCATAACCTTTACAAAGTGAATATTTCGTTTCGGTTGTGATGGACCTGGTTCACCTGGCATTACGCAGGCTTTTTTTCGTTTAGGATTCTCGTAATAAATCCATTTTCCATCACCAGTAACAATCCGATGCAAAAATCCCTTATTTTGTTGTCTTTGAAGCAGCATTTCGCAAACGGGTTTTCTTCTTTCAACGTCTCTTTCTTTCAATTCATATAGAACCCAATGTGACATCTGTTGAATCATTCCCATTGCTTTGAGGCGTTTGGAAACTGTTGTTTGATCAACCTCTAATGATTTTGCAAGTTCTTCCTGCGTTTGACATGAATCTTGATCGAGCAATGCTGTCAATTCTTCATCTTCAAATTTTTTTGGCTGTCCAGGTCGTGCTTGGTCTTCCAAGCCGTAATCACCACTTTTAAACCGTGCAAACCACTTCTGATACGTTCGTTCAGCTAGAGCAAGGTCACCATAAACTTCCACCAAAATACGGTGACTTTCAGTAGCACTTTTCTTCATCCCCCGCAAAAACACTTTATCAGGCAGAAAATTTGACATTTTCAGTTGGATAAAAATTGTTGTTGTTTACGCTTAAACCAAATGGCATATACTAAGCTGGATGCGCAATAACAGTAGTTTTAAATACATGTTTCAACAAACGAAACTATGGGACAATACGCTAGTTACGCCATCTCTTGTAAAACCGCATGAATTAATTCCTAGACCAAATACAAAATATGTCAATTTTTAATTTTTTTTAAACATTCAAACCTTGGTAGAGACCCTTAAAACATGTTTTAAAATTTTGAAATTTTTATGGAAGTCTTTATTTTATACATAGAACAAAATATGAGGGTGCCCCATACAAAATTTAAAAGTTAATTTTTTAAGGACCATCCTAATATATATATATAACTTTACAATTAGTGATTAATTTTTAAATATAAAAGCATGATACATGCAGGCGTGATTTCAATTATTGAAATTATTTATAATCGAACAATTGCTTATATTTTCCAATAAATAACTTACATCTTGAGTTGTTATAAGTGATTGCTGTCCGGTAACAAGTAGTAATTTTACTATAGGTAAACACTTGTTTCACTATTCGAACTTCATCCATTTAAGAGATATTTGACGGTATTTGGACATAAATTTGCACCAAACAAGGGGCACGCAATTAGGACACACAACCAGAAACACCCAGTCAGGGTCCCCTAGACTAATTGATATGCAATAACCCACTTAATTCATTTGGGTTATTTTCATACTGAAGTGTCCTCAGTCTTCAGAGACTCCCAGGGACATTTTTAGAATATATTTCTACAGCAAATATAATTAAGAATCTCCTCCAAAGTAGATGTTTTGAACCTTGCTTCATTTACTTTATACCAAAGAGGCCGGAAATTAAGGAAAAGTTTTCTTGTCAATCAAGGCATGTTATTTCCAGTGGTACAAGCAATAATCAAATCAAAAGTGTCTTATGAGATATGGAATTTTGAAAATGGTTGAATTTATGAAACTTTTCTTGAAAAGATTTCCCCAACGAATAAATTAATAAATATTTAAGGAAGAGAGAAACAACTATAGCATCTCCATGATATATCCATAAGTAATTAACTGATAAAATGACAAACATTTAAAGAATTTAATTAATTTTTATCGACAGAAATCACTATCTTTTATAATGCCCGTATTATACTTATACCATCTCTTCAGGCATTATTATCCGTAGTAGCTATCACAGTATAGACATTTTTCCATTATCTGTTATTACAGTTACATAAAAAAACCATGACACAATTATTTTTCATTTAAAAAATTCTTTATTTTGTTCATATACTTTTACATTAAAATCAATTTCTATAAGGCATATTTTGTTATTTTTCTTAAAAACATCTATTCTAACAGGTTTAAAGTATGCTATATAACAAGCATATTATTTGTTCGATGCATCGTCTACACTTTCCAGCTCCTTTAAAAAAAACTCTTTCACCCCTTCCGGAGGCTTCCTCAGTTTGAAATGATGTTGTTTTTTGTTATATGAAAATAATGCCTGAAGAGATGGTATGAGATAAGTATTAAAAAAACATTTAAAGTATTTTGTTCTGTATTTACAGCTTCTTAAGGTACGAGTAAATGTTATAAAAAAAATAATTCTAATTAATTCATCACGACTAGTTGTATGACCTATTTTGAGGTCAAGTAATGATGAATACATTGTTTTCTGATCTTTAATACTGAAATTATATTTTTCAGCATAAAAAGTCGTACTAGATCTGATATTTTCAATAAGTAAAGGTTTCTGGTATCGGGAGCAATAAAAAAACAAACTTGGTGGTTTGATCGTTTTCCTGCGACTGTGAAATAATGAACTTTACAGACGGATCCCCGGTAATTCTACTTCTATATCTAACAGTTTGCATATGTCCATCTTAGACTTATATGTATGTCCTGAATCTGTAGCAAAACACATCAAAATAGAACGGGTCGAGCTAGAGCCTCTTGGCCATGGAATGGACACATAAAAAAATAATAAAATCGCTACATTATTTCCAGGGAAAAGGGTACTTCGGTTTCATAAATTTTCTCATAGAATTTTAAAATGTTTTGACCAGGGTCCGATTGATGTCTGAAGCTAGGGAAGTACAGTATCATTTTGGAATCATTTTCGTTCAAGAAAAGTTTTCTAAATTCTAAATAAATGGAAACGCATCAATTTAAAAAATAATTCTTAGCGGCTTAACAGTTTTCACATACATATTTATATTATAAAGCAAAAACATGTCCGTGAGTAACTCTAGCGTTATACTGACAGGGTGGTAACACCTGACGGATAAATTTCACTGTTACTGCAGTTTTTTTAACATCAGGACATCGCACAATTTCATTTTTGCACTGTTTAATAGGGTATTTTTTTTTTTTTCAAATAAAATTTCTTTGAAATGTTTATTTCATTTTATTGATTTTTTTATGGTTTTAAAATAAATTCCAAGTTTGAATTAGCCAAATTACGGAAGATTAACCCGTTTGTATTTAAAACTATATAAATAGATCAGCATTTGTTACTGATCAATATCCCATAACGAAATTAAAATTTCATGAGTAAATAAATAAAATAATATAAATAAAACACAAATTTAAAAGGCATTTAATCAAACTACTCGCTTACATCACTGAAATTTTCAGAATCGAAAAGGCTGCTGTAAGTTGAGAAATCTTTTGTGATTTCTTCGGCTATTAATTCCTGACATGTGGAAAATACGAATGTATCGCTTGTAATAAATTTCAAAACTTAATTTGAATACATAATTAATATTTTTCATATAAAAATTATTTTTGTGGTTGTTAGTGAACAATAAAAAAATATATTAAACGTAAACAGTCTATTAGTTTTCAATTTAAAACAAGTCGGAAATTGTACGTCAAACATGGCAAATGAGATGCGTTCGTACTATAACTAGTTTCATAAATATTCAGATTTGGTGCAATAGCTGTTGCACTCTTATGCAAAAATGCATAAATACAAAATTTATAACGATTATATATATTAAATTCAGTAATACAGAAATAATATGACTCCATCTTAAACAGAACTTAATCATCATGGCAACCCAGAATCATTACCTATCATGGGATATCATTGAATTAATTACGTATGGTAGGATTTAATAGAATGAAGGAAACTTTTATTAATACCTTTTTAAGTTGTGATTCGATTTTCATAAAATTTGAAATGACTCGACAAAATTCTGCAACGAATACAGGGTGACCGAGCTAGTAGTTGATCAAATAAGGTCAGTGCTACGATGTTTATATTATATTTCCTTCTTTTTATGTTTTAGAAGTAAACGAACATGATTGCTACAACCCTTAATGAATGTTCTATAATAGGCAAAAATGAAATCTGCTGAAATTAAATAACAACAAAATTATAAAGAAATAGTTTCTTTAACCCATTCGAGACCATGGGTGCATATATGCACCTCCAAAAAGAGCGTACAGAATTTGTTTTATGCACCAGTAAAAAATAAAAGTAATATTTGCTTTCTTTAATAAGAGCATTTTCGTGATTATTTAAATTAAGATAAATTAGAAAAGAAAAAGTGGTGCCAACAAAATAGAATCTGTGTAAAAGACGTCGGTCCCGAAGGGCTTAATTGCTATTTTACCCAGTAGTTGATCAATCGAAGAAATCAGTCGAAAATTCAAAAATTGACCTTTAAAATATCATGTAGAAAAAAGAATTGCAGTTAGATTCGCGCTACGCGCAATGTACGTAATTTCTATACTTCTACTTCAACTCATAGAACACTCCCAGAATGCCTAGTTTTTTGTAAACAGAACGAACGTTGTTTTAAGAATGGAATGATTTGTTATTATATAAAGATGTGACGTAAGATCGTCAAATAATTGAAATATGAACGTGGAGAATTGTGTCTCCCAACAATATGGTTTTGAGTTTGCGTAAATATGTAATACTAGCAAACCCCGCGGCTTTGCTCGCGTAATAGTTGAAATATGCCAAGTGATATTTGCATGACTATTTTTTATTAGAAGAACACTTTATTATTAATTCAAAAATTATAAATTAAGCCACAGTTTGACTAAACTTCATTATAAAAGAGCAATAGACAGAAATAAGGTTTTTAATTAATAAGAAGAACTAAAACTAATTCCAAATAAATGATAATTTAGAAAGTATTTTGAGACTTTTGTGCTCATTTCAATATTCATTTGAAGTTTTGAATTTTTTAGAAACCATCTTAACACATTTACATCTTAAAATTAACCATCATGTCAAATTCCAAGCTTCTTATCTAACAGTCTACCACCTCTCTGGTGTTAGTGGCACCAACATAAAATGCCGAAACAGAGTTGAAATAGAATGTCTCGAAAAATGTTGAAACAGAGACTGTCACCATTAACTTGCCAACATTAACCTTGAAAGCGGTTGGAATTTCCTAATATTCCATAGAAAACGGAATTTAGATGTTTGTAAAGGCTTTCTTGTTTTTCCTGCCAACCAGGTGGTACTCACACCGGCATAAAATATAGGCCGTATAGGATCCGGGACTAACACCCTTGATCGCAAACTTCTGTAATCGGTTTATTATTTCCAGAGATTCCATAGAAATCGTAATTTACAACTCTTTTAAAATGCTTTTCGCTATTTCCCTTCGCTTCAACCCTTTTTAATTTCAAATTTATTTTCGACTGTTCTTAGAGGACATTTATATTTTATAAGTAACTAAAGTGCTATATTTACAGTTTCTAGCCTCTTTAGTACCGCAGAAATCGCAATTTAGAAAGTTTTTTGCTCCTTGCAATAATCTAGGGTTTGTGGCACCGACATAAAACATAGCTTATGTTTGAGCAGGTTCTATCACCATCAATTTGCAACCATTATGTTTGAAATCGGTTTCGTATTTCATACGATTGCATAAAAATCGCAATTTAGAACTCTTGTAGAACGCTTTTCACTCACTTCATCCTTTTAAATTTGAAATTTTCTTTCGACAATTCTTAGAAAGCATTTGCATCTTTGAAATAATTACCATTCCAAATTTTAAATATTAGACTCCCTCAGTAACACAAAAACGCAATTTAGAGCATGTTTTGCTCCTGTAACCCCCAGGTGGTAGTACCAACAACGTAAAATATAGGATATGTTGGAACGAGGACTGTCACCATCAATTTGGAACCATTACTTCTGAAATCGGTTTATACTTCCCGAGATTGCGTAGAAATCGCTATTTAGAACGCTTTTCGTTCATTTTCACCCCTTTTAAATTTCAAATTTTTAAGGAACTCTTCTCAGAGAAGTAATCTCATAAGTAATTACCATGCCAAATTTGAAATTGTTAGCCCCTTCAATATCACAAAAATCACAATTTAGAACTTTTTTTAAAAGCAACCACAAGGTGGTACCCGCTGACATGAAGTATATCCTATATTGGAGCAAGGGCTGTCATCATCAATTTCCGACAATTACATTTGAAGTCGGTTGGGTACTTTCTGAGATTGCATAGAAATCGCCAATTAGAACGTTTTTTAGAACTCTTTTCGCGCATTTTCACCCCCTTTTAACTTTCGAATTTTTTAAGAAATTTTCTTAGAGATCATATATATCTTATAATTAACTACCATTGCAATTTTCATGTTTCTAGGCCCTTCAGTAACACAAAAATCGAATTTTTAAACTGTTTTTGCTCCTGCTCACCCTTTAGGGGTAGTGGCACCGACTTAAAATGTAGCCTATGTTGGAGCAAGGGTTGTCACCATCATTTTGACACCATTATTTTTGAAATCAGTTTGGTACTTTTTGAAATTACGTAAAAATCGCCATTTAGAACGTTTTTTAGAACACTTTTTGCGCATTTTCTCCCCTTTTAAATTATGAATTTTTAAAGAAATGTTCTTAGAGATCATTTATATATAATAAGTAACTACCATGCCAAATTCTATATATGTGGGCCCTTCAGTAACAGCAAAAATCACAATTTCGAATGTTTTCTTGCTCCTGCACCCTCTTTAGGGGTAGTGGAACCGACATAAAATATAGCCTATGTTGGAGCAAGGGTTGTCACGATCATTTTGACACCATTATCTTTTTAATCAGTTTGGTACTTCATGAAATTGCGTAAAAATTGCCATTTAGAACGTTTTTTAGAACCCTTTTCGCGCATTTTCACCCCTTCTTGATTTCGATTTTTTTAAGAAATGTCCTTAGAGATCATTAGTATCTTATAAGTAGCTACCATTCCAAATTTCATGTTTCTACGTCCTTCAGGAAATCAAAAATCGCATTTTTAGAACGTTTTTTACTCTTGCACCCCCTTTTGGCCAGTTGCACGGACATAAGATATAGCCTGTGTTCTAAGTTGGACTAACACAATCATTTTGATACCATTACTTTTGGAATCGGTTCGGTAGCTCCAGAGCTTACTTCCTGAAATATGCCAAGTGATATTTGCATGACTATTTTTTATTAGAAGAACACTCTTATGAAATAATTCAAAAATTAAAAATTAAGCCACAGTTTGACTAAACTTCATTATAAAAATGCAATAGACAGAAAAAAGATTTTAATTAATAAGAAGAAATAAAACCAATTCCAATTTAGAAAGTATTTTGAGACTTTTATGCTCATTTCAGTATTCATTTGAAGTTTTGAATTTTTTGAAACCATCTTAACACGTTTACAACTTAAAATTAACCATCATGTCAAATTCCAAGCTTCTTGTTTAAAAGTCTACTACCTCTCTGGTGTTAGTGGCACCAACATAAAATACCGAAACAGAGTTGAAATAGAATGTCTCGAAAAATATTGAAACAGAGACTGTCACCCTTAATTTGCCAATATTAAACTTAAAATCGGTTGGTATTTCCCAATATTCTATAGAAAACGGAATTTAGATGTTTTTAAAGGCTTTCTTGTTGTTCCTGCCAACCAGGTGGTAATGACACCGGCATAAAATATAGCCCGCATTGGATCAGGGACTAACACTCTTGATTCGCAACTAATAAATTCTCTAATCGTTTATTATTTCCCGAGATTCCATAGAAATCGTAATTTAGGAATCTTTTAGAATGCTTTTCGCTCCTTCCCTTCGCTTCACCCCTTTTTAATTTCAAATTTATTTTCGACAGTTCTTAGAAGACATTTATATTTTATAAGTAACTACCGTGCTGTAAAGTTTCTAAGCTCTTCAATACCGCAGAAATCGCAATTTAGAAAGTTTTTTGCTCCTGCAACCCTCGACATAAAATATAGCTTATGTTTGAGCAAGTTCTATCACCATCAATTTGAAACCATTATGTTTGAAATTGGTTTCGTATTTCATAAAATTGCATAAAAATCGTAATTTAGAACGCATATAGAACGCTTTTCGCTTACTTCATCCTTTTAAAATTGGAATTTACTTTCGACAATTCTTAGAAAGCATTTACATCTCAATGCAATAGTAACCACCTCGCTAACACACAAAATGTAATTTAGAACATTTTTTGCTCCTGTAACCCCAGGTGGTAGTGACAGCAACGTAAAATATAGATTATGTTGGAGCGGGAACTATCACCATCAATTTGAAACCATTACTTCTGCAGTCGGTTTATATTTCCTGAGATTGCGTAGAAATCGCTATTTAGAACATTTTTAGAACGCTTTTCGTTCATTTTCACCCCTTTTAAATTACAAATTTTTAAGGAACTCTTATCAGAGAGTATTTGCATCTCATAAGTAATTACCATGCCAAATTTCAATTTGCTAACCCCTTCAGTATCACAAAAATCACAATTTATAAAGTTTTTTAAAAATTAAACCGTAAGGTGGTAGTGACGCCGACATGGAATTGATCCTATATTGGGTGTCATCATCAATTTCCAACCATTACTTTTGAAACCGGTTGGGTACTTTCTGATATTGCGTAAAAATCGCAATTTAGAACGTTTTTCGTCCATTTTCACCCCCTTTAAATTTCGAATTATTTAGGGAATGTTCTTAGAGATCATTCCTATCTTATAAGTAACTATCATGCCTAGTTTCAAGTTGATAGCCCCTGCAGTATTACAAAAAACACAATTTAGATCATTTTTTGCTCCTTCACCCCCTTTGGGGTAGTGGCACCGACATGAAATACAGCCTATGTTGGAGCGAGGGATGTCACCATCGTTTTCACACCATTATTTTTTAAATCGGTTCGGTACTTCCTGAGATTGAGTTGAAATCACAAATTAGAAAGTTTTTTAGAACGCCTTTCGCTCATTTTCACATCTTTTAAAGTTCGAAATTTTAGGAAATGTTCTTAGGGATCATTTGTATCTTATATATAACTGCCCTGCCTAATTTCAGGATTCTTGGCCCTTCAGTAACGCAAAAATTGCATTTTTCGAACGTTTTTTGCTCCTGCACCCCTTTGGAGTAGTGGCACCGACATAAAATATAGCCTATCTTGGAGCAATCGTTGTCACCATCATTTTGACACCAATATTTTCTATATCGGTTTAGTATTTTCTGAGATTATGCAGAAACTACCATTTAGAACGTTTTTTAGAACCCTCTTCGCGCATTATGACGCCTTTTAAATTTCGAATTGTTTAAGAACTGTTCTTAGACATCATTTATATCTTATGAGTAACTAATATTCCAAATTTCATATTTCTAGGCCCTTTTGTAACGCAAAAAGTGCATTTTTAGAACGTTTTTTGCTCCTGCACCCCCTTTGCGGTAGTGGCACCGACATAAAATATAGCCTATCTTGGAGCAAGCGTTGTCATTGTCATTTTGACACCATTATTTTTTAAATCGGTTTGGTATTTCCTGAGATTGTGTAGAAACCACCATTTAGAACGTTTTTTAGAACGCTTTTCGCGCATTTTCACCCCTTTTAAATTTCGAATTGTTTAAGAACTGCTCTTAGACATCATTTATATCTTATAAGTAACTAATATTCCAAATTTCATATTTCTAGGCCCTTCAGTAACGCTAAAATCGCATTTTTAGAACGTTTTTTGCTCCCACACCCCCTTTGGGTTAGTGGCACCGACATAAGATATAGCCTATGTTCTAAGTTGGACTAACACCATCATTTTGATACCATTAGTTATGGAATCGGTTCGGTAGTTCCAGAGCTTACCTCCTACAAATAAACAATTTTTTCCTCTTTATAATAGGAGTATAGATAATTGTAAATAGGATTTCTACCTCAATTAAATCTTTTGTTAAAAAAGAAAAAGTTTCGGCGCTACGATTTTCTGACTTTCGTTTTCGACACCAGTATCATGTTTATTCATTCTCCTCGTAATTAATCATATTAATGCCTCTGATGTATTATTTACGATTTGAATTCGAGCATGATTATAGATATTATTACAGATGTAATATTTAGATTTCTGATACGACCTTGACAGATCGAGATATATTTCCTTTTTATTTTCAATCATGCTTGGGCTGTGATTAACAATAATTCTTATAAAACTATTAGTTGAAATAAGCAAGATGGAAGTGGATTATTTTAATTTGCCGTAATTGTCTCCAACTAATCAAAAACTAAATTTTTACATTTTCTAATAAAAAAAAATTCATAAAATGGCTTCTCTTACAGCTGGCAGCTAAGAACCTTGTGAGAACAGGTGCTCCGACATTCAGACAAAAATATTATGCCTAGTGCCACGAATAAAACTTATTTTCGCCTGAAATGGGGCAATATTTCAAAATTTGATCAGCTACTGGAAGGGTATCAACTACTCGGTCACCCTATATATTAAATTTCAAACCATTCGGTTGGGTAGTTTTTGCGCTGTTATATGCGGACAAACGGGCACACAGACGGACGGACTATAGGTGCTGCGTATTTATACAGTGTGTCCGCTCTCAACGGTGTCCAGTGGCTAATTCCTAAACCGTTAGTCATAGACATATAGTTCCAATTACAAAAATGTTTTAAAACAGCTAAAGAAATATTTTAAAAGCGATTTGGGTCAATGAAAACATTTCTTAAAAAGTTACGAAATTTAAATTTTTATACGGTGCCCCGGTCCTATAAGTGATATTTAGTAAAATTTTCTTATTACACTAACAAGTAAGACAAAATAATCCCATTCATGTAGCTCTAAAATTGAGCGAGTTATGAAACTTTAAAAATGCATGACTTATGCCACTTTTCTGCTCTGAAAACAAATGAGTTCGGCTTGGCTTTGAGGGGTCACATACCAAGTGCTTAAAGTATTCGAAGATCTTATTTCATGTGTATCTGCGCTTTGAAAAAAATCGTACAAGTATTACGATTAAGTTAAAATTTATTAAGTTTTAGATTGGCTAAAATAACATATGTTTTATTTTGTCAGGATTTGAGACTGTTTCTTTTATGATTTCTTTTAACAAAAATTATGTTATTTTTATAAGTTTTTATGTTACTTCAACTATCGTATGTATGTTTTTCCAGTTCAAAATTTGTACTCGAACTTTAACTCACTTTCAAATATCCGATCAAAATTACATTTTACATACTGGCGCAAATTCAATAATAATCTAATATTATTATGATTTTCGGTGGTTACCATTTATACTTATTTTACAGGATAACACAAAAAATTTCGGATAGGTTACAGCCAAGAAGTTTAAGAAAAAGTTTTAGATTAGATAATATAAGACTGCGATTGTTGGGTTTTTTAACCTTTGTGTATTTTTTAGCACTGAATCTGAAAATTACCCCCAATTTTTAACCATTATGTTGATGTGTCCATCCTCCCTGGTGTGTTCAACAAATGGCGCTACAAGCACAGTAAAAACACTTCTACTTCCACTTCTAGTTGCTGTTATGATTCAGAAGTGTGGCGCTGCTGTAACCTGCGTCTGCTATAGTGAAAGCCGTGCAACAAAGGATCGGCATTCTTTTCGTTAATTTTTATTTATTAAATTGTTGTTGGTTAATTTGAGTCTTTATTCAAGTAATGAACATTTTACAACATCTTTTACTACGCAACTCACCACATTGGTGACTACCGGACAAGAACTTGTAGTTTCGTTTTTCCTTTGTTTCCAGTTTCCAGTTTCGATTCATCATAACTGCGGTAAAAATCCCTATTTTTATTCTAACTGATCCTGCTTTGTGGTTTACTATGGTTGAATCCACATTTGAATTAGCAATGCCGAAACCAATAACTGATTCAAAAACAAAATATAATTATTGTGTTTCACATCTACCTGCAGACATAGCGATGATAGTTCGTGACGTCATCCTCTCTCCCGATGGTATAGATCCTTTCAAGAATCTAAAAGATGAAATCATATTGCGTTGCGGGGAAACGAAATCGCAAGAAATTCGCCGACTATTAGCTGGTGAGCAACTTGGCGATCGCAAACCTTCTGAGCTTCTTCGCGTTATGCAACGTAGAGCTGAAAGCCACAAAGTGTCCGACACACTTTTATTGGAATTGTTTTTGTCACAATTGCCTTCTAATGCGCAGTCTATTTTAGCATCCATCCAAGAACTTACACCAGTAAAAGCTGCAGAAATTGCTGACAAAATTCTGGATATCTCAGGCCCTCTACAGGTAAGCAGTGTTACAACCAGCCCCTCCCAAGTAGATTCAGAATTGTTAAAGGAACTGAAACTTTTACGTGAAGAGGTGAATTCTTTGCGACGTTCGAGGAGTCAATCACGATCCCGACCTCGACCTCATTATCGGCAGAAGAGCCCCGCTTTTAAAACCTTTTGCTGGTATCATAAGAAATTCGACTCAAAAGCCAAAAAGTGTGTACCACCATGTACCTTTTTGTCGGGAAACGACAACGGCCAGTCGTAGCGGCGACATACGCCTCGCCTACCACTTCTCGTCGTCTATTTGTGCGCGACCGCAAAAGTAATTATCGATTTTTAATGGACACTGAAAGTGATTGTTCTTAATACCAGCAACGAAACCAGACAAAATGACTCCGCCAATTCAAACGTTTGTTGCTGCAAATGGCACATTAATTAATGTGTACAGGCGTAAGTTAGATCTGGGTTTAAGGAAGCATTTTGTTTATCCCTTTTATGTGTGTAATGTTTCCACCCCCATTATAGGTGCTGATTTTTTACATTATTTTAACTTAAAGCCAGATCTTAGAAAACATTCTTTATTTGATAATAATACTACTTTAAATTGGCATTGTGTTGTACATACTTCAGATATATTTTCTGTTAAATCTATTATAAATGATGATATATTTTCTAAAATTTTAAGTGCATACCCAAACATCATTAAATCTCCTTGCCCAAACCAAATTGTTAAACACTCAGTTATGCATCATATTGATACTTTTGGCCCTCAGGTATATGCTAAACCACGTCGTCTTGCTCCTGATCGCCTAAAAATAGCGAAAATGGAATTCCAGCACATGTTGGATTTAGGACACATGCGCCCATCCAACAGCAATTACGCTTCGCCACTACGCATGGTTCCAAAGAAAAACAGCGATGACTGGCGTCCAGTTGGCGACTTTAGAGCACTAAATGCTCAAACTAAAAAAGATAAATATCCCATTCCCAGCATCGTTGATTTTGCTAGTGAATTGCATGGAACCACAATATTTTCCCATTTAGATTTAGTTAAAGCTTTCCATCAAATTCCGATTGCTCCCGAGGATATTCATAAAACGGCTATCTGTACACCTTTCGGACTCTTCGAGAGCACTAGGATGCAATTTGGTTTGTGCAATGCTTCGAGCACATTTCAGAGATTTATTGATGAAGTAATTCGGAATTTGCCAGGTGTTTATGCTTTTGTTGATGATATTTTAATTGCATCAAAATCTCTTTAAGAGCACATTGAACATCTTAAGGCTCTATTTTCTAGTTTTGATAGTTATGGTCTTACGATTAAGCCTTCTAAATGCACATTTGGTGTTCCCTCATTGGAATTTTTAGGCTTTAAAATATCTCAAGATGGTCTTTCACCTCTTTCTGATCGTGTTGAAGCCATTTTAAAATTTCCAAGACCTGCAACTCTTACCCAGCTGCGTAGATACTTAGGCATATTCAACTTTAATAGGCGATTCATTCCCAGAGCTGCTGACATTTTTGCACCCCTTGTCAAATTTCTAGAAGGCCACAAAAATAAAAAGAAACATCCTCGTTCCAATGTTTCAAATGACCCATTACAATGGGACGAGGAAACGAATCTTGCATTTACGGCATCTAAAGAAACGATTTCTCAGGCAACGCTTCTACGACATCCTATTCCCGGCGCTCAATTAAGTTTATGGGTTGATGCATCAAATGTCGCAGTTGGTGGCTCTGTCATGCAAATGTCTGACAATCAATGGGAACCTATTGCATTTTATTCAGGCAAAATTAAATAAGTCTCAGAAAAACTGGTCGACGTATGACCGCGAATTATATGCCATATATTCCCGTATAAGAAAATTTCGACACCTGCTTGAAGGCAGAAATTTCATAATTTATACTGATCAGAAACCCTTAATATATGCCTTTAAACAAAATCCTGAAAAATGCAGTCCTCGACAACTACGTCAACTAGATTATATATCGTAATTTTCTACCGATATCCGGTATACAAAAGGTTCAGAAAATCATGTTGCCGATGCACTATCTCACATCGAAATTAATCAAATTTATCCGGCTGTACTCGATTTTAAAGAATTTGTTTCAGCTCAATCAACTGATGAGGAACTTCAAAAACTTTTGCAATCTAATACTACATCCTTAAAATTAGAAAAACATTACTTTCCTCTTGAGGATATCTCTTTATACTGTGACATGTCTCAAGAACATCCCCGTCCATTTGTTCCCCAAAGTATGCGACAACTTGTTTTTGACAATTTGCATTTCTTCTCACATCCCGGTATGTCAGCTTCTATTAATTTAACTTCTAAAAGATTCGTATGGCCTGGCATGCATAAGGATATTAAATCCAGCTGTGATAATTGACAAAGAGCCAAAATAACACAGCACACAAAATCTCCTATTGGTATATTCACCCTACCTGATGCCCGTTTTGCCCACATTCATCTAGACTTCATTTTTACTTTTCCCCCATCTGATGGTAATCAATATTGTTTAACTATCATTGATCGATTTACCAGATGGCCTGAAGTTATTCCGACAATTGATATGACTGCGGAAACCACTGCTCGCGCTTTATTAAAGGATTGGATCTCCAGATTTGGATGCCCAGTCACTATCACCACAGATCAAGGCCGTGATTTTGAATCCACCTTGCTTCAGGAACTTCTGCGCATCATAGGTTGCAATCGGATTCAAACTTCGCCATATCATCCCCAGGCAAATGGAATTTTGGAACGTTATCACAGACATTTAAAAGATGCTCTTAAGGCACACAATAACACTAAATGGACTGACATTCTTCCAATTGTTCTCCTAGGTTTACGCTCAGCTCTCAAAAATGATATTAATGCAACGCCTGCGCAATTAGTATATGGTACAACATTAAGATTACCCTCTGATCTCATAACAGAAAAAGAACAAATTGACCGACCAATTGATCCCAACTATGTATCTAACTTAGTCGAAACAATGCGGCGATTAAATCCCACTGCCACTTCCTCACATGGCCCTTCAAAAAATTTTGTAAATCCCTCATTGTCAACTTGCACACACGTATTTTTAAGATCAAACAAAATACTTCGTCCTCTAACACCACCATACACTGGACCTCACCTTGTCATTAATAGAACTCCCAAAAACCTTATTATTGACATTAATGGCAGAAAAACAACAGTTTCGATTGATCGCGTTAAACCCGCCTATCGATTGTCAGACACTGTTGTTACAGATAATTCTGTTCCTGGTCCAGAGGTACCAACTGAGCCGACACCCATTGATAAACAACCTACTACTCGTTCTGGACGAAAAGTCACCTTTCCTAAACATTTGGTTACTGAATATGTAATATAACACATTTGTACATAATATTTTATATAGTTTCTATTATTGTATTGAATATTGATTTTGTATTTCTGTTTTGCATTATTTCTATATTATTATTACATTGTATCAAGCATTTATAATATTTCATATATTGTATTACTCTTTTGCATTTTATCGTTCCCCTTGTTCACTAGGGGGATACTCTATGGTGATGTGTCCATCCTCCCTGGTGTGTTCAACAAATGGCGCTACAAGCACAGTAAAAACACTTCTACTTCCACTTCTAGTTGCTGTTATGATTCAGAAGTGTGGCGCTGCTGTAACCTGCGTCTGTTATACTGTAAACCGTGCAACAAAGGATCGGCATTCTTTTCGTTAATTTTTATTTATTAAATTGTTGTTGGTTAATTTGAGTCTTTATTCAAGTAATGAACATTTTACAACATCTTTTACTACGCAACTCACCACACAATCATGTCAGGATATTTCGCAAATCATAAACTGTCAAAGTTAAAGAATAACAAAAATCGGATACTATAAAGTAGAGGAGGTGGCTGTGTTTTTTAACTTTTGATAATTGATTTTTACGTACTTTTTAGCACTGAATCTGAAAATGACCTTCATTTTTAACCGTCATGTTAGAATTTTTTTGCAAATCGTAAACGTGTAAGTTAAAATATAATGAAAATATCATACTATAAAAAACATGTAAAACTTTTTTTATTTTATTTTATTTTATTTAATAATTTATTCAATATTTTTGCTTATCCTGGGATTCTTACAGCTAAACAGCTGAGTAGTCCGATGAGATGGGGAGGGGAGGTTCAATTTTAACTTTGAACTTTTTAACTTTGAAATTTGAAATTTGCTATTTACGAAAAATTCTGATGTGATGGTTAAAAATGAAGGTCAATTTCGGATTCAGTGATGCAGAATGCATAAGAATCAATTATCAAAAGCTAAAGAACATGACATAACCCAACTTTTGCAGACTAGTGCAATCTAATAATATTTTTAAATACTTATCATTTTGTGAAGAATTGAGGCTGTTATTTTAGCACAATTTTATTTAACAAAAATTCTGTTTTTTCTTTCTTCTTAAATGTTTATTACAAATTGTATATTTTGCATTAATATGTCAGAATGATTAAAGATTTCAAATTTATATTGCAATGATAATTTTACTCTCAACCATGTTTTTAATATATCTGAGGAAATTATATTTCGACTAAATTTGTGAATGACCCCCAATTTGCAGCAAAAAATATATGCTCCAACTTTAAACAGCTATTACTCGATCAATTTTAATCGTAGAATAACGGGACTTTTTTTGTATTACTTGTCAGTGTAAAAGAAAAATTTTACTAAATATAACTTAAAGGACCGGGGGACAGTATAAAAATTTAAATTTCGTAATTTTTTAAGAAATGCTTTTTTTTTTAAACCCAAATCACTTTTAAAATATTTCTTTACCTGATTTAAAACATTTTTGTAATTGGAACTATATGTCTATGACTAACGGTTTTGGAATTAGCCATTGAACACCGTTGAGAGCGGACACCCTGTATAACTACAAACATACCTAAAAAATGGTTTTCATATATATTCTATAAACCTGAAAGTTCGGGTTGGGTCCCTTAATTCATTAAAATGCTTTTTTCTTTTATTCTCTATACTAGTAAACCCCGCGGCTTTGCTCGCGTAATATTTGAAATATGCCAAGTGATATTTATGTCTAATTTTTATTAAAAGGTACTAACTAAATTTTTTTTTATTAAAAGGTAATATTTTATTTTATTAAAAGGTTTTTTTTTATTAAAAGGTACTTAGTACTTTTAGGAATAATTCAAAAATTACTATTTAAAACACAGTTTGATTAAACATCATTATTACACAGCATTAGGCAGAAATGAGACTTAAATTAATAAAATGAAATAAAACTAAATAAATGATAATTTAGAAAATATTTTGAAACTTTTATGCTCAATTAATACGCTCATTTTAGTATTCATTTGAAGTTTTGATTTTTTTAGAAACCATCTTCTTACATCTTAAAATTAACCATCATGTCAAATTCCAAGTCCTACCAAGTCTCTCAACATAAAGGGCTATGTTGAAACAGGAACTGTCACCATTAATTTGCCAACATTAATTTTGAAATCGGTTTATTATTTCCTAATATCCCACAGAAACGTAATTTAAAAAGCTTTTAAAGCCCTTTTTTAGAACGTTTGTTGTTCCTGTGAACCCCAGGTGGTAGAATCATCGGCATAAAATATAGCCTGTGCAGGATCAGAGACTGTTACCATTGATTCGCAACTATTACTTTTATAATCGGTTTATATTCCCTGAAATTGCATAGAATCGTAATTTAGAACTTTTTTAGAATGCTTTTCGCACCTCCCCTTCGCTTCATCCCTTTTTAATTCGAATTTATTTTCGACGTTCCTTCGAGGGCATTTATATTTTATAAGTAACTACCATGTCATATTTAAAGTTTCTAGCCTTTTCAGTATCACAGAAATCGCAATTTAGAAAGTTTAGCTCCTGCAACCCTCTGGTGGTAGTGGAACAGACATAAAATATAGCTTATGTTTGAGCAGGTTCTATCACCAAAATTTGTCATCATTATTTTTTAAATCGGTTTGGTAATTTATAAGTTTGCTTAAAAATTGTAATTTATAACGCTTTTCACTCACTTCATTTTTTTAAATTTGGAATTTTCTTTCGACTGTTCTTAGAAAGCAGTTGCATCTTGTAAGTAAATACCATGCCATACTTAAAAGTGTTAGATCCCTCAGTTGTGCAAAAAACGCAAATTAGAACATGTTTTGCTTTTGCAACCCTCAGATGGTAGTGACAGCAACATAAAATATAACCTATGTTATAGCAGGGACTGTCACCATTGATTTGCAACTATTACTTTTGAAATAGCTTTGGTATTTCCGTAGATTGAGTAGAAATCGCAATTTAGAACGTTTTTAGGAATCTTTTCGCGCATTTTCACCCCTTTTTAAATTTCCAATTTTTTCGAAACTGTTCTTAAAGATCATTTATATCTAATAAATATGTACCTTGCCTAATTTTAAGTTGCTAACCCCTACCGATTAGAAAAATCGAAATTTAGAACGCTTCTTTGCTCCTGCAACGTCTTGGTGATAGTGATACCGACATAAAATAGCGTCTATGTTAGAGCAGAGGCTGTCCGCATCAATTTCCTACCATTACGTTTGAAATCATATTCATTCTTCCTGAGATATTGCCGACAAATCGGCATTTAGAACGGTTTTAGAACGGTTTTTGTGCATTTTGCTCCTGCATCTCCTCTGGGGTAGTGGAAGATATAAAATATAGCCTATCTTGGAGCAAGATCTGTCACCATCATTTTTACACCATTATATTTGAAATCGGTTCAGTACTTCCTAAGATTGCATAGAAATCGCAATTTAGAAAGTTTTTTACAATGGTTTTTGCGCATTTTGAATCCCTTTTAAATTTCGATTTTTTTAGGAAATGTCCTTAGAGATCATTGATATCTTATAACTAACTACCATTCCAAATTTCACGATTCTAGGCCCTTCCGTAACGCAAAAGCCGCAATTTAGAACGTTTTTCTCCTGCACCCCTTTTGGGTTAGTTGCACCGACATAAAGCATCGCCTATGTTGGAGCAAGGGTTGTCACCATCATTTTGACGCCATTATTTTTTTGATCTGTTTGGTATTTCCTAAGATTGTGTAGAATTAGAAATCCTTTATATCTAATAAGTAGCTAATATTTCAAATTTCATATTTCTAGGCCCTTCAGTAACACATAAATCGCATTTTTAGAACGTTTTTTGCTCCTGCACCCCCTTTCGGGTAGTGGCACCGACATAAAACATAGCCTATGTTGGAACAAGGGTTGTCACCGCCATTTTGACACCAATATTTTTTATATCGGTTTGGTATTTCCTAAGATTGTGTAGAAACTACCATTTAGAACGTTTTTTAGAACGATTTTCGCGCATTTTCACCCTTTTCAAATTTCGAATTGTTTAAGAATTGTTCTTGGAAATCCTTTATATCTAATAAGTAGCTAATATTTCAAATTTCATATTTCTAGGCCCTTCAGTAACACATAAATCGCATTTTTAGAACGTTTTTTGCCCCTGCAAATCCCTTTGGGGTAGTGACACCGACATAAAACATAGCCTATGTTGGAGCAAGCGTTGTCACCATCATTTTGACACCAATATTTTTTAAATCGGTTTGGTATTTCCTGAGATTGTGTAGAAACTACCATTTAGAATGCTTTTTGTGCATTTTCACCCCTTTTAAATTTCGAATTGTTTAAGAACTGTTCTTAGACATCATTTATATCTTATAAGTAACTAATATTCAAAATTTCATATTTCTAGGCCCTTCAGTAACGCTAAAATCGCATTTTTAGAACGTTTTTTGCTCCTACATCCCCTTTGGGGTAGTGGCACCGACATAAGATATAGCCTATGTTCTAAGTTGGACTAACACCATCATTTTGATACCATTACTTTTGGAATCGGTTCGGTAGTTCCAGAGCTTACTTCCGACAAATAAATAATTTTTTCCACTTTATAATAGGAGTATAGATAAAGTTGCGTGTTCAGTTTCCTGGATAGATTCTAACTAGTACATCATGATACTATATGCTTGGTTAACAATGTACTTGTTTAACAGTGACCATGTTCAAATTCTTGGTTTAGGTAACTTACTTGAAGTAAGGTGAATTTTCTTTTGCATTATGCAATTTTTTTTCTCAAAATAAATTAAAAATGCAATCTAAAAAATAAAATTGGAAATTATAGGCCCTATTTTTCAGTCATTTTCAGGCTCCTCTTAAATTTTAAAGGGAAATCTTATGCTTCAGATGTCGTTTGGATAATAAGACCCTAGTTAAGGCCCCTTATCTGTTTGACTACTGGTCGAGATATATACGTCCCAATGGATAACTTTTTTATTTTATTCATACCACAGTTTTGATAAATAATCTCTGGTACACAACAGAGATTATTTTTCTTGATTTTAGATTTCACACAATTACAGTGGGATATTTTCCAGAGAAATCTAACACAAGGTAAATTTTTTAAAAATTGTGCTACGATTTAATATGAAAATATTCAGCAGCCTTGGAGCAAACAAAGAGGTTAACACTTAACTAAAATCTTCAAAACCAATAACTTTTTGCGCCGTTCTTTTTGAGGACGGAATCATAGTATTTATTTTATAGTTTTAATAATCAGGAGCTAGTTATTACCCCTTAACTGTCTGACTTCGGGTCGGGACATATACGTCCCAGTGGATAACTTTTTTATTCTATTTGTACCAGTGTTGTGAAAAGTTATCTCTGCCATACGGCAGATATTATTTTTCTTGATTTTAGAATTCATACACTTATACTGGGATATTTTCCAGAAAAATCTACCACAAGGTAAATTTTTTAAAAATTGTGCTACGATTTAATATGAAAATATTCAGCAGCCTTGGAGCAAACAAAGAGGTTAACACTTAACTAAAATCTTCAAAACCAATAACTTTTTGCGCCGTTCTTTTTGAGGACGGAATCATAGTATTTATTTTATAGTTTTGATAATCAGGAGCTAGTTATTACCCCTTAACTGTCTGACTACGGGTCGGGACATATACGTCCCAGTGGATAACTTTTTTATTCTATTTGTACCAGTGTTGTGAAAAATTATCTCTGCCATACGACAGATATTATTTTTCTTGATTTTAGAATTCATACACTTATACTGGGATGTTTTCCAGAAAAATCTACCACAAGGTAAAATTTTTGTGCTACGATTGAATAAGAAAATTCACCAATATTGGGCCAATCAATGTTGTTAACACTTAACTGAAATCTTCAAAACCAATATTTTTTTCTGCAGTTCTTTTTCAGGACGGAATCATTATTTTATTGTTTTGACAAGTTATTGCCCCCTTAACTATTTGACTACGGATCGGGACACATACGTCCCAAGGGGTAACTTTTCTATTCTATTCATACTACTGTTTTGAAAAATAATCTCTTCCATACGACATACATTAGTACTTTCTTCTATCTTCAATAGAAGAAAGTATTGTAATCGAAATTTTTTTCGTCTACCGATTTTTGACGGATTTACACGTTTTAGGGGTCAGAGATCCCAAAAAACATGTTTATAGAAAATGTCTGTCTGTCCGTGTGTCCGTCTGTCACCATTGTCCATCAAAAAAGTGCATGAAGTTATGCATAGAATTGAACCAAAATTTTATTTTAAGTTTTTGACTATGGCAAGAAAGTCCTCCCTGAATTTGGAAAAAAAATCGCCGGTAGGGGGCGATGTAATAGCGATTTTTGTGCGATTTTCAATATTGTACCATCCAAAAATGTATGAAGTTATGCATAGAATTGAACCAAATTTTTATTTTAAGTTTTTTTGATATGGCAAGTAGGTCCTCCCTGAATTTGGAAAAAATTCGCCGGTAGGGGGCGCTGTAATAGCGATTTTTGTGCGATTTTGAATATTGTACCATCCAAAAGTGTATGAAATTATGCATAGAATTGAACCAAATTTTTATTTAAAGCTTTTGGGTATGGCAAGCAGGTCCTCCCTCAATTTGGAAAAAAAATCGCCGGTAGGGGGCGATGTAATAGCGATTTTCAATATTGTATCATCCAAAAATGTATGAAGTTATGCATAGAACAGAACCAAATTTTTATTTTAAGTTTTTTGATATGGCAAGCAGGTCCTCCCTGAATTTGGAAAAAATTCGCTGATAGGGGCGCTGTAATAGCGATTTTCGTGCGATTTTGAATATTGTACCATCCAAAAGTGTATGAAGTTATGCATAGAATTGAATAAAATTTTTATTTAAAGCTTTTGGCTATGGCAAGCAGGTCCTCCCTGCATTTGGAAAAAAATCGCAGGTAGGGGGCGCTGTAATAGCGATTTTTGTGCGATTTTGAATATTGTACCATCCAAAAGTGTATGAAGTTATGCATAAAATTGAACCAAATTTTTATTTTAAGTTTTTTGCTATGGCAAGCAGGTCCTCCCTGAATTTGGAAAAAAATCGCCGCTAGGGGGTGCCGTAATAGCGATTTTTGTACAATTTTGAATATTGTACCATCGAAAAGTGTATGGAGTTATACATAGAATTGAACCAAATTTTTATTTAAAGCTTTTGGCTATGGCAAGCAGGTCCTCCCTGAATTTGGAAAAAAATCGCCGGTAGGGGGCGATGTAACAGCGATTTTGTGCGATTTTCAATATTGTACCATCCAAAAATGTATGAAGTTATGCATAGAATTGAACCAAATTTTTCTTTTAAGTTTTTTGATATGGCAAGCAGGTCCTCTCTGAATTTGGAAAAAATTCGCCGGTAGGGACGCTGTAATAGCGATTTTTGTGCGATTTTGAATATTGTACCATCCAAAAGTGTATGAAGTTATGCATAGAATTGAACCAAATTTTTATTTAAAGCTTTTGGCTATGGCAAGCAGGTCCTCCCTGAATTTGGAAAAAAATCGCCTCTAGGGGGCGCTGTAATAGCGATTTTTGTACAATTTTGGATATTGTACCATCGAAAAGTGTATGAAGTTATGCATAGAATTGAACCAAAAAATTTTTAAGTCCTTGGCTATGGCAAGGAGGTCCTCCCTGAATTTGTAAAAAAATCGCCGGTAAGGGGCTCTGTAATAGCGATTTTTGTACAATTTTTGTGCCATTTTGAATATTGTACTGTCGAAAAGTGTATGAAGTTATGCATAGAATTGAACCAAATTTTTTGTGTTTGTTTTTTGGTTATGGCACAAAGGTTCTCCCTGAATTTGAAAAATTTCTGCCGGTAGAGGGCTCTATAATTGCGATGTCTGCACCATTTTCATTATTGTACCATTGAAAGGTGTATGAAGTTATGCATATATTTGAACCAAATTTTTTGTGTATGTTTCTGGCTATGGCAAGCAAGTACTCCCTGAACTTGAAAAAATTCCGCCAGAAGGGAGCGCTATAATTGCAATCTCTGTGTCATTTTCATTATTGTACCATCGAACAGTTTATAAAATTATGCATACAATTGAACCAAAATTTTTGTGCATGTTTTTGGCTTTGGCCAACAGGTCCTCCTTGAATTTGGAAATATTGATCGGTAAAGGGGCTCTGTGATAGCGATTTTTGTATACTTTTTTTTATTTTTCGTAGTTGTATTGTGCATCGGCGGCTCGTGCAGCGGCGTGAACTTGCTTCCTGCTAAGCCTATTCGCAACAGCTGATAACAACAGAACAAGGAAAAATTAATAATTTTAACTAATATCATGATATAGATTAACTCGTTTTTAGTCCGTTTAATTGACTGGAGCAGAAATTTAAGATGAAAATCAAAGTTGGTATAGTATTGAACTAATACTATTGAAGTATTAACATGTGTAACTAGGTTTTTAAATATTAAGATGTATAAGATAGAAGAAAATTTTGGGATTGGAACATTCAACTAGTTTTTCTTGATTTTAGATTTAGGATATTTTCCAGAGAAATCTACTACAAGGTAAAATTTTATAAATTGCACTACGATTGAATACGAAAATATTCCCAAGTCTTGGGGTAATAAAAGGAGTTAATATTGCGAAAAACCTTTCTATATTCTCTGTCAACAAATCACTCCGGATGAATCAATAATGAACGAAAAAGCAAGACTTTAAACTCTTAATTACTTCAAATGGGCGGAAATCACCGCAGTTGTTCAAAAATGCAACATAAATATCAGTGTTTCTTCCTGATGTTGCAATAGCCTCATATAATCAAGTACTTTCCCATGATTTTGTATAAACGGATGATACTTTTTTGCTGTAATTTGCTAAATCTAGAAAATGCTTTCGTAATGTAAGGAGAAAAATTTTCTCTCCAAAATATAATGTTTAATTTATATTAACACTAGAACCACCATAGCGATCATTTTGACCGATAAAAAATTAAAATATTTCGATTCAAACCAGATTTTTTTTTCTGAAATAAGTTAAATAAGTACTACGGAGAAATAAGTTAAATAAATAAGTTAAATAGTTTTAAATAAAAATTCTGGTGGAAAATAGTTTTATAACACTTGAGTAAAATTTCCGGCGGTTCTAGTGTTAATACTTGTAGCTTAGTGATATAAAAGATGTTAAAGACAAAATATTGCTAATATCTTCAAGATGAGAAACCAGAATACTAACCACAATTATTTTGTATCTAGAACAGCAAAGCAATATTTTAGCTATCCAAAAGCTTTGGACGGATTACGTTCTTAAGGGGACTGTGTAAGCGAAATTCAACGAAAAATCGATTTTTACTTCTTTGTATCATTAAATAGTTTAAACTTTTATCTTTTCAACGATGTATTGAACATGTTTATATATATAAAAAAAATATTAGATTTTTTCATTCTTTCTAAGAGCACTTCACAGCAGTGGTCTACTTTTTTAAAATTCAGATTTCTTGATTAGCACCACCCCTCTGAAGTGGTAAAATTCTCATTGTTTTCGCCTTAAATAATATGTTATTAGATAAGACGAATTTTACTATATCAAAAAAGTGGTGCCAATCAAGAAATCAGAATTTTAAAAAAGTAGTCCACTGGCAACACTGCTTCACAACATTAATTGACTTTTTCTCAAAACTTCGATTTTTCAGGTTTGTGTTCCTTTTTTACAATATCTATTAAACTTAAGAATTCAGATTATTCTAAATACTTATATTATGTAACAGTGCATACCTTGACACAGGGATTTAATGATTTGATGAGAACTATTTATTTTAGGCAGTGAAATCTAACCAAAAATGCTAATTTAAAAATGTCTTTCAATAAATAATTAATAATTAATTTTCAGTTTGACTTAGAAAGAAAATGGTGTGTTAAAATACGTAAAGCATGTTATTCTAACTACTCTAAAAAATCTAAACCTCTATCTTTCACCATTTCTGAGAAAAAGGTACATAAAGTTGGTGTGTTTTAACATGGCTGAGATAGAGCTTAGCCGGTCCCCTTAACGCAGCCCTAATTGCAAAAAAAAAAAAAAAAAAAAAAAAAAAAAAGCAATTTAACAAATTACAACGACCATTTAGAAAATGATTTTTTTCAAAGACTAAAATTTAAGACATAAAAAATCGCACGGAGTTGATCATACATTACGTACGCCATGGATTATACATTAACATTAACATTCCTGGACCCATCATGAACAAATTTAAAAAGAAATTTCAGTTTTACAATTTTCGGTACTGTAAATTTTTAAACTTCTACGGAGCTGGTCATACATTACGTACGCCATGGATTAAACATTAATATTCTGGGACCAATTTTAAATGAAATTTCATTTTTAAACTTCTAAACATCCCACAATATTACTTTTTATATCGTCGTATAGAGAAAAAAATGCATTTTTAATTGCAATTTGTTTGAAAGCATTATCTCAATTTGTTTCTGAGTTATTAATTTTTTTTTGTAGTTTTTATTACTTTTTTGTCATAGTGGCAACAGAAGTATCCATCTCTGTTGCAAGTAAAGGGAAAATACATATTACTGTATAGACCAATCAGAAAACGAATAAAATGCGGGATTCAACTAATAAAACGCTTCAGATATGTTTTTGATTTCCTACCCCGACCGAGGACAATAACCATTTTTCCAAATGGTTAAAAGGAAAAAAAAAATGTTGATTTTACAGTATAATAATGGCAGCTGGGGCACTAATTTATAACCGTAAAGTAAGCGGTAGTATACCATCGTATAAATACATTAAACCATATAGTACTGCTTAATGGTATATTAATTGCTAATTTTACTGTTTATTACTGTTAATTTTACAGTATAATACTGTCACCACAGCAGCCAGTATTATACTGTAAAATCAACTGATTTACTTTTGCAGCATGGAGTATGCGACGAAGAACTGAATTAGCTGAAAAATGAAGGTATAGGTGGAATTTACTTAGTTACCTAGGCACTACTAAATTATTTTCTTCAGTTAACACAGCTAAAATTTTCAAAAGTAATAATTTTTACGCTGCTCTTTTTCAGGACGGAATCATTGTATTTATTTTATTTTTACAGCTGTTTCAGGGCCGAAACTAAGGAGGGGGGGGGGGGGGGGGCAGAGGGGGCATGTGCCCTGGGCGCCAGAACGAAGGGGCGCCAAATGAAGAATTATACCTTTGGAATGGATACTTTTCTTCTGATGGACTGATGGCATCCATTATTATGAAACAGTCATTATAAATGAAGTGTTAGGTGAAGATGAAAGAGCAGTCGTAAAAAGTTAGAACTCTGATTTTCGGGTCAGAATGGGGGAAAAAATGGCCATAATTTTTTTTAGCGGAAACTCGGTTAAGCGGGACTCTTCTGTATATTTCATTTTTAAAATATTTTTCAGAATATTTTTGTTGGTGTTCAGAGGGGAGACATCCCCCGCCCCTTGGATCCGCCATTTTAGATTACGCAGTTCAGTATTACATATTTTAAATTTTAAAATAACTCGGCTATCAGAAAATTCTCTTTGTAAATGTACTTTGCGGAAGAGGGGTGGGGGGAGGCGCCAAAACCACGTTTGCCCCGGGTGCAAAAAAGGCTAGTTTCGGCCCTGAGCTCTATAGTATGCGAAGCGAGTGGATTTATTTTATTGTCAACAAGATGAAATGATTCCAAAAGAGCTCCAGTGTTTAACTACAAGAGAATATTTACAAAGTAATGATGTTACGCCGGAAGAAAAAAAAGCTAGGTTGGCCTTGCATACAAACTAACGTCATAACATATATTAGAATTCTGAAGAGTTTATATTCTTTACCGCAAATGTTGACGAAATTACCTCTAATTGAAAAAAATAATCTGTTACCTTTCACACCTAAAAGTAATTTAATCAGATTATGCAAAAGAGGATACTAAGTATTTCCTGTGCAGAGGAATTTCGGTCTAAGGCAACACCTCTTAAAATATCGAACACTCAAAATGTGAAAGATGTTGTTCCCAGTTCGTAATGGATAAATTGATAATGTGTTATTTTTATCACGTATTCTGAATTCAAATTAAAGCTTACGGGTTCTTCTTTAATAATCATTATATGTATTCTGCCACTCTTAAATCCTTTCAACTGCTGGAATAAAAGAACTATATTCTATTATTTAAACTAAATATGAAACATTAGATGGACTTGAATACATTTAAAAAGCAATTAAATTTAAACTATATACATTAAAACATTTAATTAAAATCAAAATTATACAATGTATATACGTTTCGCTATGTCATCGCATAACCTCATCAGTACTAACATCAACCACAACAACAAAACATCGAACACACACTGGACTCAGTCAAAGTTAAAGTTAAAGTTTTTCTTTTAGAAACAAGAAATATTCATTAGGAATCGATTCTGATTCGTTTAAGAGGTCTCAGGACTCTTAAAGCGTCAGAATTTTCGAAATTTCAATTTTTTTTTAGGTGTTAAACTCCTATCTTTTCTAAATATTTTAATATAATTGTTTCCTTGAAATTTTCGGTAGAACAAAAGTTACAACCTTTATAATTATACCCGCTCAATAGCTGAAGCCGCGTTTCGGAAACTTTGAAGTAATTTTTCTCCAAATGGCGTTTTTGGGCATAACGCGCAGGATATCTCAAAAAATTCTGAATATTTTTGCATAAAATTTTCAAAACATGCGTTTTATGTTAATCTGTATAAACTGAACCTAAAATTTTCCGTTTGTTTTGTTCAAAAAATATTTTTTTAGGTATTTATGTTGTTGAAATTTTCAAAATTTTGTATTAGCTAAATACAACTTTGTATTAAAAATACAAAAATGCTTTAAATAGAAATTTATTTAGGTTCAGAATGATTATTATAATCTGAAAGCATCAAAATTTTCATTCTAGTTGCAATGGTTGTTTTCTAATCGTGCGCGTAATCTGTTATACCAATTTTCTGTTCGTCAAATACCTGGCAGTCTGGATACCCCTGTAAATGCTAATTCTGCTTCTTGCAATTTTTTAAATACATAAAATGAAAGAACTTACTTATATCTTTCATCTCAATAAAAATCATATACATTTTAAGATATTAAATGTTGAAAATTGTGTATTTTTTTCATTTTTTCCAATTTTAAGAGTCTTGTGACCCCTTAGGTATTTGGGTATAGCTAATTGAACCATCTCGCCATGAAAAGACTGTAAGGTAATCTTTGAAGTTTCTTGTCAAAATTAACGAATCTGCGAAAGATGGGGTATGGTCCACATCAAAGTATGTTTTGGACTAATCTGGAGTTTAATTTGCCATTTTTAAATGCCATTTTCTGTCGATATGCTCCTTAAGTCGTATCTCCATAGATCTTCCAGTCTCACCTATATATACGTTCTTGTAATCAATGCACGGAATCATATACGCAGCATCTAATGTTTCATATTTAGTTTAAATAATATTTTAATTCAGACGTTAAAATGTACATGTATATTCTATTAGTTAAATAATATAAAATAAATCGGAAAATTATTCCGAATCTACATCATTCGTTAACAAAATCAATCATTATTGTGAATCTAACTTTTGAAAATAGAAGGAAAATCATAGTGTTACTCTTGTCTCTGATTGAAATCATTTACTTGTGTACAGCATTTAATTCATTTAGATTTTTACGAAAGTACGATGTCGATGTTTTGCTGGTATACACAAGACGTCAGATTGACAATGCATACAAACTATAGGTCTGTACAGGCAGAAATTTCTAGGCCCGGCTCGAAAGAAAGCCATCTTGTCAAGGTCCTGCGTAAAAACTAAAATTCAGCCCGCGCTCGTTTATATTTTCGAAGTTCACGGCTTGATCCGGCCTGCGCGAAAATCAATAAAATCAGACCCGACTCATTTTCTACAAATAATTCCGATTTTTACTTTCTTCTTCAATAGAAGAAAGTATTGTAATCGAAATTTTTTTCGACTTCCGGTTTTCGACGGATTTGCATGTTTTAGGGGTCAGAGATTCCAAAAAACATGTTTATAGAAAATGTCTGTCTGTCTGTGTGTCCGTCTGTCCGTCCGTCCGTCTGTCCGTCTGTCTGTCGCCATTGTAACATCAAAAAGTGTATGAAGTTATGTATAGAATTAAACCAAAATTTTATTATAAGTTTTTGGCTATGGCAAGCAGGTCCTTCCGGAATTTGGAAAAAATTCGCCGGTAGGGGGCGCTGATATAACAATTTTTGTGCGATTTTGAATATTGTACCATCCAAAAGTGTATGGAGTTATGCATAGAATTGAACCAAATTTTTATTTTAAGTTTTTGGCTATGGCAAGCAGGTCCTCCCTGAATTTGGAAAAAAATCGCCTGTAGGGGGCGCTGTAATAGCGATTTTTGTGCGATTTTGAATATTGTACCGTCCAAAAGTGTATGAAGTTATGCATAGAATTAAACCAAATTTTTATTTTAAGTTTTTGGATATGGCAAGCAGGTCCTCCAGGAATTTGCAAAAAATTCGCCGTTAGGGGGCGCTGTAATAGCGATTTTTGTGCGATTTTGAATATTGCACCATCGAAAAGTGTATGAAGTTATGCACAGAATTGAACCAAAAAAAAATTTTAAGTTCTTGGCTATGGCAAGGAGGTCCTCCCTTAATTTGTAAAAAAATCGCTCGTAGAGGGCGCTGTAATAGCGATTTTTGTACAATTTTTGTGCCATTTTGAATATTGTACCGCCGAAAAGTGTATGAAGTTATGCATAGAATTGAACCAAATTTTATGTGCTTATTTTTGGTCATGTCACGAAGGTCCTCTCTGAATTTGGAAAAATTCTGCCGGAAGGGGGCACTATAATTGCGATGTCTGTACCATTTTCATTATTGTACCATCGAAAAGTGTATGAAGTTATCCATATAATTGAACCAAATTTTGTGTGCATGTTTCTGGCTGTGGCAAACAAGTCCTCCCTGAACTTGAAAAAATTCCGAAAGAAGGGGGCGCTATAATTCCGATCTCTGTGCCATTTTCATTATTGTACCATCGAACAGCGTATAAAATTATGCATACAATTGAACCAAAATGTTTGTGCTTGTTTTTGGCTTTGGCCAACAGGTTCTCCTTGAATTTGGAAATATTGCGCGGTAAAGGGGCTCCGTGCTAGCGATTTTTGTATACCTTTCTTGATTTTTCGTAGTTCTATTGTGCACCGGCGGCTCATGCAGCGGCGGGAACTCGCTTCCTGCTATGCCGGCTATTCGCAAACAGCTGATAACGACAGAATAAGGAAAATTTGATAATTTTAACAAATATCATGATATAGATTAACTCGTTTTTAGTCCGTTTAATTGACTTGAGCAGAAATTTAAGATGAAAATCAAAGTTGGTATAGTATTGAACTAATAATATTGCAGTATTAACATGTGTAACTAGGTTTTGAAATATTAAGATGTGTAAGATAGAAGAAAGTTTTGGGATTGGCACATCCAACTAGTTCTTAATATAAAACTAACATTATTTTAAAAAATACTGCGATTACAGGGTGTATCTGAAATGCTTCAACAAACTTAGGGGATAGTACTCATCAAGACGAACAAAAAATGCAATAGAACATGTGGTCGCAAATGACGTTTAAAGGGTGAAAATCGCAAACTAATTAAAATATCGAAATCTCGCATACTGCTTTTCTGCAGAACTGGCTTGTAGCACGAAGATGGTTTTCTTTTCACTTTGTGCATATCCGGCCAGAAAGAGATAACAAAAACTTGTAAGAAAGCCAAACAAATCTGTGAGCAGGAATCCAAGTATGCAAATTTGAGCGTGTCCGCCAGTCGTTCCTCCGTAGGTGTACTCTGTGTAATAATGTCCACGGTCGACACTTTGAACAATTATTGTAAAATATTTGTTTTCTCTGGACATCACGAGCTGTGTTGTACCTTTTCTGCGCAATATATAATTTTCTGGAGTGTTTCTTTCTGTCTCAGTTTGTCCATTTCCAGACGCATTTTCTCGATTTTCATCCTTTAAACGTCATTTGCGACTCCATGTTCTATTGCATTTTTTTTTTTTTTTTTTGTCTTCATGAGTAATTTCATCTCTCTAAGTTTGTTGAAGCATTTCAGATACACCCTGTATATTTATGCGAAAATTTTACAGTATATTTCAGACTAATATGCCCACAAACCATAAAATACAGAGTAGCAGCATCACTTAGACTTTTAGACCAGGGTTGCCAGTTTGGCCTCCCTGTTTATTTCGAAATTTCAAAGTCAACCCGTAAATTTTGAAAGAAGAATATTTACTGTAAGTAATCACAAAATTTCTGTCAATAAATAAATAAATAAATACTATTTTTAATTTCTGGCATGAATTCGGATTTTCTGAATAAAAATGGAGGCCAAACTGGCAACCTTGTCTTAGACTATTACATTCAAATAAAGATTAACACTAGAACCTCCGGATATTTTATACAGATTTTATAAAAAGTGCTTTACACCGGAATTTGTATTTAAAACCATTTAACATATTTAATTGGGTTGTTTTCAGTGCTGCCAAATTGGGAATTTTGTTCCCGTTTTTGGGGATTTTGAACCTCCAGTGGATTTTTTTGCGGACAAGTAGTTCATGGGGAAATTTTTGGGGACTATCAACATTTTTGGGAGAAAACTTTGGGAATATTTCACTATTTCATGTAAAGTTTACTTTTAATCATCTGACAACACTGGATCTGTCTCGAACTCGATTTTGAGTTGGAAAACAAAAATAAAATACAGAAATCGGAGATAACAATCATCATTCTCATGGTCGTGCGCGTCGTTTACAATATGACAGTTTACACGTATCACGGGTGCTCCATGACCTGCCTTGGACTATCCCCACTTGAATTTCCAGACCACTATGTAAGTGCGGCAGATATTCCTAGTCATCGCGGACAGACGCAGAGTTCAGAAGAGACGACAAAAAAATTGAAAAGAACGTTTTATAGGTTAAGTCAAATAGAAGCAGGTTAGGCCAACACCATCCCAGATTTATTCCAATCTCAACTGATTAGAAATCTAAACCATGGAAAACTTATTGGCATAAACTTAGATGGAGCTAATGTAATGATAGGCCAGCATTTTCCATTGGAAATATTTAGAAAACAAGCATAAAAGAACTTGTTGTAAAATATATCTCTCATTCTCTTCGTTTAGTTGCGAATATGGACGCAAAATTCTGCTTCTTTTAAATGTTTATTTTTTATAAATGGGGAATTTTTTGAAAAAAAGACTTCATTTGGGGAAAAAAATTGAGTTTAAATTTGTTAAACAAATTTTATAGTGCTAAATTGGAAATAGAAAATTTTCTTTTTTGAGTAAAAACTGAGGTGGGGACTTTTTCGGAAAAAACCCCTTATTTGGGGAAAATTTGGTGAAATTGACTTTCCAGAATCTGGCAACATGCCTATTTTTGTGCTGCATACACTTAACATATCTTAAGAAGAAATTTCAGGCGATTCAATTAGTGAGTACAATGTACAATTAGTGTGAATAGCCTGTGAGCTCAATATCATCAGTTTAACTGGGCACCTTTCTTTTTCTTTTAGATTGTTTTAACAAATATTTGTTGTCGAGTCACGTGATAACAGATTTTAAAAAATCATCCCCGAAAATCATGTAAACGAATCTAGGCTTTCTATATTATTTTTTCAATGTTTACCTAAAATTTAATTAAAATTGTAGATAATTAAGTTCTCAATACAATAATGTAAATGAAATATTGTATTGACATACAACTATACATAATTTCTAGAACTCGAGCCCATTAAGAAGTGGGTGAAAAATTGATTACAAAATTCTGTTTTCATACATGAACCAAGTTAAAGTAAAAAACTGTGCGATAATATAACCTTTTATATATATATATATATATGCGTGAGAGGGGAGGAGACTTCTTTGACTTCGACTTAGATAATGTGAAGTGAATTGTGACGGAATAGAGCAGTTTCATGACGTAGATAATAAAATTAAGATTAAAAGAATCAGTTACGAGAGCTTTTTGAAGCACTTCTTAAAATTATTTTTTAGAAGCGTGAAGGATACTACAGACTTGATTAGACCTACTCTTTTGCCGTGGAGCCTCTGTGTTCGAATGATCCAAACCTTTGACTTCCATCATGTGGTACGTGGTTCGATTCCCGCAAATTCCCTGTTATCGTTTGTTATATTTCCGTCCTTGTAAATTTTGTTCTGCACTATATTTTCAGTTTGACGAGGGTTCATAAACGAATCTAAGGGATTAAGTACAGGTAAACGTGCTATCAATAAATAAATAGAATTTTTTTAATGGTCCTAGCTAATGTTTGGATAAGTAAACCTAACACGGACCTCAAAAGTAGCTAAAATGTATAAATAATCAGCTTTACTTCAATCAATCATCCATGAACCTTATACACAGTCACAATACTCGGGATCACGGTATTTTATTGTTATTCTTTAATGTATCATTTTTATTTGGTTCTAAACAAGCGCTAAAGTGGTGAAATATGTTTTCCAACCATCAGAATAATGGCCAGCGTTGAATGCCACAATAAAGTTAGGCTTATCAGCTAGTTCTGAAAAACAAAGTGAAAGTTCATAGATTGTGTCAGATAGTATTGCTGTATTGCAAACTATCGATTCAACTTCCTTCAATAGTAACTAGAAATCTTCTCAAACCTTCAGAAATCTTTGATTTTCCTAATGGGAATCTGATTGCGATTTTGCAATAGTAATATCTCAATTAGCATTCAGGTCTTGATCTAGATCAGAATAACACTCCTCCACATCCTCTCTGAAGTCCACCATAGACAGTCGAAGATAACATCGAATCACGATTAGAACGTGTTTTCTCGTGAATCAGCCAACCCCCCTTTGAGAACAAGAAACTACATTGAAGAATTATAAAGTCATTCCGGTCTTCCCCCGAGTTTTTTTCCCAAGCAATGACAAACAACTGACGAAACACGTAGTGCAATAATGACATAATCTTGCGGATTTCGCATATGTGTTTCTGAATCCATAATAGAGGGTATAATTACTGTTGAGGAAGGTTTGAAATTCAGTTTGTTTTTGTCCCTGCACTTGGGAGGCTTGCCTTTGATACCGCCGACAGTGTTGCAGTTCAGCGTTAGGCTTTATCAAGATATGCATTAAGCATTCAATACGAGTATCACAAATGGATTCTGATAGCCTAAGTGCTGAAAGATGATTTCTATTGGAAAGACGAGAGAAGAATATTGATTTTCTTGTCAAAATAACTGTGATTTTTTGCATCACTTCGGGCGTCTTTTTGTCTTTTTCTAACAAAATAAACTGTTTTTAAAGATGTGCTTTTCTAGTGCAAAATTGTTTTCTAGAGCTGTAGTGCCATACTGACATAATCCTTCTGATTATACATAAGTGTTTCTGATTTAGTAGATAGTATTATTATTGTTGGGGAACATTCAAAATTCAGTTTAATTTCTTTCTGCACTTTTGTCTGCTTTCATTATGAGCTTTTCTAACAAAATACATTGTATTTAAATATGTACTTGTGCTTTTCTAGTGTAATACAGTTTTCTAGTGCTGTCGTGCAATAATGGCACAAATGATCGCCTTTCATGTATGTATTTCTACATACATCTTTTTTAAAATATAGCGCGTTTAAAGATGCATTTATCATTTTGTAGTGCATTTTATTGCTTTCTAGTGATATAGTGCAATTATAACATAATCGTGCGAATTTCACATATGCATTTCTAAATCGATAATAGAGGGTTTATTACTATTGAGGAAGGTTCGAAATTTAGATTACTTTTGCCTCTGCCCTCGGAAGGATTTTTGTTTCGAGGTGCTTTTTTCTTTTCTAACAAAATATATTGCTTTTAAAGATGCATTTGTTATTTCTCGTCCAATACTGCTTCTACCGCTATATTGAAATAATTGCGGATTTTACGTATGTGTTTTTAAATTGAATAGAGCGTAATTTGTGTTGGAGAAAGTTTGAAAATATACTTTTTTTTTTGTGTGTGTACGTGGTAGACTTGCTTTTCATTTCACAGACGCTACTCGCTGATAGTGCTGCCGTTCAGCATTAGGTTTTATATGTATATATGCATTAAACATCCAGTAAGAAGGGTAGAAATAGAATCTAATAGCCTAACTACTAAAAGATGATTTCTATGTTCGGGAAAAGAATATCGACGTTCGTGTTGAAAGAGCGGTGATTTTTTATTCAATTCTGGCATAATTTATTTACTTTTTACACAAAACATACTCAAGACTCGCAGTATTCCTAAAATTTTCTTACATTGTTACCACTATTTCAAAACAAAATTCTTTGTGATACATTTCTATTGCAAGAGTTAAGAGAATATATTAACAAGATTATGCTAAATTTATGACATATGTGAGAATTTCCCTTTACAGTAGTTATTAATGCAAGGAAATTCACGAGAACGATTCCCACGGTGAACTGGTACTGCAGTGTTTCCGGCAGTTCAAGAAAGAACATTATGAATTACGCTTTAGACTATTTTGAACAAAGCTTTGACATTAGAAATTAGTTAAGGTACGCTTTAATTAATCATTGAAACGAGGTCTGTAGGCCAGCCATCCTCGGCGGCAGTTATAATGCCCAGACATTCGATGGCAACACTTTTGCTCTTAAGGAAGACGTAGCAACTAATGAAAAACCTAGGAGAAGAGGGAAAAGAGGATTTCTGAAGTTATCTTGAAAAGACAAGGTTGTCTAGAATCAGGTGGGGAACGAACAGATTCCGGGAACACTGGACCAACATTTTTGATAGTGATTTTCAATTTGAGATAAATATTGCGAAGATCATCCCCTGTTGTAGCTAAGTCCTATTCTTTGATAGGCCCAGCGAGAGTACTAGCCCGAGTCGAGAACTTTTTCAGCGTTCACTAGAACTGAATTTTATATTGGAACTTTAGTTTTCATCTTGTCATCAGATAACGCTTTCGTGCTCAGTAACCTGGTCCTGCGTGTTCGTAAACTATAGATCCAGGATCCGCGTTCAACTACAGTAAACTCTGTTTAAGGCGGAATCGATCGGGACCAAGAAAATTTTTCGCAGTAGACAATATTCCGCCTTAAACAAATTTTACTCTATGTCTATGGATTCGCAGGGACTGGAAAAATCTTTCCGAGTTAGACAGATTTCCGTCTTACACAGAGTCCGCCTTACAGATATATAAATTTTACGTATAATTTAATTAATTGGTGAAGGCCAATATTTATTTTACGCGAATAAAAGTCTTTACCTATTGTCGGAGTTTCTTCTTAGTCCGCACAACTTCGAAGAAATTCCGTTCTATGTATATGCTGCCACCACCGATATGATTACGTGATATCGGTCACGCACTGAGAAGATTGTTTAAATGAAAATCAACGCTTTCAATTAACTAAATTAACAGTTTATTTACACACTATTTACACAACAACAAAACACTATTTACACTTATAAACTCGGATATAGATGATCCGGTTCAACATTAAATTGAATACAGTAAATGCTGGCTGTGTACTGTTAAACTACGTTAAATCACTCTCACTCTACACACGTTAAATTAGCTTTCCGGAGATCAATCTCGATCTCCCAACACATATGTGCTCTAAGCCTAAGCTCTCCGAGTCTCACTCAATCCTACGCTCCATCTCTACGAGCTATGCACAGTGACTACCTTGCGCTTGGCGCTCTCGGCTCCAATTGAACCCTATGCTCTATCTAAGAGCTACACACAGCAACTCACTTTGCGCCTTGCACGCCAACTTTCAACTGAATCCCTCAGCAGAAGAGACTGCCTTCCAGCAACCCCTTCCTCCTTCTCAACGTAACCCCTCCGGGGTTTTCTACCTAGCTCCCATTCCAAACTCTTTTCTTCGTTCGTGGAATGCTTTTGTCTCCCCATCTTCCACAGACATCTCAAAAGGTTGGGCACACCCCTCTCCAACTATCTTTTTTCCCCTTCATACCATCTATACATTTTCACCGGCTTAGATCCAGTTTTAGATAAAGAAAGACTGTTATTGTGAAATTCCAGTACACAGCCCATACAATATATAATATATTAAGACAAAAATAATATAGAACCCCAGTTCTAATAGCAGATGTTTCTCAGAACCTGACACCTATTACACAGAGGTTCGAGTGCCTCCACGCTACCCCAACACCTTTGCGCAACGCGCTTGAGTCTTTATTCATGCTACAAGTGTAAAAAGAAATTTAAAGTATAAATACCTTTTAACAAACAGATCTACATGTTTCGTACACAAAATTGTCGACTTTATGGAGATTGATAGTGATAAACAAACTATTTCCGCAATCTTTTTAAAAGTGAACTTGATAAACCAAAATCTAGAGATCAGGGGTATACATACTGAAGCGGGTGCTTTAATAAAAATATGTCATCTATGAACGTGAATTATTTTTTATTTTGTAAAGCATCTCGTTCCAAATTCTATTTGGCTTAATTATTGCATATATTCTCGCTACGAAAAAAGATTTCTATTGATTCTAAGTTTATGGATGGTAAATAAAATCCTGATGAATAAATTATTCTATTGTTCTTTAAATATTAACAACTAATTATTGATTCTTTAGGCTGAAATATAAACTTAATAAATTCAATATCTCTCTTATTGCAAAAACCTCCCATAAAAATTTAAGAAACCTAGTCTAAGAAAATGGATCCAATTAGAACCAGATCAACTATCAGGTGTTTATGAAATACCTTTCACCAAAGAAGATGAAACATTGCAATATTATGTGGAACAAACAAAAAGTTTAAAGCGAAGATCAAAGAACATATAGCAGATATCAAATACAGCAGGAGAACTATCTAAGATAACTTTATCAGTACTCTACTGTATATTATAGGTAATCTCCTAAGAGCCTTAACGCATACACAAAAAGGTGGCTGTAACTATGGAAATATTAAATATAAAAACCAACCTTCGTACTGAAAATGCAGATTTTATATAAAAAGTAGTGAGATCAAATTAGGGGAAAAATATATGTATTCATGGTATCGCTACAAACAATTAAAATTCTTCGAAATAAGACCATTGGGCATTGACGCACTTCTGCCAACTAGTTGTCTTGCTTGGAAGTCGCCCTGGAATCTCTTTTCCGGAACGTCTTTTAAGCAGCGGTTCCATGGCGGTAACTTTTGAGTTCTGTCTTCCCTCGAGTGAACAGGAAAAAGTCTGTCGGAGCCAGATCGGGACTGTAAGGGTGCCGGGGAAGTCTTGCAATGCCGTTACGGGCCAGATAGTCGCTGACTACGAAGCAGTTGCGGCTTGGTTCATTGTCATGATGCAGCTTCCAACTGGTGGCATTCAGTCCCGAACTCTTTCTGGATCATGGCCAACGTTTCCATAACCGATTTTACGAATCCCAGACAGAATTGAATAGCGTAGCGGTGTTTAATAGAACGTTGCATTTTTAAGCTTAAACCGAGCCTATGGACATGGGTCCAGTAAAACTACGAAACGAAGCTAGTAGGCGACTGACGCTTGGCGCGTGTTGAAGCTGACTTCCATCTACATCCAACCCGCCCACAACATACGTGCTGCGACGTACAGTCTTGTTAGAAAAAAAAATAGGTCTAATTAGTTTTTATACAAATCCTGTATGGGGATATTAACCAGTTTTGAACAGAGTCAAATAAATACATAATTTAAAAACATTTCAGTTTCTTTAAATTCTGCAAGTTGCATTAGCGATTAACCCTTTCAGGGGCAAAGTACTTCTGATGCAAAAATATTAAAATGATTGACTGACACCGGAATTTATAAGAGAAAATGGAAATAAGTAAAAGCTTATCTTTATGTACATTGAATAAAGCAAAATTTAGTTTTAAAGTTCTGGTGCCAATGAGGCATTTAGGAATTAAAATTAACAGGTATATATAATATACCGGCGCCCTTCAAGGGGTTAAACATAAGTGTTTAGCGCATTCTTGGACTGATTTATAAAGAAAAACAAATTATTGTTAATTGCTATTTCAAAGATGATTTATGATAAATATATTTTTTCTACTGTGTGTTACTTTTTGATCGAAAACTTTTCCTATAATGTATACACATCAATTAGAATAGTTTTGTGTCTCGCTACAGCAGAAACACACAATCAGTAATTAAAAAAGAAAAAACTATTTCATTTAATTTTCTGAGCATGGCATAGCTTACAAATTACTTTATTTTCATGTTACATACTGTGAACTTAATTGGAAACTGTATTTACTACTAAAGCATCATGGTGGTAAATATGTTTATGCTACGTATACACTGCACTTGAACACTGGGAGAAAAAAGGCTGACGCTCAAAAACAGAGCTAGAAATTTGAGATTTTTCATACAATGCAATTTGTATGCAGCGAGATATGCAAATTTCTAAAATTTCAAAAACAGCAAAAGTTGGGGTGGAAATTGTACAATGCTCATTAGAAGTGCGTATTCTCGAATGAATAAAGTATTCAGATTTCGAATGAGTGGACAATTTTAATTAGTTTAGCAGTGTAGTCAGTGAGATTTAAATGTGTCCCAGAGTCTCCAATGTCCCTATTTTTAGAAATTGCACAGTTGCAAGAAATATCAAATCAAGCCAAAATTTTCTAAGAAAAGCTACGTGTAAATGTAGTCGTATTGTTAACCCTTTTGGTCGAAGTGATGCAAAAGTGAAACGCTATTCGCAGCAATGGGTGCACAAAACTACATTTTGGTGACTCCGGGAGACCACGAAAAATAACAGCCCGAGATCATGCTATTGGAAGAGCAGTCGCAAGGGCGCATACGACATTCCTGGATACTATCCAGAAAGTTTTCCCCCCATCTCTCTTAGCAACATGTAGTACAGTAGAGTGCCGATTATCGGAACTCAAATTAACCGAACTTCCAATTATCCAAACAGCTAATTTCTCTCAAAATTTTTTAAAAACAGAACTTCGAATTATCCGAACAGCCTATTCCTCTCAAAAAAAAAAAAAAAAAATTAAACGGAAATTCCAATTATCCAAACACGCCATTTCTCTCATTTTTCGGGTAAAGCTTTTGCCACATAATGTTATATCTGTAATCCAAGTGATGGTTCAAAGTGCGATATAGACATTTAAACGACTTTATAGAAAGCAAATGTTAAGAATGCTCTTTTTATCAGAAGAAAGAGAAGAGCCTCATATTCGCAAGATACCATAAAAATTTATTTGAAAGATTATTGTATAATGGCTTCTGATTGCTGGAATCTAGTAAAATCCTCAATATTGAAAGGGCTTGCAATAAAATTTTAAATTAAAAAAAGGCTGATAGTGGATCAGAAAATGAGGAATCTAAAACAATAAAGGAGATGAAAAGAATCCTAAGCTATGAAGATAAGGAAATTAACGAGTGGTTAAATGGTGACGTACATGACCCTGGATATCAGATTTTAAATGATGATCAGATTGTGGATGAGATTCAAGCTGAAAAAGAAATTGAAGGAAATGAAAATGAATGCTCTAGAAATAACCCAAGTCCGTCACATCACGAAGCCTTTGAATGTTTGAAAACAGTTATGAAATGGCTCGAACGACAGAAAAAAGGCTGATCCTATTCAAATAACGTATTTAAGAAGAATTCGAGATATGGCAGCATTCAAAAGAATGTCTTCTTTTAAACAAGCAACAATCAAATGATTTTTTGCTTAAATTATAATCTCTGAAGTTCAGAAAATGATAAAAAGAGAAAAGGAAAATTTTAAATGATAAAATAGTAAACAAAAAATATATTAAAAATTTTAAAAAATATAAAAAACAATTTTTAAACACGCCAGCACTAATTGGTGTTGGCAGTCCTAAGCCTGGATAACGTGTGAAGGCTTTAGTATAGTCAGGAACATCCCTTAAGTTGTCTGTCCATTTTTCCGAACTTTTGCTTATCCGAACTCCCGACTTGTGCGGATAATTGGCGGTCTACTGTATTCACACATATCTTCAACGGTCGACTGGCCAATACTTGCTTGCATTTATATCGGGTCCATTTCGACGTCGACAATTAAACAACACCTATAACGATGTCAAGAAAACCCTCAACAGCATCTGTCATTTTTATCATGTCATTTTTAGGGTCGGATCTTGGTTCAATCTTGACACAAACGACCATAGAATTTTCCTATAGAAAAGATGCACGAAACACCTTTATGTCGATCTTGTTGTTAAGCGGTATATGGCCATCATACTTGAAGTGATAGTTAGGAGTGCAATTTTCATTGTCAGCCCGTACTTCTGTTTGTAATTGATGGTAATATTATTACATATAACAAAGTGAATAACATCTAGAGCTCGTTCTATTGCTTATGGTATTAAATACCAGGGGCTCATTAAACGCAATTGCTCGAATCTGTCTGTAATGTCCAAAGTGATACTCAGATCTTTCTCTATTCGATATGATCGCCAAAATTGTCTCTCATTGAGCACATTTGGGACAGAATCGAAGGTAGCATCGACCGTCTCAATACATGAACGATCTATGTGTATAGTTCTTGCACACGGGCAAAATTTGCCACGAGAAAACATTAGACAGCGGCTTTAAGAATATGAGCAACGTCATGTTAATACTTGAATCGTTGGAGACGGTGACCTATTGAAGTGTAGTCTTCATGTTTCCTTACTTCTGAAATAAAGAACTTATTGCTATGAAAATTAATTTTCCTTGTATTTACATACCCTTTTCTGTACTGTGTATTTCAAAGAAAAAAATCCTTGGAGCGGCTTTCCTTCTTAACAGATATCCTTATATTTCAATGCAATTGCACATAATTTTTATCGAAATTCCTTCCATTTTGGTGTCTGTTATCTGCGAGATAGCAATGGTGTTGTATAGATTTTTTTCTGTATTGCCTGTTTTAAGCAATGTCGCAAAATGTAAGTTAAACTGCACTGTAAAAAAATTATGTAACGTTTCTCCATAAAATTGGTGGCAGCATGCTGCCTCCATTTTTATGGAGTAATTTAATTTGTATAATGGGGTAGTTTAAACTGATATAACTGGTGAAATATTACACATTAGTGTAATGTAACAACAGTTATATCGGTTTAATTACTCAATAAAATGGAGGCAGTAAGGCTGCCATCTATTTTATGGGGTAACGCTACATAATTTTTTTACAGTGTTGTACAGATTTGAACTGTATCACAATATTCCTCACAGAAAAACCCTCAGTGATACAGATTCACTATATAAGAAAACCTAATGGGTTTCTATAACAGAGCAAAAATATAGCTAAGTTCACTAATCTGAGCGGCAAGACAAAGAGAACCAGTCGGTCACAATCGATCTACTACGTTTGACAGTCTATGACAGTTCGCTAATTCTTGGGACCACCTTCAGTGCCTTTGATCCACCGCGTGGAAGATAGCTCACATATTTTCCCACGAGAAGAACTCCGCTCGCGGGCTCCATGTGCAAAAAATAGGCGGACCCCTGGCCCACCACTCGGTGAACAGTTGTCAAAGATTTTTGACAGGAGAAGTCAGCGAGTGGCTGAGAAACTCACTATTGTTTTAGAACTAGATAATTCGAATATATAGGAGACGAGGATGATTTTTAGTTAGTTAGTAATTTACTAGACTCAAGAGAGTAGCTTTCAGGGAGAACCTAAAAAGGGGAGAGAAATTCTCTCCGGGGCGAACTCAAGGTTCACGGGCGATCGACATGAGATGAATAGGAGCCGAGACGGCAAAGAGACGGCATCCAAGCCGGTAACAGTTTACTGACTGCGGTGTTGGCACAGGGTGCCACAGCAGTGAAGAGATCATTATCTCTGGATAACACAATCGAACTATTGATTAATAATATACCTAGCCTTTATATTGTAGTGAGGTAGCTTTTAGCGTTTTTCTCAAAAGGTTCTTTATATGAAAGGTTAAGCTGCCACCTTTCTCATCAGACTATATAAAACTTTGCATAGGAGCACTTCTACATTTTAATTTTATTGTGTTATACTTAAACTGACAATTATTTAGTTTTCAGTATATTAATTTATGAAACCAATAACCTGAATTTAAATTGTTATAGCAGCAGCAAAACAACATTTTAAAAACATAACGTCAAGAAATAGATGATTTTATTACCAATCCTAAAACTAAAGTACATGGAATTTTGCTCTTTTCTCTGTTTACCTTCATTCTACTAACATTTTGTAATTCTAATAGCAATTCTAATAACAATTGTTTCGCATATATTTTTAAAACAACATATATGACTATAAAGCCATCTAATACTAACTAGTTACAATTACAAAGAATCAAGTAAAAGAAAAACTACATGAATTCAAGTACGTAATCACGATGTGCAGAATGTGATACACTTTCCTAACTGAATGTACTCCTTACACATTTCCAGTCATGATTATAGTAATAAACTACAAGTGTCACTACATATATTGGATGCTTTATAATTTATTATTATAACTGGCAATTAGTTTTCAATATATTAATTTATGAAACCCATAACCTGAATTTAAATTGTTAGAGCAGCAGCAAAACAGCATTTTAAAAACATAACATCAAGAAATATAAAGATTTAGGGTAGATATAGCGTATAAATAATTGTATGCTGATAACACCTCATCAAAATAGCACCATATCAAATTTAAATCCAAAATTATTGAGGATTAAAAATGAAACGGAAATATTTTATGTTCTTACAAATAGGAATATTGACAGAGATGATGAATAGCCTTTATCGGGTGATTCATCTTGAAGCCTGTAATTTCCCAAGGATATTTAATATATCATTGATTATAGCGGTATCTTTAGAAGTGACATCGGCAAGTGTGGTAGCAGATCTCATTTGAAATTCTACAGCTCATAAACAGTTCCCTTCTTGTTAAAATGCTATCATCAGAATCAAAATACGATTGAATTTTAAGCATCCAGTTGATTGAGGCAGTCTCTCAAAGCGAGTTATTTATATGCAAAAGTTGTAATGATAGTTTCAAGTCTTTTATTTTAAATCTATCTCCCTGTCTTAATATTATCAAGAAAGCTTTTTCATAAAGCTTTTTATTTCTTTTTAAATCAACGTTAAAAATCCTTCCTCTCTTTTTTCTCTGGAGAGAGGACAGAATATTACGGTTCTAAAAAAAGTTCTGTTCACAAAATATTTGGAATTTTAAGCTGATTTTGTGTATTAACGAGAAAAGTAAGCAAAGTAAGTTCTTGATTTTTTTTCTAGACATCAACACATAGCACTTGAACTTTTTTATAGTATGAAAGTATAGCATAAATAAATAAATAAAATATCTACACTATCTGTTTATATTATAAAGGACAAACGTGTCCGTGCATAACGCTGACGTCATTTTGCAAATGGCAAAACTTGAGTATGAAATTTCAATTTTGCAGTTTTTGCTACTGCAATTTTTTTAATTTCTAAACATCGCACATTTTCAATTTTTACACTGTGACATAGGGAAAAAAATCTACTTTCAAACGCAATTTGTTTGAAAACTCTATCTTAATTGACTGATTTATTATGGCTTTTAAAATAATTTTCAAGCATCATTTTTTTTAAATCTATCTCCAACACGTGAAGGCTCCCTTACGAAATAACCCATTTGCACTTAAAATAATATAAATAGTTGAGCATTTGTCTCTGGCTAATTTTTCATAACAAACTTTTCATTAAAACTTTTCACAAGGTCATCGTTAAAGACAAAATGCTTTAGCGAGAAAAATTATATTTCTCTAAGCATTTATTTTAATTCATAAATAGAAAATGCTTTTGTAGAAATTTGCCAAAACAAAGTCATTTTTGTATTTCACCCAAATGACGTCATTTCTACCATCTACGAAATTAGAAGTCAAATCTTGGAAGAACGAATTTTGAAAAGCTTTTGGCAAATAAAGTTATAGAATAGGAGCGTTTTTATTGGGAAAGATTTTGACTTGAATTGCAAATATATTTAGTTAATTGAAATATTGCATTTAATAAAATTAGCACTATAATTGCCTTCTAAATTTAAAACGGAGTTAGATTTCTTTTTGTCCAAAACAATTGAATGATCTCATGCAATTTGAAAGCATCGGGTTGCCACGCAACTAGTATATATAAGATCCTAATGAAACGTTTTTATGAAACGAATTTGTGTAACGAATTTATGAATAGAATATATGAAATGAATTTGTGAAACGCTCAGATATATAGTTTATAGTATAGTTTTGATAGATAGACAAATATATAGATAGACGGACATACAAACAGATAGATAGAAAGAGACAGACAGACATATAGATAGATAGAGGGAGAGATAAAAAAGACCAGAGAAACAAGTAGATTGACACATAAACTGGGGACTAGCTAGACAGACAGACACACAGATAGATAGATAGACAGAGACAGGTCGATAGACAAATATATAGAAAAAAAACAGTACCGGCCGAAGTAATAAACATTCATAGCTCCGGGGATTGGCGTACAAAGAGCGTAGGGGATAAAGTGCCCTAGTCATTAATAAAAGTGTAGTAAAATTTGTATAGTAAAATATATTAATTATGATACATTTACCTCATTGTAAAAAAATTTCCGGAAGGTTCCGGACGAAAGTGGCGGCATTAAGATGATAACTGTTATGAAAGGTTTCGGAGTATATATTACAGAATGTTTCTGAAAAATTGAATGTTTCACTACTTTTTTATGAAAGGTTTCGGAGTATATATTACGGAATGGTTCTGAAAAATTGGAATGTTTCACTACTTTGTTGTGAAACCTAACAGCAAAAAGCCGTGGCATCTTAATACCACCATTTTTTTCCGGAACCTACCGGAAATTTTTTTTACAGTGCTGCTTTATTTTTATAATATCGATATCAGCTCTGTAAATATTTGAAGGTTAACTATTCAAAAAGGAATTGAGAAAAAAAAAGTGCAATATTCATAAATTAAGTTGCACTTTCCAGCCTAATTAACAAAATCAAAAGAATTGACTTGTTTAGTAACACTAGATCAGTCACAATTGAGATTTTAAATTTGAAACAGATTTTCGTCCGGGCGATTGTGCTTTAACGAAGGGAATTGTTTATGAATTATTAGAAATTTCAAATAAGTCTTCTTTCCAGATTTGTTGATCACAATTTTAAATATACCGCTACAATTATTGATAAATTAACGTCAAAACACCAGATCTATTTAACAAAACGAATTATTTAAATGCAGTATTTAAATATTAAGAACAAAGAAATAATGAGTAATACAATAATAATAACGATCATGATGTAGTTGTTTGTGTCCGAAGACCATCTTTAAACCACTATTATTTAAAATTTCAACGTTAATAAAAATGCGAAAATTAATTTTTAAGCAGTTATAACTTCATCTAAATACTTCATTTCAGACTTAAATTTTTACTTCTTTTTACGTCATGATACATGGCAATATTAAAAGTTACATGTTTCATCATGTACTGTGCATTTTAAAAATGTGAGCTTTGTTCCAGATATGAAAAAAATACAGGGTGCAAAGGAAAGTCCCTTTAACCAGAAAATACTTGCTAACGGAGAGAGCTACAGCTATGCAAGTGAGGTAACGGTATAGTAAATCGACTACGCCCGATTTAATGCAAACGACAGCAGCACCCCTAGTGGCGAAATTTGGAAGATAGCCATTGCAAATCGAAAACGAAAAGAGATAAAGCAAAATTTCCGACTAGAAAGTTTTAAAGGATCAATTAGTTGGAACGAAACGACATTTAGTTCACACGGATAAGATAACTCGTCACCTGTATACCCAAAAATGCCCGAAATCGATGCACTCTATTTTGTGTAAACGTTTGAATGGAATAGCCAGAAGTAAGACGAAATACGCACAATTTGTTGTATAAATACGTACTTATCTCAATAAATTTTGATAACATCACACACACACACACACACACACACAAAAAAAAAAAAAAAAGACAAACTGTCTCACAGTGATAAAAAGTATGTTCGAAAAGTTCGCCATTGCTCACGATACACGTTTTTATTCGTGAGAGTAAATCTGCATGCACGTTTCTCAGCATGGAACATCTATTACGAGCCTCTTTAATACGACGACATAGATAACCCTTTCAAAGGCGGTGGCTAGACGATCTAACCACCTAATTTTAATTCCAAAACTGGCAAATGACACCAATAATACTTTAATAAAATGTTGCTTTTGTAATAAAAGCGAAAATTAGCGGGGTTTTATTTTCTAAGAAATTCGTTTGAATATTCTGGTGTCAGTCAATTATTTCATTATTTTACGAATATAATTCTTATGCGCCTGAAAGGATTAAACTAAAATTTTAAACGTATTGGAAATTAAATTTTTACAGACATTGCAGTACAGTACAACGTCATTATTTGCAATTGCGCACTGCTACATTTCCAAAATGTGAATAGGCAAAGTAGAATTGTCGCTCATCGATTTCGGACATTTTTGGGTATACAAGTGTCGATTTATCTTATCCGTGTGAACACAAATGTAGTTTCGTACTAATTAATTGATGCTCTAAGACTTTCTAATTGGAAATTTTGCTCTCTCTCTTCGTTTTCGATTTGCAATGGCTATGTCCAAATTTCGCCACTAGGGGCGCTGCTGTAGTTTGCATTAGGTTGGATGAAGTCGCTTTACTATACTGTTATCTTGCTTGCATAGTTGTAGCTCTCTCCGTTCGCAAGTATTTTCAGGTTAAAGGGTATCAGGTAAGGGTGTCTTTGCACCCTGTATACTATAGACAATACTAAGTCGAATAGTGTATATTGTTTTGGACAAAAACGTAGAATTGTAAATGATGTATCTATGGAAATAATTCTTTTTTTTTATTATATTAATAAATTCCAAAATGTTATTGGGTAAATACATGGACTTTTCTTAGTTATGGGTAGATGATAGTAATATGCAAATTCGATAAAACTTTCGCGTGAGGAAGATTGAACATTTCAGTGAAAAGACAAATTTTTGAGGAAGTTAATTTGAATTAGTTCCTTTACTGTGAGGTTATTACAATACTGTTCCTACACCACCTAATTTAAAGGCAAAACTTGTATTATCATTGAATTTGATTTAATACGAAGGTGACGCATAAATCACGGTAAACGTGATAATATAAAAACATTATCACGTTTTTGTGCTCTCAAAGAAATGAATGCGCAGGGTAAAATATATATATATATATATATATATATAATATATATATATATATATATATATATATATAATATATATATATATATATATATATATATATATATATATATAGTTAAATTCTTCTGCTGAATATGTATTAAAACAATATTTTACTACATAATCTATAACATTATTTTTATTAATAAATAAGTAATTATGTTTAAAGATATAAATATATAATCACCCTTAAAAAATTTTTAATATTAACCTCCATTTGCATAGCAGTTTAACGTTAAAATGAAACCAAAATAAATAAAATGTCACTATTTTTGCAGATTTCTCACTCTACTATTTTGTTTCTTATGTTCCCTATCCCACATTACACCGAAAAATTAAGACTATCTCTCAAACACCCATCCATTTACAGCAAAATGTATTGTTTATCTTGGAATTCTATAAAATAAAAAATAAAAAAACTCTAGCGCGTTTTTATGCTTTTAAAGAAATGAAAGCACAGGGTAAAAATATATTTTTACATTTCTGCTGAATATGTATTAAAACAATATTTTACTACATAATCTATAACGTTATTTTTATGAAAAAAATAAATAATTATGCCTAAAGATTTAAATGTATAATCATCCTTAAAAAAATTTAACATTGAAAGTCCGTTCGCATCACAATTTAATGTTAACATGAAATAGAAATAAATAAAAAGTCACAGTTTTTGCAGATTTCCATTCTACTCCTTTTGTTTCTCATGTACCCTATCCCACATTTTAAACCGAAAAGCATGTTTTTATGTTTCCAAAAAAATGAAAGCTCAGGGTAAAAAAAAAAAAAAAAAAAAAAAAAAAAATCATTCTTCTGCTCAATACGTACTAAAACAATATTTTACAACATAATCTATAACGTTATTTTTATGTATAAATGAGTAATTACGTCTAAAGATTTAAACGAATAATCACCTTAAAAAAAGAAGAAAAAAAATTAAGATTAACCTCCGTTAGCAGTTTAACATTAAAATGAAACCAAAATAAATAAAAAGTCACTGTTTTTGCAGATTTCTCCCTCTACTCCTTTTGTTTCTTATGTTCCCTAACCCACATTTTAAACCGAAAAATTAAGAATATCTCTCAAACACCCATCCATTTACAGCAAAATGTATTGTTTATCTTGGAATTCTAAAAAAAAAAAAAAATTCTCTAGCACGTTTTTATGCTCCCAAAGAAATGAAAGCTCAGGGTAAATAATAATAATTAAAAAAACTGCATTCTTCTGCTGAATACGTACTAAAACAATATTTTACAACATAATCTATAACGTTATTTTTATGAATAAATAAGTATGTCTAACGATTTAAATGTATAATCACCCTATAAAAAAATAAAAGGTTAACCTCCGTTCGCAGCACAATTTAACAAAATGAAATCAAAACAAATAAAAAGCCAAAAAAAAAAAAAAAAAAAAACTCCAGCACGTTCTTATGCTCCCAAAGAAATGAAACCGCAGGATAAAAAAAAAAATAGTTTTTATACTTTCTTCTGCTGAATACGTATTAAAACAATATTTTACTACATAATCTTTAATGTTATTTTTATGTATAAATAAGTAATTACGTCTAAAGATTTAAATGAACAATCACCTTAAAAAAAAAAGAAGAAGAAAAACTTAAGATTAACCTCCGTTCGCATTGCAATTTAACATAAAAAAAAAAAATAAATAAATAAATAAAAAGTCACTGTTTTTGCAGATTTCTCACTCTACTCCTTTTGTTTCTTATGCTGTTCCCTATCCCACATTTTAAACCGAAAAATTAAGAATATCTCTCAAACACCCATCCATTTACAGCAAAATGTATTGTTTATCTTGGAATTCTAAAAAAAAAAAAAAATCTCTAGCACGTTTTTATGCTCCCAAAGAAATGAAAGCACAGGGTAAAAAAAATATTTTACATTCTTCTGCTGAATATGTATCACCGTCAAATCCTGCGGGACTCAGATGCGAGAAACGCAGGAGTTCAAGATCCGTGACAATTTTGCGTATTCAACGGCGCGGCGGGCCGTGTAATTGCGGAGCGGGGCCCGGTTATTATTTAGGAAAGGGGGGCCCCATGTGGCCTCCGAAAGATAGGGTCCTGGCAGTGACGAAGTGCATGAGGCTCGCGCCAAATATTTCAACCCGGTCAGGCCTTGTAGAGGAATATTTATATTCAAAAAGGAATGTCAGAAGATAGTCTCTTTTTTTCAGCTTGTGAGACAAGGAGTAGAAGATTAAACATATGTTTTCGAGATAACGATGGAAGTCTGTTGTCTAAAACAGAGCTAGATTTAAGACAGATGATTCTAAACAAGCATTCTTTGGAAAGGAGGATGTCCATTCTTAGTTTATCCGCAAACAGAAAGTAAACAGAATAATGTGGTTTAATTTATAACTGAATCAAAAAATGGTAAATTTTTAATTAAAATTGCATTTGTAACACTTTCCAACACATTTGAAAAGTGTTTATAAATTCGGTTTGACTCTCTGACCATCGATCCGTGCTTCAGCCCCGTAAATGTACTCGGATTGGCGTGAAAATTTTATATGTTATTAACGTTTATTGCAGCGCGATCGCTATTGAAAATAAAGTATGTAGCATTTACAGTTCATCAACAGAGACTGTTATAAGTATTCCGTTACATAATGCTCAATAGGAATAATGCATTTTGATCATGTTTCACTATTTCAAACCTAATAAAATTGATATGCATTTATGAAGTGTACAAAAACATGCTTTCTGTAGAATATGGGGAGAAAAGTGTCTATTATTCCTTTACAGGTTTACAGAAAATAATTCTGTTACATGCTATATGGAGAAAAATTGTTTGCAGTGTACGATTTTTGGGTGTCCCAAATTTACCTTTACAGCCTTAATACTCCATGAAACCTTAACGAAATAAGACAGCGAAGTTAGGGTTTGTGTGCGCATAACAACAACTCATAAAGTTTTATTTGCACAAAAGGAATGTTTTTTCTTTCACGTACGACTCAGTAAGATACATAACTGGTGATGGCTACACCGCAGGTAAAGGCTCAACGGCGAAAACTAGCCTTTTTTGAGGCCGGGACAAACATGGATTTTGGCGCCACTCCCCCCCCCCCCCCCCCACAACACACCCCTTTTCCTCCACAAAGAGATTTTACAAAGTTTCTAACTGCCGACGACTTATTTTAAAATTTAAAATATGTAATCATTAAATACGTCCTATTGAACTACATTATGAGCTTTGTCAAATACTACTCTTTAAACAGGTTTCCATCTTAGCAGAATATTTGTTGACATTCTTTCTGTTGAAAAAAAAAATATATATATATATATATTTATATTTAAGATCGGATTTCGTTACAGACAGATTTCACTTTCACAGATTTTACGGTAGTTGTAGTATTACAACTGGGCGTTTGAAGTCTCAGTGATATGAATTAAGAGACTGCATTAGTCACGCGAAGACATTCCCAAGCTAAACTTATGGGAGCATTCTTGACAAATACCTCGCTTCCGTCTTATTACTTTTATTATTATTATTTTTTTTTTCATGGGATATCTGAGGTTGATATATAATGTTCTGCTTTTGTACTTTTTTGTGACTTTTTTTTATATTCGGACACTTACATTTTTGGAAAACTGTTTGTAACCGGTTCTGAAATTTAAAGTACCCTCATATTAAAAAAATGCAACCAATTCAACCAAAATCGGAAGAATAAAGATTCACAATGTTAGATATTGACCTCAGGTACCATGCGAAAAAAAAAAAATTAAAATATTAAAATTCAAACGAGAATTCTGAAAAGAATGCCTCCATAGGTTTAACGTGCAAGTGTTTTCGAGTGAGACTACACTAGTCAACCGAAGAAATTGGAATGCTAATGCTAATAAGAGTGTTTTTTTTTTTTTTTTTTTAATTTCTCGCTTGCATTTTAATAGTTTTAAGGGATTTTTTCTTTTTTGGCATAGAATAGCTGAAGTTGAATTCTAACCGTGTTAGTGTTTACTTTTTCGATCTGCAGATATTTTGTTTAAAATAGTTTTCCGTTTGGAATATTCCGACTGTGAGACATTTTTATCCAAATTGAATATATATATATATGTTATATAAAATTTTTACTTTTACTATTCATTTAAATTATTCTAAATTGCCGGCATATTCATTATTTCCCTTTCTTTTAATACTCTCTATTATTTGTTATTATTTAATTCCTATAATTTTTAAAACGCGTATCTTAATAATAGTGTTATTCAAAAACTTAATATAATCTTTTAATCCCTTCATTAATTTTTCTTCGGCTACCAAACGTTAAATTCTGAGCGCAGTTACTTTATTTTTCGAATGTTTATAAAAGCCATTTTTACATTTTTATTTTATTTCATCTCATTTTCCCGCCAGCCGGGCAAGCGTCAGCCTATTCACATCGGAATCCTTCCATCAGCAACGCCGGGATTCCTTTCTGTGACGTTTCTAGATCGCTCTCCATTGGTTGAGTGACGAATCGCAGTTTCATTCGAGTCTCGCTCATGAATTTGTTTGGTTAGCCTGAAGTTTGCATTTCAATTGGAATTCCTCCGCGTATTCTAATAAAACACTCGAGCATGAGCTCAGAAGAAGATTTTTTGGGCTGTTTGATTGATTACGTAATCTGTTACTTGGTGACCTAAGTCACGTAGAATATTAATTCGTTATTTAACGCCTTTTTCGCATGAATAACTAGCTCGTGCTCAAGCAGGATGGCTCTATAAATCTCATCCTGTGGGAATTGGTTACGTTGATATGTTCTGATGGAATAAACAGTTTCCGATGGCTACGTTTCTATGTTTTAATTGGGAAAACCCTAGATTTCTTCATAAGCCTTTTTTCACCACTCATGCGGCCTAGTTTGCCTTGACTTCATCATGAATCAGTGCTTGTTTTGATTGGACTTTACCAATCTCATCACTATCAACAATCGATAGAGTTGATTAAATAAGTCAACTGAAGTATTACATCGGTCCACAGCTGCTAAATTTCCACAGTGTTGACACCTCCAATAACGATGCTTGCACTAAGAGGTACGACTGCTATACAACGTCACCAATGGCTGATTAAAATATGGTACTAATCCAGAAATATGGCGTAAAAAGCACGACGTGATTGTTCGACTTAATAACCCATTTATTTGTTTCGTAATATATATAAACATTTTTATATCAAAAGACAAGCAAAGTCGTCGTTTAGTGTCCCTTCACCTTTTTGTTCTAGCTACCGGAGCACGTGCCCCCTCTGAATTTTTTCACGAAGCCCCATAGGGGACCGTCAACAAATTTAAAAAGAACAAATATCTTTTGGATAACCCTGTAAAAAGTGTTCAAACTTGAGATTATGATTAAGTGGCTTATAGTAATATACTGTGTTCATTTTTATGAGGGTAGCATGTATACTAGTAAAGAAATTAAGGTTTTTATAAAAACAGTCTCAAATTTCGCCAATTCTTTTGCTTATAAATTGCAGAGTTCTTAATATAAAAAAAGTTCTTTTCAGAAATTAAGACAAACAACATTGTACATAATACTCAGCAATCAGAATTAAAAAATAATAAAAATTGGATGGAAAATGAGCAGGTTTACTAAAAAATGTTTCACTGCGCATGCACGAATGCAACCAAAATATAATATGCATAATGTATTAGCTAAGTATATAGAGCAACTTTTTTGAAAGTCTCAAAATCATAGCTTGAAAATCTGAAAATTATCGTCGATAGAATAAGCTCGAAATCCGATGTTCCCTAAAAGAAGCAAAAAGATCAGGGGTTAATCAAATATCTGTTGATTAATGCCAAGATATTGCACACAATATTGCACGTACTACTATATTTGGATGCAGGTCCTCATCTTTTTGCTTCCTTGAAGATACTGAAGATCTCTCACGAAATTGCACTACTTGTGTAAATTTGAAAAATAATCCTCCCAAAGTTGATACACATCATTGAGAATGGCCTACAGCTCCATGGCAAAGAATTCATATTGATTATTTTGGTCCTGTTATGGGAAAAAATGCTTCTTTTAGTGGTTGATGCCCATAGCAAATGGCCAGAAGTTTTTATTGTTCCTAGTACAACTTCAGAAAATACAATTACTTGTCTCTCTTCACTTTTTGCACGATACGGTTTTCCAATTTCTTTAGTATCAGATAATGCTAAACAGTTTACATCTGCAGAATTTGAGATATTTTTGAAAAATCATGGTGTAAAACATAAGTTCGGTGCTGCGTACCATTCAGCTACAAATGGTCAGACGGAGAGAAATATGCAAATTCTTAAACGTGGAGTAAAAGCCTTAGCTTCCGAACCTGGTACTTTACAAATGAAATTAAATAGCTTCCTTTTGCAATATAAGAAGATGTCTCATGTTACAATAGGGAGAGTCCTGCCTCTCTATTTATAAAACGTCATATAAGAACAGAAATAGATTTGATAGTACCAAAAGTTACAAATTTAGTTCATGATAAACAAGATGCAAAAAAGTCCAGAGTTAAAATAAAAGAATCTGAAACCAGAAAGTAGCTGTAAGAAATTATACTCCAGAAGCCAAATGGAAAATTGGTCAAATAATAGCAAGAGAAGGAAAATTACATTATACAGTTCAAGTTCGTTCGAATATTTGGAAAAGGCATGTTGACCAAATAACAAATGTAGGTTCAGAGATTTCTTTAGTTAATGATTTAAATTCTGAAGAAAGTGATACAGGAAATTCCAGACGTGAAAATGCAATTGTGAAACAAGATGATTCTCCACCATTGCAGCCTAGTATCACAGATCTGTAACCAGTTGATTTTCATGAGCCAGATACTCCAGGTCCTACACCAACTGACTTTCATCCTGATTCTTGAAGTCCGAATTCGACTATTTTTTAAATACCCATATTTTTATCAAAACAAGCTGTAACAAAAATATTTTGCAATAAATCTGATAAACAAGATTCATCTCCCATAAGTAAGTAACGATTTGAAATTCGTTATTTAATTTTTAACAGGGATTCTCTAAATGACTTTGTCTGTTTCAAAAAAAAAAAAAAAAAAAAAATCAAATTTAGCGATTTTACGATAATTATGGAAGCTATTGTCTACAATCGCAAAATATTTAAACAAATAAATGAACAATACTTGTTTCTTTAACAGTACAACATTTAATGCATGCATTTTAAATTAAAGTGATTCCAAATATAAAATGAAATGACTTTTCATTGTATTCTCATCGGGAATACAACCGTGTATATCATTTTTTATAACTTTAACACATCAAGAACTGAGTAAAAATTGAGACTACAAAATTCTATCTTTACATATTAACTACTTACTAATTTTTATGCGTTCTTTTTCATTACATTAAAAAAAACAATTAAAATGGAGCTTATTTAAATAAGCAACATTTGATAATATATATCAAATAATATTTTATCTTTTTTTATATATAAATTAAAATAAAAACACATAACTAACTTCTTTTACTCTATGGAAAAGGACAGAGATGAATTCCATCAGAAAAAAATTTCTTACAGTTTCGAAAACTACAGCTATTAGATGGCCAACATTTTGCTATTTTAACAAATAATATTAGTTCTAAAAAGAACTGTTTTTATTTAAATAATTATGTATAATACTTAAATTAAATAATCGCGAATAAAAATTAATAGAATATTCTATACTCCCATCATATAAGTACCACAAACAAATGAAAACACGGTGTTTTACGCTCGCGCAGTTATTTCATAGATGTACACATGGCCTGATTAATGCACGGGCCTCCGGGGCCTCGGCCCTGGGCCCACCAATTTCAGGGGCCCACAAATTTGTGTGTATTTTCTCCCAATTTAAGTTTTTCCACAGTTTGCATTTTATATTTTGGTCCCTGACGTAAAAACAAAGTTTTACTGTAATAAAAAACCTTCATATTTAAATTTTCTGTAAAAGTCCTTTTCAATTTGAGAGTACCTATAATTTTCAAAACTTGCCGTATCCAGAAAATCAGATTTGGGGAAAATGCCAAAAACTGCATACTGTGTCTATTGGTTTCAATATAAACGAGAATTTTACAATGTCAGAATTATAGTTTAAAATTATTACTAGACTGTTAGGGAAAACACAATTTTTATGATTTTGGATAAGGCGAGTTTTGAAAAAGACGTCCTCATTTATTCTGCAACATAAACTGTGGATCATAGATGTTTGTGAATTATACAAATCCTTATTTGAGAAAGTGGACGGTAATTCATTTTCTTGATTATTCTTGTAAGTTGATTTTTTTTTTTTTTTTTTTTTTTGTAAACTTGAAACTTTCACTCAAACAACTTTGTCAACTCATCAAATAAACCTACTTTTTTTCTGAAAGTGTTGCCGGGAGGGGGGCCCAACTTTTTAACAAGCCCTGGGCCCAGCTTCAGCTTGATCGGGCTCTGGATGTACAATTAATAAATTATCCACAATGAAGAAAACAGTTAGGTATATTCCTGTAGTTTAACCCCGTCCGCTACGTGGCGTGTGACCTTGATTGTTATGACCTCGTCTTTAATCTTGCGCCCATTTAAGAAAAGACACTTACTTTATATTCTGCTTTCCTAAAAACCGATATTCGGGTTTGACAAAACAGTTTATAATAATAACTACACTGTAAAAAAAAATCTGTAGTTCTACAGATGTAAAGTTACATGCTTACTAAACTTTCACCTGTAACTGCACGGAAAAAGCTGCAAATCTACAAAACTAGTTTTTGTAAAGCTACAAAAATCTGTAACTTTACAAATGAATCTGCTAAAATTTCAGTAATCTTACTAAACTTTTATTTGTAACCCTGGCTGGAGTTACATGAAATGTTTTCGGAATCCCAGTTTCCAAAAAAATTCTTAGTAACCTTACAGATTTTTTGGTTTTCGGCGCAAAAGTGTGTCTGTTACATGAAATTTTGTTGTTGCCGTTACATGAAAAGTTCTAGGAATCCAAGTTTTCTAGAAAAACTTTAGTAACTTCACAGATTTTTTTTTTACAGTGTAATTAACGGAACTATTTATCTTTGAAAATAGATTTTGAAATATATAATCTTCTTACTCTTTTCATTAGAAACAATTTTAAATTAGTGAATATTAATTTATATTACTATTCACTTATCATTCACTGATTCATTCATTCATTTATCTTATATTAATTTTTAAATTAATGAATTTAATTTTTTGTTATATCTATTATATATTAAAATCTTAATATTTTGTATTTCACTACATTACTCATAGAATATGGAATGCAGCGCGATTAAATTAGCGCTAGCTATCCATATAGATACAAGATTGTCATATAAACTCTTAGAATTATAAAATTTGAGTTAGTTTCCAAAGTATATGTATATATATATATTTTTTATTTTAATGGTATTACTTTATGATGGCAAAAAATTCCCCATTTTTTTTTTTTTTTTTTTTTTTTGAAAAAGGAAAGAAAGACAAAACAAAGGGAAATAATTGAATATCGTCTGCTTTCCGTACTATTGAACCAAATATTACGGAGTTTTGTATTGTTTTTATAAATCAGATTATTGATTTTTAGTTTATATTCTATGTAAAGAATATTAATGTTGGCTTACTTCCGCATTTACAAAAATCATTATCAAAATACTTAAAGATTTAAATATCATTAACCATTATGAAAAAGTATTTTCCGAATTCATTTAAAGTGTATTTGAATGGAATGTGATAGAACATGCAGTTGTGAGCACGGAGTCTGAACATAATACTATGCTAAGATTAAAAGTTTTTGTCTAAACTGTAGCAACTCGAAGCACAGATTCAAGTTTTTGTCCCAAAATCCTCTTAACTAATGAAGTTTTACTGCCCGTATATATCACAATTCTCTTATAAAAGCATCAAAAATCAGAAACTTTTAAAATGTAATTTTTAGTTACTTTACATTATAAATATCATTTCTGGCTCATAATAAGAAATTCAATAAAATAAATATAAATCTAATAAATAAAGGCACAATATTGCGTAATGGTACACAAAATACAAACTTTAATAAAGCTAAAAGTTGATTTCTATGTTTCGAGCCGTTTCTACAGCCGTCTTCAGGAAAATATGATGGTAAAAAGGCTCCAAATGATTTTGGTATTCAAATCATTGGTCAAGTTTCGACTACTTATTTCTTGCACAGAAAGCTTTCGTCTCTGAACTTTGAGCCTTTTTACCATCATATTTTCCTGAAGACGGCTGTAGAAACGGCTCGAAACGTAGAAATCAACTTTTAGCTTATTAAAGTTCGTATTTTGTGTACCATTAAGCAATATTGTGTCTTTATTTATTATATTTTATGGTGCAATTGTCCAGTATGTATTATTGAAATATAAATCTTTTAAACACTTTCAGTTTGTCTGTCGGTCTGTCCACGCTCTAACTCTCGTAAATATAGTCGTATTTTCATGCAATTGATATATGTTAATGATGGCATTACCATGGCATGTTCGGTATTGAATATGAAGTGTGTAGCATCAATAGTTCATTTACAGAGGCATCCAAAGGAATTCTGTTACATTATGGTTAATGGGAAAAATCGTTTGCAATGTATTTGAATGACATTACGCTAGTTCAAATGTTTTGAAATTGATATAAATTACTGAGTTTCACTACAAGATGATTATTATAGAATAGAACATTCGTTGCATTTATCGTTCATTTACAGGGACACACAAAGGAAATCGGTTACAGTACTGTCTTTGAGAAATAACTGCTGAAAGTGCGTTTTCAATTTCGGTATGCGCGTTTAAATTTTACTAACTTTTTGCATGTTACTTTTTTTGTATAAATTCTATATCTCGTATACAGGACTGCACAAAAAAATTCACGTACCGTTCTCTTTATTAGCAGAAACTGCTGAAGGGAATTTTCAACTTTGGTATGTATTTCCTAACTGAACTATTTTTTTTTTATGCATGTAGTTTATAGATACAAATCTATATATCACATACAAGGGTGATAAAAGAATTCGGATTGTTTTCCGACTATAGATGGGAATTGCTGAAATTGGGTTTTCAAACATGCTAATGCGTTTCTAAATGGTTCAATTAGACATCCTCACTTCGACTTATTAAATTGTGAAGTTTTGTTACATTATTCTGAGTGTGTTGGAAAGTGTTTCCTAATCGATGCGTGAAGCACTTTTTTTTTCTTTCTTGTTTTAATATAGAAAAAAAAACATTTATTTCCCCCCCCCCCCCCAAAAAAAAATCAAACAATATCACGCAATGCAAATTCAACACCTTGGGTTGCTACGCCAGCTAGTTTAATTTGATTCACGCTCATGTATTATAACATGTTCTATTTAAGGAGACCGGGAAAGCCCTATCTCCGCCATGTTAACCCTTAAATGCCGGGTGTTGCTTTTCGGCAACATACCCAATTTAGGTTCTAAAATACTATTAGAATAATATTGTAGCTATAATGCCTAATGTTGCCAATAAAATACATTCTGAAGATATTATTAAATCGATTTTCAACATGCAGATGGCAACACTTGTGCTGTTTAAAAATAAAGATAGATTTATTTTTTCAATTGTTGCTACTTGTTCTTTTTGTTTTGTTTGGAAGCTTGCGAAATACCCTATTCTGACCTGCAGTGAGCAAGTGAAATTTATTTCTTATTATAGTTCCTAAAATTTTGTGTGTTTAATATTATAGAATTTTATCAAGGGAAATTATTTTTTCAATTAAACACCAGTATTGCCGATTAGTAACAAACTGTTTTTTAGCCGTAAACTATACTTAAAACAAAATATGATTTTTTAAAGCATTTTTCCCATGATTTATTTAAAAAATGAAAGCCGAAAAACATTATTACAATGATTTTTGAAAAATCAGGCATTTAAGGGTTAAATTCACCAACTTTATGTACCTTTTTCTAAGAAATGGGGATGATAGAGGTCTAGAGTAATTAGAATAACATGATTTACGTATTTTAACAGACCATTTTCTTTCTAAGTGAAACTCAAAATTAATTATTTATTGAAAATAATTTTTAAATTAGCATTTTGGGTAAGATTTCACTGCCTAAAATAAATAATTCTCAACAAATCATTAAATCCCTGAGTTAAAGTATACAATATAACAAGATATAATTATTAAAAAATCTGAGTTCTTAAGTTTAATAGATATTGAAAAAAAAAGAAAAACATGAAAAATCCAAATTTTGAGAAAAAGTCAATAAAAGATTTAAATAACCATTAAGCTGTAAAGTACTCTTAGAAAGAACGAATAATTTCAACACTTATTTTTTTTTTATATATATAAACATGTGTAAAACATCGTTGGAAAGATAAAAGTTTAAACTATTTAATGATATAAAAAAGTAAAAATCGATTTTTTGGTTAGCAAAAACATTATTAGTTATATTAGCACTTCCAACAGTTACTTTTGTAAAATTCACCCAAATAGCACATTGAAATTTTCTAAAGTTGAAAAAAAATATTGAATTGCTATGTAATTTATAACAGGCTTATAGCCTATAACACAATCAAACCGTTTCTTGTAAAGCTGTAAAATTGATTACAGTAACCTTTTTAATGTTTCTTCCATAATATTATCATTTTTCAAACAAATTGAACTCGACTTAAAATAATTTACTAACAAGCTAATGCCTTTCTTCCCTTATTTGGAGACTTTCAAATTATAGATTAAATACAAGAAAGAATGCTAGATGCTGAAAGCATTTAATTTTGCCATCTTATGGCAGGGAACATTAATTATTGTTGAACTGGTTGTTTCATCAATCTTTGTTAAGTATTTTGAAGTGCTTTCATCCGTTAGATATCGACTCTTTAATCAATTGTCATTAATCAATAAAAGTTGATTCGCGAAAACAATATGTTGGATAGATATGCATTCTTTTTTTTTTATAAAGTCTGTTTAATCTTTATTTATTGCATTTGATACATTACATAGCTAATTTATTGCGTTTATTATATTAGCATAAAAATCATAAAAACTCTTCTACACATTGACTCAACTCAGACATGAGAAAAAGAACGTTGGATTAAAAGGCTGTATACAGAGTGTCCACTCTTAAGGGACTACTTCAGTCACTTGGAAAGACTCGCTCGCTAACGTTAATCCCATGGAAGCAATTTTTTAAGATATCTCGTTTGCATTTTAATATTTTTAAATGTTTTTTGTCATTGGATAGCTGAGTTTGATATCTACATCTGCCTTTTTTTACTTTTTCGATTTTGTTTGCAGATTTTTTTCAAAAAGAGTCTTTTACTTTCGAAACCGGTTCCGAAAATGAAAGTATCCTCATTAAAAATATCTGTAAACAAAATCGAAAATAAAAACTGGCCTTTGTATAGATCAATATCAGCTATCCAATGCAAAAAAATTACTTAAAAATATTGAAATATAACCGAGATATCTTTATAAAATTCTTCCATAGGATTAGCATTAGCGAACGGGTCTTTTCGAGTGACTGAAGTAGCCTCTTAAGAGCCTACACTAGTCACTCAAAAAGACCCAGATGATGATGTTAATCCTATGGGGATGTTATTTTCAAATATCTGGCGGAATTTTGATTTTTTTTTTCATAGGATTGCTGAGGACGATTTACAACCGGGCTATAGTTTTTAGTTTTTACTTTCTTCTATCTTTACAAGAAGAAAGTATTGGTTTCGTGAAAATTTTCGAATTCCAGTTTTCGGCGGATTTACACCTTTTAGGGGTCAGAGATTCCGAAAAACATGTTTTTACAAAATGTCTGTCTGTGAGTCTGTCTGTCTGTCTGTCTGTCTGTCTGTCCGTCTGTCTGTCTGTCTGTCTGTCCGTCTGTCTGTCTGTATGTGACACAAATTTTGTGGGCGCTCTATCTCAAGAACTAATGCACGGAATTTAATAAAAAATGATATTCAGTTAGACCCTGATATAAATTGGTGCTGATTAGTTTTTGGTGTAAATCGCTCAACAGGTGGCGCTGCTATGCAGCATTTTTCACGATTTCTGCAATAGCTCAATCTCCAGAACTAATGCACGGATTTTCATCAAACATCAGATTCTGTTAGTCCTTGACATGAATTGAAGTTTTATGCATTTTGGTGTAAATCGCTCAATAGGTGGCGCTGTTGTGCAGCATTTTCCACGATTTCTCAAATAGCTCAATGTCCAGAACTAATGCACGGATTTTAATTAAACTTCAGATTCTGTTAGTCCTTGACATGAATTGAAGTTTTATGCATTTTGGTGTAAATCGCTCAATAGGTGGCGCTGTTGTGCAGCATTTTCCACGATTTCTCAAATAGCTCAATCTCCAGAACTAATGCACGGATTTTCATCAAACTTCAGATTCAGTTACTCCTTGACATGAATTGATGTTTTGTACCTTTTCGTCTAAATTGCTCAACAGGTGGCGCTGCTGTGCTGCATTTTTGTGATTTCCACAATAGCTATAGCTCCAGAACTAATGCACCGATTTTCATCAAACTTCAGATTCCGGTATACCTTAATATGAATTAGTACTGTTTGGGTGCAAATCGCTCAACAGGTGGCGCTGCTATGCTGCAATTTTCAGAATTTCCCCTACAGCTCTATCTCAATAAGTAATGGACGAATTTTCATCAAACTTCAAATTCAGGTATACTTTGATACGAATTGGTTCTAAATTGATGTAATTTCTTTTACTATTTAAATGATTTAATTGACGTGATTTATATAGAAGAAAGTTTTGTGATGGCCACAACATACTAGTTTATATTTGACTGCAGATCGTTGGTGTTAATCCATTTTTCTGTATTCACCAAAATGTGTCCGATGCAGCGCCTGCTAGCAGGCTTTTTCCAGCGCGTAGAAAAATGATTGCAGATGTGTTGCTGCGATGCATTCACATTTCTTTCTTTTTATTCACAAATTTCCCGCTTTTCCGAAATTAACAAAACTGCTCTTTTTGCCATAATGAGTTAAAATAAAGAGACGGGATATTTTACAGATTTAGCTGGTGAATTCTTCGATGTTGCAATCAACGTCCGACCGAAACTTCGAATGAGAGATTTTGCATTGCATGCTGTTTGACCCATTTGGTCAATGGCTTCAGAATGGGTGGCAGGTGTTGAGAACGATACGAATTCTTTGCTGTTTAATAAAGTTTAAATTGAGCTTGAAAACATCTAGACGCGGGAAAAGGAGATGCCCTTTGAAATTCTAACAAACAATTTTAAAAAGAAAGATATGCAAAGAAAGCACAGTAATTTCTAGATTTCTTTTGGCAGTATATCGAGTTGGCGCTTTAACGGATGCATTACATTGAAATTCCTATTCGGCAGATTTGTTCACAGACACAATGGGCGGTTAAACGGAAATGGCGTTATTTCGAGATGGCACTAAATCGGGGTTTGACTGTATTATCATTCAAGATTAATTCTTTGTTTGGATAATGCAATAGCATCATAAGGGCAACGTTAAGAGATAATAATACTTTGCTATATCACAGTGATTTCTAAATTCATTTTACAAATAAGACATGAATTTTCATGATTATTATTTTTTAAATTACAGTAGATTTCCGTTACAACGAATTCCACTACAACGAAAAATCCCGTTACTACGAAATTTGACAAATCCCCATTTCAAATTGCATTAACCCCAATGTATTAAAAATTCCGATTTAACGAAGTGCATTTTTTTTAGGAATTCCGTTACAACGAAAAATTTTTATCGAGCTCTTTTTTCTTTTTTTTTTTTTCAATTGCTTAACAGAAATGAAATATACTTCGAATAAAATGTTGAAGATAAAAAATAACATTATTGTTTTGGGGACAGGTGCCATTTCAGAATTTTCTCCCCTTTGTTATTTTTTCTTTTGTCTACTTCTTTCCCTAATTCCTTAACTTTCATTAGCCCATACGCTTCAAAATGATCACTTGACGGAAAGCAGGTGAACTTCACTGTGAAATGACTGTTTGGGCTTATTCTGGGATATCTTTATCGGCAGTACCTGTTGCAGTGTGTTTCTTGCTTCGTTCATTGATAAAATGGCTTGTGTGAAATGAAATTTTCGTTGGAAGAGAAGAAAGTCATAATTTCTGAGATTGATAAAGGATTGCGGAAAACTGATGTGGCCAAAAAAATGGAATAACACCATCGACTTTATCTACATTTCTAAAAGATAAAGAAAAAATTGAGAGACAATTCCAAAATGCAAGCATTGGTTCCCATAGAAAACGAATGCGGCAGTCGCAATTTCAAGGTATCGATAAAGCCGTGTTCAAATGGTTCGAAGATGTTCGTTCACGAAATGTACCTATACATAGTCCTCTGATAAGGCAAAAAGCTCAAGAGTTCGGAACAATACTTGGTATCGAAAATTTCCAAGCCAGTGTAGGTTGGCTCAATCGCTTTCGTACTCGCTATGGAATTGTAATGAAATCAATTTGCGGCGAAGCAGGTGATGTACCTACAAAGACTGTAAATGAATGGAGAGCTGTAGAAGTATCTGCCCTTATAAAGACATACAGCTCCGTTGATGTTTTCAATTCTGACGAAGCTGGAATATTTTATCAACTTGAACCGAGAAAAACATTAACATTTAAAGACGACAAATGCTTCGGAGGAAAAATTTCAAAACAACGAATTACTGCACTCTTTTGTTGTAACAAATCAGGAACCGAGGAGAGAAAAATATTAATTGTTGGTCACTCTGACAAGCCCCGTTGCTTTAAGGTATCCGCACACCTTCGGAAGTGATTTTTGGAAGTTTTTGAAAGTTTCTCTTGTTATCCATTTTTTATACTGACATTTACTTTAAAAAGTTTGAAAAAAATATAAAAAATTTAGCAATTACCCAGAAATAATTTTTTAAGAGAAAAATACTCAAAATTATGTCAAAAATTGGCATTTCCACAAAACGTGATAACTCAAAAATGAAACAATGTATTGGCATTTTGTAAATTGCATAATAATTAGAATAACTTTCTCTGGGACTTAGACTACACACATTATAATCGCATCCCTATATCGGATGATATGGCAGTTAAAGTACTAATGTAATGAAAAATTCGCAAAATTTGTCTCATGATTGTCCTTTATACCGGTGTAAATATAAAACTATTTAATATATTATAATGAGTGTAGTCCATTCCCTCAAAAGACATTTGTAAAAGAAGTACCGAAAATTTCGTGGCATTTCATGCATAATTGTTTGTTTTAGGATGTTTTGCGCATAGTAAAAATCTGATGAACTTCATTTGGAGAAAAAGCTAAAAATAACTTTTAAACCCAATTCAAAAGCTGTAATAGCTGTAATTTTAAACGGCTGCAACTCGGGTTCTATTTTAGATACATACAAAATTTAAGCAGATTTCGATAGATAAAAGATTCAATTTTAATAGTATTCCAAAAATGAAAAATCGATATTTTGATCGAAAATTATGTTTTAAAGGTGTTCGGATACCTTAAGAACTGTCATTCATTGCTTGCAATTATAAATTCAACAAGAAGACATGGATGACACAAGATAGCTTTAATGATTGGCTAGTGCAATTTGACAAAGAAATGAAAGCTAAAAAACGGAAAATCCTTCTCCTGATTGATAATTGTAGGCCTCATAATAGTCCCCCCAAATTGGACTGCATCCGAGTTGAGTTCTTTCCGCCGAATTGCACTTTTATTCTACAGCCTCTAGACCAAGACATCATCCGTGCTGTAAAATCTCGCTATAGAACTCTTTTGCTAAAAAGAATTCTTTGCGGCTTAGAAAATGGGGATAGGCCAAAAATAAATCTCAAAGAAGCTATTGAAATGATCTCTGGTTCGTAGCAAGAAATTAGCGAGAAAACAATTTCTAAATGTAGGAAACATGCCCAGTTAACTGAAACCGAAGAAATGGAATCAGAAATTTTAGATTAGGATGAGTCCTCTGAATTAAACACAATTTGGAAGGCTGCCAAAAAATTAACATCAGTCCCTGATCAGGTGGATTTGGAGGATTTCTCATCTGTGGATGACAATATTCAAACATGCTCTGATGTATCTGATGAAGATATCATTTTGTCCATTAAAACTACATCAAACCAACAAAATGACGACAGCAGTGATGACGATACTAATGTTACCGACGATTCAAAAGTTACCGCTTCGGAAGCTCTCTCATGCTTGGACAAAATGCGTTATTTTGTTTCACATAAAAAAAATGTTCCAGAGGAGGTATTTTCTCACATTCATTCGTTGCACACGTTTTTGTTATCATCAACTACACATTTGCTTGTGCAAACTAAAATCACAGATTTTCTGCAATAATGTACTACTAAATAAAGGTTAGTCCGTAATTTTGTATTTTTAATATTGCATTTTATTTTACTAACTTTTTTATGTTAATTTAACTAGTCTCCCATTAAAATCTTCAAAATGAAAAGTAAATTTATCTTACATAATTAATTTACGTGTATATGCAGTTCTTTAGATAAATAGGAGTAATTCCGTTATAACGAAAAAATCGTTACAACGAAATATTTTAGCGGTCCCGTGAAGTTCGTTGTAACGGAAATCTACTGTATTTGGAAGGTATGGGTTGAGTATTAATTTATCAATAAAAAATTAATATAAAGTCAAAGAATAAAGAAAGCGTTTATTGATCACGTATAAACATTCAAACATGTTATCATTCTTTTAATCTGAGGCATTCCCCGACTTACGTATTATGCGACATATGTAGATTCGCAAATATGTAATAAATCTCAAACATTAGAATTGAGAACATACTGGCAAGTTTTATAAACGTTTATAATTATTTTATAATATTTATTATTTTATTACTCATGTGTATATTAATTCCGTAATCTACAAAATATTTGTTATTTGAAAAGTGTCCTTTCAGCTTGCTTTTCTACATTTTTTTTTCATACTACTTTATATCCGAGTAAGCACTGCTGTATTATTCTTCATTTACAAAATACTACTGTTTAAATATTATATGTAGAATAAATATTGCACTTTTTTACAAAATTATGCTCAAGCAATTTACAAATTCGACTTATATAAAATTCAAGTTACGTAAAAGTTTACAGAACGCATTGCTTACTGGGAACGCCTGAATTTCTCTTTTGGCCTTTTTAACTCCCGTTGAAATACTGTTAATTTTTAACAAAAATAAAAAATAGAATTCATAAACTAAACAGTGAATTATAATCTGCAGTTTTATAAAGCGTAAAATTTTCGATCCCAAGGTCTGATGAAGTTAACAAAACTGATAGTATTTAAAATAACAACTTTTTTTTGCCCTGTGAAACATTTTTGAAGAATTGTTAAATTTTTTGGAGTATATTTATATAAAAATTCTGTAAGGCTATCTTAAAGCTACTTCAGCAAATTGCTCGCTTTCTTAGTTTATCTGTTTTTTTTTCAAAAATAGCTTATTTAATAACTAGAGAGATAAAACAGTTAACGAAAGCAGGGCAAATTCTTATTTCAAATATAAAATAAATACGTAAACTTTTTTGTAAGTTGCCCCCCCCCCCCCTGTCGGTAATGAAAGAAATATTATTTGAACCAGTTTGTGAAATCAATTATTGTAGAATATTAATATGAAAAAGAAAAGTACTCTATTCTATAAAATACAATTGTAGTATAAACTTGTACCGATATTTTATTTTTACATAAAGATCTCGAAATGAAAATCCTTAGAAAAACGAGGGGAAAAATATCTCACTCGAATTCACAATATTATTTATTCATTACAACAATTTACAATGCTTTTAGTTTGTTCTCCTAATCATTTTTAAGAAAAGAAAGAAATCCTTCAGCGTAACACAAGCCTATCCTCATAGAAAAGTACAGGGGAAAATACAGCAAAGATTTGTTTACATGCGCGGTGACGTCACATAGGCGTAACCAGCCTTTTCAGCGGGGGGGGGGGGGTGTCCAGGCTTTTTAACCTGAACATGTTGGATACAAACAATATCTTATGTAGTAAAACCTGCTAAAACGAATCCCACAAAACCAATCTAATTTCGTTTTAGACAGTTTTTCATCTTAGAGGGTATAATTGTGTGGTATTTCTTTTAAAAAGGTCTCAAATGCGATTTTTGTTTGCGTGAGGGGGGTTGAGAAAGGGTTCAAAACATTAAAACTAAATCTAATGGTAAAAAATAAGATATGTAAATGTCCTTGCAGCAGTGATATAAGACAGTGACTAAGTGTGGTCACAACTGTAAAACCTTTTGGCACCCAACCATTACAAACATATAATTGTTTGTATCCAACATGTTCAGGTTAAAAAGTTTGGGTACCCCCTCCCCCCCCCGTTCAAAAGACTGGTTACGCCTATGATATTAAATGCAAAAGTTCATATATGATTGTTCTTATAAAGATTAAAAAAGGCCTTTAATCATGCTGGAAACTTCTATAGGCAATCTCAGTCAAAGTCTTGAAGATGAAATTTTGCCGGATGATAAATCTCAGATAATACATGCGGTACATCAGTATATGCGCACGAAATTTTTTCAGAATGTTACTCCATGACTTCTTAGGGATCACTGGAGGGACCGAAGAAATTTTGGAGGAAAGTCTATATAAATAATTATTATAATATTATAAATAATTATAATATTCATTAATAGCGTAATTTCCTGCCTATAATCCGCGGCTCAAACAATCATGCTTCGACCCAGAAATTTTATTTCATTATTTAAGTTAAATATTTATCGCGATTTAATAAGTTACGTTTTATGAAACAAGATTTCTGGGTCTGAACCTAATTGTTTGATTCGCAGATTATAGGCCGCAAATTACGGTAATTCAGGTTTTTTACCCCAGAGTGTGTCGAATATATTAGGTAAAGCAGGTCATGATAATATACACTAAATTTTATCAAGATGATAAAAATTATACTATCATGATGCGACTGTAATAATAAAGATAGGCGCTTGTATGTCTCTCTGTGTGTGTACGCGCACGCGCGCTGAGCTCTGAAAAAACAATGCAGCCTGCACCCGTAAGATTTGACAGGACCTGTATGCCTGAACTCATGCATATGGAAGACAATTTCTGGAATTTTTCAATTAATTTTTTATGCAAATTTTTCGCATTTTGCGGCAATTTTTTCAAATAAGTAAAAAAGAATCCGAATTCAATATTTTACCCAGTGAACTTTGTCTTCTTTTCAATAAAGTGTTTTCGAGATTCTTACAGCGATTTTTCAGTTTTTAACAATTTTTTAATGTTATCTTTAGAGGGGTTTTTTTCGCATTTCGCGGTGTTTTTTTGTTGTTGTTGTTGTTGCTTGTTTTTTTTTTTTTTTTTGACATTCCTAAAACGAATCCGTTTTAAATCTTTTACCCAATTAGTTAATTTCGTTCCATGTGGTTTTATAATCTTTTCCGAATTTTTGATGCACTTTCTAGCGGGGGTTTTCGTGCTTTGAGGCGATTTTTTGAAACAAAAAAAAACTCTCTGGTAATTTTTGCAATTGCCGTGATTAAATTCGAATTGGAATAATGTCAAATCAGCTCTTATAAGAAAGCTGAAAATTTAATTTTGCTCGAAATAAAAAACGCAATAATTCAAGATTCGTTTGTTTCGAGACAGAAGAGGTCGTAGCTTGCTCGGGTGTTGCCGAAAGCAGTACCCCCCCCCCCCCCTCCAATCCTAGATTTGTTTAAATCTATGTTCGTTTAAAAAAAACAACCACTTCTCTAGTAATGAAGTTTTCTTTCAGGGACAGGGTTTGAAATAACGCGCGAGATCGCGCGATTTGTGCACAGAAAGGAAAGTCTCTCATAATAAAAAATGCTGTGCAGTATTTCCCCCTTCAAATTCTTTCACAGACCAGTTATTACTCAGTAAGTATTTAAAAAAAATTGGGTCTGTGATTTTTATTTCTTTTATGGAATTTCTCAAAATCAATTCGTGAATCAGTCCCGGAAAAAATTGAGAATTTCTTCAAAACGATCGTGGAAAAATATCGGGAATTTAGATAAAAGAGTGCAGAAAGTAATCGCCAATTTCGTTTAAAGATTGCGCAAAAAAATTACGAATTTTGATAAAGGATTGACGAAATTTTTTTTCAAATTTCGTCAAAATGTTGCGGAAAAGAGTAGAGAATTTTGTTAATTGGTACGGAAAGATATCGAGAATTTTTCTGAACGGTCGCGCAATACTATCCCGAATTTCGACAAATGATCTCCCTGTAAAAATATCAGTTTCGTCAATAGGTCGCAACAGAGAATAAATTTCGTGAAATGATCGCGATAAAAACGAGAATTTCGTCAGCGGATCGCAGACAGATAGCGCGAATTTCGTCAAAAGATTACGGAAAGAAAAAGCGAATTTCATCAAAAGATCGTGGAAAGAAAACGCGAATTTCATCGAATGATCGCGTGCTAAAGAAATGCCGATTTCGTCAAAATATTGCGGTAAAAAAATGCGAATTTCGTCAAAGGATAGCGGTTAAAAACACGAATTTTGTCAAAGGTAAGTGGTGAAAAGTGCAGATTTCGACAAAAAATCGGGTAGAAAGACGTGAATTTTCTCACACGATTTTGGGGGAAAATTGTAAATATCATGAAATGATCACAGAATAAAATCGCGAATTTGTCAAAATTTACTGCACTGGGCTAAAAGGTTGAAACGGGGTTCCTTTTCCTACTTTCAAAAGAATGCCACGAAACGAGAAAAACTCTAAAAATCATATACAAATTTTCAGAGGAAAAAAATTACTATATTGACTTGAAAGACTGCAATCATATTCCTTTCAAGAATGTCAAAAAATGGCCACGAAATACTAAATTCAACCGACCAACCAACAGATTAATTTGAATTTTCTGTGCTATTATTTTTCATTTACAAAGGAGGCAGGGTATGTGTCCCCCCCCCCCTTTTACCTCGGCTAATCGAAATTTGGAATTATCGTTTCACATTTGCATCCCCTTTCAATTTTTTTTTGTTTCTTTCTTGACTTTAAACCAGTGGTGCAGTCGTAAAAAAAACAGGAGCGTATACCCTAGAGTGTGTATACTATAGCTTTCTTGAGAAACAGAGGGTATACGGTGTTCCTTAAAAAAAATCCATAAGGTATACGGCGTATACCCCCGTATACCCTCCACTACATCCCTGCTTTAAACTACCAAAACAAAGAGACAAATAGTTTCTATCCTTGTTAAGAACTGCGTTAATTTCTCATGAAATTGCAGAAACATGCAATAGAAAGAACGGCGTTAAAAACATCTCCCACAGACAAAGGACGTCAAAGTGGGATTATAAAGCCACCTTTTAGAATTACTATGACTAATACAGATTCTTGCAAATATTTTAGTTTTAAAAAAGATAAACAACACAATTTTCTTTAAAAAAAAAAAAGAAAGAAAAAAAAGAATGTGGGTTTCTTTTTTTATCACATTTCAAAACTTAGCCGTTTAGTTTTCTGAACTAAACTAATTGAACTCTGCTTTCGCTTCTTCCTTTTTCTTCTGTAGATTTCGATTTTTTAAATAATTGTGCTCGAGTCTGCGGGAACGGGGGGGGGGGGGGGGGTGCCCGGGCACCCAGGGCACGCTCCCCCCCCCCCCCCCCCCTGGTTACGCCTATGCGTCAAAACCGCTTTTGTCACGTGACGCGGCTTTTTCCCGCCAAGACGAAAACTGCATTTTTACTTTCTTCTATCTTTACAAGAAGAAAGTATTGGATTCATGAAAATTTTCGAATTCCGGTTTTCGACGGATTTACACGTTTTAGGGGTCAGAGATTCCAAAAAACATGTTTTTACAAAATGTCTGTCTGTGACTCTGTGAGTCTGTCTGTCTGTCTGTCTGTGTGTATGTGACACAAATTTTGTGGGCGCTCTATCTCAAGAACTAATGGACGGAATTTAATAAAAATTGATATTCAGTTAGTGCCTAATACAAATTGATGCTGATTAGTTTTTGGTGTAAATCGCTCAACAGGTGGCGCTGCAATGCTGCATTTTTCACGATTTTCGCAATAGCTCTATCTCAAGAACTAATGCACGGATTTTGATCAAACTTCAGATTTAGTTAGTCCTTTATATGAATTGATGATGATTACGTTTTGGTGTAAATCGCCCAACAGGTGGCGCTGTTATGATGAATTTTGCAGGATTTACACGATTTCCCCAATAGCTCTATCTTAAGAACTAACGCGCGGATTTTCATCAAACTTCAGATTAAGTTAGTCCTTCATATGACTTGCTACTGATTAGGTGTTTGTGTAAATCGCCCAGCAGGTGGCGCTTCTGTGCTGCCTTTTTCACGATTGCCTAAATAGCTCTATCTATAGAACTAATGGACGAATTTTCATCTAACTTCAGATTTAGTAGTACGTTGACACAAGTTGTTGTTAATTAGGTTTTGGTGTTAATCGCCCAATAGGTGGCGCTGCTATGCAGGAATTTTCACGATTTTCGCTATATTCATGAAAATTTTCGAATTCCGGTTTTCGACGGATTTACACGTTTTAGGGGTCAGAGATTCCAAAAAACATGTTTTTACAAAATGTCTGTCTGTGACTCTCAAAAACTAATGCACGGATTTTCTCCAAACTTCAGATTCAGTCAGACGCTGACATAAATTGTTGCTGATTAGGATTTGGTATAAATCATCTAATAGATGGCGCTGCTAGGCAGCATTTTGCTGGATTTAGACGATTTCAGCGATAGTCATATCTCAAGAACTAATGCACGGAATTTCATATCTTTAGAATCCTCATGAGATGCATAGATTGCCATTTAATTTTGGCAGTGTGATAGCAAATTTTGAAGTATTAACATGTATGAGATAGAAGAAAGTTTTGGGATTGGTACATCCGACTAGTTTGATTTTGGTTTCAAATTAAAAAAAAAAAAACTACTTTTACTTTCATAACCGGTTTGAACTGGTTCTAAAATTAAAACTATCCGAAAAAAAAAAAAAAAAAAAAAAAAACAATAACCAAAATTGAAAAAGCAAAAACTAGCCCGGTTGTAGATCGTCCTCAGCTATCCTATGCAAAAAAAAAAAAAAAAAAAAAAAAAAAAATCATTCGAAAATATCAAAATAAAACAGAGATATTTGAAAATAACTTCCCCATAGGATTATCCGTTTTTTTCATCCGGTTCTTTTTGACTGACTAGTGTAGGCTCTTAACGGTGCCCAATGACTAATTTCTAAACCGTTTATCATAGACATACAGTTCCAATTACAAAAATGTTTTAATTGGAATAAAAAATTATTTTAAAAATCGTTTTGATCAGTAAAACATTTCTTAAAAAGTTATGAACTTTAAATTTTTATACGGTCCCCGGTCTTATCTGCTATTTAGTAAAAGTTTCCTATTACACTAACAATTAAGACAAAAAAAGTTCCATTCATCTAACACTAAAAGTGAACGAGTTATGACAGTTTGAATTGTATGACTTATGCCAATTTTCTGCAACGGAACACAAATAAGTTGGGCGATGCTTCGAGGGATCGTACGCAGCCTAAAGTATTAGAAGGATTTATTTCGCTTGTACATTTCTACATTGCAGCCAAATGGAGTCACTCACAGCAAGTTTTAAGATAACTTTAATATTTATTACTTAAGTTTTAGATTAGATAATCTAATAGCATTTTAAAATATATATCATTTTGTAAAGAATGGCGACTGTTGTTTTTCATCATTTCATTTAACAAAAAATCTGTTATTTTTTAACTTATATTTTTTAGTACAATTTGTATATTTTTCTTTAATATGTCAGAGTGAAAATAGATTTGAAATTTATCTTGTCATGTTAATTTTACTCACAACTATTATTATTTTTTTTTTATCTGGCAATTATATTTATGGACCCTATAAAAAGGTAAGTTTTGTAATTGTTTAAGAAATGTTTTTATTGACCAAAACCGCTTTTAAAATACTTTTTTATCTCATTTAAAACATTTTTGCAATTAGAACTATTTGTCTATGCCTAATGATTTAGGAATAACCCATTCGACACCGTTAAGAGTGGACACCTGGTATAAGTTTATTTACTTTTGGATATAGTATTCATTTATTTAATTTTTTAAAAATTGATTTTGAAACATTAATCAACTTATTCTTTTGTTTTCATATGTTGTTCTAAAAAATTACTGCGTCAGCAAAATCGCGATTTTAATATATATATATGTAGGGTAGGGGAGTACACAGTGAGACATGGTACACAGTGAGACAGCAGCCATTTTGACATATAGTTATAACTTTTTCTCTTATAGCTGGAACACACACTGAATCACCTCATCTTATGCACCACGTGGGTGTAGTTTCGGCACTTCGGCTATTCGTCCAACAAAATAGTAAGTAATTATTTATTTTACAGGGGTTAAAGTTACATAAACGTCCATTTTAAAGTTTATTTCTTTCATTATGGCATATATTTACTTAACCAAACCTAGCTATATCTAATCATAGACTATGTCGACAAAACGACACAAGCATTCAAAGCTATGAAACTGATGATGAAACAGATATGGCATCCATTTTGTTTAACGTAACGAAAGTACACAACGAGACACACAGTTGTGGTACACAGTGAGACGTGCCTCATTGTGTATCTACTATGCGATTCTGACATAAAAAAAGTTATTTATTAATAAAAGAAGGTTTTTTCTCTCATCTCTCTCTGTGTGTGTGTGTGTGGGGGGGGGGGGGGGGGCGTGCGATGGTTAGTGAAATCTACTAAACGTAAGAGGCTGAAAGTTTGCATGAAGGTAGCCCAATGTCTGCCATTTTCCAACCGAGGCTCATATTTAAAAAAAAGGTAAATAATCTAGAACTATTAATTAGAAGTCATAAACTGCAGAAAATTATTGATAGAGTGTAAAAATATATGATTTATGAAAATATATACATTGTCTCACTGTGTACCACTTGTGGTACACAGTGAGACAATTTTCGATACTCCTTTATGCTGCTTCTGTGCTTTTATAAATAACTTTTTTAAAACCGTTTATACATTAATGTGTAGCGTATTTGCGTAGCTTAAAGTTGTAGCAAAAAAAATTTCAAAAGAATAAAAATCGTTGCCATTTGTTAAGTAATAATAATTTTCCTCTCACTGTGTACTACCCTCCCCTATATATTTTTCAATTCACACTCTAATACTCTAATGATCTATTCTATTTAATATGGGTTTTTGGCAAAACTAAATTTGTTCCTCGCACTTTTATAAAATCCATGTAAATGGCATAGTGAATTTTTTTGCGAATGAATATATTATTAAATTCTTTTTCAATAAATAACAAGCTGTAGACTATTATGCATTCAAAATTTCTCTTCTTATGCTATAAAATTGAACATGGAAACCCTTTTCTTCCACATTATTCCATTTTTTTAATTATTATTCAAAACAAATTGAACACGAATTAAGATAATTTGAAAACAAGTTAACGACTCTTTTCCTTTTTTGAAAAGTTTCAAATTATCGATTGAAAACAGAAAAAATACTCTCTGCTCAAGGCTTTTAATTTTTATTTGGAGCAAGGGACATTAATTATATTTGAACCGGTTGCTTTATTAATCTTTGTTAAGTATTTTGAAGTTCTTTCATCCGCTAGATATTGAATCTTTTGTCAATCAATAAAGCTTGTCAAATATCGGTTAAGGTTGTTGGGAAGACATTTCGTCTTTTTACTTTTCGATCACTTAAGGCTGTTCTCAAATCCATAAGAGCTGCTTTCTAACGCATTTCTGAATTCATATTTATTCGGAAACGCATGAAAGCGGCAAGTGTTCTTATTCAGAAACTATGTAATCCAAAGACGTTTTACATCTTTTGTTAAAAGCAGAAGATCTTTCAGAAAATACTCGTTTTGAACTGAAATCCCGACTCGGCAGATCGAGAAAGTCGAAAAATTTGTCATCACGTGACAAGAATCGCTTATATTTCGATCAGTAAATTGTTTATAAAAAAAATTGGAAACCTGTTTTGATTCGAAACCACTTCAATAGTCTGGCCTGTCAATTTGATGACTTTATGATTAAAAATGAGTCAGAAAGTTTCGCGTTTTTGATCAGGAAATTTGAGAATCGCCTACGGAAGATATTGTAATCATGATTTGTGTGTGTGTGAATCAATAAAATTAAATTTGATAGCGACTTATTAGGTTTTCTGAAACATAGTTAATATTTTGCGTTTTGTGCAGTATTGTGAATTCTTAAATTTTTGAAATAATTATTCGACAACTAATTTGACAACCAAATCCTAGAATGTCAACTTTTTTTTCTATAGTGTATTCGCATTCATTATCTTTAAGGGGCCGCTGCACTGAAACTCCCCGATCGCGAAATCCCATGTTAACCTATGGGGAAATTTGGAAGCGCGATGACTCATTACCTAATATAATTACTAAAATACCGTTCAACATCGGAAAGTAGACATCAGATGCCAATGATGTGCGTTTTAAAAAACTGTGTACGTAAATTTTAAGTATTTTTAAGAAGATGATAAAATTTAATCAAATGGAAATTTCAAAGTTTATAGGGATTTTTTATGTACTTAAATTTACGTAGACAATTTTTAAAATCGTACATCATCGCCATCTGATGTCTAATTTTCTGATTGTGGAAACGGTATTTTAATAATGATATTAGGTAATGAGTAATCGCGCTTCAGATGTTTTCCGTAGGGTAACATGGGATTTCGCGATCGGGAAGTTAGAACGTCCTACCGGGGAAGATAATTTCTACTTTTATTTGTAACAAAATATTTATGAATATACATATATATATATAATGCATTCCAAAGGAATATGTAAACTACTACAAATTCATTTTAAAATTCATAATTTTCATGAAATTTCAGAATGCTTTCAAATTATCTTATTATAATATAATTGTACGTTAAGGTTATAATGAACGCGCTCAAGTACTATACACATTATTTCAATAAAAATCGCCTTAGGTGATACTACAGTCAGGTTTTTCATATCAGCGTGTTAGAATTTACGATACGATTACAATTTTCTGGAGGTCTTTGTTCATTAATACATGTGACAATAATTACTGTCCTACAATTTATGGCTCAATAGTTAGCTTTTATCAATTTTCTTAAAAAAATAATAATAATAATACGGCATCATTCTTTTTAATTCGCTAGCGCATGTCAGATAATGCTGATAATTAAAAAAATAAAAAAATTTTAAAGTGCTGCTTCAAAGCTTATAAATAACAGAATGAATCAGTAATAAAGGCTGATTCGGTAACATTTATTCTTTTCTATTATACAGGGTGTCCGGTCTCAACGGTGTCCAATGGCTAATTCCTAAACCGTTAGTCATAGACATATAGTTCCAATTACAAAAATGTTTTAAATCAGGTAAAGAAATATTTTAAAAGCGATTTGGGTCAATAAAAACATTTCTTAAAAAGTTACGAAATTTAAACTTTTATACGGTTCCCTGGTCCTATAAGTTATATGTAGTAAAATTTTCCTTTTACACTGACAAGTAATACAAAAAAAGTCCTGTTATTCTACGTTTAAAATTTACCGAGCAATAGCTGTTTAAATTTGGAGCATATTTTTTGCTGCAAATTGGGGGTCATTCACAAATTTAGTCGAAATATAATTTCGTCAGATATGTTAAAAAATGGTTGATTGTAAAATTAACATTGCAATATAAATTTGAAATATTTAATCATTCTGACATGTTATTGCAAAATATACAATTTGTAATAAGCATTTAAGAAGAAAGAAGAAACAGAATTTTTTAAAAATAAAATGATGCTAAATTAACAGCTCAATTCTTTACAAAACGATACGTATTTTAAAATATTATTAGATTGCACTAGCCTGCAAAAGTTGGGTTATGTCATGTTTTTTAGATTTTTATAATGGATTCTTGTGTATTCTGTACCTCCCCGTAAGGCATGGTGACGTCACGGCGACGTCGTTGTGAAGTCACACTGTGATTTTGTGACCGTCGATGTGACGTCACGTGACGTCGATGTAACGTCATAGTGACTAGAATGCGAGGTCGTTATGGCCGTTTTAGAGGTCGTTTGTGACGTCACATTGTGACCACTCTGTGAAGTCACGGTGTGACAAATTTGTGAAAAGTGTGTCATTTGTGACTATTTTGGCATTAACTTTGTGACTAACCTGTGACGACAGCGACAATGCTTTGACGTCACACTGTGACTAATTTGTGAAATATGTGTCATTTGTGACGAACTTGTCATAAACAATGTGATGATTTCAAATGAAAATCAAATTTCAAATTAATTGCTTAAAAGGGCAAAGGCCAACATAGAGAAAAAGATTCCAAGCCGGGACTCGAATCCGGGCCATCAGTGTAGCGCACTGACATTCTACCGACTAAACCACATGGAACGAGACCCAGCCTGGAAAATTTCTTACTAGTACATGTTGGCAAGGCTACAAACGCAGCGCAAGATGGAATATGTATCGTGAGCCGCCAACATCGGGTAAACACGAAGCTTAATTAAATCCAGCATCGATTCAAACTATATAAATACTTGGAAATTTTTCCATAGAGAACCATTCGCCTTGCATACAATATTTCAAATAAAAATCAAATTTCAAATTAATTGCTTAAAATGCAATTTTAATTTGAAATTTGATTTTCATTTGAAATATTGTATGCAAGGCGAATGTTTCTCTCTGGAAAAATTTCCAAGTATTCATATAGTTTGAATCGCTGCTGGATTTAATTAAGTTTCGTGTTTGCCCCATGTCGGTGGCTCATGATAAATATTCCATCTTGTGCTGCGTTTGTAGCCTTGCCAACATGTACTAGTAAGAAATTTTCCAGGCTGGGTCCCGTTCCATGTGGTTTAGTCAGTAGAATGTCAGTGCGCTATACTGATGGCCCGGATTCAAGTACCGTTATGGAATTTTTTTCACTATGTTGGCTTTTGCGTCTTTTAAGCAATCAATTTGAAATTTGATTTCCATTTGAAATACTGTTTGCAAGGCGAATGTTTCTCTCTGGAAAAATTTCCAAGCATTAATACTGTGATGATTCTTGTTATAAACACTGTGGTGAATTTTAAAATAAAGTTTTGTTTGAAATATACAATATTATCTTTTTACCGTACTTTTTAGCAATGTATCGCTATTTTGGAGTCCTATTGTTCTAAAATACTTTTAATTTTTACACTGAAAAAAATAATGCTTATCAACTGGCATCCTTTTTTATTAAGTTCTAAGCTTGATCTTGAGATCAAGCTTTATATTAAGAATGTTTTGTGTGTTGTGATTTGTTATTATTTTATTAAATACGAACATGGAGTCTAACGGATATTAATACATTTCCTATTTAAAGAAGAATAAGATAAGCCATATTTATTTAAATTTTTTATTCGCGTGTATATTGTATTTTGTTAATATGAGCTAAATAGATTTGGTATGATTTATAGGAAATGACTGATCTGGGAAATAGAAAAAACAAGTAAGAAAAATCATGCGTTAAGCATAGATTATAAAGCACTTTCCAACGCTTCCTGAATGCTTTAACTAGACATCGTAATTTAAGGAAATAACGTAAATAAGATAACTAAACAAATATTTTAGAAAACGCATAAAACATTTGAAAAACTGATTTCAGCAGTTATCGTTCATAGCCAAATATGTTTTCCAATTCTTTTGAATAGCCCTGTATTTAATCTGTAGGTTGATATATACTAGTATATAATGTGAAAATTTAGTTTAGCAAGAAAATGCATAACAGGTTGAAATTCTCATTCAAAAATTTATACTAATATATAAAAACATACTTGAATACTTTTGTACAACCCTGTAGTTTACCTAGAATCTTTATTACACGCCACTATTTAGTTAAAATTTAATTCAAATTAAAACACTCTTAAAACTGCTGAAATCACATTTCCAGAAATTATAATTTATAGACGGCTATATATCCATTTCCTTGCGTGACCCTGTGTATCATTTTACCCATATTCTACAAACATTTCTTAGTAAATTAAATGCAGTTCAACATAAAAATCCATAACTCATCTAAAAAACACCTTTAAGCAATTTGCGCCCATACCCCTTAACTCTTACGTATACTTTTGTGTAGCCTTGTATATGAATTATAGCTTTTATATACACCATATACTATGCATAAATATAGTGGATCATAAAAGCGCATATTATAATTAAAAATGCATTTCCAGCAATTATCGCTAATGAACAGTACAATATCAACTTTTATAAATATCATAAATTATAAATATTTTTTTTATAAATATTATAAATATCAAATTTTAAAAAGTATAGTAAAGCAGTTTAATCTCTAAACTTGTTATCAGGCATGAAAAACACTTTATTTCAATGCTTAATTGTCATATTTTATTTTTTAATGCGAAGTATCGAACGTGTATCAAAAACGTAGAAAATGAGTTTACAATCGAAGAAAATTTAATAACTGATTCTGAATGTCTACAATTAAATGTTTGATTAAAATCACGAACAGCAAAAACGTGCTTACATACAATTTAAAAAAATAAATATACCAATTTGAAAAACACTATATAATTAGTATTTATAATTGTACTATTAAACAACAACAAAGTACAATAGATGAATTAAATGTATTATTAGATTTAACAATTTCTCAAAAATCTCTCCATATGTCACAAGGAATTCCTATTATTTTATAATTTTGGCAAATGTTAAATCTGAAAACATTGATATGAAGATTTAGGATTTTAAATAATAATTTAAAATATTATTAGCAATGAAAAAAAGTCTTTCAAAAGTTTCACTAGTATAGTATGTAAAACGGCATTTCCCATTCATTATAATGTTAATTTCTAATCTGAAAAACAATCCCAGAACAGTCTCTTTCTATAGGTATAATATAAAACTATGTATTTAACTCATCTCACCAAATATACAAAACAGGAACAAACAATTTAAATTAAATAAAACTTACTTTTTGAGCTCCATAAATTAATTATTAATATCCGTGTGTATCCGAAAATGGCGACGTCTTTTTCTTCCATTAAAAAAAGCACACGCAAAAGCTTACATTTTAGACTAGTAACTTACCGCATCTGTTAGAACAAAAAGTTCTCTGTTTACCCTGCGGTATCGTAGCAGACGATTTGGGGCAGGTGTGAGTTTATTTCCTTTTATATAAACAGATATGGAACTTATATGTGCAATCATTTTATGAGACTGTCTGTATTTAAATTTTTGTATTTGAAGAATTTTCCAATGTATTTTACCTTTTCTTTTTATAAGTTTTAACCCCCCCCCCCCCTCCCTTTTTCTAAGTAAAGATTGTTTCACACAAATACAAAATATCTTCCTAAAAAATAAAAAGATATAAATCAATATCGAGGATAAAAAAAATATTCTTTGTCAATCGTCATTCTTTTCATGTTAATTTCCTGTAAAATAAAACAATTCGTAAAATAACTTTTTTTTAGTGTCATATCTCTAAAACACAAATTTGAAATACGAATAATAAATTATATCATGGGTTTTGCATAAATTTTGTATTATTTTTATTTATTCGGAAAATGCTAATTTTATTTTAAAAGTCTGAAAGAAGTAGAATTTTTTTAAAAAATAGTTACTTAAGATAGGTACACTAACAGGAAAAAAATATGACTTGAATGCAAATTATAAAGCAAGAAATGTATGTATGACTAAACTCTGAAGACTCTTTCTACGTGCTCATTAAAAGCTGCAGACTTATCTATAATAGAAATTTTTTAGTTTGAAGCCACAAAAGTGTTTCGAATACCAGTGGTCGGTAAAAATAAATTAAAAATTTTCCTTCCTGCAAACTAAATATGTAAAGTGTATATATTTAATATTCCTAATTCTAAATATGTTATCCAAATTGCTCCAGCACGTACCATTTTTCCGAGATACACTTTTATAATAATAAGAATAAGAGAAGGATTATTATATTAAATTGCAATACTAGATAAAATTGAAATCAGGAAAAAAGTATACTTTCACACTCTTAGATATCAAATTGATAAACTATAGCATGGAAATCTAGTTTGTTGATACTTGTACCGTGCATTTTCCTTTATATGCCCCCCTCCCCCCCCCACCATCTTTTCGTGTCTGAATTTACTACTTGCTACCCACTAATATATTTTCATTCCTTATGCCGCTGTAACGCGGGCCTTTTTAGAACATTTCTCTTCAATTTCAAAGATTTTTGAAGTTCATATTTTTCTCACACTGTGACTTACAATATGGGTTACAATTTTTTACAATTTATTACAATTTTTTTGTGAGTGTGTCGTGACCTACGTTACATGCAGTGACATAACAATTCTTTTTTATTGCCAGAAAAATAAAATTTTACAATAACAACATGTTTTGAACATTTTTTGTAATTTTTTAAATTTTCTAAGAAGTTCACATCTCATTCACAATGTGACATCACTGAGTGGTGGCATTTCGGTCACAGATGTGACGTGACCACAGTGACTCACAGTGACGTCACAACGACGTCACTGTGACCATGCATGCTATGAGGGTCTGAATCCGAAATTGACCGTCATTTTTAACCATCACATCAGGATTTTTCGCAAATTGCAAATTTCAAAGTTAAAAAGTTCAAAGTTAAAATTGAATCTCATCCCCCATCTCATCGGACCACTCAGCTGTTTAGCTGTAAGAATTCCAGGATACGCAAAAATATCGAATAAATTATTGAATAAAATAAAATAAGTGTTACATATGTTTTATAGTATGAGATTTTTGCTATATTTTAACTTACACATTTACGATTTGCAAAAAAAAAATTCTAGCGCGATGGTTAAAAATGAAGGTCATTTTCAGATTCAGTGCTAAAAAGCACGTAAAATTCAATTATCAATAAACAATTAAATTTAAAAAATCAAAAATCCCGACTGCGTAAAAAGTGAACTAATTATTTCTCATCAATGTTAAACTATTTTTTCAATTCCTACCATTAGCTCACACTTTCGCTATATATTTTTGTTCAAATTTCCAATTGTTAATAAAATACTTATTATTCATCCAATCAAGCTCAAATAAATTTTTTTTAAACTTGTAGTGGATGACACTTGTGTTAATCCAGTTTTTTTAAAATAGTAATTAATTAATTAAATTAAATTAATTAATTTTCAATAATCGAGCGAGCCCTCTTTTTGATCAAGGTACTTTAAGACCGAGAGATCCCTCTTCTTGATCAAGGCATTTTAAGACCGAGAGAGCCCTCTTCTTGATCAAGGCATTTTAAGCGCCACTCAAGGGGAAAGAAGAATGGTAGAAAAAAAATTCTCTTATTGACCTAAGTAGGAATTGACATTTTTATATATATATATATATATTACTCGTTTATATTACTTACCTATTTTTTTACTTACTTGTATTGATGACTTTTAAGTTGTGTTTAATTGTTAGTTCCTATCTATAAACACTCTTTTGATGAGCTCTATAGATGTCTGTGATGGTTAGAGTTGCAGTAAAACTAGAGATCCTACATACACAACTTCCAGGTTGTATAATATTTTAAAAGAGCTTCTGACTGTAAAATAGACAATGAAACATCGTCTTCATTTTGAAAGACCTATCCAATGATATGCCACTCAATAGGGTGTGTTTTTTTTTTTTTTGTGTGTGTCTACCACCATTTTGTATTTTACGGTCGCCATTTTGAATTTATAAAAACAAAACCTAGCCTATAACAATCGGGCCGTTAAGATGAATTGATAGAGAACTCATTCATTAAAATCCATCCAGCCGTTGGGATGTTTCGAGGGTATAAAGGAATCCACATACACAGATACGCGTGAAACACATAGCCCTTCTTTTCAGTCGGGTAAAAATGAAAAACACAACCATCTCCTCTACTTTATAGTATCTGATTTTTGTTATTCTTTAAATTTGACAATTTATGATTTGCGAAATATCCTGAGAGGATGGTTAAAAATTAAGGTAATTTTCGTATTCACTGCTAAAAAATACATAAAAGTTAAAAAAAAACAACAATCACAGTCTCGTATTACCTAATCTAAAACTTTTTCTTAAACTTCTTGGCGGTAATCTATCCGAAATTTTTTGTGTTATCCTGTAAAATAAGTATAAATGGTAACCATCGAAAATCATAATAATATTAGATTTTTATCTGATTTGCGCCAGTATGTAAAATGTAATCTCGATCGGATATTTGAAAGTGAGTTAAAGTTCGATTACAAATTTTGAACTGGAAAAACATACATACGATCGTTGAAGTAACCTAAAAACTTATAAAAATAACATAACTTTTGTTAAGAGAAATCGTAAAAGAACCAGTCTCAAATCCTGATAAAATTAAACATTTTAGCCAATCTGAAACTTAATAAATGTTAACTTAATCATAATATTTCTACGATTTTTCTCAAAGCGCAGATACACATGAAATAAGATCTACAAATACTTTAAGCACTTTGTATGTGACCGCTCAAATCCAAGACGAACTCATTTGTTTTCAGAGCAGGAAAGTGGCATAAGTCATGCATTTTTAAAGTTTCATAACTCGCTCAATTTTAGCGTTATATGAATGGGACTTTTTTTGTCTTACTTGTCAGTGTAATAGGAAAATTTGACTAAATATAACTTATAGGACCGGGGGACCGTATAAAAATTTAAATTTCGTAATTTTTTAAGAAATGTTTTTATTGACCTAAATCGCTTTTTAAATATTTCTTTACCTGATTTAAAACATTTTCGTAATTGGAACTATATGTCTATAACTATCGGTTTAGGAATTAGCCATTGGACACCGTTGAGACCGGACACCCTGTATACAGTCGTGAAAAAATAAATAAATAAATAAACAACCCCTGCTAACACTGCAAAACATTATTGTAGAAGAAAGTTTCTGGTACCAAACGATTGGAAATAAAGTCTACTTTTAAATTATGTATATAAAATTTGCTTAGGGGGCCATCTGCATATCAAAACAAACCCAATCTTTGTTTTTTGCAATAGCAATACACCAGTTTGACACCATAAATAAATTCTCCACCCTTCACTTAGCCTAAATCCAAATTTTCATGAAATTCGCACTATTAGTTTCAGAGAAATTAATTATTTTAAAATCAGCCTATTTTAGGGGCTGCATCCAAATTGAAGTTGGGAACTCGATTGTTGAAAGCTGCAGAATGATTATGTCACTTCTATTAATGTATTATTTCTTGCCAATATGACCATTTCATTCGCTTAATTTGCTTCGACTATTACCAGCACAAACGCTTCAATAAAATGAATAAAATATATTTTTTTCAAATTATGCTTTTCTGTGCATCATAGACGGCCCCTTAAACCACCATTTTGACATTTTTTTAATCATAATTCGAAAACTACTTGGGAAGAAAAATTTGAAATTGAGAATTTGCATAAAACAGGTCATAATATAATATAAATCTATCAAAATAATGGTAGGTTGAAATTCATATTTTTTTCGAATATTAATATCATAATTCATAATTCATATTAAAAAAAGTAAAATTACAAATTCAATGTGTTTATGTTTGAGTTTTTTAGTATTATCACCACACAGAAAAATTATCGCATTAGGATTATAATTTCAGGAGATATTAATAAAAATATGGAAATGCAATTTAACATTAGAAGATCTAAATTTTGAATGTTTATAATTCAAAAACTTATCATCCAAATAAAGTAAAAGTTCGTTTATAAGCACAGTTTGAACCGAAGATTTAAAATATATTGTCAAAATTGGGTGTTGCCACTGAAAAAAAACAAAGTATGGTCTGATTTTGATTTATAGATGGTCCTCTAAGAAAATATTATGTACATCATTTAAAAGTAGACTTTATTACCAAACGTTTGGTACCAATAACTTTCTTCTATTGTAATTAGTTGCAGAGTTAGTAGGGGGTGTTTAGTTTTTTTTTTTTTTTTTTTTTTTCCACGACTGTACCTTTTATTATCACCAGTGTATAAGAGTTTTACTTAAAATTTAACAGTAATATTTTTTAAAAACTAATCTATATCAATTAAGTTTAAAAGAAAAAATGCGATTAATAAATCTGAGTACATGATGAATAAATCTTTACAGTTAATAAGTATGAAGACAATAAACAGGAATTTCGAAATATTGCATTGTCATTACAACTTGCTAGCATAATTTATATCCACTCTTTGTTTATACATATGCATATCAAAAGAAACCGGTTGGTTCATAGAGATGAAACAAGTTGAGCCCGAGCCTGAATCCTAGGCCAAGCTCGAAACGGGTTCAGCCTCGGTTTCATAGTGAAAATTTTGTATATATTCAGAAACTGAAAAAAACTGCTAAAACTTGGTATTTGATAAACAAGAATGTACTTGAAGTTTCTTAAATGTTTTACAACCCTTTAAAAATCAGTTTGAAAAAGAATTGTATTGTTATTGATGGTAAAATAAGGAGAAATATTCTGTCTTATTTTAAAGACTTTTCACGAGTATTTAGTTCTACAGAGTAACAGCTACGCAAAATTCAAACTTCTAGCCATAACAGTTAGAAATGAATTGTGATTTAGAACGTTTTTAGAACGGTTTTCGCTCATTTCACCCTTTAACTTTTCAAATTTTTTAGAAACCGTTCCTGCCTCGAATTTACATCTTAAAAGTGACCACTATGCCAACTTCCGGGCTTCTATACGAACTGCATCACAGAGTTTTTTGCTCCTCGTTTTAAATTTCGAACTTTTAAAAAACTGTTCTGCGCAAGCATGTACGCTTCGAAAGTAATCTTAAACAAATCCGTATATATTCCCAATAGAATATCAGTATCGACATATATCGATGCTTGTGATTATAACTATCGATATGGATTTTTCGTTATCTTTCGTAGTGTTCTGTGAATTGTGCTCTTTTTGTATGTTTCTTCAAATTTCCAATTACTGCTTTTAAGCTTGCGCAGTTCCGGTAGATCGACGATGTTCATCACCTAATGAATAAATTGACCTGGTAATACCATTACCTTAAATAAAAGCGTAAGCGGAACATCATTCAGCGATATTCAGTTTTCAGCAAACTATTAATTATGCCTCCATATACTTAAATATTTATCGGTTGAAAAGAGCTTCGTTGAAGGAAAGTATTCGAGCATGACACCAAAAATTACCACCCACCCCAAACTGTTGGCTGGTCACCACTCACTGTAAATGAATCACTGAATCAGGGAGATTTTTCATTAGCTGTGGACGTGGACTAATGAAAAGCCAAAAATTTGCTATTATTGATGATAAATAGCTAATTTTCTCTTTTGAATCTTTAAAACCATGAAAATGCGCTCTAATTATACTCTGATTTTATTGTTTCTTAATAGTTTTGTAACCATGATACAGTAATGTGCTGTTTGGACATTTCTGTATCATATTTGTAAGTTATATTATATTTTTAACATCTTATTAATGTTCTTATATATTTATTATTATTAGACTCTAAAAGAATTGTCAGAAACTTAATATGCACAATATTTCTGATAAAACTAATTTTAATCTAGCTATTAATCTTCAAGGACAAGGACAACCCCAGACGTCAATGCCGATGAAGTGTGTTTTTTTTTAAATTGTCTCCATAAACTTTAGTTATTTAAAAATCCCCTATAAACTTTGAAATTTATTGTTTCTTAACCCCTTGGGGGCGGGCGACCGGTATTCGTGCCGCATAAGGTGCTCAGAATCAGGGATTATTCTCACCAGTAAATTTTTATTGTAAATTTTGCCTTATTTAATCCGAGCATTTTCCCGATTCAATTAGGCAAAAATTTCGGTTTAAAAAACCGATGATTAAAAATGAAAATTTCTGTAAAAGACGCTCGTCCCGAAGGAGTTAATAGTTTTGTAACCATGATACAGTAATATGCTGTTTGGCCGTTTCTGTATCATTATTTTTTACATCTTATTCATAGTCTTATATATTCATTATTATTAGACTGTAAAAGACTTGTCAGAAACTTAATATGCACAATATTTCTGATAAAACTAATTTTAATCTAGCTAGTAATCTTCAAGGACAAGGACAACACCAGATGTCAAAATGCCGATGAAGTGTGTTTTTAAAAATTGTCTCCATAAACTTTAAGTATTTAAAAATTCCCTATTAACTATGAAATTTTATAATCTTTTTGAAACTACCGTGCAGTATAATAAAATAAAAATTTATTTTGCAATAAAATATTACCTTGATATAAAAATTCTAAAATTAAAACAGAGCAAAATATGAATCCTGTTAGGGGTCTCAAGCCTCTTAAAGCTTTAAAACTTTCGAAATTTAATTTTTTTTTAAATTTTGAACTCTTATTTTTTCTGCACATTTTGATACAATTGTTTCCTTGAAATTCCCATTAGAACACAAGTTATGGCTTTTAGAATTATACCCGCTCAATAGCTGAAGCGGCGTTTCCGAAACTTTGAAGTCGTTTTTCCTCAAATGACGTTTTTGGACATGACGCACACGACATCTCAAAAACTTCTGGATATTTTTTCATGAAATTTTCAAAACAAATGTTCCATGTTAGTCTGTATAAATTGAACTTAAAATTTCTTTTGTATTGTTCAAAAAATATTTTTTTAGGATTACACTTGAAAATTTCTAAATTTTGCATTAGCTAAATTAGCTACAATTTTTTTTTTAGGTTTAAGGTAATTATTATAATATGAAGTATAAGTAAGCAACAAAATTTTTATTCTAGTTGCAAAATTTATTTTGTAATCCTGCGCGTATAATCTGTTGTGCCTGTTTTCTGCTCGTCAAATGATTGACAGTTTGGAGCCCCCTGTAAATGCTAATTACGCATCTTACAGTTTTTTAAATACATGAAAAAAAAGAACATACTTATATCTTTCATCCCAATTAAAATTGTGCCTTACAAATCAAATACATTTTAAGATATTAAATGTTGAAAATTGTCTTTTTTTTTTTCATTTTTTCCAATTTTAAGAGTCTTGAGACCCCTTAAATTGCAAGGCCCTTCAAACCCAGCAGTGGACAACTGAACCATAACACAGGCCTGCAAAATTCGGGTTGTTTCATATTGCTTACCTTTTGATAATTCATTCTTACGTATTTTGTAGCGCTGAATTCGAAAATGGTCTACATTTTTTACCATCACGTCAGGAATTTTTGCAAAATTTTTACTTTTTAACTTTGAAATTTATGATTTGCGAAAAATTCTGACGTGATGATTAAAAATTAAGGTTATTTTCAGATTTAGTGCTAAAAAGTACATAAAAATTAATTATCAAAATTTATAAAACACAACCATCACATCTATCATACAGTATAAGAATTTTGCTATTTTTTGACTTTGAAATTTACGATTTGCAAAAAAATCCTGACTTGATGGTTAAAAATGAAGGTCATTTTCGAATTCAGCGATAAAAAATATAATATAAAAATCAATTATCAAAAGTTAAGGAAAACAACCATTTCCTGTATCTTTCAGTATCAGATGTTCTCTATTTTTTTTTTTTTTTTACCATTGAAATTTGCGATTTGCAAAAAACTGCCATGATGGTTAAAAATGAAGGTCATTTTGGATTCAGCGCTAAAAATATATATAAAAATCAATTATCAAAAGTTAAACAACACAACCATCGCAGGCATGTGTAATAACAAGGTTTTTAAATAAAATATAAAACAGCTATTAGCGCTTGAAGGGAGAAGTCCTGCTTGATAAATGTAAAATTAACCCTTTCGATTCGGGCGTCACTTACACAAATTTTATTCGGTTGGCACCACTTTATTAAAAGAAGTTTCCTTCAAGTACGCAATTTCCAAAAATGCTCTAATTAAATAAGGCATATTTTATTTTCCTTTATTACTAGTGCTATAAACAAATTTTACAAAGAAAGCTTATGTCCAATTAGACTGGGCGTACGAGTGCAAAGGGTTAAAGAGTTATTTCAATTCAATTTTTTAGTTCTAAACTAAAAAGTAAAGCTCCAGTTATGCAAGAGTTGGCCAATGTTTTCTAGTTACTTAAATGCACAAACAAGTTTAAAGAAAGAGTTTTATTTAAAAGTGATTTACTGTTCCAGAAAAAAGTCTTAAACAAAATTCGAAGCGATTGGTTAACCCTCCAGCCGCAAGTAGTGCTTAAAAATGATTTCGGGCACATGGCCGCCGCGGTTTGCTTGAACGAAGCACAAACTGTAAGTCCGAATTTCGACCACTTTATCAAACAGCTGGGGCCGTATATGAGCAATAATGTAGCGAATGTGATTTTCCAAGTGGTTCAATGTCTATGGTTTATCGGCGCAGACCAGCGACTTCACATATCCCCACAGAAAATAATCCATGGGTGTGAGATCACATGACCGTGGAGGCCAGTTCACAGGTCCGTTACACGAAATTATGCGCTCACCGAATGTCTCCCACAATAAACTGATGGTGTCTTCCACGATCTGCAAGTGCTGTTTTGGCGTAAGTCTATTCATTGTGAAATGTCAAAACATACTGAGCAAAATAATCCATTGGTGTGAGATCACATGACCGTGGAGCCCAGTTTACAAGTCCATTACACGAAATTATGCGCTCACCGAATGTCTTCCACGATAAACTGATGGTGTTTTCCACGATCTGCAAGTGCTGTTTTGGCGTAAGTCTATTCATGGTGAAATGACAAAACATACTGAGCAAAATAATCCATTAATGTGCGATAACATGACCGTGGAGCCCAGTTTACAGGTCAGTTACACGAAATTATGCGCTCACCGAATGTCTCCCACAATAAACTAATGGTGTTTTGCACGATCAGCAAGTGCTGTTTTTGCGTGAGTCTATTCATTGTGAAATGACAAAACATACTGAGCACAAATCATCTGTCAGCCACCCAATGTACTGTGACTAGAAACAGTGTTGCCAATTTCAAAATCATACCTCTAAAAAAGAACACCCTTTAGAAGTTTCAATTTCATACTTTTAAAAATAAAGAAATTTAATCAAATTTATCACATGATGAACATGAATTATGCCTAATGTTCCGCATTTATTTAACACATTGTCGCTTTTCCATTTAAAAAAAAAAAGAAAAAAAAAATGTTACATGACATAATTGACCTTGTTTAGAAAAGTTAAATTTCCAACACTTCTTCTTGATAAATTTAACACTGAACCCAGAGTCCATTAATAACAAAAGAGCCGGTTTCAAACACTGAAGGCGCATCAGAAATCCTCCATAAAGATTAATGGAACAGCTGGCTCGGGGATAATTAATTATACCTGCTCCAGAAAGAGAAAATTAAAAGCCTTGCTCATTGATTCTTTCCTTTTATTTAAGCAGCGCTTTCAAATTTTTCAATAAAAGTGATTAGCATGACGCAACTTACGCTAGCGAGTTGAAATGATGATGCAGTACTTCTAAATTTCCGTTTAATTGTCTGTATGGTTTATTAATTGTAAAGATTTATGGATTTCACTGAGTCTTTTGAAGTAAATTAATTGAGACTGAATTTCTAGAACTGTTATTGTTAAAAATCGAGTAAAACATTAATAAGCCGCTGATAATGAAGGTTTGAAGTTTAAAATGTATAAATGTCACTTAATCGTCACTTCTTATTGAAACGTTCTTTTATATAGCAGCACAAGTTTAAATGATGACGCGTTGGGTTTTTAATTTTTAATTGTCTGTATAGTAATTGTAAAGCGTATTTGTAAAACTTTAATATTTTTATGTTCAGATTTATGAAACTAAGTCTTTTGAAGTAAATCAATCGAGACTGAATTTCTAGAACTGTTATTGTTAAAAATCGAGTAAAATATTAATATGGCGCTAATGATGAATGGATAGAAGTTTAAAATTTATAAAAGTCACTTAATCGTCACTTCTTATAGAAAAGTCCTGTTATATAGCAGCGCAAATTAAAGTGATGACGCGGTGGTTTTTAATTTTTAATTGTTTGTATAGTAATTGTAAAGCTTAATTCTAAAGATTTAATAACATAACTTACGCTAGCGAGTTGAAATGATGATGCAGTACTTCTAAATTTCCGTTTAATTGTCTGTGGGGTTTATTAATTGTAAAGATTTATGGATTGCACTGAGTCTTTTGAAGTAAATTAATTGAGACTGAAAATCTAGAACTGTTATTGTTAAAAATCGAGTAAAACATTAATAAGCCGCTAATAATGAATGGTAGAAGTTTAAAACTTATAAATCTCACTTCATCGTCACTTCTTATATTGAAACGTCCTTTTATATAGCAGCGCAAGTTGAAGTGATGACGCGTTGGGTTTTTAATTTTTAATCGTATGTATAGTAATTGTAAAGCTTTAACATTTTTGCGTTCAGGTTTACGAAACCGAGTCTTTTGAATTAACTGAGACTGGATTTCTAGGACTGTTATTCTTAAAAATCCAGTAAAACATTAATAAGCGGCTAATAATGAATGGTAGAAGTTAAAAATTTATAAATGTCACTAAATTGTCACTTCTTATTGAAAAGTATTTTTATATAGCAGCGCAAGTTGAAGTGATGACGCGGTGGGTTTTTAATTTTTAATTGTCTATACTTTAATTGTAAAGCTTTAATATTTTTGTGTTCAGGTTTATGAAACCGAGTCTTTTGAAATAAACTAATTGAGACAGGATTTCTAGAACTGTTATTGTTAAAAGTCCAGTAAAACATTAATAAGCCGATAATAATGAATGGTAGAAGTTTAAAATTTATAATTGTCAGTTAATCGTCACTTCTTAATGAAAAGTATCTTAATATATCTGAGAGTTAACCTTTTCGTATACGATGCATAACTTTCCATGTCCTTCTGCACACATGCAACCCCAAACCATGACACTAGCAGCAAATTTTACGAAATGTTTAAGGCATTTCAAATGAAAATCAAATTTCGAAGTAATTGCTTAATATAGTTTAAGGCATTCTTTATCAAATGCTTCTTTCTTCATTCTACAAACTCCAATACCTTGATTACCATATGAAACACAAAACATACTTTCATCCCTAAATAATACATTTTTCCAATCTTCTTCGCTCCATAAACGTCTTGATTTACACCAATTCAATATTATACGCTTTTGTTTTGAAATAATGAGAGGTCTTGTTTTCGGTACACGAGATTCAAACTTAAATTTATGGAGACGTCTTAATGTTGTTGATGTAGAAACTTCAACTCCTTCTTCTTTCCATTTTCGGTGCAAGAATCACACACTTTTAAAATGGTTTTTCTTAATTATACGCTTCAGTTTCCTGTTATCTCTAGCAGATGTTTTGGTTTTCGGCCGCCATTTCGCCGATTATTTTGAAAATTTCCATTTTTTGAATATTGTGTTAGTATTTTACTAACGCTTGATTGCGAACAATGTAAATAATTCGCTATATAACATTAATTTTTAGCGTGCCGATACAAATCAAACATACAGAGTTTAATAGATTCAGGAATATCACTCACACGACCCATTTTAAGACGAAAAAGCAAACAAACTGCAACAAGAATACTGATTTTAAATAAAATCGTCTGAATTTAATCAATGATGCCACCAGTTATGAATTGGTGATAATTAAAGGAGAATTAATGTGAAATATTCTAATATTTTGAACCACTTGAATAAATATCCTAATATTTTGACTTAATTTTTTTTCAATTAATCTTTTCAAAAATGATATCAATTTTAAGATAATAAATAAGTTTAATCAACAATAAGTTCTTAATAAAAATATCGTTTGCATATTTGTATTAAAAGACATTAAATTACCAAACGATATTTTCAATTTGTAAAAAAAAGTAATTATTCTAATATTTTGAATATGAGCTGCAGTAATTGTACAGCTTTAAACATTTTTGCGTTCAGGTTTACGAAACCGAGCCTTTTGAAGTAATTAATTGAGACTGAATATCTAGAACTTTTATTGTTAAAAATCGAGTAAAAATTAATAAGCCGCTGATAATGAATGGTAGAAGTTTAAAATTTATAAATCTCACTTAATCGTCACTTCTTATTAAACGTTCTTTTATATAGCAGCTCAAGTTTAAGTGATGACGCGTTGGGTTTTTAATTTTTAATTGTCTGTATAGTAATTGTAAAGTTTTAATATTTTTGTGTCCGTATTTATACAACCGAGCCTTTTGAATTTAAACTATTACTGTAACTGTGTATAACTGTAAACTGCAATTTTAAAATTGTAAGTTAAAACTTTATAAAAGCCACTGAGTCAATCTTTCTCATTAACTGCTTTCTTTAGAATTAAAAAAAAAGGTGATGAAAGCCTCACGGAACTTTGTGGAGATGAAATGATGTGGTTAGTGTTTATGATTTTATTTTTCTTAATTTCTATGGTTTATTAATTAATTATTCGTGTGTTCAGATCTATGAATAGTTGTGAAATAGTTTTAAAAAAGTAACAGAAATTAAATTCATAAATGTTCAATTTCAAATAAAACATTAATATTCTGGTAATAATGAAATGCATGAGTTAGAAATTTGTAAAATTGCCCAAACCTGCCTTGCGCATTGATTCCCTCTTTTGTTTAAGAAATGCTTTCAAATTTTAAAATAAGAATGAGTTTTCTCGAAGTAATTTGTTTCATCGAGTTGAAATGATGATGTTGTGTTTCTAAATTTTTGTTTAATTGTTTGAATAGTTTCTTTTTCAGTGGATTAATAGCGATTACATTTTAAGAAATATTATTGCTGAAATCTGGATAAATTACTAATGAACTGATAATAATAAAAAGTGAAAATTAAAATCATTATAAATCATTATAAATACTAAATCAAGTATGCTCATTTATTTTTCCTTTTATTTAACCCTTTCAGCCGCAGAGGTCCCACGTCGGGACAACCTAATTTTAATTCCAAACTTACAAACGGCACCAAGAATGTTTTAATAAATTTTTCTTTTACAATGAAAGTTTAAAGTAACAAGTTTTTAATTTTTAAATAAGTCGTTTGTAAATTCCGGTGTCATTCAATCATTTCATCATTTTACGAACAGAATTTTTCTGTGCCTGAAAGGGTTAAGAAGTCCCTTCACCGTTCCTCCTTGATCGCGTCATACCATATATTAATAAAATTTAATTAGGCGATTACTTATTACACTAGCCTCCAACAGTTAAGGTACAACATGTTTGTCGAAGCTCACCATAAAAAATGGCAGTAATAATAAACTTCAAAGTTTATATGAATGATAATAATGAACTTGAACAAAACTTACGCAAAAGCGATAGCAAGCACTTTTATTTTATAGAAAAGAACAGGTATATATAACAGAGAAAAATATGCAAATATCAAGCTTTCGTAATTTCGTATGTAAGTTTTGTTAATTTTCAACTGTTGTTGTCAGTTTCGTTGGCAATTGCCAGTAGAGTTTAGCAATGTCTTGCAGAAGTCGTTTGCTCGATTTGTTAAGGTAGCGATCGGTCGGATGAATGGAAATGGGGTTGTCACAGGCTGATGCTGCTACGTACGTCAATGTGTCTCGCAGTGCAGTCCAACGATTCTGGAATGAATATCAATCCGAAGATTCTGTGTCCAGAAGACATGTTCCAGGCCGAACACGAGTTATAACACCTGCAGAAGACCGTTCTCTAGCTCTTTTCGGCCTGCAGCAGAAGACGCATTACTGTACCGTAGCTCGTTGCAGACCACTTTGTAGCACCAGGGAGAAGAATCTCCGCTACTACGGTGCAAAATTGCCTTCACAATGCAGGTCTCTATATAAGGCGACCAGTTGGGTGTGTCCCCCTCAACGGACAACAGAGAAGTGTCCGTTTATGTTGGGCTAGAGAAAACATTCCCTGGACCAGACAGCAATGGGCTTCTGTACTCTTAACAGACTAGTTCTGATTCACACTGGCGAGCAATTCATGGCATCTGCTGATCTGGAGGGAACAACGCACTAGATAGATACCAATAATCCAACACTGTTGAAACATACAGGTACAGAGGTGATAGAATCATGGTTTAGGCAGGGATCTCACTCGGTGGTCACACTGACCTGCATTTGTTCCATGGAGGAACTCTGACTGGTGTGAGATATCGAGATGAGATCCTTGATCCATATGTCCGCCCATATTCCGGTGCTATTGGCGATGATTTCATTCTGATGGATGACCTCACCGAGCTGTGGTTGTTGAGTACTATCTTGAGGGTCACAGTTTGGAGTGAATGGAATGGCCAGCTCACTCTCCAGACCTGAATCCGATAGAACATCTTTGAAACTATCTTGGCAGACAAGTTGTTGCTTTAAGTCCGCCTCCAAAGTCATTAGATGAGCTGGGACAAAGCTTACTCCGTGTCTGGTTCTCGCTTCCCACTTCGGTGTCCGACAACTAAATTGACAGCATGGAAAGTCGATGCCACCAATGCATTCAAGTCAGGGGTGGACACATTCCTTATTAGAACCCATTTTTGAAATATTTCTATGACATTTTACCACATAATACTGTGATGTACTGTTTTCTACAAGAATGGACTTTTCCACCAAGAGTTCTTTTTTGTTGTAAATCATTTTTGAGTTTAACTTATGTAAATTATGTCTCATTCAATAAATAACTGTTCAGTGCACATTTCCACCAAATTTCTTGTTTCTACATTCATTCATTTGCAAATTAGATGCAAAAAACTGGTTGTACTTTAACTTTTGGAGGCCAGTGTATTTCATATAATTATCACAATGCAGTTTTCACCATCAGAAAGTTGACGTCTGATCCCAAAGTAGTGAATTTAAAAAATGTATATCTTCTTATATATGATAAAATTTGAAAAATTTCCATAAGCAGAAATTTTAAAGATTATAGGATTTTTCAAAATACTTAAATTTAATAAGACATCTTTTAAACACGTACTACGTTGACATCTGATGTCCACTTTGTGTTTGTGAAAATAGTTTTTTATAAATATATTAAGTCGCGAGTAATCACCTAATGAAATTTTCCCATTCGTTAATATGGGAAGCGAAAAGAAAACTGTCGTCCAGAAACAACAATCACTTGTATCTCAAGATGTAATTCATTTATCAGACAATGAAATCGAAAGACAAAATTATAATTGTTACGAAATTGACCGATTTTAATGTTTTGTTTCTTAAAAAAAAAAAACAACAAAAAATTCTTTCAAAATTTTTAATAAATGCTACTAGTCTGATATATCACGTTATCTAGGACATTCATAAAATAGATTTTTCAACTTAGGATTAAAAAGAACTAAAATTAATTTTTTAATTGATAAAGAAGATCTGAAAATATTAAAATACTCTATTGTCACAGATAACACACATATAAAACATTTCAAAATACTAGCATACATTGTAAAACACTTGGTGTAACGGTAGTCTTTAAATTTTTGTGGCCGCATTGCTGTCTCCAGCTTTATGGCGTAATTTAAGTGAAATATAGCTGATGTAAAGTTACACATCTCTTGTGGAAAGTTACACATAATAACGTGAAAATATCAGAATACACATTATTATGGTGTAAACTTTCACAAGAAATGTGTAACGTTAAACCAATTATACCGGTTAAATTACTCCATCAAACTGGAGCCAGCAATGGCGCCATCAATTTTATGGAGTACCGTTAGACTAAGTGTTTTACAGGTGCATCAGGTGAGGGTGAAAAATCGATTACAAAATTCTACCTTTAAAAGCATGAACAAAAATTAAGTTTAAATAAAAGCGCTCTTATAAAAATGAATGATATAGTATCAAAATTTTATTTTCAAGCTGTATAAAAATAAAATTGAAACATTACAAAGAAAAATAAAATCAATATCATTTAAGAGTAAATTATAAAATTTTGTTTGCTTTAAGGCGATAGTGGCGATTCAAAATCACGACATTTGACAAAAAAATAGATTTTTTTCTTTTCGAGAATTATGAAACTAGATGCTCAAATTTATCTAATGCAAAAAGAAATTTTCAATTCTGACGCTTCTTCGTAGAGGTATAAGCTTTTATATTTGTAAAAACTGTATATATTTATGCTGTTTGTTTTACTTAAAATGCTGTTTTCTCAAAATTGAAAATTTCTCACATTTCTAACCTCTGAAACGTTCCAATGCGCATTCCTAATTATCATATTCTTTTTAAATTTATACTTTATATCCCTCTACAATAATAAATAAATGTTAAATAAAAAGCTGCATTTCAGGACTGCTTTAATGTTGAAATTTATATGAATATGAAAATATACAGTGTGTCCAATCCACGTATAACCGGACCAACCTTTATTTTCGCAACCGTTGGTCCAGGATGCATACTTCCAGTTACAAAAATGGTTTAAATAAGGTAAAGAATTATTTTTAAAGCGATTTGGGTCAATAAAAACATTTATTAAAAAATTACGAAATTTGAATTTTTATACGCACCCACCCCCAATTCTATAAGTGATATTTAGTAAAAATTTACTGTGACACTAACAAGTAAGACAAAAAAAAGACCCATTCACTAACATTAAAATTGACCGAGTTATGAAACTTTGAAATTCATGACTTATACCACTTTTTTGCATATCAAAACAGACGATTTCTGCCATGCTTTCAGGGGTCGTATATAAAGTACTTAAACTTATTTCTGCGCTTTGAAAGAAATCGTACAACTATTACGATTGAGTTAACAGGTTAAGATTACAGTTAACAGATTAAGTTGTTTCAGGTTAGTTAAAATAATTGTATTTTAATATATGTTTTATTTTGTAAGGATTTGAGGCTATGATTTCTTTTAACAAAAATTATGTTGTTTTCATAAGGTTTTATTTAACTTGCATCGATCGTCATCCAGTTTAAAATTTGTACTCGAACTTTAACTCACGTTCAAATGTCCGATCGAAGTTAAATTTTGCATACTGACTTATATCCGATGACAATGTAATATTATTATGATTTTCGACGCTTACCATCTTAAACATACTTAAATTAGAGGGTAACACAAAAAAATTCGGATAGTTTACCGTCAACAAGTTTAAGAAAGAATTTTAGATTAGATAATATAAACCTGCGATGGTTGTGTTTTTTAACTTTTATAATTACGTTTTATGTATTTTTTAACGCTGAATAAAAAAATTACCTTCGCTTTTAACCATCATGTCAGGATTTTTCGCAAATCGTAAAGTTCAAGGTTAAAAAATAGCGAAAAATCTGATACTAATATACACACAACCCAAAATTTGAAAGGCAGTGTAATCTAACAGCATTTAAAAAAATGTATATTTTGTAAAGAATTGAGGCTGTTGTTATTCATTCTTTTATTTAACAAAAATTCTGTTATTTTTATACTCTTGCATGTTCAGTACAAATTGTATATTTTGCAGTAATATGTCAGAATGATTAAAGATTTCAAATTTATATTGCAATGCTAATTTTACTCTCAACCATTTCATTAATATATCTGACGAAATTATATTTCTAGTAAATTTATGAATAACCCCTAATTTGCAGCAAAAAATATGCTCCAACTTTAAACAGCTATTACTCGATCTTTTTTAATCGTAGAATAACGGGACTTTTTTTGTCTTACTTCTCAGTGTAACAGGAAAATTTTACTAAATATAACTAATAGGACCGGGGGACCGTATAAAAAATTAGATTCTGTAATTCTTCACTAAATTGTTTTTTCGCTTCAAACTTTTTGTTATCTTAACTCTGCACCTAATTTTGATCACTTTTGTAATTGGAAGTATGCATCTATGCATCGGTCAGGTTATACGTGGACCCCGTATAACTACATTTTTGGAAAAACAAAGCATAATTATCAAAAATATTTTTTTTATACTTATACATTCAGCGAACTTTTCCAATTCATGTCAACTTCCATTGTAATATATAAAAAGTGGATGGAGTGCTTTTGGGAAGAACAATATTACTCTGAAGAGTAGCATGCCTTTTTGTTTGAAAAGAAAGGTATTTAACCAATGTGTTTTGCCTGTGCTAACTTATGGAGCAGAAACATGGACGCTAACAAAACGGATGGTACAAAGATTACAAACAACACAGAGAAGTATGGAAAGATGTATGCTAGGTATAACTAGATGAGACAGAAAAAGAATAACCTGCATAAGAAGTCAGACAAAAGTTTTTGACATCATTGAAAGAATTAAATGGCTAAAGTGGAAATGGGCTGGGCACATTGCAAGAAGACAAGACAATAGATGGAGCACAAACACCTTACAGTGGTATCCCAGAGATGTAAAACGGCCAAGAAGACGACCTGAAGTAAGATGGAGTGATGAAATCAGAAAAGTAGCCGGTGTAAATTGGATGACTAAAGCACTAGACAGAAAACATTGGAAAAATCTGGGGGAGACCTACATCCAGCAGTGGATTGAAAACGGTTGATGATGATGATGATGATGATATAAAAAGTATGTCATGAGTAAATATTGTCGTATGTTATGCAAAAGAAATGCGCATGGCACCTTTTAAATTATGACAATTAATCGTTAATTCAAAAATTCAAAAATTGAATAATTTAAAATTTTTTTAATATTTTATGACCAAATTTTGAATATAACTATTTAAGCTTACCATTAACAAGTCTGCCAATTTTCAGATGAATTCATTGAAAATAAAGGGATTCGGTTTTTAATTACTACTGTCCCCTTAAGGCTGTTCTCAAAAAAATATTTCCTTCCTCAACAACGTAAAACTTTCTGACACATTTACGAACACATTTTTAACCCTTTCAAGGGCAAGCAATTGCGTTTCTCTAATGTTGAATTCACACCAGGATTTTTGAAAAAAAGTGTTTCAAAACAAAGAAAAACAATTTTTTAACTTTTTCCCACCAAAGTTAAAGAAGAAAAAATTAATTAAAAGTTTCTTGTCCAAATCATGATTAGAATTAGGTAGGGTATGGTATACCCCACCGCTCCTGAAGGGGTTAAACATAAAATCATGCCACTAGCAGGCATGATTAGTGAAGTTTTTGGAATCGAACAGATTTTTTTTCTCTTTTTCTTATACATGAATTAAATCTTGAGTTTTATTAAATTAAGATAAGTGATTGTTGTCTCTTGACGCCAGTTTTTCTCGTTTCCCGCACTATCGCGTTCGGAAATTCACTTCAAAAGCAAACTTTGATAGCATTTACTGCAAGATTCTTTGCATTTGTAATGAAGTAGAAAAGCTGTTCGATTACTAGTTTTTTAATAAAAACACCCGCCAATTTGATATGTTGTTGTACAAAAATAAATTTTTTAAAAATGTATCAGTCATCAGTAGCTATTTGGATTACATTTACTGAAAGAATCTTTGCATTTGTACAAAAATAGAAAAGCTGTTTGATTACTAGTTTTTTAATAAAAACACCCGCCAATTTGATAAGTTATTGTACAAAAATAAATTTTTAAAAAACGTGTCAGTCATCAGTAGCTATTTTGGATTGCATTTACTGAAAGAATCTTTGTATTTGTACAAAAATAGAAAAGCTGTTCGATTACTAGTTTTTTAATCAAAACACCCGCCAATTTTATACGTTATTGTACAAAAATAAATTTAAAAAAATGTGTCAACAGTATGGCTATTTTAGATTTGAAAATACCCTTAAGAAAAACAGAAATATATGCATGCTAAATTTTTCACATATATGAGAAGATCAATTTGATTTTCATAAGAATTCAAGAAAGTATTAAGTAAAATATAAAACAATGTACTTGGGGAACGAGGAACTTGATAATATTGAATATACTGCGATCGTTATACTTCCGCGACAAGAAGAAGTGCGTTGACTATTTTAATAAAATCTCACCCGATATCTGTTTTTTTTTTTTTTTTTTTTTTTTTCAAAATTTTAATGCAAAAGCGATTTATTGACTAAATGAAACTGATTTAAGTTGAAATTTGTCACTATTATGATATGTGTATATTAAATTTATATAAAAATGTATTTATTCGCTTTGGCGAAATTTTGGCGCTAATGAACATGTGTTGTACAGAGATTGTAAACTTATTAGAGATAACGTCTCCCCAATTTCCACTGTGCTAACAGATAATTACTCTAAGATTGCGGTTTTTAACCTGCAATATATATTTTTTATTTTTGGAACTTTTTAAAATACTGAAGCAATTTTTGTGGATTTGAACGTATCGGAAAATTTTAACACAAATGGATACCAAGCATGACAAAAAAATATTTAAAACAATAAAAAATGCAAAATAAAAGGAATAGAAAGGTGTTTATTTATAATGCTGAGGTTGTAAATAAAAAAGTTGAAGAAAGTTATTCCGCTCGAATACGAATTTTTCTACTGGCAAATTCGAGTTATTTTTAACAGAAACATAGGCATATGCAAGGGGGGGGGGGGGAGAGGGGAGGGCTCTAAATCCTTGAAAATAAATAAGAACTGTTAAAACATTACTGTTTAATACTTTTTTGTTTTATTTATTTATTTTTTTCTCTTTTCTCTTTAAATCCTGATAAATTTATTTCTGAATATTAAATATTATTTAATTGTTAAATTCCTAAGTTAGTTTTTATTTTCATATGTTTTAAAAATTGTCTTGCACAGGAATTTTTATGGTTATAGCAATATTAGAAAAAAAATTGCATAATCATGCTAATGTAGTACAGAAGTTTTGGCATGAATATGAGATTGAATTAAAAATAAAGGGAAAATATTGATAATAAAAATAAGCTTAAAAGTTTATTTTACATATTTTTATAGTGTATACTCATACATGCTATAATTTGTTTCCCTTTAGATTTGTTTTCCTTCTTACATTCAAAATTTTTAAATACAGTCGAATCTCGTTATCCGGACAGTCTAATGACCAGAAAAAAGTGTCGTCATAAGCGGAATGTCGCGGTAACCGGTGTCGGAGAAAAATATGTTTATAAAAAGCTGCATTTTTAATTAATTTAACACAATTTTAAATTCATAACTGTTCTTGCAGTTTTAACCCCTTGAAGGTGAAAAAATTACGTTTGTGCAATGCAGAATTCCCACCGGAAATTTAGAAAAATTTTATTTCAAAATAAGGAAAAGCAATTTTGCAACTTTTTTCCATCAAAGTTAGAAAAGTAAAATTTCATAAAATTTTTCTGGTGCAAATCTTCATTAATCGTAGGTGTGATAAAATATATCCCACCGCCCCTCAAGGGGTTAAGCAATAAAACATTATTATTTAACAAAATAAACGCAAAAACAAAATTGAAAAGAATAAAAATCAGATTTATGACTACTTGCTTTTTGGAAAATGGACAATTTTCCTAAACCTTCGGGATATAGGGAGTTGCAAATTATTCAATGACATAAAATCCGGAGTTTACATTAAAATTATATACAGAAAATCGGGACTTTGAAAAACTGACGTGATAAGCAGAATGACGGGAAAAACCGGGTGTCGGGATAATGAGGTCGGACAGTATATCTTAAACGGGGTTTCAGGAAGGATGGCCATCTCTAACGAAAATGAAATTACTGTTCAATTGTCCTTTTTTCTTTCTTTCTTTTTTTTTCTCTATTTCTTTCTTTCTTTATTTTTTCTTTCTTTCCTTCTTCCTTTTCTTTTCTTTTTTTCTTTTCTTTTTTTTTTTTGGAATGAAAAGATTTTATATAAAATACAAATGTGAATTCATGTGGTTCTTCAAAATTGCACATTAAGCAATGCTAGATAGTAGATACCTGTTACGTGTTACATACATATAACTTTAAACCTGATTAGAAACACATTTGTATTAGTTCTAAAAAACATTTCTCAACGAAACAATTATGACTCCCTTACAAAATAATAAAATTATAGATGGTAAATAAATTATAGATGATGTTAAACTGCAACAATATGTTTATTTTTTTCCTTTCAATTTATTTTAATTCTCAAGATTACTGTCAAAGTTGAAATGTTCTTGGAAAATAATGTATTTTATTCTAATTTAAAAAATATGCCTTGGTGATAAATTGCAAATAAGCAATTGTATTTAATTTTTCAAAGAATGACGAAAAAAAAAAAATCTTTGAAATAAGGTTTTTGCAAAATTAATTTTATGTCGCCGAAATGAGTGCTACATCGCCAGATGTTGCAACCATATTAACCCAGGGGATGTAAATAGGCAGTATCAGGCTTTCACCTTACTATCTTCTTGGTCCTTCCCCAAGTATAGAATTGATTTTTAGAATGAAGGTGGATATTAAGATACTTTAAAAGAAATACTTAAATATTTTTACAAAACAAAACTAAAATAAAATAAAATCTAAAAAAAACAATATTATGCAAAAACATTTTTTAGTGTATGGAGCTAATTTTTAATTAATTAAAAAATATAAATAAAATATAGAACATCTAAAATATTTTCCAATTAAAAAGAGTATGAAAAATGCAGTAAATAATTTTTCTGTAGTAAAAACAAATCATATCACAGTATATACAAATTATCTTGTTATATTTATGTAATATGTCTGCATTTATCTATCTGTTCGTCTATGAATGGTGTTAAATATTAATATACATGTCAAACGATAGATATCCATGCGCATATGAATAATGGTAAAATGGAGAACTCTGTCTTTTTGAAGCTGTATAAAAACGACAACAATGATAAAAATGCTTAAGAAAATATGTATTCTATAACTTAAAGCTATTCTCAGACCCAAACTACCTTCTGAGATATTCACAAGGACATTTTTATTATTAGAAGCAAGCAAATGGTGGACGCTCTTAAGAAATCGAATTGCATTTACGATTTTTCGATAAAAGCAATAGATTTTTCATAAGATTCTGTCAAAAATGGTATTTTAAGCCAATTTCCGGGACTCAACAGCTAGAAAGGAGACATTGTGAAACAGTAACCACTTACAACTCTAGATGTAATACATTTATCGAAAAATGAAAAACGCTTTTTGATTTCAAATCATTTCTTTAGTCATGTCTTACTTAGTGTTTTTACATATAAAAAAGGGAATCGCTGATTGCGTAAGAAAGTATCGCGTTGCTGATATCAGGGTATATTATTTTTTTTAGAATAGCCTTCAATAAAACACCTCTCTTGTATTATCAAACTCCACTCTCTTAATATACAATCCGTATCTGTTCATCACCTTAAAAAATATGGTAAATCATCAGCTGTTTTTTCATTTTGATTGGTTCCGGTTTAAAATTGTTGTATTTTGCCAATTATTTTTAATCTCTAAAAATGTCGTTTGTAAATTCCGGTGTCAGTCTTCTTGGTGTTTTTACACATAAAAAGGGATCGCTGAATGCGTAAGAAAGTATCGCGTTGCTGATATCAGGGTAAATTATTTTTTTTTAATAGCCTTCAATGAAAAACACTTCTTGTATTCGCAAACACCCAAGGCCGTAGCCAATGGGAGGATCACCAGGGTTTGATCCCCTCCCGAAATTTCTGTCAAGATGACAATAAATATGCCATTAACTATCACTCAACACAGTCAAGATTCGAAAATCAACTACAGTAGAGTTTTGATTATACGAGCTAATATGGACCAAGCTCACCTCGGATAAGCAAAAAACTCGGATAAAGCGGATTTACACAAATCGTCATCAACTAAGGAGATGAAATATAAATTTTCACTTAATTCATTAACTTTTACGGTACTAACAATATTTCTTTGTTCTACATTTCAGTTACTTTTAAGAAAAACGGGGAATGAAATTGTTTATTTGGAAAAGCCCTTGATAGTTTTTTGTTTGTGTAATGTCAATTTTGCTTTTTTTTTTTTTTTCTGCAGTATTACGCTACTGCATAGTTATCAATTTCTAAGATTTTTCCTTACTGCTAACACTTATCAGTAGATTTTGCCTAATTCAATCACCGAAATCTAACAATTGTCAACGATTCAATATGGCAAAAATTTGTATTAAATTTTAGAGGTAACATATCCGTACAAATTTGCAGCTATATTTGATTCTATTAATGTCATGAAAATTGCACGTGTAGCCTTTTCTTTCTGCTCAGAGTATTAAATAGTTTTTTTTTCAATCGAACTTATACATTGGAATGGAACCTTTTCTTCTGATGGACTGATGGCTTCCATTATTATGAAACAGCCATTATACATGAAGTGTTAGATGAAGATGAAAGAGCAGTCGTAAAAAGTTAGAACTCTGATTTTTTGGTCAGAATGGGGGGAAAATGGCCATAATTTTTTTCCCAGAAAATCAGAGTTCTAATTTTTTTACGGCTGCTCTTTCATTTTCACATAACACTTCATGTATAATGGCTGTTTCATAATAATGGGAGCCATCAGCAGCGCCTGATTACCAACGGGGCACATTCCCACCAGTAAAAAGAAATAGAAAATTTTGCCTTCATGGGAGAAATTTTCTATAAATACGGCGTTTAAATAAGGCGGTCATTTCTATTAAAACTTATTGGTGTAAGTGCGCCCTGTTAGTAATCAGACCCTGGCCATCAGTCCAGCAGAAGAAAATAACTCGGTTAAAAAATAAAAATCCAAAATGAGATCATCATCAAATCCCCCTACAAAATATTTTTCTGGCTACGGCCTTGCAAACACCACTCTCATAATATACAATCAATCCATATCTGTTCATCACCCCTAAAATGATGGGAAATCATCTGATAATACGGTGATTTTGATTTCGATTGGTTCCGGACTTCAGAATGTTGTATTTTGCCAAGTATTTTTAATTCGACATGCTTTACTTCATCTTATTCCACCAAGAGCAGTGTTTTTTATACACAGACCAGGGTGTTGTCATTACAAAAGATATCGCTTTACGGGGATACATTGTTGTAATTTAAAGCACTGAATAATCAGATTCAGATATTTAGCTTGCATAAAGTGAAGGGAAAAAATGGTTTCGCAACAACATCCTCTGTGGTCGAGAAACGAATAAATTTTTTATCTAATTTATTATAGAGGAAGGAATTGTTCGACATATTTAAATCTATATGATTATCCACGTGTCTATTCCGTGTATATGTTGATGAATATCAACACAGATGGATAGATCGGTAGAGATTGAAATGGTTGTAAATGGTTCTAAATTCAAGGACTCCCAATTTTTAATCTATGTATACGAAATACAGCTATTAAAAAATGCACACTTTTAAAAATTTTGTCCTAGTTCGAACCAAAATTTGGCGCTCAGTAGCTGCCACCATAAGAAGGTAAAATCTCGTTCCGACATTTGGAGCTCCTGTTGAACCACAGTTCGAATTACTGAAACGAGATTGCAATTGGTACTATGGTTCAACCAGAGCTCCAAATCTTGGACGAGATATCACCAATCTTTCAGTGGCAGCTACTTTTCACCAAAATTTGGTTCAAACTAAAACAAAATTTTTAACACTGTGTGTTTTCTTTAATTTAAACAAAACCAGAGTGGGGTTTCCCATATGGCCAACTTAGGCCATGGCCTAGGAGGCAACAATCAATAGGTAGGGAGGAGGGAATACGGAAGCTTTAATAACCAATTATCTAGCAATTGTTAAATATTATTATGATAAGCCCATAAAAAATGCTGAACTTTCAATTTACATTCATATACATTAAATGAATTTAGCGGTATATTTACGTCGCTCATCTCTACAAGTTGCGCTGTCTTTCTCAGACAGAAGCAAAGACCATTTGCTGTTACTCTTTGTCACACTCATTGTAAATCCTCTCAATAGTTATTTGTGATCGAACACTTATCTAAGAAAGTACTGAGCATATTATTGATGAAGTTAAAATTTCAAACAACTGTTCCGTTGTAGGTGATTCAATTACGGATATCTCGTATGTAGATTGTCTGCCATTTATCTTGCGTTATGTTAAGAAAAATAGGGAAGCTGTTGAAACATTCATTAGGATTTTACCTCAGATTGGTCACAGCGCCCATAAAATGTTTGAAGCTGTAACAAAGGCTCAAAAATATCTGTAATTATTATTATCTTAAGATGTCGTGGAAAACCCATCGAGAATGTTGTTAATATGACTGCTGTACGCATGTTAATAGTTGCGTTGAAGCTAATCCGTTTTTTTAGTTTGCTTCAATAGTCTTGTAATTGAAGGATTTGCAACAAGAAAGAGGTAGCACTATTTTTTATATTTTTCAGATGGCCACTTTCTTGTTAAAAAAAGCTTTGTCAAAATAGGTATTTTTTGGAAAGCATTGGTGGCAAACCTTGTATATGTGCATGGACTAATGCTTAGTTAAGAAAAACTTTTGACGAAACTCTAAAATTCAAATTAGAAGAAAGTGGACAACTCAAAAATGTCAAAAATGGAGCTATCTCCTTTTTGCTCTAAATCATTCAAATACTTTTTACATCCAGAGCGAGATGGGGGTTTTTCGGTAAAAGTAGCACCACCAAAAGCTTCTCCATGGTGGTTGATATGATATGATATCATTAGAACACTAGAAAATTAGTTTTTCTTTATAGTTACTATGTAAAATATCTCGAAAGGTACAAAATCCAAAAATCCGGAATTCGTGCAGAAACTGTTAACACAGAAATAGTGCTCATGTCACCGTTTTGAGTAGCTGTGCTGCTCGAATTACACAAAATGAAGATGTATTTGTAAAAGTAGAAATGGATTTTTTGGAAGATGCCGCAGTTCTCCAATCAGTAGTAAAGTTCTCGATAGAACTACGAGAACAGTTTGATTTATATGAGAAAAAAGGGTTCAACATTTCTGAAAAGAAATATAAGCTAGATGAACAGCGAGAGGTTCTGCTCTCGAAGCTGGTAGACGGGAGGTGCTGGGTTCGATCGCAATCGCGCCCGTCGGCCTAATCGTTCGGAGTTTTCGTGGTTTTCTTCGAGCTATGGATTCCCATGCATAAATACGGGTTAGGTTCCCTTAGAAAGACCCCCACGGAGGGCACTTCCCCCTCGGGCCTATATCCCTACTGTAGATAATCGGCCGTCAAAAATCAATCAACCAACCAACCAACCAACCCAGATGAAAAGCATTCAATTTTCAGAAAACTTCAATCTGATGAGAATTGTAATGGCGAAATCCGTTTAAGCGGATGTGGAAACTTTCGAACCAATGCTTTAATAAAAAGTGATACAAACAAAATGAGCTAGAACTAGTATTTTAGCACAATTACCATGATTGGTAAAGTTATCATACGAATTGAGTATTTCCAACTGAGCGAAAAAATTCCCAGGCTGGGAATCGAACACAGATCCCTGGCTTACAAGGCCAATGTTTTACCGTTTAAGCTAACTGGGCCGACAACCGGCCAGCATATTTCGCTCAGATAACCCTATTGGTAGTAACATCTGCATCTGGTCTGTCATGCGGACAGCTCAGCAGAATAAACCGCAGGTAAAGGAACTCCATATAAACGATGGATACGTAGATGAACTAGCATTTTAACGCAATCAAACTGATTGGTAAAGTTATCATACGAATTGAATATTTCCAACTGAGCGAAAAAATGCCCAGGCTCGGAATCGAACCCAGATCCCTGGCTCACAAGGCCAATGTAAGCTAAGGCATTGTAAGCCAGGGATCTGGGTTCGATTCCCAGCCTGGGTATTTTTCTCTCTCAGTTGGAAAAATTCAATTTGTAAAATGAGCTACGTATGACTGGGTTTGACAAGCCGAAAATATGTATAATTAAATTATTATTAAAAAACTATCATGTTTTACCGTTATCACGAATATCAATCACTCTTAGAACCTTTTATAGAAAATTTTGTGCTCTTTCAGAAAACTTGGTAAGCTTGATTATGCTGGAAAAAATCTGTCCTACCAATTTTAAGAAGGCGGCCGATGATAAAATTTCCGATATATTTTGCTTTGAATTTTTACCGGTGGATACTTTATTTCCCGACATATTTTTGGCTCGTCAAACCTAGTCATACCCAGTTCGTTTTGTTCGTATGACTTTACTGTCGAATTACATAAAAAAAATTTCAATTCCCCGAACACGGCGCTTTCAATGTCACTGGCTTCCGGACTAGCAGAACGTGAGAAAAGAGTAGTTGCTTACAAAGAGTTTGGAGAAAAATTTGGCACTATTACCACCAAATTCACTTCTCCTGAATTTGTAGGAAGAAGAAACCTGCTTTTGATTTTCAATGAAGATCTGGGTGTGATAATTTCCATCTGAAATGTCACATAACTGTTTGCAACATCGGCACTAAGATCCCCTTTAAACACTTTGCAAGTGGCTACGAGAAAAAGGACTAAGAACGTTGTCCAAATGTTATCCAAACGTTGCCATTATATTAGGAGTAATTTGACTGCACGTCGGTAGTAAATTTCTTGGCTGAAAGTTTTTATTTCTTTGAAAATAATCAAGGACTTTTTAAGGTCTACAACGGGGCAAACTTCCTCCGATAAAAAGTAATAGAAATTTATATCTTATTCACAACAGAAATTGTGCATGAATAAGGCAAAAATTTCCATTAAAATTCAGTGGTGGAAGTTTGTCCCGTCGGTAATAAGGTCCTGGTGTACGATGCAGCAAAATAATCTGAAACTGAATGCTCTTGCATCCCTTTGCTTTGAAGCAGATTTATCAAGATCTGTCAACGTCCATGAAACATTTGAAACTTTTTCATGGATAAAAGCACTAAAAAAGAACTTTTGGTAGGTATTTAAGACGATTCGAAGGCTTTCAATGGATATTATTTTTAATTTTAAGGTGTGATGATAAGATAAGATAAGGTGTCAATGGTATGCAACCTCGTAATTTATATCTTAATGTAATTTTTAATTAAAAATAAATGTTGGTTTAAAGTTATAAAGATTGTATTAAGTGCTTATATGCATCAAAAATAAATTACTACATGTTAAATTAAAAATTATAAACAATTGAGGAAGGGGGTGCAAAATTATGTGCTTAGACTTAGGGTACAGAAAATGTGTAAATCCGGCCCTGAACAAAACACTTCTTGTCTTCGATTTGCAAGCACCGTTCTCATGACATATCATCCATATCTGTACATCACCCCTAAAATGATAGAAATCCATCAGATAATAGGGTGATTTCGATTGGTTCCGGGCTTCAAAATGTTGTACTTGGCAAGTATTTTTAATTCGACATACTTTATTTCCTCTCTTTCCACTAACAGCGGGGTGTTTTATTCACAGAATAAGGTGCTGTCATTGTAAAAATATATCACTACACGGAGATTCATTGCTCTTATTCAGTGTTGTGATTCATCAGATTTAGATATTTAGATAGCATTTGAGAAAAAATAAATAAAAGCTCTTTTTTCTAAAAACTACATTACACTTTTTTAATTCATTTTTTTATTTTCTACTTTTTAGTGTTTAAAATATTTCGTTGTCGCACTTCACAGCCAGTTGGCATATTTTTGCGAGAATGGTTTGGCGCATAATTAACGGCATTATTGTAATTAGCATACATTTGTAATCATATTGTTTATTTGAGGACTTATCACCTTCGGCCGGCTGAAGGAAAAATACATTAAAATTAATTTATTAATTTATAATTTAATTTTAAAACTATTAAAATGTTGAAATGCCATCGAAAATTCACCTGTGTACATATTTTTTATAATTTTATCATATCAGGAAGTGGATGGAAAATAGATAATAAATTCAAATCTTTACATACAAATTTTTTATACTTTATTTATCCATTAAAGTTTTATTTAAACCCGTAACAATGGCATTAAATTACGGTTTAAAAAATCAAATTGCTTATTGGCACCACTTTTTTGAAAAAGAAATATTCAGCTCATTAAATGGCAGATAAAATGATTCCATAATAAAGCTAATTACACTATTTTATAAAACTGGTGGAATCAAACAATCTGACTAAAAGACACAGCTCGTGAATATCACGGGAGCGAGAATTAAAGGGTTAAGTTAAATGAAATTGTGTAAAAACCTATTAAAAGTGCATCGCACTCGTTTGGACGTGATTTTTTTGAACCAGATTTTTATGATGACATTTAAATTAAAACTTTGATAAACTTTGCAAACTTTGTAACAGTGCAACCCCCGCTCCCCCCACTCCCCACCACCACCACCAATACCACCCTTTTTTTACAGCAATGGGGAGCAGATAAATACACATAGATACAGCCGGATTTTAATAAATAAGATAACAATAAAAGAATCTCCATAACTTTTCAGTCTATAATCACACAAATTTCATTTTCATATCGTATATCAATAATTCACATCATTTTAAATTAGGAATTTTTATTTAGCGAACCCATCAAAGCAATCCGCACATCCAAAAAAAATTTATAACCATCAGATAAATAATTTTACTCAATCTAAAAAGAACCATCAAATACCATTCAGCTTTTTCTTTTCGCTTGCATAAGTATTCCTTGGATAATTGGAATGAATTGTATGCATATTTCGAACAAATGCATTGAGTGATTCTTCGCATAAATCATTCCGGAACGTTTCCTGTCTCTGTTTATTGAATCGTGCTTTCCTTTTAATCAGTGCTTTGAATCTTACGTGACTTGAAATAACATTAACTTCAGAGGCGTTTATGGGATAGAAATGATACCTATTAAATCTGCCGAATTATCATTAATACACACTGGTTTTTGTTTTTATGACAAGATATGGAAGAATAATACTATATATCTTCTTCTTCTTTTTTTTTCTTTTTTTCAGTGAAAAGTAAGTGATTTCGATGAAAGAAAAAGAACTGTTAATGACTCAATAATATTATGGATTCTACTGGAGTAAAATTAATTTTATAACATGTAATTGAACGTTTCAAAATACATTTTCTTAAAAAAAAAATGCACTGTTGGTTCTTATTTAAGACTAAACATGTAATATAAATAGATATAAAACATCATGTGTACATTCACATTCACACTCACTCACACATACATCATATATATATATATATATATATATATATATATATAACCATTACAAATTACCAACAAAAATTGTGAAATTGTAAATAGAAAAATATTTATTCGTTGACAATAGAATAAAGTTATGTTAAGGAGAACAGTATTTCCCCTTAACATAGTCAACATAGATTTTTAAAACCATAGTAAAAAAATAAATAAATAAATAAATAAGTAAAATGAACAGAAAATGAATAATGGATATTTATAGAACCTAGAAAAATTCGTCAGGTCCCAAATGCCTAGAGTTCCATAAATAAAGTGCGTGGTTTCATCTTCATATTAGCCATAAAAAAGCTAAAGAATATGAATTTGGGACTACCAACACACAAAAAATAGGGAAATAAATTATTCAAAAACAAATAAGTTTAAAACAAAACGCGATTTAAAAAAATTGAGAAATAAAAATCACACTACAATATTGAAAGCATTGCTGACTTAGAATTAGGTAGCATTAAAAACAAGTAAAGGAGATTATTTGCTTTATGTTTCCAAGAAACTTTTTTAAATGTCGATGAACCAAGGAGTAATAATGTACATTATGGTCAAGCATATTCCTCAGTATATGTGAGTAGCGCCCTCTATAGCTAATTTAAAAATGAATTCCACCATGTATTCCAAGGAATCAGTGAAGTGATGCCAACTTAAGAATTTATTACTAAAATATATTGCTTTGGAATAAAAACTAATATATAACAAACATTATTTACATCTAAAATATATATATATACACACAGAGGATGTTCATGCATTTTTGTAACGATTTTAAAAAAAGAAATATATAAGCAAAGATAAGAATTTTATTTACTGATAAATTCAATCTGATAGCCTCCCTGTTGAACTATCATATTAAATATTGATTTCCAAGATAAAAAAGCTTTTCTTAAAATACCAAGGTTTATTTTGTTTCACTCCTCGTCCTCGACCACAGTCTTCCAGTGTTCATCAAATATTTTGGGATGCCGCTTTAAAAAACTCGTTTTAAAAGTCTAAATGCACCGTAATCCATAGGGGACAGACTCATCGGGAGATTTGGGCGGACTCAGAAACTTTTGTGCGATTTGCATATTTTTGAATGCTGACAACTCCTCAACAAAAAGTGCAAAAAGTCAGAAACTTCACATTTTCTGTATTTTTCATAAACATAATAGTAAAAAGACAAAAAATCAGAAAGTTTAAAAAAACTGAAATCCAAACATATGTTTTTATTGGTTGATTTCTAAATGTTGGCGTTATTTTTGGCGACTCATTTTGGTCGCCAAATTTGGCGATATATCGCCAAGTTGGGGACAAACTTGGGGGTATTTGGCGACAGAACAGGGTCCTCCCTATGGTAACCCCCCTTATAGATATGAAGATGCATTAAATGCTTCAATAACCAATGGCCGCCATTTTGTTTCCCATGAAAAACTAAAATTAATTAATTAAAATTTAATTAATGAATTAATATTTGAAAAAACTGTATTAATTCACTATCACTGTTACACTATCGGTAAGTTATACACAGTGTTTCTATTTTCTATCATACAATACGTGGTATATGTTGCAAATGGTATTTAGCTACCTTCGATAAAATGTAAGTAAGTTGGTAACTGAAAATAAAAATGAATGCATGAAAGAAAGAAAGAAAAAGAAAAGGAAAAGAAATGAAAAGATTTATATTAGACTGATATTGCACTATTTGCAGGCTCCCAGGTTTACGTGTTTTTTTTTTTTTTTTTAAAGTTTTTTAAAGGCTTTACGAACTTTTCTTGTCTTTACTGTAATCAGGGCCCGTAAATACATTATGAAAAGACCTTCACACACACACAAAATAGTCATGTATATTCATTCATCCCTTCATTTACTGTAAAAAGAAAAAAAAAACTTTAATTTTAACAGAAAAAAACTGTTTTATAGGAAAACAGTTTTTTTCTGTAAAAATATGGACTTTGTAAATTTTACAGATAAAAATCGATATTTTTTTACAGAAAAAAAACTGTTTCAAAGAAAAACTTGCAAATATTTTCTATAAATTAAACGGCTTTCCATTGGCGCCAAAATTGACAGATTTATTCCCATCAATTTGGCAGAACTTTTTTTTCAGTGTTCACTCATTTAATCGAGCCCTTGCGCGCCACAAAAAAATAAAAGGATACTTACGATGTAAGGAAAGATAATACAAATTGGCACTACAAATATTAAAAGTACTACAAAGTTTAAATTAACATTACCATTAAGAAAAAAGAGAAGAAAAGTATCTGAATCACATAGAAATTTAAAAAGATTAAAAGAAGAGAGGTTAATAGCGAGAGAGAAAGAAGGAAAAGAAGGAGATTTAGAATTTGATAACAGTCAGGACTGCCACAGGCATCTATTTTGCACTATTTTACCAAAACAAAAAACTTCTACATACGCTTTGACAACATTTGCAAGAGAAATATACTACAAAATGCATTTCTTTTAAATAGTGGTGCCGAATATAAAAATAGTCGCCTGAGGCAGCCCTGCAGTCATGATGACTAAAGCGGTTCTCAAAAATGCAGTAGAATACCGCTTTTATACATTTTTCAATGAAAGTAACAGGAAAAATGTAAATTGCAGGAAATCACAGTAGAGCCTTGATTTTACACTAACTTATAAACTTTTCGCTTTATATATATATATATATATATATATATATATATATATATATATATATATATATATATATACATATATATACATATATATAAGAAGCTGCGTTGCTCCTGATGCACTGAGTTGTTTGTTTTTACACCTTTTAAAAGCATTATATATATATATATATATTTAATTTTTTACACCACGTGGTATTAAACGTTGAATATTGGCAATATTGTAAAATTAAAATTAAACAATTTAAAAGTATTTTATAGGTATTTTAAATAATGTAATTAATTTCTATTTATATTATATTAATTGATTTTATCACGGTATTTCAAAATGAATTAACTGAATCTATAGGTTTTAATTTCTGTGTTAACTTAACTGTTTTATTCACCTTAATCTTATCATGCTTGGATACCATATGCGGGAGGATATTTTGAAAATCAACTGGGTTTTTATTCGGTAAGTTGTGTAATATTTCTATTTTTCAGGCTATAAATTAAATATTTAAAGGGCTGTATTGTTTTTTCCATTTCATGCCATTTGATAATGTTCTGTTTTCATTTGAAACTATTCTCTTGATCATATTGGTTGTTTGAGTACAGGAGAAAAAAAATTTTCAGCTTTTAGCTTTTTTCTCCCAGAAAACAACCGATTTGCTTATATCATTGAATTCTGTACTCTTGAAAACATAATTCAATATATAAGTTTTTCAATGTTTTTCGGTATCCATATTCTTCTTTTTTTCTTTTATATTAATTCTTGTAATTATGTATAAGGCACTTTATTTTATACATACAGTTCTATATTATAAGCTTGTGGTATCCATTTTTATTGTCAATTCGCAATATTGCGTTTTTTGATGATGGTCGGTTATGTTTAATTAATGGTTATATATATATATATATATATATATATATATATATATATATATATATATATATATATATATATAACCATTAATTAAACAATACCGACCATCATCAAAACCTGCAATATTGTGAATGATTGGCTACATGCCATAAACCAACAATATAGAACAGTATGTGTAAAATAAAGTACCGTATACCTAATTACAAGAATTAACATGGAAGAAAAAAAGAAGAATATGGATTCCGAAAAAATTGAAAAACTTATACATTGAATTACGTTTTCAAGAGTACAGAATTCAATGATATAAGCAAATCGTTGTTTTATTTGGGAAAAAAGCTATAAGCTGAAATTTTTTTTTCCCCTGTACTCAAACAACCAATATAATCAAAATAATAGTTTCAAGATGAATACAGAACATTATCAAATGGCATGAAATGGGAAAAAAACTACAACCCATTAAATATTTAATTTATAGCAATAGAAATCTTACAAAAACATACCGTATTAATTCCCAGTAGATTTTCAAAATATATTCCCTCACATGGAATCCAAAAAGCATGTTAAGATTAAGGTGAATAAAACAGTTAAGTTAACACAGAAATTAAAAGCTATGGAGTCAGTTAATTCATGTTGAAATATTGTGATAAATATAATTAATATAATATAAATAAAAAATAGTTACATTATTTATAATACCAAAACAATTTTAAATTGTATAATAACAAATTTACAACATTGCCAATATTCAGCGTTAATTACCACCTAGTGTAAAAAATTAAAATTATAACTTTAATAGAGGCTATTTAAAAATATAAAATTTATGGTGCTGCCATCTATTATTTTATTTTAAAAACTATTATGATTATACAAATGTCACAGTAAGTAGAACCTAATACATGCTAATGAATTAAAATGTATCAACTGCATTCTTACACACATCCAAATATAAACAATACCATACTGTATTTCATTATTCAGATTTTTTTTTTAAATAAATTAAATGTTAATACAATATATTCTATTACCATACCATTAAATCTACACTGAGAAATTAAAAAACTTTTTTAACTTGATAATATATAGAATACAGGCTATATGCTATAAAATAAAATAAATTATATATTATAAAAATATAATAGTCTTAATATTTAGCTTTACATATAAAAAATGAACAGCATAGAAAAAATAAATAAATAAATAAATAATTAAATAAATTATAAAATAAATAAATAAAAATGGATGTTTATATAAGATTGTCAGATACTAAAATTCCAAATAGCCTAAAGATCACATATATAGTGTGTGAATTATCCTTATATATATATATATATATATATATATATATATATATATATATATATATATATATATATATATATATAACGATTTCTATTAGATAATTGATTTAGCTGTGCTAGATGTAACCTTTCGTTACATTATATGGTGTAGCATGGAGTTGGAGAATCGCTGTAAGAGAATCTAGTAAGTGAAAGTAGAACAACAACTTCACCTATTCAACTGAGCAGCTTAATCTTTGTAGACGTTCATCGTTTCTCATTTAAGATGGGTTGCAGTCGAGCGGCTAATGGTAAAAACAATGGATATGAAGATTGGGAATTTCTCCAGAAGACAAGGAATGAAAGCATTTTTGGTCACAGGTTTTTATTTTAATAACATCGGGCGGCAGTTCTCACAAAAAATACGATGCGCCATCGATAAGTTCGATGTATTCAATATCTATAATCGTTAGTAATCATTTTGATTACATAAAAAGGCAAATCTTTAGAACGAACTACATAGTGACAGACACACAGCCAGGGGGCCGTTTACACTTCGAAAACTCAGCAAATTCTTCCGGAGAATCGTGTGTAACTGCTTTTTATTTCCTAAGCGTATGGAATACAAAATTGACGTAGTACGCGCTCTAAACCAATTAAGACGGAAAAATATCACGCCATGAAAAGAGAGCGGACAGAGCAGCAGATGAATAAGAAAGTAAAAAGGAAACCCCGGAATTAAGCGCGGGAATGCAAATTCTCGGCTGGAATAAAGTGACTACCAAAGAACATTCTAAAACGTGAAAGATCGAAAATGGAGCATTTAATTTAAGAATACTAAAAGCATAATAATTAAGTGAATTAGACAAGTGAGAGATTAAATTAAAGGGAATTTAACAGAATTAATGATAGATATTATTTAAGAATAAGGATTTAGCGAATATAGAGTAGTAATTTAGAATAGTACAGGGAAATCACGAAGGGAGATTTAATATTGTAACATATATATATATATATATATATATATATATATATATATATATATATATATATATATATATATATTAATTCATATCATTTGTTCAATGGTTTAATCGTACAGAAAGTTTATATATATATATATTGACTAGTTCACATCTTTGACTAACTTTCTACTATTTCATAATTTTATTTTCCAAGACAATGCTTTTTTTATTCAAATACAGGGCATCCCTCAAGGTGCTGCTGCATCAAGTATGTTATCTGACTTATATCTTTACTTTTATGAACGTAAATTTATTAACAATAATATATTGCTACACAGATATATAGATGATATAATTATTCTTTCTGTTAAAGATAATAATTCTATATATCTTCCTGTAAAGTACCCTTCTAATCTGGAACTTAGTACTACTTTTCCACATAATTCTAGTATCCATTTTATGGATGTTAAAATTAATATTCTGCCTAATAACACCCTAACATTCAATGTTTATGATAAACGCAATGAATTTTCATTTAATGTAATTAATTTTACGAATTTCAATTCCTGCTTACATATTTCAGTATATAGAAATATTCTAATTAATCATTGTCTTCGTATCAAACGTTTATGTTCCTCCCAATTCTTACAGCCTAACATTTTTAAATTAAAGCAATTAGCATTGTCTTATAATTATCCCATCTCTTTTATATCTGTATGGCTCAAATCTTAATGTTCATTCTTTTCTATTTTTTGCTACTTTTTACCAGTATAGGCATATAATATGTATTTTAAAAAAACTAAAAAATAGAAAACACTATTATGGAGGGTAGGTTGTGGATTGCTGAAAAAATTATAAAAACACACACAACAAAAATTAAATTTATATATAATATATGTATATGTAGATTTACATATAATAAAAAAAAAAAGGTATGTGTGTGAGTGTATATTTTTTTCCCCGTACATTATGCACTATTTATTAAAAAAAAAAAAAAAAAAAAAAAAAAAAAACATAAAAATACCATTATGGAGGGTTGAGGTTGGGAATGCTAAAAAAAGTTTAAAACCTTATATGTTTATATATGTGTGAGCCTGTATATGTGTATGTATATATGCTTATCTATTGTATGGATATATTTTTAAAAAAATTAAATTAAAAAACACGGGGTATCATGCATTCAACATCATAATTTTCTCAACAATTTCCACATATTGCTTCACAATACAAGGGTATATTTCACTATCTCAGTATTCCTCATTGTTTTTTAAATTTTCACATTTAGTTACATAATACAAGGCTATATTTTACTATCTCAAAATATTCCTCACTGTTTTTTAAATGTTATTTATATTCTCATTTTTTATATTATATTATTTTGTCTTTAAATTAGTTAATTTAATCAATTGCCCTTCTATTTATTTATTTTTATATAATTCTTTATTTTATTTTTTATTAATTTCTTCCTATTCTTTATATTATTTTTGTATTTACTCAGTAATTATCATGTTTATTGCTATTTTTTCATTCTACTTCAACTAAATGTTAATCTAAGTCATTTCTTTATTTTTTCAATCAATTTCATTCTTTTTTTGGGGTAAAGATGGCAGCACCAAACATTATTGTTAATCATCCAGTTCCAATTTACATTTTTCCTTTCTCACACCAGATGGCACCAAAGTTATGGGTTTCAGTCAGATAATCAACTGTAGGCCCATATGTTAAAATAGTCCTAACTCTGTTTTACCATCCAGTCATGCTGCAGTTATGCTTTCTAGTATGTAATTTAGGTATTTTGCTCTGTTAATTTTTAATATCCTGTGTGAGGTGTATCTTTTTTAGATCTCTTGGATTTTTATTATCTATATTCTGTTATTTTTGCGTTATAAGGAGCTAAATTTTGACAATTTAGGCTTAATGCCGACAAAATTGGATGAAATAACGCATCTTCTATGAATGAACTCACAAGCTCCTCCAAAGATTCTGTGAGTTATTCATAGTTTCTTATTTTACATACTGGTTTCCTATGTTAATTTCTAATTCATCTTTAGAACTTTACCAATTTATTCATATATTTGTGATTTCAATTTTATTATATATATATATATATATATTCTACGTTTAAATATGAGGTGAAAATTTCTATTCTAAAATAATGACGAAAATTTGCCTGTTCAGCCATCTGGCCTTGTACACTGCAAATAGAGGCGTCTTAAATTCAGACACATATGTGTCTGAAAAAATAATTCAGAAACTTAAGTGTCTGAACATGAAATTTCAGACATCACAGTAATTTAAAACACGCAGGTGTCTTACTATGATTATGGTATAAATGTCCTGAGGTAAGCGTCTGAATAAGGATGAAATTAAGACGTTTAGAAGTTCAGACATTTAAGTGTCAGAATGTAATAATATAATTGCATCATATTTATACAATTGTATTGCAATATATATGCCAGCATAATCAGAAAAAAATTTCGAATGGATGAAAGATGTTTAAAAAACTTTTCCATCCACGAAATTTGGTATTACTATAACAACAAGCAACATGATTAAACTATAGGACGTTTGTGAAAAATATAAAAGTCCGTTTACTAAGTTTTGGAACTAAGTTATTTTTCGTACAATAAGTACTAATTAATAACTTGCTTTTCACAAAATATAAAGCTCTTCAAATAATTACATTAAAATAATGTACTAACTAGCCATCCCCCTTCCCCAGCCACCACTAACCTAATAGTAGCTTAGCGTGGATTTTGTGCACCGGGACCAATTCAAAATATTGCGACCCCTATTGCAGTAGCTATTATAATTTCATGCTATAATTTTTATACAGCAATCCTTTGGCAGCCTTAAAATTTTTCGCCCGGAGCAATCGCTCCTCTGCCTCCCATATGCTACGCCACTATCTGTTAATAAAATTCTTGTCTGACTTACACATTGCAGTTTTATAATCTGGAAGAAAAAAAATAGGCTCATTTCAAGGGAGGTAAAGAAAAGGTGTAAATTGCTGGGAAATATGAATCCCGGGAACTTAAAAAGCGGGTTTTACTGCACACCCTCCCCTGTACTGTGCATTATTTCATAAACCCTTTATGTACTGCGTTATAAATTCATGAAAATTTAATCTTCTAAAGCATTTTTCGTGAATTCTTTAAACTACGTTAGAAGATTTACATAATCATTTAATAAATTTTAGAAGGATTGAAGAATTTAGAAAGGTTCATTAACTTTGAATTCATAGGGAGTTTAATGAGAATATTTATAATCACACTCAAATCTTTTACTTATAAATATATTTCTTAGTATTTTAAAGAATTAGGAGATGTACAAATATAATTCTCTGACAATAAAAATATGCAAATATTTCCTAACTGAAACTTTTCTCCCACAATCTTTCAACGTCAAGAAAACTGAAAAGATGCAAATGAAAAAGAAATCATCCTTTAAAAAATATTTTTGTTTGCAGCTAGTAACTCTTTTGGAACAAGATAAAGTAATGCATCTGTAACTCATTCTAAACTGTATTACTACTAATCGATGTATTAAATGAATTTTATAACAAGTTATTTTAATGGTACTTATAAGTAGGGGAGGTATGATACACTTTTTTTTTTTAACTAATTTTTTACAACCCTTAGAAAGCTATTTTTAAACAAATTATTCGTGTTTTCTTATAAAGTGACCTTTTATTCATTTATTAAAAATATTGTGAATTTAAAAAATAGTCATTCAAAAAATATATCCCAATTATTTTGAATGGTTACTACCGTATCAAATCTCCCCATTACTGGGGAGGATTGATACACTAGCAAGGGAGGATTGATACATTGTTATGTAAATTGAAAAAATAAATGCAGACAATACAGTTTATGCGTCATACATTTTTTTATGATAAATCTTGAAATATTTAAGTAAAATTTAAAACAAAATGACATTGACATATTTTTGTTTCGGAAATGTTTTTTACAAAAATATTAAAACTATTGCTATTATTTAAACAATCCTATTAACGGACTTTTTAGAAATTAAATAATGAAAAAAAAAAAAAAAAACTAGAGATCTAGCTGTAAGGAAAAATGAAGTAAACATTGCTGATTTGCAAACAATTTAACATAAATTTAACACATTTAAGATTCCTTTAAGCCTTTCAGGGGCAAAGCATTTTCAATGCTAAAGTGTTGAATAAATGAGTGGCACTGGAATTTACCAACAAATTTATTTAGAAATAAGAAAAGAGATATATTTCACTTTCATAGTAAATGGAAAATATTTTACCAAAATGCTGGTGCCAATGTGGCATTTGGGAATTAAAATTAAGTGATTTCATAAACATACCACCACCCCTGAAATGGTTAAAAGAAAAACTAATAACTATATCATTTTGATAAGTAAAATCGGGTAGATTTAACGTTTTTTCAATTTGCTCTTCGTCAATTATAAAAACTTTTTCCCTTTCAGGCCGCTTAAACTTTTTTCCTTCTACATGACGAGCAAAGCGAACTAACCATCTATCATCGCACTGCTTTTCTATGTAACCTACTTATGGAGGTTACATCTTATGTAGGTTATGTATCTATGAATAGTCTCTTTGTTCTTCCTTACCGATTTCAGTAGCTCTTGTTGTAAAACAATAATGAATATTATAGTCCTATATTAGTTTAAAAGTTTTAAGAAAAACTATTAAATTTCAAATATACAAGTCAATCATTTCTCCCCAGCTCTGATGTATCATTTCTCCCTATCATGGCTTATTGGATTTTCAATCACTTTGTATAAATGCAGTTGCAAAATGCCAATCTGCTTTCTAGTAAAACTCACCCTAACAATATGCTTTACAAATTAAGAATAATTACAAGATATTATCTTCACTGTAATAAGAGTTATGAAAGAAAATCAGTGTTTAAAAAAATTTACGTTGACATTCAAAATATCTTCAAAATTAAAAGAAAAATAAAATGTTGTCAGTTCTTCACTGCTAAGTCCAGCTGATGATGGCCTCTGCTAATAAAAGAAGCTTTTACATCTGTTATAATGGCTGTTAATGCCATTTGTTGAGAAAAATTGTCAATGTATCAACCATCCCTATGTATCAAACCTCCCCTACCTCCCCTACCGTCAGTAGATAAAGTGTTATATTGACTTCTAAGCTCTACATTTCATACAAAGATGCCATCAGATCGCAGTTTATCAGATTCATTTCCATATATATTAAAAAGAAATTATCTAAATTATATAATAATTAACTTCGCACAATAACTGGAAATAGCCAGCATGTTTTCATGAAATGTCCTCGTGTCAATTGACAGTATAAATGATGTTTTAATCCTTACAGAGGTTGAATTTAACTTTATTGGAGTAATACCATATCTACTCTGTAAAAAAAAAAAAAAAAAAAAAAAAAAAAAAAAACCTGTAAGTTTTACAGGAAAAAAACTGTTCTTTTAAATGCAATTTGTTTGAAAGCTCTATCTCATTTTATTGATTTTTAATGGTTTTTACAGGGTGGCTACTAAATACTGTTACAAATATTCAGTCATTTTACTTTACAATTATAAAATAGAAAATGATAACTACACTAATATGATGAACATCAGAGATGAAAGTTTGCCGGGAAAAAAAAATTATTCAAATTGGCCGCGATCTTTATCGATTATCAAAGATAATCTCTTATGCCATTGTCAGACAGCGGCACGAATCATTTTAAGAGGTAATCGGTACCATTCACGCAATATGGAAGCTTTGTGAGAGTCCAAACTTCTGTGTTTGTTGCTATTTACTTTACCCTCTAACATCCCCCAGACGCAATAATCTAAAGGGCATAGATTTAGCTTGATGCGAAGGTGTAGAATCTTGCTGAAATGTCCAATTCTTTTTGGAATACAACCTTTCAGCTTGTGGCAATAAATGTGTAGCCAATATGCTGTGTTTGTACTATTCGTATTGATTTTTATCCCTTTATCGATGAACTTCAAAGGCAAACCTCGGTGCACTGCGTAACGGAATGCACACTAACTTGCATATACCACCTCAGAATCTCCAGAACGATAAGTCTCTCTTCATGGTTCAAAATAATCAGAAAACAACCAGCACTATTACAAAAAATTATAAACTGCATAACACTGATTGAAAACAATCAAGGACTTTTCCAAATCCTTCACAGGACCTATTATATGATAATGATGATCAGCTATTGAACTAATCAAACAAACTTTTACTTTAACAATAACACTAATTCTATAATTGTTTTAAAGAAACATTATATGTTATACGTCTGTAAAGCGCTCAACTCGGCTATCTTACTATTGTTACCTATACTTATTTCATTATCTCAATTACTTGTTATTACCTACCATTATTTTATTACTCAATAATTTTTCTGTAATTTTTTTTTTTTTTAATAAACATTGCTGGGTGGGGCTAGTTGAGCTCAAACCAATTGGTAGGCCTCCCCGCCTGGCTGAATCTGAACTTCAAAGGCAATTTTCCATTGTTTGACACTGCAGCCCAAACCCTAACAGAATTCTTGTTCTGAAAGCGTTTAACAATTCGAAAGGTTTCGGGTATATCCTTGAGGGTTGCTGAATATACGGCATCATTTTTATCATTATAACACTGTTCAGTGCAAAATAGCTTCCCATCAGAAAATATTATTCTGTCAAAAATTTCCTACCATGCCGTTTCATCGATTTCTTCCTCCTTTGTAATCTTTTTATTCTTTGTGCAGCAGTCAAACCTTGAATTTTTCTTTTGCGATAAGGGACATAACCCAGATATTCATTTATAATAACTTGAATAGTTTTGCGACTCACGTTCTCTTTTGCAGCCATTTTATTTGCAGAACGTTGTGGATTTCTTCACACCTTTTCACGAATTCTTTCGATGCGCTCTATTGTGCGAACTGAGCGTGGACTTCCTGGCCTAGATCGATCTTTACATAGCTATTAGTATCCAATAATCCATTTATAGTTCTTTATATAAATGTTCTATTAAAATCAAGGCATTTTAATTGCTTAAAGATTTCACCAGCGGGAAATCTGCGATCAAAGAGCTGTTTAATCATCATTCTTTTGGCTTCCCTCTTTAAAATAATTTTAAATATTTGCTTTATAACAAAATTCGTCTGCACTAATAGAAGATCGCCAAACGTTAAAATAGAGAAATAAATTGTTTTACCAACCGATTAATATTAATTCTTATTTTTCGGAGTTTAACAGTATTTAGTAACCACCCTGTAAAATATTTTTCGAGCGTGAATTTTTTAAAACTTTATCTCTATTGCGTAGCCCGATTATGAGAGATAACTCGTTTACACTTAAAACAATACATTGTAAAAAGATATCTGCCAAATTAACAGGAAAAAATGTCAATTTTGGCGCCAGGGGAAAAGCATTTAACTTACAGAAAATATTTGTAATCTGTTCATGAAAACATTTTTTCTGTAAACATTACAAAACCCATATTTTTTACAGAAAAAAATTGTTTTTTATTTAAAACAGTAAAAAAAATATAGATTTTATAATTCTTATAGAAAAAAATCTATATTTTTTATGTTAAAAAAACTATTTTAATGAACTGATTACAGATATTTTCTGTAAATTAAACGGTTTTCCACTGGCGCCAAAATTAACAGTTTTTTCCCGTTAATTTAACAGGGTTTTTTTTTTACAGTGTAATATGTACCTAGTACATTCTCTATATTTTTAATGATTTGAATGTCTGCGTGTTCATTATAGACTTTTTTTTTTTTTGGCATATATGTCTATTTTTCAATTTTAAAAATTTACATATATGCTGTAACCTCTTCAAAAAGATAAATAAACAGAAACTATAAAATTTATAGGTTGTCAGCTGCACTAGGCCTGATTCTGATTCTGTCTCTGTACATTCCCCAATTCTGTCAAAATCTTGAAATTTCTTGACACATTCATAGACTCATTTTTAAGCATAAAATACATGCAATTGGCAAACATGACTATTGAAAAGATTTTGAATCGAATACCGTTTTTCATTTTTTTTTGGTAAATGTATTGCATCTTGAGTTATAAACTATTGCTGTCTCATGAAGACATTACTCAGGATGTCTCATCCAGAAATTTGGTTCAAACGCCAAATTTGATAACATATTCTTTAACATCCTTTGCCTTTATTGAAAAAGTAGAGTGAAAAGTAGAGTAGTGGAAAAGTAGAGTGAAAAGTAGAGTAGTGGAAAAGTAGAGTGAGTAACATGTTATTTAATTTTATAATTTCTGAATAAGAACATCTGTAGCATAGTATCTAACCATTCCTATTGTGAAGATAGTCTAGTGTTAAAGGGATTGTTGAGTTTTGTGTGTGAACGTATTGCCCTGTTTCTTACATTTGTGCATGAACCTATTCTGTCACTGCTTTTCCTTTCGCAGGGGATTTCCAGGAATTTAACTTTCACGGTTACTTTGAGGTATAATATGTTAATTATGCTTCTGCGGTCGTCTACCTGACATGAATATGGCGGCAGAAGTTATATCCAACGGATATTGCCGAATCTCGTCTCTTGTGGAATATCAAGACTATATTTGAGCTTGCCGATGACGTTCTGTTTTAATTGTGCTTGGAATAAGAATCTGCCGCTGAGAGTTTGCCTATATGGTAAAATGTTGAGTTTAATACTTCAAATAAATGTATATTGTAATCCTCGGGGTTTCTCTATTTAGCAATATTGCTGTATTTTCTAGTGCTATTGCGTGTAGTAGTAATTCGGAGTCACTACTGACATTTTCATAGCAATCTTGAGACGAACTTCTATTAGATTCCGTAATACAAGCCACGTAACCACTTTATTTTATCCTAGTATGAGTGTTTAGAGAATGTTTTCGGGTTAAAATTTTCTCTCTCATTATTTTAGTGATTGCGCTTTCATTTGATCATCGTTAATTTAACTGCCATATTCCACTGCCGAAGTCTTTTACTATTTATTTTAAATAAATTGTTTTTATTGTTAATTTCTGTATTATGGCTGATTTCTAAGCTGACGGGCCCGGAAGATCCGTCATACATCTACTAATTTTATAAATCTCCCAATAAAAATGAATTTCAGAAAGTACTACAAAGTAGCTAATTTGAATTTGAGAACAATTTTAACTGTAATAGATGATCACTCAATGATGCTAACTACTGCAGTGAGCATAAAATATTGAATAGTTCCAGATATCTTTTAGTTTTAATTCATTCCTTTTTATTTTATTTTCAAAATGGTTATATGTCATTTATTTCCGATCTTTGAAACGAGCTGACAGGCATACTTTGAGCATTAACAAATTCAACACGAATGGGGACATGCAGAAGCATTGGTCATCTGTAACCGAAACTGGAAAAAAAAAAAACGATCTTACTAATCGCCGTTAAAACAAACCGACCGCGAAGAATTACAGACGCCGAAATGCGAAAAGCGAACCTTTCTAATGAAAAGAACCTGTCTTCGGTTAATGGCTGGATAGACGCTTCATTTGTGTTATGGTAGGGAGCTCAATTATTAATTGACGGAGGCCATTACAGAGATCGCAATCCGAAAGAAAGAAATTAATCATCAACGCCCCCTTTTTATTGGCTAATATAGATGATTAGTTTTTGAGAGGGAGAAATGAAGATTCACTTTTTCAATAATGGCAACAGTTCTGATGGAAAGAAGTGAAATGACATTTTTTTTATGTGTAGCAACAGAAATGTGATATTAAATCAGTATTTTCTAGATATTGCTCTGTTAGAAGAAATTAAGTAGATGTGTAGAAAAAATAATTTTATTTCATGATTATGAAAAGGCTTTTTATTATTATTGTTATTATAGCTGGAATTTCTCTATCAGGGAATAATAATTTTTCCTTTCAAAATTTTTAATGAAATGTTTTATGGCTAATTGCTGACTCATATTAATGAAGTGATTTAATATCAAATGAAATTTCTTAGAAAAAAGAGAAAAAATGCTGAATGAGTAGCTAGAAGGCATGTATTATTTAGAGCAAATTAAATATTTTTTTCTTTATATTAAATCATTCAAATTAAATATACCTTTGAAAACGCGAAATAGAAAATCATTTAATGTAAACTTAACATTTTCTTAGCTTTATTCGAACATTTACATAAGAGGTGTTGCCTTCGAATTTTGAAGAAGTCATCCGTTATTTCTAGATACACTGCATAAAAAATCTGTCATTTTTACAGTAAAAAAATTGCATTTTTTTACAGAAAAAACTGTTTTAAAGAAAAACAGTTTTTTCTCTGTAAGAAAATATTGATTTTGTAATTTTTACAGGAAAAAACTGTTTTAATGAAAAATTACTGATAATATCTGTAAATTAAACGGTTTTTCACTGGCTCCAAAATTGGCAGTTTTTTTTTTTTTTTTTTTTCTGTCAATTTGAGAGATTTTATTTTTTTTACAGTGTATAAATTAGCTGTGTTGTACAAAGTTGTATATCACATTTTTCTTATAAGTGCTGAAATGACGCTTATAGTTTCCAAGATGAACACTATCTCAACAGAATAATATACAAAACAAATAAACTTTTTTTTTTCCTAAGTGAACTCTTCTTTTAAACAAATCTTCTTACTCCCACTGCCGTCACTTCAATTTTAAGCACACGAATTACAGTAGGAACAGATGTCATAAGTTTCCACGGCCGCCATCTTGGAATTTTTCTTGGCATGAAAACCCCTTTTCCGCCAAGTAGTAAATGTCGCCAAGCACCGGTTTATACGCATGTTTCGCTTAACTAAGATAAAATGTAAATAATAAACAAAATTCGCTAAAGTGGCAATCAGTAATCTTGTATGAGCGCTTCGCGAAAATTAACCGAAAAAAAATCACTGCATTCAGCGCTTCTCGCGGTGTAGCATTCTCAAAATTCAGCAGTTCTCGCTTTCTAGCAATTTCAAAATGTAAAAAACTCTTAAAGCAGCAAAATATACATAAAATTATCAACATACCTTAACAGACATCTGCTTTCTTGAAAGCTCCAGCACGAAATCTCTCTCATAACATCACCCTCATTTTCAAAATAGGCTTATGAATACGCATTGGCACATTATAAACAAACCTACTTTTCTTGTCAAAATTTCCTCATATTACTTAATTACTTCAGCAAAAGCGTTTAAACGGATTACAGAAACCATAGTCAGTCAAATACATCCAATAAATTTAACATAAAAATAAAAAGACACAACGCTAGAACACGATATCAAAATACATCCACAAAATCCACCACTTCTCACGGGTTGCCAGAACACAACACGTCAGAACACATACGTCACACGGGGTTCCACATATCGAGGTTGCCACATCCACAAACACTGCAACACGCCAACAAAAAATCGCCAACATAAGGCATTTAAGCCTTACAGTAATATGTTTTTGATATATCGAAAAACATTCTTTATAAATACTTTCTATTATTGATGAAACAATCATAGTTTAAAGAATTCATTATAATAGTACACAACCTTCTCATTATAATAACATACATTTTATGTCTTCAGTTATTTTTTCTTTTGTTATACAAATTTGTCTATCCAGTCTTTTTTCTAAGGAAATAAATGGCATCTATTGTTTCAAAGATAAACACTATTTCATTTTAATAATATACAAAAGAAATAAACATTTATTTGCTCATCCCAACCTTTATTTCTTTTTTAATCCAATCTTCATATTGCCCAACCGGGGGCCGAGAGGTTCTGCTCTCAAAACTGGGAGACGGGAGGAGTTAGGTTCGAACCCGAATCGCGCCCATCGGCCTAATCTTTCGGAGTTTTCTTCGAACCCTAAATGTCTTGATATCCTTGCATGAATACAGGTTAGGTTCCCTCTAGAAATACCTCGCACGGAGGGCACTCTCACTTCGGCCCTATATTCCTCGTGTCGATAATCGGCCATCATAAACAACGCCATACTTCCACTGCCGTCACCGCAATTTAAGAACGAGGTTTATTGTAATATGTTTCTGGTACCGAACAACATTTTCTATCATTGATGAAACATTGATTATAGAGTTAAAATTCTTTTTTATAACATATAAGTAGTAATTTTTTATGTCTTCAATTATTATTTTTTTTCTTTTACTAAGCCTTCCTCACAGGACTACTATCATCACCCCAATTCCAATTTGTCTATCAGTGTTTTTTTTTTTTTTTTTTTTTTTTTTTTTTTTTAAATCGAAGATCAAATGATGGCTAGTTTCGAAAATAAGCACCGTATCATTATAGTACCATGCAAAATGATTAAATCTCTTTTTTATAAAATCTTTATTCTCCTATCAGGGGTCGATCTAGACAAAAATTGGGGCCTATTCAGAGCTCCTTTACAAAAATCCATTTAATAAAACAGGCCCCTTCATAAAATTCTATTCCATGAAAATATACTCTTCATTTATATTCTTATATTGTAGTAGGTTTTAAAACATGTAACTTCCAAAGAAAACAAGTTTATGAGATATGAAAAATGTTTGGTTCGAATTTCAGTGACTGGATTTCATATTTTGTTACAAAATGTTACTTTTCACAAAAATATTATAAATTTCACAAAAATATAGTAAATTTCACAAAAATAACTTATTTTTCACAAAATGGGGCACTAGAAAAAATCTCTGCATCGACCCCTGCCTACTAATGTCTCCTCGAATTTGAGCATATGGATTGTAGTGATATTTATGTAGTATCGAACAACCGAGCAAAGAAAGAAACAGTGGGCCATCAGCTGGAAAAAAGATGGCAGCCAGCACTGCCATCAGCGGTAAAGTGCAATGGTGCCATTACTTAAACCTGTCAAAAAATGTCCGTGCGGAATCCAGCTAGCCCATCAGTGTTGGCCAACAGCAGACCAGCATTGGTATGCCGTCACACCACTTTCTTCCTTTGCTGGCCCAGCACTTTCTCTTACAAAAAATTCTTATAGAACTCTATAAAAAAACAAAGTATTATGGCTCTTTTTTCTATAAGCTAGTTTCACCAAGAGCTATAGAAATATCTGCCTATAATAGAAATGTCTACGGAAACATTTGAACTTGCAACAGTTTCCATGTGGTCACTCTCCCAAGTACTAACCACGTTCGATGCTGTTTGGTTTTCGTGATCGGATATGAACAAGTACTCTCAGTGTATGCTACGACCGCTCGTAGTTTTCAAGCTCTCATTACACTATTTCAAGTTTGTTTCTTTTGTGATTTACGTTCCAAATCATTAAACTGGCATAGAAATTATTGTATTGTATAGAAATCCTATATATTTTATACGCTATTTTTTTATTATTGATTCTCAACTGTGTAAATTATGAAAACCGATATCCTTTGTAACTTAGTAAAACTAGATTTAAGGAGAAAAAAAAAGTGCGTTGAAATAAAGAATTTATTTATTTATTCATTTATTTATTTATTTTGTTGGTGGCAGTGGTGCTATATAATTTACAGTTTAAAAAAAAAAATTAGCTTCACCGCTTAAATTGTGTTAAAATATTCATTTCAGATTTGTGTTCAAATACTCAATGTCTTCGATATTCGCAACGCAAACTAGCGTAAAGGTTCCCAGCAATAATACTGCAAAAGTTCGTACACTTATATGTAGTGGTGGGCCAGCGCATGAAATAAAACGGAAGCCCACCAGAATTTTATCTGATGATTTCCAACAGCAAAGTTGATTGAAGCTATCTAGCAGTAGTCATGCAGTGGTTGACCATTAGCCAGTACTTCTCCATCATTGCCAGCACCTATCTTGCTGCTGGCCAGCAATTTCCTCTTTGCTGGGATTCTCTAAGAATTTTTGTATTACTGAAGAACCAAGGTTTATAGTTTAACAAATTCTTTATTACAATAACTTACAAATAAAATTTTATTCCTTCAATTATTTTTTTCTTTTATCAACTCTCTACACACTCTCCTGTCGCAGTCACTCGAATTAGAGCACGCGCGGATCACGGTAGAATCGATGCAAACGGTTTCTTAGGGATTGCCCTAATTTGAGTATAAGAATTGTAGTATGTGTATGTATTTATGTAATATCGAACGATATTCTCTATGAATTTTTCTATTACTGAAGAAACAATGTTTATAGTTTAACAAATTCTGTATATCAACATATGACTGCAAATAAATTTTTAGCCCTTCAATTATTTCTTTTCTTTTACTAAACACTCCTCACTCTCTTACCACAAGCATTCGAATTTCAGCACCCGGATCATGATTGCGTCGATGCAAACAATTTTTCAGGAGTCGTCCAATTTAAGTATACGAGTTGTAGTATGTATTTAAGTAGCAATATTTATTTAGTATCGAACAACATTCTCTATGCATTTTTCTATTAGTGAGAAGCAATGTTTGTAGTTTAACAAATTCTGTATATCAACATATGACTGCAGAGATGACAGGGATGACCGCCCCGGGAACCCAGCTTTCGCTTTAGAGTATAAGTGCAATCCCGGGGGGAGACTCAAATCCACTGCATATGGTAAGATACATTAACAATGACAATATTTTTAAAACAGTTAATAACATACAGAAAAATAAATTCAGTTTGCTGTTTTTGACTCTGAAACTCACAAGAAGTGTCATCAGTACATACATTGACAGCAATTGCACTATGTTGTATACATGCATAAACAATTACAAGACATGTTTTTTGAATATTAGAGCTGAAAAACTTTAAGTGAAATGCATATGCTGATAAATATAATGAAAATACTAAATAAACAAACCAAAGGAAATAAGACAAATATTTACATTATGTACAAAACAGGGGCTCCTGTCTGAAATGGGAGCTGAAAACAATGAGTTTGCTCAGCTAGCTCAGAAAGGGAGGGGATTGGTAAATATAAATTCGTTGTCTTCTAAAAATTTCATACAATCCGCTATACGTTGCAGAACTGGACGGTCGAGCAGGTAAGTTAGCCAGTCAGGCAGTGTCATCTGTTGTGGCTTTTTTACGTGATAGTGGGACGTTAATGTGCAATGTAAAATATAGTGTAATGATGTTGATAAGGATCCACAAATGCAAAGAGGCGAGTCTCGTTTATTTATGGTAGATAAGTGTTATTGGAAGGGTCCATGATTTGTGAGAAAGAGATACTGGTATCTGTTACTTATGAAAATGTTTTGTGAGACCTTAGGTATGAAGTCACGCGTATATTGACCCACCTGCACTGTAGACCAACGTTGTTGCCATCGGTGTAGCATTTGTTTTTTGAGTTCTAATTTCAAAGTTGATTGTGGGAATGGAAATAAATTTTTAGTCCTTCAATTATTTCTTTTCTTTTACTAAACCCAACCACACTCTCTTACCAAAGTCACTCAAATTTGAGCACGCAGAGCACAGAGGTTTTATCAGCGGTTGGCCAAATTTGAGCATACGAATTCTAGTACGCATTAACGTAATATGTATTTATGTAGCAATATTTCTGTAGTATCGAACAACTTTCTCTATGAATTTTTTTTATTACTGGAGAACCAGTGTTTATAATTTAACAAATGTTATAACAACTTATAAGTACAAATAAATTTTTATTCCTCCAATTATTTTTTTTTTCTTTTACCAAACCCTCCACGCTCTCCTACCACAGTCACTCGAATTTGAGCACGCGGATCACGGTGGTATCGATGCAAACCGTTTGAGGGATAGCTCTCTTGGGCCCTTCTCTGGCTAATCAAAGGGAGCCGATCCCTGAGCCCCGGGAAATGTTAGCGCTAATGGTCTGACCCCAGATAGGGAAGAGCAAAAGCAGGAAAAATAAAGATCACCCTCATTTCACCTATTTCCAAAAGAAACATTTTATTCGCAAGTTATATTACATCTCTGTTAATATTGGAAGTCAACTCGCTTTCTAGTATGTTGTCTAGAGCTTATTACTTTCTTCTATCTGCACTACAAAGTAGCAGATTCGTCCGAACTTTCGGCGTATTTATATATTTTATAAGGTCCTGAACCCGATTTAGCTGTTTTTAGAAAAAAAATGTCTATCCAGCGCGAGTCTGTCTGTTTGTATGTGACGTATATTTCGTGGACGTTCTAACTCTGGAACTACTACGTAGAATAGGATAAAATTTCATATGAAGTTATATCCTTATGTAAAGTGCAAATTAGTTTTGGGGGGAAATCCCCCACTAAAATCAGTGATTTGTTCGATTTATATGATGCTAATATTTCCAGTTTGCGTGCGTGGAATTCGACGAAACATCAAATTTAGAATCCTCCTAATAGGAATAGATTCTCATTCGATTTTCGTTACGGTCATCTAAGAAAGGATGCAGAAATTCGATGATGTGTACGAAATATGCGATGCTTGTATCAACAGTTTTAATTCCCAGAATTCAACGAAACTTCACATTTAGCATCCTGGATGTAGGACAAAAACCTGTTTGCTGAACCGATGTAATTTCTTGTACCATTTAAATCATTTAATTGATATGATTTTTATAGAAGAAAGTTTTGTGATGGCCGCAGCAGTCTAGTTTTGATGAGTTGCAATTCTTGCATCATGCGTACATGAAACATGCAAAGCATTTACTCTTTGATCCCAAATGAATTTACTTAAATAACATGTAATTTTCTTTAATTAATTATTGTAATAATTAATCAATTTTCTTTACAGGTTTTAATTAAAGAAAAAATAACATTTCTTGTTAACCAAAATGTACGATAAATTTAGTCTTGGTGGAACATTTGTTTTACTGTCTTTTGATTTGTATTAAGAATTCACAACTCGTTAAAAATAATTCATCTAATCCTCTGAACGTGAAAACACACCGACTATTACTTGTCAAAGTGCAACAACACAGCAGTCATCTCTTCGGAAAAAACCTTTTGTGCAAAAAATCACCTATTTGTTAAATCCGTGTAATTTCTTGTATGTTATTTAAATCATTTAATTGATTTGATTTATATAGGATAAAGTTTTGTGACGACCACAACATACTAGTTTTGATCAGTTGCAATCCTTGAATTTTGAGTACAGGAATTTTGAGTACAGTTTTGAAAACACTTACTTTTGGTTCTGAAATGAATTTATTTAAACAACATTTAATTTTCTTTAATTAATTATTTTATTAATTAATTAATCAAATTAATTTTCTGTAAAGGTTTTAATTAAAGGAAAAATAACATTTATTACTAATCAAAATATACTTTTAATTGTGGAGGAATATTTATTTTATTGTCTTTTGATTTGCATTAAGAATTCACAACTCGTTAAAAATAATTCATCTAATCCAGTGAACCCAAAAACAAATCAAGTATTACTTGTCAAAGTGCAAAAACACAACAACCATCTCTTCGAAATGTATGGGCAATATTCCATCTATTTTCCATCACCCTTTCTCTTTTCCATCCAATTAACTAAGACAAAAGCCAGGAGGGGAGAGGGAAAACAGCGGGAGGGAGTGATGGGTCTAATTAAGAGGCTGTTGTGAACGCACGCCGCGGGTAATTGTAGTGGCTGCCAATCAAGTGGCTGCGGCTGCTTTGAAATAGAAGAGCGTGCGATGAGAATGAAGTGGTGTTAAAGGCCATCGTAGGTGGTCAGCCAGAGAGACTAATGGAGGCAATCTTGGTGGTAGGATTGCTCTCACATCAACCGTTGTTAAAGAAAAGTTATTTTATGGGGCTTCTGTGGCTTTACTTCTACCGTATATACTCGTGTATAAGTCGACCCCCCCAATTCTTAAGCAAAATTTTGAAAAAAAAAATTGATTTTCCGTGTATAAGTCGATCCACATTTGTGGTAGTATGTTGAAAATGATTTGTAATCGAAGATTTTTTTTAAAAAAATTAATAAATTTTCATTAAATTAGTAATTTTTTTTTCGCATTTCTAATCAGACTTTTTCTTTTAAATTCAACGTTTTAAAACTATATAATTATGTAAAACCGAAGAAGCTTAAATTATTTTGGAACCTATTCACATCCATTTAATGATACTTAAAAAGAAAAAAAAATCTTTCAAAATCTGTACAAACCTTATTTACAAGTTTAAACAACTTCTTAGACTGCTAAAATATAGTACTCCTTTGTATTGTAGGACTTTTAGGAGAGATATCTAGAAGCATTCTCAAGTTGAACTCTTTTTAAAAAGGAGATTAAAATGTTGAAAAGAATGCCCTGTACTGAAGGAAATTCTATATCCGAAGAGAGAATGGGTGCAGAACAATTACAGGGACATTATTGTTGAGTTTTTTTTTGTCAATCACAGAGAAATGACCATTGCTTTTATCTCTCTCTCCAACCTAGACCCATATGGGATTATCTAAAGGAGTTGCCCATTCGACGATTATGTGCGAAGATTTTTTTTTCCTTTTTACTACCTCGTGTATAAGTCGACCCCCCATTTTGAACTTCCAAATTTTGTCTAAAATTCTTCGACTTATACACGTGTATATACGGGCTTCTGCGGCTTTACTTCTACTTTTTTTTTTATTTTGTCACAGTTATTTTAAATAAACTTTCTGAACGAAATGAATTCAAATTCTTCAATCCGGCTACCTTGTGATGAGTTCTGAACTGAACTTGATTCAATTATGAAATTGTGAGCGCAAATAAGTAAAATTCATTTTTCCCCCGAAAATGTAATTTTGTAATTAAAACTTAAATTTAGATTCATTCAATATCTCATCAAACTTTCTGAACTGAGCAGATTCATTCGATAAAAAAAAGTGTTTCAGCGTGAATTAACTCACTTTTTTAAGAATGAATTTGTGAAATTGTGAGCGCAAATAAGTAAAACTTCTTTTTCCTTTTAGATATAATTTTTAAATTAAAACTTAAATTTAGATTCATTCAATATCTCATCAAACTTTCTGAACTGAGTAGATTCATTCGATAAAAAAAAAAAGTGTTTCAGGTGAACTCAGTCGTTTAAGAATGAATTTATGAAATTGTGAGCGCAAATAAGTAGAATTCTTTTTTCCCGAGATGTAATTTTAAAATTAAATTTAGATTCATTCAAAATCTCATCAAACTTTCTGGACTGAGCAGATTCATTCGATAAAAAAAGTGTTTCAGCATGAATTAACTCGGTCTTTTAAGAATGAATTTGAGTTTGAATTAGAATACTTTTTGACGAGTTTTAAAAGAACTGTTAGGAAGAGATTAATTAGATCAGGGGTGTCAAACTGTGGCCCGCCGGATACCACTAAAATTTTACAGTTATCTTTGCCTTATCTAATCGTCGAATTGCTGCGATTCAACTTGTCGACTATTTCTTTAAAATTTTAGTGGTATCCGGCGGGCCACAGTTTGACACCCCTGAATTAGATGTTCCCATCTTCAGGTAAGGCAAATCATGAGCACACGTGTAAGTTTATTACAATGATAATTGTTGGAGCTGTTGGAAACGGTTGAAGGTTCTAAAAGATCAGAATATAATAAAGCGGTATTGAGGACCATCTTAATCAGGGTTGTAGTGGGTAGCTGCCCGGGTACCCGCCCAGCTGCCCGCCCGGGCTGGGTTTTTTATAAAAAGCCCAGGTAAAAAACCCGGGTTTTTTAAAATATATTTCTGGAAAAGAACAGATGATGTAATTGTTAACAGTTTATGGTTATTTTGTTTTATTTATTCACTTCTTTGAATCTTGGAAAATATATTTGTATTAATTTACTTGCACTTTTAGATTGGAAACATTTGGAAAACACACAATTGATAGCTTTGCAATTTAAAATTTGTCTGGGTACTTCTTAGTTATCCCGTTGACCAAATTACAGTCCCCAAATTGTACGATTAAATGCCAATAATGGTTGCCATTAATTAATTAATTGTAAGATTAAATGCCAATAAAACCATTAATTCGACGTTTTATTTGTATTTTTATTAATGTTTTACTAATTTATTTGATCTTTTGTTATTTAAAATAAAAATTATGTCAATGAGTTAAATTTGGCGAAAGTGGTCGACGGGATAACTAAGAAGTACCTTTGTTTGTTATTTAAATTAAAGTGATCATATCTATATATGTATTTTAAGAACAGAGAAAAATGGTGAGATCATTATTAAGACTATGAAGTCTTTCCCATCTATTAGATTATGAAGTATTCACAAAGATTGTATTTGAGATCAGGATTGCCAGTTATTTCGGCAATCAAATTTCTTGTGCTTTACTGAGCAAAATATTAAATTTTCCCAGAGTAATTCCTCTGAGAATTTTCAAAATTTCAACGGATAAATTTTGCAAAGTACCAAAGTTTAGTAAAATTCCTTGTTTTTAATACTCATTTTTAAATTCCCTCAGATTTTCTAGTTTTTCCTATACAGTGGCAACTCTGAAGGAATTTTTGTTGATTGAAAGATTTGTGAGGAAGGTGGAATCATCGTCCACATTTTGGCAATTTAATTTACCCGGGGAAAATTGCCCATTTAACCCGGGTTTTTTAATAAAACCCGCCCGGGCTGGGTTTTTTCTAAAAAACCTGGGTTTTTTACAACCCTGATCTTAATAGACCGGGAGCCGGCAGCACAGATAATCACGTCATCGAGTGCCAGATAAGTCGTTTTAAAGAAAAGTTATTTCACAGGACTTCTGCAACTATACTAAAAAATGTTACTTTTCATTATTTCAGAAATGCGTAGTCCACTTTCGGACAGTTGCCAAAACCCAGAAATGATCGGCTTGGTTCGGTTCTACACATATATTCCAACACGTGAACGTAATCTCAACGGATTCGTTTAAAAGTCTTTACCAGTAATAGAAAAAAAATGAATACCTTTAAAGATTTTAAACAACACCCTTTGTTCGAAATTGTATGAGCTCAAATACGCCACTTGGCGACGGCGATAACGAAAGATGAACCTTAATGTAATACACTTTGGTGATAAACCAAAATCTGTAAACGAAAAAAAAATTCTTTCATTTGACGTTATCGATCAAATTAATATGAAATTTAGTTGCTTTGTTAAAAAGATACTTGTCATCAGAATATACCAAAATTGTGTTTTTATAATTGACTTGACAGAGTATAAAAATCCAAATGTAATAAATCAGAACCTTACTAAAATATTATTTACATTTCTTGCGGCACAATGATTTACCGTAGACGTAATCGTAATGTGAGTTTAAGTGAAAGCGAAATATATAACCAGAGGGCGAGAGAAAGAGAGAGAGAGGGAGTGTCTGTCTGCTTTTGAGAATTGAAACTTAAATACTTGTAGTTTTAATAATTTTAATAATGCGAAAAAATACTAAAAAAAAAAAATGTATTTCGATTGTTTTTTCAATGGCTTGGCAATTTTTATGACAACTCCAATCTCATTTATCAAAATAGCAAACAGGCTAAATTTACTTACCTATGTTTAAACACCCAACTTTTATAATTTTAGCTGTATCCGCTCGCAAATTAAATGACTGCGTAGATCACATGCTTTCCACCATGTATATACATGTTTGATGTTTAATAACATCATTTCTAATGGAAATTGTACTACAGCAGTGGTCATCAGCCGTCAGGCCGAAAAGGCCTGGTCCGTGGTCCGCCTGTCAGAAAAATTGGACATTATTTGTTAAAATAATAATAATAATAATAATAATAATATAATAATCATAATCTAAGAAATTATTACATTTAAAATTTAAATTCGAAATTTTTAGTTTTCAAAATTGAAATTAGAGCAGGAATTGATAATTATGCTAATAGATGCCATTTATAATTTGCCCATGTAATTTTCAAATATTGACTCCCCATAAAAGTTGTAATTGCTGAGTGAAAAAGCACTGAACATTTTGATTTAGATTTCAACTACTGCATAATGTGGGAAAAAATATTTTTTGACTGTGTCACTGCAACTAAAATTCGTCAATGCTGTCGGCTTGAAATGAAAAAGAATTCTCAGTCATGGAGTAACGTCTTTGCACTCATTTTAATTCACAAGTTTTTCTTTTTTTTTTTTTTTTTTCTTCTTCTTCAAATAAGCAGGACGAAATATCACACTAAACAAGTCTCTAATATAGAGAAAAAAGCCTCTAAAACACTAAACAAGTCTCCCATACTTTCTTCTATTATAAATAGAAGAAAGTAAAAAATATGTTTGAGGATAAATTAACTCAGGTTTTTATGAATGAATTTGAGTTTGAATTAAAACCTTTTTTTCGACGAGTTTTCACAGAACTGTTCGGAAGAAATTAATTTGGAGCTCCCTTCTTGAGCTGGAAAAAAACACGAACGCACTTATACGTTTACTACAAAAATAACTGTCGAGAGGTGTTGGTTGTGGATGTGTTGATATTGCAAGTGGCTGAAGCTACTATGAAGTAATAAAAGAGAATAAAGTAGTGTTAAAGGTCATCGTAAACAGTCAGCATCGGAATAATAGAACCAATATAGGTGGTAAGACTGCTTGCACATCAACCGTTGTCGAAGAAAATTTATTTCGGAAGTCTTTTGCATGCTCACCCTTCAAAAACATTTTGAAAAAATTCCTGCCACAATTGAAGAGCTGACTGGAAAAAGATGTCATGCAACAAAAATTAGAATCCGAGAAAATTGAAGTGAAAGTTTTTTGTTTTAATTTAGTTATTTATTTAATTCCTTCTTTGTAACATATGTTTGAATGTTAATAAGTAATATTAAGCTCTCCCAGAAAAGAATATTAACATTTAAATTTTAAATTTTAGAAATTATTTTCACCATTTAAATTAATAAATATAAAAATATTAAATATTAAAAGATACTGTCTCATATCTTCAATACTAAGTAGAATTTTAGTTTTTTTTTTAGTTTTACCATACGATATAATACCTTATAACGCTTTCATTCATAAAATAAAACAATTTTTGTGAAATACCTGTTCTTCCACAAGCTCTTCAATTGCGAAATCAGTTTTTACTTTGCATGAAAGAAAATTTTAGATTTTTTTCTGGCTTTAAATTAATGAGTTTTTTTCTTTTCTTCTAATTAAAAATATGCATCGTTGATAATACATAAACTAGACAATATCACAAAATTATCAAATATCACATTAATTAAGTGTAATAAATAAGCATAAATTATAATATTTTTTATAATTATACTTTGAAAATTTTCGTTATGTAAAAATAAGGAATTACAATTTTCTCATAATTACATAAGTTATATAATTTTGTGGTATTAGATATGTGCATTTTACATTAATGGAAGCTCTATGATCATTATAGTACAAATGTATTTGGTATTAAAATGTTCATATTAGTGGTCCACGAGATTTAAAATTCCGAATTTAGCGGCCCTTGAGGTCCAAAAGGTTAGCGACTGCTGTACCTAGAGAACTAAAAACATTTTCGTTGAATTTCAAAGAAATATATTTTACAGGATGTTTTCACGTATGATGTTAAAACCAGTTTTATGATGCTATCACTTCTTCAAGCATATATGCTTTGAAAATTGTTGCTAAATTTCTTTTCGTCTGTAAGGCTTGTTATCAGGCTGACCGCAAATTCTCCTTTGTAGTGTTAAACATAGAGATCGACAGAAAATTCGTTTTCGTTTTCGGCTCAAAATCTGAGTTTTGCCAAAAATGCTGCCAAAAATTCGGCTGGATCGAAACTCGACCTAAAGTATCTGCATTCCAAAAATCTCACTTCTTCCTTCTGAATTTTCCACATTACTCATTGATTTGACCTGTATCAGCTCAAATGAGACACTCTTTATTTATTGCTATGAACTTCACTGTTTATAATTATCAGTCATCACTCACTCAAGACATGAGTGTAAATTATAAAACAAGCAATGCGTATATAACTAAACTTTGAACACGCTTTTCGCGTGCTCCTTAAAAGCTGCAGGCTTAGCTGCAATAAAAAAATTTTAGTTTGAAACCTCAGAAGTGTTTCGAATGCTCTCTAAGAAAAAGTGTAGTAAAACAGCTGAAAATTGTTTATGAAAATCATTATAAAAGATAAGTCGAGGTATCTATAATTAAAACATTTTTTAATTAAATGAAATTCTTATAAAGAACATCATTTTGTGTCGTTTATGAGTTAATTGCATTTTATTTTTTGTATAAAAATAAAAAGTTTTCGTTAGAGGAGAGGCACAGAGGGCCAATTTCGGCCACACGATTAATTACATGTATAATTAATTAATAATTATGTATGTATTCCTTACTTACTTTTTTTTTCGTTTTCACTTAAAGCCTAAAATAAGAAGATTACCGAGATTCGGTTTCAGTTTCGGTCGATCCTTAGTTAAACATTTAAGTTTGGAATGTATTCATATTTTTCAAATTACTTCTCAGAAAATTAAAATTTTTAATTTCTTTCTTCTGTACATGCGCTTCTTGAAGGATGTTTCTTTAATTTTTATTTGACTAAATATTTCTCAAATATACAGTTAGTTTTATTTTGTTTATTTTAAGTCGTGCTTACAGCTCACCAGCTTCACTTAGATTTTAACATTTAAAATATACAGCTTATTTACAAATTATCTTTATAACTTCAAATCTAAATAACTAAAGAATGAAACAAGATATCTCGGTTCTGTTTTCTTCATTTAAAAGGGGAGCTCTGAAAGTTTTGTTTGCTTTGTTTTTCAGGTACACCGACTAAGTGGTGAAGAAGTGATGTCGCATTTCCACAAAATGACTACTCTACAGGAGAAGGTGCAGCGTGTTTCACGGTTCATAGAAACAAGATCAGATACAGAGGTCCAATAATATTTGAGGACTAAACATGGACTAAGTATGGTCTTGATGATGGTTGTCTTGCATATTTAGCCCTAAAATGTCGTTAGATCTGTGTACCCGATCTTGTTTCTATGAGCCACGAAATACACTGCTCCTTCTCCCGTGGAGTAGTCATTTTGTGGAAACGTGACGTTACTCGGTGTACCTGAAAAACAAATCAAACAAAACTTTCAGAGATCCTCTTTTAAATGTAGAAAAGAGAACTGAGATATCTTTTCCTATTCTTTAATTATATAGATTTGAAATTGCAAAGATAATTTCTGGACCCGCTGTAAAATTAAGCACATATTTTAGAACTATCTTGTCACATTAAAAAGAAAGAAATATTTTTCAAGAACAGTAAACAAAACAAATAAATAAATAAATAAAAGTTAGCATTTTAAATTTGCTGAGGATAACTTTAAAAAACAAGGATGTATCTTAAAAGCATAGCTTTAACATTAGAGGGAGGAATTTGAGATCTGACTGTTGAAGAACCTTGAGATGAAAATAATTAACTTTATCAACATTCTTAATTCATGCTCTAATTTATTGAAAAATGAAGTGTGGTTAAAAAGCTTTTTATGAATTTTTTTTATTATTATTTTTATCTAATAATACAATGAATTCGAGAATATCCAAGAGTTACTCAACACGAACTTGCCATTAGAAACTGGAATCTCATAATTCGTTTTCCCGATAAATTTCTAAATAATAAAAGTACTTCAAAGTATTTCCTAAAGACCGGAGTTTTATACACCGGCTATCAATAGCTACGGTCCCGGTACAGTCGCAGTTAATCATCCTTCAACATCACCAAATCATTAACCTCAAATAAATTCCATACAAAGTCCCAACAGTGACTCAATTCGGTACTCCAGGGACCATAGAGGGAGATATCCATAACTGTGCCCATGGGAGGGGAGGCATCCCCCTTAAAGTCACAAACCGTAACCGCAGCTGCGGGGGAGGCGGGATGCGGAATATAAAGAAGCCATCTGGCGACCATTTTTGGGGGATTTTTTTGGATATAGAAATTGGCAACAGTGATTGTGAACAAAGCTGTCATGTAGGTATTTGGATAAGGGATATCAAGGGCGTGATTTGTGATCTTTTGATGCTACTACATTTTTTTATAAGCGAAGCATAGAAGAAAATTGCTTTTTTAGAACATATCTCAAACATATGCATCTTTTTTTCCTTTTAGATTTCGCTTTATGAAAAATGTTTAAAGTATCAGTTACTTATTTTTTGTTATAAAATTATAAATTGTAAAGTTTGGTTTAAAAATTTATCTGAAAGTTTTATTTTTAAACGAAAGGGCGAAATAAGGTAGAGAATCGTTTTATTAAAAGCTATTTAAATTCCGAATAAATTTGGAGAAATAGTTGTTCAGCCTAAAATTTTTCTATTCTTCCATTAATTTTGTAAGTCTAGTAATTATTTTGCTCTCTCTATATTTTTATTTTATTATCATTATTTTTTTTAACCATTTGGAAAAATGGTTATTGTCAGGAAATCAAAAACATATCTGAAGCGTTTTATTAGTTGAATAGCGCATTTTATTCGTTTTCTGATTGATCTATACAGTAATCTGTATTTTCCCTTTACTTTCAACAGAGATGGATACTTCTGTTGCCACTATGACAAAAAAGTAATAAAAATTAAAAAAAAAAAATAATAATAATAACTCAGAAACAAATTGAGATACAGCTTTCAAACAAACTGAATTTAAAAGTACATTTTTTTCTCTATACGACGGTGTAAAACGTAATATTGTGAGATGTTTAGAAGTTTAAGAATGAAATTCCTTTTAAAATTTGTCCAGGAATATTAATGTTTAATCCATGGCGTACGTAATGAATGATTAGCTCCGTAGAAATTAAAAAATTTACAGTACCGAAAAATGTAATCCAAGGCGTACGTAATGTATGATCAACTCCGTGCGATTTTTTATGTCCTAAACTTTAGTCTTTGAAAAAAATCATTTTCCAAATGGTCGTTGTAATTTGTTAAATTGCGTTTTTATTTATTTATTTATTTATTTTGTCTTCTTTAAAATTTTGTAACACACTTTAAAACATTATGTCGTCGTTTCTCTCAAAATAAGCAAATTAAAAAGATTGTAAAATCATATAGTGGGTTTTTTTTAGGTGGGGGGGATTTTTTGCTCCTAATTTTAAAGAAATATTTTAGAAATATACTTTATATACAAGTTTGCAATAATTTGTTCTATAAAATGCTTCCCAAAAATGAACTATAATTAAATATACACTGTAATTGTAGATAAACAAGTTACAATAACCCTTCGTCATACCGTGTATGCAGAGATTAAAAAAAAAAAAACTTAATACAATAAGCAACCTTATTGCATTAATTTATATCAATGAAATAAGATTACAATAATTTGCTTTATAAAATTTTTCACAAAAATAAACTATGATTAAAGAAACAGTGTAATTATAGATAAATTACAACAACCCTTCGTTTTATCGTGTATGCAAGAGACAATAAAAAAGCGCAGGCATAATAATTTTTTTAATGATGACAACTTTAAAATAATTTATATTGTTGTATGTTGTACATTGCTTTCAAAGTGTTATTAGTGTATACACATATTACAGTTTCAATAGAAAATTAACAATAGAGGAACTTTTGTTATGGAAATATATGTATAAATTTAGTTCAAAGGTTGCTTTTAAGATAAAATAATTCTCTTTCTTCTTTTGGGAGGTAGGGAGGGGGGGGGGGGATTTTAACGAAAAAAAAATCCATCCATATAACGAGGGACTACTTCAATTTTAATAAATGAATTTGAATGAGAATATTTGAAACTTTTGCGTGTTTATGACGCGTGGTTAAAAACCAGAACAGGACTCTAGTGCAAAGTTTGTTTTTTTTATCAGGGTTTTTTTTATATAAGTTTTATGAAGAAAAGCGCAACATTAAATGTTATTGGAAAAAAAAAAAAAAAAAAAAAAAAAAAAAAAAAAAAAAACCTCTGTTAGTACTTTTTAGGTGTGTTACGCAAAAAAAAATTCATTTAATTTTAGTGAACAGTCACGTTAAAATAAAGAAGCTTGACTATTCTCTTTTATACAGAGACATTTTTTAAAAATTATTTCCTGCTAAAAGATAATAACATCAATGAAGTAAAAAATAGTAGTTATGGCACATCGTCTCTTTATCTTCACCCTCCCGACCAACGACAGTATCATGCATACCATCTTTTTTCTCCTCTATATCATGTTCAGTCCCCTTGTATACAGGGCGATCAGATAGATCTGTTTGAAACGAAGCGTGGCATTTTGTCAGGGCTAACGTAATAAAAGCAGAGGGGTCACATGCTCCATCAGTCATGACCGACGCCTGCCTCTGACAATCCCGATTGCTCTCGCTACTCAGCGGAGATGAGCTGGGACAGGCAGAGCCATCTGGTGGAGAGCACTTCTGATGTTTCTACAGAATCATAAATTAAACAGGAAAAATATCATTCAAATCATATCCAGTCTCGCGAATGTTTATTTCTTCATAAGAAATATTAGTAACAAAAATAAGTCAAAGATGGTATTAGTGATTATTTTTGAAAATATAGAATCAACTTCACGCACCTTGTTTTAATACATTTTTACTCAAATTTCGAACTCCAAATCCTCCTCCGAATTCCTGAACACTATGCCATTATAGCACAATAATACCATATATACTCGTGTGTAAGTCGCCCCCCCCCCCCCCAAAAAAAAAAAAAAACCTAAGCAAAATTTTGAAAAAGATTGAATTTTCGTGTATAAGTCGAATCATATTTCTGTTAGTATTTTGAAAAATGATTTGTAATCGAGGATAAAAAAATTATAAATTTTCATTAAATTATTAAACACTTTTTTCCGTTTCTAATCAGACTGTTTTTTTTTTTTTTCAATTCAACGTTTTAAAACTGTATAATTATGTAAAACTGAAGAAGTTTAAACTACAGTTAAACCTTGTTAACATGAACCTCAAAGGGATTCAAACTTTTGTTCATGTTAACCGTAGTTTATGCTATCAGTAACAACAACAACAAAACCAGATAAAAAAATTTTAAGATAAATACGTATAGGGGAGGCTGGGGACTAATGGGACATGAGAGCAAATCGAGAAAAGGGTTTTCACCTAAAATATAACAATTGAAATTTATCACTAAATGTCATTTCCAGTGTTACACAAGAACTTGCAGTGAACCACTTTTTTTTTCGTTAGCTATATGCAAAGCAAGACGCAAGATATATTTAAGCATCAAGATGAGTTTTTTATATTTAGTAAATACTTGTTTTGATCAACTATTAAATCAGTTTTTATTAATACGCGATTCCATATTTCTTAGCAGTTTCAGACTTTTTTAAAATTTTCTCGAATCTTCCTCATGTAATTTATCGAGTTTTTTTTTTTTTTTTTCCAAACTTAAGAATCGCTCAAATTTGCAACTCATTTTGATTTTTGAGCATTTATACTTTGCCCTTATAAATTCATACGGGCAAAAAAAAAAAAAAAAAAAAAAAAAAAAAAAGAATAAACGACTGAACGCGTGTTACCTTTCATATCAAAGTCGTAAACTTCAAATTTTCTACGTGTGAAGAAAGAAATAATGCATAAAAAAATCCCTGCCGGCTCGGGCCTACAGGCGGAGGTAGATTTCGAAGTTAAGTACTACATTAACCAACAAAATTTAAATCAAGATTAGAGATAAACCCAGTTCCTCCACTAAGAATGAGCTCTAGGGAGCTAAACATTTTGTGAAAATTCTAATATACACGAATACACACACGCATGCATATGGAATAGGTTTAAAAAATAGCTAAAGCAAATTCAGAGAACCTCAAAGTGATAAATAAGTTAATATTTCCATAGTCGGGTTTTTATCATGTTTTAATACGTTTCTTCAAACTCACATGACGTTACATATTCTCCTGCTGAGGTCCATTTTATTTCCAATATGACGCAATACTTTGTTGTTGTCTTTTAATTCGTCAAACTATTTATTTCATTTTGAGTTTTCATGCGGAAATCTTGCTCTAGGAAACTTATGACGTAATATTCAATTTGTTTTCAATTCGTCAAACTATTTATTTTATTTAATTTTTCACGTGAAATTCTCGCAAAAGAAAAATAATTGTTGTGGTGAGAATTTTATTGCTTTTTTTTTAATTGTTGGCAACTGCAATAACGAAAAATATTTATTTTTTTCTGTTATTGTTGCGTAAGAGCTGATTTTATCGGAATCATGTTAAGATGGTATTCAAATTTTTGAACCCTCCCCATTTCCATTCCCTTGGTCCGATTTTACCCATTTTCAATCCCCGCCGAGATATTAGCCATCTCAAAGTTGTTGGCGAGTTTGAAGACGATCCGTGCATAATTGCGACTTTTATCGTGCGGACAAAATTTAGTACATACATACATATATATATATATATATATATATATATATATATAAACTTTTTAGGTGGGGGTGGTTTTGGGTTATAATGAAAAGTTATGAAGGAATTTTTCAAAAGTCGCACCATGGTAACGACTGCAATAGGTAGTATTTCTTACGAAATCTACCTAAAATACTCCTTTTAGGTAGCAACTTCACTAATCCTGGTGCATGGAGTTCATGACACGTATTATCCAAAAGTGAGAACATTCTAATGGCAATAATAATCATTTTCATCGCTCTAAACACTGCAAATAGAGGCATCTTAAATTAAGACATATATGTGACTGAAAAGGAATTTAAGACACTTAAGTATCTGAATCTGAAAATTCAGTCATGATAGATGTCTAAATTTAAAACATATAAGTGTCTTACTATGATCATGGTGTAAACGAACTGAGAAATGTGTCTAAAAAATCTGCAAGTGTCTAGTTTTAAGACACTTTGTAACTCCGTTCCGCATTAACCACCAGGGGGCACTCTAGTTGCGCATGCGTTTTAGATGCCTTTCGTTCGAATTGGATGTTCGTTTGTAATTCAAATTGAGCGTTTGTTTTATCTACGCGTACATTTTAACTAATAATTTATTTTGACTTGATTCGGTTTTTGCGGAATGTGAAGTTCCAGGATTTAATCCGTATCGACATAGTGATATTCCTTATTAATGAAAGGTGTCAAGCAATAACAATAATATAGTGTTCCTCGTCTCGTCAAAGCAGGTAAAGAGAACTGTTGTCTGGCGGGCTATGTTTTCAGGATGGAAATTTTCCATTCTTTTAACAGAGCTAGCCGGATGTGGAAGGGGATTTTATTTTTTAAATATCAAAGTCTGCCTATCTAACGGATACTAACGTAGCCTCCAATCTGGACGTCCTCTGGGCGAATGTGCGTTTGGAATAATCAGACCTTTTCCCAGGTAAGTGGGGTCTTAACTATGTATTTAAAACTCTTTGTAAATGTTTTATCTTTAAATTGAGACCTCACACGAGTCTATAGCTTTATTAGTTCCTAAGTTATGCCAAAATATGTTCAAAGCATTTTGCCTATGGTATTTCCATGTTAAAATTTTATTTTGCTAAAATTTAAATATCTACTATTCAAATCATCTGCAATCATGTTTCTGCATTATTTTCCATCCAATGTTATCCTTAAAATAAGTTTTGGCGTGTCTGCATGGTGCATTAGTGGTTACTGAATCTACTGAGATACACCATCCTAAGCCTTTTTTCTCTGTATACTCGCACGCCATTACTTTAAAAATAGCAGTGACAGCACCTGCTGATTGGCTCATAATTTCTTAACTACCATCAAGACTATCTTAACAGTGTTTTTTTAGAGTAATTATTACACCGGAGTACCTTTTATATGGGTTTTATTTATGAATACAATATTTTTATAAGCATTTAATGCGACAGCATTTGTAACGTTCACATCGGTTTTACATTTCCCATAGGTTTAATATGTGATATGTACTGAAATTCCCAACTCTTTATAGTAAACATCCTTATTTAATTTTTATTTATTATGTATGCTTTTATTTATTATGTATGCTTTTCATGTCTGATGACGTTTTCTTGCGTGTCATATTTTATATACCGCGATAAATTTTAAGTTATTTAAAAGAATCTAGTTCGAAAATCCTTCCATTTACCCATATCATTAATTCCCGCATACATACAGCGAATTACTTGTGTTCATTTATTTATTTTAAACTGTTTTGACTGATAAAACGCATTAAATCCGGTCATGGAATCGGTTTTTTCCTTCTGCTATATACTTTTGTTGTTTCCGAGCATTTTAGAACTATTCTATTTGCTATACTGAAAGTAGTCAACTTCAGATGTTTTCATTTTCAAGCCCGGTGATTCACACCACAATTTGAAGACTCATCAGAAATCGTCTGAAATCTGTAGACGTAGTAGAAACGGAGAAAATTTTGTTGGCGTCGCCAATAAATCTTATTTAACGATTTAGAAAATGTTCTCGCCTTATCTCTGTATTAGTCATGATTATTTGTAGATTCTTAAATTCATGTAATTATGTGCTGTTAACATAATTGTCAAAATACGGTAAATATATACAGCTATATTTCATTTGAAATCAATTATAATATTGATTTTTTGATTATTTTTAGTAAAAAAGAAATCTGAAATTTAAAATGAATATCAGTAAAAAGATAGAACTTTATACTATATTTACTTGAGCATAACTACTAGATTTTGCACGTAAAGATGAATTATTCTATATTTACCGAATCACAATGCAGAGTTGGGATTTTTCTAGAAGGACTTGATTAAAGCACGGGTAAACTTTGGCATGTCCCCCACCCCCGCCCCCACCACCATCACCTACGATTTTTGCTGCCCCAAATTCGATATGCAATTTTTTTAAAGCTTATACGTTAAATATGTTTGGACATTGTATATTGGTTATAATCAGTATTTTGAACTTAAAAAGTAGAATAAGATTCAAAGTTAAGTACAAAAAATTTTAAATACAGTAAAAACTCTTAATCGCGGGCACCTTCAGAACGCTGAATCTGTCTGCTATTCGATTGTGTTAGCTTTTATGAGGTTGTCTACATACAGTGAAACCTCCCTGTGCGACCACCTCCCTGAACGACCATTTTTTTCATGGAACGAAATTTGTTCCCATAGGCTCAATACTAATTTTACCTCTATTCAGAGACCACCCCAGTTGAACTCCCTCCATGAGCGACCCATTTCTTTGAAGAAAATGAAACAAATTCCGTTTTTTCCGGGTCGCATGAAAAAGGTTTTATTAGAATAATAATTCCGGAGAGCGCATTATTTATCAAACTTCTAAACTAAGTTTAGAATTTTTATTTATTCCGGTAACTTTTAAGTGTTTAAACCGCTTTGTTCCTTTTTAGGCAATCAATTTAACACTGATGACAAATTAAGGATGACGGTCAATAAACTCCCCTGCCCTATTCTTTCAGGAAACGCTCAAAGGAACAGATAAAGTAATGAAATAGTCTTAATTTGTTCCAGACCAAAAAAAAAAAAAGAATTTATTTACTGAATTTCGAAAGGACTTGGAAATAAAATTTATAGTAGATAAAACCATAAAAGCAAAGCAAACGTCAATGTATTCATTTTTTAAACTCTGCATTAATTAACTTATGTAATTAACTTTTGTTTTGATACTTAAATTTTCATATGTTTTCTTAATTTCAAAAATATAATTTTAGTAACATTAATTGTTACATTTTTTCAACAATTAAAATCTAGATTTTAATATGACCTCCATTAAGAGACCACCTTTCGGGGCGACCAATTTTTATTGGAACGGAAGTGGTCGCTTTAGGGATGTTTTACTGTATATTGATAAAGGTGAGTGTTCGCTAAAGACAACTGTTCGTATGAAGGCTTTGCAGTAAAATCTCCATAGCGGACACTCCTAAATAAAGGACGCCACTATTTAGGAAACACATTTTTTTATTGAAAATATGCAAAATTTTTATACACTTATACCTCAGAAAAGTAGACACCTCCGAATGTCGGACAAATTCCACGGTTCCGAGGTACCCGCTATTGACAGGTTTTACTGTATTAAGACAAATATATTTTGTTTTTAACCTTATTCTACTCTAGAAATTCATAATATTGGTTAATAATAAATATTGATTAATAAATATTACAATATAATACTCATATACTGTAAATTTGTGGGAATCCAGTGTTAGATTTTATTTAACACAGAAATAAAAATGCTTAAACTAATTTACTGGGAATATCTTATTTAAATGGGAAAAAAATTGCACAACATAGCAGGGATGGGATTCTTTCTGAAGAAGTGAATCATTTTTTATAAATGGGAGTAATTTGTTACCATAAAGCAGAGCTGATTGCAGCATGGGCAAACTGGGCTGTTTCTATGGGCCTTTAGCTGTACGGGCCCCTAAATTTGGTACGAAATTTCCATAAAGCTGATATTTTAAATTTGGTTTGATCTTACACTTATTTTAATAAATATTTTGCACTTTTAGAACATGATTAGGCTAAAGAAAAGGATATATTTATCCAAATATGTATTTGACGGCATAGAATAGGCTTAATTTTTTTTTTTTTGTAACAGTATATGTAGGCAATGGGGGGAGGGGGTGAATGAATACTAGGTCTTTGGACTAGCAGCAATTTGAAGTTCTCACTAAAAGTAATAAACTTTTTTGATGCCGTAGGGCATATATGATAACACATAAATACATATTTAGGTGAAAATATATATATATATATATTATCCTATTCTAAAACTACAAAATACTGATTACAATCCTCATAAGGTCAAAACTGATTTAAAATATCAGCTTTATGAAAATTTCATACCCAATTTGGGGTACCCTAAAATCAGCGAGCAGAGAAGCATCCCAGTTTTCCCACGCTGCAATCAGCTCTGCTGTATGGTAACAAATTATTCCCATTTATAAAAAAGGATTCAATGTGGTCAAACATGGCTGCGTATATGGCTTAGAAAGAAAAGTGGTCAAAGATGGCTTCATATTGGCTAGAAAAAAAAAAAAAGGCTCAAAGATGGCCGCAATTAAGACATTTGAAATGTCTGAAATTCAGACGTAAGAAGTGTCTGAAAAATTTAAGACACTTTAAAACGTCTTAAAATTGAACACTCTTGTTTCAGACACTTAAGTGTCTAAAATTCAGACGCAAGAAGTGTCTGAAAATTTTAAGACATTTTAAAACGTCTGAAAATTGAACACTGCGTTTCAGACACTTAAATGTCTGAATTTCAGACATTTTCATTTGCAGTGAAGAATAATCCTTTTCATGAAGCTCTAAAGAATAACTCATTGTACCCTGGCGAAAAGAAACTTTCACATTTTTCTTGGAATTTTCGTTCACGTTAAGCGGCAAAATCTTTCATGGGGACATCAAAAATTGCTCATATTAAGCGAAATTTCACGTTAAACGTGTTCATCTTAAAAGGAGAAAAAACACTAAAATCCGTATTCATTTTGACGGGGACAGTGGAAACTGTTCATGTTAAAAGTAATTCACGTTAAGCGTGTTCACGTTAACGAGGTTTGACTGTAATTTGAAATCTATTCCCATCAATTTAATGATGCTTATAAAGAAAAAATCTTTCAAAAATCTATTCAAGCCTTATTTACAAGAGTAAACAACTTCATAGGCTGCTAAAATATACTACTTCTTTGTATCATAGGACTTTTAGGAGAGATGGCTAGAAGCATTCTAAAGTTGAACTCTTTTTAAAAAGGGGATTAAAATGCTGAAAGAAATGCCCCTGAATTCTATCACGAGAGATAATGGATACAAAACAATTACAGGGATGTTATTGTTGAGCTTTTTTTTTTTTTTTTTTTTTTTTTTTTTGTGAATCACAGGAAAATGGCACTGTCCACTTTTATCTCTCTCTCCAATCTAGACCCATAATCCATTCGCCATTATCTGCGATTTTTTTTTTTTTTTTTTTTTTTTTTTTTTTTTGTACTAACTTGTGTATAAGTCTAACTCCAAATCTCAACACCCAAATTTTGTCTAAAATTCTTCGACTTATACACGAGTATATACGGTACTTTAATCACTATGGCATGACACATAATAATGCAATAAATACTAATATAAGATAGCAGTTTTGCTATTGTATTTCTTTAGATTAGTTAAAGTTTCGGATTTTGCATGCATATTTCAAACAATACAACCTTCGCCAGTAAATACAGAGTGATTCATGAATGGAACAAAAAGGCAAGCGATATCATACATTTTTTCTCATTCTTTCACCTTTTTATATTTCTTATTTTTTAGAAACCATTCTTAGAGATCATTTTCATCTTAAAAATAACCCAAAGCAAAATTTCAATTATTTAGCACCAACAGTAACACAGAAATAGAAAATTACCGAAAGTTTTTTGTTACGGCACCTTTTTACATTTTGAATTTTTTAAAAATTGTTCTATTGCGAGTATTTACGTCTTAAAAGTAACAGCTATGGATTATTCCATATCAAATCAACTCAACTAAAATCTTGACCTCCTCAGAATTTTATGATAATAAGCACATCTGTTAGGTTCATAGAGAAATGAATAAATACCCAATGATAAATTTCTATCTCATTTGGTTTATGAGATAATTAGCTTTAAAGATCGTAGAGACGTAATTTTTGCATTTCATGCAATGCAAATTTAGTCATAATTTGTTTCTTAATTGTCACAAGGACTTACTTTTTGTGTCTTTGGAAAGTGTTTGAATTAGTTTTCATATGTAAGGTCAAACACTTTGACCTTTAATATCTCAAAATCGGCCCTGAATCAGCCTGTATATTCCAATGACAGTTGATAATAATAATCAGCGTCGCAGCCAGAACCCTCATCTGCAAAGGGTTTTGAATTATTGTTACTCATAAAGTGAACAATTTCGTTATGTTACATGCCCATAAGCAGTGTTTAGCAAATACGTGACACATAAAAACCAACGTAATGAAAGGCTCAAAACACATAATAAATTTACCCTATAATGCGCAAAGGTATCATAAAACGAAAAATCCAATGTAAATATAAATTTGTATTTTTAAAGTGCGAACTTTTTTTTCTTACAGGTAATGAAAAATAAAAATAAAATAATTAAACTAAATTAATCGCACTTAGCTTTCATTTAAAAATAACAATTAACTATTTACCAAATTAGTGGTATTTTATTTGTTTGTTTATTTATTTATTTTTTTGAGATACTGATTGTTTTTAAAGGATGACGAATAGAAAAAAACATTTAAAAATATAACCTAAATAATTTTTTATGTAAATATGTTTCCATGAGGTGTTTTTTAGATACAAAGATGAAATAAATAATATAATATATTTTAGAAAGGCAGTCTCAGTAATGTAACATAGCTTAATGTGTTTGACAATTGCAATACTTATATCTAAGCATTTTTTTTCTTTTTTCAGCAGTTCACAATTATTTTAAGAATGCTAAAATATTATTAAATTAAATAGATAAAAATTGTTATACAGAATTTAACAATTAATGAAAACAATATAAAAATGTGTATTGAATTGAGTAAAATCCACCGATTATTTTTTATTCGGAAAAATTAACTATGATTTTCTAAAATTTAGATTTCTTTATTTTGTAAACCTATGATTTAAAGAATAAAGGAAAGTAAAATATGAGTATTTAAGTTATAATAGAAAAAAAATGATAAAAAGATAAGAAATGATTTGGGATAATTAAATCACAAGTACTTAGCAGAAAATCAATCAATGTCATGGAATGTTTCCGATTTCAATATCTCTGTTTTGCCTAATTTCAGCATTCCCAATTTGAATTACCTTATTTATTTATTTATTTATTTATTGAACACATACATCTGACTTGTGTGCTTGACATCAGGTGCCCGCTTGTAAGTCATCGTCAATATACAAGGACGAGATAGCCACAAGGAAATTTACAACACCAGAGAATTACAACCGAGCGCTCCACAAAGAGCGAGCAACGGAGCCAGCGTTGAGTCGAACCGCAACCCATCTACGCTCTCAAGCGACTAGCGGTGTGGTGCCTTAACCACTCAGCCACGATGGGACAGAATTACCTTATTTTAACAAAAGATTTCAAATGAAAACATTTTATCATGAACTTCATTTCTATAATTTAACTAGTTGGATGCGCCAATCCCAAAACATTCTTCTATCTCATACATCTTAATATTTCAAAAAGTAGTTACAAATGTTAAAATTTCAATATTATTAGTTCAACATTATACCAACATTGATATCTTAAAGTTCTGCTTTCAATCAATTAATCGGAACAAAACCGAGTTAATCTCGATCATGATATTTATTAAAATCAATAGTTTTTCGTTATTCCGTTGTACATCCTCAGTTTGCGAATTGCCGACTTAGCATGATACGAAGTTCACGTCGCTGCACGAGCCACCGATGAATAATAGAACTACGAAAAATCTAGAAAACTGTACAAAATTCGCTATTACAGCGCTCCCTTACGACGAAATATTTCGAAATTCAAGGAGAACCTCCTGGTCATAGCCAAAAACATGTACAAGAAATTTGGTTCAATCCTATGCATAACTTCATACACTTTTCGATGGTACAATAATAAAAATGGCATACAAATTGCTATTACACAGCCCCCATCCGGCGGAATATTTCCAAATTGAAGGAGGACCTGCTGGCCATAGCCAAAAACATACAGAAACTAGAGAACAGGAATTCTGCTTTTTCAGAATTTAGTGTCGCCCCCGACATTTCCATTATTTCATTTTCTTTTGATGGACTATTATTATGAAACAGCCATTATAAATGAAGTGTTTGGTGAAGATGAAAGAGCAGTCGTAAAAAAAAAAAAAAAAAAAAAAAAAAAAAAAAAAAAAATTATGGCCATTTTTTTTTTCCCATTCTGACCAGAAAATCAGAGGTCTAACTTTTTACGGCTGCTCTTTCATCTTCACCTAACATTTCATTTATAATGACTGTTTCATAATAATAGAAGCCATCAGCCCATCAGAAGAAAATAACTCTATGAAAGCGGAAACTTGATTAAGCGGGACCCGGGTAATTGGGACTCTACTGTAGTTCAGTTTTAAGACTTAAAACACGCGATTTTATTTTACATAAAGTGACGTCATTCAAATCCGCTGAAGAATTCATCATTTGCGATCCAGTGTTAAACAACATATACAGTAAAGTACGCTTAGGACGTCACTATCGCTGCATAATGCACAAATCCAGAAAAAGACATTTCGTCATTCAAAATAACTCGACAAAAAATATCGACTATCTAAAGATTCACAGGCTTTCATTTGTTTATATTATTAATATAGATATTTAAAATTAAATTTAGTTTCTAATAGCTCCATGTTTTATCAGAAATCCTTCATTTATATTTTTTCAAAATAGCACGTATTATATTTTAATTAATTTTTTTTTTCTGTTTTTATGGCAAAATGGCAACAAAAAGATATAATTGCTATTTTTCTTTCACTTTCTACAGAAATGGAGTTCTTCCGTTGCCAATATTAAGCAAATGGCTCTGAAAACTACAAAAAAATTAATATCTCAAAAACAAATGGAGATGCAGTTTTCAAACAAATTGCATTAAAAATTACTTTTTTTCCCAATACGACGGTATAAAAGTTGAAAATGTGCGATGCTTAGAAGTTTAAAAAATTGCTAAAGAGTATTTAATCGTAATGCTTTGTTTTACGGCTAGCGTCTGTAAAGTAACTTTATTTATTGGTGACAAAATAAGCTGGGAGGAAGAAATAGCATACCGTACCGGGGGCTAAAAATTTGCTTCAGTTTTATGCATAACTTTATACACTTTTCGATGGTACAATGGCAAGAAATGAGCACACGGACACATGGACATTTTGTATTAACATGTTTTGGTTTGTATTAACATCTCTGACCTTATGAACGTGTAAAGACGTCGAAAACCGAAAGTCGAAAAAAATTTCGATTACAATACTTTCTTCTATTCAAGATTGAAGAAAGTGAAAATGATAACTAGAAAATCGTAACAAAGAATGATGCTTGCATAATTTTATTATAAAGTAAACTCGATTTCAAATTTTCTTTTTGTTGAACAATATGTTATACTTATAAAATAATTATTTAGTTAACATTCTAATAGTATTAGTTTGAAACTCAACAAATAGCACACCGTCCTACGTCTTTAAAACACACGGCAGTGTAAAATAAATAAGTAAAAATAAATAAAAATGTAAAAATAAATAAAAAAACAACTACTTAAACCTAAGAAAGTATTTTAGAAAATACTAATTTAGAATTGTATTTAAAGCTTTGAAAACATGCTAGGATGAGCCACTACAAAAAAAAGTCTATGCATAAGAAAAATAAAAAGTATTTTACTTAGATTTATATTAGAAATATAGGAAATGCTAATAAAAAACACGGATGAATGACAAAAGGAGAACGAATTTCAGAGCTAATATATAATCTGATGGAATATATAATCCAATCCACAATCACTAAAAAAAAAAAAAAAAGAAAGAAATCTTATAGTCGATATAGACTTTATGTGTGTGTCACTTTTTCAAGTGATTAAATTGATAAATCGCCAAAGCAGACGATTACATTTTTTGTCACTGCAAACTTTACAAAACTTTCTACATCAAAATGCACATTTGTTATTGTTATTTTTCAAAGCTATAAATATTTTAAGCTCAAGCCAACATGATATCTGCCACAGCCTGACATACTTACATCATATTTTTAAAGAGAACAAAATATTTATCTCAGCTGCAGCCAGTAACAACAAAACTCTACATACAGATTTTTAAAATTTTCTTATACGCAAGTCGGCAGACGATACATTCCCAAAATAAAACACAGATCCTATCGCAATATGTCTGTCACTCTAGAAAATGTGTCAGTATAGAAACAATTTCCACGATATAATCTGTTCCATTAGACGAGGTGGCATCAACTGGTGACGTTTTCCATGAATATGAAATGATGCTCCACAATCACTTTACGACAGCTCTTTTGTTTGCTTAGGGATGACCAAACTGCGAATGGACACATCGAGGGATGATACTGACGGGATTTGCAATGGAAATGTCCTCAAAAATGGCTGAAATTGAAATCTCTGTCTGTCCCGAGAGATTAGCTGAAAAATTCTGGAATGTATGTAATGTAAAATAGAGTTTTTGCAAATTTCCATAAATTGTTTATCAGTTGACTTGAACGCCAATGAAAAACAATGTTATAACATCTATTATAATAGTTAGTATCATATGTAGGTTAAGGGTGTATTCCGATACATACTGCTTATTTCCTGATTCATTTTTAAATTAATTTTTGCTCTCAAACACACCAAACTGGGAAATTCTCTTATTTAGAAACTGCTTAATGTGCCGTGTTTCTCGGTTTTTCGATAAATGCAGAAAATATTGTAAAAAATGCTATCAAAGTTGGTGTTTTAAACCGAATTTTCCGAAGCGGGAGATCTGGGAATGAAAAAAATGGTCATACTGAGAAAATAATTGTTTAAAGCTCAAATTCTAATTAATTGAGCGAAAAATGAAATCACACGGCCTTTTATGCATCTCTTCAAAAATCACCTCAGCAAGTTTCATGTTTTTACTTTTAAAAATGAGTCTGAAAATGTCTCAGAAAATTTCGAGTTGTTGAGGGTAGAAAAATATTTTTTTCGAATACACCCTTAAGTTTATTTTAATAATATAATGGTTAGAAATAAAAAAGAAAAAGAGCACTATATTGTTTATATTCACTATTTCTAATGTTTCCGAGTTATGGTGGATAGAAGAAAATGGGTCAAGTCTGCGTGAAGTCTGGAAAAAATCGAATTTGTGAGGTTTCTGAATGACCTACATGCAAAATAAGTACATATTTGAAAGAAAAAAAAATCCCACCATTTTCATAAGGATATCTGGATTTAAGGGTGAGCTACAAGCACTGTAAGACTGACGAAGTGCAAAATCGAATTGTCGTCAAAATCATCTTTAATCGTCAATATCGCAAAGATCCGTCTAAATACAACCTGTTAAATTTACCAAAACTTGTCCATTTCACATGTTTTTGAATGAGCTTACAATTAATCAGATTGGTGTTTTAGTTCATGAGAAATATAGCATTTCTCTTCCAATAAATCAATGAAACCAATCGGTATGGCGTGTTAAATTGGCATACTTGGCATCATTAGGCTAACAAAATCCATTTACAACGTGAAACTCGTCGCGATTGTTTGATGGGTCCACATGTCATATAGGGCCATCCGACAAGCAATACTTATATGGGCTTTCTGGCATATCTTTTGCCAGATTTACTTGATGTCATTCCTACAACCTACATTCCTACAACGAGCGGAAAAAACTTTCCAACATGATGGGGCCGATGCACGTTATTCAAATTTCTTTCTGGACTTCCTGAACGAGCAGTATCCGCGGTCAATTGGTCGTACAGGCCTAATCCTTGACCTGTAGAACTCCAGCTCCGATTCCATTGATCTTCTTTGTTTGGTATTTCCTGAAGCAAGCATTTTATCGGACAAAAGTTGTTAGTTTGAAAGACTTGTGCAGCCGGCTGGATGAGTCAATAATAAAACTAAGACTGCGTTATCAAGGCTGTTTTTAAAGAAGGGGGTTAATATTTGTTTCAGAGATAGTAGATTAGTGTTTGTTTCGAGTTTATACCGCAAGTCAATCATCCGGGAATCTATTGAGATATATTCTAGGAGGGATACTGTGTGTAATGATTCTTTATCCTTTGATATTCCAATTTTATGGTAGGAATTCCTTAATAAATACTTAAAATGGGAGTCTGATAGAGGGAGCCGCGGTAGCGTAGGCTATTTAAGATCATAGAGGGCGCAATGTTTGCATTTTTATGTTTTTTGGTTTTTAGATTATTTTTTGGTACCCAGTGTCATTCATTTCTATTGATTATGTGTGTGTTATGATTACGGTTTTTACTATTAAACCGAAACATGTCAACATATTTTGATTTTTATTTGTGACACCTATTTAAGTAAAATAAATGTATGCTTTTATTTATAAGAGATGAGCTTTCGCTAAGAGTTACGGTGATTTCAGTTTGTAAGCGGGAAAGAGCATGTATCAGATATTGAGTGACCAATTCCACCAGCAGCTTAAAGTTTCACGCATCTTTCCGAATGCATAGGGCGTTTAATCATGTTCGTAGAATACGTCAATATATATATGTACAGGGTTGTTATAATTAAAGTTCGCCTATTCAGAAGGCTCTAGGGCCGATTCTATGGCTCCAAACGAAACAAAATTTCACTAGTACGTAGTTAAAGAGATGCACTCTGCAAGAATTAAAAAAAAATAGTTAAAATTTTTGTCAATAGGTGGCGCTGCGCCAATATTTAAGCCGATATTTGCAGATTCCTTTATTTTGTAAAAAACAAAATACAGGAAATTTTATTTCACAGTTGGTAAAAGTAAACTTTTTCAGATTCATTATATCAATTTCGGTCAATCCAGATGAAACACACAAAATCACAAAATTCACCAAACGCTTGAAAAAGATCACATATTATTCAAATTTTCGACGAACGACGTCAAAGAGAACTTCGAAAACTTGAAATAACCTTCTAACCACCTGACGATTTAAAACTTGCTGATAAAGTGTGTCTGTGATTTCTTTGACACTGGAACAGTTGATTTTTTCTGAAAAGCATTTGAATCTACGCTTTGTGGAGAATGGTAACTTTGAAAGAAAAAGCACTTCTTGTAAAGTTATTTTATCAAAATAACAGCAATGCAACTGCAGCTCTTCGAGAATTCTGGAAACTAAAAGATGTTAGACGTGGATCAATGTCGGATCGTGGAGTTCACAAAATGATTAAAAAGTTCGAGGAAACAGGAAAATTCGACATTCTTTCTGGCAGAGGACGAAAAAAAGGTAGACATTTCTAGTATTGAAGATATTGCTTATGCTACCGTGGATTTAGTAAGCCAGTCATCATTTGGTAATGCAAGTGTGTCAGGTATTGCGAATGAAATCGATATGCCGATTTCCACTGTGAGAAAAGTGATGCGTCAAATTTTGCGCTACTATCCATACAAGATTCAGAGGGTGCAACAACTAATACAGGGTGATGCCGAAAGTCGACTATCATTTTCACTACAGTTTCTTGCACGAATGAACGTGGACAATTCTTGGCACTGGAATATTCTATGGACTGATGAAGCGCATTTTTATTTAAACGGACAAGTGAACACACACAACTGTCGAATTTGGGCTAAAGAGAATCCTAATGTTATCTAAAAAGTTCCATTGCATGCAGCTAAAGTGACGGTGTAGTGCGGTTTCATAGCTACGTTTATGATAGGGCCATATTTTTTTGAGGAACTAACATCCACAGGACCCATTACATGTTCCGTAAATGGGAGAAGGTATCTTAATATGTTGTCAAATTTTATGATTCCCGAGCTGCAATAGTGAAGCTACCTTCACAATATCGTGTTTATGCAAGACGGTGCACCACCGCACATTACTAGAGCAGTTCGGGCTTTCTTAACAAGCCATTTTACAGAAGACCGCATCATAAGTCGTTATATTCAAACAATCTGGCCACCACGATCGCCTGATCTAACACCATGTGATTTTTGGTTGTGGGGATTTTTGAAAGATTCTGTATCTAAAGACAGATGTCAGACAATCTCTGATCTGAAAGACAGTATTAGACTTCATATTAGCTCAATCTCACAGGACAATTTACGCAGTGCTGTAGAAAGCGCAATTCTGAGAATGGAATGCGTTATTGAAAATGGTGGAGGATTCATTGAGCATGCGTAATATTATTCTTCGTTATTTTCTCGTTGCCGAGCGACGTTTTATTTTTGTTGATGCAGATTACATCACATGAAATTATATTCATTTTTCTGTATTGTTTGGAGTCATAGGTCAGGCTCTAGAGCTGTCTGATTAGCTGAACATTAATTATAACAATTCGCAGTTCCTCGAAGTTTGTTGAAACTTTTAAATTTGTGAGCTTTGTCTGGATTGACTGAAATTGATATAATGAATCTGCAAACATCGCCTTAAATATTGGCGCAGCGCCACCTACTGACGAAAAATGTAACTATTTTTTTTTCGATTTTTGCAGAGCGCATCTCTTCAACTACGTACTAGTGAAATTTTGTTTCGTTTGGAGCCATAGAACCGGCTCTAGAGCCTTCTGAGTAGGCGAACTTTAATTATAACAACCCTGTATATATATTGCATATTCTTTTGTGAAAGAGAAATAACCTTTTTTGCTTCACTTTAAAACTTTAGTTCTGGTACCAGACAAAGCAGCAGGCTAACGATGAAAAGGAAATTGAAATCAGGGAGAAACAACGAACGTCGATTTCAGTGATGAATTGCAAACAAAAGGCTAAATTTCTTCTAAACTAGAACAGCGATATGGTTTATTGTAGGCTCGTTCGAGTGCTGATGAAATGGACAAGTTTTTAGTAAATTTGACTGATTGTAGCTAGAAGGATGTTTGCGATATTGCTGATTGCCTATTTTGGCGAAAATTAAATTTTGCACTTCGTCAGTGTTACAGTGTTAAATCCAGACATCCTGATGTAAATGGTGTTACCATATATATATATATATATACTAGTATTAAAAAATGCTCTGACGAGCACCAAAAAAGGCTAATATGTTTAAGTATGAAAAAGGGTTTGACAAGTGCTTCTAATAGAGCATGAAAAAGGACAAAGGGTCCCTTCTTGGCTGCAGCTCACTGTCAATGCCAACTTTGAACAAATCACATTTGCGCCTTTTTCATATAAAAAAAATCAGACACAGTTAAGATAAAAATGTGTAGTATAAAGACACAGCCAGTAAAGACGCAGCCTGATTAAACATGAATGTAAGGTGACATAGTACCAAAAACCTTAGTTCTTGCAGCGTATCACACTCATGCAGGACCACCAAGCACGCAGTGCAGAACTGTACAGAAAACTGATTTGTAGTGCAGTGCAGACTGTTGCAGCACTCTGCACAGGAGCAATTCCACATGTGCACGCATAAGAGTATAATGCATTCATTGATTGTTGAAATTATATGCAAATGGCTGTGGCTGTATAATGTATTATGCAGTACAGCAATGCATGTAAATAATAAACGAACATTATACGCATACACCTTTAATACGGAAGTACAAAAGCACAGATTGAGTGTGCGCTGAGGTTCAGAAATCAAAAGCATAATAGGAATGAACTGTGTAATGCAATTTATAGAGAAATAATGGTACACAGTGCACTGTACAAAGTTGCATTGCAGACGCATGCGCAGTACAGCAGTCCAATAGTGCAGTTTTAACATGTAAAGCACGACGGAAAGTTTTACTAAAGTACCGCGAATTTATTTTATATGGAAAAGCGCAAATATGATTTTTTCAAAGTTGGCATTGACAGTGAGCTGTAGCCAAGAAGGGTCCCCTTGTCCTTTTTCATGCTCTATTAGAAGCACTTGTCAAACCCTTTTTCATACTTAAACATATTAGCCTTTTTTGGTGCTAGTCAGAGCATTTTTTAATACTAGTCATTTACATTTTTTGATAATTATATATTGAATATAAATAAACTTGAGTTGCTTTAAATATTCCCAATACTTTTTTTCTTATTTCGCACAATAATGCACTATTTAACCAAGTTATGCACATTGTTTTATGAGGTTCCAGGTTTTTGAATCAAATTCACGTTATTTTTATTCATAATTTAATTTACTTGGGCTCCCTTAAATATAACTAATATAATTCCTTAAACTGGTGTTAGTTTTTGTTGCATTAAAATATCTTAGTTTGTTGATTCTCTCTAAACAAGTAAACCCTATTAGTTTACAATGGAAGTCTATAGGAATTTGGCGATATATCACCAAGTTGGTGACAAACTTAGCGGTATTTTGCGACAGAACAGGGTCCCGTATATGGTAACCCTTCTTATAGGTATGGTGATGCATTAAATGCTGTTCTATAACCAATGAGATGCGCTTCATTCGAGCGTTGCCATTAAACAATTAACAAATAATCGTGATTTCTGTGACACATACGTTAGCGTAATACACATATAGAATAGCGTGGAAATCGAAGATTTAGGCCGCATCGTATTGCTTAGCTAGACCGGTTATACTAACGTCGTTCTCATGTTTTGCTACAATTTCTTTTATTGAACAGTAATTCGCTTAAGCTTCTTACTACTGCTATCACTAAGCACTTTTTCATTCTTAGAAGTCATAATGAGAGCTAATATTAGCGCAAACCTGAGTAAAAGTAAAACAAAAAGTTCATTTTTTTACAGTAATAAAGGTACACAAAGCACTCTGATATGCACATCTTACTCCAAACTTGACTAATAACAACAGTTATGTGAAGGTTGCCAACTGAACTATTCGGCAGCCTTGGTCGTGAACCGAGATATTGCACGCCAACCGAGTCAAATTTTGATCATCGAAGTTGGACATAAACCGAACTGGTCGTAAACAGAGGTGGTCGTGAACCGAGGTTCCACTTATATTTTGACCTATAAGTTTGCAAATATGGCATCATTTATATATTCAGTGGCGATGATCATTAAGCATCTTGGCGATTTTGGCGATGAAACTCACCGATTTCAAAGTAACGTTCCGAAGTGTACTTGAACCGCCACAGATGTCATATGAACATCACGTTCACGCGATTTTTTTCTGATGCCAATGTCATATACGCACCGCACCGGGGGTACTTAACTGGCGCCAAAGTTTTGTTATTTTGCTTGATATGGTAACCCGAATGTTGTGGTATTAGGACATTAACTGTAACCAAAATTAACCTAGAACAAGAGCTCATATTGAAACTTATGTTTATGTGATGTTGTGTCGTGCTTGTATCTGTAACCTAAGTAGAATAAGTTATGTGTGAATAAATCTATGCAAGTAATTCCGCTGTATACATCCATTGGAGCCTTCGACGGTTCGCTACATTATTAACATATCTTCATAACAACGCATGGTGGCAGTCGGTTAAAACGATGTTTACTACAGTTGAATACTGAAAACGGATTCATATCTTAAAGTAAGAAGTTTCCTTTTCTTGCATAATTATACGACACATATGTATTCATTTATTAAGAATTAAAATGTCTAAAGATATAGAGTATAGAAATTCATATCAGGTTACACCGCCAGAATCATTTACTTTTTCATCACCGGCACTTTGGTTAAAATGGAAGCAACGTTTCGAAAGGTATCGATTCGCTTCGGGTTTAAAAAATCAAACAGAGGTAGAACAGGTAAATTCTCTTATTTATCTCATGGGAGATAAAGCAGAAGATATTTTTGCGTCTTTTAACTTGTCGGAAGATGACCAGCAGAAATATAACATTGTTCTGAAACATTTTGATGATCATTTTATAGTAAAGAAAAACACAATTTTCGAGCGGGCGCAGTTTAATCAACGCATTCAAAACGAAGGGGAATCTGTTAATGATTTTATAACTTCACTTTATTCACTAGCTGAGCATTGTGATTACGGAGTTCTTCATGATGAACTGATACGCGATAGAATAGTTGTCGGTATTAGAGATAAATCATTAAGTGAGAAATTACAATTGGATCCAGACCTTTCTTTGAGCAAAGCTATAGAAAAAGTTCGGTTATCGGAATCAATTAAAAAGCAACAAGAGATTCTTACTTCTAGTAATGCTTCTGTCCATAGAGTTTCTAGTGTAAACAAAACAAAGGTGAATTTTAAGAGAGGGGTATCCAGTCAAAATCCACGGTTTAAAGAAACGGATAAAAGGAATAATGGGAAAAAAGAGTATCCAAAACCCTTTGATCTTTGCAAATGGTGTGGAAAATCTACACATAACAGAAAAATATGTCCAGCAAAAGATGCTAAATGTCTGAAATGCTCCAAATTAGGGTACTATGCACGCGTTTGTAGGAAAAATGAAAGTAAATCTGAAATTTCATTCTTAGGAACAATTAGGGAAACACGCTCTAATAATAGTAATGATTTGTTATGGTCAGTACCTATTCAAATAAAAGGTAAAACCATTCGCTTCAAAATAGATAGCGGAGCAGATCACACTGTTATTCCTGCTACTTCATCGATTTTAAAGGATTCGAAAATCTTAAAACCAGACAAAAAGCTTTGCGGCCCGGATGGGAAAATACTAAAACACACAGGAAAACTTATTGAGGAGATCCAATACAAGGAAAAGAAAATAACCGAAGAAATCCATGTAATTGAAGGACTGCAGAGATACTTATTGGGAAAACCTGCGATAATAGCCTTTGGATTGGGACCGAATATTTCAGAAATCACAATAAGTCCTAAGCAAGATTTTCCTGAACTGTTCACAGGTCTGGGGTTACTGAAAGGTTGTTATACGATTAAGCTTAAGCCGAACTCTGTCCCGTTTGCTATTTCAGCTCCAAGAAGGATACCAATTCCACTGCTGAAGAAAACTGAAATGGAAATCAAGAAGATGATTGCACAAAAAGTTATTGTTCCTGTAACCAAACCGACAGAATGGTGTTCACCGGTCGTTATCGTTCCTAAAAGTGATGGTACTGTTCGCTTATGTGTCGACTTAGTCCAGTTAAACAAATCTGTGGAAAGAAAATTTCATCCATTGCCTTCAGTAGAATATTCATTGAATCTACTGACAGGTGCTAAAATTTTTTCAAAGTTGGATGCTAATTCAGGTTTTTGGCAAATTCCACTTGATGAATCTTCGTCATATCTCACGACTTTCATCACTCCTTTTGGAAGATACAGATTTTTAAGATTACCTTTTGGAATCTCATCTGCACCAGAACATTTCCAACGTAGAATGTCACAGCTGCTAGAAAATATCCCAGGTACTATTTGTCACATGGACGACATCTTAGTGTGGGGAAGCGATCAGAGTGAACATGACCAAAGACTGAGGATTATTCTGAACAAGCTTAAAGAAGCTGGTATTACTCTAAATGACAAGAAATGTAAGTTTTCAGTCAATAGAATCAAATTCTTGGGACATATTATTGATGACAAAGGCATCCATCCTGATGAAGATAAAATTAGAGCAGTGAAAGAATATCCACCACCAAAGAACAAAAAGGAATTAAAGCAAATGCTAGGCATGGCAAATTTCCTCGCTAGATTTGTTCCAAATTTTGCAGAAATGTTTTCACCGTTAACATCTTTGTTATGTCAAAAGAATGAGTTTGTCTGGGACGAACCTCAAAAACAAGCATTTCAAAATTGGAAGAATGTCCTGACATCTCAACCTGTTTTAAAAGTTTATAATCCACAGAAAACTTCAATTGTCACAACAGACGCTTCTTCTTATGGAATAGGAGCCACCTTGAGGCAAGAACAAGAAAATGGAGAAATTTCTGTCGTTGCATATGCATCCAGAACACTCACACCTACTGAAAAGAGATATGCTCAAATAGAAAAAGAGGCACTTGCTCTAGCTTGGAGTTGTGAGAAATTTCGAGATTACCTAACTGGAACTCACTTTAGGTTAGAAACCGATCATAAACCTCTAATTCCAATCTTCTCAAAGAAAAACCTTGAAGATTTATCTCCACGGTTGCAAAGGTTGAAGATGAGGATGATGCGATATTCTTATTCTATATTCCACATACCAGGGAAGAAACTTTATGCAGCTGATGCCTTGTCAAGACAACCTCAAGAAACTAGAGAAAATGTTGAAGAATTGGAAGAAGAAATTGATGCGTATATTCGTATGGTAATTTCCTCATTACCCGCTTCATGCAACAGGTTAGAAGAATTACGACAATCCCAAAAGTCTGATGCAACATGCAAAGAACTAGAAAATTTAATTTTGAATGGTTGGCCATCAAGGAAAAATATAGAACCAAGTTGTCTACCTTACTGGAATCATCGATATGAAATATCGATCCAAGATGGACTCATAATGAAGGGCTGTCGAATCATCATTCCTGCCTGTCAGCGAAAAAAGGTTCTGCAACAAATTCATGAAGGACATTTGGGAATTACGAAATGTCGTGCAAGAGCAAGATCATCTGTCTATTGGCCTGGAATAAATAGAGAAATTGAAGAAATGATAAAGAAGTGCACATCATGTATCAAGGAGACCACTTATCGCCATCAACCACTTATCCCTACCGAATTTCCTGAACGACCATGGGAAACTGTGGGCATGGATCTTTTTAAGCTTTATGGATTTTGGTACTTAATCGTGACCGATTACTTCTCAAGATATCCAGAAATCGCCAAACTGGAAAGATTAACTTCGGAGGAAGTAATTCTCCACTGCAAATCAATCTTTGCCAGACATGGGATCCCTAATGTCGTCAGATCTGATAATGGTCCTCAATTTGAGCCAATTAACTCATCTGAATTTTCAAAATTCTCAAAGCTTTATGGATTTCGTCATATCACATCAAGTCCTAGGTATCCTCAAAGTAATGGTTTCATTGAATCTGCAGTAAAAACCATCAAGATGCGACTCAAAAAAGCTGAAGACCCTTACATTTCTTTAATGGCATATAGAGCATCACCATTAGAGAATGGCCTCAGTCCGGCGGAGCTTCTCATGAATCGTCGTATTAAGACAACACTGCCAATTGCAAGATCTCAATTAGAGCCAAAAATTGAAAACAGGGCTGAACTTCAAAGGAAGGAAGAGAAGAGAATACAACGGCAAAGAGAAAACTATAACAAAAGTCACGGAGTACGAGACCTTAGTAATCTTGATGTTGGAGATGGAGTGTGGATCACAGACAAGCGAGCTACTGGTACGGTTCAGCAGAGATTAGATTATCCTCGTTCGTACATAGTCAAATCTGGAAAAAGGGTATATCGTCGAAACAGAATGCATCTTGTTCCATCAACTAATTTCCAGCCGGAAACTGATGATGTGGATGATCTTCAACCAGACGTTTCCAGTAATGAGTTTCCAATACCACAGAAAGTTCCTAGTCCAACGAAACTCTCAGAATCTTCATCCATCCTGTAACAATGATAAACGTAACTCTATGTCTCCACGAAAGCATCAAGATCAGTATATCACCAGAAGTGGAAGAGTTGTTCGCCCTCCGCAGAAATTGAATCTTTGAAGAAAGGGAGATGTGGTATTAGGACATTAACTGTAACCAAAATTAACCTAGAACAAGAGCTCATATTGAAACTTATGTTTATGTGATGTTGTGTCGTGCTTGTATCTGTAACCTAAGTAGAATAAGTTATGTGTGAATAAATCTATGCAAGTAATTCCGCTGTATACATCCATTGGAGCCTTCGACGGTTCGCTACATTATTAACATATCTTCATAACAACGCATGTTGTTGTTTATTTATTAATAAAATGTTTATTTACTTTTATTTTATTTTTTAAAATTATATAAATTGTTTTGTTCTATTGTTATTAATTAAACTTTTATAAATTTATTGTTAATCCCTTTTTAAAAATATACATGTAACTGGTATTCGAAAACGAGGTTTTCGCCAAATTGGCGTCAGAAAAAAATATCGCGCGAACGTGGTGCGTATATGACATCTGTACCATACTTGGTACAACTTGATTATCCTGTCGACCAAAAAATTATCGCCAAACTATAAAATTAAATGACAATAACGGATCATTGTAAATGTTACATTCACTTGACATTGAACACGATACACGTTTTTGTTACGTCATCAAATGATTTTTAATTCAAGTGTTGGCACAGATGTCATATACGCATATTGGCGCGATTTTTTTGACGCCGCCAATGTCATATACGCACCGGGTACTTAACTGGCGCCAAAGTGTCGTTATTTTATTTGATATGGTAACCCGGATATAGATGATATATTAACGATGTTCTCGCCAAATTGGCGCCAGAAAAAATCGCGTCAATATGGAGCGTATATGACCAGTTTTTATTAGTATTTTTATTAATGTTTTACTTATTTATTTATTCTTCGGTTATATAAAATAAAAATTACGTCAGTTTGTATCATTTGGCGAATAGTTTGGCGAAATTGGTCGACGGGATAATCAAGTAGTACCGTATATTTTTGCTGTACTTTTCGACAATATCTCAAACAAAAGTACCGAGAGTTAAACGAAACCCTAATTATTTAAGGCACAGATGTCGTATACACAACGGGTTTGGCGCGGGGTTTTTTTCTGACGCCAATTTAACGAAAACCGCGTTTTCGAATGGCAGTTACAGATATATTTTTAAATTACTTTCTATTATTTTAAAAAGGAAATAACAATAAATAAAGAAAAGTTTAATTAATAACTATAGAACAAAACAATTTGTATAATTTTAAAAAATAAAATAAAAGTAAAAAAAAAAAAATTGATAAATAAACAACAATAGCTCAGTTTCCGTATCAGGCAAAATAACGCCATTATCGCGCCAGTTATGCACACTGGTACGTATACGACATCTCTTCCTTATTTAAAATAGATGGGATGGTTTTTTTAAGGTATGCTTAGTATGTGAAGTATTTATGATAATTAAAAAAAACTTACATTTACCTCCTGAACAGAAGCTTTGGATTTACCCTGTTTTTTTTCCTATTAATTCATTCGTGCTCCATTATGTCTATTACTGCAGTTCAAAATATTAATCAAGAAAGTTTATATATTTAGGAAAATTGTGCGTTATCTGCTTAGGTTGACGTCAGTTTCAAAAGTACAAAAATCTGTCAGTTGAATTTCAATTTTTATCGACTAAAAAAACAAAAGTACACGTGTTATCCTTTTTTTTTAATTATTGTACTGCTTTTTAGGAAGTGGCATCACGAAAGAAATTATTGAATTAGAAAATTAGAAAATGAAAAGGAGAGATTTTTATAATTTTATGGAGACATTATAAAAGACAAATTCGATTTTCTCAGCGACCGTCAAACATACAAAGATGAAAAAAAAACCTATTCTAAGTTTTAACAAGAGGATCAAAATAAAATAAAAACGAAGTTAATCCACTCACTGGAACGTTAGCTACACTTTGTTGAATTTTGTGTCTTCATTTTTTCGTTTAAGATTAAATAAAAAATTACTGAAAGCTACAGTAATTTTTTAAATGCTATCAGTTTATTTGTCTCGTCGAGTTCTATCTTTCAAAAGAAAAATCATTGTCGTATGTCAACTGGTTCGCCAGAAATTTAAGAAAGTCGTTTGCATTTTCTATTTCTTAATCATATTATAGCTTAACGCTGCCGCGTTTGCTATGATATATTCTATTTCTAAAAATGTGCTTATTTTGCATATTTCAGAAACCTCAGAAGTTTGATTTATTTTTTAGATAGATACTTGACGCATTTACCTTCTATCCACCATCAGTCGAAAATGGTTAAAAACCTGACAGGGCTGCTGTGATGTTTTGTGTTCTACGTGGGCTCTTCTATCACCCCCTTTTATTTGGCAGATTAAATGAAATTCATCCTGCATATGATTTTTATATGGGTATTTATATGTATCTATGTATGTATATAATCTGTGGTAAAAGCACTGTACAATCGGTTGTTGACGTAATTTTAGGGCTTTTTGGTTATCATAACAACTTTCTGTCCTTGTTCTTCATAACGAAGACTCCACTCGAAGACACTGTATCGTTTCATGCCAAGAAATAGTATGTATTTAACATTGTAACTTACGCCGATTTATAAACAGGGCTGAGGAGTCGGTGGGAAAAATGGACGACTCCGACTCCAACTCCGCAGCCTTGCTTGTAAAATGGACGACTCCGACTCTTTCGCTCAAAAATGGGCCTGACTCCGACTCTGTTCACAAGTCAGTAAACATTCCGTAAAATAAAAAGTCCTCGCTACGGAAAATCTTTTACTAGCATATTATTACGCAAATTTGCAGTCTCCACTATTAAATTTATCACAGGATCGAAGATTTTATGTATTTCCCCAGTAAATTTACTCGGGCACAGTTATCCATAATGGAAATATGTTTATTATGTCAATCGAAGATTTCGGATAACCAGGACATCCGCCACACAAACTACAAATCCATCGTATTGAAATAAGATTAATTACGACATTCCACCACTTTACAATTAACGAAAAGATTGTGTTTGATTATAATCAGTCATAATTTGCATTATTAGATGACGATAAAAGAGCTATTCCTTAGTATTAAAGAACAAATTGCTTTCTGGCTACAAGCGTAGATTTTTAATAACTCAAAATACCAAAACATTCTTACTTCGGGACTCATGCAAGGCATTAAATACCGATTGCGCAAGCCTACAATACTGCAATGCGGTATACTCTCTCAGCGAATGAGAAAGCGCAAAAAGAGGGAACTATAGTTAAAAAGACATTGCATTACACCACGAACCTGATACAAATTTTTCTCTAGTGAAAATCTTTTTCTAGGATAATTCTGGCCGTTTTTTTACCACCACCAAATTCCATAGCAATGATCCTGAAGCTGATGCCGATCCTGATCCTGTCATGGAAAGCAGTTTTACGCGTTTTCTCTCCATTTGATGCGTAAGTCCCACTCATTGCTCCCCCTCGAGGGATTCTTTTATTTCCTTAAATTTTGAAAATCGACGAAAATTATGTGCAGGACTAAGACCGGTAATTTTTCTGGAGATCTTGGTACCTTTCTGTAGCACTTGTATTAAAATTTCACCACTGCACATTATTCCACTTTGACGCATTTCACTGGCATGGTCTCACCTTTATTGATCTCATTAATATTTTTTAACGGACGAAACATAGTGTTTACAGCGTTATATTTTAAATAATTGTGTACACTGTAAGAAAAAAATTCCGCTAAAAAACGGAAATTGTACTGGCAATCGAAACGCCAGTACTATTTCCGTATTTTAACGGAAAATTTTCTCCGTAAATTCCAGAAAAACGGAAAATTTTCTGGAATTCACGGGAAAAAATTCCGTTAAAATACGGAAATAATACTGGCGTCTTGATTGCCAGTACAATTTCTGTATTTTAGACGAATTTTTTTTTTTACACTGTATATTTAAGATGTCATTAATTTTTATTAACTTGAGAATGTATGGAGATCCTTGTAAGAACTCTGAACGTAAAACTCTATATGTATCACTACTGGAACGGTATAGCATAATAAGATTTGAAATTTCCTTTTTTTTAATGATTTTTTTTATACCCTTAATAAATAACGCTTCAAGATCGAAATAAAAATAAGAAGCAAAATCAGAAATACTAATTTAAAATTAAAACACAGCTCGAACAACATCTAAAAGAGCCTATGTGAACGTTGAGTTTAAACAGACGTTGAGATTAAAGCTTTTAAATTATGAATAAATTTCACTCAGGAAGCTCATTTCATTTCAATATTGTTTCATAACTTCTACCTTCCCCCATAAAAATTCCCCCATAAAGCGGTTACTTTGACATTCAAGCTGTTGTAATGGCTACTATTCCCTTTTTCATAGCAGCTGCGATACTAAGGATGGACAAATATTGACAGAATCATTACAAGCAGACGATTTTCTGCGTTAGATGTCTCTTGGGAGTTACCCCCCTCCCCCTCTTCATTTCGCCATGGAGGCAGCGAATTATCTCTAATCGCCAAAGATGGACCTGCATTTCCTTCTGAATTGTATTTCTCCCCCATGGCACTTTAGGAGAAATATGTGGTTTGCATGAAGAACGTTATTTAAATGCTAAATTAGAACACAGCTGCGAATAATTTGATGTATTAAAAGTTAAGTTGGAGTGATTTCGTTTTAGATGTTTAATACACAAAGAATTTTGATGGATGGTGACAGAACACTAAGAAAGAGAGAGGAATTATCCAAGTATTGAAAAAAGAAAATTATTGTGTTTCTGTCGTTATAATAAACGACTATTTACATAAACAAAAATGTATATATCGTAATGTAATAACGGTTTAATGTATTTTAAATTAATTTTTAAAACGGTTGTATCGTAAGCTGATCTACAAATATATCAATTCTTATGTTTGAAGAAATTTGTATAGTATTTGCTTATACTAAACTAGTTGGTTTGTGGAAGCACAAAATACTATGAATGAAAAAAATCTTTAAGTAAAAGATATTTCCTTTCTGAGCCTGAATTCGTTATCCTTTAAATCTACATAATTAACCTTACTTTGTTTTGGAAGAAATGATCGAATAAAAAAGAGACAAAATCCCTGTTTTTACTTATGTTGTTTTCTTAATATCCATGGTGATTGACTCTTTGTTTCTCTGACAATTTTACAGCGATTTATCGCTAAAATTTGTCGTTAATAGTGTCCTGATATTTATTTGATAATGATATAGCCTGAAATAAATTACGTAAAAGAAAAAACTAAATAAATTCCAAGTTTTGAGAGAATATCCCTTATATCATACCCTAATAATATTTTTTTTTTTCCTGGGCAAGAACGCAAAACTTTCAGACACATTTTCTGATTCATAGTTATACTTGCAAGTATCATTATCGAAGTGATTTGTAATAAAAGGCATTTTTTCATTTTTCAATAAATAGATTGGAACTTGAATTATAAGTGATTATTGTCTTAGGACGGCAGTTTTTTCCTTTTCCTGCACTTTTAGGTCCAGAAATTCGGATCAAAAGTTTGTCGCTAGTAATGTATTTTTACGTAAAAGAAATTATTTAAAGGAAGAGTGGTCTTTCAAAATCGCGAAACTTGACTAAAAAAATCGATTTTTTTTTTTTTTTATTTATTATTATTATTTGTGAATTATCAAATCAAATGCTAAAATTCATCTGATAGAAAAAGAATTTTTCAATTCTGACGCTTTTTCGCAGAGATATAAGCTTTTATATATGTAAACACACTATACATTTAAACAGTTGTTTTTACTTAAAATGCTGTTTTGTCAAAATGGAAAATTTCGCACATTTCTAGATTTTGAAACGTTTTATGCACATTCATAATAATCAGACTCTTTTGAAATTTATATTGTATATCTTCTATACAATAATAAATAAATGTTAGGATAAAAAGTTGCTTTTCAGGGTTATTATAAATGTTGTAAATTTATGTGCATATGGAAATATATAGCTACATTTTTAGAAAAAAAACAAAGCATAATTATAAAATAAAAAACCTTCCTGTATATTCAGTGAACTTTTGCAATTCATGCCAAATTTCATTATAATGTATGAAAAGTATCTGATTTACAAATAATTTCATATTCTATGCAAAAGAATTGTGCGTGGAACATTTTGAAAAAAGTCTTTATTTTTTTTTTCGTATTAAAATATTTAAAATGCAATAACTAAAAATATTTTAAAAAAAGAGTAGTAAAGATTAATGAAATTGATAAAAAATTACAATTTACACTAGATTACAGCGAAGGAAGATCATTTAGCTATTTTGGATGTAGACAACAATTTAACGATTGATCGAACAGTTTATAGAGAGCAAATATATGTTCAAACAATACAATATCCAAGAATGCTTCATCACCTTTAAACTATAAATTGGCAGCATATAGTTTTTACAGCTATAACAGTTTCGGTATGTACTGGTGGTTTTAATAATGGTGAATTTGATAAAAATAAAGTTATAGCAAAGGAAAATCGCTTTTCTGAAAGGTTTATCAATATATCAATATAAATTTCGAAATAACAGTAACCAAAAATATGCAGAAAAACCTACTAAAGTTTACTAATTTAAGTAAATATCTCTAAACATTTTGTAAAAATGAAATATAATTTGAAGAAATATGATATAAATTTGATAGCAACTCCTCCTGTAAAATTGAGAACTTTGTTGCACGATAAAATTGGTCCTGTGCAGATGGAATCCTCCGGAATCTATAGAGTTTCAGTCACGAAAGAAATAAATGAAAATGATAAGAAATGTTATAAAGTAAAAGACTATATAGGTATGACCTTAAGAAAATTAAAAACTTGCTTGAAAGAACATATTTCAGATATTAAATTCAATAGAGCTAAAACTGCACTTTTAAGATTAAAAAAAGAGGAATTCGTCAAGATAGATTTTGATCAAGTTGAAATAATTAAACATACTTCAACCTTTTATGATTCAATAATTAATGAATCCATAGAAATTTTTGTGTAAAAAGGTAAAGCATGCAATGATTCATTAAGGTTTAAATGAAAATACGGTTTTGTATACAGTGTGTCCACGTATAAACTGACCGACCTTTATCTTCGCAACCGTTGGTCCTAGATGCATACTTCCAATTACAAAAATGGTTTACATAAGGTAAAGAATTATTTTTAAAGCGATTTGGGTCAATAAAAACATTTATTAAAAAATTACGAAATTTAAATTTTTATACGGTCCCCCGGTTCTATAAGTTATATTTAGCAAAATTTTCCTGTTACACTGACAAGTAAGACAAAAAAAAGTCCCGTTATTCTACGATTAAAATTGACCGAGTAATAACTGTTTAAAGTTGGAGCATATTTTTTGCTGAAAAATAAGGGTCATTCACAAATGTAGTAGAAATATAATTTTGTCACATATATTAAAAAATGACTGAGTGTAAAATTAACATTAAAATATAAATTTGAAATCTTTAATCATTCTGACATATTGAAGCAAAATATACAATTTGTAAGAAACCTATAAGAAGAAAAAAAAATTTTTTTTTTTTGTTAAATAAAATGATGAAAATTAACAGTTTTAGCTTTTGATAATTGATTCTTATGTAATCTGTACCGCTGAATCAGAAATTTACCTTCATTTTTTACTATCAAGTAAAGATTTTTTGCAAATCGTAAACTTTAAAGTTAAAAAAAGAAAAAATAGCGAAAATTTGATATTATAAAATAAATGTCATTGTTGTGTTTTTAACTTTTGATAATTTATTTTTATGTATTTTTTACCGCTGAATCCGTAAATGACCTTCATTTTTAACCATCACATCAGGAGTTTTCGCAAATTGTAAATTTCAAATTTAATCAATTCAAAGTTAAAATTGAACCTCCTCCCCCCCCCCCCCCCCCTCATCGGACCCCTCAGCTCTTTAGCTGTAAAAATCCCAGTATGAGCCAAAAAATTTAATAAATTATTGCATTAAATAAAATAAAAGTTTTATATCTGTTTTATAGTATCAGATTTTCGCGATATTTTAACTTTGACATTTACGATTTGAAAAAAATCTCTAACGTGGTGGTTAAAAATTAAGGTCATTTTCAGATTCAGTGCTAAAAAGTGCATAAAAAATCAATTATTAAAAGTTAAAAAATACAGTCATCTCCTTTGTTTTATAGTATCCTATTTTTATTATTTTTTAACTTTGACAATATATGATTTGCGAAAAATCCTGACATGATGGTTAAAAATTAAGGAAATTTTCGGATTCAGTGCTAAAAAATACATAAAAGTTAAAAAACACAACCATCGCAGTCTTGTGTTATCTAATCTAAAACTTTTTCTTAAACTTCTTGGCGGTAATCTATCCGAAATTTATTGTGTTAGCCTGTAAAATATGTATAAATGGTAAAAAACACAGAAATTCATAATATTAGATTGTCATCGGATTTATTTCAGTATGTAAAATTTAATCTCGATCAGATATTTGAAAGTGAGTTAAAGTTCGAGTACAAATTTTGAACTGGAAAAACATACATACGATCATTGAAGTTAAATAAAAACTTATAAAAATAACATAACTTTTGTTAAAAGAAATCATGAAAAGAAACAGTCTATCCTTACAAAATAAAACATATATTAAAATACAATTATTTTTGTCAATCCGAAACTTAATAAAAGATAACTCAAAAGTAATGCTTGTACGATTTTTTTTCAAAGCGCAGATACACGTGAAATAAGTTCTTCGAATACTTTAAGCACTTGGTATATGACCCCTCAAAGCGTGGCGAAACTCATCTGTGTTCAGGTGCGGCAAAGTGGTATAAGTCATGCATTTTTAAAGTTTCATAACTCGATCAATTTTATGTTATATGAACGGGACTTTTTTTGTCTCACTTGTCAGCGTAAAGGGAAATTTTTACTAAATATAACTTATAGGACAGGGAGACCGTATAAAAATTTAAATTTCGTAATTTTTTAAGAAATGTTTTCCTCGACCCAAATCGCTTTAAAAATAATTCATTACCTTATTTAAACCATTTTGTAATTGGAAGTATGCACCTAGGACCAACGGTTGCGAAAATAAAGGTCGGTCAGGTTATATGCGGACACACTGTATATGTATATCTTTTAAACACTTTCAGTAAAGTTTTTATAAAATGATATAGTATGGGTTTTTAGAACATTTATGTAATTGTTAGTTATATATATATATATATATATATATATATATATATATATATATATATATATATATATATATATATATACTAGGGGGCTCTGCCCCCTGCAAGCTACGCTCGCCAACCCCCGCCAACCAACTCTAGGTGCCATTTTGATACTTTAATGTTATCTAGGCACAGGCGACAAGTCGCCAAATATTATTCTGTCCCCATCATTTCATCTATATTATAATAGTTCAAGTCATCAAATGCCATAAACAAATACCATCTGATCCGTTCGCCTTCCATATGAAGGTTTGGAACAAATGTCATATATTGGTGCGATTTTTTTCCAACGCCAATTTGGGGAACGCATTAACAGCATAAAGAGCAACATCCGGCTTACCATATCAAGCAAAATAACGATACTTTGGCGCCAGTTAAGTACCCGTTGCGTATATGACATTGGCGTCAGAAAGAAATCGCGCCAATATGGGGCCGTATGTGACATCTGTGCCGAAAGCAAAAAAAGTCGGGTGCAAATCTCGCCAATATCTTTTTTTCAATTCGCCAGTTAGCATTATTTTATTGTTCGAGTGGTAAATTAAAACATTGATTTGAAGTTGAAATTAAATGTCAGGGTTTGTTACATAATTTAGTATTTCGCCAGATGCATAGCTGCCAACTTTTACGCTTTTTGGCTACCACTAAAATTTAATAGAGATTTTTCCCTTGTTTCATCATGAGATTTCGACGATTAAATAAGACGATATTTACTATAAAATTTTAGTGGTACGAAGAAAGCGTAAAAGTTGGCAGCTATGCAGATGTCATATACGCACGCATGATTTTTTTTTTTTTTTTTCCTTACGAAAATTTGACGAAAACCTCGTTTTCGAATACCAGTTACATATGTATTTTTGGTACTACTTAGTTATCCCGTCGACAAAAAATCTATCACCAAACTATAAGATTAAATTCCCAATAATGGTTGATGGTAAATGTCACATTCACTTGACTTTTAGCAAGTTACACGTGTTTACGTCATCAAATGATTTTTATTTCGACGTTTTATTTTTATATTTATTAATGTTATACTAATTTATTTGTTCTTTCGTTATTTAAAATAAAAATTTTGTCAATCTGTACAATTTGGCGAGTGGTTTGGCGATTTATATAATTTGCGAAATTGGGTGACGGAATAACTACTACATTGTACCGTATTTTTCAATTATTTTCTATTATTTCCAAAAGGAAATAGCAAAAAAAAATAATTAATTACTATAGAACAAAATAATTTATATAATTTTGAAAAAGAAATAAAAGTAAATATACATTTATTATTAAATAAACAACAATAGCCGGGTTACCATGTCTATTAAAATATTGCCATTTGTGCGCCAATTAGGTACCCCGGTGGGTATATGACATCTGTGCCTAATATTTTTCTTTTCGGGTTTTTTTTTTTTTTTTTTTTTTTTTTTTTTTTTTTTTTTAAGAAGTGAAAGCCATCAATTTAAATGTTTCACTTTTAAATGAAAGTTTTGTATTTAATAAAAGGATAACGAAATACAAAAAAAGCATTGTTCTTAGCATAGATTTAAAGGAGGCCAAACTGTCGACAAATTAATTTAAAATAGTAACCTTTTCTGAATTATGAAAAAAAAATTTCTGTTATGATTAAAATTTGAGTTGCCATCATTAGAAAAAATGTATTTAAAATTAGAAAAAAATTATTATTTCGAAAACTAATTCGAATTAAAAAATTCTAATACCAGTTTTGAGATCTGTGGATCAACACGGATTTTTGGTGTTAATTTCATCGCAAAGGTATTCCATATTTTAGAAGAAATCGCCGTGAAACAAAGTCAGTTGTTTAATCAGTCGATTCAAAGAATCGATACATTTCAGGCGTTTCATATATTCGTTTCATAAATTCGTTTCATTAGGATTTTATATATATAGGGTAGATATATTTACATTTTAATTTCAAATTTTGTGCATAAGCATTTTATCCTGTTCTAAACAACTTTACAAAATTTCAAGTGAATCCATTAAAAATTTAAAAAAAAAAATGTTTTTAAAGTAAACTATCGCCTTAACTTTAATTTCTGAGCAAAGCTTGTCTGCAGAGCACAAGAAATTTAATTTTTGGCGTGAAGTGATTTTTTAAAGCACAACACAGCTTTTCATTTTATAAAATAGTTTTAAGACATCACAATCGGACATTTGGATGTATTTAACAACTTATTCTGTCACATTTCAGCCTTTAGCAAGAAATATTTCACCCCGTTTATCTCAAGCAAACTTCATTTTACGCATAAGTGTTTTAGCTTATTCTTAACAAGTCTACCAAATTTCAAGTGAACCCATTAAAAAAATTACTTTTCAAAAATTTTTTAAATTTTTATTTGTCCCCTTAAGGGGACCATGGACCTTTATTTGAGCAAAAATCGACTCAAAAATCGAAAGTTATTTTTGTGCAAATTATTATCCCCCAGTTTGTTTTGGGCGGTTTGCGAAAAAAACGCATGTAGATGTGATTATTTTTCGCAAAATTATAAGCGTTTGAATTTTGTACACAAACAATTTTTCGGATCTTTAATCTACTTTAAATCTGGTTTTCTCAAAACTATTTTTTCAAAGTTTTTAGATTTTTGCAATATTCCATGAGTCTTAATTTTTGATCAAAATTCAGGAAATTGATAAGGAAGAATCCTGATATTTGCTTACAGAAAAACTGTGAATGCGTTTTAAAATTCGACTTCATTATGATAATTTAATTTGATTTTTAACTTATTAAAAAGCAAAATTTTGATGAGAATCGGTATAGAATTCAGAAAAAAATCTCTAAAAATTTAAGTATTCAAGGGATTAACAAATAGATACACAGATTTGTTTATAATAGAGTTTAAAGTGATTAAAATGCAAAATCAAGGAAATTTCTTAGAAATTAAAACGCATGAAGCATTTTAAAATTTTAAATTTTTCAAAAAATAATAAAATTATAATAAGATTGGAAATTCCTTTTAAGGTTTTCAGTATACTTATAGTGAAAGGTATGTTTCCACAAAATTTCATATATGATGAAAATAATAGAAAAAGTTTTTTAACTCCTTACCCAGAATTTCTGAGCAACCCTTATCAGCAAAGCATACAAGAAATTTAATTTTTGGCGTGAAGTGATTTTTTAAAGCACAACACAGCTTTTTATTTTATAAAATAGTTTTAAGACATCACAATCTCACATTTGGATGTATTTAACAACTTATTCTGTCACATTTCAGCCTTTTAGAAGAAATATTTCACCCCGTTTATCTCAATAAGACTTCATTTTATGCATAAGTATTTTAGCTTATTCTTAGCAAGTCTGTCAAATTTCAAGTGAACCCTTTAAATTTTTTTTTTACTAAGTCCATTGTCCCTTTAAGGGTGTATTCGAAAAAATATTTTTCCACCCTCAAGAGCTCGAAATTTTCTGAGACATTTTCAGGCTCATTTTTAAAAGTAAAAACACGAAACTTGCTGAGGTGATTCTTGAAGAGATGTATAAGATGCCGTGTGATTTCATTTTTCGCTCAATTCATTAGAATTTGATTTTTAAACAATTATTTGATCAGTTTGACGATTTTTTTCATTCCCAGCTCTTCTGCTTCGGAAAATTCGGTTCAAAAGGCCAACTTTGACAGCATTTTTTCCAATATTTTCTGAATTTGTCAAAAAATCGAGAAGCACGGCACATCATGTAGTTTCTAAATAAGAGAATTTCCCAGTTTGATGCGTTTGAGAGCAAAAATGAATTTAAAAATGAATCAGAAAATAAGCAGTTTGGATCGGAATACACCCTTAACCTGAATTTCTGAGCAACGCTTATTTGCAAAACATACAAGAAACTTAATTTTTAGACTTGAAAGGATTTTTTAAAGCACAACACAGCTTTTTACTTTATAAAATAGTTTTAAGACATCACAATCTCACATTTGGATGTATTTAACAACTTATTCTGTCACATTTCAGCCTTTTAGAAGAAATATTTTACCCCGTTTATCTCAAGGAGACTTTTCATCCATTTGTAAAGAAACACATTCTTATATCTGCTTTCCAACTACGAAGACTTATAACCTTATAAATAAGGCTCACTTCATAAAAGGAACGATAACTGGGCCGGGTCAATTGCCTTTTTCGCCTGCTGAGATATATATCCATGAAATATCGTTTGGATCCCTCCCCCTTACCAACGTGATATAAAACTATAAATAAATGGCCGCACAGAACATATACGTCACAGACGAAGAGAGGAGAAATATTATCCATTAAATAAAGATGCGCAGTATACTCCGATGCCGATTTGACGACCATTGTACCATGCAGGAAGTGCAGTGAAGTAATGAAATGTTTTGTTTATGAAAAATGAAAAATGTATTCCCATTTATTGAATCGTGAGATTATTTCATATGGTTTGTTTTACAAATTTCCATATGCATTTCATCTACGACATTTTATATCGTGCTTCGCATTGTAATGTAGATATAGAAGTTAATAAAAAGCGGTGCGTTTCTTAAAAATCTACAGCGCTAAATCGTTTTAAACTTTTTTTTTCTGAATTGATATGATCTAATTATATTTGGGTATAAAAATTTAGGGCGTTTTAATAATATTTTATTCATTATTTAAAGATGTGCAGTATAGGCCGATGCCGATTTGACGACCATTGTACGATGCAGGAAGTGCAGTGAAGTAATGGAATGTTTTGTTTTTGAAAAATGAAAAATGTATTTCCATTTATTTAATAGTGAGATTATTTCATATGGTTTGTTTTACAATTTCCATATGCATTTCATCTACGATGTTTTATATCTTGCTTCGCATTGTAATGTTAAAACAGAAGTTAATAAAAAGCGATGGGTTTCTTAAGAATCTATACAGCACTATAAGCCGTTTTAAACATCCAATCCCCCCCCCCCCCCCCTGAATAGTTATAATCTAATTATATTTGGGTATAAAAATTTAGAACGTTTTAATAATATTTTATTCATTATTTAAAGATGTGCAGTATAGGCCGATGCCGATTTGGCGACCATTGTACCATGCAGGAAGTGCAGTGAAGTAATGAAATGTTTTGTTTATGAAAAATGAAAACTGTATTCCCATTTATTGAATCGTGAGATTATTTCATATGGTTTGTTTTTATAAATTTCCATATGCATTTCATCTACGATATTTTATATCTTGCTTCGCACTGTAATGTAGAAATAGAAGTTTATAAAAAGCGTTGCGTTTTTGAAAATTTACAGCGCTAAGTCGATTTAAAGTTCCATTTTTTACTTTCTCCTATTTTTACAAGAAGAAAATATTCGATTCGTAGAAATTCTCGACTTCAGGTTTTCGACGGATTTACACGTTTTAGGTGTCAGAGATCTCGAAAAACATGTTTTTATAAAATGTCTGTCTGTGAGTCTGTGACACACATTTTGAGGGCGCTCAACCTCAAGAAGTAATGCACGAATTTTCATTAAACTTCCAACTCAATTATACGTTGACATATGTTGTTGTTTATTACGTTTTGGTGTAAATCGTGCAATGGGTGACGCTGCTATGCTGCATTTTCCACGATTTTCACAATGGTTCAATCTCAAAAACTAATGCACTGATTTTCATCAAATTTCAAATTCAGTTAGACGTTTACATAAGTTGTTGCTGATTAGGTTTTAGTATAAATCACCCAACAGGTGGCGCCATTATTCTGCATTTTGCAGGATTTAAACGATTTTAGTGATTTTCATATTTTAAGAACTAATACAAGGAATTTCATATCTTTAGAATCAATTCGCATTTATTTTTGACATTGCCAATTTTGGAGTATTAACATGTATGAGATAGAAGAAAGTTTCGGGATTGTCCCATTCGACTAGCTTTTTTTAACGAATAGGTATAATCTAATTATATTTTGGTATAAAACTTTAGGATCGTTTAATATTATTATATTCATTAGTTAAAGTTGTGCAGTGTAAGCCGATTCCGTATTGGAGACCATTATACCAAGCAGGAAGCACAGTGAAGTAGTGAAACGTGTAAAATGTATATTCGAATTTAATGAATTGTGATATTAATTCATATTGCTTTGCATTTCAAATTTCATTTAGGATTTCTGATATGTAATTTTGGAGCGAATAGAATTAAAAGTCTGTGAAAATGACGTCATTGTGACACAATTATTAAAAATGTACATCAATTTTATGAATTAAAATCGACGCAAAAATAGATTATTGTAAATATGAATAACGTAGATTCTTATAAATGAATAAAGACTAAGCATCCTTTACATTTCTTTTAAATTTTATACACCTGTTTTTTTTAAGAGATTTTTTTTTTTATCTCGTGGCAACTCTTGAAAATTTACAATTGCTAACAAAAATATTCCTGTTCAAGTTCTAGAACATTCTACACCTTATACTTTTTAAAACCGATTGCATCATCGATTAGAAAAAGCTTTTAGCTTTAAGAACATATTTTGTGTTTGTCGGTACCTCTAAAATTATGCCCTGTAGGGACGAAACCGCTACGAAACATTCAGGTTTTTATCGATTTCATCGAAATTTACACACATTTTGTTCTGTAAAACATACTTTTACCACTGCGAACGTTTCAAAATTTTTATAGGTAGTATAAGTCTGTCTATTGAGATGCTCTAAAAAGATGTGTTAAAATACGGACGTTTAATTACTTTTAGTGTAAAAAAATATCGTCTCCGTGAGGCGCGAAGTGATCTACGTTCGTCGGTGCATTTGAAAGAGTTAAAATCTATATTTTTAAAAACCGATTGCACTACCGATTAGAAGAAGGTTTCAGCTTTAAGAACACATGTGAGCAGCTCGTCATAACGGAGTTAAAATCTTGCAATTTGTTTCTTAAAATTTGGGAATGCAAAAAAAAAAAAAAAAAAAACGTTTATTTTTTCTTATTGAATATAAATAACATTATAACTTCAGTATAAAAATTTTGAGAATATTTAATATTATTTTATTCATTAATCAAAAACGCGTACTTTAAGCTGTTGCTGCTTTTATGGTCAGTATATGATGCAAAAAATTCAGTAAACTAATGATTTTGTTTTTCATTTTTATGAAAAATGTCCTCCCCTTTATTAAAATGGGAGCATGGAATATAATCTCGGAATTTGGGATCCAAAAATCCCAGGATCTGGGTTCATGTCTCGTCTCAGATATCCTAGGTCTTCGATGGCTGAAATCCGAGATTTTTGGGATTAATAAATGAGAAATTCTATGCAGAAAGTTACCAAAATATGCTTATTAAAATGTGGGGAAAAGATCTAGCGCATTCAAACAGCTTTATATACCACCATGGTGGAAAACTCACAAGGTTGGATTCCGAGGTCGGTGACACAGAATGAGATGAACGTTTGTGCATCGATAGAGTGAGTAGGCGAGAATATGGAGGATTGACCATACGGGAGACTTGAACTACCCATCAGTTTTCATATTTAAAAGAATTTCAGTTTTATCGATAGGTGTCACCCAAAGCTACTGGAATGCTCAAACAACAGTCTTTGTTTCATACAGATAACACTGATAAACAAAAATTGACTTTTTATTTTTTTCTAAATTTAAAGCTAATATCCCAATTATATACACTCTTGAGTAAATAAAAATGATATTAGACATTTTTACTTGGTTCTTATTTTTTTTTAAATGAAGGTTATGTATTTATAGGGTATTACGATACATCCCAATTTAAGAGATCGTACAATAATGCATAATAATAATACATAAATGCAAAATTTACCATCAGTATCCTTGTACACTGTTTATACACATTTTCACATATTTTACACACATTTTACGCAGTTGAAAATAATTTGAGTGTATTAAGTTGAGTACATTAGTACCTATTTTTGCGTTTATATTTATGTTCAGTATCTTCTCTCTTGAGGAACCAACAGCAATCGGCAAGCATTGCTGCATTCCACTGCGATCTATAACGAGACTCCATAGCAAAAATTTGTTGGTGAAATCATTCACTATGCTTGTCGCTAACTGCCCCGTATTATCTGGGGAAAATTCAATGTGAGAGTATTAAGCTTTTATGGCATGTGACAATTTAACTTTTTAAAATTGTTTACCATATTTTGAACTATACACTTGTAATTTGAAGCTTTGTTATTTCCTAAGAAATTATGCACAACGTCCTTGAATGAAAGCCATCAAACTTCATATTCAGGTATATCTTGATAAATATAGGGGCTGATTATGTTTTGGTGTAAATCGCCAAACAGGCGACGCTGCTATGCTGAATTTTTCATGATTTCAGCAATAGCTCTACCTCAAGAATAAATGCAATAATTTTCATCAAACTTCAGATTCAGTTAGACGTTGACACAAGTTGTTCCTGATAAGGTTTTGGTGTTAATCGCCCAATAGATGGCGCTGCTGTGCGCCTTTCCCTGATTTTCGCAACAGCTCTATCTGAAAAACTAATGCACGGATTTTCATCAAACTTCAGATTCTGTCAGACGTTAACACAAGTTGTTGCTGATTAGTTTTAGTGTAAATCACACAACAGGTGGCGCTGCTATGCTGCATTTTGCAGGATTTACTCTATTTTAGCAATAGTCATATCTCAAGAACTAATGCACAGAATTTGATATCTTTAGTATCCTCATGATGGGCATAGATTGCCATTTAAGGTTGGCACTCTGATAGTTAATTTTGTAGTATTAACCCTAGATCTACCGGGAATTTTATTCAAGTTTTAATAAAACGTTCTACACCAGAATTTTTATTTAAAACTATTTAACTTATTTATTTACCTTATTTTTGTCTGGTTGATATACTTAGTTTATTTTAAAGAAATTTCTGGTTTGAATGAATATTTTGTATGTACCTGTCGGGTCCAATGGACCCGTCTGGTAGACGGAGGGTTAACATGTATGAGATAGAAGAAAGTTTTGGGATTGGCACATCTGACTAGCTTTTTCGTCTGCTGTATTTGTTATTTTAAAATTTTCTAAATTTCTACTGCCACACGCTGAATTCCCCCCCCCCCCCCCAAACACACACACACACTTTCTCGGCCATTTGAATGCTTAAAACTTGTATTTACAAAAATGAAACCCTATATTAAAAAATACATATTATAATTTATTAGTTTATTTAATTTGTAGGTCCTTACATTTTTACTATTTTGGCCCTTGAAAGTCCTTGATTTTTATTTGAAGAAATGTGCACGAACCCTGTATCGTGGTATATATATATATATATATATATATATATATATTTCTGCTTTCTCCTTCCCCTGTAAAAACTATACAAAGTTAAAATAGTCCTTCATATGAATTAGTGCTGATTATGTTTTGGTATAAATTGCCCAACAGGTAGCGCTGCTGTTCTGCATTTCTCACATGGACGTAACACATCTTATTGGCGCCTAGATGTATTATAAGTAGCAGATATTTGTTCACTTTCAGGGTCATTATACTGTAGAAACAAAGTACTTTAAAAGGCAGGTAAAATAACATAATGAGATATATTTAAACACAGATATCTCTGAAACGGAAACCAACTTAACCTTTTTGTGATATTTTCTAAATTCCCAAGGGTATGGTTACTTAAATATGTTAAAATTTTCCAAGAAAAAATTTCTTGTTTATTACTTATCAGTGTAATCGAAATAGGTGTGGAAAAAATCGATTGTGAAGCGTTTTCAACCTAAACCTTGTGTTTTTTAGAAATATTATGTAAGCTTTTTTCAGATAAAATATATCATAGAAATTTAAGTAAGTAGGTTTTAAGTAATGCAGAAATACCAACCTTTCACTCCAGGCATAAAGATTGTACAGTAAGTTAGGCTTAACATAACAATGTGCTATTCTTTAGAAAAAGGCTGTGTGGGGAGGGTTGACCAGATGCTCAAGACTCCCTTAATTAACTGGTTTTGGAAATCGTTGTATTATACACTGTGCATAAAGAAAGGTTTATGGTTATATATAAAAAATAATGAAAATTTATTCTGTAAAGCTAAAGTAAAATGGGGTGACGGAAAAGAAAATCTTTAAAACTGATTAAAGTAACGATTAAACTAAAGTAGTGATTAAAGATGTGGAAAATTGCTATAGTATCAATTATAAGTAAAAAAATTAATGAAATATAAATGGAAAAGTTGATAGGAACTTTTTTCCATTTAAATATTACTTACAATAGGTAAATAGAAACAGTGGAAAAGACTAGAAAGTATGAAAGCAGCAGTCTTAACCCTTTCACGGTCAGTAGTATGTTTATGAAACCACTTAATTTTAATTCCCAAAAGCCACAATGGCACCAGAATTTTGCAAAAATCTTTTCCATTTATTATATATGTGAAATATAGCCTTTCTCTTACTTCCAAACAAATTTTTTCGTAAATTCCGGTAACAGTCATTTATTTCAACATTTTAGTACTGAAAGTACTTTGCCACTGAAAGGGTTAAAATATGTTAATAATTTTCATGCGGCTGCAAAAGAACATAGCCTAGACCGAAAAACTTTAGGAAAGTATGAAGGCAAATCTCACCAGGATGAATATAGTGAGATGAAGCCAAACTATCTGACAACTAGAATTGTCAGGTCGAGTGTCACACATATGTAGCGCAATAAGACAAAAAAAAAATCGGGCGAGTGGCTTTTAAGTCCGGACATAATAATGCATAAAACATTATGAAAATGGAATCTGTCTCTAACTGAATACTTCTTTAAATGTTAAAATTTCACTTTCCCTGCTGTACAATTATACCTGCTCACACAAAATTATGTTTAAAACCAAATTTTTCTTCTCTTGCTTGAGATTGCATCTAAGCATCGTATTTTCAAAAATATTTTTTATAATGTAATTAAAGCATGCAGTATAAATTTATTTTGCTTTTTTTTTAATCTGATTTTATTTCTCTTCACAAATATTTCAATATAAAACAAACTGGGTCAACCCTCCCATATGTGGGGAGCCTTGACCCATTATTTTCTCACGATTAAAATGAATCGTTTTTCCAATTTCTTATATATTACATTTATGTAGCAATTATATTTTGATAATTGATTTTAGAACGAATAAAAATATATATAAAACTTTATTCTATGTTCAATATTAAAAAAATAAAAAATCCTTTTGTAAAAAGTGGGTCAACCCTATCTAGTCTCCCCTATAGTTAGTACATGTTAAAATATATATGATAGCCAAAAAGAGCAATACTCAGGGGGTCTTGAGAAAATAAAGCGCAAAGTTTAAGCGGCAGTTTATAATCGGAAAAACTTCCTTCTTTGGCAAGTGGCTCAGGTTCGCAGCACGTTGGATTGGAAATTTTTCTTTGTGAGTTCGAATCCCAGTCAGGTTTATTTTTCAGAACGAAAATTTTTATCAATTATTTTCGAACCGCAATTGAAGAAATATGTATAATAATTAAAATTGATGAAAAATATAGATTAAACGCATGTTTTGTAGCATATAAGCATGTTTTGTAGCATGTGTAATATATTTCTTCACGTATTTTAATTTATTTCTCTCTTAAAAATAGTAGATTATTCATTTAAATACCTATAAATAATATAAAATAACAACTGAAAAATTCTGATCTATAAACTGATAGGATTTCCAATCCCATTAAATAGGCGTAAGTAAGTAATGTAAATTGGGACTTACCCTTTTTCAGGATACTTGAGACTTTTCTTTGTTAGTTCGAATCCCAGTCAGGCTTTTTTTTTTTTTTTTTTTTTGGAACGAAAATTTTTATCAATTATTTTCGAACTGCAATTGAAGAAATATGTATAATAAATGAAATTGATGAAAAATATAAATTAAACGCATGTTTTGTAGCATATAAGGATATTTTATAACATGTGTAATATATTTCTTCACGTATTTTAATTTATTTCCCTCTTAAAAATAATAGATTATTCATTTAAATATCTATAAATAATTTAAAATAACAACAGAAAAATTCTGATCTATAGACTCATAGGATTTTCAATCCCATTAAATAGGCGTAAATAAGTAATGTAAATTGGGACTTACCCTTTTTTAGGATACTTGAGATTTTTCTTTTTCAGTTCGAATCCCTGTCAGACTTATTTTTTGGAACGAAAATTTTTATCAATTATTTTTGAACCGCAATGGAACAAATATGTGTAATAATTAAAATTGATGAAAAATATAAATTAAACGCATGTTTTGTAGCATGTGTAATATATTTCTTCACGTATTTTAATTTATTTCTCTCTTAAATATAGTAGATTATTCATTTAAATATCTATAAATAATTTAAAATAACAACAGAAAAATTCTGATCTATAGACTGATAGGATTTTCATTCCCATTAAATAGGCGTAAGTAAGTAATGTAAATTGGGATTTACCCTTTTTTAGGAGCCCCACCAGTGGCCTAGAGATTTTGCTCTCGAAGCTGGTAGACGGGAGGTGCTGGGCTCGATCGCGCCCGTCGGCCTAATCGTTCGGAGTTTTCGTGGTTTTCTTCGAGCCTTGGTTCTCCAAGCGTTAATACGGGTTAGGTTCTCCTAGAAAGACCTCCACGGAAGGCATCCTCCCCTTAGGGCCTATATCCGACATGCTGATAATTGGCCGACATAAATACAACCAAGCAACCTTTTTCAGGATACTTGAGATTTTTCTTTGTGAGTTCGAATTCCAATCAGGCTTATTTTTTGGAACGAAAATTTTTATCTATTATTTTCGAACCGCAATGGAACAAATATGTGTAATAATTGGTTGGTTGTGTTTATGACGGCCAATTATCAACACGAGGGATATTGTCCCTAAGGGGGGGGGGGATTGCCCTTCGTGGGGGGTCTTTCTAAGGGAATCTAACCCGTATTAACGCTTGGAAATCCAAGGTTCGAAGAAAACCACGAAAACTCCGAACGATTAGACCGACGGGAGCGATTGGGTTCGAACCCAGCACTTCTCGTCTACCAGCTTCGAGAGCAGAACCTCTCGGCCACTGGTGGAGCACATAATAACTGAAATTGATGAAAAATATAAATTAAACGCATGTTTTGTAGCATGTGTAATATATTTCTTCACGTATTTTAATTTATTTCTCTCATAAAAATAGTAAAGCCCCACCAGTAGCTGAAAGGTTCTGATCTCGAAGCTGGTAGACGGGAGGTGCTGGGTTCGATCCCAATCGCGTCCGTCGGCCTAATCGTTCGGAGCTTTCGTGGTTTTCTTCGAACCTTGGATTTCCAAGCGTTAATACGGGTTAGGTTCCCTTAGAAAGACCCCCACGAAGGGCACCCCCCCCCCCTGGGCCTATATCCCTCGTGCAGATAATTGGCCGTCATAAATACAACCAACCAACTAACCTTTTCAGGATACTTGAGATTTTTCTTTGTGAGTTCGAATCCCAGTCAGGCTTATTTTTTGGAACGAAAATTTTTATCAATTATTTTCGAGCCGCAATTGAACAAATATGTATAATAATTGAAATTGATGAAAACTATAAATTAAACGCATGTTTTGTAGCATATAAGCATATTTTGTAGCTTGTGTAATATATTTCTTCAGGTAGTTTAATTTATTTTTCTCTTAAAAATAGTAGCTTATTCATTTAAATATCTATAAATAATTTAAAATAACAACAGAAAAATTCTGATCTATAGACTGATAGGATTTTCAATCCCATTAAATAGGCATAAGTAAGTAATGTAAATTGGGACTTACCCTTTTCCAGGATACTTATCCGTTAATGGCGTAAATCCAAGTTTTACCAAAGTTTATCCAAAAATGTATTAGTTGAAAATATTATTCACTTTATAATTGAAGGTGTATTTATATTCTCCAGTAATTTTTCATGACTCCCTTAAGTAAAGAAATTCTAGATTATTTCAATATTAAATGAAGATGCAGTGACATTTAGGTGTTGTTTAATTAACACTATTTAAATTGTAATTAGAGAGCATTTTTATACGCCTCTTTCCTGGTTAGCTACATTTTTCAGAATGAAAGAAAATGTTTACATTACAATATACATAATAATAACAATAAATCAGTTCACTGTAGTTTATGAGTATAATTTAGCCACTTAACAATTCATTATCTTTACAGGAATTTCAAGGTTAAATGCATTTGCACTATAAAGGAAGTTATGGCTAAGTTGAAACGTTATATTGTTTATGTAACTGAAGAAATTAGTTTATTTTTAGCACAGTTATTCATCTTGATGATTTATGTCCATCATAGACATGTAAATTGGCTTACTTTATCCATTTACTTTTCCTTAAATGTTTCAACATGCAAAATTTCATGGTTAAAATGTACTTATACGCTACGAAATATATATTTAATTTATATTTTTCGCAAAATTCCAATTATTATTCATATATTTTCAATTGCGGTTCGAAAATAATTGATAAAAATCTTCGTTCCAAAAAATAAGCCTGACTAGGATTCGAACTCACAAAGAAAAATCTCTTACCCAACATGCTGCCAACCACGCTACTGAGTAGCTTGCCAAAGAAAGAAATTTATCGGATTATAAACTGTAACGTAAACTTTACGATTTATTTTCTCAAGACCCCCTGGGTTTTGCACTTTATGACTGCCATATATTTATATACTAACTATACTCTATCGATGCACAAACGTCCATCTCATTCTGTGTCACTGACCTCGAAACTTCCTTTGTCAGTATTGCCAGTTCGCTACTTTTATTATTATCAGATTTTTAGACTGCCATCAGATTTTTAAAGTAGGGAAATTCATCTGATTTAATGATAGATTAAATAAGACAAAAATAACGTACATTATGCCATTTTTAAAAAGTGGTGCAAATCAAGCAATCTGATTTTTTTTTCTTTTTTTCTTTTTAAGTAGCCAACTGGCAACACTGGAAGAACTGCTTTAGATGATTTTGGCTTTGTTTACATTCCCAGTTTGGTAGCTTCATACAGAAAAAAAAAAAAAAAAAAAGTTAGCATGGTCGATGTTTGTTAATTCAAATTGTGATGAACCTAAAAAGAAGTTTGAATTAACCGAGGCTCGATTTATCCGATTTCAGAAAAGAATATGACTTTTCATGCTGTCACTAAAGAAAATAAATACTTATTTGATATTTTAAAAAAGTTCTGTTTTCTATAATTCAAATTGCTTTAAACTTATTAAATTACAAATACACATACTACATTCTAAAATTAAAATTATTATTAGCATTATGCCTCTACATATCTAGCAACAAGTCTATTTCGAAAACTTTACAGTTTTCGCAAAGTATATTAAAAAACAGTAGCGTAGCTACGTTTTTTGGCGCCCGGAGCAGGAAGAAATTTTGCGCCCCCTCCCTCCGATGAAAAATTTATTTTTACTCAAGATGAAAAAAACTTTTTGGCTTGTACCGGGAGGAAAAGGCAGCTTCATTATTCCTTGTTTTTAAGAATTCAGCTAGTTTTACTCAAACACACTAAATCAAAATGTGTGGAACCCGATTATAGGAGATTTCCAGTTTTCTTCAATACTAAATTTGAATGGGAATATCAAAAATTTAGCAGAACGTTCACGGGTATGACTGTTGCTTTAAGCGTATAGGAGTAGCAACAATGAAAATAAATAAAAAAAACACATTTGCTGAAACTCCTAAATTACGCCCGATTATGGAAAACAAATCTCCAAGTTCAAAACGGCAGCCGCCCTACAATTTCAAATTCCTTTACTCATCCATTTTTAAGATAGAGGGAAACCAAAACATGTTCTTGAATCCTTCTATCAAGACCTAGCGATTATGCAAGAAGTAAATTTGTATTTATAATTTTATATATATCTGTATTTTTTTGTTTGAAATCTTTAAGATGCAACTATTTTGAAACAGGATGGCAGATCAAGATGTCCGACAATTTTAATCCAGATCTTAATAAACCCTTAACATATGCTCAATCATATCCAACTCGGTTTATAAATTTGCGCAGTCGCATGACAATGATCACATATCTGTAGAGAGATATATATACTTCTATAGATGAAAAGGATAAGAATTAAAATCCTTTTAAAATTCAAAATTAATATTAATTTTCAAAAATTTCAATTAAAATCCTTAAATTATTTTTCCTAACTTTAAATCTTATATTCTAAAATCCGTTTTACTCCTTGTAACTTTGTTTCACAGCAAAACATTTTTTTTCACTCACCATTAAAATCAGAGAAGAGGGTAACTTAACATAGAAAATGCTGCTGTTTGGGGCAATCCTCCTTAGTTTGCGGTTAAAGACTTGTATGTCACAGAAACCCAGGATTTGTGCGGGTCTTGACCACATGTCAACCAAGAGCTAATTAACCAATTAAACTAAATGTTCCTCCCAAAATGTATACCTTCGGCCTCTGCTGGAAAATATTAAAGACTCAACATATTAGCGAGAACGCGTGGGAAGAAGATTAGATTTTGCCTATTTGAGATGCCTGCACAATCTACGACCATGTAGGTCCCGTAATGGCTCGTGGAACAGCCGATCGAACTCGCGGAGATGATTGTAAGATGAGGTGAAGAAATAAACGAGTTCGGTCCACAAAGAGGTTCACAAGTCAAATTCTTTTCACACATTAATCTTCCAGTTATTCCTTACATAGATAGATATAGATATAGTTTTCTCTAATACATATGCGCTGAATTTAAATATATATCAAATATGTTTAACTTTTAAAACAACGAGAACTGCCATTTGTATTGGTCGTTCAAGGGAGATTGAAAAGTCCTACTTTGTTTTCTTTTTTAAGATTTGAGAATGGAAAATTTAGAGGTAGGTCGCTACACAATTATTTAGCTTTTCTCAATGCTAATTCGATGGAAAAATGGAATTTCCAATATAGAAGAAATAATGTATTTATTTGTTGTTCTTTCAGCTAAATCCGTTTTGGATTGGTTCACAGAAGCCCTTATTATATACGAAAATATTCATATAGAATAACAACACAAAAATCAGCATGAAAACCAATCTATGTGTGTGTGTGTCGGAGATGACTAGAAATATCTACCGCACGTCCAAGTCTGAAAATTTGGGTGGGGGTAGACCAAGACTGGTCCTGATGCACATGAGGCTCAGATTTCTAATATTTTTTTAACAATTAGCTGAGAATATTAATTAAAAACTCATCAAAAACGCGGGTTCTTTTTTTTTACAAAATGGCAAAGACGCTCGCACATCTGCACCTGGTTCCACAGGCGAAATGAAAGAGATTAAGAATTTTCACTAATTGGCGAAAATTAAGAAAACTAATTAATATATCGATTTGAAAATTTCAGAGCACATGTAGAAAGATATTTTACACCTGTGTATAAAATGTTTGAAAAATGGTCGGTAATTGTTCTTAAATTTTTCAAAAAACTGATGGCAGTACAAAAGTTTGGAGAAAGAAGCATACAGGGATGAACTTTCATTAAAAACCGAACTAAAAAGAGAGCTTTTTCCGGCCGACCCCTCCATTTAAGTTCCGAAAATCGATGGATGAGAGATTATATGACATGTAGACAATCGACTTAATTATTAAACCTGGTCTAATGCTAAAGACATAATTAAAAAGTATTTTATGAAATTTAATCGAAGATTATTAGTGTGTTCTGTGGCAAGAGTATCGTGATATGAGTTAAGAGTTCATCCACAAGGGTTTCTCCCCCTTACATTTAAAACTGTTTTCCAAAATATAAACTTCTTTTACCACCATTATCGAATATTAACGGCGCATTCTTTTCTCGGATTCTATGGCCAGATTTCAAAGAAAATTGATTCATTCAACTTAGCTTACGATTTTCTTGCAAACTTTAGCTCCAGTTTCCAGTGCAGGGGGCGCATTCTTATCTCAGGCTGTATGGACCCAATTTCAACTGGGTTTTGCTCATTCAACTTGGTTTTCGATTGTCTTACAATCTTTAGTTCTACCTTCCACCGCCAGGGTCATTTTTATCTGAGGTTTCATGGGTCCGATTTCTGCGGAATTTATTTCTTTGAACTCATCTTACGATTCTCTTCAGATTTTCTGTACGTACGCAGAGCCTGCTATACGGGGACATAGGCAGCGGGGATCCATGCAGGAAATTCATTTTGAAGAGATAAATTTGAGTGGAGGTTTTTAGTTGTTAGAGATGCGTGCATAGCACGCCCGGTCTACGCTGCCGAAGACAGTGGGAACCCTTCCTAGAGGTTCATTTTGTGAGATTCTATTTTTTTTTTTCATTCGCGGTTCGTTTGGAAAAATCTACTGTTAGGTCAGTTAGAATGCAAATGAAAAATGTTCTTTTGATACCAGAAATATAAATCTAAGTCGCCAACAGGTTTTTTGATTTATAAACTGGAGGCTAGACAGTTAAAAACCTCCATCAGCGATTGACAGTTACGGATCTCTTCATTCCCCCCAACTTCACCTAATTTCTTCAAACATTCACACACACACACAACCACATAATGAAAAATCAACTATTCTTATTTTTTGTCCAAATATGTAAAATAATTTTGGTTTAAAGCTCCTCTCAATTTGGGGCCTATTTAATCGTTTTGCATCTCAATTCAAGTACATAATTATCTTAGGTACCAAGTGTATTGCGCCATCCCTAGAAACATTTACAAAACTTTTTCTTTCTTCGTTATTTGGATATAACAAAATATCTTACTAGAGAACACATTCACACGTAAACACACACAAAAAGAAAAATTAAAAAATTAAAAAATTTTATTTATTGTCAAAATATGTGAGATAATTTCGGTTTAAACCTCTCTCAATTTGGCGCCCCTTGGCCTCGTCGCCCCTTGCCCCCCGCCCCCCCCCCCTTCTTAGCTACGCCACTGTTAAGAAAACAACAATAAAAGCACGTATACATCTAATGGAAAATGTATTATAATAAATATGGTTCCTTATACACAAGCTATTAATAAATGCAAAGATATCCTCTTTGATCCAAGCTTTAGCGATAAATACATAAACAACTGGTACAGTCAATCAGGGTAACTTTGATCCGCATTTTCTCTATTTTCATATACCACACTCTTATTTGAAGAATATTGTCGCAACTAGGGGCGTAAATCAGAAGAAATTATCCTAAATTATTGTTTGACTATAAAAAATTAAGAAATAATAAGGATAAAAGCAATAAAAAATGGATTTTTAGCCAGGTTCAAAGATACCCAGCTATTTAGGGTAACTTTGCACCATATGATAAATTTTTATATAAAATAATTAATTATAAAAAAAGTATTGTAGTCAGGACAACTTTAAACACCAAAAAATGTTTTCAGATATGTAAATACTGAGAATTTACATTTCTCAACATCACAAGATTTGTATAATTTATGATATTACAACAAATATCAGGCATAAGAAAAGTGGAAGAAGAGAACCATGAACATTTAGAAATAAAAAAAAACCTGTTTATTGTTCATATAAAACATAAAAATGCAGTGAAAAACAATTTTCAATGTTTTAACTTTATAATATATCCATAGTTACAGTAATACATACAAGTACTAATATTATTCAAACAAGAATAAAAAACGTCGAACGTATGAAATGTCAAATTTGAGTAGCTCCGCCCCTAATCACGCCTCTAATTGAATTTTATGTGTTTTACACATATTTGTCAAAATATTTACACGTCATATCTAATGCACACTTTCGGCATTTATATAAAATATACGCACAAATATGGGAAATTTTCGACAGTAGCACCTATAATCAGTAAATTATAAGCATCAGTGTAACTTTGAGCCGGCTCAAAGTTACCCTGAAAATGCGGTAAAATGCTAGTGCCTTCTTATTTTACATTTTATTATCTATTAATAAATAAATAGTCACAAAATATTAACACATTTACAACATTTAGATAATAATATGTCTGATAAAAGAGTATACTGTTACTTACTATGAAATTTTAATTGGATTACAACAACTTCAAAACAGCATTTAAAATTAAGTTGAAAACAGTACTTGACAAAAATAGTTAGATGATGCAATTAATTCCGCATAATGTTGCTAATTTATTTTCTAAAATAAAGAGTAGAAATCCCAGTTTAGAACCTTGCCAACAGAGCACAGTTCTGGAGTTTATTTAGTCTTTTAGAGTCAAAAATATTGAAAAATTGGAGGTGGTGCAAAGTTACACCCCGTGGTTCAAAGTTACCCCAATTGACTGTAGTATTTTTGCTCCTTTAAAACATCATGGAGTCTTTAGATCTTCTGATGACTAAAAATTTAACTTATCCGCTACTAACCGTATCATAAGAATAACGAAACAGTAATTCTGCTTTTGCTATTTACACCTTCTGTACATCTATTTCCTTTAAAATTAAATGTTTTATATGATAATACTATGTATGTATAAGTAAATGCACATTCGCTTGTGTTAAAGTTACCTTATGGTAGATAAGAGCAGAGAGGCTCTTTCAAATTTTTGATGTAAATAGAACTACAGTCTTAATTTACATCGGAGTTTTGGTTACATACAGTTTGATAATATATTTAAAGATTGTTTCTCGATTTAAATCATGCAAGCTAACATCGCAAAATTTAAAATCTCCAATATTCACGAGACTTGTCAATTCAGCAACCTTATTCATCGTAGCTTTTTTTTTTTAACCCCTTAACCTACAATGACGGGCATAGCCCGCGTACGATGATCGAGCCAAATGTAAATTCTTCGTACCACTAATATTTCACAGTAAATACAGTTTAATTTAATCGTCGAAATTTCATGATTAAATAAAGTGAAAAATCTTTATTAAATTTTAGTGGTAGCTATGGATTTGCCAAACCGTGGAGCTGTTAAACGTAAATCGTAGGTTAAGGGCTTAAGGAAGATTGTCAGGTTTCTGACACTAGTGAGTAGGTAACTAATTAAGATTACTGTTATCTGATATTATCTTTTACTTGTCTATTGTATTTCAAATATTTCACTTTCTGCGTTCTTAGAGTTTAAGGAAATATTTTCCCTTATCTTGAAGTTGATCTGAGCTATTTCAGTTAGATAGTATGTACGAACAAGTTCATTGTATCAATGCATTCCGGATTTCCCTTGCTATTCAAGAACGCATACCACAGATAAGGCAAACAAGGTAATTCCCTATCTCGTAAGTAGTGAAGGCCATCTCAGGGAGAAATTTTTAGATAAGAGACGGGGGTCTCTGTGGGCAGAGAAAAGATCGCCGTAGACTGGGTTTGGAAGGCACTGCTGAGAGAGAGAAAAAGCAGTTCTGTGGTAGACCTTGTGAAGAGAGGTCGCAGCGTTTTGATGGATTTCTAGAGTAGACCTGGTGAAGGCAACTCGTAGTGTTTTGATTGAGTTTTCTGGTGTTGAGTGTAGTGTGGGCCGGGAAAAGGTTTGAGTCTTGGCAGAAAAAGGATACATAAGGGAGGTCCAAGGTAATCCTCCGATAAATCTGATGAGATACCGTAAAGCGAGAAGGGAATAGAATATTTTAATAAGTTAGTCCAGTGCGCAGAAAGTACTTGCTATATGTAACTTAGTATCGGGCCGGATTGTCTATATCCGATCTTTTAAATGTGAATAATGTTTTATTTATATGTAAATAATTTGTAAATAAATTGTTCGTTAATTTTAATTGAATATGTTTGGCATTCTTTGTGATAATCCTTCTCGCAACGTGCCCAATATCACGTATATAGTAAAGTGGGGACAGACGCCGCGGTGGGACAGATGCCGCAGAGATTGTGTAGGCAACACTAGCGTTCCCTAGGCCAATTTTAGAAGTTCGCAGTATTCCTCTGTGATGTGTGATGTATTATATGCATCTCAACCGCTTAATTGTCAGTATTTACATATTTATGCCAATTTTTATGGCTCGAACCTGCGTGGTAAGTTGTTAAAATTATTCTAATGAAATTTTATTACATACTTTAAGAAAAATAAACAGAGATTTCATCCCAAAATCGATTGCAACTATAGACTAGATCATCGTAGAATACAGATATGTGCTTGCCTTTCTCTCGCGTCGCTCACATGTCACAAACAGGCGGCGCGGCATCTTACCCGCCACTATGGGACAGATGCCGCACCGAGGTTGAGGGACAGATGCCACAAACTATATTTTTGTTTTTCGGTTCAATAAATTCATCACTGCTATTTAAGTAGAACTTACATTCAAATGAATGTATATTAGCGCATTCTGCTACTTATCAAAATATTCTGAGCAACAATGTTGGTTCACTATGTGTGAATAAGGAAAACGTAGGCCGTTTACAATTCTCACCATCTAAATTGTTAAACAAGATATCTCCTACCTCAATGGTCAAAAGACCTATACAGCCAAGTAAGAGAAAGTAAAATGATGCAAATATCATAAGCACAGAGTTTATAAACAATAAAAAAGAAGAAGAAAATGAAAAACAAAAGAAACTAGAAAGCGTCAAAAAACGACAACTTGGCGGAAGTAAAATGTGGAAAAAAAGGAAGGAAAAGATCAACTTGAAAACGCCTTACTTGAAGTAAAAACTAAAATATGAGACATCTTCCGACAATGGGTAAATTGTTCCTCTTATGGATTCTGATAGCAGAACTGGATTGGAATTTGTTGACTCTGCATATGTTGAGTTACTGGAGTTTTATCAAGGAGAAAAGTCTAAAGCGAACAGGATTCAGTGCATCAAATTCAATCGGTAGCTGCATGAAAAACGCTTACTTTACTTTCGCAACGGGTAGTGTGGAGTGATTGTGGGCGAATGGAAATACAAAATCAAAGAATGAGAAGAAAGGCCAAAAATAAACAGACTAGGGCCTAAATAGAATAGAACTAATACTTACATTAAGAGCAAACTGCAATGTTCGCCTGGATGTAAACCAGTGATTTATATCTTTTCTGGAATTATGCTGTCTATTGTTTCCAGTAATTATGCTATCCATTCATGTAAATTCAAATGATTTTCTTTTCATTTTCACTTTTTGTCTTAAGTTTTGTTTATAGAAATTACACTTTTGCATTTTCGTTAAACTTTGCACAATTTAGTGATATGTATAATTTTTGTAACTTTACTGTTAATTATTTTTATTTTAAGTAGTTTGAGAAAATAAAAATGTGATTTGCTTGAAGAAATATAAACAGCCTAGCATTTTTCTCCATGCGACATCTATCCCACACTCCATGCGGCATCTTATCCAGCACATAAAAAATGATGTTAAAAAAGGACCTGGGGAAAAATAACTATGCCTACTTTATTAACCCCTTAACCTACAATGACGGGCATAGCCCGCGTATGATGATCGAGCCAAATGTAAATTCTTCTTACCACTAAAATTTCACAGTAAATATAGTTTAATTTAATCATCGAAATTCCATGATTAAACAAGGCGAAAATCTCTATTAAATTTTAGTGGTAGCTATGGATTTGCCAAACCGTGGAGCTGTTAAAAGTAAATCGTAGGTTAAGGGGTTAAGAGGGTTTTAACTTGTTGAACATAGAAATTAGATTCTAAAGGGTTTGATCAATGATTTCTGGTGCTTAGTTTGTCGTTTTTTGCTTTATTTTACATTTTACAAGAAGAAAAGAAAAACTGCGCCATGTGTCCCCACTTTACTATATATATCGGTGGTGGCAATATATCAAAAAAATGTCTGTGCGAATGGTGATCGTGGGTCTAGGAGAATTCATCAGTGAGTGGACTAAGGAAGAGTGCAAGAAAGATAATTAATTTTTTAGTTCGAATTATCATGGGTCTACTGTGTAGAAAAAAGAATTACAGTTAGATTGGCGCTACACTTTATGTAACTTCGACATCTAAATTAACTTCAAGAATACCTTTTTGTTTTGTAAGCAGTGCGCAATAGAAAAGTGGAGTATTATGTATCCCAGTATTATGATTTTAAAACTTGTATATATGTAATATAGTAGCTCTAAATATTTTTACATTCATTAAAATATTTCGTTAATAGAATATTCGCCGCCAAGATTTACTGTCTTTCAATTTGACACAGTGATTGTTTATTCACTCTCCAGATAATTATATTAGGATGCCTTTGATATATTATTTACGATTCGAATGACTCGAAATACTCGAAGCATAATAACATGAAAATGAAGTTGATTTTTTTCCCCCAACTGTATAAGTAGTCCAGGCAATAGAGACCGTATAGGGACTCTACCTAGCAAAATTAATGATAGTACTGGAAATCGGCTTTCTAGATGTTTTGGGGGTCGCTGAATCCGAATTTGTAACTTCCCACCAAAATTTCCTCTCGGCAACCCCCCTCCCAAATTTTGGTAAAAAGCCCCCCAAAAAAGGTTTTAATTAAAAAATTCCATTTTTTATTGTTTTAGGGGAAAAGTGGCTAGAAATTCAGAAAGTAGACAAAATTTGCAACAAATTACATATATGACATTATGACTTAGAATGAAGGGGAAGGGGGGATCTGCCTCGGAACATGCGCCGCAGTGCTGCGTGGACTAAGTTGCGCAATTCCACTTAACCACTCATTCGTTTACATTAGCCCTCCCATCTTTCCTCCGAACTTTCTCTATAAGGTTTAATTTAAGTTTTTTGGGTCGCTGAATCCGAATTTTTAACTTACCCCCCAAAATCCCCCCCCCCCCGAACGCCCCCCCCCCCCAATAGTTGTTTTTAACAAATTTCTTATTGTTTTAGGGAAAAAGCATTACGAAATTCAGAAACTAGACAAAATTTGCAACAAATAGGATACATGACATTATGACGTAGGATAAACGGGGAGAGAGGGGGCTGCCTCGGAACATTCCCCGCGCGCTTTTCTCAAAAACCAATTTTTTTCAAAAGATCAATTTTTTGGGGGCTTGCCGGGTGAAATTTTGGTGGGAAGTTACAAATTCGGATTCAGCGACCCAAAAAACATAAAGTGAGTCGAAATCCAGAACTAGTATTAATTTTGCCAGATAAAATCCCCTATTGCCTGGACTTCATAATTTAGTGTACGTAGCGCCGCAGTGCATGTTCAGAGGCAGCCCTCACCCTCCCCGTTCATCCTAATTCATAATGTCATGTATCCTATTTGTTGCAAATTTTGTCTAGTTTCTGAATTTCGTAATGCTTTTCCCCTAAAACAATAAGAAAGTTAAGTTAAAAACAACTATTTCGGGGAGTGGGGGGGGTGTGGGGGGGTTCAGGAGGGAAATTTTCGGGGGAAAGTTAAAAATTCGGATTCAGCGACCCAAAAATCTTAAAGTAAACCTTATAGAGAAAGTTCGGAGGGGAGATGGGAGGACGAATGTAAACGTGTGAGTGGTTAAGTGGAATTGTGCAACTTAGTTTACGCAGCACCGCGCGCATGTTCCGAGGCAGATCCCCCCTTCCCCTTCATCCTAAGTCATAATGTCATATATCTAATTTGTTGAAAATTTTGTCTACTTTCTGAATTTCTAGATACCTTTTTCTCTAAAACAATAAAAAAAATGATTTTTGTAATAAAAACCTTTTTGGGGGTGCTTTTCACCAAAATTTGGGAAGGTTGCCGAGGGAAATTTTGGTGGGAAGTTACAAATTCGGATTCAGCGATCCAAAAAAACATCTAGAAAGCCGATTTCGAGTACTACCATTAATTTTGCTAGGTAAAATTCCCTGTTGCCTGGACTAAAGGGTGAAAAGTGGCTCTGAAAAGTGGCTGTTAAAAAAAAAAAAAAAAAAAAAAAAAAAAAATGCGGCCCAATAAAATTGCCTCAAAAATCTCAAAATTCAGCCTATAAGTACGTTATTTCTATATTTATCAAAAAATAAGATGAACCAAACTGTACTTGATAGATCTTCTGAGATTTTAATTTCAAAGCACTTCCATTGCTAAAATGTTCAAATAAATGATTAGCACCAGAATTTAAGAATAACTTTATTCGTAAATAAGAAAAATGCTATATTTCGCACACATGTTAAACAGAAAAAAGCTCATAAAATATCTGGTGCCATTGTGGCGCTTGGGAATTAAAATTAAGTGGATTCATAAACATACCACCGCTCTTGAAAGGGTTAAAAAAGAATAGAAATTATAATTAGAGGTCACACTGTCAATATATATGTATATATATATATATATATATATATATATATATATATATTATTTTTTTTTATTATTTTTTATTTATTTTTTACTCTATGTCAATTAAAAAATAAAGATAAAGCATTAATATTTAGCAGAGTTAATGTTTATTTGAATTAGTACAATTTTTTTATAATTTATTTTTAACTTCTCCCAGTAAAATAATAAAAATTAAAAAATGTATTATCTTTACTTACGCTAATTAAAAATCTTATGAGTTTTTTAATGTGTATTTTATTGCATTAAATTTTCTTATTTTACAGTTTAGTACATAATAATTAGTATATAAATGGATTTAAGATCATTCCCTCATATATTAAAATTATGAGGGAATGATGAAATACTTCTGAAAACCATTTTATACAAAAAGGATTAATCTAATGTATATTTTCAGTTACTAAATATCTTTTGGAACACATTTCTAATATTATAATAACATAAAAAAGACATTCCATTAGTTTTTATTAAATTTATAATAGATGAGGGAATGATGGATAATAAAAATACTTACTTTAATCTAGTACTTGAAAGCCATGTACCAGCTAATCAGGAATGTTTTTGAGCAAACAACAAGATAGCTGCTTCACTTTAGTGATGTACAAAGTGTCCTAGACATATATAACGCATGTGCTGCTTTTTCCTAAGAAAATAGGGGCAAATTTATAGTTATGTGAGGGAATGATGACAAATACTAGGGACATCATTAAAAAGTACCCTAATTCTTTCATTATATAAAACATAAATATAATTAAATGGCTAAATATTTATTTAAGTATATTTAATGGATGAAGAAAAAAATAATTATAAACATACGTGCTGCAATGGCAGAGAAAGCATTTTCTTCCCCACATATGTGAATGGGGACATAGTGAGGGAATGATATTTGCATGAAAAAATACATTTAATTTATCATATTTCAATTTCAATACGCAAATAATTACAGTTTATATGTATAACTGATTAATATTGATAGCTTAAATCACTTTTTCTTTTTGTAATTTTAAAAATATGTCTTCAAGACCCCTGGGACATAAAATTGCCACTTTTAAGAGAATGACTCAAAACAGTCTTCTAGAAACCCTAAAAGAGAAGATTAAGTTATCTCCCAGAGCCTCTCAAATTTATTGACGAAATTAAGTCATTTGACTTTTTTTTTTCTTTACAGCTAATCTTTCTCCATCTTAAAATCTGATCTCCATGTAAAATGTGACAGAATTATTATATTTTAATTTAATTTTACCAGTGTCATAACAGTTTCATTCATTGACTATGTTAAGCGAAAGAAAGGTTACTCTTCTCTAAATTAAATACATATTGTCGTTGTTAAAACACACTCACACACTAAATTATATAGTACATTAAATTATATAAGATAACTTATATAGAAATATAAAAAATGTTGATATAAGCACGTAGTTTTCTAGAAATCGTAAGAGTTTATTTACTTCGTTACTAAAAGCTTTTGGACCCACTAATTTTTAACTATAAATTCTGCTTTATTAATTGGCGGACATTTTTCGGTTATACAAGGCGGGTATTTTAGTATGGGAAAGGCGTTTTTTTTCTTTTTTGGATCACTCTGCATAAGAAAATGCAATTTAAGTTATACTGTTTTTAGACGATAAAAAAAATTGATAGTACCAAGAAATCCTAAAAGAGAAAGTTGTTTATCTCACTGATCCTTTCAAACTTGATGAAGAAATTAATTCCGCCCAATCAACTCCGAATTTTCCTTCGATTTCTTTTATCTGTAATTTCTTCTCCACTTTCTCTCTTCTACACTTTATCACCCAAGAAATCGCATTTACAAACAAGAGGAAAAGAAATATCGGGAGGCCTTGGGAGAGAAGAGACAAAAAAAGAGCCAAAAGTGAAAAGCAGGGATAAAGGCCGGTATGGATGATCCTCCTGATCCCCCTAATCTGCGAGTAAAGTCCGGTCCGGGAATTGTCCAGTAGGAAACAGATTACCCATTCGCTAGCGTTTGATGAGCGCGAGTCCTTACGGTCCGGTGGTCAGTGAAGTTTACCTACCGGAGGGAGAAGTATACATATCATAAATAGAATTTTAAGGACCAATATAGAGGAATAATAATAGTACTTTCTAAAAGAATGTAAAAATGTAAAAGAATGTATGCTGTGTATAACAAAACTTTCCTCATATTACTCTAATAAATTTAAAGAGCGCTGTTACTAGAGACCAACCGAAAATTCGCTTTCGTTCACGTTTTCTGCTCAAAATCCGATTTTCGAGAAAATTCGTTTTCGGCGAAAATGCTGTCGAAAATTCGGCCGGGCCGAAACTATTTGTATTCCAAAAATCTCGTTTCTTCCTTCGGAAATTTTCAGCGTTACTCATTGATTTTAGCAGTATCGACTCAAATGAGACACACTTTGTTTATTACTGTGTGACCTTCACTGTTAATAATTATCAGTCATGACTGATTCAAGACGTGAGTGCAATTTATAATGCAAGCAATGCATATAGGACTAAGCTTTGAAGATACTTTCCATGTGCACATTAAAAGATGCAGAATGAACAGTAAAATAATTTTTTTTTTCAGTTTGAAACCCCAGAAGTGTTTTGTTTCGAATACTGTTTGAGAAAGTTCTTGTTTTTCAGATGATCATTTACAAACATCATTATAAAAGATAAATCGAGGTATGTATACCTAAAACATTTTTTAATTAGATGAAATTCGTATAGTTATAAAATCAATCTGTGTCGTTGATGAGTTAATTACATTTTATTTTATATGAAAATAAAATGTTTTGGTCGGAGGCACAGAGAACCAACTTGGGCCACATGTATAATTGATTAATAATTATGTATGTTTATTAAACACGTATAATTAATTAATAATTATGTATATTTATGTATGCAATAATTACTTCATAAAATTGGACATTTTATTTTCGTTTTCGTTTTCGGCCGAAAATAGAAAAATTACTGAAATTCGGTTTCGGTCTTAAATACCTGTTTCGGCCAATCCTTAGCTGTTACACAACTAACAATTTCGAAGAAGACTGCATTTCTTTGAACTTAAATCGAAGTTATAGAGATCAATAAATTATAATAATAATAATAAAATCACTGTTCAACAGTGCTCCAGTTGGATATTCGAAAACAAAATTGGACTAACATTTATATTTTTAATTAATAACTTAATTTTAAGAGTTTAAATAATAACTTAAAATTGGGAATTTTAATACTCTCAACTTCTTTTTTTAACGATATATTAGGAACTGAATTTTTAAAAAATTATGCAAAAATACCCGAAAAAAACTTGTGTGCCCTTTCTTGAGTATCAGTATTTCGGAATAGAAACATTCGATTTATCTGATGTCAGAATTTCTACAATTAAATAAAACGATTAGTATTTGAAAATAGAAGAAACGGGATGGTTAAGGAGGCTCTTTACATTCTAATATGAAAACATATACAAGGCGAAATTTTTCTTGTTTCTTGTGATTCATCCTTTTCAAATTTTACTGTATAGAGGGGTAATAATATTCTCTGAAAGAAAGTTATTAGCAAATCAATATATTGTATAGTAATAATGCTCACCGAAAGAATGTTGTTGGAGAACCAATATAGTGTGGCAATAATGCTATTCTAAATAATGTTGTTATAAAACCAATGTAGTATGGTAATAATGCTTTTGGAAAGAACGTTGTTATAGAGCCAATATAGTATGATAATAATGCTCTTCAAAATAATGTTTTTAGAGTAATGCAATATGAGTTTTATTCCTCTACCAACCTTCTTTAACATGTTATACCATTAACTTTAAGCACTTATATAATTATTATAATTGAAGCAAGGTAGTAATGTCTCTCAAAGATTTTGTTAGAGTAACCAAATATTTTATTATTTTTATTTATTTACTTATTTATTTTTACATTTCTTAAGCATTTTCTAACGTCTGAAGTGTCTATTAGAAACAAGTACTCCGAGAACTGTGCCAGTTCTGCTTAAAAAGGTGCCAACATAATTATAATATACAAAAGAAAATAAAAAAGAATTATAATAGTATAAACCAATAACACCATTTTTAATAGCATGGTTTTGGAAAAAAAAAGAACTCATGTTACAGTTAGATTTTTTTGGCTGTTTACATAATACAGGAAATTTCTCTGTTCTTTTTCTCCCACTATGAATTATTTTTACCGCTAAAAACTGATTTAACGTATGCAGTTTTAAATTAATATTACATATAAATTATATATAATTTTTTTAAATGAGAAATTTAATTAAAATCTAATTATGAACTTCATTCATTAATAAAAAACTTTTTCCATTTATTATTCGTCAGAGGTTTTATTTATGGTAAACATGTTGTTTGGACAGAAAAATGAAACATTAATCTTAAAATTAAATGTGTGTATACTGCATAAAGAATAACCATTCCCATATCTTAAAAAGCAATTTTACCTGAAAAAAAAATACTACCATATTTATCGCAAATGTCAGTATTTTCATTTCAATATGCCATCGTTGTCATTAAGCTATATGGGGCTTTGCATATACAATGTTATCACTTTAGGGGAAAGGGGGGGGGGTCTGGCACATGATATCGTAAGATATCTCTGGGGGGAGGGGGATTTGCTTTTTGATATCGTTATCATTTTTGATACAACCAAACATTTCTTTTTATAATAACTTTTTCTTTACACCCAAATAGTCTGTAACCTTTATTATTATCATTTTTATTATATGTTTTATAAAAATACAAAGCTATTATTAAAGCCATTAAATGTTTATAAAATCATTTCATTCCAAAATTTGGAATAACTTAACGTTTGGCATTCCAGTTCTTCTGCTATATGCGCATATAATTCGCTGTTAGAGAAATCAGTAGCATAATATGTGAAAAAGGACGCTTGTGTTTACCAGTAAAGAAAGACAAAGAATGTTGTCCACTGTTTTGTTGATAAGTTCTGCTTTTAACCTCTACACTGTAAAAAAAAATCTGTAAAGTTACTAAAGTTTTTCCAGGAAACTAGGATTCCTAGAACATTTTATGTAACGGCAACAACAAAAATTCCTGTAACAGCGTCTGTTACAGGAATTTTTGTTGTTGCCGTTACGTAAAAAGTTCTAAGAATCCCAGTTTCCTAGAAACACTTGAGTAACTTTACAGATTTTTTTTTACAGTGTATGAGCAGGGAGCAAGTGCAAGAAGAAAATATTACTGTTGAATGCATTATGTAAACAATAAGACATTATTAAATACTTTTTAAAAAGTAAATAGCTCTTTTAGATGATATTTGATATAAATTTATTTCAAGTATTGATATTTTATTGACTTCTTGAATCCGTAACGTATGCGACAAATAAATGTATGATAATATGTTTCGTTGCAAGCGTATAAAAAGAAATGAAAAGAATGTAAAAATAAAATTTTTAAACATTGATAAAGATGTCATCGGGGGGGGGGGGGGCGTTCGACGAATGATAACGTATGATATCGTAAGGGGGGGAGGGGGTTAAAAATTAGCAAATTGTTCATAACGTTATATAAGTATAGCCCCTATCTAAATATCCATATATGGATAGCTGTAAAAGTTATTGTCACTAATGATGATAAAACGTCCATAGCTAAAGAGTAAACATTGTAATATTTATATTTTTTTAATTTTTCCAAATTTACCTCAGACATCTTTACTTCTGCAACTTTACCTCTGATTATGATATTATCATCATTCAAAAACTACCTTCATCGCAACAGAAAGTAGTTTTTTTTCCAAGCACTTTGTAGTTGGTCCCTCTTTTCTGGTGCAGTCAGAAAGAATTTTATCGAAATAAAAAGTGGAGCCCTGCTTTGCCGAGGAGATCTTATCCGGTCATTTGGAGTATTGATAACTCATCACGGGTCAACACTTGGGAGTCGAGTCGTATGTCAAACGGGGATGGTCAGACCCTCTGTTTATTCCCGTCCATAGGACTTAAGCCCGTGTGCTTTATTGCCTGATTTATGAATGCTTCATCGGATTACCTGTCCTATAATAAAAAGAACAATGTGCATTAGCTTTATTCATATTTATCATATAATATTTCTTTGTTTATAAGTTATATGTTTATAGTGCATATTAAATTACTTACACCACATGGAAAACTAAAAATTCATCCTCGTTGTCAATTTTATTGACTTACGTAAAAGTTTTAAATAGTTCTTATTTAAAGAAAACTGATAACAATTACTATATATATATTTTTTTTTTACACGTATATTATATGGAATTTTCGGAACTATATCCCCCCCCCCCCCCATGTATATTTAGAGCCAGATATAACTGTTTTGAATAAAACTATAAAATTAATAGAGTCATAGGACTTAAGCCCGTGTGCTTTATTGCCTGGTTTATGACCCGTAAGGCATGGTGACGTCACGGCGACGTCGTTGTGAAGTCACGCTGTGATTTTGTGACCGTCGATGTGACGTCACGTGACGTCGATGTGACGTCATAGTGACTAGAATGCGAGGTCGTTATGGCCGTTTTAGAGGTCGTTTGTGACGTCACATTGTGACCACTCTGTGAAGTCACGGTGTGACTAATTTGTGAAAAGTGTGTCATTTGTGACTAATTTGGCATTAACTTTGTGACAAATTTGTCATAAACACTGTGATAATTTCAAATGAAAATCAAATTTCAAATTAATTGCTTAAAAGACGCAAAGGCCAACATAGTGAAAAAGATTCCATGCTGGGACTCGAACGCGGGCCATCAGTATAGCGCACTGACATTCTCCCGACTAAACCACATGGAACGATACCCAGCCTGGAAAATTTCTCACTATTATATGTTGGCAAGGCTACAAAAGCATCACAAAATGGGATATTTATCGTGAGCCACCGACATGGGGCAAACACGAAACTTAATTAAATCCAGCATCGATTGAAACTATATTAATATTTGGAAATTTTTCCAGAGAGAACCATTCGCCTAGCATACAATATTTCAAATGAAAATCAAATTTCAAATTACATGCTTAAAAGGCAGTTTTAATTTGAAATTTGATTTTCATTTTAAATATTGCATTCAAGGCGAAGTTTTCTCTTTGGAAAAATTTCCCAGTACTAATGTAGTTTCAATCGAATCTGGATTTAATTAAGTTTCGTGTTTGCCACATGTCGGTGGCTCACGATAAATATCCCTTTTCGTGCTGCTTTTGTAGCCTTGCCAACATGTAATAGTGAGAAATTTTCCAGGCTGGGTATCGTTCCATGTGGTTTAGTCGGGAGAATGTCAGTGCACTATACTGATGGCCCGGGTTCGAGTCCCGGCATGGAATCTTTTTCACTATGTTAGCCTTTGCACTTTTTAAGCAATAAATTTAAAATTTGATTTTCATTTGAAATATTGTATGCAAGCCGAATGTTTCTCTCTGGAAAAATTTCCAAGTTTTAATACTGTGATGGTTCTTGTCATAAGCACTGTGATGTATTTTAAAATGCACAATTTTGAAATAAAGTTTTATTTGAAATGTAAAATGTTATATTTTTACCATACTTTTTAGCAAAATATCGCTATTTTGGAGTCCTATTCTTCTAAAATATTTTAAATTTTTCGACTTAAAAAACAATGCTTATCAACTGACATCTTTTTTTTATTAAATTCCAAGCTTGATCTTGAGTACAAGCTCGATATTAAGAATGTGTAAGATTTTAATGTGTAATGATTAGTCATTGCTTTATTAAATACGACATTATAAGCCATATTTATTTAAATTTTTTATTCCTGTGTATATTGTATTTTCTGAATATGACCTAAATAGATTTTGTATGTTTTATAGGAAAAGACTGATCTGCGAAAAAGAAAAAAACAAGCTAGAAAAATCATGCGTTAAGCATAGATTATAAAACACTTTCCAACGCTTCCTGAATGCTTTAACAAGACATCGTAATTTAGGGAAATAACGTAAATAAGATAACTAAGTAAACATTTTTGAAAACGCATAAAACATTTGAAAACTGATTTCAGAAGTTACCGTCCATAGCCAAATATGTTTTCTAATTCTTTTTAACAGTCCTGTATTTGATCTGTAGGTTGATATATATACTATATAATGGGGAAATTTAGTTTAGCAATTGAAACATAACAGGTTGAAATTCTCTTTCAGCAATTTATACTAATAAATGGAAAGATACTTAAATACTTTTGCACAATCCTGTAGTTTACCTAAAACCTTTATTACACTCCACTATTTAGTTAAAATTTAATTCAAACTAAGACACTTTTAAAACTGCTGAAATCACATTTCCAGAAATTATGATTTACAGACGACCATGTATCCAATTCTTTACGTGACCCTGTATATCATTTTATCTATATTCTACAAACATTTCTTAGCAAATTAAATGCATTTCAGCGTAAAAAAGAACAACTCATTTAAAAACCACCTTTAAACAATTTGCGCCCATACGCAGTAACCCTTACGAGTACTTTTGTGTAGCCCTGTATACGAATTGTAGCATTTATATACACCATATACTGTGCATAAATATAGTGAATCATAAAAGCATATCATAATTAAAAATGCATTCCCAGCAATCATCGCTAATGAACAGTACTTCGGATACAATATAGTATTGAAATATTTTGTATGTCCCTGTAAATGCTATATGCACTTCGTATTATACATGAAATAATTTATAGTATGTAAACTTCAGCGACGTATATAAATTTCATTATATATGAAATAGATTAACATAATTAAAGTACGCCATAAACAATTCCCTCCACCCCTATATCATTATGTATTGGAATTCCTTTTTTAGCCCTGTAAATGAACAATAACTATTCTATGCATCGCATATTCAGCAGAATGCATATTTAAATGCGCTTCATAAATGCATATCAATTTTATTCTGTTTAAAAGCGTGTAAAATCATTAAAAATCCTTTGAAACGATTTTTTTTCCATAGGCCGTAATGTAACGGAATACTTTTGACTGTCCCTGTAAATGAACTAAACATGCTACAAACTTCATTAGAAATAAGGAACGTGTTATGGTAAACGTCAATATCTAAATATTTCAGGGAAATCCGAGTTTAGTTACGAGAGTTAGACCGCGGACAGACAGCCATACAGAAAAACGGACAGGCAAACCGAAGTTAAACACCGTTAATCTGTTTAAAAAAATATTCACTCCTATATTATGTAAATAAATATGAACTTAAAAAAAAATATATATATACTAAAGTAGTTTAATTTATAAACTTCCTATTAGACACGAAAAACTTTTTATTTCAATGTTTAAATATCATATTTTACTTTTAGTGCCAATAATTACGTATATCATAAACTTAGAAAATAATTTTATAATAGACGAAAATTTAATAACCGCTTCAGAATGTCCATAATTAAATGTTAGATTAAAATCACAAACAAAAAAAAATGCTTATATACAATTAAAAAAAATGAATATACCAATTTGAAAAACACTAAAAATAATAATTAGTATTTATAATTGTACTATTAAACAACAATAAATTACAATAGATGAATTAAATGTATTATTAGATTTAACAATATCTCAAAAATCTTTGCATATGTTATAAGAAATTTCTATTATTTTATAATTTTGGCAAATGCTAAATCTGAAAACCATTGGTATGAAGATTTATGATTTTAAATAATAATTTAAAATATTATTAGCACTAAAAGAAAAATCTTTGAAAAGTTTCACTAGTGTAATACGTAAAAATACATTTTCCCAATATAATGCTAATTTCTAATCTGAAATAGTTTCGTAATATCATATTAAACGAAAATCATATTTAACTCCAAAATAATAATGTCTATAACTACTGTAAGTGTTAGTAATCAGGAAACACAAAACAGTAAGAAGCCGAAAAAAATTCCAAATCATTGTCTCAACATATTTTCAATCTCAAGTAACAGCAAATTAATCTTTAAATTAATTCCACTCTGAATGCAGTTATGAATCAGTCTCTGCGCAGCTGTCTTTTTTTTTTTTTCTTTTCTTTTTAAGTGATCGCAGATTAAGATATTTTTCAACGCAGCATCGAATAGGAAAATGTTTCTGAAAACAATTGCAGAACAGTCCCTTACTAATATAACATAAAACTATTTAAGTCATCATAATATACAAAACAGGCATAAAACATTTAAATTAAATAAGACTTACATTTACGTCCCATTTATAATATCCGTGTATTTGTAATATTTTAAAATGGCGGGCTTCTTTCTCTTATTTTATAAAAAAGTGTTGTAGACTTCGTGATGTTCTAAACAGAGTAAACTTCCGGCATCTTCTCTTCTGTGCGCAGACGATTTTGATTTTCAGCAGATGTACTTTTTTATCGTTATTTGTTTTTGAATACAAAAGATTTCGAACTCAGATGCGCAATAATTTTATGAGACTGTCTTTAATTAAAATTTTCTTTTTGGAGAATTTTCCAATGTATTTTATCTTTTCTTTTTATCGGTTCCAAACAATTTAAGTTACAATGGATTGTAAAGGTTCTTTTTTGTAAATAATAATAATAATAATGATAATAATAATAATAATAATAATTAGAGTTTATTAGATAAAACTTTGTTTAAATTTTTAAAATGAGTAAATATCAATTTAATGGTAATAATGAACCCCCACCCCCCTTTTCTTAAAGTAAAATTTGTTTCACACGTAATAAATACAAAATATCGCTCACCCGCAATAAAAGTGACACATCTCGACAAAAGAAAATTTCACAGGAGAGGCAAAAGAAAATTTGCATGATTTTACTGTAACATGAAATTATAGCACTTAGCTTTGCATACAAGAATTAAAAAGTGCATAAAAGCGTAAAGCACATAAGAATGAAAACTTAGGATGTGGTTTGGAGGGTTGGATAATTTTACCTCATTACATAATCCACACCTCTTCTTTGGTTACAAATGGACATATAGCATAATAACGTGATTTTTCATGTAGCTAAACTTATGAAACTGTTTGTGTAGCAAGACGCACCTATGACAAATCTTTTAGTGGAATAAAACGCAAAATGAATTTCTGTAAGATGTGTCACTTTTCTTGCGGGTGAGTGATATGTTCTTAATAAATAAAAAAGGATTATCGAGGATAAAATAAAAGAATTCTTTGTCAATCTGACAATCTTTTCATATTAATTTTCTGTAAAATAAAACAATTTGTAAAATAACTTTTTTTTAAAGTCATATCTGTAAAATACAAATTTGAAATACGAATAATTAATTATTATCATGCGTTTTGCATAAATTTTGTATTTTTTTTTTTTTTTTTTTTTCGGAAAATGTTAATTTATTTGAAAAGTCTGAAAGAAGTAGAATTTTTTCAAACATAGTTACTTAAAATAGTTAAACAGTTGTCAGGAAAAAAAAACTCTCTCAAGAAAAAAACTCCGACTAAACTCTGAAGACTCTTTCTACGTGCTCATTAAAAGCTGCAGACTTAACTGTAATAGAAAATTTTTAGTTTGAAACCACAGAAGTGTTTCGAATACCACCGGTTGGCAAAAAAAATAAAATAGTTTCCTCTCTGCAAACTAAATACTGTACAGATTTAATACTCCTAATTCTAAATATGTTATCCAAATTGCTTTAATGCTTGTATCGTGCACTTTATATATTATGTCCCCCCCCCCCCCCCTTCGTGACAGAATTTACCATTTGCTATCCACCAATATATTTTCATTCCTCATGCCGCTGTAACTCGGGACTGTTTAAAATATTTCTCTTCATTTTCAAAGATTTTAAAAGTTTATATTTTTTTCACACTGTGACTTACAATATAGTGTTTTTTTTTTTTTTTTTTTTTTTTTTTGTCACATATATGACGTGATGTACGTTACATGCAATGACATAACAATGACGTCTCAATTTTTTTTTAATTGATAGAAAAATATAATTTTACAGTAAATAACATGTTTTGAAGATTTTTTGTAATTTTTTAAAGTTTTCTAAGAAGTTCACATCTCAGTCACAACGTGACATCACTGAGTGGTGGCATTTTGGTCACAGATGTGACGTGACCACAGTGACTTACAGTGACGTCACAATGACGTCACCGTGACCATGCATGCTATGAGGGGAATGCGTCATCGGATTACATGTCCTATAAAAAAAAGAACAATGTGCATTAGCTTTATTCATATTTATAGTATAATATTTCTTTGTTTATAAGCTATACATAAGTGCATATTAAATTACTTACACCACATGGAAAACTAAAAATTCATCCCTGTTGTCAATTTTATTGACTTATGTAAAAGTTTTAAATAGTTCTTATTTAAAGAAAACTGATAACAATTGCTATATTTTTTTACCCATATATTAGATGGAATTTTCGGAATTGTACTCCCCACCCCACCACCCTTTGTATATTTAAGGCCAGATATAACTGTTTTGAATAAAACTAATTAAATTAATACGGTCATAGGTTTCAAGCCCATGTGCTTTATTGCCTGGTTTATGACTGCTTCATCGGATTACCTGTCCTATAGTAAAAAGAACAAGATGCATTACTTTTTTCAAAATTATGATAAAATATTTCTTTGATTAAACTATTTACACTACATGAAAACTGAAAATTTATCCCTATTATCAGTTTTATTGACTTATATAAAAGGTTTTAAGGTGTTCTTATTCAAAACAAACTGCTAACCATTACTATGTTTTTTTTTTGTTTTTTTTTCTTTTGTACCGTGTTACATGGAGCTTTTCTGAACTATATATATATATTTTTTAATAAGTATATTTAAAGCTAGATACCACTTTTTTGAATAAGAATTTTTGATTTACCTAATCACAGAATTTAATGAGATTAAATAAGGTACTATTAGATAATAATGACGGGCTACAGTTACATATATTTAGTATAGCGTGAAATATTAATTGATTTACATATGACTCTATAATAAAAAGGAAGAAATATATTAGCTTTATTCATATTTTCATATTTATCATATAATATTTCTTTGTTTATAAGTTTCATAATCGCATATTACATTATTTACATCACACGGAAAGCTAGAAATTTATCCCTTTTGTCAATTTTATTGACTTACTAGCTAAAGTACCTGGCGTTGCCTGGAATTTTAAAAATGTTTGTTTTGAAAAATCAATATCAAAATTAAACATACAGTATAAAACAAACAATAAAAAAAAAGAGGTAAAGTCATCTTTATTTCAGTTCTTCAGTAATAATAATAATGAGCTCAAGGGACCAAAACCTTTGTGGAAATTCGAATATACACGCATACACACGCTTATAAATATATATATATATATATATGGAATAGATTTTAAAATGACGAAAACAAATGCAGAGAACCTCAAAATGTTAAAATATGCCAATATTGCCATAATCAGGTTTTTATCATGTTTCAATACGTTTTTTCAAACTTATATGATGTTATATATTCACCAGCTGTTGTCCGTTATATTTCCAATATGACGTAATATTAACTTTTTAAAAAATTCGTCAAACTATTTATTTCATTTTCATTTTTCACGTGGAAATCTTGCAATAGAAAAGTAATTACCGTAGTAAGAATTTTACTGTGGATTTTAACTGTTGGCAACTGCTATGACGAAAAAGGTTTAAATTTGATAGGAAATTGCTGTTAAATGGGTGGGTTTTTATTAATTAAAAATTAACTATACATAATTTCGATTCTGGATTACTTTGGTTGCCTCGTCTCTGTTTTAATACATATGTACGTAACATTTCACAATTCTGACTTCCAAACTGTGGCTTTGTATAGAATTACAGACACAGACAAATTTTCATTTTTATATATTAGATATAAAGCTTTTTAAATAGTTCTTATTGAGAACAGACTGCTAAAAATTACTATATCTTATTAATATTTTACTATATGAAACTTTTGGAGCTACATATTTTCATACAAGTATTTAGAGTTAGATACCAATTTTTTAATAGTATTTTTGACTTATTTAATCATCGAATTTCGACGATATAGGCAATTCTCGAAAACTACTTTTCCCCGCTCAACAACGAGAAACTTTCTGACATATTTACGGACTCATTTTTAAACGTTAAAGCATGCCACTGGCAGAAATTATTATTGAAGTGATTTGTAAATGGAAGAGTTTATCCCTTTTATGTTAAATTAATTACACCTTGAGTTATAAGTGGTTGTTGTCTCGTAACGTCAGGTTTTTTTTCCAGTGCTGTCGTGTCGGTAAATTTGGTCCAAAACACCAACTTTGACAACATTTTTTGAAAAATCTCCTGTCTTTACGGGATAATGGAAAAAATAATTCTATTACATAATTTCTGAATAAGAGCACCTTGTAATTTTTCGCGTTCGCGAACAAAATTGAATAAAAAATTGTTTCAGAAAGTAGTCAGTATGGATTTGAGAATCACCTTAAATAAGGCAGAGATTACTACTAGAAAATAGTGGTAGATTACAGCTGCATATATTTAGTACAGTGTGAAATGCTAATACATTCCCATATGCATCACTAGGGGGGTCACAAGAAATCAATTTTCGAATTTTTTCGGGGGGACCCCCCAAAAAGTTGCCAATTGACTAGAAAATGAGATTGGCTAAGTTTCAGCTCATTTGGATAATATTAACCCGTGCCTCATTGAGGTTTAAGTTTGAAAAAAACGTGATTTTTCGCAAAAATATGCTGTTTTTCTTTCATGAAATGAATACAATTAAACCTAGAAACATAATGCAGGTCTCATTTTATAAAAAAAAAGTTTTGCTTTGAAGAACCACACACCATTTTTTTTAAAAAATGTATAGATTTAAAAATATGCGCATTTTTCAGGACCAGACTTCACCTGAATCCTAAAAATTGACTTTTTATGAAAAAGCGAAAAAAAAAAATTGTAACATTCCATTTCATCTGCTTTCCACCTTTTGTTTTTCTTTTTTTCGTTTTGTGAAGTCCAATAAAGTGTTTGATTAAAAAAATTCCAAAGAAAAGGAAAAAAATCGAATTTTAAACTGAAAGAATAAAAAAAAAAAAAGGGAGGGCAAAGGAAGTATAGAAATGAGAGCAAATAATGCTCAATTGCATTTTATTATTAAAGTTGTATTACAAGAAAGGAGGTATAATAAAGAAAATAAATTATTTTCCCTTACAAATGTCACGTTAACCCTTTCCGGCACAGAAAAATTCTGTTCATAAAAGGATGAAATGATTGTCTACCCCGGAATTTACAAATGACATTTTTAGAAATTAAAATCACATTACTTTAACCTTTCATTGTAAAAGCAAAATTTTATTAAAATATTCTTCGTGCCGTTTGAAAGTTTGGAATTAAAATTAGGTGGTCCCGGCGTGGGACACTGTGCCGGAAAGGATTGAAGTGGTAATGGTTTAGATAAGGTGGCTTATGTTGACTTTTTTTTACCAAAGTATTATCTAAAAATGAAAATGCAACTTGATCCGAGTTAAGATACCAAAGGCGGTTTGTCATTTTAGCAAGTGCTTTGTCTGTAACCTATTTATCAAATTTTCTGTAGTGAACAAGTGATTTTATTATTTGCAGGTCTTGAATTGGGGGCTAAAGTGGCAGTGGAAGTATTGAAGCACGCTTTTGCATAAATATTGATTAAAAATAAGAAAAGATCTCTGATACCTTCTTTTTCTAAATTTGTTATTGAAAGATGATCCCTGAAACAATATATTTTGAGAGAATGAATGGCCCGTGCCTCCATCCATATGACATGATTAAAAGTACCAGGTGCTTTGAAAAAAGTCTTTTGCAGTAGGAGTTCTATAAAAATTAAACAAAGTTGGATAAACTCTTTATAATCATCCCTGAGCTGTTAATTTTTAAGAGTTCCTGTAAGAAAATTTGAAATTACTTCTGAATTAACTATTTATACCTAGTATTTCATCTTCAATAACATTTGTATACTTACTTTGGTTTAATTTAGACCACCCAATCAGAATTGGTTTTTTTTTTTAAATATCTGGCTGAGGGGCAGTGATTATGCCCATTTTACAATCAAGAACAGCTTTTAGGAAAATTTCTAAATTATGCTGGCGGCATGGTAAATACAGAAGACTTTTCCTTTAACAATTGCTATAGCAAAATGCAGGTTAACTCTGAGGCGACCTGTGTTTACTGCAGTTGTATCAAAAAATATTGCCTGGATTTTATCAACTTCCTCCCACTCTTCAACTGCTGAAAATACAGCTTTCGCCTGAATTATTCTGATACTATTTTCAAGTTGAGGAGATCGTAGTAATTGTTCTTCATCCCCACAACTAATTAAAACTTTTATCCACTCTACATTTCCTTTATTCAAAAAATGATGAAGCAGTTTTCCACCCCAGTGAACAACAGTTCTCTCTAAACGGAAATTTTAAAATCTGTTTTTGATGAGCTCAGTTTTTTGTTTACGAAACAGTTATTTGCAGAGTCGATGTCTGTGGTTAGCTAGTGGATGTATTCTAAGTCTAGCAGCTTCTCTGGCGTTCAGTTCATTTTGCGAATATTATAAAATAAAATACATAAAACTTGACAATTACTTGGCTGCTTACTGTCGATGATTTGATGAGACATGTGGCCAATTTAAAAAATCTTACTTTTCTGCCATCATATCAAGAGGGGGAAGGGGTTTTACGGAATGTTTCGTCAATTCTAAAAATAGATAACCATAACAGATAACAAAAACAGCCTTGTAATAAAAAAAGAAATTCAGAGGTTCAACTGCAACACAAATCGAGAAGCTCTTTCTTACTAGACACAGAACTAGATAACTAATAATCAATTATAATTCGTGAAATATTTTTAAAGTTACAAAAATTGTTCACTTATTTTTGCCTATTAATAAGAATAATACAAAAAAATTATCAAAAGTGATAAAATTTTTAATTTGTCAGTTTTTACCTATGTTTCAAAAATGCAGAGTTTGAGGGTATGGTTCACTAGATGTCCTGAAAAATACTAAATGTTCATTAAATATAAGTTTTCATGAGAGTAAAAGTTCAAGGCAACAACAGTTTCTATGAAATAAAACAAGAATCGGGTTTCTAAGACAAATATTTTTCGCGTAAGGAAAGAAAAACGACAATTTTTTGCCAAAAATTGCAAATTTTCAAGAATTCAACCTCGATGAGGCACGGGTTAATATTATTTATTTGAGCTGAAACTTTGCCAATCTCCTTTTCTAACTAATTGGCAACTTTTAGGAGGGTCCCCCCGAAGAAAACGTTAAAAAAAATTTTCCCCATGTTGCTTGTGACCACCCTAATGCATCACCATGAAGAGTAGGGTTAACTATAAGCCCATTAAATGCGTCTAGCGACAATATCCCTTTCTTGTTCTGCCTGTAAAAAGGTTTTTACCACTGGGATATGCTAGTCGCGGAAAAACAACTGCTGTAGGTAATTCCCAGGCGAGAAAAAGGAAGTAAAGCTATACATATATTTATTAAATAATAGGGTTAAATCGCATCTCAGTGGCCAAATTTCATTGTTTAAGTTTTAATGATGCATTTACTTTAATTAAGATCATTTATTGGATATTGTATATAAAACATATCGCGGTTATTAAGATCATTTTTTAGTAGTACTGGCGTAGCGAAAGGGAAAAGAGGAATTAAAACACCTCCAAAAGCATTTAAAATCTGATAAGATGAATACAAAATCTTTGTTTTAAGATAAAATATGAGGTGTTAAAACCAAACTAAAGAAAAACATAAGCAACATAAAATTACCATTTAACTGTTTCGATTCTTCATAATAGGAGCCTCTATTTTAATAAAAAAAATTAATCGAAGAAAAAGTTATGCTTTATGTAATTTCAATCGACTTCTCAGAGTCAGTTTCCACGTCCTCATTTTAGGTCAGTAAGTATGGTACCATCGCATTTGACTGACTGGCCGCTGTTTTTCCCCACCGTTCTTGACATCAATAGAGATCTTCGGTTCTTCCTATGATTATAGCAGTGTGAAAACGAGACCAAAGGTTCGCGTCGTCCAGTGTCATGACAAATGAAGGGATGAAGTAGGGAGACAGATGTCCTTGAGAAGCTAATTGATATTACATAGAATATAGGAGCAATAGATCAGCAATGTAGTACGTATGTTACTGCTATTGCTCTTTCATCCTCTCTTCTTTTTTTGTTCCTCTGAAAATTGAAGAAAATGCTTTTTTATTAAACCTATAAACATATATATGCTAAATTTATTATTGTTGTTTGTGATTTTCATTAGATTGGATTTTGTATGTCATGTATTTACTAAACACCATCTTATAGACATGAAGCACAACGGAATTGTTCATTTTATGAGTAACAATAATTCATAACGCTTGGATCATGGCTGCGCCATTGATAGTAATTGGGGCAATATTCTACTGCTATAATCTTGCTAAGTATTAGCATGAAATATAGTTCCAATATTGAAGTATTTACATTGTGTCAATATTGCGCATGCATTGGCGTGAAATATTTCGCGAACATGAAGCCATTACAGTCTATATTTCTGCAATGATTTCATTCTGTTCCAAATATTTTCGAATAAAAGTCGAAATAATGCTGCAATATTGACGTTTCTTTATGTATATATCCAACATAAAATCCATATTTCTCTAATATAAGTATTTCACTGTAAATATTTTCGAACATAAAATCAATATTTAACTAATAATGGCATTATATTGTAAAATATTTGCATGAATGCAATATTCATTTAATTTTAGACAAATATTGGTTTATTACAAATGTTTTTTAAGATAACAGAGAACTTAAATTTTTGATTAGTTAACAACATTTTTATTTACGTATTATATTATGCTGGAGAGAGCGCAATTAAATATGAATATTAAATGAAAATATATACTTTTTTTTTAAGTGAAATGCTAATTATGTTTCAATTTTAAATTAACTACATAAAATCTTTTTTTAATCATAACCATTTTTATTTAAAAACAATAATAATTAAGTAAATGTTATAAATAAACAGTTCAAATAATTCAAGACTGTATGTTGTAATATCTAATACTAAACAAAATAGATGTTGCTATCCAATATATATTTTATTCATAAATTTAAAGATGATAAAAAAAAGAAAAAAAACATGAATGCAATAAAATGCAACGTTTCGATTTAATCGTCAAAACCATCATCAGGAGTAAAATTTTCTAAAATTTAATTTTTGAAGATGTAGCTTATATATTGTTTCCTGCCGATTTGTATTTTAGAAAATTTTATTCCTGATGATGGTTTTGAAGATTAAACCGAAACGTTGAGTTTTATTTTATTCATGTGTTTTTATTTTACATAATCTTTAAATTTATGACTAAAGTATACGTTGGATACCAACATCTATTTTGTTTAGTAAAACAATTCAGTATATTTTTTCTCGAATTCAATGAAAGCAATAAAATGGGGTACAACCAACAATGATTTCATCATTGAAGTGCAATAAAATGATATATTGCGGGGAAATGGGCAACCACTACGGTATATAATGAGATTACATGGGGTAGATCACAATTGGAACACGTGTTCTTTTATTATAACTGAGGGGTTACCAAGACCTTATTTGGGTAATAGATCTGTCCTGCAAGAGGGAAAGAGTATAATCCGATAGGAAAATCTTCCCGCTCAGAAGTGGGGTTAATTGTTCTGATTTTCAACTAAATACATGACTCCCCCAATCTTCCTACTGTCCTATCCGAGAAAAAACGAAAGCTTATGAAAGGGGCGATTTTTTTTTTTTTTTTTTCAGTTTAAATAGTTAAGCTTCAAATTAATGATGTCATATTATTGTAGACTAATGTACAATTCAAAAGCTTGGGATGACAAGGATTGGAGATCAGCACGGGCCGGGATTTGGCCAGTTTTCTTTAATTACATTTGGGACGGGCGGGCCCACGCTTAATTTTTTCATTAAACTCGGGACGGATTGGACCTGGACTTAATTTATCAAGGTTATGTCGCGGTAGTAATTAATTACTTGTGAAATAATTGTAATATTGTAAATTTTTTCAACGCAATCTACTTCTTATTTTGGTTTAATACATTGAAAAGAAATACTTCTCAAAAATCTACTTTTTTTTTCCCCTTATAGAACTTCAAATTAACCATTTTCTTCTAAACTATATTAAATTTTTTATTGGATCTTCATTTGAAAGTAATTGTCTAAGGAATCATTAATGTAATTCCATATTTCATGGCTTTGAATATATAATCTGGAAAATGCTGTAGAGAAAATTGGCGATCATTTACAAAAATGGTATTACGGTGTATTTTGGGGGAAATTTTCCAAGTTCAAATTGCAGACCTATAATACATCTGTTCCTTCTGTGTTTTTATTATATTCTTTAGCCTATTAAATGTGTCTCATCTTTTTTTTTTTTTTTTTTTTTTGAAACACTTTGAATAAAATCTAACATTAGTTTATATTACTTCAATTGTGTATTTTACATTTTGTAACTCTGATCCAGGCCCGTAACAAGATGGGGGCGATGCGGGCGCAAGCTCCCCCTAGCATCCTCTTGAGCCCCCCCCCCCCCCCCCCCCTTCCTGATCATTTCACTATATTATTTTTTTTTAACAATATATGTATATTTCAACTGATCTGAAAAAAAAATATTTGGAAGATTTTTTTTATCATTAAACTGTCTTGAATCGAATATGCCATTTTTTTTTTTTTTTTTTTTAATTCAGAAGCATATTAGTTTTGTTATATTATCTTGCGGTAAAAATCTCGAAATGCAAGCTAAATAGGAACATTTTCCTTCTCCTGAAAAAATCGAATCCCGATCACTACTAGTTAAACCAGTCCACCACATGTTTGGAGAGTGAACGGAAACAGAAGTCTTATTCGAACTTCTCGGTAATTAATAAAGAGCTGAAAAAATGCTCGTTTAATCGTTTGCATCCTGACCATGCGTGTTTAGTTGACAGTAGATTTACTTAATTGTGAAATGTTACTTAGTAATGAGTATGCTTGTAGAGAGAAATTACGAAGCTATAAGAGTGTCAATTTATACAAATGGAATAAGAAAAAAACATTGAATGGACGTCTTGTTTCATGCCATGGATGTCAGTAGAGCATTTGCGGCAGGGGGTATATTAGGAAACAGTAGACACCCAAAATACAGTGTAGCTGAAACAAAACCTTTGTTCAAAGTTTAAATTTGGCATTATGCTAAGCGCGCTTCTAATTGAGGTCTCAAAGTTGCAACGCCCGCCGCCTTGGTCAGTGCCGTGTTTTCCCAGACAGGTGTTTAATTAACTTTTAAAGTCACTCGAGGCGTATGGAGAGATACAATCAATGCAAACTATCGCGAATCCCACAGTATTTATGCAATTCATTCTAATTAAATCTTTCGAGGGCGATGCCCTTAAAAAACGGACACCTAATTTTAATTCCAAAACAGACAAACGGCACCAAGAATATTTAATTAAAATTTTCCTTTTATCATGTACTCTCTTTAAAAAATCCAGCGTTTTTAACTCAGACTGAGTAATTTTTCGCTCCTTTCCGATATTGAAAATGCACTTATCCTATAGGAGCGAATTTTATCTATCTTGCGGAGTGTTTATCTTCACTCCTTTTTGATAAGCAGTTTTCACTCCTTTTTGATAAGCCATTTTCAATCTTTTTTTGACTAAACTAATCGGCAGAACGAGTGACAGCACTACTTATTGATAATCTATTTTTTCATTCCTTTTTGACTAAATCACTATGCCAAAGAAGTGTTTTCACTTTTATTTTGAGAAATTAGTACTTTTTATTTTATTTTTTAACATATTTAATACAAAAAATAATGATTTTTTAAAAATAGCTTTATTTTTATTCCTGTTTGGTTTTTGAACTTATCTATTTTTTTTTCTTTTGTTCAAAAAAAACATTTTTTTTTTTCAATTTGTCTTATGACAATTAATCCTTTGTACTCGAGAGGTGATTCTCACTGACCACTAGTGTCCTACGTCAATGGGTGCTCCAAATGCTCTGGACACCATTATTTAAACTAACTAGATGGTACCCGTCAAGATTTGACGGTAAATAACTTGAATGTTTCAGTAAAAAAATTCTTGAATTTTTAATGAATTGCTTTTAAGGGGTCTAGTACCTTTTAAACGCGTCGAAAATTAACGAAAAACTTCAAAGTTTGAATTAATCTATCTTCAAAGCCTTTTTATGTATAAAGATGAAATTTTGGATATTGATTAAACAGATTGTGCTTTGTAATATTCTACCATTAGAAATTTATTAACCCTTTACAGAATTTGTGTATTGTTGAAATAAAAATAGCTCTTTTTTTACCCCATAAGTCATTGCGCGCATGATATCTTGAGAGAGTATGTATGGATTGGCATGAAATTCGGTAAATATACTGAACATATATGTGTGTTTAAAATGATCTACTCTTAGGCCAAAATTATTTCATTAACTACATAAAAAAAAATATTTTCGTAAAAAAAAAGTAAAAATTTTGTATTTTTAATGAATAAAAATAGTCATAACTAAAAATATTATCGTTGTAAATACTTAAAAGTAGATAATTTTAAACAAACATATTTGTTTAGTATATTTACCAAATTTCATGCCAATCCATACATACTTTCTCAAGATATCATGCGCGCAATGATTTATGGGGTAAAAAAAGAGCTATTTTGATTTCAACAATACACAAATTCTGTAAAGGGTTAATAAATTTCTGTTGGTAGTATATTACAAAGCACAATCTGTTTAATCAATATACAAATTTTCATGTTTATACATAAAAAGGTTTTGAAGATAGACTAATTCAAACTTGGAAGTTTTTCGTTAATTTTCGAAGCGTTTAAAATGTACAAGACCCCTTAAATTAATTATTGAAATTGTGACAAATTTCTATATTGCATAAGTGATTCCTATTTCTTTAAAGCGATAGAGGGAGTCAGCCAAACCTATTCAATGAAGTCACAGAATTTTAACTTTATAACTTACAACCAATTATGCTTCTTTTTACCAGAAATTTAACTAAAAATAGAGGGTAGAGCATTTATTTTTATTTACTATGGTCTCATTTTTTCGAAATAATAATTATTATATCGTATTTATTATGATTTTTTAACTACATGACCATTAAAAACTGCCATGAATTTTATTTTTATCAGTCTCATTCTCTAAAAGCCCAAATTTGAAACTTGGTGCAGCATATAATTTTTATTATTCGAATTTTATTTGACATTTTTATGCATTTTTTAAATATTAAACAATGGGTATCAAGGTAATTTTTTTAATAGTTTTTATATGAATATATTTCTTTCCGTTTTCTTTTTTTAAGGAAAAGAAAGGCAAACTTTTCTTTCTGACACACGCACACATATATATTCTTTATAATGATCAGAAGATATAACAAAAATTGTAGATCAGCTGAATTTATTTAATTGATAATTACGTTAAAAATATTTTAGCTTAAATATTTTAAATATAAAATTATTATTATTTTAAATATTGTTCAGCGTTAAATTTTAGTTAATTATAAAGCATTCAAATAATAATAATAAAATAAAAATCATATAACTTCTCCTAATAAAATATGTCATTATTGAAAAAACTTATAGCAAAAAATACTGTAGAAATCATTTTTCCGGCCGTTGGATTCGAACCTGCTATCCACTACAGAATATCGGCGCTTTAAACTGCTGCTTTAGACCGCTCAGCCACCGAGAACTCGTTCCCAATTCCTCTAAATTGAACAGGGTTGATGCAGATGCAGATGTCCCGAAATGGGTCTTCTTAAAATTTTACCTTTGCGTTTTAATATATATGATGATTTTATACTTTTTGAATGTTTTAAAAAACTGAAGAAGGATAGATGTTATTCAACGTAGGTTAAATAAGGCAGGTGTTCGACTTATAATACGGCATCGGAATGCTTAAGCCTAAGATGGCCGAAATAAAATGGCTGACGTTTACGAAAGATTATCAAGATCCGGATGAGTTCACTCCGGATGCGTTATACACTTTGCGTCATTATATATATAATTTTGTTCGCCTTATCCAATGGCCGAATAATCAGTGATAAAAGATGGCAAAATAAACTGTAAGATATTAGTGGTGTCCAAAGCATTTGGCGTCCCGATTTGCCAGGGACACCTGAAAACATTGTGAGTGAGAGTCACCTCTAGAGTGCAAAGGGTTAAACATTAAGCGAAACAGTATGAATAAAGTGAAATTTATTATAAGGCTTTTGACAAAACTCTCTTCATTTAAACAGTGGATATTTGTATTTAAATCTGTTTTCATATTTAAACCCGCTAATTTCTGACACATTTGATAAAAGTATAAAATTTACAGATATGGTTATAGTAGGAGAGCTGTTGAATATTTTTGAGTAGGTATTTGAGGCACCCTGAAAATTTGTGCAACACTTCTTTTGTAATGCCTGAATACAAAATCGAATGTCTGGCTGAAGGATCGTGGCCCAAAACCCGTGCCAGACACGTGTCAAGTGCCATTTTTTGACACTACCCAAAAAAGGTATTTGAGGCACGCTGAGATTGAAACAGAATAATATTTATACTTAGAAAAAAATATTTTGAAAATGACAGACACTTTAGTCGGCCCAAAGACTGTGCCAGACACGTGTCAAGTGCCATTTTTTGACTATCCAAAAAAGGTATTTGAGGCACGCTGAGATTGAGGCACAATAATATTTATGCTTAGAAAAAAATATTTTGAAAATGACAGACACTTTAGTCGGCACAAAAACTGTGTCAGACACGTGTCAAGTGCCATTTTTTGTCTGGCACAGGTTTTGGGCCACGATCCTTCAGCCAGACATTCGATTTTGTATTCAGGCATTACAAAAGAAATGTTGCACAAATTTTCAGGGTGCCTCAAATACCTTCCCTAAAATGTTTAACAGCTCTTGGACTATTATTCATGCTCAAAGAATTGAACTGCGTTTCACATTTTATAAAGCTGTTTTCAAATCTAAACTAGCTACTTTCTGACATATTCGCTAAAAATATTTATTGCTGCTTCCCTATAACAGTAAACAATCTATCAGAAAATAATGGCACATTTGACGCTTTATGCAGGTTTTCACGATATGACAACGACATAATGGCAGTCATCTGGTAGCAATTGGCTGTAACTCAAGATGTACGAAATGTATAGGAAAATGAAGAACGCTATTCGATTTTTAGGCGCATTAATGTGAGAACTTGGAAATTTTCAGGCAAGTAGGAAAGAAATTTAGTTCTTCAATGTGTCTAATACGCACTGTCAAGAGAGAGAGAAAATATTTTTTGAGACCAGGAAACGCGTGTAATATTCGCCTACATTTAATGAAAACTGTTCACTACTTTCGAAAAAGGACGACATTCACCGAAAATTATGGTAGGTGCTCCTTTTCCGAAATGATGTTGGACCATCGAATTTCAGAAAATACATGTAAGCATTCTCAAATATTTTTTCTTTCATTCTCTCCTTCTCTTTTTTTTCTGTATTTGTTATCCTCTAACTAAAAAATTTAAATCGTTTTCTCTGATAAAAGTATTTAAGAATATGGACATTAGACTTATAATATTTCTTTTAACTATCATTAAATTCAGGTATATTTTGAAATTAGGTAATTAATATATAATTATAACTAGCTGATCCGTCTGGCCTGCCCATAAAAAAATAGCACAAAACGCGAAAGTTTTAAAAATCGCTGTACGAATTCCGATTAACCTTCATTGAAAATAAAACAAAATTTAAATATTGGTTTAGAAGATTGAAACCGGATTCTTTTCATTGATGTGGAAAAATCGCAGCACATCGGGAAAAAACTCGAAAAGTCGCATTAAAAAATCGCTAACTTTTCAATAATCACAGAGGACAAAATTACTTTATTGGGCTAAAAGTTGAAAACAGGATTTCTTTTACGAATCTCAATAAATCGTCAAAAACATGAAAAATCGCGAAAAACTCTAAAATTGTTGTACGGATTCCGAATAATCTTTATTGAAAAAAGCACATAATTTGCTATATTGGGCTAAAAGATTAAAACCAAATTCCTCTTACTAATGGGGAAAAATCATCGCAAATTGAAAAAACCACTAAAAATTATACAAAAAATCGCCCCAAATTCAAAAATAGCAAGACGACAAGGTTTAGTGCAATGAGCTAAAATATTGTAACCGGAAATATTTTCCGAACGTCAAAAAATCGGCAAGAAACGCGAAAAAATGCTAAAAATCTTATTAAAAAATTGCAGAAGACAAAATGTTACTATATTAAGCTAAATGTTTGAAAGCGAATTTCTTTTATTATAGGAATGTCAAGAAACTCCTCAGAAGGGAAAAGAAGTACTAAACATTCTCTTGAAAATTGCAAAAACTTCAAAAATCGTGGAGCAGAAAAACAAAAAATTTGAAACTGAAATTTTTATTTTCAAACTAATTATTTTGCCCCCTTGAATCTTAATATTTCTAAATCAAAATTTTACTCGAACAGCTAAAAAGTTGGTATACGGCATTAAAATTTTAATGTATTAGCCTATTAGCGCATAAATAATTTTACCTAATAAGAGTATGTGCAATGTTAATCCTATCTTAAATTTCATAATTGCTGATCCAAATTTATACTCGATCATTAGCTTAAATACTAATAGATATTGTATCAGAATTTCAGAGCAATTACCGGAGATATCATTTTAAAACTTACGCTTAAAAATTGATACGTTTTTTTACTATTTCGTTTTTCGAATTCGATGGAGAGATTTAAAGTATGAAAAAAAAAAGAAAATCTCCGTAGTGACTTTCGGAAAAAAGTTTTTTTGGAAAATATAATATTATTATTTTTTGAAATAGATTAAACCATTCGTAAGAAAACAAATGAATGCTAAATAAGTGGGGATCCTTTTTCATATTTTGATCCAAAGTGCGGATGCAGATTTTTAAACATTGCAAAAACACCGAAACGTCGTCCGAAAATGAATTTTTTCAAAGAGTTTATATTAATATTTTAAAAAATAGATTGTACTGTCGAAGTGAAGAAGGCACCAGCTTTCAACGAGTATTTTTTATTTCTTGGTATTTCGAATGATCAAATTTATGCAAGATGAAGAATTGGGGAGGAGGGGGGACGACGTTTCAAAAGAAATTTTTAAAGGGGTTAATATTAATATTTTTTAAGTAGATTGCACCGTTAGAAAAACAAAAATGCCATAATACCGTGTATAGATATTTTCTTTCCCGTACCTCCATTCTTCTATCCGAGATATTAAAAAAAAATATGCTCAATCCGTTATTCCCAGTTTTTAAAACTGCAGAACATTATTTCTGCCACCATTCTGTGACTTTTCGCGCCATTTTGTGATGTTTATTATGGTTTTTAAATAATATATCGGGTAATTAACAAACAAAATGGAAAATCTGAACCTCAGGTGCATCAGGACTTGCTTTGGACTATCCTCACTTACATTTTCGGACCTGTACGTGTGGTAGATATTACTAGCCATCCCGCACACACAACACCTGTCTTTTATTAATATAGATTACTTCTGAATGGATTGAATTAAGTGAGGTTTGTAAAGCACAACCCAAATCAGTGCTCTATGCCTGATTTTTCTTCATTCTACTTTTGTTAAGTAATCAATTGTTTACACCTTATTTTAACACTAGTTAATAATTTCTACTTATTATATCAATTGTGAATGCAATCGGAAATAGTTTTGCATACTACATTTTGCAAAACATGCTCAATAAAGTCAAAAATATAATATTGAGAATTCGAAAATTCACGTAACCAGTGTGAAATGCATGATTATGTTTTATTAAAATTTTAATGGAATATTTTTATTAAGTAAAATAATGCTATAAAGTGATAAAATATCATTTATTAAGATTGACGATCATTTCGTCGCACCAACGGCGACATTTTCAAAATCATACACGATAGAAAATATTTTCACATAATTTAAAAATAATAAACATAGTAAATAATGTCACGAGACATGATGCATAATGAAATATGCATCATATCTCGTGACATTTTATAGACAGTTCCATTTCCACAGGTTTTACTGTATTTTGTTTGCACAAGAGATATGGATTGTTAAAAGTTGTTAGCCCCTTAAAATATTTCAGAGCCCTCACCCCCCCCCCCCCCCTTCTGACATTACTCACTGGTTACGACCCTGCTCTGATTCTGATCTAATAAAAACATAACTGTAAAAAAATGGAACGAACCTGGCTGACATACAGCCGTGTGCCTAGATATAGTAAATATTGTTTAAATATGTCATACCCAACAAAATTGCTAAATCCAATTTCTGGGAAAATAATATCATGATTTCATTTATTAAAAAGACTGATTTTTTTAACCAGTGATTGAAATAAGCAGAAATTATGAGACTAAAAATCAACTCTTCCATTTTCCCCTTAGAACAAAATTCTGGCTGCGCCATTGAAGTCTCAAATTGTACAACAGGCGTGGTAGATTGTTCAATGAAATCAAATCAATGAACAATCTAATAGACGTTTTAGTGCTTTTGTAGGCTTCAAAAAAGAAAGAAAGGAAGGAAAAAAAATATTTCGCAATTTGAATTAATGTACCTCAAACTTTTATGTAAATGCTTGTAAATTCTAAATCTTGATTGAGATTTAAAGTAACGCGCTTTATAAAAACAAGCCGAAAAATAAGTGATCAATTTTGAGAGTAAAGATGTTATGTAGAACAAAGGTAAAAAGACTATGTTCTCGTAAATGATTTCCTGCAAGAAAAAAAATTGCTTTAAAAACATTCGCGTATTTTTACCCATATCAGTGTTGTAAAATGTTTTTTTTTTCTTCATCAACTTTATTATCACTGCAAACATTAGAGTTAAGCAATCACGAATACAATTTTTTAAAATCATTATTAGTTGCAAACCTTATTAGTAAAAAAGGAAATCCTAATCAACGTCTGGTGAAAAACAATGAATGTGGCACCTGTTCTAACGTATAATCTATCAGCTGCAGATGCAGCCTCTTCAATTTTTTCATAGCTTGTAGGCCACCCAGGCGACCCGCCACATAGATTTAATGGAGGTATAATAGTTACTTAATAGAAGATGCATTATAAGCGGATTCACTTTTACGAATTCATTTTCAAATTAATGAAGTTTCGCACGTGATTGAAAGAACCTGGGTGGAGTCTTACAAGCCATTTCTATTCATTTAATTAATGTAAGTATCACTTAAGTCCTAATGAATTCATTTCCATATAAGTAAAACTTAGACTCGCTGTTTTTTTGAGCGCTTTTTTTTTACAATATCTTTTCAGTACATTATTATTAATAAAATAGAATTAAATTATTCAGTAATTAAATTATTAATATTTAAATTTTTAAAATAACGAATAATTGTCCTATTTTAAAATATACCATGCACATTTGTTTTGCATAAAATATGATAATATTTATTTATGAGATACTTTTTATATATTACAATGGAAGTTGGCAGGAATTGAAAAAGATTCATGAATATACATGTAGAAAAAAGTATTATTATTATAAATATGATTTGTTTTTTTCTAAAAAAAATAGCTATATATTTTCATATGCATATCATCTTCATCACTAAAATAACGCTTAAATGCAACTTTTTATGATAAAATTTATTTAGTATTGTATAGAGGATTCAATGTTGAATTCAGACATTTTTCTCCGGGAGGGATTTCGGCGGTTTTTTTTTTGGGGGGGGGGGGAGCATTATAGAGTTTCGAGGTGGGGGATGAATTGCACTTTTTGGCTATTGAAAACACAAAATCTCAAAACTCCATTGCTCCACCGAGGACATCTCATTGCTCCGGGCGGCGGGGGGGGGGGGGAATGTCCCTCGAGCCGCCCCCATGAATTCAACACTGGATGATATACTGTGTAAATTTCAAAAGAATCTGACACTTAGGAATGTGCATGAAACGCTTCAAAAGTTAGAATTGTGCAAAATTTTCAATTTTGAAAAATCAGCATTTGAAGTACAAAACATAAATATATACAGTTTTTACAATTATCAAAACTTATATATCTGCGAAGTCGTGTCAGAATTGAAAAAATCCTTTTGCATCAAATAAATTTGAGCATCTAGTTTCGTTCTCCAAATTACAGAAACAGATTTTCTAATCTGTGATTTTGAAAGTCACTGTTCCTTACTGGAAGCTACATTATAAGCGGATTCACTTTTACGAATTCATTTTCAAATTAATGAAGTTTCGCACGTGATTGAAAGGACATTGGTGGAGTCTTACAAGCCATTCCTATTCATTTAATTAATGTAAGTATCACTTACTTAAGTCTTAATGAATTCATTTCCTATAAATAAAACTTGTAGATTCTTTTCACGCAAAATTCACCATTTTTTAACACATTTTTTAAGCTTAATTATTTTACAAAATATCTTTTTGGCACATTATTAAATGATTTTATGAAAGAAAATAATTTCATTAATAAAATTGACATTTCTAATATAATTTGAGAAAAAAATTAAAGAAAAATTTCAATCTCTTTTTTCTTTTTCTACAGTTATTAATATTTAGCAGTTTTTTGTACTGTTCTCAGAATGTTCATTTTAGAATTATTGTCTTAGAGACACCATTATTCCATTAATGCACATAACACATAACATAGACACTCAGTATAGTGATTGTCCATTATAACTATCCTTAAATAAAAACGCCCTATCTTAATAGTCTAAGGTATTTACCCATTCCCATAACATTCCTTTTACTTCCAACAAAACAAACGACTAGGCCAAATATTACAACATAATGACACTCTCCCGATTTTTTTTTTATCATTTTTTGTTCGAAATTGCTTTTATGAAAGAATATTCTAAGAATGTTTTGAGTGTATTTTTACAAAAAAAAAAAAAAAAAAAAAAAAAAAAAAAAAAAAAAAATCTCCTTTGACTCTTAAAATTAGTTATTCTTTACCAGTTAATTACTAAAAAATATTGCAAAGTGTTTAGTGTTCTCTATAACTATTGTGGGGACAATGGACTTACCTTTCTGAGAAATTTTTCAGAGTTTATACCAGCCCGCCGGTGATTTTCTACATAGACTTAATGAACAGATAAAAGTTACTTAATAGAACCTGAATTACAAGCTAATTCACTTTTACTAATTCCTTTTCAAATTAATGAAATTTTGCGCATGTTTGAAAGAACTTGGGTGAAATCAAGCCATTCTTATATTCATTTAATTAATGTAAGTAATGTAAGTATCATTTACATAAGTATTAATGTATATATTCCCACATAAATAAAACTTGTACTTTCTTTTCACACTTGATGCAGTCTCGCTATTTTTGGAACATTTTTTCTAAGCTTTTTAAATATTTTATAATATTTTTTCAGTACATTATTAAATGATTTTATGAAGCAAAATAATTTTATTAATAAAATAGGCATTTTTGTTAAGATATTAATTAATTTCCGCACGTAATTGGGAGAATTTGAATGACGTCTTACAGACCATTTCTGTTCATTTAATTAATATAAGTATCACTTGAGTTTTAATGTATTCATTTCTGTCGAGTGATATAATTTTAGTTTCTTTTCTCACAGTAAATAGATAAAGAGTTATGAGAAAAATTACTATTTCTAATAATTGGGAAAGTTTGCATATCTTTTGTTGTTTAAGTTTCACTGTCGTAGCTGAAAAAAATTGAACTATTATTACCTCAAAAAAAAAAAAAATACAAATACAAATTACGAGCAAGATTGCAGTTTTATGAACGGCCAATCAACATCCTTGTTGTTTGTTTTAAAAACGTCAGTCTTTCTGATAAAGCAGCCGGTATATTATAATGGCTATATGCTAAGCAATGAGATTACTTACAGATCCATCTACCTAAAAACTTCGGAGTTAGAGTCCCTATCTTGAAAACGTAGAAAATAAGAGGAAAAAGTTAATTACAAAGATATAGAGCATCCTCTGTTTAGTGTAAAATGCTGTCACATGTAAAAATAACCTTATGTGAAATTCTGAAATGCAAATTTTTAATATCCTATCATCAACTTAAAAGATACTAATTATATGCAGATGTGTTGCATTGTATAAGGAATGCACATTTACTAATGAAACTAACATATCGCTAACTAGGAAGAAAAATAACACATCTTGACAAAAGTAAATTTCACAGGAGATGCAAAAGGGGGGAGGGGGATATGCCTGATTGTACTGTAACATGAAATTATAGCACTTAGGTCTGCAAGCAGGAATAAAAACTTGCATAGGATGATTTTTGAAGGGTTGGGTAATTTTACCTCCCCACATATTCCACCTCTCTTCTGTGTTCGCAAATGGACATACAGCGTAATAAAAGGATTTTCCGTGTAACTACACTTATGAAACTTTTTGTGTCGCAAGACCTATGACACACCTATGACAGTCCTATTAGTTGAACAAAATGAATTTTTGCGAGATGTGTCACTTTATTTCCAGGTGCGCGATATTTAGGCAAGATACAGTTTATTTTAATAAGAAAATGGAGTTCGATATGCTCACCGTGTCAAATATAGGCAGCAATGCAACACGCAGTCTCCGAGTTTTTCGATAGTGGACACACTGAGTATATGTAACTTGATTTTTGTATTAAAATAAACTGTACTTTATTTATATATGTTACTTTTATTAATAAATGTGCGCCATCCTGGTAATGCCATACTTCTTAACTAAGTTAGCGGTGTATTTAAGCTGTTGATAGGATATAGAAAATACATTTCAGGGTTTTGATATTATTATTTTTACACGTAAGACACAATTTCATGCTAAATCGAGAACGTTCTACAACTTTCACTTTTTCCTCGTTAGCGTTTTTGAGATAGGAACCCTAACTCCGTAGTTTTCTGCTGGGTGACGCTGCAAGCGACCTCATCGCGTGACTCATAGCCACTTTACTATGCTTAGACCAGTGGGCCACTTTTTTATATTATTATTCAGATTGCTTGATTGGCACCACTTTTTTAAAAAGGTATATAATAAACCTTATTTTCGTCTTATTTAACCTGTCATTAAATAAGACGAATTTAACTATTTTTAAAAAACTGATGGTAATCAAGAAATCTGAATAAAATAAAAATAGCGAACTGGAAACGCTGACTCAGGCACCACGTTCATCATTATAGCTGTCTCTATTTTAAAATTAATGGGGGTGGACAATAGAGGATTGTGGGCGCACTACATATATAAATTTATCTGGATCTATTCAATCATATTGGTTGCCTGCCATACAATCATAACCTAGTAATTTAGAACTAACTGACACTTCGTTTATCAATAACTCTATCAACTTCTTAGACCTCAAAATATATCTAAAAGATAATGGCTTATTGCCTATAGACATTGACGAAAAAAGAGAATTTTTGAATTCCATCTAGCTTCTTTTACATGCTTTATCTCTTGTATTTCTGTTATTAGAAATATATCTTAATAAATCATTTATTTAGTATTAATACTATATGTAGTTTCCACATGAAAAATGAAAAGTAACGTTAGTTAAAACTATTCTCGAACATTATTTTCCACAAAAGTTCATTAATTTTATTATTTCCGAGCGTTAACTGCACTGTTTGGTATTTATACTAAAAAATAATGGATGTTAGAGCGGGTAGATGCTAGAACAAGGAGGTTTGGTGGTGGTGTAATAATTCATAAAATAAAAAATTTAAAAATGCATGGTAAGGCAACGCCCCACAGATATTTGAGAAAGCCTTGACACGGGTCATGAAAACGTCACACAAAGCAGGCAAAACGAAGAAGAAAAAAGATCATTTATTGGCTCTTGGATATCTACGAGCCAATGAATGATCTTTTTTTCTTTGTTTTTCCTGCTTTGTGTGACGTTTTCGTGACGCTACTCAAGGCTTTCTCAAATATCTAGAAGGTGTTGGTTCAGGTGGGCAAATGCTACATTAAGGAGGTTGGGTGGTATTGTTTTTCTTTTTACGAAAATGGGATCTTGTACACATTACTCTACTATTCAACTGCTACTTCCTTTTCTTCATACATCTGAGATTGTTAATAAAATGGGATATGTATTCTGTATTCCAGATATAAATGTTATTTCCTGGCGGTGCAGTTGTTTTCTTAAAAATGCCAAGTTAAAATGTTTAACGATACTGCTGTTTTCTTAAAAATGCAAGTTAATAAGTTTAACGATACTGTTGTTTTCACAAAAGTGCCAAACTAAAATGTTTAACGATACCGTTGTTTTCAAAGACTTCAGTAAAATGATATTTCATATTTACTTCGTGAAACCATATAGCAACTTTACATAAAATAATAATCGCAACATTTAAAGCGCTGCAAATCTTATTTTTCTTAAATATCGTTAACGTGAAAAACTCTTACAGGGATATTCAAAACGAATTTAAACTTAATGAACTAAGCACAAACTCTATTAATAAACCTTACGCCACCATATAGTGCAAGTTATCTGACATAAAGTGACTCATTTATTGATATTATTTACTTTAGTTTTACCATTTATTATTAATAAATGTTTCATTAGTTTTGTTTTGTATGGTTTAGACTTTCGGGTCGTTTGAATAATGCAAGCCAGCTTAAAATGTAACATCACTTCTCCTGTGTATTAATTGAACCTCCAAATGTGTATTTTGTAACATTAAAGCGAATATTTCAGTGCCTTAACTACTGTTTGAAAATACCTCAATGTTAAAATAAACTTTTAAATTACAGCTTCTTCCGCTCGAGTTAATTGCATTAATTCTTTATTAATAACTCATACATTTGTCTCCGTAGACTTTTCTCATTTTAAAATTCCCAAATTATCCGAAATTTTGCGAATCTCGGACTGCTCTAAGTGTTACATATCTCAACCAATGAAAACCCCACATTTCAGGCTCCGGTACTTTATTTAACCACTGACTTCAAATCGTCGCATTAGAACCAGAAGTGTCGTTCCCCAGACAGTAGTTATGGCCACTATAATATCCTCAAAGCTTAATGTTGTTACGTCGCTTTCATCTAGTTTTCACTTCTGAACATTACACGAAGGAGAAATTTAGAAATGCGGCAGTCACTGGTGCAATTTAAACTCGTTATCTGAGGAACCGAGTGTCTATGAAAACTCATTCCGGGCGCACCGGTTCGCATAATAATCGTTCGTATATGCATATGAAGCGTGGCGTATGTTGTAGGGGGTAGTTCAAAAATGAGTTTTCGCTATGAGTACGTGTCATAACTTTTGGAAGGAGGGCATGTTATAAATGGCAGCCTCTCCGTAGAATTTCAAATGCGACGATTGGACGCTGTCTGCAAGTTGGACGATTCGGGCTGCTGAAATCGTTTGGCGACGTGAGTTCTTCGCCAAAAGTTAGAATAATTTCTCCAAGAAACATTAACTCATGAAAGTTTTTATTTTTCTGGTAATGTTCTTATTTATTTGGCTTTAATTTTAGTTAGAAGGCATATGATAGGAGTTTTATAAGATAAAAAATATTTAAAGTAAGCTTTAACGATATAAGAAGATAATATCAAAGAAATTAATCTAAAAATAAGAAGTTAGTTCCATTTTTAAGTTAAAAACATCGAATTAAAAGTTAAGATGTGGCTATTTTTCGTTTGCGAAACTTTTAAATGCATTACAGTTTTTACAAACAAGAGTGATGTGCATGTGAACCATTATACATTTAAAATTAATTTAAAATGTTTTGAAAATGATTTAATTTTATATAAATTTAAAAAAAAAATAAAAAAAATTTTCATCCTTAAAAATTTTGTGTTAAACTAAAGGGCAAAATAAAATAATTTCTCCAAAAAAGATTAACTCATGAAAGTTTTTTTTTCTGGTAATGTTCTTAATTATTTGACTTTAATTTTATTTAGAACATTAGTCGTTGAGCCAGAAGCCAAAATTAGTGCTTTTGGTTTCATCTCTGAGGACTTGGTGATATATACTTTTTCGGATTCACAATGGTCCATGGTGTTCATTTAATGATGATACTATGAAATTTGTGGTAGCTTATAGAAGCCATAGATACGTATTATTATTTTTGTCATTATCACATAATTAAAGAAATTTCAGTGAAAAAATGAAAAAAAAAACAAGTATTGTTGAACATAAAACGTTGCATAAATTATATGTTTATTAAGATTTTATATTAACATGATGTTTATAATTATATTTAACTTTATGTTTATTAACATTTTCAATTGGATAAACAGTTCAAAAGACATTTTCAATGAAAGGAAATCGAAATCTTGTTTTGCATTTTAATGCATATTATTTTCATGTGGATAGGGCACAGCAATTCAGGGAATAATTAATACTTGTGAATATATTGTGCTCAACCTCTTAAGAATTGATAAATAACAGAAATCTGAGTCTTCTTCACTGTTATCATCATCGGTTGACATTACTGTATCCAAATCACTTCCATCGTCATAGTTGGAACAATTCTGTATTCTGCATATGCTTTTACATCTGAGGTTATTAAAAAGACATATACATGATGCCATGACACATGTTCTTGAATAAGAACATGATATCAGTTCCAAAACAGCTTCAAGAGCAAGAGGACTGGAATTCCATTGGACCTCTAGATAACATCTTCATTCAATGCCTGTTCCAGAAATCCAACCATGTATAATCTGGGGATGAAAAATGAAGATCAGCTTCTAAATACTTCTTCCAAACAAGACCCGGGTAATTAGCCCTCATTACCTGTAGGCAGAGTGTATTACTAGATGGCGGAAGGCGATACTACTGCACGGATCCCATTTTTGCAGAAAAAATAGTATAGCCCAATTCATTGATGTCAGTGTATTTGTGCTTTCCTTAATAGAGCTGTCAAACATAAGACTCAATTTGCTTCCTCTGATACATCAGCTTCAGTACCAAGGGCCTTAAAGCATTTTGGAATTCCGTGTTCTGGTTCATCATCATTTTCCTTTGCCTGCGAAAGCACTTACTGTATCGCACTCTGACAGAGAATGCATTCCAGGTAACGCATTACATACTTCTTTACCTAGAAGTACACGCATTTCACTCAAGTTGTAGTGATTTACCCAGTCATTGAATCAACATTTTACAAATATTAACCCTTTGTACTTTTTCAAATATTTTTCTAGAGAAAACAGTGGGATAACTGCCACATCAGTATCTATAGAGATAATGATATTTCTAAATCCAGACGCTAAAGCATGGTGTGTCTGAAATGAAAGCCACGCATCCACGTCTTCTTGGAAGCAGGTCAATTTAGTGGCTTCTTCAACTAGTTATTTCGTGAATGTATAGCAATTTTCTCCGCAGGTAACGTACATCACTCGTGTGTTCAACTGTTTCATATAATGCTCATTTTGCCATTCTTGTAAAATGAAATGCATAAGTTCTTTCTTGTTCTCCTAACCAGATAGAAGCTGCTTCCATTTTCGTACTGGTTGTCCAAGAGTTATATATCTTTTATCGCATCACCAACAGCTCATTTTTTTCGTTCATCACTTTTTTTTTACACTTGCCTGTATGTATCAAATTTAACATTTATTCTTTGAGATGATGTAGATTCTTGTATTATTTTAGAAAATAGATTCTTGCTAGTTGTCCAAATGTTTGTAGCTTCTGTGGTAGCTTTTGAACAAAGCACATTCCGTCAATGATGTTAACAACATCATTATTAATTATTTCAGCAGTCTCAGTCTTTTGTCATAACATTTATCAGTTTGATTTTGCATTTTTTCACATTGAGCCATCAGATGTTGCTAATGGCCATGGAAGAGGCCCTAGATTGTAGAAAAATATAGTTCTCATATCCAAATTTATTAGCTCAGCAATGATCGTCATCTCAGCAAACAGATTTCTTTCTGCCTTAATAACAAATTCTGATTTATTAAAATTTACACTGTTTCTTCTTCAAATCAGAAAATGTCTTTAGCTTCTTTTTATTTGGAGGTTTGAAAAATTCTTCTGGCTTTGAGTCTTCGGACAGTTATTCTCTCTTGAAAGTTTGGTATGCTTCTTCACCCACCTCGTGAGCTTTGACCATGTCTTCGACAATTTCTAAATTTGGTATTGCTCCGGTCGATTTTATTACCATGTCTAGATATATCAATTCATTGATAATCAAGTTCTGTAAATCTGAGGTGTCACGTTCGTGTTTCTGGATCCTGCTCAAAGAGAGATATGGATGTGGAACAGATTTTTCTGAAGAACTGATTTTGGTTCTTTCACGAATCATGTGAAAAAATGCTGCTTTCATATCAGGAATATCTCTCAACTGCGGCAGGTCTGTGACTGAACTTTTTTGTACCTTTTGACTTCTGAGTACCTTTATTTATTGTCTCTTCAATCGCCTTAATAATTTAATAGCATGCAAAACCAAGAAAAGCTTTCCGATCACCCTGTTTATTGGCGGTCATTTTCCAATATGGCGTCCATTAGCTGCCCTGTTTTTGAAAATATCATGGATAAATGTCAGTCTGATGTTGTGGTGAATTCAAAAATGTATAGTTTAACAAGTCTGCTGACATGAAACCACACGAGCCTCTGGCTCAACGACTGCGGCCATTTTCCAATATGGTGCCCATTAGCTACACTGGTTTTGAAAGTATCATGAATAAATGACATGCTGATGTTGTGGTGAATCCAAAAATATATGGTTTACTAAGTCCGCTGACATGAAACCACACGAGCCCCTGGCTCAACAACTACATATATGATAGGAGTATTATACGATAAAAAAATAATTAAAGTAAGCTGTTACGATGTAAAAGATAATATTAAAGAAATTAATCTAACAATAAGAAGTTAGTTCCATTTTTAAGTTAAAAACACATTGTAACCGATTAAAAAAAAAAAAAATGGTACACTGATTCAATTTATATTTAAATATAGCTATCCAAAATACCTTGACAAAAAATAAAATATTTTAGCAGTTCTGGACATTTAAAAATCTTGTGAAGTCGTTCAAAGTTTGAAGTTCCGTATCTTAAAAGCGATTTAACATAAATTAAAAATTTATATAACATTCTAACCTTTGGGAAATTATTTTCATATTTATTTAGTAATTACAATTTAGTATCACCATCGTTAATCTTAAATTAGTTGTAAAAATTGGAAATTTGTCAACTTTAAGAAAATTAAAAACGTTATAAAAATCAAAGGAATTTAAAAACATCTGTGAAATTGGTGTCTGATGTAGTGTTACATATAAAAATCAAATAGCCCAAGTTTGGAAGTTGCCTTTTATTTCCCTCATCTTCAAAATAGCTTAGAAACTTTTAAAAAAATTATAAAATTACAACTTTTCCTCTAATGTGGGTACAAAAAATCACATTGAGGAAACGTCGTACATAAGCAATATTGCATATAGGCACTAAAGATCAATAAGTCCATGATAGGCTTACAAAATTTCAAGATTGCCTTTTGATTTCTAAAATAATAGAATTAAGTTCAAAAAGATAATTTTTGTCACATTCTATGTTTCATTCCATGATGACATACATTTAAATACTCGTACAGAGGGAGTTTACAGTATATTTTTTCATCTCCATCTCACAGCATTATAGTTTTAATGTTTTCACGATATATCTTTACACAAAACAATTACGATACATCTTTAAAAGTTCTATCGGATTATGTTTTGGACTTTATTAGACAATTTATGTTTATTTTGTGGAGAGCAATTGCAGTTCAAATCTGTCCGCCTTCTGTGAAAAAAAATTTAGCTCTACCATCTATATTGATTTAGGCATACTGTATAATTATTTGTGCAGCTGAATCATTTCTTTTATTGCACTTTAAAATATAACTGAGGCAAAAATAAACTGAAGGCAAGAATGAAAGTTTCTATATTTAAAATATACACTTTTACTTATAATGACAAATAATTTTAAAATAAGAGCTTTTTACTTGTTCAAACAAGTAATAGAAATATTGCCTTTTACCCTCAAAATTTTTCATTATTTATTTTTTTTCTCATTAAGGAATAAAAAGGTAAGAAGAAACATCTTTATATTTAAAATATATACTTTTATCTATACCGCCAAATAATTTTAAATTTTTAAGAGCTTTCCTTCATGTTTGAAGAAGTAATACGAATATTGCATTTTCCCTTCAAAATTTTTCATTATTTATTTTTTTCTAATTCAGAAATAAAAAGACAATTACTAAATCACGCTAATATGTTATTATTATTCATTCTTAATTATAAATAGTTTTTGATATAGTCTTTCCATTCTTAAGGCTAATAATCAAAATTGAAATTTCAAGCATGTACACAAAACCTCGATTTTATATTAACTTTTAATGTAAGTTTTAATATTTAAATAAACAATCCTGAAATCTATTATTTCGCATTTACTCATAAATAGATATGATCTATTTTTACGCCAGTTTTCATTAAAGTCTATGACATGTCAGCCACAGCTGATTTGCTCATCTTGTATGGAATAACCCTTATATTAAATTAAAGTTATTAATCATTTAATTATAAGTAATAAACATTATATTTTACCTAAATCAGTATGGAATACCGTTCACGTAAAAGTTAAATAAACTAACCATAAAAAGTTATTCAGTTATAATTAGAATAATTATCATGCAACTTAGATATATTTATTCCTAAATTATTATTACTTCATTATTCTTAAATTTATTCTAAAATTATAAATAATAAATTTTATGTAAATCATACAAAAAATGTAAATATTATAGATTACCGAATAAAAACGTGATAACTTCTATTAAATAGATATTTTAATGTGTTAGGTTTTTTTTTTCTTTTTCCTTTTTTTTCAATGAGATTTAAAAAAAAATAAATTTAAAAAGACAACTTTTGTAAGTGGACCAATTTAAAGCTTCAATATAGAAGCATTGTAATGTAAGATATATCGCTTTTTTAACTCTATAATAAAAGGACGTAATGTTACGTGAACTTTTATCATCTAGTATTTAAAAGACAAAGTCGAATGTTTAAGTATAGTGCCTAGAAGTTCACTTCTAGACATTGTAGTTTAAGACAGATTTCGGCTGATCTGAAGCCCGCTGAATGAGCATTTTACGGGAGGACGGGGGTGCCGCTAAACGGAGTGGATAGCCAATTTTGAACTGATTTCATTTCAGACGAACGTAAAGCAAAGCGGTCTAAGGCGACAGAAAGAAGAATTCTGGTTCTCTAAAGGCAGCGTAGGTTCGAATTCCTCTCCTGGCGTAAGACACTTTGATCTGATACTTTTAACCTTCTGATAACTCATTTCAATAATGTAAATTACACTTTTTTCAGGAATAAAAGTTACAGAATTTATTTTTATTAAGTAAATTTTAAAATCTCCAACTATATTTTTTAATTCACTCAAGAATGTTTTTTGCAGGTCAGATTTACATTTTTGCTGGTCGGGTTGTTGAGATTTTCCCAAAACGTTTGAGCAGAACTATATTTTCTTGTTAAACTTTTTAATTAAAAGTTTTGGAATATAATTAACGATTAAATAAATCAAAATGATCCACACATTTTGGTATATTTTTTATTAAGATTGATCGATAATGCATATATAACTAAGAAAAGTATATAATTATTTTCCATTAAAAATAATAATAAAAACCAGGAAGAAAGAAAAATATTTACATAAAAAACTGTGGAGCCATCAATGAGTATAATAATGCAGCTAAATTTTCACATTCGAGAAAACTAATAAAATTTTTATTTAAAAAATTTCTTTATTTGTAAAAATTAAAAACGAACTTGGAGTTGCTTTTGTGATCTGAAAACTGGATTGTCTGGAAAATGTATTCTTATTGTGTTACACATATTTTGTGCACGCACAAAACACACATTTGTGCATGCACAAATTCTGTAACGAAGCTGAAAATGTTTACTTGAAAAATGATAGTATCCAAAAGAACCGATATTCCGCCCAGAGAAAACTGATTAATGCACTGTAAATATACCCGTTTCCGAAAATTACGGGCAGCAAAAGAAACTTTTTCTTCAGAAACGCTTCTTTAAATCTCGGAAATTTATTGGCTTGACAGGCTTCTAAAAATAAAAGAACGCTTTTCAGAATAGCAGATAACTCGGAAGCAGGCCCTGACTATCGCACGGGCACCCGGTGCCTGTGCCCTGGGCAAGAAATTTCAAAGGAGCATAATTTTTTTTCCTAATTTCATCTAAATTTCTATTATGAAAATCATAATTGTGGAAAGAAATGTGATATTTTTGAGATATTAATACGATGAAATGATAAAAATAATATCTCTCAATATATGTTTAAAAGCATATTTCAATAAATAATAGAAAAAAAAAATATTTCTGGAACCTATTTTCAATTTTCCAGGAAACTTATTTTTTTTAATTGACACTTTTCGAATAAGTGTATAATAGTGAAAAAACTAGTATCAGTAAATTAACCAATCTAAGGGGTCGCGAAAAATTGAAAGTGCCCTGGGCACAGAAACTTGCTAGTCGGTCCTGTAAATGCTAACTCAGTGTTGCCAGATGGGCTACTTTTTTTAAATTCAGATTCTTGATTGGCACCACTTTTTTGAAATGGTAAAATGCGCCTTATTTAATGACATATTAATTAAGGCGAAAACATAGGTAATTTTACCGTTTCGAAAAAGTGGTGGCAATCAAGAAATCTGAATAAAAAAAAGTAGCCCACTGGCACTATGCTAATTTTGCATCTTGCAGTTTTTCAAATACTTGAAATGAAAGAATATACTTATATCTTTAATCCCAATTAAAATTGTGCTTTAAAATCAAATACATTTTAAGATATTAAACGTTGAAAATGGTCTTTTTTTTTCATTTTTTTCCAATTTTAAGTGTCCTGAGACCCCTTAAAGATTTTAGAGATATAAGTAATTAACAACACATTTTAATGAAGAAACACCAGTGTAAAGCCTTTTGACGTATTATAACAAAAGCGTAAAGAAGATTTCAAGGGGGGGGGGGGGTTGGCGTACCAATAAAAACTCTAAACTGCTAAAAAATCCAATTAGCTATTTTTTGTTTGTTTGTTTGTTTATGCATATCAACCCAAATTTTACACTGTATTTTTTATATCCGGGTAGGATCTTCAAACCACCAAAATATGAAAATAATGTAAGTGTATCACTTACGTAACTCCCGCTGTAAATCAATCTTTACATTTTAATTTTGGGTGCAATATTTAATTTCCTTAATTCAATTTTCAATATTGCTCTCCGAATCTTAATTTATCATTTGTATTTTTGTTATTTTATGTAATTTTCCTCTCTAAATATCTTTCCACGTTTACTCTATTTATGTATATAGCAATTACTTGAGATATGGTAATTTTTAAGGCACTTTCAACATTAGTACTAGAGATTATTTCAATAGTATTTCAGTGAAATAATTGTATATAATACTTTTAAATATTAAAATGAATGAATCAAAGTGACTTTGATTACAAACTCAATTTGAAATTTAAAATGAACTTAGATTAAAACTTTCCCTCTAAATTTCCTAATCTTTTAATTTAACAGCAGATATTAATTGGAATTTCGCAGAGGTTTTTAAAGTTAAAATACCCATGGCTATAAATATTAAACATTTGGTTGATAGCTATTATTTATACTTGCAAAGTATATCATAACTCAGCAAGTTTGGTTGCATAATCATTTTTGCAATTGGAACTATACCTCAAAAATTAAAGGTTTATGGTTTAGGAATTTGCTATTGAAAAACGAGAAAAGTGAACACCCTAAATAACTTAAATATTTTAGAGATAATAATTAATTAATAACATGTTTTAATGAAGAAACACCAATGTGAAGCTATGTGACATATTATAACAAAAGCGTAAAGATAATTTTAAGGGTAAAAAAGGTATAGCATACCAATTAAAGCTGTAAACTTCTAAAAAATTCAATTAGCTAAAATTTGTTCTTTATCAACCCGAATTTCATAGGAGATTTTTTATACCCGGGTAGGATAGTCAAACCACCAAAATATGAAAATAATCGAAGTGTATCACTTACATAACTCTCGCTGTAAATCATTTAGTACATTAAAATTTTGTATACATTATTTAAGAGGTCTCGGAACTCTTAAAATTGGAAAAAATGAAAAAAAAAGACCATTTTCAACATTTAATATCTTAAAACGTACATGACTTATAAACACCATTTTTATTGACATAAAAGATATAAGTATGTTTTATAATTTCATTTATTTAAAAAAAAAAACAGGATTCAGAATTAGTATTTACAGAGCGTTCCAAACTGTCAAACATTTGTCGAGCAGAAAATTGGTATGACAGCTTAGGCGCACGATTACAAAATAAATTTTGCAACTTGAATGATATTTTTCGTGCTTAATTATACTTCAGAGTGTAGTAATTACCCTGAACCTAAATTAATTTGTATTTAAAGTACTTTTATATTTTTAATAAAAAGTTGTATTTAGCTAATACAAAAATGTGAAAATTTCAACAGTATAATCACTTAAAAAAGTATATATTTTTAACAATGAAAATTAAATTTTAAGTTCAATTTATACAGACTAACATGAAATATATATTTTGAATATTTCATGGAAAAATATTCAGAAGATTTTTTTTTTTTTTTGTATCCTGCGCGTTATGTGCCCAAAAACGTTATTTGGAGAAAAATGACTTCAAAATTTCGGAAACGCCACTTCAGCTATTGATGGGGTACAATTCTAAAAGCCATAACTTCTTTTCTAATGGGAATTTCAAGGAAACAATTATATCAAAATGTTCAGAAATGATTGGAGTTTAACATCTAAAAAAATTAAATGTTCGAAAATTTTGAAGCTTTATTAAGAGTCTTGAGACCAATTAATTCTTTTATCCAATTTTCAAAATACTGCCATCCGAATCTTAATTTATCATTTGTATTTTTGTTATTCTGGGTAATTTTCCTGGCTAAATATCTTTTCGCATTTATTCTATTTATGGAAATTACAATTGGTTGACAGTTGGTATTTCTTAAGGGAATTAGAGATTTTTTCAATAGTAATTTCGGTGAAATAATTGCATATAGTAATTTTAAATGTTAAAATGAATGAAACAAAGTCATTTTGATTAAAAACTGACTTTGAAATTTGAAATTAACTGAGATTGAATCTTTCATAATCTTTTAATTTAACAGCAGCTGGTAATTTACTGTGGCTTTTAATGTGAAAATATCCATGGCAATAAAAATTAAACATATGGTTTATAGCTATTATTTGTACTTCGATAATGCATTCATCTCACTTCCCTCTATTTAAGGGGTCTTGTACCTTTTAAACGCGTTGAAAGTTAACGAAAAACTTCAAAGTTTGAATTAGTCTATCTTCAAATCCTTTTTATGTATAAACATGAAATTTTGGATATTGATTAAACAGATTGTGCTTTGTAATATGCTACCATTAGAAATTTATTAACCCTTTACGGAATTTGTGTATTGTTGAAATCAAAATAGCTCTTTCTTTTACCCCATAAGTCATTGCGCGCATGATATCTTGAGAAACTACGTATGGATTGGCATGGAATTTGGTAAATATACTAAACATATATGTGTGTTTAAAATGATCTACTCTTAGGCTAAAATTATTTCATTAACTACATAAAAAAATATTTTCGTAAAAAAAAAAATAAATAAAAATTTTGTATTTTTAATGAATAAAAATAGTCATAACTAAAAATATTACCATTGTAAATATTTAAAAGTAATGATGATTAATATTTCAACAGCTTAGATGACATTGTTTTACATTTCCCTAATACAGCCAATTAAATAATTTGCGATCAAACCTAAATTTTAAAAACTTCGAACTTCACACCTTGAAGGTAATTGTATTGAAATTAAATGCATTGAACCGTCATTTTTTATGGTCATATTTATCTCATTTTATATGGAATAATTTTTTGTTGAAAAATAATGATTGACTTGAATTATTTAAACTAACTAGGGGGCCTTGCCCCCTACGAGCTACGCTCGCCAACCCCCGTTCAGACACCGCAGACTCTAAAAACATGCTAATTTGACCGGCTTTAAAAAGATTTCGGAAGATTGATTTATAATTTAAAAAACAGTTCCGATCTCCCTATAAACTATTCATTTCTCTTCATGTTTCTATTCATTTCTCTTTGATTGGAGAATTTTAAGGCCAAATCAGCTCCTGTTAAAAGATACAATGGCTGTTTCCGTCTTTGATTAAATAAAATCAGTTAAACATTTCAAAATAAGCTAACATAAAATGAATTAAGTAAACAGAGTCTTTGTCTCCCGGCATTTTTTAACAAAGCGAAAAGAAAGTTTTTTTTTTAAATAAGACATTTTAAATGTATCGTTTTTAATCTGACGCAATTTTCACCAAACTTTTCTTTCTCTTTTTAATATTCACGTGGAAATACTGTCCTAACAAAAATAATAGAAAAGATCATCTCAAAATATCAAATAAATGTCTCGCGCAATTTTAAAACTTAAACTGTTTTGCAATATATTTTTTGTTCATTTTACGTAATAAGTGTAATGTGACATAATTTATCCTATTTAAGACTTCTAACGCATGTTAATGAATTTATTATTTTACAATATTCTTTCTCTTTTAAAATTCACGTGTAAATATAGTTTTTATTATGTAATTTTCAAAGAGTTCCTGCTTTTTATATTTTCTGTTAATAATAGTCACGTGTAAATAATTTTTTAATTTGAAGAAAACATTATTGTCTGCGCTGTTTATACAGTTGGCAACAGTTTAAATTAATACCATTTTCTAAAATATGTAAAAAATATCTCTCGGAATGCTGAAAATTTTAATTTCAAATAGAAATTAAACCTCAAAAAATGAGTCAAATTAAAGAAATAAATGCAGTATGCACACCAGGAAATTCTAATGCATAATATGATCTAAAAATGATTAAATTACCATGTATAGTTTTTGCTCCTATAAAACTTTTTTAATGGAACGATTTTGTTCAACTTTAGCATTAAATATCTCTTAAAATAATTCTTTGATTTGAAAACCGTCTAAATCAGCGTGTTTATCAAACATTTCTCTATAATACCACCGATTTTCATATTTTTGTATGCAATATTTTTCTTAATATTAACGAAGAAAGACTTCTGGTCAGAAAAAAATCAAAACCGGCGGCGGCAACATTAGTTACTTTTTTTTAGAATAGGGAGATAATTTTAAACCCTCTCATTAAATTTAACAACAAAAAACTAACGTTATTGCTGTCTTTGTATTTGTGATATCACATGACGTAATTTCCATATATTTATGCCCTTTATACAGCTAAGGTAGTAATTAATTAGTAATGTACGGATTTTTTTCTCCGTTTAATCACAAAATACAAAAAAAAATATACCAAACTGGCGCCTTTGCAGCCACGATAAAAAGTCACTGTATCTTGCAGATACAAGGATAGTAATCAAATGTTAAGGTTACCATTCTGGTTAATATAACATTTTGTCGATTAGAATAATTCGCTTGATATTTATAACAAATATGTGATTAATGCACGGATTTTCATCTAACTTCAGATTCAGTTAGACGTTGACATAAGGTGCTGCTGATTAGGTTTTGGTGTTAATCACCCAATAGGTGCCGTGCTATGCTGGATTTTTCACGATTTTTTTTAATATCTCTATCTCAAAAACTACTGCACGGATTTTCACCAAACTTCAGATTCAGTTAGACCTTGACACAAGGTGTTGCTGATTAGGTTTTGGTGTTAATCAGAACAACACATGGCGCTGCTATGCTGGGTTTTGCAGGATTTACACGATTTTCGCGATAGTCATATCTCAAGAACTAATGCAGGAAATTTCCTATTTTTAGAATCCTCATGATGGGCATGGATTGCTATTTCATTTTGGCACTCTGATAGCAAATTTTGAAGTATTAAAATGTATGAGATAGAAGAAAATTTTGGGATTGGCACATCCGATTAGTTTTAAAGTTGGAATTCAATAGATGAATGCAAGATCTCAATAAAGTGTTTTACTCAGGCTCTTAGTAAACATGAAGAATCAAATAATGAGATTCGCTGTCGTCGCATGTTTAGGGCAGTGCAGGCAAGGATTTACATCCGAATAGAGTTTCCCATGACTTAATGATCAGCTATGATATACATTAAAATAACAAAACTTTGTATAAATCACTATAAAATCAAAACATTACACAGGACGCGCTTCGAGGTGGAAAATATAACAGCCCATCATTTGCCACTGTAAACACGTGTCCCCCTAAGGACACGTGTTTACAGTGCACATGCATTGTACAGTGCACATACAGATAACACATTCATTCCACAGGACGATGATGTTCTACACAGATATAAAAATCAAGGAACCAGTGAAAAAGTTCTCTTCTGCTGGGTGTGCATTCTGTTTTATTAGTGGTGCATAAGAATACAAAGACATGGAAGAACAAAAATGCGTTTCCGAGCGTCAGCCAATCAGCTAATGTAACGGCACTATTTAACCACGTTTTGAAAAAAAAAAATGTAATTAGACACTGAAAAGGGAGCGAAAATCTTAAAACGTGTCCTTAGTAAAATAAAAAATTAGGCTTGTGAAAGAAAAAGAATATTCTAAAATGGACTGAATTTTGATGTGAATAAACTAAGATACCAATCGAAGAATAGTGGAATTTTGTGATGGAAAAAGCAAAATGTATTTTAAGATAGAAATAATTTAAATGGTGAAAAAAATATATAAATTAATCTTTAATGTTATTCATTTTTCTAATATTATGTATTTATTTAATAAAAGTTTACTTAATTTTACTCGTTTATATGCTGTAACTTTTTTCGCGAGATTGCAAAAATTCTATGGCTCTAGAAAAAAGAATACTAAGTGATGTAGTTCTTATAAGACAGAAAAGGGGATTTTTTTCAGTTCTTTGTGATTCTGTACTTTAGTCTTATTTTAATTTGCAATTTTTTATTTTTAAAAATTTTTAATGTTTATTTTTTTATATAATTAAAAGGTTAACAATTTAATCCTTAAAATACCAGTTTTTTACCCCGGTTGACACAGGATTGTCCCCGGCGACAGTTTTTCTCTTTCATTTTTTTTAAAAGAAAATTTTATCTCCATTTCTATACAATATTTTCTTAATGAATTTATGGTAAAAATTTGGGATCAAAATTATTGTATTTAAATAATGACAGGAGAAATAATAATAAAAAATATATTTGCCTTAAACTGTTGTATGATACGCATGCATACCATCGGTAATCAACGGGTTAAATTTCATTGCATTTCACTTTCCTACACCGCCAATTAAATAACCTGCTGCCAACCCCTGGAAACCCAAAGTTCGCAAAACTTCCATCCCCAACAGACATACTTTATCACCGAACTTATTAAGGCAGTTAGTGGCGTAGCACAGGCCACCCACCCGTCTTCGCCACTTTCCAAAACGACGATGATTGTCGAAATCGCGCCAAATGGTATCAATTATTCAGCCGTGGCAACGCCAAACATGAGAAATGGCCAGGTTCTGCTCGACTGCTCAGTGGCTAACGGCTGAAACATTTTTCAGCGCTCCATTTTGAAGCATGAAAATCATTAGCCAGCGTAGAAGCTGCAAATTATTAATAACGCGGCGTCATCAGCAAGAGTGCATCATCAGCCCCGATATTATTTCCGCGGCCTACCGGTTCGGGTGTTTTATTTTTGGGTTTCTCATTCGGCAAAAAGGGTTTTGCCTGAGAAATTGAGGTATTTCGGTATGGATTCGAAAGGTTTATAACCGAGAAATGATTTCTTGTCTATAACTTTTTTTGGGAAAAAAATTAGATGGAGTTTATGGTTTTTTGCTGTTTTTGCGATAAAAGGTTGCAGTTGACGTGATAAGTAGCGCATAAAAAAATGCGCTTGTAAAGGTTGTTTTATTTTTTAGGAAGAGGGAGGGTGGTTTTGTCAGGTTAAAATAAATTTATTTTTCGTAATTGTGGAAAAAAAATTAATTTTTTTAATTATCTATTTTGTAAAAAAGCATAGGGTTGTACAAAAGTTAATAGGGGATTTTAAACGTTAATAACTGTTGACTTAGTTAACTATTTTTCACCCTATTAAATTTATGATCTAGACCAGATGTACGCAACCTGCGAACATATCTTTACTATTAATTAAAGTAACTATAACTTCGGAACGTCATCGTTATAAGCGGGCTTATTTTATCAATGAAGTATTTTATGAGAATTTCAATTTCTTTAACCCGTTTATGCGCAGCTTCCCATTTTTGGGAAGCTTCAATTTTTAATAATATTTTATAATTTGCAACTGCTTTATAACAGGAAAATTGTATGTGTATGAAGTAATTATCTATAAATGTCTTTATCTGTTACCGAAAGATGACAGCATAAGATGGATATTTACTTGCTTAAGGGGGCTCAGGGCTTTATCGATAACGAAAAACATATAAACAGAACTCTCGCTTCGAGTCCATATAAAAGCAGAAGTATTCGATGTAACTAATTTAAACTTTCTGATATTTTTAAGGTATGTTTGTAATCTTATAAAATTATAAAATGATGTACTTCAATGTGATAAAACAAAAAATATAGCAAAATTTATATAACACAATTTTCGGAAAAAATTTTAGGTGTCATATCACCATCCGTAAGATATCTTAACGTAAAATTGACATAAGATTTACGATATTATACGATATACGATATTATACGATATACGATATTATAAGACCTAATTTTTGCTTTACAATGATCAGGAAACTTTACTCTATAGAATGAATTAATGATATAACTATCACTCAAAGGATACCTTTTAAAAAAACCTCTCAAATTTGAAACTTTTTTTCATTAAAAATACTCAAAATATTAAACTATCTCAAATATATTAATTCATTCTACAGATAATGATGTTATATGCATGCAAAAAAATTTTTAAGCCATTCCATCAAATAGTTTTCTTTTAATCTTACGGATAGTCGTCAAAAATCAAGTTTTGAGAAAACGCGACTTAAAGTTGAAATTAAATGGGTGCGGCTTTATAACGATTGTTACATAAATGCTCATAACTCCGTTAAAAAATGCAAATATTTTTATGCGGTTATTTGCAATGTGTTCAGAATTAATTAAATAATCATAATAGATACTAAAAGAAAAATCGATGTTTTAAAAATTTTCAAGTCCTGAGCCCCCTTAAATGAAGGCTTTTTTCGGAGTTTAAAGGTTTTTCATTTTTAAAGATGGCGAAAGGTTCGTGTTTTTCCTATTCAGGATCCAAATAAATAAGACTTAATCTTAGCTTGTAGACTTCTTTGAAATACGTCCTTTTTAAATTGTGAAATTATATGTTCAAGCCTATTTTTTATGCATGCTTGTAACGTACAAAATACAGGGCGCTAGGCACGAATGGATACATATTTTTATTAGCCATTTAGGGGACAGTTATTTATGTAAAGTTCTTTTCAAGATGATTATGAAACAAATTGTTTTTTATGCCTCAAATACGATTATTCTGAGTTTATTATTACTAATACTTATAATGTTATTAGTCTCTGTAAAGAAATAAACATATTTTTTACGTAGTTCATAAAAATAATAATTTTAGTAAACAATATACAATTTAAAAGCTTATTTTATATACATTTGGACAAAACATATAATTATGTATATTATACTATTACAAATATTATGCATAGCCCCATATTTAGTACGTTTACATTTTATGAAAGAAATACAAACATTTTTTAGAGTAAGTTTTTTTTAGTTTTTTTCCAGTTCATTTTGCAACATTTTACAGTGCTTTTACCAGCAAATTTGAGAAAATAAAAATTCAGGCACAAATGGATTAACGTCGATCGAGGGGTATAGTGATTGATAACCAATGCGCTGTTTTTATTCAAATCTACATCCTTGATTTTCTTAATAATTTCTGTAGTCGAATTGACCACAATATTTCTAAAGGGTAAAATTTCCTTGAGAAGAGCAACGAAAACTTTTCCAATGCTGTAGGTTGGGGCTAAACATTTAGAAACTATGGGTCTAAGAGGATAATTGTCCTTGTGATCTTTTAATCTTCCAATTAGTTTGGACGTAACCGCTGTTTTATTAACCTTGATTTTAGTTTTCATTTCGATAGACTTGATTTCGACCATGCTTAATTAATTATTGTGCTTTACAATTAATTATTGGGTTAGGATTTTTATTCAGCTCTTTGCAATTCATTTCTTTAATACGATTCTCTATATTAGTGATGTAATATTGTGCATTCATGAAGGCTATTTTATTAGATTTGTCTGTTTCCTCATTGGTAATTTTAACTAAATGTAGAAACACCTGTAACGATATTGCTCTTCAACAATATACCCCGGGTCTGGTATAACATACTAAATATTTCTGGTGAATATGATTCATAACCATTGAAAATCCCATCACTTAATTATTAATAGACTCGTCTCCAGATATTAAAATAACGATCATTCATGAACATTGACGCCTGAAAGAATTTTTTCCTCTTGATGATGACGCTGCAAATCAGTCTAAAGCGCTCGGCTGTCGACTTTGTAACATCATTTTAACATCTCGATGGTTTTTATGTTTTAAAACCTATATTTATATATTTTTAGCACCTTTTTAATAATAAAAAATAATAATTCTTATTTTGTATGTTTGAATGTTCTTTACTATGAATTGTGCTTAGGAAGTTCCTCTGAAGAATCTATAACCCATTTATAGTTTGTTAATTTTGTACTATTTTCACTCTCCTATTTTTACATTTTTACATCTTTTTTTTCTATTTATTTGTACACATGTAAGTTCATTTTAATTACAGGTATATATGTGTGTGAGTAAATGTAGATGAGTAGATGAATTTAACTTATTCCATATAACATCTCATTCATGTCACACATGGTCACAAGTGTCACAGTCACTACGGTGAAGCAAAAAAATAGGAAATTCCGTACATCTCACTATGAGTCTCAAATGATAACTATATGTGACTCCACTGAGTCATCACTGTGACTGCTGCTTTGTGACGAGTCACCATGTGACTTTACAATGTAGTTACATTGTGACTCTCATGTGACTGTCATCTGTAGACTGAATTTCAAAGTCATCGTGAACGCTGCATTGGGATAAGTTATCAAATAATGTCACATTAAAGTCACATGATGACTTTCAGGTGACAGAGGGACTACTGTGAATTCATTATTGTGCCTTTTTGTGAAAAGTCACCATGTGACTATAATGTGATATTATTTGGTGACTTATCCTAATGCAACGTTCATGATGCCTTTTAAACTGAGTCTAAAAATGACAGTCACATGAGAGTCACAATGTAACTACATTACAAAGTTACCTGGTGACTCGTGACAAATCAGCAGTCACATTGACGTCTCAGTGGAATCACATATAGTGATCATTTGAGACTCATAATGAGACGTGTGGAATTTCCTATTTTTTGTTTCACCGTAGTGACTGTGACACTTGTGACCATGTGTGACATGAATGAGATGCTATATGGACTAGCTGTGCTGTAGGGATAGTAATTATTTGAATTATATTATTTCCTTTTGAGTATTCGCTTACTTAAAAATTAGCATTTTGTGACTTGCCCTTAATTTTGGATATCAGTGTAGTTGAATAATAATGTAATATTCATCATTTTAATTTTTGATGTTATATTGATGTAATATTCATCATTTTAATTGTTGATTATTCAATCATTTTAATTTTTGTTTTAAATATAAAATCTTATCTTTTTAGCTTATACTTCAGTAAAATAAGCTTCAATTTTTTGCTATTTTGCAGCACTCTATTGTTCTAAATTATTTTTAATTTTTCACACTAAAAACAAAATGCTTATCAACTCGCGTGTTCTTTTTTAATAAGTTCTAGGATGAATAGGATTTGTCTGTCTGTCTGCCGTGTTCTAACTCGCGTAAATATACCGGGTGAGCCAAAAGTTCGTTATAACTTTAAAAACTCATAAAAATGGAAGAAATTATGATAAAGGAGTACGATTGGCTCACAAGGTAGTCGGATAATTTTTAACAGAAAAAAAAAAGAAAAGGTTAAAAAATCACATGTAGAGGGCGCTGACGACCCGAAACACAATGAACAGGACAACAGTTGTGCCGTAGAATGTTCCGGAGGTCATGTTGAACATTTTTTATTGGAAGAACAAATGAATGAAGCGTATTGTTGTCCTGTTCATAGTGTTTCAGGTCGTCAGCGCCGTCTACATGTGATTTTTTAACTAATTTTTTTTTTTTTTTTTTTTTTTTTTTTTTTTTTGCTGATAAAAAAATCCGACTACCTTGTGAGCCCTTTCTTGCAAACAGCACTCCTGTATCGTAATTTCTTCCTTTTTTATGAGTTTTGAAAAGTTTTAACGAAATTTTGGCTCACCCGGTACATGATACGGATTACCGTGCAATTGATATATGTTAAAGAGTTTTATTATAGCATGTTCGGTATTCAAAATGAAGCGTGTAGTATTTAGCCCTAACTCTCATAAATGTTCTCCGACTGATCTGTAATTTTCATATGTTATTAACGTTTAAAAAAACACGATCGCTACAGAAAATGAAGTGTGTATCATTTATATTTCATTTTCATGGACAGTCAGAAATTATCTGTTATATTACTGTCAATGGAAAAAAATCTTTCCAAAAATCATTTAAAATATAATGAAACCGATATGCATTTATTAAGAGAACTAAAATAACGGTCTAGGGATAAAAACGGTTTGCAGCGTACACTGATGTCCAAAATTAAGGACCAATCACAAAATGCTAATTTTCAAGTACGCGAATACTCAAAAGGAAATAATATAACTCGAACAATTACTATCTCTACAGCACAACTAGTCCATATAACATCTCATTCATGTCACACATGGTCACAAGTGCCACAGTCACTACGGTGTAGCAAAAAATAGGAAGTTCCATACATCTCATTATGAGTCTCAAATGATCACTATATGTGACTCCACTGAAACGTCACTGTGACTACTGCTTTGTGACGAGTCACCATGTGACTTTACAATGTAGATACATTGTAACTCTCATGTGACTGTCATCTGCAGACTCAATTTCACAGTCATCGTGAACGCTGCATTGTGATAAGTTACAAAATAATGTCACTTTAAAGTCACGTGATGACTTTCAGGTGACAGAGAGACTACTGTGAAGTCACCATTGTGCTGTTTTGTGAAAAGTTACCATGTGACTATAATGTGATATTATTTGGTGACTTATCATAATGCAACGTTCATTATGACTTTGAAATTGAGTCTAAAAATGACAGTCACATGAGAGTCACAATGTACCTACATTGTAAAGTCACCTGGTGACTTTGTCCAGTCACATTCACGTCTCAATGCAGTCACATATAGTGATCATTTGAGACTCATAATAAGACGTGTGGAATTTCCTACTTTTTGTTTCACCGTAGTGACTGTGACACTTGTGACCATGTGTGATATGAATGAGATGCTATATAAACTAGCAGTGCTGTGGAGATAGTAATTATTTGAATTATATTTTTCCTTTTGAGTATTCGCTTACTTAAAAATTAGCATTTTGTGACTGGTCCTTAATTTTGGACACCAGGGAATTTTAATTATGTTATACTGTTTCAAATATAATAAAATTGATATAAATTACTGAGGTTTACCAGAAAACAAGTTCTGAAAAATAATGATGTAAATAGCAGTTATCGCCCATTTACAGGGACACACAAAGGATTTTCGGTAGAGTACTGTATCCAAAATACTATCTCAGCAAATAAATAAATAGAATGCTAAATTGATCTTTAAAAGTTAAATTTAAAATTACATAATGTGCAAATTACTTAAAAGATGAAAAAATATTCAAAAAGGGGTTAAATTACTTTAATATCCTTAGTACTTTCAACTATATACATAGCCTTCGTCAGCGAATACAAAAATACAAGTGTCTTATTTTCAAATTTCACCTAGTTGGTGTCGAGAGGAATGAAAGTGAAAGTCTTAATTTCTCTGAAGAAGGCTATGTATATAGTTGAAAGTACTAAGGATATTAAAGTAATTTTTATTTTCCCAATGTTTTCCAGATCCAAAAATTGACCTTCACTTTTACTCCTTTCGACACCAACTAGGTGAAATTTGAAAATAAGACGCTTGTATTTTTGTGTTCTCTGACGAAATCTATGTATATAGTTGAAAGTACTAAGGATATTAAAGTAATTTAACACCTTTTTAAATATTTTTTCACCTTTTAAGTAATTTGCACATCGTGTAATTTTTAGTTTTAAATACTATCTATTAGCGATAATTGCGGGAAGTACGTTTTCAATTATGGTATAAGTTTTTAACGTTAACTAAATTTTTGCATACTAAATAGTGAGTATAAATGCTATCGATCACATACAGGACTACTCAAAAATATCTGTAAGCATTACTGAATAGGAGCATGAATTACCTAAATATGGTTTTTAATTGAACTAATCATTTTTCAGGCTAAATTGTATTTAGCATACCAAAAGTTGTTTGTAGAATATAAATAAAATCATATACAGTGTCAAGTAAAGAGCTAAACACATGGCTGCCTAGGGATAAAAATTTTTGGAAATGTTATTTCAATAGTTTTAAGCTTGCTTGAGCCTAAATTAAATTAACTTGATATATAACGTGTATGCAAATCTTTAGATAATATACAGGTCTGTAGAAGAGATTTTAAGTATGTAAATGTATATTGGCAGAAATTTCTCAAAATGATTTTTGAACCAAATATGCGTTTATTATTAAATTAAATTTTAGCATACTATGTTTAATATATACAAATCTATAGAAAAAAAGGGCTGCTCTAAAGAATTGGAATAATTTATAGTCTATGGACGTTAATTGATGAAACCAGGTTTTCAAATGTGTTGTACGTTTTTTTAATGTTTACATCTGTGTTTTTTTACCTTACTAAAGAGTGAAGCTGTCTAATAAGGTAATGTCTAATAATAATTTTCTTTCAGCGATCGCTACGAATTGGATCTGTTTTGCCTTTAGAGCCATAAAAAAGGGAATTAATTTATTAAACCAGAAAACCTACTGACAAGGAAGGTCTCCATACTGGGCATACTCAGAATATGTTGGAAAAAAATGCTAGTGAAAGTACTCATGTATGTAATAAAGGATCAGTTAAAATTAGCGGCGGAATTACTGTAGAAAATCTGTAAAAAAAATAAAATACTTTCGAATAATTGGCGTGAAAAGACGAAAGCGGCACTCAATTTGGCGAGCAGCACTTTTTCTCGCCAAAAGCAAACGATTTGAATGAATCTGAAAATTGTTTGTTAATTGATTTTGAGAATATGCGGTTTTTTAAGAATTTAAACGTAAACCATGAAAGAAATTATTATTATTATTACATTTTGTATTATGCATGTTGCTTGTTGCCGATTTGAATGAAATTTTGCCATTGTTTTATTCTCCAATCCACAATTTTTTAAATTTAAACCGCTTTATCGGTTATAAAAATAACTTTTAACACCAGATGAATAATGCTGCCGTAATATATTTCCATACCGAAGAAGGTGTTTCCTTAGCAACAAAGTTGAATCCACAGTGCTCATCGGGGCATATTTTTGAGTTTGGAACAATTTTATTCAATTTATATTTTGCTTTAAATCGTAAAATATCATAGTTAAAAATCGTTATAAGTACATATAAATATATATGACAAAACTATAGTTAAAACAAACTAAAAATGAGAAAGCTAAAGTTATTTAAATTAAACTTATTTAAACAAATTCAACATAAAAAGTTTTTTCCTTAAAGAGTATTGGACAAGCGTATTTTTTCAAATTTTATTTCTTCGCCAAACGGTGATAAATCGCCAAATAAACGAAATTTTCATTATTTTTTTACGGACGTTCTACCGAGGTTCTCCCGAAAATTATTTTTATAAACATATATACCCATGGGAGAAGAACATTCTGTATTTTTTTTTTTCAGATTTTTCTGAGCATGCCAGTATGGAAACCTTCCTTGTGAGTATTATAATTTCACTGTCTTATTGATTGAGGAATTTTTATGTTACATTGCATTCGAGCAGGCCCCGATTATGACTAATTGGGGCCCTGGGCAAAGATAAATTAAGGGGCCCCATTTGAATCGTTGCAACATTATCCGAATAGAACTGATGGTCAGTTATTTGTGTGATGCATAAAGAATATTTTCGCACCTTGGATTTTAAATAGAAGAAAATTCTTTGCTCTGTCAATTCTAAATTAAATACCTTAATTAATAAAAATACTCTTTATTTCTTAGTACAGAATAAAACTCTTTTATATAACTTTAGCAACTTGTTATATTATTTTAAGATGAATTTAATAACTTAAACTTATCTAAGAGTGTCAAATATACTCTAGCATGTAAATATGAGTTAATCAAGTTACTTTCATTTACATCTTTTTAAGTTGTGCTACACACAATATAATATCAAATAAAATACGTTCCACTTCACAAGTAGAAAGTTTTTTTCAATAAATAAAAAAAGATGGCAATTTTGGGTTTGTTTTTCATATTTAAGTCAAAGTTAGAAGAAAAAACTTTGAATACGGAAAAAAAAATTATCTCATGAAAATTAGAACTGTTATTTTCAACCACTAAAGTTTAGATATAATTTAAGGATGTATTCGAAAAAATATTTTTTCACCCTGAAGAGCTCGAAATTTTCTGAGACATTTTCAGGCTCATTTTTAAAAGTAAAAACACGAAACTTGCTGAGGTGATTCTTGAAGAGATGTATAAGATGCCGTGTGATTTCATTTTTCGCTCAATTCATTAGAATTTGATTTTTAAACAATTATTTGCTCAGTTTGACGATTTTTTTCATTCCCAGCTCTCCTGCTTCGGAAAATTCGGTTCATAAGGCCAACTTTGACAGCATTTTTTCCAATATTTTCTGAATTTATCAAAAAATCGAAAAACACGGCACATCGTGTAGTTTCTAAATAAGAGAATTTCCCAGTTTGATGCGTTTGAGAGCAAAAATGAATTTAAAAATGAATCAGAAAATAAGCAGTTTGGATCGGAATACACCCTTAAGTTCATTGCTAATACAATCTATTAAAATCAAAATATTATTTCTTATTTAGTGGTGGTTAAGTTTTGCGAAAGCATTGAGCTCTGTGAGTTCAAAATGAAATTGGTTTTTCGGAAACTTTAGTAGAATCTTTTAAAAAGGAAATTTGTGTTTTGTATTTAAAAATTTTCAGAGTTGGAATCGGGGGGAAAGTAAATATTTTATAAATTAATATATGGATTTGGGGGCCTCTGGATAAAGTCCCGATTTGGCTAATCGATAATAAGGGCCTGCATTCGAGGGTATATAAGAAAGTATTGTGGAAATGTTAGAAAGCGTTTCATAATTTATGCATCACGCATGACTTTTGTTACTTGTTTATTTAACAAAATTTTTCTAAAATATATAATTATTTTCATATTTTAAGTGAAACAGAACTCTTGTAAGTAAGAGTTGGGTTGGGTTGATTTTTGACGGCCAATTATCTACACGAGGGATATAGGCCCGAGGGGAAGTGCCTTCCGTGAAGGTCTTTCTAAGGGAACCTAATCCGTATTAACGCATGGAAATCCACGGTTCGAAGAAAACCACGAAAACTCCGAACTATTAGGCCGACGGGCGCGATTGGGTTCGAACCCAGCACCTCCCGTCTACCAGCTTCGAGAGCAGAACCTCTCAGCCACTGGTGGGGCTCTTGTAAGTAAGAAATTTTCTTCATTATTAGCATACATAAAAAAAGAAAGTAAAAATTTTAATTTTCCGAACAAAAACTTTAAAAATACGGATGTATTCCAAGACCATGGGGGCTGTAGTTATATAACTTTATCAACTTTTTTGTAAATATAGACCTCCTCCCTCCCCTTACGATATCTTGTGTTATCATCTCATGAATCTCCCCCCCCCCTCCCCTCCCTAATGATATCGTTATCAATGTCTAAAAATTATTTTGCTTCTTGCAATTGTTTGCTTTTGCTTGCAGTGATATACAGATATAGTCATACATTTGTCATGCGTGTACTTTATCGATTCAAATAAAGAGAAGTGAATAAAAGATCACAGTTATATATAAATAACTTTATATCAAAAAACAAAAGAAATACCTACCATTTGAAAATATTTAATAATAGCTTTTTTACATAATGCATTCAACAATAATATTTCTTCTGTTACTTGCACCCGCAAAGTGGAGTGAGGAGGCAGGCAAAACTTCTATCAACCAAACTGGTGGATAACATTCTTTCGCTTACCTTTACTAGTGGATAGAATAGTTTACGGATTAATTTTGAATAACTCGAATTTAAATTAGGGAAAAGAAATATGAATAATATGACAAAAGATAGAGACTTAACAGAATTCAATTCACGATTCAATTTTAAAACAAAAACTGCGAGTTGTCATTATTAGAATTTAGAATGAAGGTTAAATTTGCGTTACTTACCCCATTTTTCCAGAAATTCAGGCAGACACTGACAAAAGAATGGCAGAAGTATAAACGCACATTTTTTATTATACAGATGACACTAAACATCGACGAAAATCTCAATTTGAATAAGCATTTTCAATACTACATAGTATGCTTGTATGCAGGATGAGAATTATAGTTACGAAGAATAAAAATGGCCATAACATCGACCAACGTGGGTGAGTTGAATTAAACACCTTTGAATGTTGACTTATTCTTGACTAGACTTGCGGTAAAGGAATACAGGTAAATATCTAACATCACGCCGAATAATTAATTCATCGAATCAAACGAGTAAAAGAATGCACATACGTTCACTATCAACATTCGAATCCAGACTGTTTTGGGTTTTTAGATTGTACCTGTAGAGGCTGACGTCACGCTTTTACGTCAGTTGCTCGGTTGCCTAGGTAACGAGTTTTTTCACTGGCAGTATGATCGTCCATAACCTCCGGGGGCCGGCGTGGACTTCAGGTAAAGCAGCAATCTGCTGAATCGGACGCTTGAATGTGCCTTCACCGGTACGGATAGTCACAACTCTGACAACACCGTCCGCACCAGGATGGATGTTTTCGACCAGAGCTAACTTCCAATGAGTTGGATGAATTGAAGATTCTTTTACTAAAACTAGTTGACCAATCTTGATAATATGATTGCCCCTTTTCCATTTATGCCTTAAGGACAATGTTTGGAGATAATCTTTAGTCCAGCGTTGCCAGAAATTATCTCGAATACACAGTTTCCACCTGGAAGAGAGACTAATACATGGATTATTATGAGATGACATGTCAGGTAAAGCAAGTAATGGATCACCAATAAGGAAATGTCCGGGAGTTAAAACTGATAAGTCATTAGGGTCTGTTGATAAAAGGAATAAGTGGACGAGAATTTATACAGGCTTCAATAAGGCATAGGGTTGTGGATAGTTCCTCAAAAGTCTAAAGAGTACCTTGGCATGATTTGGTTAGATGCCGTTTGGCTAGCTTTATGGAAGACTCCCATAGTCCTCCAAAGTTTGGACCATAAGGAGGTATGAAATGCCAAATAATTTGGCGTTGTGCGCAAAAGTCTTGGACTTTTGATTCTTTGATAATTAGGAACAGTTTTTTAAGATATGAGGCTGCACCAACGAATGCTTTACCATTATCTGAATAAATGTCTGTTGGATGTCCTCGGCGTGATATGAAACGCTGTAAAGTGCATATAAAGGCTTCGGTGGTAAGTTCTGAAACTAATTCAATGTGTACTGCTTTGGTACACATGCATATAAAAAGACAGATATAGGATTTAAAAGTAGTTGACTTCCGTTTATGTTGGCATTTTGTGTTGATTGGTCCTGCAAAATCAATCCCGGTGCGCTGGAACGCTCTGCAAGGATTAATTCGTGAAGAGGGCAAGTCACCCATGAGTTGAGTAAGCGGCTGGGCAGAAATTCGAATGCAACGACTGCACTTTCTTAATTCTTTCTTAACTGTTGATTTGCCATCCGGAATTCAAACATTTTGACGAATTAAGGAAAGAACTTGATCAGGACCCGCATGCAGACTATAGAGATGGAAGTACCTGATAATAGCTTCTGTTAAGGGATGGGTTTTAGGGATAAGTATTGGATGTTTGGAATCGAATGACATGGTGTTGTGTTTGCTGAGGCGTCCACCAACTCTCAAAATATTATCTGCGTCGAGAAAGATGTTTAAAGAAAGCAATTTACAGGATGTTGGTAGTGGTTTGTGTTGTTTAAGTAGATTAATTTCATCAGAAAAGGCTGACTGTTGTAACCACTTGACGACAGTTTTACAAGCGTTGCTAAGTTCAACTGCATTTAATGGCCCTTTCCTTTTTAAATGGAATTTTGTGTTGTAGGCGAATCTTTGAATACAAGCAACTACTCGGATTACTTTTAGATATGAAGAAAATCTGGTGAGAATGTCTACATCGGTTTCTAGTTGATTTATTAAACAAGAACTTTCGGTGGGTAAAGACTCAACTGCAATGTTTGAAGTTGGAGATGGATCATCAATGAACGGATTAGAAGACTTGTAAAGCCAAGTAGGCCCAGACCACCAACATTCGCAGTCTTTTAATTCATAGGGATAGAGACCACGTGTTGCACAATCTGCTGGATTATGTTTACCAGGTATATGATGCCAATTTTCTATTGAGGTCAAATCTCTCTTGGCACGGTGATCTCTCTTGATTTTATTGGCACGGTGAAGCACGAATTGGTTGCCTTTGGTTGGAGGTTTCAAAATCCAGCTTAATGTAATGGTTGAATCGGTCCGCAAGAATGTTTCGTGGAGAGCGTTAGGTAATGCATCTTGCACAACTTGAATAAGGTTTGCTAGCAAAAGAGCTGAAGATAGCTCTAACCTTGGCAATGTTATTGCACTGGCGGGCGCTATTCTAGTTTTAGCAGCGACTAGTATTACCGTGACAGGATTAAAGGTTTTTATATAGGCAACCGCAGCGTATGCACGTATAGAGGCATCACAGAAACTATGGAGTTCGAAAGGTGATGATGTGCTGAAATTCATAAATCGTGGAATGTGCATAGAATTAAAAGCATTTATTTCAGAATGGAATCTATTCCACGTCTCTAGAATAACTGAGGGAACAGGATCATCCCACATCAAGTCTGCCTTTCACAATTCTTGCAATAACATTTTCAACATAACAATGGAAAGTGACAAAATGCCCAAAGGATCAAAAATACGCGCGATTATTGATAATAATTGCCGTTTAGTTTGTACATTAGGCTTTTTTACAACTTGTACACGTAGTGAATCTGTTTCCCTGTTCCACTCTAGTCCGAGAATCCTGTGGGATGAATCAGGATTTAAAGAATGTGTTAAGCTGCTTGCCTTTAAGGAATCTGGCAAATGTTCAATAGCAAGGGGTTCGTTGGAGGCCCATTTTCTCAGTTGGAAACCACCGCTTTGAAATAAACTTTGGAGATCACCAATGAGAGATTGAGCAGATTCAACAGACTCTGTACCACCTAAAAAGTCATCAACATACATATGGGTTTCTGTTATACTGGCCGCAATAGGAAAATTAATTTTCTCATCATCGCATAATTAACTAATAGTTCGTAGAGCTAAGAATGGAGCACAAGAAGTTCCATAAGTAACAGTTTTTAGTAGGTACACCAGCAACGGATCAGAGGGCTCTTTTCGCCAGAAAATTCGTTGTAAATGGGTGTCTTCCTCGGAAACTAGGATTTGACATGAAAATCAAATTTCAAATTGATTGCTTAAAAGGCGCAAAGGCCAACATAGTGAAAAAGATTCCAAGCCGGTACTCGAACCCGGGCCGTCAGTATAGCGCACTGACGTTCTACCGACTAAACCACTTAGAACGATACCTAGCTCGGAAAATTTCTCACTACACTCTCAATTTCACACCGAGCTAGGTATCGTTCCAAGTGGTTTAGTCGGTAGAACGTCAGTGCGCTATACTGATGGCCCGGGTTCGAGTCCCGGCTTGGAATCTTTTTCACTATGTTGGCCTTTGCGCCTTTTAAGCAATCACTTTGAAATTTGATTTTCATTTGAAATATTGTATGCAGGGCGAATTTTTCTCTATGGAATAATTTCCATGTATTAATATAGAATTTGACGGTACATCTTTTCGATGTCTGCTGATAAAGCAACTTTATGCAGTCTAAACTTGATTAAGTTACCAAAAATACTGGTTTGTAATTTTGGCCCTTTAAGGAGGACCGAATAAGGGATTGGCCATGAGACGTCTTGGCCGACACATTGAAAACAACTCTTAATTTTGTTGTGGAACTGTTCTGATTTATAACAGCATGATGAGGTAAAAAATAGTTAGGTTTAATGTTTAAGTCCTCAGCTTTTAACAATTCCATGTAGCCGAGTTCGCGATATTCATCCATAAAAGCAATGTACTGCTTTTTTAAAGTAGAATTTCTTGAAAGTCTAGTTTCCAACGCGTAAAATGTTTTCAAAGCTTGTGCAGTACTATCTCCCAATTCAAAGTTTTTCATGAGAGGCAATTTAACAATATACCTACCTTCAGAATTACGGTGAGTAGAATCGTGATAGATTATTTCAGCAGCATCTGGCTTAGTAAACTCCTTAGATTGAGGAACAGACCCTGAGTTGAAAAAATCAGTCAAGTCTACTGAATGGCAGACCACGGTCGTGGCCGGTTTAGACGAATAGGGTACTGGACCACTTAGAATATATCCCAGCTGAGTTGGAATTGCAACGGTTTCACCAGATTGTCCAAAAATGGGTGACCCTAATAACAGATGTGCAAAAACATCTGCTCCTAGCAGAATGTCGATTCACTTGGAGATATGAAACTCAGGATCAGCCAGTTGTAAGTTTGTCATGTGCGGCCATGAATGCCTTTCAAGCCTGAAGTTAGGGAGTGGGGTAGTAACCTGATTGACTACAAGGGCTTTTAAAGAATTGTAATTATTTTCAAAATATGGCGAGTAATTAAATTCAGTGAAATTTAGGCAGGTTTCAGCCGAAATGCCATTTATACCTACAAGCCTATGGTTCGTTCTGCCAACAGGCAAATTCAATCTTTCTACACAATTTTTTGAGATTAAAGAATTTTGAGAAGCATTGTCAATAAGTGCTCTGCACTGAATAACATTACCTGTGCTAGATTTTACATTAATAAGTGCGGTAGATAATAAAACATTATAATTCTGCAAAGATGAATGACACTCCGCACTATTAGAAACAGAAATTTCTGGTGCATTATCATTAACAAACTCTCTATTAGTTTGACTAGTCGTATACACATGTAATAATGTATGATGCCTTTTGGAACACTTTTTGCATTTAACATTAATTCTACACTGCCCTACTTGATGGTTCTTTCTAAGACAATTTTCACATAATTTGTTTAATTGAACGATTTTCCACCTCTCCTTCACTGGTTTTGAATTAAATACAGGACATTTGAATAACGCATGGCTTTCGTTACATAATAGGCAGTTATTACCATTCCTAACAAACGCGCTGTTCATTACGTTGGTTTTGACTCGACTAGCATCTAGAGGCTTTTTTGCGAAATTGAATTTAGACTCTACTTTAGTGCATTTTGACTCCTCTACACTTCGAGCTTCCCGCTCAATAAATTTTCGAAATATATCCATATCCGGTATTTTATCATTGTCTGACAACAATTCCTATCTTTGTTTGAGAGGTTGATCTAACTTATTCAACATGAAATTTATTAACATTAAATCACTCAAAGCATTAGATTCTAATCCCAAAATTTTCAAATTCCGAATTGCTTCATTACTTGTATCTAGCAATTCCAACAAGGATTTTGAATTATTAGCTTTAATAATCTTTATCGAAAATATTTTATTTATTTGACTTAAAGCCAACTGTCTTTTATTTTCATATCTTTGATTTAACAAATCCCAACACTGCACTAAATTTTCTGCTTTTAAAGAAAATCCTCGAATTAATTTTGCGGCATTTCCGCGAACAGAAGAATGCAAATATTGTAATTTCTCAATATCAGATAAATTTTCATTCCCCAAAATCGTAGACTGAAATAATTCTTTAAACGAAATCCATTGTTCCGAGTCGCCATAAAAATGGGGCAAATCGAATTTCGGTAATTTCACCTGCGAATAATTCTGTTTATTTTGAGTTTCTACACGAATTTCAGTCGGAGAATCAGCTTTGGTTTTCTCTTCTAAATCGACTAATAAATCACAAATGAGTTCCTGATACTTCAAAAAAGTATCCAAATTATCATTATTTTCTTTCGGCGAAAGTTTGTCAAATGCTTGCGCAAGAGTGACTTCATAAGAAGATATTTTCGATTTCAAAACTAATTTTTGCCTGCTCACTTGAATTCGAAATCTGAACTTTATTCTTAATTATATCTATTTCCTTACAAATTCGCTCAAAATGAAGTTCCTGTTTTGTTTGTTTAGTCATTTTTAATAATTACAAATAAACAATATAAGAACTGAATAAAATTATAAAAATACGTAATTCACACAATGTCATACAAAATGCACCATAATATACAAAATATAAAAAACAAACATCAATTAAATAAATAAACACAACCGTTTTTACTTTTTTTTTTTTTTTTTTTTTTTTACGTTTAGCACAGATAAATTAATTGACAGCTACGACTTAAGAATAGATTCCATCGTAGCTCCTGGCTCGATACGGACCAAAAATTTATGGATAGAATAGTTTACGGATTAATTTTGAATAACTCGAATTTAAATTAGGGTAAAGAAATAGGAATAATATGACAAAAGATAGAGACTTAACAGAATTCAATTCAGATTCGATTTTAAAACAAAAACTGCGAGTTGTCATTATTAGAATTTAGAGTGAAGGTTAAATTTGCGTTACTTACCCCATTTTCCCAGAAATTCAGGCAGACACTGAAAAAAGAATGGCAGAAGTATAAACGCACATTTTTTATTATACAGATGACACTAAACATCGACGAAAATCTCAATTTGAATAAGAATTTTCAATAATACATAGTATGCTTGTATGCAGGATGAGAATTATAGTTACGAAGAATAAAAATGGCCATAACATCGACCAACGTGGGTGAGTTGAATTAAACACCTTTGAATGTTGACTTATTCTTGACTAGACTTGCGGTAAAGGAATACAGGTAAATATCTAACATCACGCCGAATAATTAATTCGTCGAATTAAACGAGTAAAAGAATGCACGTACGTTCACTATCAACATTCGAATCCAGACTGTTTTGGGTTTTAGATTGTACCTGTAGAGGCTGACGTCACGCTTTTACGTCAGTTGCTCGGTTGCCTAGGTAACGAGTTTTTTCACTCGCAGTACGATCGTCCATAACTAAACAAAATGTTGGCAGCTATCGTGAAATATAATCTCCAAACAAGGACATTAAAACAATCAAGCTAAGTAAATTGTTTTTCATGTGTCAAATGTGATTTATAAAAGTAATTATCAAAAGTGTTTATGATCTGAAGGAAGGAAGTGAAAGTGAAAAGTGATTGCACAATCGTAAACAGACATTTTATTATAAACATTTCACGATACTCAAGAACTATAGACATTGATAGACTCTTATTTTAAATTACTATAAATATAAATATTGATACAAATAATTTGTTATTCTGATTTATGGCACTAATTTCCTGTTTTTTATTGCTGAAAATATTTTATACATGTTTTCTCTATTTTCACTTGTATCTCAGGCTCTCCAACGGAGAGATGTATATCTTAAAGCTTTTATTAAATATTAATTTTCTCTCTATTTAAAAGTTTCCGGACACATTTAAGATCTACAAGTCACACAAAAAACATGTGTCTTTTAAATGACATGAATATCACACGATCACTAGATGTGGATAAATCAGAAATATAGGAGAAGATCAAGACATAATTACCCTTACCGACGTGTGTTACCAGAGATGATATACGGATATACATAAATACAAGATAAGCCCAATTTATCTTACCTATGTTTGTTTTATATTGAGAAATAGATAATTTATTTTTTGAGAATAAAACCGAACATCACGCAATTACTGATAGCAAAGTTTAAATATTGCTATCACAAAACAAGTATCATTTCAAATATACTTCGGAAGAAGTCTCTCGAACAGCAGATTATATGTGCATGCGCTATGATAGAAGGATGGGAATGCCAAACTTTCGAGTATTCCACATTTTGAAAATAAATAATTTTATAATGCTTTAATGATTTTAATAATAACTTTTTAAAAATAGATAACAGACAAAAAAAATAGATATCCGACCATTTTGATGTAAAAATGATGCAAGTTACAAATAAAAAGAGAAAATTTTAGTTGGATCAAAAATGATAACGACGATATGAAACGAATACCCCCCCCCACCCCCTAGAGATATCTTACGATATCATGTACCAGACTCCCCCCCCCCCCCTCCAAAAAAAAGTGATAATGTTATATATGCACAGCACCATAGATTTAAGATTGATAATAAGCTTTAACTTGGTGCTGTTATCAGTTTTCCTCTTATGATGAATCAAACAGCGCAAAAGACATCTTCTCCTAAAACATTGTCATAAAAACGCTGAAAGTGCTTGATTAAAACTATTTAAAAATAAAATTATGGAAATTTCTTGTTGTTGCTAATATTTGGTATTTGTGAGAAATGCTTTTATAAACTGGCACCTATTTTTATTTATTTTTTTTATTTAAATTTTTAATCTGTATCTCTCTATTAAAAAAAAAAAAAAAGGTTATTAACGCTCACCGCCGGGGCCGCTGCCCTAAATGAATTTTTTTTTTTTTACCGGGGGTTTTTCTTTGCTAATATTAAGAAAACTACTGCGTACAAAAATAAGAATATTGGTAGTATTATAGAGAAATATTTGATAAACATGCTGAAGTAGGTTGTTAGGTTGCTTTTAAATCGAAGCATTATTTTGAGAGCTGTTAATTATTAAAGTTGGTCAAAATCGTTTCATTAAAAAAGTTTTATAGGAGCAGAAACTATAAGCAGTAATTTAATTATTTTTTCTAACGATATACATTACAAACTTGCGGTGCGCAGACTGCATTTAATTTTTTTTATTTGACTAAATTTTTGAGTGCTTTTATTATTATTTTTTTATTTTTTACTCATATTTTCAACATTTCAAGTTATATTTTTTTCATATTTTAGAAAAAAATATTTTAAATTGTTTCCAATTGTAAAAACAGTGTAATAACAGTTTTAAGTGCTCAAGTGAAACAAAACTCTTGTAAGTAAGAATTTAATATTTGAAACAAAATTAACTCGTATTTTAAAAACATTTTACCAAATAAAAAAGAAATAAACATCCTTCATTATTAGCATACAGAATAAAAGAAGGTAAAGATTTTAATTTTCTGAGCAGAAACTTTACAAATACGAATGCATTCCAAGCCCATAGGTTTAAGATTTGATAACAAACTTCAACTCGCTGCTGTTATCAGAATTAATCTTGCCTGTAAAACGCTTTTCACGGCATAATGAATGAAACAGCGCAAAAGCCATCTTCTCCCAAAACATTGCCATAAAAAAGCTGAAAGCGCTTGATTAAAACTATTTAAAAATAAAATTATGGAAATTTCTTGTTGTTGTTAATATTTAGTATTTGTGAGAAATACTTTTATTAACTGGCACCTTTTATTTTTTAATTTAAATTTTTAATATGTTTCTCTATATTCTAAAGAAAAGTAAACAACTCTGTCACTGCCGGGGCCGCTGCCGTAAATGATTTTTTTTTTTTTTTTTTTTTTGACCGGAGGTCTTTGTTCGCTAATATTAAGAAAACTACTGCATACAAAAATAATAAAATTGGTAGTATTATAGAGAAATATTTGATAAACATGCTGAAGTAGGTTGTTTTAAAATCGAAGCATTATTTTGAGAGCTATTAATTATTAAAGTTGGTCAAAATAGCTCCATTCAAAAAGTTTTATAGGAGCAGAAACTATAAACAGGAATTTAATTTTTTTTTCTAACGATATACATTACAAACTTGCGGTGTGCAGACTGCATTTAATTTTTTTTTTATTTGACTAAATTTTTGTGTGTTTTTATTATTTATTTTATTTTTTATTCATATTTTCAACATTTCAAGATATATTTTTTTTTCATATTTTAGAAAAAAATATATTTTAAATTGTTTCCAATTGTAAAAACAGTGTAATAACAGTTTTAAGTGCTCAAGTGAAACAAAACTCTTGTAAGTAAGAAATTTTAATATTTGAAACAAAACTCTTGTAAGTAAGAAATTTTAATATTTGAAACAAAATTAACTCGTATTTTAAAAACATTTTACCAAATAAAAAAGAAATATACATCCTTCATTATTAGCATACAGAAAAAAGAAGGTAAAAGTTTTAATTTTCCGAGCAGAAACTTTACAAATACGGATGTATTCCAAGCCCATAGGTTTAAGATTGATAACAAGCTTCAACTCGCTGCTGTTATCAGAATTAATCTTGCCTGTAAAACGCTTTTCACGGCATGATGAATCAAACAGCGCAAAAGCCACCTTCTCCCAAAACATTGTCATAAAAACGCTGAAAGCGCTTGATTAAAACTATTTAAAAATAAAATTATGGCAATTTCTTGTTGTTGCTAATATTTGGTATTTGTGAGAAATACTTTTATAAACTGGCACCTGTTTTTGAAATTTAAATTTTTAATCTGTATCTCTCTATTCTAAAAAAAGTAATTAACTCTGTCACCGCCGGGGCCGCTGTCGTAAATGATTTTTTTTTTTTTTTTTTTTTTTTTTGGCTAATATTGAGAAAACTACTGCATACAAAAATATGAAAATTGGTAGTATTATAGGAAAATATTTGATAAACACGCTGAAGTAGGTAGTTTTTAAATCGAATAATTATTTTGAGAGCTATTAATTGTTAAATTTGGTCAAAATCGCTCCATTAAAAAAGTTTTATAGGAGCACAAACTATAAATAGGAATTTAATTATTTTTTCTAACGATATACATTACAAACTAGCGGTGTGCAAACTACATTTTTTTTTATTTGACTAATTTTTTGAGGTTTTTTTTTTTAGATTTTCAACATTCAAGATACATTTTTTTTCATATTTTAGAAAAAATATTTTAAATTGTTGCCAATTGTAAAAACAGCGCAAAGAATAATGTTTACTTTCAATTAAAATTTATTTACACGTGAATGTTTTCTTAACTTTAAAATTAAAATTAAATAATTACGTGTTAAAAGCAAGAAAATATTGAAAATTACGTCATAAAAATCGCATTTAAACGTGAATATTAAAAGAGAAAGAAAACTTTAAAATAATAAATTCATTAATATGCGTTAAAAGCAGTAAATGGGTGAAATTATGTTACATTTAAAATAACCAAATAATAATGTTGCCAAACAGTTTAAATTTAAAAATACATTTACTTTAGACAATTTCTTTCATGTTTCGAGATGATCTTTTTAACTATAGTTGCCAATTCTTGCCAATTCTTCCAAGTTGCCAATATAGCGCAAATAATAATATTTCCTTTCTAACAACAAAAGATTTTACTCGTGAACATTAACCTTTTGCACTCCACGCGAGAATTTCAATCACACCAGCAACTCCACGCCATTCTTACATATTTGAAATAATATGTGGGGAACACCATAAAAGCATGTTTATTTGTTGTATGTTCATTTGTTGTTTACCGTGTGGTTTTCAGTGGATTTATGGTTAAACTTAGTCTGTCACCGTATAGTGGAGTGCAAAAGGTTAAAAAGAGAAAGAAAACTTTGGTAAAAATTACGTCAGATTTAAAACTATACATTTAAAATTTCTTATTAAATTTTTTTTCTTGTAACGTTGTTAAAAAATATCGGGAGGCAAAGACTCTGTTTATTTAGTTCACTTTATATTAGCTTTTTTTTTTTTCGACTGTTTAACTGATCTTATTTAGTCAAACACGAAAACAGCCATTAGACGTCTTAACATCATCTGATTCGGCCTAAAATTCCCCAATGAAAGGGAAATTAACAGAAACCCTTTTACAGGGAGATCGGCAGTGGTTTTTTAATTATAATTCAATCTCCCGTAATATTTTTAAAGGTGATCAAATTAACATGTTTTTAGAGTCTGTGGTGTCTGAATGGGTACTGGCTAGCGTAGTTCGTAGGGGTTATAACACCCCTCTCCCCCAGTAGAAGGAATAATGGACATAAATGACTAATGTTTATGTGCAGGAAACAATATGCATGTTGTATAATTCTGAATATTTTTAATCTATAGTTTAAGAGCATTTGTTGTTATTGCTGTTGTGGGCCATTTTCACAAAGTTAATTGGATAAAAATGTAAATAAATTCGTGACATTTTTTACAGCTTACAACCATTTACTGCAAAGCTAATCGCTTTTTCCAAAGGGAAAATTTTTGGGAGATAAGCATAGCACTGTTACGAAATGGCTTTAACGAAATACTGCAGGATAATAAAGCTGTAGGGGAGATGGGGGCACATGTGAACAGGGGGCAGATGTGAACATCGCAGTTTTTCAATAGTTATTATAAGTTTTTTTATTTGAAAAAAATTACCAAAGATGGCAGCACCTGTGCATTGGTAAAAATTTTTTGAAGCTTTTTGACATTTTGTTTGTCTTCAGTAGATAAAACACTGTTTGTAGATGTCAAATGTAAAATGTCGGTTTCAACTTTGGTAAGTGATAAAGTTTATTTATTTAGTTAGTTATTCGAATTTTAATGTTTTAGCATATACTATGACTACTATTGAATATTTTGGATAAAGTTGTTTTGTTCCCTAAAATTGATAAATGTTAATTATTTATCAATTTAACTCTAGCAGCCATGTGGGGCACTTGTGAACAGACTAGTTGGGGCAGATACGAACAGTTCGCAAAAATCAAAATATTTCTCTATTGTGCGAATAGAAAGAATTGATAATGATAAAATGTATGTTAAATTCCTGAGAATTAATCTCAGATCCAATTCATATAATTTCCCTGAAATAGTAGGCATTTCTGTCATACAAAAAGTGATATTGTATTGAAACTTCCACTCCCAAATTTGTCAGGAAGTACACAAAGATCAAGAAGCTCATTTGAGTTCAATTATAATTTAAATAAATTCAATGTTTCCTAAAATGCAATAAGTGTTATGTACTATTTTAGTAAACGGTTTAAAACAATATTTTTTATGCATTGTTAATACAAAGAATATTATGACAAACAACTTTGTATTTGTTTTTCTTTTCATTTGTCTCAAACTTAGTGATGGCTTACTTCCATTTCTCAAACAACAGCTATGAATAGGATAATTTGAATGGCAATGGATATCAGTAACATTCTTAAAATGTAAAATTTTAAAACTGATAACTAATATAATTCTTGGGTATGGTGTCAGAACAGCTTTATATATATTTAGTTTCATTTTAAAATCTCTTGTTTAAACATATCACCCAGAAACTAGAAAAAAAATATTTTTTATTTTATTTATGATGAATTTAACTGATAATATAAATAATGGTTATGATAACAAATTAATAACAGGAGAAAAAGCATGCCAAAGGATATTTTTTCCTTGTGTTCACATGTGCCCCACGAGTGTTCACAACTACCCCGCTGATGGGGCACATGTGAACAATTTTTTGAATTTATAAAACTATTAAAAAATGTAAGAAAAACTATACAGGTGATTAAAAAAAAATTTCCATGTGTAAAAGAAAGTTCTGTTTACTATACTGACTAGTTTTTATTTATAAGAATTAATCCAATTATGAGAAAAAGCTATATTTATGCGAACTGTTCACATGTGCCCCCATCTCCCCTAAATCTTTCTTTGACAGTTGAATAACGATTATAAAATGTTTGTGGGACAAAAAGAATATGATTTTGGCGTATGATTAAAGAACATCTCATTTAAACTGATAAAAAAGATTGTGCAATAAAAATATAAACACGACATAGGAAAAAAATCTTTTAATTGAATTAAAATGACGAAGTCGTCATTCGCAAGGGGTTAACTTGTTGCTCTTAAGGCTGTTCTCAAATCAAAAAGGACAACTTCCTGACATAAGTTTTAATTTATTTTTGTTCGAAAATGCATGAAACTAGCTGGTGTTGTTGTTCAGAAACTATGTCATCGAGCTGTTTTTTCCATTTTTTTGCAAACCCAATAGATCTTTCAGAAAATAGTTTCAAAATGGACATTTTGAACCGAATTTCCGCACGAAAGTAGAAAAATCACTCAAGAGCGGACGAAAAACGGGTTTGTTACGTGATCGAAATTGCTTATAACTCAATGGGTAATTGATTGATCAAAAAATGGGAAAAACAGTTCAATTCCAAATCGCTTCCATGGCCAGGCTTTCCAATTTTATATCTTTCCGTTAAAAAATGAATTACTAAATGTGTCAGAATGTTTTGCGCTCGTTGAGCAGAGCAGTTAAGAACTACCTTAACAGAATGCTTCTTGCCTGTAAAACGCTTTTCACGGCATGATGAATCAAGCAGCGCAAAAGCCAACTTCTCCCAATATCGCCATAAAAAAGCTGAAAGTGCTTGATTAAAACTATTTAAATATAAAATTATGGAGATTTCTCGTTGTTGTTAACATTTAGTAATTGTGAGAAATACTTTTAAAAAATGGTACCCTTTTTTTTAATTAAAATTTTGAATCTGCATCTCTCTGTTCTAAAAAAAAAAAAAAGTAACTAACGGAAACACCGCCGCTGCTGTAAATGATTTTTTTTTGTAACTGGATGTCTTTCTTCGCTAATATCAAGAAAACTACTGCATACAAAAGTATGAAAATAGGTGCTATTATAAGGAAATTATTGATAAATACGCTGAAGCAGACAGTTTTTAAATCAAAAAATTATTTTAAGATGTCCGTATCCATAAATACACAAAATAAAAAAAAAATGTATGAAAAAACATTCTTTACAATTCCTTTTTCCCCGATTTTTTTTTCTCTAAGTAGAAGAAGTATATCAGTGGTTCAAGCTTGCTTCTTCTGAATATCAAAAAATATATAATTTTAATATCAATATAACATGTTAGTTCAGCTATCACTAGAGATTCGATATTTTTTACCTTCATGTGGATAAAAAATTAATTATTTGATTAGACAAAGAAAGAAATTGATTATTATAATATTACTATCTTGTTGATTGATTAATCTTTTATGTTATAATATATTCCTGGGTTCAGCTTGGAAGAGACACCCCGCGTTTTTAATTAAACGAGTTGGAACCCGTCGAAATTCGACAAATTAAAATGTTTAGAATAAAACTGTTAGATCGAATTTATAATAAACCTACAAAAATAATTACAATAAAAAATTCATCATGCATTGGTTGTCTAACTCTTAAAACAAATAATGTTTTTAACCTAAAATTACCAAAATATTATTTCCACAAATTTCAACTACTTAAATTATTGAAAAATTAAACTGTATTAGAATACGTAATCAAGATGAGTGATTATGTTGAAGTTATCGAATGAGGCTCTTATGTTTGTTTTTACGGGATGAAAAATCAGTAAAAAGATTTTTGCTTTGTCACATCATAAAATTTCCCCCCATAAAATCTAAACTGTATGTTATTTTCACATCCTCAACATTTACATACGCACCACTCAAATTCACAATTTAAAAGTATTTTAACGCGCAATACATTATTAATGAATGTATTTCCAAACTTAAAGTCACGTTTGTCCGATACAGCTTTTCATGTGAACATTCACACAAACGTTAAGTTCTAATATCGGTACCCGCGAACATTTACCATTCAGAAATTTGCCTTTAGTTGCCATAGTATTCGCCATTTAGTATCGGTAAAATATTTAGTTTTATCAAAGTAAATGATCATTTTGTTTCAAATATGTCACCATTTTTACTCACTGAATCATTTTGCCTAGCCTCTCAAACTCAGCCTCAGCGTAATGTAAAAATATTGAAATATCTACTTCAATCTTTTGATTTATAAAGAAGAACGCGTGTTTTTTTTTTTTTTTTTTTTTTTAAATGGCTGACGTCATTTTCTGTTCAAAAATGAGAAAAAAGTTACTTTTATTTGTAATGTGAAAATGACATCAATAAGGAATAAAAATAATCAATAAAAATAAATTATCTTTACTTTTAATAGAAATGGAGTACTTCAATTGCCACAATTACAAAATTGGTACTAAAACTATAAAAAATTTAATACCTCAAAAATAAATTGAGATAGACTTTCAAACAAATTGCATTTAAAAGAACATTCTTTTTCCCTATACGACGGTGCAAAAATTGAAACTGAGCGATGTTTAGAAATTTAAAAAATTGCAGTAGCGAAAGTTGCAAAACCAAAATTTCATTTCTAATTTGAAAGTGTTGCCATTCGCAGAATGACGTATGCGTTACGCACAGATATGTTTGTCCTTTATAATATAGATAAGTGGATTGTACCTAAGTTTTATGGCATTTTTTCCCTCCTTGCAGTATATCAACACTTTTTTGTCGCAATTTGTGATCAACGTAATTATTGCATGTCCATTAGATTCTCTCTATCTCTCTCTGTCTCTCTCTACATTAGTAGCAATAACATTATTATTTTTTGAAGGAAAAAAAATCACCAATACAAAATCATTTATTAAAAACCGTAACCTCCTAGGGCCTAACCAATTTTTAGGTGAGATTCAAAAATGGATCATGTCAGTGCATTTGCAGATAAAAAGATAACATCTAATATCAAATAGTATGTCTTATCCCACGGGAAATAGCAAGAACAAAGCCCCGAACGATGCATCGTGACAAAGAAAATAAATGTCGCATCACTGACATGATATCTACCAATCATAACCTACGATCGTTTCGTTTCAACCAATGGCAGGATGGGTATCAACAAAAAGAGGTGGGGGGGGCGACATTTTTGCTGCATCACTTGATATTTTTCTTCGCTGTGGATTATGGGGAGGAGGCAGAGAAATAGAAAAGATCTGCGAGGACAAGATAGGAATAGCAGAATTGCTTTCGTGAGCAGTTTTCACGGGTATTTGCTATTTAGAGGGGTGATGTTATCATTAAATTAGAACTTCGGAGAAATAAAGTTAATTTTCGATAGCGGTGGTTCTCAAACTTTCAAATTCACTCTCTCACTATTTTAGACGTATTATTAAACAAAGCTGATCATTTATTGGTTGAATTTTTTATTTTAAAACCAGTTTTTGTACAGTTTTGAAACATACTTAAACTAAGCTATTCCAATTTTTTCGCAGTCTGTTCCAAATTACAATACAATTTGTGAATAAAAATAATGTAACTGATTCATCTCTATGCACAGGTATTTACTGTTTAGATAAAGGATACCGTGATCAAATGAGAACGCCAGAGGAATAACATGAATTTTCTCTATCAGTTGATTCGCAAACTTTCACATTCCATCTCTCACTATTCTAGACATATTATTACATAAAAATCTTTATTTATTATAGACATTTTTATTTCTAAAATCGTGTAAACAGTTTTGTAAGATACTTGAACTATTCTGCAATTTCTTTTTTTTTTTTCTTTTTTTCTTTTTTTTCCGCAGAATTCTGCGCATTTGTTCAGAATTCTGCGCATAATAATAATGTAACAGATTCATCTCTATACATGGGTATTTTCTGTTTAGAGGAAGGTTCTCATTATCAAGTTAGAACACCAAAAAAAATAACAAAAATTTTCTTTAGTAATCGTTCTCAAACTTTCTATTTCACTCGTTTACTATTCTAGATACATTATTACATGAATATGTCCATTTATTGTTTACAGTTTTAATATCTCTAACAGCAATAATATAATTTAAGGACTTGATAATAACAGGAATTTTCTCTAACAATGGTTCTCAAACTTTCACATTCACTCATTTACTATTCCAGATATATTAATACACAAAAATGCCCATTTATTATTGGCATTTTTTTTATTTTAAAATCAGTTTTTATACAGTTTTGCATGATATTTGAACTAAGCTGCTTTTTTTTTTTTTTTTCAGTCTGTTCAGAATTATGTTATCTGTGCATACAAATTATGTAACAGATTCATCTCTATGCACGCATATTTATTGTTTAGATAAATGATGTCGTGATCAAATTAGAAAGTCAGGGAAATAACATTAATTTCTCTATCAGTGATTCTCAGGATTTCTCATTCACTCGGTTACTGTTCTAAATATATTATTACATAAAGGTGTCTATTTTTATAGTTTACATTTTTAATTTTAAAATCAGTATTTATACAGTTTTATAAAATATTTAAACTAAGCAGCTCTATTATTTTTTCGCAGCCTGTTCAAAACTACATCATCTGTACATACAAATAGTGTAACTGATTCATCTACGAGTATTTTCTGTTTAGAAGGAATAGAGGAAGGATATCTCATAATCATGTTCATTTATTGTTTAAATTTTAAAATTGTGTATACAATTTTGTAAGATATTTGAACTAAACTGCTTCATTTTTTTCGTGGTCTGTTTAGAATTACATTAACACATTAACTGATTATCTGTGTTTGGAAATAATGCTTTTGATTCATCTCTTGCATGGTTATTTGCTACTTAGAGGTAGTATGTTATCATCAAATTAGAACGGCGGAACAATAACAGGAGTTTACTCTAGCCGTTGATTTTCAAAACTTTCACATTCACATTTTTGCTGTTCTTAACATATCATTATGTAAAGTTGAGTTTTTTTTTTTTTTTCTGCATCTTTAATGTAAAATTGTGTATATAGTTTTCTAAGATATTTGAAAAAAGCTTCTCCATTTGTTTTTGGCAATCTGTATGGGAATTACATTATCGATGCATACAGATAGCGTAGCTGATTTTCTTTCAACTCGTGTATTTTCTATTTAAAGTTGAGGTCTGCACGGGCCGGAATTGCAGGCCCGGCCCGAACTATCTTCCCAGTTCTCGGCCCAACCCGTACAAAAAGCAGTGAAAATAACCTTCATTTCTACCATCACGTAAGGTTTTTTTGCAAATCGTAAATTTCAAAGTTAAAAAGTAAAAAAAATAGCACAGATCTGATACTATAAAGGTTGCTGTGTTTTTAACTTTTGATAATTGGCTTTTTTACATTTTTTAATGCTGAATCCGAAAATGATCTTCATGTTTATCCATCACGTCAGTATTTTTCACAAATTGCAAATTTCAAAGTTAAAAAGTTAAAAGTGAACTCCCTACCCCCCGTCATTGGACTCCAGAGCTGTTTAGCTGTAAGAATCCGCAGTATAAGCCAAAAAATTTAATAAATTACTATGCAAAAAGTTTTACATCTATTTTATAGTATTAGATTTTCGCTTTTTTTTTCTTTTTAACTTTGAAATTGACGATTTACGAAAAATTCTGATGTGACGGTTAAAATTGAAGGTCAGTTTCAGATTCTCTGCTAAAAGGTACATAAAAACCTATTATCAAAATTTAAAAAATACAACCATCACATCTATTTTATAGTATAAAGTCTTCGCTATTTTTTTACTTTTTAACTTTGAAATGCGTGATTTGCAAAAAATCCTGACATGATGTTTAAAAAAAAGGTCATTTTCCGATTCAGCGCTAAAAAATACATAAAAATGAATTATAAATAATTAAAAAAAGACACAACCATCTCCTGTATTTTTCAGTATCAGATTTTTTTTTTTTTTTACCTTTGAAATTTACGATTTTCAAAAAATGCTGACGTGATGGTTGAAAATGAAGGTCATGTTCGGATTCAATGCTAAAAAATAGATAAAAATCAATTATTAAAAGTTTTAAAACACAACCACGCAGGCTGGTGTTATAATTAAACTTTCTTGTAATTTGTGTGCGCATGTGTGTGTGTGTGCCTTTTCCCACTACCCAATTTTAATGTAATTTGCTTTTCCACTAACCATAATCACTAAATAAAATTGCTATATCAATAAAGTGAAAATTAAGTAATTATCATTAGCTAATAAGAAATTCTGAGTACCACAAAATAATTCATTGACCTGAAAATTGTCTTCATTTTAATTTATACTCAGTCCCAGTAGTAAACGTCCACGCGTTGCCAACCGCAAAAGTGAAAAGACACGATAAAAAGAATGACGAACGTAACATTAAAACAAAAGGAACAAAAAAAGTGATCCGTCCAATGAAATAAAATATAACACCGTAACGGCGCAAAGAAAAAAGCCCCTCCCATCTCCCCACAGTGATGTAAGAGCGAAAAGCGACAAATTTGGGCCCCCCATTTTCCACGGGCCGCTGGGCCCTTTGCGTCGCCCTATTGACAATTCCTCACTCCAAGAAATGGATGGACGAAGCAGCCAGATGTTGTACAAGCTGAAAAGCACCAACGAATTTTGTCATCAAAGAGTAGAAATAAGGTCGCTGTTTAAATTCTTAGTACAGAGCAAAATGAGTCAAATTGTATTACTTTGTTCAAAATTACAAAATGTTAAAAAGGTAATCTTATTATATTTAAATTAATAGAATGTTGATTTTAAAATTTGGTAAGATAGAGTATAAAATATTTGCAACAAAAATAAAGACTTTGTCGATATTTTTTGGCGATTCCTTCCTCAGAATAAGAACACATAAACATCTGATGTGTTGTAAATTGTAAAAAATAATGTTACCAGCAACGAGGGGGGGGGGGGCATCAGAGGAAAGCCATTGCTTCTCTCTATTTTGAAATTTAATTAACTAAAGTTTCTTTATTTCTGAGGATTTTTTTTGTTGTTGTTGTTTTTGTTGTTAAGGGTTTTGTTCAAATCCAAAAGGGCAACTTTCTGACATAAGTTTTAATTTATTTTTGTTCGAAAATGCATGAAACTAGCTGGTGCTGTTGTGCAAAAACTATGTAATTGAGCTGGTTTCTTTTTTTTTTTCGTTTTTTTGAAAACGCAATAGATCTTTCAAAAAATAGTGTCAAAATGGACGTTTTGAACCGAATTTCCCCGTGAAGGAAGAAAGAGCACTCAAGAGCGGGCAAAAAACGTGTTTTTCACGTGATCGAAATCGCTTATAACTCAATAGGTAATTGATTGATCAAAAAAGAGAAAACACAGTTCAATTCCAAATCGCTTCCATGGCCAGGCTTTCCAATTTTATATCTTTCCGTTAAAAAATGAATTTGTAAATGTGTCAAAACGTTTTGCGCTTGTTGAGCAGAGCAGTTAAGAACAGCCTTAAGGTAAATTTTGTCCTTATTAAGCGATTTGAAAAAATTACACTCAGAGAAAAATTAACTAAGACTTTTTCGCCATGGAATCACTACCCTCTTAAAACTTTCGTGCAATGTAAGTTTATTTATTTATTTATTTAAGATAATGTGTTTAAAATTTAATTTAAACTGGAGGTTCAAGATAACAGAGCTTCTCTGATGAAAAAAAGAGGTATAATGAGATTAATATTTCTTATTTGTTAAATTTCTTTATTACTTTATGTTGATATTCTAAGAATTGGTTTGCACAAGAATCTGAAGAAAAAAACCTTCATTTAAACTACTTCATGTTTATATTAATCCTTTTAGTAATGCAGTTTAAAAAAATTGTAAGTAATCAAACAGTCAATAAAAAAGACCTTTAATTTTATTAAATTTACAATTTATTTATTTTAAAGTAGGATATTAATATATATATACATATATGTAATCCTTTTACACATTTAAAGCATTCATATTTTGCTCTGCTTTAATCTTGATAGACATTTTTTAAAATTTCTACCAAGATAAAATTCATTGGCGCCGGCAGAATGAAATCCAGAGAGGGGCAAAAGTTTGGAATACGTGCCTTGTGTCCACAACCTACAGACTTGGTGTTTTTTCGAAACTGCTTTTAAACGTTGTTTCTAAAATTGATCGCCAAACTGTAAGTCCAGAGTAGACTAAATTAAGAATTTTTAGTCAGAATTTCAGGTATTTAGAATTTTTAGTCATACTAAAAATCTTTAGCTCTTTTGCCCAACCCCAATGCAAAAAAATTTTTAAGCATATGAACATAAAAATGAATACAAAAATTTAACATTTGGGTATACCCCTAAACGTTTCTACTGGCTTTTTTCAACATGTAGAATTAAAATAGTTTTTCTTTTATTTTCGTCAGAGTGTGTGGGGGGAAGGGGAGGGCTACCACCTTGAAGTTTAAGATAATTTGTTAATGCAGGAACATAAAAATAAATAAATAAATAAATAAAAATAAAAATTTCATGTGGGTTCTCTCCCCCCTCCTCCAGAAGAAATGTCCTTTGTTTAGGTATAATGAGCCACTTATTATATCTTTTCATTCCAGATCAGGGTTGCTAGCTTGACATCCTTTTTAATTCAAAAATTTCCAAATTCATCCAAGGAATTCAAACTAGTAAATTTACTTTTTTTTTAATGACAGACATTTCGTAATTACATAAAATAAAAATTCTTCATTCAGAATATCTGGTACAAATTCAGAATTTTTGAATAAAATGATGGCCAAGCTGGCAACCCTGTTCCAGATACCTTTCTGATTACCGATTTCCCGAATTTGTCACTATATAGAATGTCAATGCTTCTTGAAACACATTATGATCCCAGGCTTATTTTTCCTGGGCAGAAAAATGGATCAGGGCTTATAATTCCTTTTTATGATCTCGATATGTCACGAAGTATTCGGCAATCATAAAAACGAGAAAAATTAATATCGCTAGAGAAAGATATTCTTAGGAGAAAGATATTGTGCCATCCTTACTTTTTACATTTTTATGATTTTTTCTCTCCTTTTTTTTTCTGTAGCCATATTTATTTTTACTTTCTTCTATATCTCTATATCCATAAAAAGAGTAAGTATTGGATTCGTGTAATTTTTCGATTTCTTGTTTTTGATAGATTTACACATTTTGGCATGCCCTGAATCAGATTTTCACAATGTTAGAGTAGATTTTTTTTCTTTAACCTTTAATTGATGTCACGCGGTCTCCCAGACCCCGCGACTCCCAGTTGTAAACACTTTTACAGCTTTTTACTTTTCTGTACTGAAGTTAAATAATATGAATAAAATACTTTTTTGATGCAATTTAATTCACATGCTCCTAAGAGAAGTACAACGATATTGTTAGGACAAAATTTAAGTAAATTCAACCATTTGAGTTATTTTCTTTATTCATTTTATTCGAGGGGTCTGAGTGACCGGATCACATCAGTTGTGTGACAAATTTTAGTCACATCAGTTAAAGGTTAAAACAGACTTAAGATACTTCACATTCAACTGAATTTTGCAGCACATATTTTATGAAATAAAAACAAAACAAAACTTATGCGATCTATGTTCGAAATTTGTTGTCTTAATGTGTGGTGTACCCGGCAAGGACGCCACTTTTAAATGCAGACATCACTAAAGATTAGATTTAAAACAATGTTTATTTAAATCTAATCGAACAGGGCAGTGATGAAACTTTGTAAATTTGGCCTACTCTATGTTACGCCTAACAATATTTTAGTCATTAAGGAAGGATTCTTTTTTTTACATTTTTCTAATTCTTTCTAATCTGTAGATTATCCTTGTAAAAGGATTTGGCCAAATTCGAATGTCTTATGTAGTTATTTAGTGCTTTAGCGCAACGCGACCATAGACTTATACTGTTTTGAAGCACTATAAACGTATTTTACGCAAAATCCCCTCTTTCAAACTAGTTGCAAACTAGTTTCAAACTAGCAGTTGAAAACCGCCTCAAGTAAAAAATGCAATACTTCCACAGGAAACAAATAGCAACTGTTCCGCTGATGATCACTAACAACTTCGAGAGCAAGCAATAATGTCGCTGTAAAATAAACGTTATAACAAAATCTCAAACTAGCTAAATATCATTTGGCTAATAACACGTGGTTGGTGATCAATTTTAATTCAACAGTAACTAAAACTCGATTTCTTACCAACTGGTAACTTCCTCGAGTCTGGACTCGGGGCACGTGGCAAGATAACTCCACAATGTGTAGACTGGAGTCACTTTGTAAGGAACCAGTAACTTTGCTACAAAGGCTCTCTAGTGGTTTGAAGGTGAACATGGTGTAAGACGTAACTCTAGTATAGAGGCACTCTAATTGTCCACGGTGCATTTTTAATTAGGAGTTCACGGTTCCGCGAGTTAGCAGTAACCGTATGCAAATTTATTTGCTCAGTCTGCCAGAATATAAATAGGGGAGCGAAAATATGTTAAGTGGTTAGTTGGTCAGTCGGTTAGTTGGTTAGTCAGTGCAGTTAGACGTTGGAGAAAGTGTGAGTTGGCGTAAATAGTTTTGGTCTGGAGAAACGGCCATGTACGGCTGGGGCTTAGCCTGGGAACAAGAACAGATTTAGAACGAGATGAAATCTAGACGTGGATTTGAAATGAACTCCGCCGTCGCAGCTCAAGCACGCTCCGGAGAAATGAAGTTACGTGAGTCAACTTTTGAGCTTTATATTTAATTAAGATTGTTTTATTGTTATCACTGAGTGAGGACGAAATTTATTAGATCTTGTCTGCCAACCCTTTGCCCGTTGTTGAATAAAATATCTGTATTTAAAGCTTATAAAACTCCTCATGAACTCCCACCACTATAAGTGCGCCACAACTTTACTTTACGGAAGGATTCGAGCCAAAATCCGCTGATACAACCTTCGCTCCTGCTTTTATACTCAGCAGATTGACCAACATAACTAAATTTGCATAAAATTACATCCTAACCGTAGATTTCGAAAGCCACAAATACTCTTTGGAATATTAAAGCAAAATAATGTACAAGTGTCGCTTTTACGCACACAGATTAGTATCGATAAAACAGTCACAATTGAAAAAGGTGGTGAAAGGTGTCTTCTGTTCCTACTGGATCTTCTAAGTACCTCTGGAGAAGAAGAAGAATTAGTTTTTAAAGATACAGTAGCATCAACAATGGAACAATTGGGCAATAGCTGTTGCACTCTTATGCAAAAAAAATGCATGAAAACAGAATTTATTACGATTATATATATTAAATTCAGTAATACGGAAATAATAGGACTCCCTCTTAAATAGGACGTCATCACCATGGCAACCTAGAAGCATTACCTATCATGGAATACTACTGAATTAATTACGCATGATAGGATTTTATGGAATTAAGAAAACTTGTATTAATATCTTTTTAAGTTTTGATTCGATTTTCATAAAATTTTAAATCATTCGATAAAATTCGTCAACAATTATATATATTAAATTTCAAACCATTCGGTTGGGTAGTTTTTGCGCTGTTATACGCAAACAGACAGACGGATCAGACTACGACTATACATGCTACGTATTTATATAATTACGAACGCATCAAATAAAAGATTTGAATTAAAATATTGCAGTGCTCTCTTTTGAAAAGAAGCTTTTGGAAGGTCTTTTTTACGTAGTAAATCACAAAATCATATTTCATGCACACATCCCCTTGATATCGTTTCAATAATTCAGACACGTTAATGAGATGAGTGAAAAGCCGCGTTTTGATGATTTGGGGTTGAAGGCTGCAGATGTTTCAGGATTTCTCACGCGAGACCAAAATATCACCCCGTTTTGCTTCTGTGCCTGTATGGGTAGAGGAGAAATTTTTTTGGGAGAAAACTGGAGCAAGTCGCACATATTTATTTATAATTCATGACCATAAAGCATAAAGGCTTCTTCATCAGAAGAAAAACAGTCGGAAGCAAGATTTATAATATTAACAGGGTGCTTCTAAAATTTGGGATTTTCAGCTATAAATGGAATAATAAAAATTATTCCGGTGAACACAATTCACTCAGACAATCTTGGTAAAGACATCTGGTCTGGTATTTGAAACAACTCAACAAAATAAACAGCCAGTAAAGGAATTCAAATAAACGTAATTAAATTTTAATATTTTAACACTAGAAAGACGACGAGCGGTCACTTTGACCACTACCTAATTTCTGTTCGAACCAGAAATTTCTTTATAAAACTAATTTAAAAGATACAAAGAAAAAAAAATAGATAAATAAATAAGTTAATAATTTAAAATAAAAATTCTGGTGGGAAATATTTTTAGAAAATTTGAGTAAAATTCCCCGTCTTTCTATTGTTAACACAATCATACTGATTGGTAAATAAATCAAATGCGCTGTAATTGTTTCAACTGAGTGACAAAGCGTCCAGGATGCTATTTGAATTCAATATTTTGGCTTAAGCTGACAACGCTCTACCAACTAAGCTTTGCTGGACAAATCTGGTGGATACAATTCACTCAGACAAACTTTTGGCAAAGGCATCCGGTCTGTTACCTGAAACAGTTCAACAAAATAAATGGAAGGTAAAAGAATTCCAATAAACGTAGTTACACTTTATTACTTTAACACAATCATACTTATTGGTATAGAAATCAAATGAGTAACAATTTTTCCAACTAGCAGGCCGGGATTAGAACCCAGGACTTTGGCTTAAATTGTAAACGCTGTAACAACTAAGCTATCCTGGAAAAATCCTACGGATGCAATTCACTCAAACAACCTTTAGGCCAAGGCATCCGGTCTGTTACCTGAAATAGCTCAATAGAATAAACCACGGCTAAAAAAATTCTAATAAACGTTGGATACGTATTTACACTTGATTATTTTAACGCAATCATAAGCAAAATGTTGCCTGAGTAAATTCTTTCCTCCAGATTTGTCCAGGATAGATTAGTTGGTAGAACATTGGCAGCTTAGCCAAAGTCCTGGGTCCAAATACCGGACTAGACACTTTTTCACTCAGTTTGAAAAATTACAACACATTTTATTTCTTTTTATGATTGTGTTAAAATGATATAGTGTTTTTATGTGTCCAATGTTTATTGGAATTCCTTTACCAGTTTATCCTGTTAAGATATTCCAGATAACAGACCCGATGTCTTTGACAAAAGATTGTCCGGGAGAATTGTGTCCACCGGATTTGTCTACGCTAGCTTAGTTTTCAGATCGTTGGTAGCTTAAACCAAAGTCCTGGATTCATATCCCGGCTTGGACAATTTTACACTCAGTTTTAAAAAATACAACTGATTTCATTTATTTACCGATCCGTATGGTTGTGTTAAAATAATAAAGTGTAAGAACCTTTTTTTTTATCTGAAAAATCTCATGAATGTTTTCTGAGCTATGCAGTTTAGACAGAATATTTTTTTTTTTTTTTTTTTTAGAAAATGGTCGATGGGAAAATACACATGTACGCATAAATAATTGCTGCAATACAATTATTTTATCGATTTCAGTAAAGTATCTTGTACTTTGTTTTTTCCAGAATAACGTATTCGAGAGCAATACTTACAATACATATTGCTTGAAATGTATTTTCTCTTGAAAGTATTTACTAACATATGTCAGTGCAACAATCGAAAACAATATCAGCTCTGGTTTTGTTTGCAGTATTATACTTTCCAAAAGACAAACATGGAAGAAAAGGGAGAGGGATATTTTATAGTTCAGGAGAAGGACTGGTCAGTTCCTGGAAATGGTTATTACCTGGGCAGTTTCAATTCTTTGGGAAGTTTAAGAGAAAAACAGGATATATTTTAAATTTTCCATATATTTTGTATTCAGATATGTCATACTAATGTCTGCATAAGCTTGATTTACAGAAAAAGTTAAGATATATATTTTTTAACAGAGCTATCCTCCTATGCATTACATTTGAATTACTCCATATGTTCATTGAATACAGCAACTTCATAATTCAAAAATTATCATTATTTAGCTAATGTTATAGCAAAATCATATTTTTACATAGTTAAAACTTACAATACGTCAAAAAAAAGGGGGGAACAGTAGATATAATTTTAAAAGTCGCAGAACAATCAAAATGAGAGTTTGGAGAGTACATATTTATTTCCATACGAACTTTGAAAACCTCAACAGGAAAATCCTTTTTTCTTTATTTTATTTGATTTCTCGTCTCTCACTTATAAATCGTCAGTTATAAATCTTCATCACTTTATCATAAAACTAGTATGTTGTATAGCTATAACAAAACTTTCTTCGATCTAAATCAAATCGTCGAAAAATAAAATTAAATGACAACCTATTCGTTCTTCAGATATGCAGTCGCTCCCAAGATTGAGTATCTATAAACTGATCGTTTCTAAATTTGTGTGTGAAAAAATTAAATTCATAGGAAAATATTTTAAAATATTATAGATAATAGTGTATCTAGTTCTCTAATAAAATATCAAGAAAAAAGGCAAAATATTGAAATGGTTTTTATAAAAAAAAAAAAAAAAAAAAAAAAATTCAAACACAGTAGAAAGCAAAAACAAGAGTCTGAAAATTGAGTATACACTTTTATTAACTGTTATAAAACAATGAATTCGTACTTTGTAGCATATTCGTTTGCTCGAATAACAACTTGTATTCGTGTAAGCATTGATTCTACAGGAGCTTTTGTGGTTTCCACTGAAATTTTGGTCCACTCTTCTTTCAAAACACTCTTCAAGTGCTCCTTTCTTGTAATGTGATGCATTTGAAACGCTTTCTCTAATTGAGGCCACAAATTTTCTATTACATTTAAATCCGGGGACTTTGGTGGGGGTATGCAGTTCTTGACGTGAGTTATATAGAAGCCACAACCTCACAATTTTAGCCGCGTGCTTGGGATCTTTATCCTGCTGAAAAATGAAATTCGATGCCAGACCTAGATTGTTGGAACTAGCTTTAAGATGATTCTTAAGAATGTTTAGATATAACATCTTGCCCATAATACCATTGATAAAGACAAGTTATCCCCCCTCCAGCAGCCATGTAACCCCAGACAAGGATAGATACACCACCATGTTTGACTGTCAGCATTGTATTCTTAGGATCCAGCTCAGTTCGAGGTTGCCTCCAAACTTTGCCACGCCCATCGGATCCAAAAAGGTTACATTTACTTTCATCACTAAAAATCACTGATTTCCAAAAATCTTGGGACTTAGAGATGTGATTTTTAGCAAATTAAGGTCTCTTCCTACGATTAACTTCACTGATGAGTGACTTACGCCTAGGTACACGACCATTCCCAAATAGTATTTTTAGTTTGCAGAAAATTTGCAGCAGTTTTGCTTTGAAATCCTGCAAAGTTGCAGCAAGATCAGAATGACAAGAGTGAAAGTTCATAACAAGACTGCAGCAAGATAACGCAAACGCCGGAGTCGCCACACTTTGAACTTGCAGCTAACTTGTCATGCAAGTTAAATTCATGCTGTATCAAATTTATTGCAAACTAACGGCAAACAAGTAATCAAACATTCTGCGAAGTAGTAATCTGTTCATGTCACTCTATAAGTTTAATCCCTTTGAAGGGGACCATAGACTTGATGTAGTCTACTGATGCGAACGCACCGTCAGAAGGTGCACGCACTGTTCTTATCACCATAAACAAGCTTCGGTAATATTTGTACTTTTCAATTCAAGCCTTTTTTGGTATTTGATAAGTAAACCGTTTAAAAAAAGCGGTGCCATCCGAATAAAATTTCTTCAATTTCTGCGTGTGTGCTGATTGTCTAATCTCTCAACAGAGGGCTTTTTTGCTTTCGTCACTTTCGTGAATTAAAGACAGTCTTGCCACCAGTTTCACAACAAACTACTCATGCAAGTGGGTGATGGTATACTTTGCGGGAGATTTGCTGCGAATTTCTCAATTCAAATTTGTCACGGCAAGATAATATCAGAAAAAATCAAACTTGCTGCTAATGTTCATGCTATCTGGGTTATAGCCTGCCTGTGAGAGAATCCTGCGCGCAGTTTCTGCAGAAACATTTCTCTGTATGGCTGAACTTACAGATGCAGCAATTTTCGGGGCACTGTTCGTGTTCATTTGATTTTTCTTCACACTACGAATAATTTTTCTCTTTGCGGTATTGTTGAGGATTTGTTTGCGTCCTCTTCCAGGTGCATTCACCACTATTCCGGTTTTGTAGTATTTCGTAATGATTTTTAGGGTTTCGTTCATCTGACGAAACTCTATTCGTCTCACTCCTCTGTCTGTCTGTCTGCCCGTCCGTCACAGAGCCCGGTATCAGAAACTATATATGTTTGAGACTTGGAATTTTGTATACTTACAGCTGAACACCTCACATCAAACGACAAATCATAAAATTTTGAAAAAGTTTTATATTTAACCCTCTGGGCTCTAACTTGTGCATTTTAAGCTTTTTGTTTCTAACTGAACCCTTAATTAAGTTGAAGACTTGAAATTTTGCATAATTATAGCTGAACACTTGCGATCACACGATAAATCATAAAAATTTTTAAAAGTCTTATATTTACCCCTCCGGTCTCTAACTTGTGTATTTTAAGCAATTTTTCTAACTCAGCCCCCTAATTAAGTTGGAGATTTGAAATTTTGCATACTTATAGCTGAACACTTGCGATCATGCGACAAATCATAAAAATTTTAAAAAGTCTTATATTTACCCCCTTCCGGTCTCTAATTTGTGTATTTTAAAAAAAATTCTAATTGAGTCCCTAATTAAGTTGGAGACATAAAATTTTGCATACTTATAGCAGAACACATTCGATCACAAGAAAACTCATAAATTTTCAAAAAGCCTTATATTATTTACTCCTCCGGGCTCTAACTTGTGTATTTTAAGCAATTTTTCTAACTCAGCCCCTAATGAAGTTGGAGACTTGAAATTTTGCATACATTTAGCAGAACACTTGCAATCATACGAAAAATCATAAAATTTTCAAAAAGATATTATTTACCCCTCCGGGCTCTAACTTGTGTATTTTAAGCAATTTTTTATCCTTCCCCCTTTTCACTTGGGGGCAGTTTTGCTGACACCCCTTTGACCACTCTTTCATATTATGCGACATAGCCTTACACATTTTAGTTCCACTTTTTACCACCAGGAGGCGTCTGCCTATTTCAGGTGCTATGGGTCCGATCCCCTTGACTAATATATCTACGGATAGGTTGTAAAACGGTGTTTCGTTCGGATAGAGGTTTTTTTTTAGAGTAGAATGCGCCCCCTGGTTGCAAAATGTTGAACTAACATATTTTGCAAAAGGATAAAGTGTTTTGAAAGGAATATTAAACAAAACCCTCTGTGCGATCTGTGATCCCACTTACCCACTTGTTTGATTACATCTATGACTTCTGCCAATCCAAGAAGCGATTTTGAGGAGAGATTTGCCTTCACACTGTAAATTAAAATGTCTGAAAATCAAACACTTAAGTGTCTGAAACGGAGTGTTTAATTTTCAGACATTTTAAAATGTCTGAATTTTTTCAGACACTTTTTGCGTCTGAATTTCAGACACTTCAAACGTCTTAATAGCATCCATTTTTTTTGTAAGCATCATACGTAGCCATGTTTGACCACGTTGAACCCTGGAAAAATATTTGGCTGGGGTCTTGCCCCCTCCACACGCCCTCCCCCCTCCCCCCCGCAGCCTGATTTTTTTGGTGCTCTTAATTTTGGTATGCAATTTTCGTTAAGCTGTTTGTTTAAATCTTTTACGACATTTTACTGATTATAATCAATATTTTGAACTTCAGGAATAGAACAAGATTAAAGCAAAAAATATTTATCTAAATATTTGTTTTGATGATAAATATGATTTTGAATATGATTTTTTTTTTAAATCTTATTTTACTTTAAAAGTTCAAAACATCGATTATATTCAGTACAACTTCGAAACGGATTTAAAATATAAGCTTTACAAATATTGCACATTAAATTTGGTGGCACTTAAATCGTAGGGGGACGGGATACTGCTTTAATACCCATGCTTTAATCAAGAAGTTCTTTTGCAAAAAATGCAACCCTACACTATGGTTATCTAAATAGAGATGTTCGGTATTCGGGAGTATCCATTGTGGAGGTTAATGGACATTCACGAATAGCGGACACCTCTATTTAGCGAATACTTTTTTAATCCGCAAAGCACACGCATACATATTTGTATATTTTTACCTCACAAAAGCAGACATCTCCGATCATCAGACAAATTCCGCGATCCCGAAGTTTCCGCTATTAAGGGCTTTTAAGATACATGGATAAATATATATTTTTTTATAATCTTGTCCTATTCTAAAAGTTTAAAATATTTACTATACTCGGTTGAATGTCGAAAGAGATTTAAAATGTCAGATGTACGAAAATTGCAAATAAAATCCCCCCATCTCCCCAAAAAAAGGAAAATTCATATAATTTAAAAATTAGATTTTAAAAAAAATTATATTGACACATAGGCAATTTTACATATCTATCAGATGATAATCACAGCAGCTATTTATCTATGAGTAAAAAAATTAAAAAATAAATATTCCACTTTAATAACATTAAGAAAAAAATTACTTCGGTATTTTGTTAAATATATTTTGTGTTTTTAATCTTGCCCTACTCTAAAAGTTCAAAACTTTCATTATAATCAGTGCAATATCGAAAAGGATTTATGATATCAGCTTTGCGAAAATTGAATACAAAATCCCCCTCCCCCCACCTCCCTTCCCGAAAAAAATTTTAAATTCTTATCATTTAAAAATTAAATAAAAAAAAAATTATATTGCCACATGCCACTTCAGCAAGTTTTTATGTAGATCACAGGGTAATCACAAAAACTATTCAACTATCAATAAAAATAAATAAATAAATATCCTACATTAATAGCAAGAAGAAAAAATAACTTAGTTTCCAAGCTTCATTTGTCTTAAATATATATCTTAACATCTAATTGTCATTCTTGTAATTTTCGTATAAGTGTATATAAATACAGTTACAAAAATCACAATATTAAGTACAAAATCTAGTTATAGCTTTTTACTTTTTCCCATTATAAATTTCAAATTACTTTTCTACTAAAAATAATCAAAAAATCAATATTATACTTGATTTCAAATCAAATACATATGTATATTTTTACTGGCAGTTTGAAAATTAAGCAGCACATAATAGATGAATCATGACAACGTCATACGTTTTCAGGTACTTTATTTATCTTATTTTTTAATCTGCGGTTTTACGTTAGGAAGAAAGATCTTTCCAAAGCTTTTTTTTTTCTTTCATTGTGGTCGTTACGTGAGATAAGAATTAACCATTGAAACGAAACTGCGATTGAAAGCAAGAGAATGAATATTCAACTTAAAATGTCTCTCTTTTAGTAATATTATTACTTTAAATTTGGGAAAAAAAGATGAAAATTCAGAATATATAATTTGTAATAAAAGACAACGTCATAAGTTTAAAAATATATACTTCTAGAATTAATGGGTTTTTTCGCAAACAGATTCAAAACTAATGGAATTTCATGCAAGATTTTGTTTATACTATAAATAAAATCATAAAAGACACTAATTTCAGTACTATAAAGAAATTATGACACTTACTTCAATCGATGTTGCAAGAGGTCAGAAAAATTCCTCGATTTGAAATTTCAAAAACTACCCCAGTGAAGGAGAAGGGCTTGCATCATTTTAGTACGATATTTCATAATATATCCGACTAGCCATATTTAAAGAATGAAATGTTTCATCCTCAAAATAGGACCCGCCAGACAAAAGTTTCTTTTTTTTTTGCTAGCTTCGACAAGACGAAGATGAATAACACAATATTATTGATATAAATTAATACGAATTAACACTAAGTAAATTGCACACGCTTTGTAGAATTTCCGGGTGTAATCTTCAAGCGTCGTCTACTTCTGTTCTGTGTCTATCCCGCCCTTATGTGGACGACAGCTTCTAAGAGACATTTGATGTCAAGCACACACGTCAGATGCATGTATTCAATAAATAAATAATACAAGTGAATACGAATTTAAATCACAGAACTTCACATTCCGCGAAAAACGAATTAAAATACACGCGTACATAAAAACAAACTTCGTTTGAATTACAACGTATACCAACTTTGAACGAAGACATCTAAAACGCATGCGCGACCTGCAGTGCCCCAGTGCCCCCTGGTGGTTATTGCGTCGGAAGAATCAAAACGTCTTAAATTAAGACACGTTTGAAGCAACGAAGTGTCTTAAAATAAGACGTTTGCGGATATTTTAGACACTATTCTCAGTTCATTTACACCATGATCATACTAAGACACTTATGTATCTTAAATTAAGACATCTATAATGTCTTAATTTTCAGATTAAGACACTTAAGTGTCTAAAATTCTTTTTCAGTCACATATGTGTCTAAATTTAAGACGCCTCTATTTGCAGTGCAGTTGAGCATTTAATAAACAAATTGCGCTCTTCTATTGAAGTCTCCTTTCGATTGGCTCATTTCGGATCAATTTGGTAAGAAAATTATTACAATGCAAAACTTAATGGGAGTTATAATCAACAAGAGTCCATACAAATATAAATGCAAAACATGTTAAATAAAAAGTGGTTAATACGAATGAATTTATTCTAGTGTATATTCAATTATGTGAGGCCCATTTCCGCCTTAGATTATATATGGAATTTAATTTATACTGATTTCACTTCAATATTATGGATGTCTCGAAACCTTTTCTTTAGGCTCTATAGTGAAGTACCATCTAAAAAACTTCCAATTCGTTCATACAAAATTTCAACTTTTTACACGTAAAATTCCAAGCGAACACCTAGTGTGCAATTTTGGCAGTGACTAGCTATCAAGGAATCGTGAAACACTGAACATAAAAGAGATACCTCGGTAGATAGGCGGAGAGATATAGGCGGTATACACCCAGACATAAGAATCTATTTATTTCAAGCTCTTTCTACTTCTTTCAAGCTATTCTTATTTTTGCGCTGCATATTCCATACATAGAAATTTAATCTTTTTTGGATGGAATCGCTTCGTGCATTAGTTCCTAAGATCTAGCTATCGCAGAAATCAGGATAAACATAGCATAGAAGCAGAACCTGTTGTGTGATTTGCACCAAAACCTAATCAGCGTCTATCTAAATAGTTCTTGAGATATATCACGGAAGCTTTAAAAAATTCAGAATAGAAGCGCCAACTTTAAAGACGATTTGCACCAAAACTTAATCAGAAACAATTTACGCCAAGGTCTAACAGAATATGAAGTTTGTTGAAATGTCATGCATAAGTTCGTGCGATAGAACGTGCACAGAATGTGTGTCACATAGAGACAGACAGACACACACACTCACGGACAAACATTTTCTAAAAACAGTCAAATCATGTTCAGGACAAGTCGAAATTTTTCACGAATCCAATACTTTCTTCTTGTAAATATAGAAGAAAGTAAGAAAAATAAACAGTTCTAACACCTGTTCTGGGATTGTATCTTTGAAGATTCAGTGATATTGTGACTTAAGGTGATAAATAAGGATGTAGCAACAATTTACTAACGACAGCAACAACATTCTCGAGGAAATCCGTGTATTGTTGATTTGTTGTATTTAATATACATGAAAAGTGAAAAAGATTTTCAACTTTAATATAAAGTTGAAAACCCCTTAAAGTTGCATATTTTACATATTTTCTGAAAGCTTCACTACTAATGGTGAGAAACGGAGTTCTCAATGACTTTTGATCAACTTTAGAAATTTGACTAATCAAGAAAAAGTAACTGTCAAATGACAAAACTTTTAGCAAAAGAAATTCATAGTGAAACATTCATTCCAAAACAGTTTTTTATTAGGCTTGGCACTTGATTCCGTGACACTAGGAAAAGCTGCGCAATACTTGGTGCGGCATTAGATGATACTAAAGTGAAATGGTGTTGAGCAATGGATGTCTATATAGTGTTAAGAATAGCCAAATTCAAAAAAAGAAGAAAATTTTTGAATTGCATATTCCCTACATAGAAATTTCCTCTTTTTTTGGGTGAAAGAAAATATTTCAGAAGTTATAAGATTGATTATTTATTAATGTTGGATAGTAACATAGGACAGAAAAGCTTAAAAAAGATAAAGAGTAGGGATGCACCGAATATTCGGTATCTATTCGGTATTCGGCCTATTCGGCCATGTTACCGAATATTCGGTTTGGCCGAATATCAAACTATTCGGTATGCCGAATAACAAACTATTCGGCCTGCCGAATATTCGGTTTGGCCGAATATCGAAATATTCGGCCGAACCGAATACTTAAAAAAAACTTTTTAAACATATTTTTAAAAACCTTATAAAACTTCTACGTTTAACAGTCAACTTATCAAGATATTCAGAATAATTAGAAACATAATCATATTTAAATAAAAGAGAATGTTTTTACATTATTTATTTGCTGTTTGTTAAGTATTATTTAAGAAAATTAACCAATCAAGAGGATTTTCATAGGAATTAATTATGTACAAATGCAAGTTCCTGAACATTGTCAAGTAAATAATCTGTTTCTTCCTAAGGTTTTAAGAACAACGTTTACAATCTCTGAAAATGATTGCCCACTCCAGACACTGATCTAGGATGCTTTTAAAAACTTCCTTGCTTAATCAAAGGGAGAAGAACAGTTATTCTTGCTAAGTTGCCACCATATAAAATTTGAATAGATTGTATTATTTATTTACTTTTACCTCTTCCTGACAAACAAATATATGATCCTGTGCAATTTTTCTTCCAATTTTTTCACCATTTCTCTTTGATTTTAAAAGGTTTCTTTTAGAAGTTAAGAAAATTTTATTCATCTGTTTTAAAAGCCATGAAATTTAAAATTTATTAATTTAAAAAGTTTTATAACTATCCTCTTCTTAAATAACTCAAAGCTGATTTTTTCAGTATAAAGTTTACTTATAGTAAAAACCTCTCTTGTTTATTAAAATGTAAGTTTCTGTATTAAATAGCATGTAAAATTGTTTAAAATTTAATATTTTAATGCCTTTAAACTTTGAAATATAAAAGTATTCGATAAGCCGAATATTCGGTATTCGGCCGAATAGTTACTATTCGGCCTAGCAGTTACTATTCGGATTGCCGAATATTCGGTATTCGGTTCAACTGTAGGCCGAGTATTCGGTATTCGGCCAAAATCACTATTCGGTGCATCCCTAATAAAGAGATTGGAAGATTTTAAGCGTTGTGTGCTCAAGAGGGGAAAAAGGGCAGAAGACAGAAATTTTGCGGATGAGCGCAAGAAATTTATTTGATTGATTATTTATTGTTACAACGAAACAACAAATCTAGCAGGAAAAAATTTAGAAAGATAACAATTTTATTTTAAAATTTGGGAGTTAGGAGAGTAAAGGGAAAGAAGTGGAAATTTTAGAGGGAGGTGTATTTGGATGATTGGTGTTATTTAGTTTTTGCTACTACTGGGTAACAAGGCACAAAAAAACCTGATAATTAAAGATTGTTTTGTGTGCCCGGTGATTTGGAAGAAAGGGAAGAGAACGAAAAAAGGATAAATGGTGTTTTTATGGGTAAGTGAGGTGCTTAAATGACAATTATTTAATACTACAATAAAGTAAAAAATAGATCAGAAAAAGTTTAAATAATTGGAAATTTAAAAACATTTTTGCTTTGTGTGCTGAGGGTAAGCAAATGGAGGGGTAGGGGTGATTTCGATCATTAAAAAAAAAAAAAGAAAAGAAATCGGTCAAAGTGCAGAAGATTCTCACCAGAAATAGAGTGATATGAATGCCCTATTCTACAATAGCCATCTTCCAGTGAAATCTTTCAGTGATTTATACAATAGTCATCTTTCAGTGATTTGTATTAATTTCAATACATTTGAAATAGCGTAATGACATTAAAATACACTGCAAACGATTTTTCCCCATTGACCATATTCTTTGGAGTGGCCCTGTAAATGAACTATTAATTCTATTCTCTTCATATTCAATACCGAACATGTTATGGTAAACATCATTAACATATATTAAGTGCATGAAAATCCGAGTATATTTACGCGAGTTAGAGCGTGGGCAGACAGAGGGACGGACAGACGAACCGAATTAATAAACGCACGTTTCAACTATGTTGAAAAAGGTTAAAAATTATTTAGCACTTGCAATTAGGCGATTATGATAGTTCTTTTCCTCTCCAAATGAAGTCCTTTGTTAGGATTTGGCGCAATGCAGCTCGGTAGCATGAACTTTATTCAGAAGAGATCACAAATAGAGTCTACGACTATGCGGATTCTGACGGTGATAAAAAAAAATTATATATTTCTATTTATAATTTTTTTTTCATTTTTAATTAATAATCAATATTTCAAAATCATATTTATCGAAAATGTGCATGCGCGTTTATCTTTGTGCTTTTACAAAGTACCTAATAAAACAAAAATTAATGAAATATATTATTGTTAGAGATTAATTTTTCAATAATTTATGTATCACTGAGTTATCATTCAAAATTGATGTGAATTTTTATTTCTACGTTTTGTGATAAGAGGAATATAAATATGAAATAAAAATATAGTATTGTATTGTATTTATCGAAAATATGCATGCGTGTTTAAGTTTGAGCTTTTACAAAGTATCTAATGAAACAAAAATTAAGGAAATACATTATTGTTAGAATTTAACTTTTTAATAATTTAAGTATCACTAACTTATCATTCAAAATTTATATGAATTTGTATTTCTAAGTTTTGTGATAAGATGAATATAAATATGAAATAAAATTATAGTGTTGCTAATGATATAAGATTTCAAAAGTTAAGTTCAGTTCTGTAAGTTAGAAACTCATCAGCAGAGAGCAATATTAATGTATGCCGTTCTTACTTCTGATGTATCGGTGGCACATGTTCAATGAGCAGCTGTATTTGGAAACAACGTATTATGCAAATTTGATTGCTCCAAATGATTTTCACTAAACGAAACTTTGCGATGTTGTGAAGTCTGTCATTATCAAATTTAGACCATTGGTTAATCACTGCTGTTTCGCAGTTACACATGACTCTATGTTTGACAACTACTCATATACAGAAAAAAAATTTGCTATGCACCATGTAGTTGTACATGATCTAGATCTATAGTTTTGACAAAAACTTTAAACATGAGAAAGCGTCCTATGCATATGTCACACTCTCTCATACAGGTACTCTAACTTAAACAAACTTCAAATAGGAATAATATTTGAAATTTGACACAATTTCTTACATAAGGAGGTGTTGTCAGTACGCATTTATTTTGCTATATTTCTCCATTGTTTTCATTGGAGTTTTACATTGTTTCAATCATTCTGTCAGTTAGTTTTACTTTTCGAACACGATAATTTGACTTCTGAGCTATGCAACTTTAGACTGATTTTATCGCTGATAATAGTGGCAATAAAACAAGAAACTAATATAAACTAGTTTTTCATTAAATAAAGTGTTGAAATCATAGTTTTAAAATTGTCCATAGGCTATATATAACCGAAATTATTAAATGAATGCCCTCAAAACATTTGTGTTTCACCTGTTTTTTGTGTACTCCCCTGTAAGCGAATTATAAGAACTACATACTTGATTAGCTAACCCATTCCAGATATTTGTGGGATCAATAATCTGCCCCAATTAGGTTTGAATTGGTTCACTAATTTCGGACTCTATCGTGATGAGCAATTTTGCATGATTTTTGCTTTTTCGTGCCCCTGTAAACGAACTATAAGAACTACATACTTGAGTAACTAACATACCCAAGATACTTGTAAGATCAACCACAATGTCTCGATTAGGTTTGAATTGATTCAGTATTTTGGACGTTATCGTGATGACAATTTTTGCAAGATTTTTGCTTGTGTGTGTGCTTGGCCTCGTAAACAAACTATAAGAGTTACATACTTGGTCAAAGATACTGGTAAGATCAATACATTGTTTAATTAGATACGAAATGGTTAAATGTTTTCGTGATAACAAGATTTGGATTGTGTATAGATTGTCCAAGATAGATTGATACGAGGATTTTTTTTTTCCAACCTCCGATGTGGTGTAAATTAAAAACAAGTGTGAATAACAAAAGGGCTTTATAATCAGGGGTCAAGTACGATCAAAGTTACTTTTCGACATAGTTACTGTGAAGATTGAGACATTTGTCATACCGGTGGACAAGTTTTCAAATATCCTCTTCATAGAAGGTTACCGCCAGCGTCTTGAGAATTTGTCTCCACGGCGTCTAGGAGATTTTCGTTGGGATGGAAGGGCTGTCCTACCAGACCTGTTTTCAACGCTCGAAAGAGGTGACAGTCACTCGATGCCAGGGCGAACTAATGATCCAATAATATCTATCTCAATTTCGATGGAAAGTGTTCCATCTCCCAGCGTATAGCCATATCTCGGACTGAGTGAATTTCATCGTATTCCGGAACTGAAGACAAGTCTGAAGAACAGCGCTTCCGCACGAGCAAAAATCTTCAAGACACCGCGCGCTGCAAACCTATCTCAACACACTGGTGGCTAATTCTATAAAGAGAGTATGCGAAAACTCGTCCATTGGTATGACAAATTGCTCAATTTTCACAGTGACTATGCGAAAAATAACTTTCATTGCACTTGACTCCTGGTTATAAAACCATTTTATTGTTCATACTTGTCTTTATTTTATGCTCCATCAGAGTTGAAAAAAAATTGCCCCCTCGTATATAGATAGATAAACAAAATAATTACAATAGGTCGATTTCTAAAGATTTCTAAAGAACTCGACCTAAAAATGTGCACTTTAATTAAATGTCACTTTAAATAAACATAGTGAGCTATGCCTTTGCTCTTATTATGGATCTAGCGCCACTGGAATTTCTCTACAGACTCCTAGGAGGTCCGTGAACTCTAGTTTAAGAATCCCTGCCATACATAGAAAATGAAAAATGATTTGAACATAAAAAAAAAAAAGTTGGATACAATAACTTTCTCCAACTAGTTTTTCTAACTGAAATGAAAATCGCTTTTCCTGGCATAAAATTAACAATTTGGCTCCAAAATGTAGCGATAAGAAAGTAGCTTCTCTGCGAATAGAACAAAAGAAGTGTCTATCGAAACGGTCTTATTCCCGTCTTAATCATAAAATGAATTTAAATGCTTTCAAAAACCCATAATCGATATATCATTTCTATGTCACACTTCCACGGGTTAATCTCGAAATTCAGAATTCGTAGACTGGCAACACAACTGACAGGAACGGGAGTTACGTGGAACGGCTGCAAAGGGGGGAAAGAGAGTTGAAGTTGAAGTGTATGCCGGGGGTATATCGCTGACGTTGAGGCGGACAATTCAATTTCACGGACGACTTCCTATTGGGCTTATTCCCGCTTTATAGAACAGGGGAAAGGGGGTAAAGAGGTCTCTAAAATTTTACGCGCTCACTATAATTGCCATGCTTAGTTGCTCTCCCTGTGGTATTGGTTTATTTCGCTGCAGAAACAAGCGGCCTCCGTTTTCTCGACTCCCGTTAAGGCCATTAATTCCCAGAAGGTGCCGCTGCCGTAATAGGAAGAAAAATTTCATTTATTCTTTGAACGTTTTTACCCCCGGAAGAAAAAGAACTGCTACTACTTCTTTTAAGTGGCGCCTTTTCCTTTTGTTGCCACTTTTATTTAGTTATTTATTTATTTTTGGAGGTTTCGATGGAGAAGGAAATACTAAGAAGTGGTCGTTTGGCGGGGTAAAGGGGGGAGTTTTTATTTTTTATTAGATTTTTTTATTTATTTACTTTTTGTGAGCGAATTTGCCGGTGGACAGAGAAGGTTGGTTAGCAAATTATATTCCGTACTAGCTGTTGGGATTTATTTCTTTTGTCTGGCACTAGGAATTTTTTTATATTTATCTTTTCAATTTGGCAACAGAAGTAAAATAAGTTTTTGGAGATATTCTTGTGCCTCTTTTTTATTTTTAAAGAGAAGCTAGCTTGATCAAATTTTAATATCATCATATCACTATAAAAGTAGTATATATTTTCATCGGATTAAGTATCATTACAATGCAGGTTATCTTTTAATGCAATATAAATTGTGTCTATAAGAATTTGTGTTGATTAAGCTTGCATTCATAATTGTAATTACAGGTAACGTAGCAAATAGGCAAAATGTAAGTTTAAATAAAAATTTTGAATATAGAAAACAGTAATTGTATAATTTATTTGGATGAAATTTCAGAACACCTTTAAATTTTTGATTGAAAATTTCGCATAAATAATCCACTGTATTAAATACGCAAGTGATTTAAAAAGTTAATTAGATCCAACAAGAAATTTCTGTTAATAAAATACATTTTAATGAATCTAATTGAGAACGCTGGTAAAAAAAAAAAAAATTTCGCCTGTAAAGCAAATCAGACTTGTGCACGTGGTTGCACCCGTTAGTTTTTTCGTCTTTTTCTTTAAAACATAGAAGATGTAGCGTCTAAGTTGGATCTTCCTGGCATGGACGCCGGCAGAGCGAAATCAAAGAAGGTGCAAGATGTTGAAGCAGATGTGCTATTGATTTACACCCACAGACTAGACATGCTGATTTTTTTCGAAACCACGACCAACCACCTATTCCGAAATTAATCACAAAACTGAAAGCCCAGTGAAACCCTGGTTTTCAAAATGGTGATCATTTCAGAAAATTTTTAAACCTGTATTTCTTACAATGTAGAACATAAACATGAAATAGGTTTTAAAAAATTTCGCTAGAAACTCTCCGTGCAAGACAATTTTAGACACTTCACCCTAAAAAGTCCTGCATAAATTTAGCAATTAAGAAATATCAATCTTTTTTTTTTTTTTTTTTTCACAAAAGATACTTAATAAAACTCTCAAGCTCTTACTCTAGGACTCTTAGTTGTCGGAAAAAATACAAAAAAAAGCAAAATAATAAAAGTAAACTAAAACCATACAAAATTTCAAAGAATTCTTTTAGTAAATAACTGAACCCAAGTGAAATCCTTCCACAAAATAAACCTATGTGTTTAGACAAATAAATTTTATAACTTATGGCATCACGTGTCATGTTTCACATATGCCGCCTTTTTTTGAATATGAAATATGAATCTTTTTTTTTTTTTTTTTTTTTTTTTTTTTTTTTTTTTTCCACAAAAGATACTTAATAAAACTCTCAAGCTCTTACTTTAAGACTCTTAGTTGTCAGGAAAATTACAAAAAAAGCCAAAAATTAATACTTAAAATTTACAGACATAATTTTTAAAAACGCACATCATCGGTATCTGACGTCTACTTTCTGATGGTAAAAACGGCATTTTAATAATTCTATTAGGTAATGAGTACTCGCGCTTCAACGTTTTCCCATAGGCTAACATGGAATTTCGCGATCGCAGAGTTTCAGTGCAGCGGAGCCTTAAGGTAAGTCTATGCTGCTTGTACAGGTTTCCTAAGTTTATCTTGCGTAGCAGCGGATGGTGTATGCTGTGCTAGTAGCTTGCCAACCATTGACCCCATGTGTTCGATGGACGGCAGATCAGAAAAACGGTTGGATCTAGGCAACAGAGCAATCTGGTGACAATAAAGAATTGTTGAACGATGGCTGTCGCGTGCGGTCTCACATTGTCCTGTTGAAACTTGACTGCAGACAAGTCTTAGAGATAAGAGACGACAACAGGCTCCAAAACGTCAGCGATCTAGCGCTGGTTGTTGAGTGTGCATTTTAGGGAGATACGGGAGTAAAATTCAATGGCACTCCAAATCATACACTAGGTAAAGGACCGGTATGGCGATACATAATGCAAGAGTCATCCAATCCGTCACCACGGCGCGGTGCTGGAAGACTCTTATTCGACATCATACTATTGCAGGCATAATCGTGATCCGTCTGAAAAGACAATATAGTACTACTATTCATTGTCAATCTCCACCGTTCAATGTATCACTGCAGCCACATTCGCCTGTGATGTAGGTTCAATGGTAATCGCAGCAATGGGCGCCTTGCTGAACTGACCTAGTGCTGTTGAATGGTGCGGGCTGACATTGTTGTGCAACAGACCGTAATTCTTGCGCTAGGTTTCTCGATGTTGCAGTGCGTTCCGTCATTGTCATGCACACGACATACTAGTCCTCACGCACGCTCGATGATGTTACGAGGCTGGTTCAGTCATCCCCATTGGTTTATTGTCCCTTCTGCACATGCACACACCGATTCCATATTCACATCACTGTGACTCAGTTTCGTCCAACACGAGCACCGATTTCTCAGAAGTTTAAATCAGCAATATTTATAAGGCATATTTTTCATTTGCCAAACTCAGAAACGTGCTCGACGAAGTCCCGTAATCCTCGAAGAGGCATATATTTCAGTGCACATGATTTGCATGTGCACTGAAATTCTAATAATTTGCATCTCTATGCATGGTGAAAATTTCACGTTTATTGGATGCTTCCTTCAAAGCACTTTGGATGACCAGCAATGTATTTCCATAAAAGTCTTTTTCACGAGCTACGATCCACTACTTCATCTGACAATGTTTATAAAAATTCAAAATTTTTTCAGTTAGACATTGTTCAAGCTTTTTTCCTCGCCATTTATGTAGTTCTCAAAGATGGTTTATGATTTAGGACATTATGGTGTATGTTTATGTTTCAATATAAAAAACAAACATGCGTTGAGAAAAGAAAATAAGAATTACCCAACAGTAGGCTAAAGCAAGATTTTTAAAACTTTTATATTCCAAGGACTCCTTTGTTTATTAAGAGAAGGCATTCCGCCCCTCCCCTGTACAGAACCACGAATCCCCTACATCCATTAATAAACTTTGTTTGGATTTAAACTTGTTTTTATTTTTCATATCAGAAACACATTGCATAAACAATGTGAGAAATAATAGTGAGAAATTTTCCGAGCTAGGTATCGTTCCATGTGGTTTAGTCGGTAGAACGTCAGTGCGCTATACTGATGGCCCGGGTTCGAATCCCGGCTTGGAATCTTTTTCACTATGTTGGCCTTTGCGCCTTTTAAGCAATCACTGTGAAATTTGATTTTCATTTGAAATAAACAATGTTTGTTCATGATAAGACTAGAAATTGAAATTTGAGCTACAATATCTTTGACTTCGCTTAATATTATCTTTCTCAGTAGAATTACACAAACCCCACAGTCTTTATCCGCATACGGCAGCATTTTTCTATAATAAATTAATTATAGAAAATACATTAAATTACATTAAAAACATACATTAAAGAAAATTAATAGGTTAGCCGGGCGCCAGTGTTATATATACATATTTATATACATACATATATATACATATACACATATTGTATGTATACACACATATATATATATGCAAATATATATGTATATATACATATATTTATGTATATAAATATGTATATTTAAAACTGGCGCCCGGCTAACCGAAAAGTACCTAAATTATTTATAACAAACTAAAATGTAAAATTCTCAAAGGTAAGCATATAGAAAATAAGGTAAACTAAACTAAATGAAGCAGCTAAAACTTGAAGTTCGCAAATATCTAAGAAATATTTTACATGAAATCCAAAATATTTCTACCAGCTTTTTCTGTTCAGCGGAAAATTCTAAATAAACAGAAATTCTGTGATTTCTATTCTATAAAGTTCAATTTTTATTGGAAAGACAATTCTTTTAAAATCACTACTGCAGCTGCGTATGCCAAATGATAGACAAAAAGTTCTTTTCGTAGATGATTGGAAAATGAAAATGAAAAGAAGTAGACTGAATATTGGGTTGTCGTTTTTATTTGGGCTGAGAAACTGAACGTTGGAGCATTGTTTTCAAGCTCCTTTATATACTAGCAGTAAATCCGTTTTTCGCAGGAGTAAAATGAAAAAAAATTGGCTTTTCAACCCTAAACATGGAAAAGCGCAAGGCTTCCATCGATGAATATGTAAAAATATAACGGCAATTTCATGCATAAATATGAAACACAATGATTTAAAACGAAGTAGGTTATTAAAACAAAGTAGTACCTTTACACTGTTGGCGATTCTTTTATCTCAAACATATGTTTCACTCTCTAAATTTAAAGAGTCTCAGGACTTATATATCTTCATAATTTTCAATCAATCTTTCCTGAACATTTTGATGTAATTATTTCCTTGAAATTCCTAAAGCTATTGAAACAAAAATTGATTTACATGAATATTTATACTTTTTTTGTTCCTTTTGCTAAAACTTTTGGATGCATTTATCAAGAATTTCTAACTTATATCATCATTCTAAAAATCATCTAAATTTGTTCACATGTGCCCCGGTGGAGGGCTAGTTGTGAACATACCTAGGGCACATGTGGACACATGCATAAAAAAGACAAAAATAATTTTTTGTGACTAAAAACTGTGATAAAAACTAATTGCCCTCTTTCTAGTTGTGTGAATAAATCAATAAAATAAATGTTTAAACATAGGTACAAAACATTATTCATAACATTGTACACTAATATACCTACTCCTTTTGAGTCAAGCATAGCAAAACTATCTTTTAAATAAGTTATTGATTAATTCTGTTATTGTGTTTTTTTTTTTTTTTTCTAAATGTTGCAATGTGTGTAACAAAACTGTGCATCACGGTTTTAAAAATTGGTAAAATTGTGATATAAAAAATTGGTAAAATTGTGATATAAAAAGTTGGTGATTATCACAGTACTATTAATCACTTTTTGGGGGCAATTAAATTTTACTTTCATAACATAAAATATCTTACAAATACTTTAATATGGGCTAAGAAAAAATAAATACATTTAAAACTGGAAATCATTAAAGAATAACAAATAAATATGTTGGTTTTTACAGAAAGCCGCCACTTTTAATTGTTATCTAACTTCCAGTAAATTAAAACTGTGAGGTAATCCTAAAAACATTGAATTATAGCTCAATGTTTGACAAGGGTAATTAAATTTTAAACTAAAAAAAAATTGCATTCACAGACTTAAAAAATACACTTTTGGACTGTTCACATCTGCCCCCATATGTTCTGTTCACAAGTGCCCCAACACCAACTTAATCCTATAACTTATTAAAAAAAAAAAAAAAAAGATATTTTTTATTGAAATAAGGAAACAAAATTTTTTGTAGAGTTACCCAATTAATTCCACTATAGAATGCAATGCTGATATTCTATTTTAAAAAATGTCTCGAATGAATCGTTACTTCAATAACGTTAGAAAACTTTTTTAACCCTTTAACCGTCTGGCCCGGATTTTTCAGTTTCTAGAAATCATGTTAAAATGGCTGTAGACAAAAATATTTTAAACAGAATTTTATTTTGAACCATATATAGAAAGAAGTGATATTAAAGATATTATAACATCAAACAGCGATTAATAAATATATATATATTGGAACTTACAAGCATTCTTATAAAAATACAGGAAAATCCTCGGACGGTGAAAGGGTTTAACTAACACCTTCTAAAACAAACAAATTACAACTACTAGAAATCGAAATGGCTCATTGTTCTGAAAATTCAGCCAATAGATGGTACCAGTACTGCCATATATTGGTCATTTTTTTTTAATTTTTCCATTTCAAATTAACTGAGGGAAATATGTACTGTTCACATGAGCCACATGTTCACATGTGCCCCCCTCTCCCCTACACATTATTGCTTGCAATCATGGCAGAATATTTCACACATATCCCTGATCAATCTGAAGGGAACTTTTGTTGAAAACATTTGTACAATGTTTTCTAAAAAAAGTTTTCTTTGTAAAAACGCCAGTTTTTTATTATTTAAAAGTGATTTTTATTCCAGATTTTGCTTAAAAAGTAACTAAAGAAAATCTGTTTATAAAGATAACTTTTGAAAATCTGGACAAAGTTTTGTCCCCCAAAATTTGTCAAGTGGTTTGTTCGGAAGTGATATGTTTCCAAACCGGTTTTTCTTTCTCCATTTCGGTCGTAAAGGCACTCTCTTTTACTTGTAACTGTATGCATAATTTTATTCCAGTTTTATGCGTAGAATTATACAAGATCTTAGTTCTTACTTCCATGGTTTAGGTGCCAAGTAAGTATATCTAGTGAAAGAACTCCATGGATTGTGACGGAAGAAGGAGGAATAAACCAACGAATTTAAGCTTACTCTTTTCAGCAGTTATATTTTAATTATGTGATAACCAAGTTCCCAGCAAATGCTGGAGATACATGTCCTTATTATTTAAGTTTAAAATTCAAGCTGAATTAATAAATGAACTGTTATTTTAAATTGAACTGTTTCATCAATATACTTTATACTTGACGCCACACCAAAGACCTTAAACCCTGCTTTTTTATAACTGTGCTCTATTTGTATCAATAACTTCACTTTATTAGGAACTATTCATATTATGTATGTAACAAATTTCAAGTTAATATCTTTGGTAGTTTCTGAGAAAAGGTACATTAATTTAACATAGAATGTATAGGGGCTTCCAACTGACCTTAAATCACAATTAATTCATTTCCAAAGCATTTTATACTCATATACTTGGTATATTTGTTGAATCAAATTCATGGGAAAAACCTTAATTTAAAACACTGTTTGTTATAATTGAATGAAAAATCACACTTATCATATCGTCAAAAGACAAAATCCTTTGAAAAACCTTTCTTTGAAAACATGTCAGACACAGGTCGAGAAACGCTTTCAGATTTATAAACATAAAAAACAAACGAAAGAATTTCGCCAAATAACAACCACTTTTAAACACATTCACAAATGCAATCCATTATACAAAGGCATTTTGCAGAAAAACTATATTTAAATGCTTATATTTGAAAGCATATATACTACGTATAGTAATTTTAGTCCTATTTTTCTACGGCAAAATATTTTTATCTCATATTCTGCCAAAAAAAGATAAATATTTTTACATGTAATATAGCATATGAAAGCCCTAAAGATGGCTATATATCACAACATAAGATCATTTTTGCTGTAAATATAATATTTATTACAAGCTAGAGTCTAAAACGTTTCGAAGGTAAGATCATAGAATATATCGTGAATCATTCATACGCAAAAAATAAATAAATAGCGTTCAAAACTGGCAAATATCTGCGAGTTAGTTCACACGCAAAACAGAATTCTTCTTCAGTTCTATTCTATTCACTAAAAAATTCCAAGCAAACTTGAAATTCAGTGATTTCTATTCTATAAAGTTCAATTTTTATTCGAAAGACAATTCTTTTAAAATCACTGCACCAGCTGCGCGTGCCAAACGATAGACAAAAAGTTCTCTTCGTAGATGATTGAAAAATGGAAATGAAAAGAAGTGAATTGACTATCTGGTTGTCGTTTTTGTTTGCGCTTAGACAGTGAATGTCGGTGTATTGCTTGCAGAAGGATCTTTTATTTTATATTAGCTTTATTTCGATAGGATGTACAGAAAATACGAAAGCGCATATGCGAATATGCATATACCGGGTATTAAAAAATAAAATTGATAAACCGTAAGGAGTTGCAGCGCACGCGACAACAAACAATTTTTTTTTAGAAAACCATGGAGCAATTTGGGGAGAGCAAGGAGGGGGAAATAAGAATTTAAAATAAATAAATTTCTTTAAAATAAAATAAATTTATTTTGTATTGAAAATTTCTATATAATTTTCTTGATAACTAATTGAATGTTCCTGGTATTTTTCCTAGTAAGATCTAAATGTTTATTTTTCGAAGTTTCTGGATATACTCCTAAAACATTTTCTTTTATAACTGTAAAAAGATTTAAGAAATAGTAGATATAAGTATAGCTTTTTGCGGTCAGCTTTCATACAAAGAACTTAAATAAACTGTCAAAAGTGGGCATCACCGTTTGAAAAATGAAAGTCGGTACAATTTTTAACAGGGTGACCGCTCCAGTAGTTGATACCCCTATAGTAGTTGATCAATTTTTTGAAATATTGCGCCATTTCATGCGGAAATGAGTTTTACACGTGGCAGTAGACATAATATTATTGTTTGAATGTTGGAGCACCTGTTGTCACATTGTTGCCAGCTGCCTGCTATAAGAAAAGCAATTTTACGAATTTTTTTAATTAGAAAAAGTAAAAATTTAGTTTTCGATTAGCTGGAGACAATTACGGTAAGTTAAAATAATCCTCTTCCATCTTGCTTATTTCAAATTATAGTTCTATATGAGTTATTATTAATCACAGCTTAAGCATGATATTTTAAAGATTAATTTTTGAATTTTCGACTGATTTCTGCGATTGATCAACTACTTGGAAAATGGCAATTAAAGAAAACATTTTCTTATAATTTTAATGCTATATAATTTCAGCAGAATTTAATTTTTGCCCATTATAGGACAGTCATTAAGGGTTGTAGCAATTATGTTTGTTTACTCCTAAAACTTAAAAGGAAGGAAATATTATAAACACTTCGTATTACTGGTTGGTTGGTTGTATTTATGTCGGCCAATTATCAGCACGTGGGATATAGGCTTTAAGAGGGGGGAGTGCCTTCCGTGGAGGTCTTTCTAAGGGAACCTAACCCGTATTAACGCTTGGAGAACCAAAGTTCGAAGAAAACCACAAAAACTCCGAACGATTAGGCCGACGGGCGCGATTGGGATCGAACCCAGCACCTCCCGTCTACCAGCTTCGAGAGCAGAACCTCTCGGCCACTGGTGGGGCCTTCGTATTACTGACGTTAGTTGATCAACTACTGGCTCGGTCTCCCTATTTAGACGTTTTCTTTTTCAAAAGCTGTTATCCCAATACCCAGTCAAATGGCATCTGTCGTATGGCGCCTGTGACAATTCTCTGGCAATAAAATAAGCATGCCTTATAAGCACCGACTACGTGCACCCTCTGAAATTTTTCGAAAGGGGCGTTGGCCGCTTGAAAATTCAAAATAAATAATGAGAGTTATATATCCCTTTATCCTTTCGATTAGCTTCTACGACTTCCATGACCGACTGCGTACTCCTCCACCCCTCTGCCATTCCGTCGGATTTTTAAAATGTGGGCACCTCTAATGAGGTTTTTTTTTTTTTTTCCACGGTTGTAAAATTTTTTCTAATGTAAACTCTTTTGGGGAAATATAATTTGTAACTTGCGACCAAAGAATGAAATAAGAGCCCCATTTTCCCCTAAGATGGTGTTTATGATTATCATTTGTGATCACGTAAACCACAGTTTAAAAAAAAAAAAAAAAACATAGCTATCATTTGCCTCGTCAGATTGTTAACATCAGAACCAACGCCAATATCGTTCAAAGGTTTGCACGTTTGAAGTTCCGTATCTTGAAAACTATTTAACATAAATTAAATATTTTTATGAAATTTTGATAACGCCATAATATCATAAATTAGTTGTAAAAATTGAAAATTTGTCACTTTTGAAAAAAATTAAAAACGTCTAAAAATCAAGGGAATCAAAAAACATCTGTGATGCAGTGATGTATGCGTGCCTGTGTTACATATTAAGATCTAATTGCTCAAGTTTGTAAGTTGACATTTATTTCCATCATCTTCAAAATAGCTTAGAAACTTTTTTAAAAAATTGCAAAATCCTAATTTTTCCTCGTACATATGCTCAAAAAATTAAAGAAAAAGTCGGACATTAACAATACTGCATGGGCATAAAGATCAAAAGCCCGTGATATGATCAAAAAAAAGAATTCAAGATTGCCTTTTGATTCAAATTTGTGCGGGATTTTTACAATATTCAGAACGATTTCAAGAAACAATAAATTTAGTGCTGCCATCTACATTTATTCAGGATTAAATTATAATTTTTTATTCAACTCAATCATTTTTTCTACTCTAATTTAAAATATTCTTTAGGCAAAAATAAACAGAAAGCAAGAATAAAAAGTTCTATATTTAAAAATACACTATTATCCATAATGGAAATAATTCAAAAATTTTAAGAGCTTTCCTTCCTGTTCAAACAAGTGATAGAAATATTGCATTTTCAGATTAACATTTTTTACTATTTATTTATCTTTTCTCATTAAAGAATAAAAAGGCAAGAATGAAAGTTCCGATATTTAAAATATATAAATTTAGCTATTGCGTTAAATAATTTTTAAATGTTAAGAGCTTTCCTTCGTGTTCAAACGAGTAATAGAAATATTGCATTTTTCCCTCAAATATTTTCAATATTTATTTTTTTTCTGATTACGGAATAAAAATACAATTAAAAACTTACGCCAATCTGTTACTTATTATTCATTCTTAATTATAAATAATTTTTATCTTTCCATTCCTAATCAAAATTGAAATTTCAAGCATGTAGACAAAACCTCGATTTTGCATCAACTTTTAATGTAATTTTTAATACTTAAATAAACAATCCTGAAATCTATTATTTTACTTTTACTCATGAATAAATATGATCTACTTATAAGCTGATTTTCATTGCAATCTGCGACATGTCAACCACAGCTGATTTGCTCATTTTGTATGGAATGAACCACATATCTTCGCTCTATATTTTTTATTCACGCTTTTATTTAGAATGAACTTTGTTTTATCAACTGAAATTTCATAAAGGCAAAATTTAACAAATCTATTTAATTAGGAGATAATATCTAAAATCATTATAGGCCAAAAAATGTCGTCAAAAATAAATAAATAAATAAACAAGTTGGAAATTGCTCGTCAAACGTGGCAAATGAGGTGCGTTCGTACTATAACTAGTTTTATAATTATTTTTTGCACCCCATATTGTACTGAATGTGTATTTGTTTGCACTTCATAAGTGCATAGTCTGTAACATCATTAAAATGCACTTGCAATATTTTTTCCCCATTCCCCTTAATGTAACGGGAAACTTTTGACTGTTCCTGTAATTAAATTACACATCCGATTTTCATAAAATTTGAAATCGCTCGACAAAATTTTGCAGCAATTATATATTTAAATTTCAGCCCATTCGGAAGGCTGTAACATCATTAAAATGCACTTACAATAATTTTTCCCATTGGCCGTAATGTAAAGAAAAACTTTTGACTGTCCCTGTAATTAAACTATACATCCGATTTTCATAAAATTTGAAATGGCTCGACAAAATTTTGCAACAATCATATATTTAAAATTTCAGCCCATTCGGTTGGGTAGTTTTTGCTCTGTTACATGCGGACGGGCGGACAGACGGACAGACGGACAGACGGACAGACGGACAGACGGACAGACGGACAGACGGACAGACGGACTGAACGACGACTATAGGTGCTACGTATTTATATAATTACGAACGCACCTAAAAATGCAGGCTGCCCGATCTCTCGAATTATGTAAAGTTCTTGTACGTTTTTCCTAACAATTTTGTACCATCTTTTATTCATTTATTTCAATTTATTAAATGAGTTTCTTTTTTTCTCAAGTTGTTTTTGAATTATTACATAACATTAATGAATTTTCATATTAAATGCTACATTTAAAAAATATTGTAAAAGGAAATCATAAGGTTTCATCTCATCCATCTGATCCTGGCTATATCACGGTCATAAAATGCAAAAATAGATTTTATAATGACAGATTGGGTATGGATAACTACATGAATATTCAACTTATTAGCCCCCGGTACGGTATGCTATTTCTTTCTCCCAGCTTATTTTGTGTCGCCTCCAAAAAATAACGTTACCTTACAGAGTCAGCGTTAAACAAAGCAGTACGATTATATACTCTATAGCAATTTTTTTTAACTTCTAAGCATTGCACATTTTCAACTTTTATACCGTCGTATTGGAAAAAAAAAAGTACTTTTAAATGCATTTTGTTTGAAAACTGCATCTCCATTTATTTTTGAAATATTAATTTTTTTGTAGTTTTTATCACCATTTGTTTAATTTTGGCAACTCAAGTACTCCATTTATGTAAAAAGTAAAGGGAAAATAGTTGAAAAATAGCAATTATATCTTTTTGATGCCATTTTCTCATAACAACCGAAAGAAAATGTAAATAAAATACGTGCTATTTTGAAAATATATAAACGAATAATTTCTGATAAAACAGGGAGCTATTATAAACTATATTTAATTTTAAGTATCTATAGACGCTTTCAGTGTGACGTCAGTCATGACTTTTTGGTTGAAAACCGACTCCAAACAAACGGTTGCTATGCGTCATTTCTTTTTAAATATAAATTGTGGAAAATGTTACCAGTACATATCAAGTATTAAAACACTTAGATGTGAGATATAGATATAAGATATAGCTGCAACACACAAACAAAATAGAAAATACAACATAACAACCGTTTGTTTGAAGTAAGTTTCCAACCTTCTCAAACGTCATGACTGACGTAACGACTGGAATCGTCTATATTAATGTTACAAACAAATGAAAGCCTATGAATCATGCCGTTTTTTTGTCGAGTTTCTTTAATGACGGCATCTTTTTGCTGTATCTGTGTATTATTTTGCGATAGTGACATCCTATGCATGCTTTACTGTAATGTTTAAGAGAGGATCGTAAATGTGAATTTCTTAAGCGGATGCGAATGACGTCATTTTACATAAATAAAAGTGTGTGCTTTAAGTCTTAAAATTGAAATATGTTTAATATGTTTTGTACTATTTATATATACATTTTTTTTTTCATCGGGGACAAACTAAATTCTGAAAAAGCAGAATTCCTGTTTTCTAGTCGTTCAGATTTTTTTCCCTCAAATCGAGAAAGCAAAAAAACCAGTTTTCCAAAAACACGATAGAATTGAAATGTTCATCTTTGGATTACGTACTTTTGAACTATTTCTTATTGGTAATTCTTATTGGTAATGCCCTCTAAAGAAAATTACACTTCAAAAGTATATGTAAATCTTGTTTTTACAATTTTAAAATTCAATTTATCTTAGGTTATTTGAGAGGCTCTGGGCCATTTTCTTTATGTTTCGTACATGTAAATACACAACTGCACTCAAGTTTAATGTCATAAGTATATACATAATCATAATACATAACAGCTTGTTTGCAAAATTTATATGTGTCTCTCTCTGATCATCATAACAACCTTATATCAAAATAAAAATTTTAAAGTATTCATTTTTACTCAAATGTTAAGATTACAGTTCAAAAATACAGAAAAAATAAATTGATAAGTATTTCTATCTGACTGCATATCAAATACTTATACTTTTTGAAAGCTGTTAAGCCCATTCCTCTTCTCTCTGCTGTTTCAGAGCATCAGGTATGGGATCAGAGATTAATATTTCAAAAAAATTCAATCACCATTTAAAACATGCCTTACAAAACGTGAATTCAATTCTATGTTCATAAATATGTAAAAAAGTCTTTTACTATAAGGCACCTCTATACGATAGTCTGTAATGACAGGAGATATTTTTCGTGTACGGGTGTCGTATTTAAATTACCCTCCATACGAACAGGGAATATTTAAGTAAGTTTAGCAGATGGAAGTGATTTTGAAATCATGATATAGAAATACATATGTGTATATATGTGATTCAGATGTACATCGACTTTGGATGTGTTTGATGAATTTTAGAAAAGATTTTATTGGCTATATTTATCTTTCCTTACATTTCAAAATATGACTTTTAGTTGTAGCTCTTAATTCAATAAGTCATTCATGAGTCCCGGGCTGAAACTTGCTTTAATTTCACCTGGGGCAAACATGGATTTTGGCGCCCCCCACACCCCACCCCCTGTTGGCAAAAAAGCCACCTCTGTTTTGCGCAGTAGCATACGCGTGCTAATATTTAGATATCTAAATCCGACCTTTCTTAATAAATCAATCAATAGAATAATACAGGTAAATTTCTTACCTTTAGGTTTATGCTGCAGCAGTCCCTCGATTGGATGTATGGCCGACGTATCCGAGTTGGCTATTCTTTGCTGAAATTCTTATTATACATTTGACTATAGTGTGAAAAGAAGAAAAGAAATGTTGTGTTAAAATATTTTGTACACATTAAGTAAATTCACTAAAGAGCCTATTTTTGTGGTTTTCTTGGTTATTATATTTTAACAAACACAATTATGCTGCATCTTACGGCAGCTATTTTAAATCTAACATGCTTCTTATCTTACAGTTAATATCATAATAAAACAAAATTTCATAAAGTTTTTTTCACTTCTTTTCAGTAATCACGGGAGTCTCTTGCATCATGCGTGGGAAGTAATAAACAGGTTTTATTTATGATTATTACTGTTCACTTTTGATAAATATAATTCAGATATTTTAACAGTTTGATGATTGTATGATAATTCACCTACAGTCTAATTTATTTTGATAAGAATTCGAAATTGTTATTGTCCTTGAAAATTATCATTTCAAGTTCCTGTTTTCGTTGTTTACTGCTGATCTGAGGATGGTTATATTTCCATCACCACCTTTCTCCGCAAAGTAAATTTACTAAGAGAATTTTACGAAGTTTCTACTTGCCGACTTATTTTAAAATTTAAAATTTTTAACAGTAGAATACGTAATATTGTATTACGTAATCAGCTTTGTCAATTATTTATTCATTAAAACTGGGAAAAAGAAATCGAAAGGAAGCGGAAATAACTCCGTTTTATACAGGCTTCCGTCTTAGAAAGTGTAACTATTGGTATTCGTTCTGTTGGGACCATGTATTTTTTCATTTTAGACATGATTCTATTATAGATAGATTTCATTTTTCCAGATTTTACTGTTTTTTTAGTATTACAAATTATTACAATTGAGCATTTTAAGTCACATTGTCTTAAGAGGCCATACTAGTCACTCAAAAAGACCCGGATAATGTTAATCCTATGGGGAAGTTATTTTCAAATATCTCCCTTGAATTTTCATATTTTCGAATGATTTTTTTTTTTTTTTTTTTTTTTTTTTGCATAGGATAGCTGAGAACGATCTACAACCGGGCTAGTTTTTCCTTTTTTTTATTTTGATTTAACATTTTTTTAAATTATTATTTTTACTTTCGAACCGGTTGGAACCGGTTCTGAAATTGAAGCTATCCTAATAAAAAAAAAATAAAAAAAACTATAACCAAAATCAAAAAAATAAAAACTAGCCCGGTTTTAGATCGTCCTCAGCTATCCTCTGCAAAAAACAAAAAAAAAATCATTCGAAAATATCAAAATTCAAGCGAGATATTTGAAATAACTTCCCCGTAGTATTAACAATATCATCTGGGTCTTTTCGAGTGACTAGTGTAGGCTCTTAAGAACTCGAAAACCAGGATTTACCGCAGGCATAACATTGAATTCCAATACCGTAAAATATCTTCCTGTACTATCTACACCGGTTTTGTGGAATTATCAGTTATTCCTATCTTCAATAGAAAAAGTATATAGACTGATATCTAATCGAAAAGATATCTGACTGATATCTTTGCTGAATCTAATGCTAATTTTCAAAATTACGTGTGACTCAAAACAACAACAACAAAATTATTAAGTTTTAACTTTTTATTTTGTGAATTTTCGACCGTTTGGTTTTTATTGTCCCAGGCCCTGACTTCGCCCCCTCTAAGGCCAGATATGGATGTAAAAAAGTATTTACAAGAAAAGGAATGGCGTTATTAATTTGGAGTCTTGTATATTGTAGACGAATATTTTTATCTATTTGACAATTTTAATGCACTTTACTCGGCTTTTCTTTTTGAGTTTTCGGCAAAAAAATACTTTTTACCCAAATTTAACACGCACATATATATGTATTTTATAAAGCGGCACATCAAATCTTCATCTTTGCCATTTTTGCGTGGTGCCTGGGGCACATGGCCCCTCTGCCCCCCCCCCCCCCCCCCCCCCTAGTTTCGGTCCTGCTTGAGTCATAGCTAAACGCACTTTTAAAATGCTTTAAAAGAACAAGAGGCCTTCAAACCCATTTTTTATTTTTTATTTTTTTATTTCACTTTAAATACTATTCAGTAATATTATATCAATACTATTCAATACTATATGCATTATAGCATATATTTATCACACAAGAAATTTAAAAAACAATTTTTTTGAGAAAAATAAGGAATTTTCCTGAATATTTTAAGCGTTATAAAGAACAATTTTTAAAATTACCCATGAGCAATATCAATTCCATATCAATTAAAATTCCCAATATTTTTTATGCGAGTTTATTTTATATATACAAATAAAACTGTGCATAGAATTTTATATATTCGAATAAAAAGGTACGGACAAAAATATTTTCTAAATTTTATAAAATTTTCAGCATTTTTTAATCTTTTTTCTGCAATTAACGATCTTTAAGTTTTCCGATCATATTTAGTTTAGAAAAACTTTGCACAGTTTTATTTCCGTGCAGTGTATCCACGTATAACCTGACCGACCTTTATTTTCGCCACCGTTGCTCCTAGATGCATACTTCAAATTACAAAAATGGTTTAAATAAGGTAAAGAATTATTTTTCAAGCAATTTGGGTCAAGAAAAATATTTATTAAAAAATTACGAAATTTAAATTTTCATACGGTCCCTCGGTCCTATAAGTGATATTTAGTAAAAATTTACTGTGACACTAAGAAGTAAGACCAAAAAATAGTCCCATTCATCTAACATTAAAATTGAGCGTGTTCTGAAACTTTAAAATTCATGACTTATGCCACTTTTTTGCATATCAAAACAGATGATTTCAGCCATCTTTCAGGGGTCGTATATAAAGTACTTAAACTTATTTCAAGGTATCTGCGCTTTGAAAGAAATCGTACAACTGTTACGATTGAGTTAACTTAAGTTTCAGATTAGTTAAAATAATTGTATTTTAACATATGTTTTATTTTGCAAGGATTGGGGATTTCTTTTAACAAAAATTATGTTATTTCCATAAGGTTTTATTTAACTTGCAACGAACGTCTTTCAAGTTTAAAATTTGTGCTCGAACTTTAACTCACGTTCAAATGTCCGATCGAAGTTAAATTTTGCATACTGACTTAAATCCGATGTCAATGTAATATTATTATGATTTTCGACGCTTATCATGTTATACATACTTATATTAGAGGATAACACAAAAAATTCGGATAAATTACCGTCAACAAGTTTAAGAAAGAGTTTTAGATAAGATAACATAAACCTGCGATAGTTGTGTTTTTTAACTTTTATAATTACGTTTTATGTATTTTTTAACGCTGAATAAAAAAATTACCTTCGCCTTTAACCGTCATGTCAGGATTTTTCGCAAATCGTAAATTTCAAGGTTAAAAAATAGCGAAAAATCTGATACCATAAAATAGATGTAAGACTCTTTTATTCAGTTTAATTTTATTTAATTCAATAATTTATTCAATTTTTTTGGCTTATACTGGGTTTCTTACAGCTAAAAAGCTCAGGACTGCGATGAGGTTAGGAGGGGAGGGAGGATCAATTTTAACTTTGAGCTTTTTAACTTTGAAATTTCCAATTTGAGAAAAATTCTGACGTGATGGTTTAAAATGAAGGTTGTAAAACCTTCGACTAACATGTGGAAGTGGTAGCGTGGAACTTCAGTCAAGCGGAGGCCCAAGTAATAATTAAATCAAACAATTTATTTAAATGCATAAGATAAATGAATATTTCTTGATTAATTTCTTGTATTTACAACTACATTATATTTTTGGGTACTTTCAGCTGATAACAATGTTCATTAAAGACTTAATGTTCAGTGTATAAGATTAACATTCAATTTCTATTAGCTTCTTTCTCGATACAAATCCAAAATCTTGTCACGATAGTCTGGTAAGAAACAGCTGCTTCTGTTTTCTGGTGTATATCAGTCCGTTGTCAACTACACAATATCTCGCGGTTTCCACTGGAGAAATCTTACCCAGCCCGAAACGACAGATTCTTCTATCCCTTCGGATCTATCCGAAAACTCAACTCCCAACTCAGAGAGCAGCTCTCTCCTTGGGATTCAAAAACGCATCTCCCTCTTTTCTCTGTTCATTCAAATTCACCTTTTTTAAAACAAAGGCTATCTATGGCCCAGTCAGAGTCTAGGGTGAATGACATCACTAACAAGCTTCAATCTCATAGGCCAAGAGAGACCCTCGCTGCTAGCGTGAGAAAATTTCGCATCTAGTTTCATTTTTAAATTGTCCTGGGAAAATATCGGCAAACTTGCTACTTAAAAGGGATTCCATAACTCCTCTTTTTTTCATGCCGTTCTACTTTTCCGTCAACCTTTAAGATTGGTTTAGATGGATTGATTCTTTTTATCATTTCCGGCAGAACCTTGAGACTTAGAAATATTTTGAGCTGGTATGCTTATACATTGCTCTTCCTATCTAGAGTTCTATTTGAAAATATATGGGACTTTTTTTGTGAATCCCATTGAATTCTTCACAAGGTCATTTTCGGATTCATCGCTAAAAAATGCATAATTATCAATTTTCAAAAGCTAAAAAACATGGCACAAACCAAAATTTGAAAGATAGTGCAATCTAACAGCATTTAAAAATATGTATATTTTGTAAAGAATCGAGGCTGTTGTTTTTCATTCTTTTTTTTAACAAAAATTCTGTTATTTTTATCCTCTCATATGTTCAGTACAAATTGTATATTTTGCAGTAATATGTCAGAATGATTAAAGATTTCAAATTTATATTGCAATGCTAATTTTACTCTCAACCTTTACTTTAATATATCTGACGAAATTATATTTCTAGTAAATTTATGAATGATCCCTAATTTGCAGCAAAAAATATGCTCCACCTTTAAACAGCTATTACTCGGTCAATTTTAATTGTAGAATAACGGGACATTTTTTGTTTTACTTGTCAGTGAAACGGGAAAATTTTACTAAATATAACTGATAGGACCTGGGGGACCGTATAAAAATTTTGATTCTGTAATTCTTCACTAAATTGTTTTTTCTCCTCAAACTTTTTCATCTTAACTCTGCATCTAATTTTGACCACTTTTGCAATTGGAAGTATGCATCTAGGACCAACGGTTGCGAAAATAAAGGTCGGTCAGGTTATACGTGGACACCATGTATATAAAATAAACTCGCATAAAATATATTGGGAATTTTAATGGATATGGAATGCACATGGGGTATTTTGAAAAGTTTTTCATAACGCTTAAAATATTCAGGAAAATTACTTATTTTTCTCTTTTTTTTTTTTTTTTTTTTTTTTTTTTTTGTGAGATAAATTATGTCATAATGCATATAGAATAATATTTAAAGTGAAATTAAAAAAAAAAAAAAAATAGTTTGAAGGTCCGTTGTTCTCTTAACCTAACATGTTCTACTCTTTATGAAACTAGTTTCATTATTAAAATTCTGCAATATTAAAGCGAAACTAGATGTACTCAGGAATGTTTTTTAAATTTCACTATTGAATTTACAAATTATTTTTTAAGTCTGATTAATAATGCCCAATATGAGAAATTTTCTCAAAATTTACTACACACTATTAAACAGGGTTACTAAAAGTAAGGAAATTTTAATAACACTATTTTCAAAATGGATAAAAAGAAAAAATTTCGTTTATTCCAGGAAAATGTAGGATTTCCACTCAAAATGGAAAGTGTCCATTAAAAGATAGAAAGTTCGCATAAAATCGCCAGTATAAATGCAGATTTTTTTTTTTTTTTTTTTAAACCGTGCTCAATCACCTCTCTCCTCGGGTGGCAATCATTTCGTCGAGAATCATTTCGTCGAAAAATCATTTCGTCGACAATAATTTCGTCGAAAACTCATTTCGTCGACACCACTTAGTCGACATATCATTTCGCCGACAAGGACACTTTGTCGACATATATTTCTGATATGTGTATTAACGTATGCATAAGTATTAACTAATTAATCACTAGATGCGCTGGATTCGTTGTCAGCGGTGGTCGGTTGGAGTTTTGATGTCAGTTTATTACCCCCAAAAGTGGAAATAGAAAAGTGGAAAATTTAAGCTACGCAGAAGGTGCTTTATCTGATGAGTGTAAAATTATATGTTTAAATGTATATTGAAACAAAAATTTCTTTTAATGATTTTGTAAGGAAATTTTCCACACATTTTAATTCGGTACAGAATAAATGTTATTGAATGTGGTATATATATATATATATATATATATATATATATTTGAGAGTTTCATATTATGTTTCAGCATTACGTCCCCCCCCCCTTCTTTTTCCCTCCTGACTACGCTCGTGGAGTGACAGCATTTTGATGTCAGTTATTGTTGTGTTTTGGTGGATCACGTTTTACATTTTGTTATTGGAATTGGTTCACAGGCATCATTACAAAATGTATCTAAAGTTTGTGAAGTTATAAAGACAACAAAAAATAAAAATTCAATTACAGTCAATGGGTTTATTTTGACAAAGGACCGGAATCGAAAATATTGTTATTATTGGAAATGCGAAGATCGGAAATGTTTAGGGAGAGCAGTCACTACATTGGTTAATGGACAACATATGTATAGACGAAATGCTATGTTGACAAAGTGTATATGTCGCCAAAATGATATGTCGACGAAGTGTACCACTTACACCTCCTCATCTATGATTCGGACTTTTTACCTAGTAGTTCCACAGTGTTCAAGAACTAAAGAAAGCATTGAGAAAACGACGCGACGCTTCCAAACAGTGGATGAGGTGTGGGAGACGGTTCGAAAATGCTTCTCGAAACAATCAAAGTAGTTTTATGCGAAAGCTCTACTCTCTCCATAGTATCTCACTGGAATAACGTCTCAATAATTACAGTAAACATTTTTTAATCTAATAAAGGGTGTTTTATTTTAGAGGTGTGGTTTTAAAATTGGCAACCCTGTTCTAGTCATAGTCAATTAAGACAGGTGACAGATGATTTGTGCTCAGTACGCTTTGTCATTTCACCACGAATAGGCTTACGCCAGAACAACGCTTGTGAATTGTGCAAAAACACCATCAGTTTATTGCGGGAGACATTCAATGAGCGCATAATTTCGCGTACTGGACCCCTGAACTGGCTTCCACGGTCATATGATCTCACACCAATGGATTATATTCTGTGAGGATATGTGAAATCGCTCGTCTACGCCGACAAACCACAGACATTGGACCAGTTATAAATTATACTCCCAGTAGGAAAAATTGGCTTTTCAAGGACAAACGTCCTCTTTTCATTTTCCCTTCGTTACCATAGGAAAGCTGCGAACGGACCATCCTTCTAAGGCTGCGTGCGCACGCATATTTTGCCCACATCTCCAGTTTTCTTGGAAGATCTTTTGTATTGGACCTATCTGCGGTTTATTCACAAAAGAATGAGGAGAATCAACAATGGGTCAGGAGATAAGGAGCTCGACTCTACTTGAAGGAAAGGTTCCTCTTTTGCCGGACATCAGTCCCTTTCCTGCTAAAGTCGTTAAAAATCAAAGACACCGCGTGGCCAGAACAAACGGAGCCGACACTGATTACAGTTAGAAGGATAGTGCGTACGCAGCTTAACTGTTATCAATGTTGGCGTCATTTTTGTGTGACCACGCGGTATTTTTCATGTTTATTGACTTTAAAAGGAAAGGGACCGATATCCTGCAAAAGAGGAACCTTTCCTTCAAGTAGGGTTGAACTCCTTATATTTTGACCCATTGTTGATTCCCCCCATTCTTTTGTGAATAAACCGCAGAAAGGTCCAGAGCAAAAGATTTCCATGAAAACTGGATAAGGATGGCAAAACAAGCCTCTGTATGCAGCCTTACTAACCTAAAATAAAGGCCGAGGAGGGACCAATGAAGGAGTAATGAAAAGAGGATATTTATCGTTGAAAAGCCAATTTTTCCTATAGGGAGTATAACATTCGCCGCGTTATTGTTGATATACGGCCCCAGCTGCTCGATAAAGGGGTCGAAATCTTGACTTCCATATTGTGTTTCATTCGAGTCAGCCCATATACCCGAAATCATTTTAAACACTAATTGCATAACATTATTTATTTAATAAAACCAACATCATGGCCATTAACATTATTTTTATGTGTTTTATTTCGTCTTAAATTTGTATACTTCTACCTTATGCAAATCTTTACTGATGTTCCAGGATCATTGAGCCTTTATTTATTTAACGCCGTCGCTAATAATTTTGAAATCATTACGTGAACGAAGATATTAAGCCATTTATTATTATAAAACACATTTTTAAGTGACATCAGTAAATTTATCTTAAAAAGCCAGGATGTATTCAATTTTAATACAAAATCTCAAATGCAACTGGGATGTATGATTAAGCCGTCATTTCAGGATTATCAATCAAAAAAAGATCAAACAACAATGATCTCATCTATTATAAAGTCACCTGCCCTTACAAAAACAAGAACTCAAACTGCATGCATTTCTGTGTGATTAATTCAGCATCGCACCAATATTACACTTCTCTACTCACTTTTGTTTCGCGGGGCCGAGAAAATGAACAGGAAAAAGTTGGAAAGCGACCACGAGAGCCGTTGGTCAGTGATAAATGTCTCTGGACGGCTTAGGGAATCCCTTTAGATTTCCTTGGTTATCTGATAAATGGAGTCACTTGTGGCCAAACGCTAAAGCAGATAAATAGTCCAGAGTGGTTGCCGCTAATGGAGCCAAACGGGGTAAGAAGGTTCAAGTAAAAAAGAACCGAACGCAAGCATTTCAAAGTTGCATACGATTCAAGTTGAATTGATGGATATACGATCAGGATTTGTAAGATCTCATGAGAATTATTTGGAAAAGGCTTGACTAAAAGCATGAGATTTCACGAGGAAAAAAAATCATGTATTTTGCACTAGGTTTTTTTTTTTTTTTCACCCATTTTTCTCGCAATTTTTAGGGTTTCGTTCATCTGGTGAAACCTGACTCTGTCTGTCCGTCACAGATTTCGTTCTCAGAAACTGTATAAGTTAGGGACTTGAAATTTAGAATACTTATAGCTGAATACCTCCGATTATATTACAAATCATAAATTTTTGAAAAAATGTTATATTATTTTAATTAAATGAATTAATTTAATGACATCCGACCATTTTTGGGAGTTTAAAACAGAAACGCAATTCCTGACTTTTTCGCGCAAGCTTGATAGCAAAGTGGTGAAGCATCTGCCTGGTAATCAAAATGTTCCTGGTTCGATGCTCAGACTCGAAGCATGAAATTTCTCCACCAAAATAGATTTCATTATTTAATAGATTAAATTTTACAGTATTTTTGTAAATTTTTTCGCCACTTTAAAGCTAAAAGTTGTTGTAAAATGTTTTATCAATTTTTTTTTTTTTAATTCAGAATTCTTTTTTCGAAAAATTGCTGAATTTTAAATTGACTACATTTCATTGCCCGGTGGATTTAATTAAAAGAACTTACTACGGGTCATTCCATGTCACGTGTGGGACAGCTTTTCTACACATTACTGCTGTTTTAACAATATTATTATATCCTCAAATTAAAACAACCATGCTAATATGAAAATCTAAGAGTTTTTTGTTGTTTTTAATGTTTATGTTAATGTACCGGTTTATGTTTTAACAACTTATAAGTCAATAGATATAGGTATTTATGTAAGTCGCGCACAGAACATTTTGTCAGTTTTTCATGGAATGGCCCTGAAACGGACAGACTACTTAGGTCTAGGATTTAAAATGTGGAGATATTTGTTATCTATTATTTTTATTGTTTATTATTAAAAACGTTTTCGGAATAGATTTCATTATCTAAAAGATTCACTTTTACAGATTTTTTGTAAATTTTTACAAAAATTCTGTATTTTTAGGTAGCTTTCTTTACAAAAAAGCTACCTATTGCAGCCGTTCGGAGGAAAGCGATTTCAAAAAATTTTGGTATATTTTCATCGATCATGACCCCCAGACCCCGAAACCACCCTCCGTTCAAAATTGATATATATATATATATATATATATATATATATATATCTGACCTATGTCACACTGTAACTCCCGTAATTATGAACCGATTTCGATGTAATTCGGTGTGTACATAGTACATACCAATGTCTCGGCCGAGTTCGTTGGCCAGCTTCATCCGCCGTTTTGTTTCAAAATGGCGGCCATTTAAAAATTTTTAAAATTTTTAAAACTTGAAATGTGGTACCAAAAAATTACAAATGGAAAAATATTTTTTTCTTATGTATTTGACCTTTATACAAAGATTCCGGAGCAGTTTTTGTTTCGTCTATATCTTAAAAAATGGCTGAGTTATAGCATTTTGAATTTCTAGTGTGGCTGACATTTTGAAACGTCCTGAATTTTGTCACGCGATAAAAGGCGTATTTATGAACCGATTTGGATGTAATTCAGTGTGTACATAGTACATACCAATCTCTCGACCGAGTTCGTTGGCCAGCTTCATCCGCCATTTTGTTTCAAAATGGCGGCCATTTAAAAATTTTTTAAAAATTTAAAATTTGAAATGTGGTACCAAAAAATTGAAAATGGAAAAATATTTTTTCTTATGTATTTGACCTTTATACAAAGATTTCGGAGCAGTTTTTGTTTCGTCTATATCTTAAAAAATGGTTGAGTTATAGCATTTTGAATTTCTAGCGTGGCTGACATTTTGAAACGTCCTGAATTTTGTCACGCGATAAAAGGCGTATTTATGAACCGATTTGGATGTAACATCGTTTATACATAGTACATACCAATGTCTCGACCGGGTTCGTTGGTCAGCTTCATCCGCCATCTTGTTTAAAAATGGTGGCCATTTAAATTTTTAAAAAGAATTTAAATTTGAAATGTGGTACCAAAAAATTAAAAATTGAAAAAATATTTTTTTCTTATGTGTTTGACCTTGATAAAAAGATTCGGGAGCAGTTTTTGTTTCGTCTATATCTTAAGAAATGGCTGAATTATAGCATTTTGAATTTCTAGCGTGGCTGACATTTTGAAACGTCCTGATTTTTCTCACGTAATAACAGGCGTATTTATGAACCGACTTGGATGTACCTTGGTGTGTACATAGTACATACAAATATCTCGACCGAGTTCGTTGACCGGCTTCATCCGCCATCTTGTTTCAAAATGGCGGCCATTTAAAAAAATAAAAAAATAAAAAAATTTAAATGAGATACCAAAAAATTGGAAAGTGAAAAAGATTATTTTGTATGTGTTTGACCTTAATACAAAGATTCCGGAACAGTTTTTCTTTCGTCTATACCTAAAAAAATGGCTGAGTAATAGCATTTTGAATTTCTCTTGTGGCTGACATTTTAAAACGACCTGATTTTTGTCACGCGATAACAGGCGTAATTATGAACCTATTTGGATGTAACTTGGTCTGTACATAGTACATACCAATGTCTCGACCGAGTTCGTTGGCCAGCTTCATTCGCCATCTTGTTTCAAAAGGGTTGCCATTTAAAAAAAATTAAATTTAAAATTCAAAATGAGGTATTAAACAATTGGAAAATGAAAAAGATTTTTTTATGTGTTTGGCCTTGATACAAAGATTTCGGAGCAGTTTTTGTTTCTGAAAATTTGTTCTTTTGTTTATATCTTAAAAAATGGTTGATTTATAGCACTTTGAATTTCTAGCATGGCTAACATTTTGAAACGATCTTGTATTTGTCACGTGATAACACACGTATTCGCCTATTTCGATGTAAGAAGGCATGTGGATAGTATACATCAACACCTCGACCAAGTTCGCTGGCCAGATTCATCAGCCATCTTGTTTCAAAATGGCGACCATTAAATTAAAAAATATATATATATTTAAAGTGAGGTGCAAAAAAATTAGAAATTGAAAAAGGTTTCTTTCTTAAGTATTTGACCTTGATATAAGGATTCAGGAGCATTTCTTGTTTGTCTTTACCTTAAAAAATGGCTCAGATATAGCAGTTTCAATTTCTATTGTGGGTTACATTTTGAAAAATCTGATTTTTTGCATGCGACAGCACTCCTATATATTAACCGATTCCGATGTGAGTGAGCATGTGCACAGCAATTACTAAGGTCTCGACCAAGTTCACTGCTTAGCCTCATCCACCATGTTGTCTTAAAATGACAGGCACTTTAAGAAATTGCCGAATTTGGCAGCCAAATATATGTTACTTTAAAGAAAAGCAGCTTGGATAAAGCTGACTAATTTCGCGAAATTCTCATTCATTATATTGATAAAAATTAGTATTGAATCTCTTATATTCGGTTTCCACTAAATTGAGCTTCGTGTGTTTGAATGATATAATTTGGCTTTTTTTAAATAAGGATTATGAAAGCTACCTCTTCCTCCCGGCACTGGCCGGAAGGACTTTTTTTACTAAGATAAGGTTACTAAGTGCTGGGCAACATATAACAATGATATGTTCCCGCACCATGTTGGTTAAATCAAAGTAAAATTGCGTAATTTGTTATTTCTGTTTGTATAAATATTTTTTTATAAAATATAATTATGAGTGTAAAATTATAATGTTTATATATTTAAGTAAAATAGGAGTGTAAGTTCATACAAAAATTATTAAGTTGATTTTAAATATTAAATATATATTTTTAAAAAATTGTTGTATTGTAAAATGAATGTATAATGTTGAATAGAGTTCGGATCTCAGATAACAACAATAGCCAGACGCCATGGTGTCGTTTTATGACAAGCCAATGGAAAGTGGTGTATAATTAGAAATCGTAAAATAATAAAAATGTTGGAATAAATTTATGGCCTTAATAAAAGTGTTGGGATAAATTTATGGCTTTTCAGACCACCCAAACTTTAAGGCATATAATAATATTAAAGTATATGTAAGGGGCCATTTGCAGACTGTTAGCTAATAGGCCTATCGAAGGATAATGCAAAATCTTCTCACATCCAATAAGGGTGGACTAGACAAATAGTTCCACCCACTGCAAGAGTTGGTGGGCCAGAAGAATAAGGTTTGAAAAAGAGAGTCTGAAAAAAGATGTAGAGGACGCAGGAGCTCTCCTGAAAGCCCGTGCAATGAATCCAGAAAGCCCTAGTAATGCCCAGGCGAGATGGACATATCGGAGTGAGCCTAAGCAAGCCTAATTGAGGATGTCTTCCTGATGTTAAAATAAAGTGGATTGTTCTACTGAGGTCCGTAGCTATGCATCCTGCCATCCCGATATCGCCGCTCTGATAAGAAGTGGATTCCTGATGACATATGGATATGATCCTTAGCAACGCGACAACTCTGAATTTGATGAATAAAGGCCACCATCCCGTATACGAAATAAGGTACTACCTTAAACTTTTTCTTTTACCACTTGAAATCATATGAGAAATTATAAATATCCTTTTCTGATATTTTATGGTAGAGAGTAATCTGAGATCCGACAAAACCAATAATTAAATAAAATTAAGGTAATTTAAAAATGAAAGAGTATTATTCTTTTAGCAAAAAGAAAAATAAATAATAATAAGAGTAAATGAAAATATTGTCTTTTTTTTTAAAGATTAAATATACATAAAATAATGAGAAGCAAACAAAAGTGTTGCTTTCTTTTTTTTGAATTAATATTATGTATTTCTGTATATAGTTGTGTTCAATGTAAATAAAATATTTAATCAAGTTTTAAAAATAGTTTCTGTAATTTTTTAATTGATAATGTTTAAGGTGTGTCAATTTATTTTTACAGCTTAAATTTTAGTTTAATTCATAAGTGGAAGAGTTCGTCTAAATAATTCACAACGCAAACTCTCAATTTTATTCGTAATTAATTAAATTTAATAATTACATTTTGACGCGGATTATAATTTAATTTTATTAATGCTTCGCGTTGCTCTTCTACTAGAATTACGTAATTACGATCACTTGTGTTATTTGAATTTATCTAAGGTATATAAAATTATATACCAATTTACTATGAGGTTGCTTGGATGATTTGGACCAATTAATAATTTTGGATGTAAATTAAATAGAAAATAAACAGGTGTAATTATCTGTCCAGCACTAAGGTTTAAAATGTGGAGATTTTTTAACCTATTAAAGGTCCATTACATCGTGTGGAACAGCTTTTCAACATATTACTGCTGTTTTAACAATGCTATTGTATCCTCAAACTAAAACAACTATGCTAATATGAAAATATAAGTTTTTTTGTTAATTTTAATGTATACTTTATATTTTAACAACTTAATATAGGTATATATTTTAGCATCACGTACGAGAGATTTTATCCGATTCTCATGGAATGGTCTTACGTATTTTTTGCTATTTTAAGTTTTTCGTTTTTTGGCTGAAATTAAATTATGTAATTAAATAAGCTTTTCAAATATACAAACATATACTGTTACAATTGTTTGAAATGCAGCTCTTGAATATTTTTAATTTAATTTTAAAAAATCTTCCAATTTTAATAATTTTAAAATTAAATTTAACGGTGCTGACATCTACATCCTTATTATGTTAAACATTTAATAATTAGAAAAACGATTTGGATTTTTAATTAAAGGATAAAGTGTTTTGTAAGGAACATCAGACGAAACCTTCTGTGCAATCTTCGACCACTCATACCCTTGTTTTCTTTAACTACCCGACTGTAAAGAAGGGTTATGTGTTTCACGGGTATCTGTGTATGTGGATTTCTTTTTACCCTCGAAACATACCAACGGCTGGGTGGATTTTCATGAATGAGGTCTCTATCAATTCGTCTTAACAGCCCGATGGTTATAGGCTAGGTTTTGTTTTTATAAACTCAAAATGGTGACCATAAAATACAAAATGGCGGTAGAGACAAAAAAAAATTACGCACCCTATTGAGTGGGATATCATTGGATAGGTCTTTCAAAATGAAGACGATGTTTCATTGACTATTTTACAGTTAGAAGCTCCGTTAAAATATTATATAACCTAGAAGTTGTGTAGGTAGGATCTCTAGCTTTACTGTAACTCTAACCATCATAGACATCTATAGACCTCATCAAAACAGGAACTAACAATTAAACACAATTTAAAAGTCATCAATACAAGTAAATAAAAAAAAATAGGTAAGTAATATAAAAAAATATTTTAAGTCAATTCCTACTTAGGTCAATAAGAGGATTTTTTTTCTCCCATTCTTCTTTCCACTTGAGTGGTGCTTAAAATGCCTTGATCAAAAAGAGGGCTCTCTCTGTCTTAAAAAACCTTGATCAAGAAGAGGGCTCTCTCGATTACTGAAAATTAATTAATTTAATTTAATTAATGAATTAATATTTGAAAGAAGCTGTATTAACATCAAGTGTCATCCACTACAAGTTTTAAAAAAATTATTTGAGCTTGATTGGTTGAATAATAACTATTTTATTAACGATTGAAAATTTGAACAAGATATACTATATATAGCGAGAGTGTGAACTAATAGTAGGAATTGAAAAAAAAAATAGTTTCACACTGATGAGAAATAATTAATTAGTTCGCTTTTTACGCAGTTGGGTTTTTTGATTTTTTAAATTTAATTGTTTATTGATTTAATTATTTTATCACGTCTTTTTCATTAAACATCACTCAAACTTGAATAAAAGTATGATATTCCACACAAAAAGTAATCAAGCTATTTACACTAATTATGATGCATTTTCCAAACTGATTCATATAATTTCATACTTTCATTACTTTAAATTAAATATTAAATTTTAACACCTCTTTTATTTTACCTTGTTTTAAATTTAAGTTAATTACATTTTAGATACTTTTAGTCCAAGGTAGATGCCGCCAATGGAATCAAACGCGATACAATATTCACGGAAAAGGAACTGAATGCAACTATTTCAAAGTTGCATGCGATTGTCGTTGAACTGACAGATTTGCGATCTGGATTTGTAAAATCTCATGATAAGAATTGTTTGGAAAATACTTGACTCAAAATATACCTTTTAACACAAATGAGGACGTGAGTTTCAAAACTTGAATGATTCAAAATTTAAAAAAATCGAGTTTTCTCTATCAATCTATTCTATTGCTAAATCGGCATCGAAAAAACACTACAATCTAAAAAAAAAAAAAAAAAACTTGTGTTATCGTGCATTTCTGGCATTGTAAAATCTTGGTTTACAATGAAAACCAATGGACACAATCAAAGGTTTTTCGTGATTCCCCAAAATTTTAATTTCCGGATAAGGTCAGTTTTGATATTCACGTCCTCAAAGGAATATTAGAGCGTTTTGCACTGACTGTGATCCATTTTCTATGGTGACTCTTGCTTTTTAGCTCACAGGCTATCAAAGCCTTAGAGCTAATGTGCCCGCCGGTTCTGTATGTATGTATGTACGTACGTATGTACATAACGTGATAACTCTTGATAGAAATATCCGATTTGCTTCGATTTTTTTCTTGGTTCATTCTGATAAGGCGCTTCCCTGGTTAGTTTTGGGATTCCTTGGTTAAGTATAAAGAGGGGTAACGGGGGGGGGGGGGGGTAATCCCTCCTTAACTTAGATAAATGGGTTTTTCATGCAGAATTATCAGATTTTCTTCAAATTTGGTATATCGGTTAATTCTGATAAGGCGCTTCCCTGATAAGATTTGAAGGTTCATTGTTTAAGTCTAAAGGGGAGAACGGGGAGCTAATACCCCCCCCCCCCTCTTAATTTATATAAATGGGTTTTTCTATCGGATTTGCTTCACATTTGGTATACCGGTTTATTCTGATAAGGCGCTTCCCTGATTAGATGTGGAAGTTCCTTGGTTAAATATAAAGGGAGAAGCAAGGGCTAATACCTCCCTTAATTTAGATAAATGGGTTTTTTATCCGATTTGCTTCAAATTTGATATATCAGTTTATTTCGATAAGACGCTTCCCTGATGACATTTGGAGACTCATTGGTTAAGTATAAAGAAAGGAAACGTAGGGGGGGGGAGGAACCTCCCCAATTTATTTTTCGAGGGGCGTTATTCTTTGAAATAAGAGTATAATATACAATTAGTGTGAATAGCCTGTGAGCTCAATGCCATCAGTTTAACAGGGTACTTTTCTTTTTTCTTTTTCCTTTTAGTGTTTTAACTACTATAACCTTTTCATTTCTTCTTTCTAATTTGATTTTTTTTTTCAGTACTTTTAGCCCAGAAAGAATGCTGTTATTGAATCCAAGTGGGGTAGAATATACGAGGAAAAAGGAACCAATTACAAGTATTTCAAAGTCGCTTAGGATTAAAGTCGAACTGAATTCGCAAAAGTCAATAGTAATGCATTTGGCAGTGATTAGGGGGCATTTTCCAAACCGATTCACGCAGCATTATATTGTAATGCGTTAATTTAAATATTACCTTTCATTCACTCTTTTTAATTAATTAGTTTTAAATTTAAGTTTATTATTTTTAGATATTCTTAGTCCAGAATGGATGTCGCTAATGGAGCCAAACGGGATAGAAGAATCACGGAAAAGGAACCTATTGTAAGTATTTCAAAACAGGGTTCGATGCAGGTTTTTTTTTTTTTTTTTTTTTTTTTGAGCCCTTTTTGTGAAAAGTAAAAATTATTTTTGTGAATTTTATTATATTTTTGTGAAAAATAACATTTTGTAATGAAAGTTAAAATTCAGTTACTCAAATTCAAACCAATCATTTATTAACAAAAACTTCTTTAAACCCTTTTGCTAAAGGTTTTGTTTCTGTTGAACTGGTTTTATTTACAAATCACATATTTTAAAACCTAACAAAATAAAAATAGTAAATGGTAGTAAGTTTTTAGGGGAAAGGAATTTTGTGAAGGGGCCCATTTTATTAAATTGATTTTTGTGAAGGGGCCCATTTTGTTAAATCCATTTTTGTGAAGGGGCCTGTTTTATTAAATAGATTTTTGTGAAGGGGCCCTAAATAGTCCCCAAATTTTGCCTGTATCGAGCCCTGCAAAGCTATATGTATGATTAAAGTTGAACTGAATTCACAAATGAAAATAATAATGTGTTTCACATTGATTATGTTGCTTTTTTCACACTGGTTCACACAACATTTTATTGTAGTGTTTTAAATTAAATATTACCTTTTATTCACTCTTCTTGATTTAATTGTTTGTCCTCTTTGTCCATTTTGTTAAATCCATTTTTGTCAAGAGGCCTGTTTTATTAAATAGATTTTTGTGAAGGGGCCCTAAATAGGCCGCAAAGTTTGCCTGTATCGAGCCCTGCAAAGCTATATGTATGATTAAAGTTGAACTGAATTCACAAATGAAAATAATAATGTGTTTCACATTGATTATGTTGTTTTTTTCACACTGGTTCACACAACATTTTATTGTAGTGTTTTAAATTAAATATTACCTTTTATTCACTCTTCTTGATTTAATTGTTTGTCCTCTTTGTCCATTTTGTTAAATCCATTTTTGTCAAGAGGCCTGTTTTATTAAATAGATTTTTGTGAAGGGGCCCTAAATAGGCCCCAAATTTTGCCTGTATCGAGCCCTGCAAAGCTATATGTATGATTAAAGTTGAACTGAATTCACAAATGAAAATAATAATGTTTCACATTGATTATGTTGCTTTTTTCACACTGGTTCACACAACATTTTATTGTAGTGTTTTAAATTAAATATTACCTTTTATTCACTCTTTGTGATTTCATTGGTCTTAAATTTAAGTTCATAGTTTTTAAATACTTTTAATCTAGACTGGATGCGTCTAACGGAGCCAAACGGGATAGAAGAAGAATGGAAAAGGAACCAAATGCAAATATTTAAAAATTGTATGGATGGATCTGCGATCTAGATTTGTAAGATATCGCGAGAATTATTTGGAAAATGTTTGACTAAAAGTATAATATTTCACAGGAAAAAAAAAGCATTCGTTTTGACTGATTATATGTATTTTCTTCGCCGATTCACTCAAAAATTTCTTTTCACTGCTTTAAGAGGAGACCTTCAAACTCATTCTTTTATTTTTTTTTTTTCAATTGCTCTTTAAACACTATTCAAGGGCACACTATGTGAATTATGGCATATATTTATCACACAAGAAATTTAAAAAAGAAAAATTGGACAAAAATAAGGAATTTTCCTGAATATTTTAAGCGTTATAAAGAGCTTTTGAAAATGCCCCATGCGCATTCCATATCAATTAAAATCCCCAATATTTTTTATGCCAGTTTGGCTTACATACACAAATAAAACTGTGCGTTGTCTTTTGAAACTAAATATAATTGGAAAAGTTAAGGGTAGAAATATATGATGCAAAAAAGCTGAAAATGTAATAAAATTTAGTAAATATTTTTTTTCTTTCCTTTATATTGATATATGTAAAATTCAATGCACAGTTTTATTTGTATATGTATACCAAACTGGCATAAAAAAACATTGGGATTTTGAATTGATATGGAGCACTTTGAAAAGTTCTTCATAACGCTTAAAATGTTCAGAAAAATTCCTATTTTTTGTAAAAAAAAAAATTTTTAATTTCTTGTTTGCTAAATATATGCCATAATTCATATAGTGTGCCCTTGAATAGTATTTAAAGTGCAATTTAAAAAAATAAAAAAATGAGTTTGAAGTTCCTTTGTCCCCTTAACTTGTTTTATTTTTTCATTTCATCTTATTAATTTAATTTCGTTTAAGTTAAAAAAAAATATGTTTTAGTCTAGAGTAGATGTTCCTAATGAAATCAAAGGGTTAGAAAATTCACGAAAAAAAGGAACTGAATGCAAGTATTTCAAAGTTGCAAACGATTCAAGTTGAATTTATGGATTTGCCATATGGATTTATAAGATCCTTCTTATGAAAATTATTTAGAAAATACTTGACTAAAAGTATAAGATTTCATAGAGGAATTAAAACATAAATTTTTGCTCTAATTATTTTCTTTCATATCACACATTTTTCGAGGATTTTTTTTCATTGATTAATTTAAATATTGCTTTTTTATCAACTCTTTTTAATTCAGTTAATATTTTAAATTTAATTGCTTCCGATACTTTTAAAACTTGTTGAATAGAATTTTAGATTATTTAAAATGAGATTCCACACCGAGAAACATCATGCGCTTCACATTAATTATGACCATTTTCCATGTTAATTCAAACATTTTTTTTTTCTTTTTTCATAGCTTTAATAAATATTACCTTTTTTATCACCATTTTATAATTTAGTTCGTCTTAAACTTAAATTTATTTTTATATATACATTATTTTAAGTTTTAAAAATAAAATTTCGCTATTTTGTACAGTTTTTTTTTTTTTTTTTTTTTTTTTTTTTTTTTTTTTTTTTTTTTTTGATTAAAATTTAAAAGTTGTGCATAAATAGCTTAAATTAAAGCAGGCGCCTACAGAGATAAAATGCTCACAAAACCCAGAAAAGAAAGTAAGGTAAATCCTCATTTGAAAATTATTATTATTATTTTTTTTTTATTAATGAACAATTCTGTTTTTGGAAAAATCATGGAAAATCTACAAAAAGAGAGAAATATTGTGCTTTGTAATAATGAAAAAAAAGAGCTAAAAAATTAGTTTTTTAATGTGAAAAATTATTTTTTAATACAAGAAAGGAAATTAGAAGGTCAACATTTTAATTCGTTTATTTACTTATTTCAATGTTAACGTTCATATGCGTTTAATTTTACGACTTTAAATTTAAAACTGCATTTATCAAACATATACTTTAGATTTGCTAAAAGAAAATTATCATTAAATTAATATGGTCATTAAAACATTAATTATTAATTAACCTGAAAGAAAGGCTAATAAATAAAATAATCAATAATATGAAAATATTTTTTTAAGTAGGCTCATTTGCGATTTTTGAGTATCTACGGTAGTCATTTCCAGGATTTTTATTCAGATATAAATGCAAAAATACTCTAAAGTTTGTATAAAAACTCAGTCATTGCTTCTTCAGAGAGAGAGAGTTGAACTAATTATTTAATATGTAAGTAGAGTAGTTAGTTATCTTAAAATAAATAAATCAGTTTTCCTCCTCTGTATTCAAAGGCGTCTTCATAGTGCAATAAATATGAATAAAACTAATAAAATAAAGCTTTTGAATGGACAATAGAAATAAAAAGAGATTTCATCTTCCCCAAAACACATAAACATATAAAACAACCCAGCTAACTTACACATACAAAAGAGCCTTCACTTAAAAGAAAAAGAGACAAACAAAACATATTTATAGCCTTTCGAACCCATAAAAACCACATTTTTACATCTGAAGAAGAAGGACCACCTTCCAATTGCTTGTCGTTCTTATATATGCAATAATCTTCATGTGATGTTGCAAAGAGAAAAGAAAGAAAAACTACTTTTATGTATAAAATGAGGGTGTAGGGTGTAACTGCCGAACTACGAGTTGTTATAGAGTTCATTCAAATTGCACCCATTATTTATTACATCGTCCGTTGTATTGTAAGCATTATTATGCGTTCTTAACTGTCTTGCTATTGAAGGGATGGTTATGGGATAAATCTAAACAGACACGTGCGCCATATTTGGCCTCCGCAAATTCAGTAACACATTCAGCATTTAGCCATGAGGGAGGAAAGTTAAACAGCTAGTTAACGTAGATTCATAAGTGATTTTAAACAGCTTTTATTGAATGTGAAAAGGCAGTTTACATTATCCACATTTTTTGAATGAACGAATCTAAGATCTCATTTTTGATTCTTCCCATTTAAGAGTTCTAGATGCGTCGGGTCAAAACTGACCAGAACTGGAAATTTTAATTTTATACCAATCCGACATATCATTAGCTTGCATCTTTATTTTTACAAAAACAGAAAAAAAAAGACTCTCTCGGGTGGCATCTGAAAGATTGTTAGAACAATTAAATGCTTGGTTAATATAGCTCCGTGCAAATATTTGGTTAGACTGATCAAATGATTTAATTTAAATTTTATTGAACTAACAATAACCATACAAAAATCCATATCTTTTGACTGAAAGAATCTAAGATCTTATATTTTATTTTTCCCATTTCAAAATTCTACATGTGCCGTGTTAAAACCGACCAGAACTCGAAATTTTAATTTTATATCAATCCGATATATCGATATATGGTCTTCTTGCATCTTTATCTTAAAAAAAAAAAAAATAGCATGACTCTCTCGGGTGGCGAATGAAAAATTGTTAAAAGAACTAAGTGTTTGGTTAATATAGCTCCGCGCAAATACTTGTTTGGACTGACCGAATGATTTAATTTCAATTTTATTGAACTAACGAAATCATTTGGTCAGTCCAACCAAATATTTTGACGGACCATATTGTCCAAAATTTAGTTAGTTCTTTTAACTAAATAGTTTTTTCCGTGTAGTGGAGCACAAGTTATAGGCTGGGTATATAAAACAAAACTATCGTAAAGAATCACCACGGTACTGCTTTCTGTTGTCCATAAAATCAGGAATTTTTTTTTTGCAAGATTAGCGATATAAGAAGTTGCGTAATCTTGCATCTACTGTAGGAAAAGCATTTTTTTTCTGGAAGGAATTATTACCACATACTCTTGCAAAAGAGTTAAGTGCGGCTCAACGTTAACCATACAGGATTTCAGGACTGTTTATTCAGTAACTCATATAAAAAAGTAAGGACCTAACGTGAAAGAGATCTGGTGAAGCTGTTCCAAATTCTATTTTTTGTAATTTTTTTTTTTCTGAATGGAATGTTTTTTATGTGTAATCACGGACATAAGAGATTACCCATATCCAATGCTATTTATTAACGTCTCCATTCAACCTAAAATGAGCTTCATCGGTTGACAACACGTTGAACAGTTATTGCAAATATTGTTTAAATCTGGAAAAATCTCACATAGCGAACGTTTTCCTTCCAGAAGCTGTTCCCTTCATCTTACATCTGCTGGTGAGAGCTCTTGGCATCATGTCACGGCTGCATTGATAAAGATACAAATCGAAGATAGCATGAAGATGGAGCTGCATACCATCTATGGAGATAGGTACGACATTTTTGTAACTACGCTTGCCCTAGCAGCCGTCTCAGATGTTGATACCTGTATTTTATCTTTCAGAATTTTTCAGAGCACTCAAATAAAGCTGGTCTGCTGCTTCATGGGTCGATCCTCGAACCAATCAATTTGTTCTGGTAATGTAATTAGTTTTAATAGCTCTAAATATGTTAAAGGACCTTTCATCGTCTTTAAATTTTGGGGGGGGGCTTGGAGTTTTCGCAAAGAAATGGTCGTAAGTATTACATTAAATGAAAGAATTAGTAAATGTTTTAAAAGAGTTTCAATAAAAATACATTATCTGGTAAATTCTACACCCTATCAAAAGCAAAACCTACTCGCACACAAACACGTCCTACAAAGAAATCCTACTCCATTCAACATTTTACGCAGACCAAATTTGTGTATTTCTAGAATAGTGAATATTGATGACGTCATATATCAAAAATTTTTCTAACAATACTTTTTGTCTTGTCGAATAAAATCCCCAGTTCTGGCATCAATTAATATACAAATTGCATTATAATCTAGCATTTCTCCCCAGCTTGTATGAATTTTTAAGAATTTAGACGAATTTTCTCGTCCTTCTGTACATTTGAAAATTATAATTTCGCGTTAAGGCTTAGATTTCACATTCAAGCCGGTACATTCACGATTTAGGATTAAGATTAGTAGTACCGGAATTTTAAATACCGGAAAACTGTTTTGAGGAAGAAAATAAACGGTCAGGTGCGAGTATTAATCGCGCACAGAGGGTTCCGTACAATAATATATGAATTCGTAAGTGTATTATTAAAAAAATACCGTTGCTAAGTGAATAATAAGACTTTGTAAAAACTATACAACGTAGGGTTGGGTATAGCTGTATAGTAGGTGTGCACAATCTTTTTAAGAGAAGGGCCACTTACAAAAATTTCTGGGATGTCGAGGGCCACTTCAGTAACACAGAGAGAATTGTATTTTGGGGAGATGATCTGTGGTAGAGTCCTGCGCTTGTCGGGTTGTACCAGACCCGAATCCGCAAATTCCATTTTAAGTAAACCCGCAACCCGACCCGAACCCTCAAAAATAATTTTGGGCAACCCGCAACCCGACCCGAACCCGAGGTATTTCAACCCGACCCGAACTCGCAATGTAAAGAAAGTAAATTACGTTTTAATGCCACTATGAAAAATAAGCTACAATTGTATCTATAATACAATTTTTATGTTTTACATAGAAGAATGAACAAATCTATATTCTTTAACATTCAAATATAGTAAAACCTCTGAGCACCTTGGAATCGTTGAATAGAGTCAAACATCGAATCGGGTTATCCCGAATTTTGTTTTTTCAGCTCGGAATGAATCTAATTTTCTTTCTGCAGGTCGGGTTCACATTACAAGAATTCTTTCGGGCCATCTATAGGTTTTTTACTGCATCCGTTGCAATGCTTATCGTACCATAGTAGTTGAAAAAGCATGTTTATATTAACTTCCAGAAACGAATTCTAAGACTAGACAAAACAGACAGCCACACATTTTGTTTTTCTGAAACTTTGATCTGAGGATTATATAGACTTTTAACGTGAAAAAATATTTTGGACATTCTTTTAAAAAATTGAGTCAACTCAAACCCGACCCGCAAACGTCAAAAAGCCAACCCGAAACCGACCCGAACCCGAAACAATTAAAGCCAACCCGACCCGAACCCGATCTCGAACGGGAAAGTCAACCCGACTCGAACGGGAAAAAATAGCGCCAAACCGACCCGAACCAAACCGCGGGTCGGGTCGGGTTCGGATAAAAGCGGGTAACCCGACCCGATGCAGGACTCTAATCCCTGGCCTATAATCAGATTTTAAAAATATGGTTTCAGAGGGAGGGAGATTCTCTCCCTGTAAGGAAGATCTCCTCTAGGTTCCCCTATCCATTCAACATATCCAATTCAGTTGGCAATGATATATCAACAGTTTACGTTTGTATATATAACCGAGCTATAGCAAGAATTATTTAGAAGGAATCATAATGTTCCTTGAATTTATTTGGGGGGGGGGGTAAATTTTGTTTTATTGAAAGTGCTAAAGAACAAAGGCATGAAAGCGGCTAGTGCCGAAAAAGATGTGAAATTTATGAACAAATGGAGGAGGGTGAGTAGCCGATCAACGAAATATGCGATTTTTCTGCTCCTGATCTACGAAATTCGCGATTTTTCCGTGACCAATCAACAAAATTTGCGATTTTTATGCACCGGATCGACGAAATTCGCTATCTTACCACATCTTATCGACAAAATTCACTATTTTTAGGCTCTCGATCGACGAAACTTGCAATTTTTCCGGGCCTGATCGATGAAATTGTGATTATTTTTGTGCCTGACAAACGAAATTCACGATTTTTCGCAGCCCGATCAACATAATTCGCGAGTTTTCCGCGTCCAATCAATGAAATCCGCGATTCTTAACTGACTGACAAAATTTGCATTTTTTTTCCATCGGCAAATTGACGAAATTTCGTGATTTTTTTCTCGCGATAAACTGACAAAACTCGGGAATTTTTGCAGCCGATCACCAAATTTTTTCAATTTTTCCGCGCATCATCGAGAAAATACGCGATTTTTCCGTGTCTGATCAGCGAAATTTGCAATTTTTCGGCTCCTGATCGACAAAATTCGCGAATTTTTCGTGCCCGACTAACGAAATGCGCGATTTTTCGGAGCTCGGTCGACAACACACGCAATTTTTCCGTGCCAGATCGACGAAATTTGCGATTTTTCCGCGCCCGATCAACGAAATGCGCGATTCATATCTGACTCTGACGAAATTTGAAATTTTTCCCGCTGCACATTCGCGATCAACAGACGAAACACGGGATTATTCCGCAGCCCATCAACAAAACTTAAAATTTTTTCCGCTCCTGATCGACAAAATTTGCGATTTTTCCGCACCCGAACAACGAAATTCGTGATTCTTAATTCACTGACGAAATTAACGATTCTTTCTCGCGACTGACGAAACTCGCGATTTTTCCACAGCCGATTAACGAAATTGGCAATTTTTCCGCGCATCATCAACAAAACTCAAAACTTTTTTCAGCCCGATCAACGAAATTGGCGATTTTACCGCGCCTGGTCGACAAAATTTGCGGTTTTTCCGTGCCTTACCTAACTAAATTCACGATTTTTCTGAGCTCGATCGACGAAGCTCGCGATTGGTGAAATTTTCAATTTTCCCCCACTTCATCGACAAAATTCACGATTTTTCCATGCTTTAATCAACGCAATTTGCGATTTTTCCGCGCCTGATTGACAAAACTCTCTATTTTTCCGCACCCGATCAACGAAATTCGCGATTTTTAACTGACTGATGAAATTTTTCATTTTTACCGCGGCAAATTCACGAAATTAACGATTTTTTTCTTCGACCTATGGACAAAAATTGCAATTTTTTCCAATTATAAATTGACGAGATTCGCGGGCCACACGTTAACCCATCGCGGGCCACAGGTTGTGCATCCCTACTGTATAGTATACAGGGTGCAAAGGAAAGTCCCTTTAACCTGAAAATACTTGCGAACGGAGAGAGCTACAGCTATACAAGTGAGGTAACGGTACAGTAAAGCGACTACGCCCGACCTAATGCAAACGACAGCAGCACCCGAGGCGAAATTTGAAAGATAGGCATTGCAAATCGAAAACGAAAAGAGGTAGAGCAAAGTTTGCAATTGTAAAGTTTCAGAGCATCAGTTAATTAGTACGAAACGACATTTGGTTCATACGGATAAGATAAATCGCCGCCTGCATACCCAAAAATGTTCGAAATGGATGAGCGACGATTCTATTTTGCCTATTCACATTCCGGAAATGTTGCAGTGCGCAGTTGCAAATTGTGACGTTGTACTGTGCTGTAATGTCTGTAAAGATTTAATTTCCAATGAATTTAAAATTTTAGAATAATCCTTTCAGAGTCAAAAGAATTCTGTTCGTAATCTGATGAAATAATTGACTGACACCAGAATATTCAAACGAATTTCTCAGAAAACAAAACCCGCTAATTTGCACTTTCATTACAAAAGCAAAATTTTATTAAAATATTCTTGGTGCCATTTGTCAGTTTTGGAATTAAAATTAGGTGGCTAGACCGTCTAGCCACCGCCCTTGAAAAAGTTAAATCTATGTCGTCGTATTGAAGAGGCTTGCAATCGACATTCCATGCTGATAAATGTGCATGCAGAATTACTCGCACGAATACAAACGTGTATCGTGAGCAATGGCGAACTTTTTGAACATACTGAATATTAACTTTTTATCACTGTGAGACAGTTTGTCTTTTTTTTGAGTGTGTGTGATGTTATCAAAATGTATTGAGATAAGTACGTAGTTATAGCATAAATTGTGCGTATTTCTTTATACTTCTGACTATTCCATTCAAACGTTTACAGAAAACGGAGTGCATCGATTTCGGACATTTTTGGGTAAACAGGCGAAGATTTATCTTATTCATATAAACCAAATGTCGTATTCTATTAATTAATTGATGCTCTAAAACTTTCTAACTGGAAATTTTGCTATGTCTCTTTTCGTTTTCGGTATACAGTGGCTATCTTCCAAATTTTGCCACTAGGGGGCGCTGCTGTAGTTTTCATTAAATCGGGTGTAATCGGTTTACTATACCGTCCCCTCACTTGCATAGCTGTAGCTCTCTCCGTTCACAAGTATTTTCAGGTTAAAGGAACTTTCCTTTGCACCTTGTGTACTAGAAAAGTATAAATTGGTATACCATGAAAGTTCAAAGATATATGGAACCTAAATAATAGCAAATATAGCTAATCTGTGTATTTGTTATTCCATATAGGTTTTTAGTTAACCTTTAAAGACATAGTAGGTGTATTGAGAGAGCCACTGAATGGAAACTAGTCGCGAGTCCCATAGTATGCATGTGATTAATTCTCATTAAATTAGTCTGTTTTTAAAAAATTGACGTTTATTGCTTTTATACTGCTACTGGGCATTGCATTACATAAATATATCCTTAAAATTTGTTATCTAGGCTTTAAAAGTCGATGGAGCATAGAGTACGCCGTCCCTGTCATTATGTATGTCCAAACTGTCCGTGTCTTTAAGGGTTAATATCTCGGCTAATTACCGACGATTTTTTCCGAAATTCATGATCAATAATGCTTTTATACTTCTGCTACGATAGGTACCTCAAGCTCTGCTCAACACTTTTGCTGAAGCCCGTAAATCGAAATTTGAGAATAACGGAAAAATGAGATTTTCTCAAAAACTATGTAACCTAGGGTAATTTTCCTGCAAAGTTTAAATTAATGTCTACTACCACTAATTTTTTCAGAATTTTAGTTTCAATAGATTCGGAATTAGATTGGGGGGAACATACTTTTGCACTACATTTTCCACCATAACTTTGAAAATATAACACCTAAAATTAAGTGAAATATATTTTTGATTTCAGCGTTACGAAAGACTTTTTTACATAGAAAAGATTTTTTTTCAAGTAATTTAATTAGCTCCTCCACATTTTTCCTAAATATATTTATAAATATTTATTAATGTGTAAATATGTGGGTCAATAGTCTTTATTACTTCCCCCAATTTGAACTGTCCACGTTACATAGTTTGCGAGTGAAAGGGCTGTGACAGACAGACAGACACAGGAATGATCTTATAATGGTTCCGTTTTTACTTTTTAAGTACGGAACCCTAAAAATGAATAAAAACTTGTCAGCCCCTGCGAAACTTTATGCCATACATGTATATGTAATGTATATATATTCTTCTTCAAAGTTTGTGTATGAACTTTTTTAAAGATTTATCATCTGAGTTTCATGATGCCAATTTTATTCAAGCCCATGAATCTATTTTCAATTTCAAACTATTGAAAAACAGAATTGCCCTTTCTCATTATTGGACATTTATTTTTAATACTCTGTAACATCCCATAAGATATATATTGTTTTATTTTGAATGGTACATCATACCATTAAAAAGAATAAATGTATTTTTTTTTAGAATTTCTGGTAAATTGCATTACAATTTGTAAAATCCACCTGGTATTTATAGGTATAAAGGGTATTGCCGAATTTGACCTACAAATTCAGAAGGGTGATAGAGGCATCAAGGGGAACAAAAATTGCAATGGAACATGGTGTCGCAAACCACCTACAATGTGTTTTAACCCAAACAGAACTTGGGTTGCCTGTAATAATTTGCAGAAAACTGAAGTATATTATGAAGCTTTTAATAGACATGCTCACTTTTGTTGCAAATGTGATATCATCAAAAAAAGTGGTAGAAGTTTCCATTATACGTGCCAGAAGTTTATACTTGACGCTTCACATTTTGGACTGCGATTACCAGTTCATACATTGTAAAAAAAAATCTGTAAAGTTACTGAAGTTTTTCTAGGAAACTGAGATTCCTAAAACTTTTTATGTAACGGATACAACAAAATTTCCTGTAACAAACGCTATTACAGGAATTTTTGTTGTTGCCGTTACATAAAAAGTTCTAGGAATCCCAGTTTCCCAGAAAAACCTTAGTAACTTTACAGATTTTTTTTACAGTGTACGGTATCATCGATTGCGTGAGTACCTTGTTTTTCCAGAACTTTTCATGATGTTATCACATTTCATACCAAATGAGGTACATATCTTTACATTTTCTTAAAATTATTAAAGTGAACCCGACTTCAATTAGGATGAAATACCTTGTATTTGTAACTAAATAAATGGTTTGCGGCACCGTGTTCTGTGGTAATTTTTCATCCTCGTAATGTCTACTATCACCTCCTCTGGAGTTGTCGGTCGAATTCGGCAACACCCTGTATATGCATGGTACTCAACTTACCAGAATTTCTTTGAAAAAAGTACTTTTATTCCTTATTAAATACCAAGTAGCTAGTCCTTCCTGTGTTCAAATATGTCGAAGATATCCAAAACCTGCTCTCCGAGAACTCGCAACAATAAAGACCTTATACGGTCACCCCATCTTCAAAGGGATAAATTTCCGACCATTAACAATCTGTGCGCCATAATTTCATGAAGAGGGGAGGGATCAGGAAATATCCTTTAAGGATATTTATCCGTTTAAGCAGGATGGGAGAAACGGATTTAAATTCCGTAAGCGGGCCGCGATGCAATTCCCGTTATACAATGGGAGAAGAAGATCAACCACTAAGAAAGATGCATGGGGGTTAGTGGATCAAATAGATATTCGAATGATGCATGCGTGCAGCGGGTGGAAGGTTATCTTGTATTTCAACTGCTTTGCAAAGAAACGGAGCTCGGTGAGGATTTTATTGCATATCGTTCTCGTGTAGTACAGGGCAGAGTGTAAAAGTTGTTAGATAATGCTATATGCTATGTCTTTTATAAATAAAATTACTTAGAAACTTTTCCAAACGAAAATAGCAATATATAGAGCTCAAAATCATACTATATTTTTTTAGATGAAAACTTTTTATGCAGAAAGTTGCATGGGGGTTAGTGGATCAAATAGATATTCGAATGATACATGCGTGCAGCGTGTGGAAGGTTATCTTGTCTTTCAACTGTTTTGCAAAGAAACGGAACTCTGTGAGGATTTTATTGCATATCGTTCTTGTGTAGTACAGGGCAGGGTGTAAAAGTTGTTAGATTATGCTATATGCTACGTCTTTTATAAATAAAATTACTTAGAAACTTTTCCAAACGAAAATAGGAATGTATAGAGCTCAAAATCATACTATATTTTTTAGATGGAAACTTTTTAGGCAGAAAGATGCATGGGGATTAGTGGATCAAATAGATATTCGAATGATGCATGCGGGCAGCTGGTGAAAGGTTATCTTGTGTTTCAACTGTTTTGCAAAGAAACGGAACTGGGTGAGGATTTTATCGCATATCGTTCTCCTGTAGTACAGGGCAGAGTGTAAAAGTTGTTAGATAATGCTATATGCTACGTCTTTTATAAATAAAATTACTTAGAAAAATTTTCCAAATGAAAATAGTAATATATAGAGCTCAAAATCATACTATATTTTTTTAGAAGAAAACTTTTTAGGCAGAAAGATGCATAGGGATTAGTGGATCAAATGGATATTCGAATGATGCATCCGTGCAGCTGGTGGAAGGTTGCCTTGTGTTTCAACTGTTTTGCAAAGAAACGGAACTGGGTGAGAATTTTATTGCATGTCGTTCTCTTACAGGGTCTCTTACAGTTCGTAGTACAGGGCAGAGTGTACAAGTTGCTAGATAATGATATATGCTATGATTTTTATAAATAAAATTACTTAGAAAACTTCTCCCAACGAAAATAGTACTATCTAGTACAAAAATAGTACAAAATATGCTGTAAGTTTTTTTTTAGATGAAAACGTTTTAATAATTAAAATTCATATAAACAGTTCACAAATAAATGTACAATTGAATGTCATTGAACAAATGTTGCGCTTATTCAATAAGCATAAAGAAAATAATAACAACATTTAAATACCCCTGATGACGGCCTTGTAATGGCTGAAAACGTTCTGGATTTTTCTAATGCATTTTAAGATACTTTAAATATCTTTATATTATATGTATGCACCTGAAAGTAATTTTTGTACTTTTATTTGTGCTTTTTTATATGGATTTTAATCGTTTAATTCAAGGTGAATTTAGCGCTAGAATTTTAACTTTCATTTATTAAAAACTTTTTATACAGCATTAGAAAGTTCAAATAAATGAATCAAGAAAATTAACGTACTGCTATTTGGAAAACAAATTAAGGAGGTCCGGGACACAAAAATCTTCAAATTTTCATTTTTTTTTTATTTATTATTATTGGATTAAAAATTTCTCTGCCGTTTTCTGCTTAAAATGATGTTTAAATCATGTTTCTATCTTAATTAGAACAGGAAATATTAATTGTTTCGTTTTGGTTTGTTTTCAAAATCTGCCTTTCAAGCTATGGTTGTCAAGGAAACGAGTTCTTGAGAAATTGCGTTTTTCTTCATGATAGGTTTTTTCACCATTTCTCATATTTAAATTCTTTATAACTCGAGAACCGTTAAAGATACAGAGTTGAAACTCGGAACATATCTTTTTCACTTATTTTACTTTACTTTTGAGCCAGCATATTCGAAAAAAATATTTACTTTTAAAAATATGATTTTTTTTTAAAAAGTTGCACCACTTTTTTTGTAATTTTTTCGTTAACTATTTTTAATTTTTTTAAAAATTAATATTTTTTGAAATGCTGGCTCTAAATTAAAATACATATATTTCTGTTTATTTAAATGAAAAACAATTTAAATTCTACAAATAATATTTCGAGTTATAACGATTTTAAGTTATACCACTTTTTTCATAAATTTTAAATTTAAAAATTTTTTTAAAAAGCTATGAGAAGTTTTATCATTTGATTTTGTTTACAAATGATATGGTTAACCATCACAAAAAAATTCAAAATTTTAACTCAATAAATAAAATTTTTTTGAAAATGTGTCCCGGACCCCCTTAAAAAGTGAAATAAGAATGATTACAGCTTTTTCTCTATTAGTCCAGGAAAGATAGAGGCGTTATAAGGAGTTGCTTTCTAAAAGTAGCTTTATTATAAGAGCTTTTCCACAAATTTTCCATCAGTTCACTGTATCTGTCTGAATTTTCACAATATTAACTTGATTTTTTATAGAAATTGCCCAAAATATCCGACTACCAAATTATAAAATAGAAATTTTTAATCTTCCACGCATGCGCAATTAAAAATTATTACAAACAAATGTGCATTTCTCATCAAATATTCAATATATTCATGTTTCATGAGAAGTCATTCCTATGTATTCGAAATGAATATTTTCTGTTTTCAGGAATACATAAGAAGGAATCTCTCCAATGTTCTTTAATACGATCTTTAAGATCGTATTACGATCTTTAAGATCGTATTAAAAGAACATTTGAGAGATTTGTAGTACAACCGGCCAACAACAGCCCTAACCAGAAGCAAAACATACAAGTTAATTTCGAAGATGCAAAAATTATATGTCCCTTAAAGAATTATCATGATTTAATTATCCGTGAATCAATAGAAATTATTATTTAAGAAAATACTGTTTGTAATGACGTTTCATCCTACAACATACTCAGAATTTGGCTCAGTTTTCTTAAATAATCATAAAACACGCAATATTCCACTTCCCTCTATATCCATACTTTTATTTTCCCAATGTTTTCCGGATCTAAATATTGACTTTCATTTTCACTCCTTTCGGCACAAACTACGTGAAATTTAAAAATAAAACGCTTGTATTTTTGTATTCTCTGACGAAGGCTGTGTATATAGTTGAAAGTAGGGCCACTAGAGATACGAGCTGAAGCATCCGCCATTAATGTGCCTTTGGGTTTGCCATATGTACCCAGCGCCCATTCACTTCTATGTAAACTCAGAGCAACGGTGCTACATTTAGACAGTTATTTTTTATTAATTACACGTTATAATTAGTTACGAAATTTATGATAGGAGGTTGCTTTGCGATGAATTGTTCAAACCATTCTAGAAAAGGACACCGGATGTTCAAATTCCCCGAAGAAAATACAAAAAGAAGAAAGTGGGTAATCAACTGTTCGTCGAGATAAATGGCGGGATTTATGAAAGCGCCAAATTTAAAAGTCTGTTAAAACGTATAAAAATGACTGACGATTGCGATTCTTTTTTAATTTAATCATTTATTTATCTTTATAATATTTACACAAGTGTATAAATATACATAAGAGACAATGATAATTTATACTCTTAATTTTTTCAAACTTTTGAGAGTTATTAATCAATATTTACGAGATTTTGAATTATTTATTTTCTTATTAATCCCATTAATTATTTATTTTTTGTCACTACAAGGTCACAAATAGAGCAAAAAATTAAAAAAAATTCTCAACTTCATGTGTTGGAGAGGAACAGATTTATCTTACTTTTGTTTGCGGGGGGGGGGAGGGGGGGGGTAGATTACTTGATTTATTTTTACTATAAAATATGTAGGATATATTTTAATATATTTTATTTAAATTACAGTTTTAAATATCAAACTGTTTATTGAGCCGAAGGAGAAAATCGGGAAGCTGAATTTTATGAGAATTATTTTTATTTAAGGGATATTTACAATTTTAATACAATTACTTATACAATTTTAAGTCTTTCTGCACCTTTTTAATTCTCTAAAAAATTCATAAATAGGTTAAACAGTTTATTATTATTATTACACTATTATTTTACAGATTCAGAAAATTATAATACGGAATAATTTGCTTATATATATATTTTAAATATTTTAAGAAGGTTTCATAAATTAATCAATTATTAATATAAACAGTGAGTTAATGTAAAAAGAAGAGATATAAATGGCAAATTTCACTTAACAGCTTTAAGTACGCAACATGTAAATACGTACTTGTTCATCAAATAATCTGCAATCTTGTTGATGTTCAGGAATTTGAGTTTAAGAGCTCTACTAGATACCCAAAATAACTTTATTACACATTTTCTTAATCATTTTTAAACGTAAAGACACAAAACTAGCAGCTCTGATTACTGAAGGGATTTTGAATCAAAATGAGATTTCTATTTTTTAATAAATAAATTGTTTATCGAGTTATGAGCAATTGTGGTTACGTGGCGACCGGTTTTTCTTTTTTGCGGTGTCGCATCTCTACCAATTACCCAAAATAATAATAATAAAATTAGAAAAACCTGATGCCTTTACCCGAAATGCTAACGTTTTATCCATTTAAAACCCTGGTGTTGGAGAAAAATTTTAAAGTTTAAAAGATTTTAAACTTTGTAAGTTTAGGAAGAAGGGGAAAGGGTAATTTTATTTATTTATTTTTGTGGCGGGAGGGGGAGGGTGATTAGTTATTTATAGACTCACAAATGGGGCAGAAAGAAAAATTACAGTTTTGAAGACTAAGTTTTGCACGGTAGGAAAGACCGGGGGAGAGGTAATTTCAGGTGGTGGGAGGATGTTAAATGATTATTTATTGTTATTGTTACAATAAAGTAATAAATATAGCAAAAAAAGTTTTAAAAATTAAAAACGTTTGAAGATTTTTAATTTTGTGAGTAGGGGGGGGGGGAGAAGCAGAATTTTATGGAGGTGGGGAGGTTAGTAAGTTCATTAGATGACTTATTAACTATTGTTATTAAAGATTTAAAATTATACAGAAAAAAAATTCAAAATTAAACACTTTAAAGATTTAAATTTTTTTGTGCTAGGAATAGGGGCGGGGGGTAAAGGGAAAGCGGCCATATCAGATAGAGGGAGGATTTTAGATGATTAATTACTCATTATTATAATAAAGGAACAAACAGCAAAAAAAAAAAAAAGAATACTTTTAAAGATTTTAAACTTTATGAACAGGGGGAGGGGCAAAGGGGAAGAAGATTTTTTTTCAAAGGGGGGGGGGGAGAGATTATCAGATGATTTGATATTTATTTACTTTACTAAACATTTACACATAGAACAAAAAAAAATTATATTTAAAGGCTTTAAATTTTGTGTGCTTGGTATCAGGGGGAGGGGGGAAAACGTGAATTTCGGTGGGGGGTAAGGGAAAAAATATATGATTGGTTATTTATTTATTGTTTTAATAAAATGACAGATATAGCAAAAATAAAGTTTTAAAAAATTACAGTTTTAGAAATTTTAAACTATACTGGGTATTGTGAGAAGGGGGGAGGGGAGTAGAGAGGAAAGCAAAATTTTGGGATAGAGGAATTTGGATTAAATTTTAACGAAATTTGTATGAACATATTGTTACAATAAAATAATAAATAGAGAGAAAAGTTTAAAAAAAAATAAGGATTTTTATAATTTGAGTACTTTTGAGGGGGTGGGGGAAGCAAAAGGGGGCGACGAAAATTTCGAAAAGAGAAGGATTTAGTTGATTTTTTTTTTTTTTTTTTTTTTTTTTTTTTTATCGGAAATTCACTGAAATACAGAAAAGTTTCACATCTGGTTAAGAATTAAGAGTTTGAAATTAAGGACTTTTTGCAGAATTTGTATAAAAAGGACTTTAAGGAAGAAAAATTATTTTTGAAAAATTTAAAGATTTTCAAGGACCGTACGACCTTTAATAATAGAATAACTTTTCTTTTTGTGCATACATCGACTTAGTTCAAATAATATGTGATAAACAAATTTCTTGAAATCGCCAACAAGGCGCTAAAGTAGCCAAAAAGTAGGCGTGTACCCAAAGTGTACCTAAATATGGCGGTGATGCTCCGGCCCGTAAACTCTAGAGGCTCTAGTTGAAAGTACTAAGGATATTAAAGTAATTTAACACCTTTTTAAATATTTTTTTCATCTTTTAAGTAATTTGCACATAGTGTAATTTTAAGTTTAACTTTTTAAAGATGAATTTATTCTATTTATTTATTTACAGACAGACATTTTGTAAAAACATTTTTTTCTTGATCTCTGATGCCTAAAACGTGTAAGTCTGTCGAAAACCGGAATTCGAAAATTTTCACGAATGCAATAATTTCTTCTTGTAAAGATAAGAAGAAAGTAAAAACAAAACACACATATTCCTTATTTTTGGCATCACAGCAATCATATAAAATCAGAATAGTGCAAACCTTCTATATCTAAAACCCCCCTACAATACTGCAACCGACTTCCTGTAATCATTCTAATCACGGAGTCGCTACATGACCTTTCCCCCAACCCTCTTGTTTCCTACCATAAAGTCATCTTAATCTACCTAGAATCCTGCAAAACGAATCAGTAATCTCCAGGGTACGAGGTTCATATAATTTAAATCCGATACACCCCGCAACATTCTGTTATCCCGCACTATATCAGAACACGAAATGGGATGGAGGGGGGAGAAGAGATCAGTGTCAGGGATAATTCTAGTGCCGTAATAGGAGAAAAAGAGGGGGGGGGGGAGAATTGTAAGTAGGGGAATTAGAAAAGTTTATGGATTTATAGAAATTTTGAGATTTGAGTAAATACCGTAGAAACACATTACTTCAAGTGTGATATTTAAAAACATAATTTTGTTGGCTTTATTTTGTGACACAAGAAGTGTAATACTTTTAAACAATTAATAGTAAACAGACATACAAGTTAAATAATGTACTTTAGTCAAAAATACAAAATCATCTGACTTTAATTAATTTTTTTCAAAAACTGATGAACATGAATAAATATAAATTTCTGTATATGATGAGATACACGAAATAGTACTTTCGTATTCATCATTTGTTATCAAGTAATACAAATAAAAAATTAAGGACTATGCTTCGCAAAAAATAGAATTCAATTTTTATACTACAAGGTTAAAAGATGTGGAATAACTACCCGATAGCGTAGTGAGATCTCATTTAGATCATTGAAACCTTGACATGATGTAGACTTTATCAAAATATTACGCCATGTAAGCTGACATCTCTTGTATTCAATTGTAGACAACTTAAGACCAGTGACATACTGCATTGTTATTATACTGTTTCAGTAATTAGTTACTGAAATGACACTAGAAAATAGATGAGGTATCACTGAGATTAAGAACATATTGAACATGTATTTTCATGACATAACAAACACAAACGTAAACACAATTCAAAATATACTGAGGCTTTTCACCACCATATAAGAAGTAGTTCTTTTACATGAGTGGCGTAGGAATACCTATGGTAATGGTGCTGCCATCTTCAGATTTGTAACCTAAACAAAAACACTTCAATTCTCCCCCACTTAATATTTTAGTCTGGAAGAGCTCTTCTAATCCCTTTAGATCTTCTAGTTACCTGTGGAGAATAAGAATAAGAAGAAGTTTCTATAGGTTCAGCACCATCATCAATGGAACTATTAGGAACAGAAGGTTTTAGAATAGAAGGTATCAAACAGAGTCAGCTGCTTTAGGAATTGAAGTTCTTGGGTCAAAAGAGCCAGCTTGTTTAGGAGTATTTGGTGTATTAGATGAGTTTCAGCCGGTTGAAGAATTGTATTTTCACTTCTGTAACTTCCCGTATCACTTTCTTCAGAATTTGCATCATTAGCGAAATATACCTTTGATCCTACATTAGTATTTGATCAACATGTATTTTCCAAATATTTGAACCAATTTGAATTCTATAATGTAACTTGCCCTGTCTTGCGATAATGCAATCAGTTTTCCATTTGGCATCTGCAGTATAATTTCTTACAGCCACTTTCTGGTTAATTTTAAATTCTTTTACTTTAGCCTTGGAATTTCTTTCTTTTTGTTTTTCATGAACAAAATTTGTAACGCTTGGAACTATAAATCTATTTTTATTCTTATATGACGCTTTAGGAATAGAGATGCAGAACACTCCCTTGTTGTAACATGAGACATCTTTCTATATTGCAAAAGGAAGTTATTTAATTTCGTTTGCAAAATGCCAGATTCTGAAACTAAGGTTTTTAATCCACGTTTGAGAATTTGCACTTATCTCTCAGCCGGATCATTTGTAGCTGCATAGTATGAAGCACTCAACATATGTTTTACCCCAGAATTACGTAAGAATGTTCTAAATTCTGCAGATGTAAATCCAGAAGCATTTATGATAACAAAAATATAGGATACCCGAATCTGGCAAAAAGTGAAGAAAGACAAGTAATCGTATTTTCTGTAGCTGTATTAGGAACGGTAAAATCTTCAGGCCATTTACTATTAGTATCAACCACTAGGAAAGCATTTTACCCATAACAGGACCCAAATAATCAATATGAACACATTGCCATGGAACTGTAGGCCATTCCCAATGATGTGTATTTATCTTAAAAGCTCTAATTTAAAAAAAAATTACACAAATAGTGATATTTAGTGCAAAATTTTTTATATCTTGGTCAATTCCTGGCCACCATACAAAACTATATTAATTTTCCCTATACCAAAATGACCAAAGGGTAAATCATTTAATATTCGCTTTCTATGAATTTCTGGTATAGCTACTTTACATCCTTTTAAAATACTATAATCAAGACTAAATTATTTTTTGCTTATGTAAATCGCATTCTTGTCAGGGTGTGTAAAATCCATAAAAATCGGCAAATGGTCATCAAGTAGTTTAATTTTATAACTTACAATCTATCTAATTTATCTATTGGACTAGTAAACCCAAATGATGGTATGTAAGCAGAAACAATCACTATTGAGTTACTAATGCTATCAACTCATACAATTTCCAGTGCCAACAAGTCTACGACCTCATACGTTCCACATCTGATCTTTGTAATAAAGTTTGTGTCAGTTGAAATTGTGACGCACAGGACTATGTAACATCTTTATAGTAATCTGAAAGGTACCTGTGTATGATATCAAAAGAAGTGTGGATTCCGAAAACGTACCACCAACAGCAGTATGGTAATCACTCTTCTGTTTGCGTATCGCATGCTGACAAAGTTTCAGTATTAGATTCTTTTGCGTTGCGTTCCTAGAATGTGAATGCTATTTAATTCAGTGTCATTTGTCAGTTAGCATGGACGATTCTATCTAGATGTCGTACGTTCATCAAACAGGTGTGGTCAGCCTTTAAGTAGTTTATGATAGCAGGTTATGCCTGTAATGAGATGTTTTCGGTCCGCTCTTTAATCAAAGATTGTTGAATGACTGGATAACTTTATGGATGAAATTCAACATTTGCTCGCACTACTAACTTTCCACGTAAGATTTGCTAATTCTCGTTTAATAGCTATAATTAGATTACCCAATATTTCAAGAGGGTTACAAATGTGAAATACACTGTCTAGCTTCTTAACCATTTATGTTACCTCTTCTGTAATCATTAAGCGCCTTTGTGGAATAATCACCATTGTAACCCTTTTCTAAAACTACGATAAAACATCGTGGATAGCCCACTCTCCATTTTCAGTACCAACTGGTCAGTTTGATTTCCCTTTAAACTTCAGTTATGACTCAAATATGCTCATGAATCCGGATTTATTAAGCTTGAATTTCCAATACAGGGAGCTACATAGTCTACGAATATAAAAGCAAGATAACCTTTTCTTGAACTCTAACGCTCAACGTTCAGTCATGCAATCTAAAGACAGTCTCAGCACAGACTATAGAGCTAGTTCAATATTACCTCAGTCTCGGCTACTTCACTATTAAAAGTCAAATCAACAAATGTTCAAAACAGAAAATTTAAATATTTCCTTGACGAAATTTTCTTCCTTTTCTTTGACGGAATGCAAGTGAAGCAGCTTTTGATCAGAGAGAAGCTAACAAAACATAAAAGATAAAATTTCTAACGGTATATCGTTAGGTTATTTCGAGTTAAATTTCATTTATAGTAGGGTAGGTTAGGACAAAGACACGCACGGGGCAAAAACACGCATCGGCTGATTTAATAAGAACGCAAAGTTTTTTTCAATGTTAAATAGTAATCGACAGTTAAGCTTCAATCGTACCAGTTGTGTCTTGATAACATACGAAGAAAGTTGCATTCAGTGCAGAGAAAATTAGGTAAGTTTCAATTTTTCATTTTTGATCTAATACGTAATTAAAAAAAAAACATGCGATGGTTGAGATGATAATACTCTAAATGTCTACAAATCCAAAAATTCAGCGAAGAGCGGAAACTCTTTAACTTCTAAATACCTGCCGTATAGTTTACCTCGATTGCATTTCTGTAAACCTTCAGTTGACCGATTAAACAAAACGGGGCTTCGCCTCTTCAATGCGATTTTTATCCCAATCAAAGGGGCAAAGATACGCAGAGCAAATGCTTTTAAAATATTGCAATTTCTGTCGAAATTAAATTTGGAAAAATCCAGACTGATGATGATACCAAGTGAGGTTCTAAAATAACATTTCATTCAGCCATCAAACAAATTTAGTCCAATGTGTTCATTCAAAATCAAAATTTATGTGCGTATCTTTACCCCCACCTACCCTATTAATCGCTAAATTTCGTTAAATTATTTCATGAATAACATTAATTGAAATAATTAAAAACATTAATAATATGTCTAAATCATGAATAATATTAGCTAATAAGATTAAGTTAATTTGTAATTTGCACAGGTAGGAAAAAAAAAAGTTATCGCTCTTTCGATCCTACCAAACTCAACAAGACACGGCCCAAGAATAAATAAACACACTCTTCTCGCATTCCGCAATTAAAAACAAAAAGGAACGAGCAGAAAAAGGGAAACAACTCGGTTCAACTCCGAAAAACTTTCCACAGAAGACGAATTTCCGCAATAAATCCGGCTACTTAATCATTTACACCACCTCAGCCGGAATCGCTCTGGGCCCTTGCGCATTAATCATCATTGCACCCTTTTTCCAAGCCGCAACAAAGACACCAAGGGCGCTGTTTTAGTGCCAGCGGGCCAATTCGATTAGCCTCCTAGATGGCCCTACTTTTAACGGAGGCCCTCTCACGCCTTTGGCCATTAATCGCACCGAGTTGGCAGTTGGCAGTCAGTCCACGTGTTGATAAAAGTTTCAGTTGGGGTTTTATGGGGATACTATTGTTTGTTGGTTAATTTTTGCGGATGAGAACTATAGCAGTTACATCAGTGCGGGGCAAAACCCATTGGTATGTCATGCCATGAACGGAAATTAGGTGGTCACTCAAATTGTTAATATTTAAGCGAGAATTGTACCATAATAATATATATTCTAAACAATTGTCAGAACACACATTAAAATACAATTAGTTGTTTAAAAGACGTCATTTCAATAAAACACATTAAAAATATTAAAAATTTTACATATTTCGATTTTTTCATCGAGTCATCATCAGAATATACAAAAACTACAAACACAATGAACGAAATGTTATGTGATCTTTTCACATCCTGAGTATATGGATAGAGTAATTAAACAACTTTCAGAATCGGTACATAGAAGAGGCAATGGAGGATATTGAAAATATAGGGGGCGTTAATATGTTAACTTTTTAATTGATGTCAATTTTCCAGTTGTCAGTGCACTGTGTTTGTAGTTTTTGTATATTCTGATGATGACTCAATGAAAGAACCGAGACATGTAAAATGTTTAATATTATTAATGCGTTTTATTGAAATAACGTCTTTTAAGCAAATAATTGTATTTTAATATATGTTTTGACAATTGTTTAGAATATATATTATTATAATATAGTTAATAGTGGACGTAATTAAGACTATTTTACTTATATTTATATAATCGGGAATTATTACATGGATTATTATAAACTAGCAAAACCCTCTGCCTTTCCACACGTAGTTGTTGAAATATGCCAAGTGGTATTTGTGTGCTTTTGAAATATATGTGGAATTTATTAATGAATAAATATTATTTAAAGTTCCATAGAAATCGTAATTTAGGACGCTTTCTGCCCATTCCAACCTTTTAAATTTCGAATAGTTTTAGAAACCATTCTTAGTGAGCATTTGTATCGTAACTCTTTTTGACTCAACAACTCCGATTTCAAAACTATTTGTTCAGATGTTAGAATACATTATTTTAAGCATGTAAAAAAAAAATAACAATAATAATAATAATAAATGCAATTTAACAAATTACAACGGCCATTTGGAAAATGATGTTTTCAAAGACTAAAATTTAAGACATAAAAAATCGCACGGAGTTGATCATACATTATGTACGCCGTGAATTAAACATTAATAGTGTTATTAGATGTAAAAATTCCAAGCGACAGAAATCGCTTGCGACTCGTACGTATTATCCAAGCATTTCATTGGCTGTTCGAGAAAAGGCTTTTCCATCGTCAGGTTTCCAAGAGATCTGACAACCAATTTTAAATGAAATTTCATTCTTAAACTTCTAAACATCCCACAATATTACTTTTTACATTGTCGTATAGAGAAAAAAATGTACTTTTAAATGCAATTTGTTTGAAAGCTGTATCTCAATTTGTTTCTAAGTTATTAATTTTTTTTTTTTTTTTTTTTTTTAGTTTTTATTACTTTTTTGTCATAATGGCAACAGAAGGTATCCATCTCTGTTGAAAGTAAAGGGAAATACAGGTTAGTGTATACACCAATCAGAAAACGAATAAAATGCGGATTAAACCAATAAAAACCTTCAGATATGCTTTTGATTTCCTACCCTGATGAGAACAATAACCATTTTCCCAAATGGTTACAAAATTTTTTAGAAACAAAAATATTGAATAAAAGGTACTTTTTTCACACCTGCAATAAATAGAAAAATAAAATATTTTTCATAAATATTGTCCATTTTCTAATACAAAATAGTAAAATATACAAAATTACCTTTGTAAAAAGTCTATCGTTCGACGTCTCCAACTTTTTTAACCCTTTATCTACTGACGGTACTGATAAGTACAATTAAAATAACGTGTTATAAAATTCATTTAATACATCAATTAGTAGTAATACAGTTTAGAATCAGTTAAAGAAGCATTACTTTATCTTGTTCCAAAAGCATTATGGGTTACACAAAGCAAAAATATTTTTAAAAGGATGGTTTATTTGGCCTTTGCATCTTTTCAGCTTTCTTAACGTTGGAGGGGGGGATTTTTCAATTCGGAAATATTTCTATATTTCTATTGTAAGGACATTATATTTGTACATTCCCTAATTTTACAAAATACTAAAAAAAACCTTTTAAATTAAAGATTTGAGTGGGGGTTATAAATAATGCACAAAATCCCTACAAATTCAAGTTTTATTAATCCTTTAATCCTTCTAATATCCTTCTAATATCCTTCTAAAATCAATTAAATGATTATGTAAATCTTCTAATGTAGTTTCAAAAATTCACGAAAAATGCTTTAGAAGAAAAAATTTTCATGAATTCATAATTCATCAGATAAAGGGTTAAATTGACATAAATTATGAAATTAATTTCAGCAAAAAACGGTGTGAAACTGCTCAAATGATCAATAAAACTTTGGCATGAAAAATTAACTCAGTATTTCCGTCTGTTGAGAATTCTATGAAAAAATTTATATTAACTGGTGTGTTGGGAGACAACAGCAATAAATAAATAATCTTTATAAGCACACTGAATAAGTAACATTGCCTTTTGGGTATGTTGCAGATATACAACGCGGTGATACAAAGGGTTAAAAGTAACCCCCGTACCAAATTTGAAGATTCTAATCTCCTACAGTATCACAAATATCGTAAGTTTAGGACTTTTTTTCCCATGAAAATTTTCTATTAACCCATTTGCCTGAATTTTTGTTTTCTCAAATTTGTTTGTAAAATCATTTTAAAATGTTGTAAATTGAACTGGGAAAAAACTAAAAAAAATTACGCTAAAATATTTTTGTATTTATTTAATAAAATGTAAACCTACTGAATATGAGAATATCCATATGTGGGAAAACGCATAATTATATGTTTTGTCTAAATTTATATAAATTAAGCTTTTAAATTGTATATTATGTACTATAATTAGTATTTTTATGAACTATTAAAAAATATATATTTCTTTCTTTAGAGAGACTAATGACATTATAAGTAGTATTATTAATAATAAATTAAGAATAATCGTATTTGAGGCTAAAAAACAATTTATTTCAAAATCATCTTGAAAAGGACTCTACATCAATAACTGTACCCTAAATGGCTAATTGAAATATATACCCATTTGCGCCTAGCGTTCTATATTTTGTAAATTACAAACATGCATAAAAAATAAGCTATAACTTATAACTTCGCTATTTAAAAAAATATGTATTTCAAAGAAGTCTATAAGCTAAGATTATGATTTATTCATTTGGATCCTTGATAGAAAAAATAGAAATAAACTTACTTTTTACATTTTGCTATCTTGAAAATTGAAAAATCTATAAACACCGAAAAAAGGCCTTCATTTAAGCAAATAAATATCAAACTTATGCTGTCATCACTCGGTAATAGATAAAGACATTTATAGACAATTACTTCATACAATTTTCATGTTGTAAAAAAGAAGAAAATTATAAAAGAAAATATATTAAAATTCGAAAGTCCCAAAAATGGGACACTAGACATAAATGGGTTACTGTTCTGTTGGGAGACAGCAGGAATAAATAAATTATATTTTAAAGCCCACTGAATAAGTAACATTGCCTTTTGGTGTATGTTGCAGATATGCAACGCGGTGATATAGAGGGTTAAAAGTAACCCCCATACTAAATTTCAAGATTCTAATCCCCTACAGTGTCACATATATCGTAAGTTTAGGACTTTTTTTCTCCTGCACCCTTTAAAATTTCGGATTTTTTTTTTTTTTTTTTTTTTTTTTTTTAACTGTTCTGTATCTGCACTTGCGCCTTAAAAGTAGCAGCCATGTCAAATTTCGAGTTTCTATTCCTAATACTCCCATTGGAGTCGTAATTCAGGACGTTTTTAGAAAACTTTTCGCGCATTTCACCCTTCTAAACTCCGAATTTTTTGGAAAACGTTCTTAGAAAGCCATTACATCTTACAAGTAACTATTATGCCAAATTTCAAGTTTCTCACTCTTCGGTAACACAAAAATCGCAATATTAGAACGTTTTTCGTTCCTGCACCCCCTTTGGGACAGTGGCACCAGCATAAAATATAACCTATGTTGGAGCAGAGATTGTCACCATCAATTTGTCACCTTTACTTTTGAAATTGATGCGGTAGCTCTAGATATTACCTCCTACAAGCAAACAAACAAACAAATCTTACTTCTTTACAATATTAATATAGATACTAAGTGATCAAAGTCACCCTTCCCGTTTTATAGAATATACAGTGTGTCCACGTATAACCTGACCGACCTTTATTTTCGCAACCGTTGGTCCTAGATGCATACTTTCAATTACAAAAGTGGTCAAAATTAGGTGCAGAGTTCAGATAAAAAAGTTTGGAGCGAAAAAACAATTTAGCAAAGAATTACAGAATCTAAATGTTCATACGGCCCCCGGTCCTATAAGTTATATTTAGTAAAATTTTCCTGTCATACTGACAAGTAAGGCCAAAAAAGTCCCGTTATTCTACCATTAAAATTGACCGAGTAATAGCTGTTTAAAGTTGGAGCATAATTTTTGCTGCAAATTAGGGGTCATTCACAAATTTAGTAGAAATATAATTATCGTCAGATATATTAAAGAAATGGTTGAGAGTAAAATTAGCATTGCAATATAAATTTGAAATCTTTAATCATTCTGACATATTTACTGCAAAATATACAATTTGTACTGAACATATAAGAGGATAAAAATAACAGAATTTTTGTTAAATAAAAGGATGAAAAACAACAGCCTCAATTCTTTACAAAAATGATACATATTTTAAGATGCTTTTAGATTACACCGTCTTTCAAATTTTGGGCTGTGCCACGTTTTTTAGCTTTTGAAAATTGATTCACATGTATTTTTTAGCGCTGAATCCGAAAATGACCTTCATTTTAAACCCTCCCGTCAGGAATTTTCTCAAATCGCAAATTTCAAAGTTAAAAAGCTCAAAGTTAAAATTGATCACCTCTCCCCTCCCAACCTCATCGGACCCCTGGGCTGTTTAGCTGTAAGAAATCCAGTATGAGTCACAAAATTGAATAAATTATTGAATTAAATAAAATTAAACTGAATAAAAAAGTCTTACATCTATTTTTTAGTATCAGATTTTTCGCTATTTTTTAACCTTAAAATTTATGATTTGCGAAAAATCTTGACATGATGGTTAAAAGTGAAGGTAATTTTTTATTTAGCGTTAAGAAATACATAAAATGTAATTATAAAAGTTAAAAAACACAGCCATCGCAGGTTTATGTTATCTAATCTAAAACCATTTCTTAAACTTGTTGACGGTAATGACGGTTTTTTGTGTTATCCTCAATATAAGTATGTAAAGGTAAGCGTCAAGATGGTAAGCGTCGAAAATCATAATAATATTACATTGTAATCGGATTTAAGTCAGTGTGTAAAATTTTAACTTCGATCAGACGTTTGAAAGTCAGTTAAAGTTCGAGTACAAATTTTAAACATAGGAAAGACGATCGTTGCAAGTTAAATAAAACCTTATGAAAATAACATAATTTTTGTTAAAAGAAATCATAGCCTCAAATCCTTACAAAATAAAATATATGTTAAAATACAGTTATTTTAACTAATCTGAAACTTAACTAATAAAAGTTAACTGAATCGTAATAGTTGTACGATTTCTTTCAAAGCGCAGATACCTTGAAATAAGTTTCTTTATATACGACCCCTGAAAGCATAGCAGAAATCATCTGTTTTGAGTTGCAAAAAAGTGATATAAGTCATGCATTTCAAAGTTTCATAACTCGGTCATTTTTAATGTTAGATGAATGGGACTTTTTCTGTCTTACTTGTTAGTGTAACAGTAAATTTTTACTAAATATCACTTATAGAACCGGGGGACCGTATAAAAATTTAAATTTCGTAATTTTTTAATAAATATTTTTCTTGACACAAATCGCTTTAAAAATAATTCTTTGTCTTATTTAAACCATTTTTTGTAATTGGAAGTATGCATCTAGGACCAACGGTTGCGAAAATAAAGGTCGGTCAGGTTATACGTGGATACAATGTAGATGAAAACATTTATTTTTTGTTCAAAACTCAAATAGTTTTTTTTACATTTAATATGCATTTTTGGATTACCAACTTAACAACACCAAACAGCATTTTTATATAAAAATATCAATGTTTACCAACAGTTAATAACAGAAGAAATTGCTAAAAATTTCGCTACTTACTTTCTGATTGATTCTGATTTGATTTGCCTTTCTGATTTTGATATTCCAGTGATTTTAGCGGTTAGTATGTGAGGCATTCTTACAAAATTTTAATTATCAGGAATAAAAATCTGGTGAAATTAAACTTAATTAAATAACATTTTAAAGTTATAGACGAATGCCTTAATGATTCAAAATAAAGAAAAAATGGTCAGCAGCAACGATTTTTTTTATTTAACTGAGGTTTAAGTTAAACTTGCAAGGTTAATTATCTTTACTGACCCCTTGACATTCTACCACTCTAACTTTTAATTTTATTCTAAATTTTTACTTATGAATTTACATAGCACCCATAGATCAGTCAAATAAGAAATAATAACAATGTTGTATTTTTAGTACAAAATTTTTGTATAACACTGTATTAAAGAGATGTTAAGAAAGGTACAAGGAAAAAAAAAGGGCAATAAGGGAAAAAAAGAGACGGTAAGGAAAAAAAAAAGGACGATAAGGATGGGACGGTAAGGAATACTACCACCTATTTTTAAGCAAACCATGTTAAAACTATAAGTGATAGCCACAATGTTCATTGATTTTTGGCAACAGTTATTTACATTGGATTAAAAAATAATAATTTACCGAAAACTGCAGGAATAAGTGTAATAATACCATCCTTGTGGAAGGTAAGACTACCAATAAAACCACGATGCTTGAAATTGATATTTCATTGCTGGTTTAAATTCTGCAGTAAATTTCCTGTCAAAGAATTTTAGCCATTCTTTCTCTAGCATACTTCTACTTGAGAAAAATGTTGAAAGAAAAATTGTGGCTGCATCTGAAGGGATTTCTATATAATTTTAGCAAGAGGGACGGTAAGAAACCTAAAATCCAGGGACAGAGTTAAAAAAAAATATTAACAACTGTAAAAATATGTGCAGGGTTTTTTTTTTTCTACATATTTATATGTATAAAACAATAGTAACTGTTTCGGAAAAAAATTAGGGGAAAGTAGGGTAATCCTGCTCACCATATATCTCTAAACAGAGTAGAATTTAAAACGTGCGATCGGTACCGGTACTTAGCGAACTTCATCCTAAGTTCCCAGTAAGAATTTAGTGCCCGTCGGGAGGAAAGTATTTTTGTGTCCTTACGTTATTAGTTTGAAGTTGTTTTATTATAAAATTCTACAACATCTACCTTGAAGGTAAGTGTACACTCTTATTTTCAAATATTAATTTACTCATTATGTCTACAAAATATATAAGGTTAGTTGGGGCAACTGGGACATGATTTTACAATGTGACTCTGGAGCTTCTGACAATTCAGCTTCATAAAGCTAATGTTCATTTCAATTAAAGTCTGAACTTCTGTAAATGTGTTCAGTTAGGTTCCCTCTATCAGACAGAAATGCTCAAAATTACATTTTAATATTCAAAAATATAAAAATATGCATATTTCATCTTTCTTTTCTCATGGGTCCAGTTGCCCCCAAAAATGGGGTAACTGGACCAGGGGGGTCTATGTTCCACACGCGTTTTAATTTTTTCATATCGGATATCAGGTCCTGTTTGAAAAAGTGTAAACAACTTAAATAATTTTAAACCAGGCAGATCATGTAAATTATATGTCAATAAACAGCGTTGTAAGGGAAACCTTTGCTGTTAGTGTGCCTAAAAAAAGCACTAAAAGTGAAAATATTAGATTTATTTATACCAAAAATATAAAACTTAAGTAAGTACTTATGTACTTTAGTATAGATAATAAGTATAAAAGTCACATGGGTATTTTAGGGGGAAAATAGCAAGGTAAATCTCTGAACAAAAGGCTACGTAAGTATTTAAGTACTTTATCTTTATCCAGGGGTCGCATTATATAGGGAAAATTTTATTGTTCCTTAAAGAAAGGTGCGATGAAGATATTATTTTTAAAATAGTGGTAGGGACGATAAAAGATTCCCTATAGCATAGCTGCCAACTTTTACGCTTTCTTCTTACCACTAAAATATTATAGTAAATGTTGTCTTATTTAATCGTCGAAATCTTATGATTAAACAAAACGAAAATCTCTATTAAATTTTACTGTTAGCAAGAAAGCGTAAGAATTGGCAGCTATGCCTATAGAATGCGACCCCTGTGTGTAGTATAATTTCACGGTCTGGCTATCTGGCTTTCAGGGGCAAGGTACTTGCATTCGTAAAATGTTGAAATAATTTAATGACACCAATATTTACAAGAGAATCTATCTGAAAACATGTAAAAGTATATTTTCGCATACTTAATAAAGGTTAAATTTTAATTATAAAATTCAGGTGCCAATGTGGCAATTAGGAATTAAAATTAAGTGATGCCATAACGGCATCACCGCCTCTCAAGGGGTCAAGAAATTTGGTTTGATACCACTCAATATGCTTTTTTTTAAATTTCATTACGTTATTTTAATAAGGTATTCTATCATTTTCTTTATTGTGAGCAAAACCCAATGTTGAAATTTACTTCACGTAGTAGGAGAAACACAACAAAATTATTTATAACTATTGGAGTAACTGGATCCAGCATGGCCCAGTTACCCCATTCTTGAAACATTTATGGGGTAACTGGGACACCGGGCTTACATTTAAAACATGAAGTAAATATGTATAGATACCTAATAATATTAATGTAGTTATATGTCAAATCTTTAAAAAAAAAAAAAGATTGTTTAATAAAAGTACTTACAGTATTTTAATAAAATTCCGAGGAAGTTCAACCATATTGACGTTGTTTTTAAAAAAAGAAACTTAATTTTTTTACAACCTATCACAGCAAAGTGAGAGTTATGATTGAGTTGATACACGTTGTATTAGGAAGTAGAGATAAAGGGGCATTGCTCACAAAAGCTAAAACTTAAAAAACACCAACAGTTTTTTTATAAAATAGCCTATGGCCCAGTTACCTCGTGGTTCCAGTTACCCCAACAAACCTTACATTTAGCTGTACTTTCATTTCATGCTTTTATTTATTTTTGTAGTGCGTTGTTACGCCAATTATAATGCAATAAAACCTAACATGGCGATGACGGGTAATGGCGCTCGCGTGGAGTTCCAGAAGAAGTGTTGCCAGTGGACAACTTTTTTTAAATTCAAATTTGTTGATTGACACCACTTTTTTGAAATGGTAAATTTTCCCTGTTTTCGCCTTTATTAATATGTCATTAAACAAGGAGAATTTTACGATTTGAAAAAAGCGGTGAAACTCAAAAAACCTAAATATAAAAAAAGTAGCCTACTATATGTCTAACACAATATGTGTAAAGTGGTCGCAAAAGTGGTGTGAACAGCCCGCGTGACTACATATGTGACTTTTGTCTTACTTAAATGTTGTATTCAAACTCTGAGAGCAATTACCCTATCATGTCGGGCATTACCGCTCAATCGAGGGTCATTTAAATAAAACGGTAAAAAAAATTCCTAGAACTTTTATGAAACTTAGTTGATTGCTAACTGTTCCTTATGCTTTGGAGATATACTTTGTTAATAAAATATTGATTTTTTTGTCTAAATTTGACTAGCTATTCATGTTTTTCCTTAAGTGAGCGCCATTCCCCTACTCTCCCGTACGTCGAATTACTTTTATTGAAACAATTTTATACAGACAGCTACAAACTTAAAAATCAGCATCAGGGACACGGGACGGTATAGGAATTTCGTGGTATATTTGGACCCCCAACATCGTCCAAAACTTATTTTTCTCGTTAATATTGTTATACAGTCATGCTATGGAATGTTTTCCAATATAAGAAATAAAAAAAAACTAAGAATATATATTAAAATAAAAATTATTATTCACGGACTTAAAAGTTTATAAAATAAAAACCCTCTGATATGTCGTGAACGGAAATTAAATGATCGCTTAACCCTTTATCTACTGGCAGTACTTATAAGTACCATTAAAATAACTTATTCTAAAAGTTATTTAATACATCGATTAGTAGTGATACAGTTTAGAATGAGTTACAGATGAATTACTTTATCTTGTTCCAAAAGCATTATTGGTTACACAAAACAAAATTATTTTTAAAAGGATGATTTCTTTTGCCTTTGCATCTTTTCAGCTTTCTTAACGTTGGGGGGTTCTATATTTCTATTGTAAGAATATTATACTTGTACATTTCCTAATTCTACAAAATACTAAGAAAAATATTTAAAATTTTATTTTAAACATTTCAAGATTTAAGATTTGAGTTGGGTTTTAAATATTGCACAAAATCCTTATAAATTCAAATTTAATTAATCCTTCTAAAATCCTTCTAAAATTTATTAAATGATTACGTAAATCTTCTAATGTAGTTTCAAAAATTTACGAAAAATGCTTTAGAAGATAAAATTTTCATGAATTCATAATGCAGTACATAAAGGGTTAAAGGCGTAACTTTTTAACTAAAAATTGTTTGATTAAAAATCTTTTATAACAATTCCATTATGAATATCAATAACATTGCCACAAAACGTTGTTAAGTTTTGATTGATTTGGCTGTCATAATTTTAATTAGCTCAAAATCGGTCTTGTTTTAGCAGAAATTCCCTGATTGTAATTCAAGACAGAGATTGGTGTCGTGAACAGAAATTTAGGTGATCGCTCAAAAGACATATTTTTCTACTCTGAAAATACTTAAAACTCGTTTAAAATCTACGATGCAACAAAATAAGCTGAATGCCTGCGAACTTCCTGGCATTGAAGTAGATTTAACAAGACCTGTTGACTACTGACGATACTTAAAAGTACCATTAAAATAACTTGTTATAAAATTTATTTAATACATTGATTAGTTGTAACACAGTTTAGAATGAGTTATACACTGGTGTCCAAAATTAAGGACCAGTCACAAAATGCTAATTTTGAAGTAAGCGAATACTCAAAAGGAAATAATATAATTCAAATAATTACTATCTCTACAGCACAGCTAGTCCATATAGCATCTCATTCAAGTCACACATGGTCACAAGTGTCACAGTCACTACAGTGAAACAAAAAATAGGAAATTCCACACGCCTCATTATGAGTCTCAAATGATCAATATATGTGACTCCACTGAGACGTCAATGTGACTGCTGCTCTGTGACGAGTCACCAGGTGACTTTATAATGTAGTTACATTGTGACTTTTATGTGACTGTCATTTTTAGACACAATTTTAAAGTCATCATGAACGTTGCATTATGATAAGTCACCAAATAATATCACGTTATTGTCACATGGTGACTTTTCACAAAAGATCACAATGGTGACTTCACAGTCGTCTCTCTGTCACCTAAAAGTCATCATGTGACTTTAATGTGACATTATTTAGTAACTTATCACAATGCAGGATTCACGATGACACAATCACATGAGAGCACATCACATGAGTCACAATGTAACCACATTGCAAAGTCACATGTTGACTCGTCACAAAACATCAGTCACTGTGACGTCTCAGTGGAGTCACATATAGTGATCATTTGAGACTCATAATGAGAAGTACGGAATTTCCTATTTTTTTTGCTTCACTGTAGCGATTGTGACACTTGTGACCATGTGTGGCATTACTGAGTTGTATGGACTAGCAGTGTTGTAGAGATAGTAATTATTCGAATTATATTATTTCCTTTTGAGTATTCGCGTACTTGAAAATTAGCATTTTGTGATCGGTCCTTAATTTTGGACACCAGTGTGGATACATTACTTTATCTTATTCCAAAAGCATTATGGGTTACACAAAACAAAAATATTTTTAAAAGGATGATTTCTTCTGCCTTTGCATCTTTTCAGCTTTCTTAGCGTTGGGAAGGAGGGGGGGGGGGGATTTTTCAATTCGAAAATATTTCTATTGTAAGAACATTATATTTGTAAATTTCCTAATTCTACAAAATACTAAGAAAACTATTTAAAATAAAAGACATTTGTGTGGTTATAAATATTGCACAAAATCCCTATAAATTCAAATTTAATTATTCCTTCTAAATCCTTCAATCCTTCTAAAATCCTTCTAGAATTTATTAAATGATTATGTAAATCTTCTAATGTAGTTTAAACAATTCACGAAAAATGCTTTAGAAGTTAAAATTTTCATGAATTCATAATTCAGTACGTAAAAGGTTAATGAAAACAACAAGCGACTCACTGTAACAGACAAACCAGCAGTCATCGAATCATAATTCACTACACTTCTCTTGTCGTTCGTGAATGATTTAAGATAAAAGATGAGAATATGTGAAATTTCTTAATTTCAGACACATCATCATTATTCAGACATTTTTCTCAGTTCGTTTATACCACAATCATAGTATAGTACTTATTGGTCTTAAATTCAGATATACAGTGAACCAAAAAAAAAAGTTCGACAGCAGCTTCTATTGAATTCATTGTTTAATTATTTTACTCTATGTTGTTCTTTAAAAGTAAAAGCTTATTTCAAATAATAGCAATTTCTAAGATTATTTACACAGTTTTATTTTACTTTAATAAAACTCATATCTAAATTATAAATTTATAAAACGTGGTGACGATATAACTTTCAGCATCAAATAAAAACTTGGACACTTACACAATGTGCCAAAAAAAAAACACTTTTAAATTTAAAATAAAACTGATATTTCGTGTGATGTCATTTTGCTGCTATTACAGCTTGTAGCCTCTTAGTGATCAAAAGGACCAGTTTTTCGGTTAAATCTGATGGTACATTTTGCCATATATTAGAATAGCAGTTTTTAGTTTATTTTTATTCTTAATATCCTGTTCTAATAATTGTTTCTCCATATATGCCCACAAATATTGTATAGGATTTAGGTCCGGACTTTGGGAAGGATGGATAGCACTTTTTCCTCTTGTATAATAACCATTCCTTTACCATCCAAGCGTTATGCTTAGGATCATTGTCTTGGACCAAAGAACAATTTCCATTTAAATTTAATTTTGAAGCTGTTTCTGGTAAATTTTCTTTTAGAATATTTAAATACATTATTTTTTCATTGTTCCTTCAATGAACACTAGATTTCCAACACCACTAACTTCCATTCAACCCCATATCATAACGCATCCGCCACCATGTTTTACAGTCGCTTTTATATTTGCTGCTTTTAGCGCTGTTCCTTCTCTTCGCCATACGAAACGCCGACCATCAGATCCAAAAAAATTTCAACTCATCTGCAAAAATAACAGACTTCCAGAATTCATGTGGCATTCCAACATATTGTTTAGCATATTCAAAACTTTTTTTTTCATCTCTGAGAGACAAATATGGCTTTCTTTTGTGGTGTGTATACTCTATAGCCTTTGGAACGTAAAAAATTTCTTATAGTCTGTGGATGTGGATGCACATTCACTATAGATGCCTCCTTCAACTCTCTGACTGTCTTTACTGCAAGAATTTTAGGATTCTCTTTCACAAATCTCACAATCTGACTTTCTGTTTGTGACGAGGAAATCTTTTTGGACCTATCACTTCCACAAGGTCTTTGCAAAAATCTGTACTTTTGTATGTATTTATTATGTAATGCATTGTTGAACGTGGATTTTTCACAGTTTCTGCAATGTATCGTATACTTTTCTGCTCTTTCCATAGTTTAACAATTAAGTTTTTCATACCAACAGAAGTTTGCTGTTTTTCCATTTTTGGAATTTTTAATCAAGCAAAAGGAAATTTCAACACGATTCAGTCTCATAGCTTTGACTTAGACTCGTGCCAGAAATCAACACCCTCTTAAAAATTTGCATAATGGCAATCCAAAATGAAAGTAAAATAAGTGTCCAAGTTTTATTTTGGCAGTGAAAAACGCACAATTCGTTTTTAAATTATTTTAAAATTTAATATAATATTGTATTAAGATTAAATAATTATTTCAATCTTTGAAGAAATTATTTTTTTTATATTGTTAGATTACGATATCACAAATGATTAAAACAGTATTAAGTAGCAAAATCGAATCTTGTTGCTGTCCAACTTTTTTTTTGGTTCATTGTATATGGTGTCAGAAATTTAATTACTTTTCAGACGGATATGTGCTTGAATTTAAGACACCTCTATTTGCTGTGTAACTTCTAAACAGCGCACAATTTAAATTTTTACACCATCGAAAACGAAAAACAATGTACTTTCAAATACAATTCGATCAAAAACTGTATATCAATTTACTGATTTTTTATGTTTTTTAAAATAAATTTTAAGCAGGATCTTTTTTTTTTTTTTACCTGTTAGAAGAATCAATATTTTTTTAATTTTATTATTTAATTATGAGGACAAAAACCATAATGTTCGGAAATTAATAACACATTACTTTACAGAAAACTTCAAAAACTGCACAACCAGAAGCTCGTTGCAATTGGCATGGAGTAGGGATAAGAATTTAATTAAAGTATACTGTAATACTAAAGAAGTGGAATTAGAAAAAATACATAATTAACCAGCTCTAGTACTGAATAGACTACGATAAGTTTCCGTTTTACCGATATCAAAGGTGAGAAAAATCTGACTAAATATTTTCAAATATTTAGCCCGTATTTTGGACAAACAAATACTTTATAATTGAGTGATATTAAGAATGTCTACTCATATACGCTATATGGCCAAAGGTGACCGGACACTTGCGATTTTTTATGTTTTCTTAAATATCTAGAAAAACAAATGAGGAATTATCCTGAAACTCCAGGTGTGTAAACCTAATAGTACAGGTCATATATTTCCATGAAGTTTAATTTTCCGAAACCCCATAGAGGACCATCAACAAACTGAAAAATAACGAATATCTTTTGGACAACCCTGTGAAAACTAATGTATCAAAGGCGTTCAAACTGTAGATTATTATGAAGTGCCTTATTGTAATAAATTGTGTTCATTTTTATGAGAATAGTATGTATATTCGTAGAGAAATTAAAGTTTTTATAAAAAGAGTCCCAAATTTTGGCAAGTTTTTTGCTTATAATTTGTAGAGTTCTTAATATATATATATATATATAAAAGTTATTTTCAGAAAATAGAACAAATAACATTGTACACAATTCTCCTTCAATCAGATTGAAAAAATAATAAAAATTGGATGAAAAATGAGCAGTTTTACTAAATAATGATTCACTACACATGCCCGAATGTAAACGAAATGTAATGTGCATAATGTGTTAGCTAAATGTATGCAGCAATTTTTGTAAAAGTCTCAAAAACATAGCTTGGAAATTCTGAAAATTATCGTTGATAGAATGAGCTCAAAATCCGTTGTTTCCAAGATGAAGCAAAAAGATGAGGGGTTGTATCCATATATCCATTGGCCCCACCAGTGGCTGAGAGGTTCTGCTCTCGAACTGGTAGACGGGAAGTGCTGGGTTCGATCCCAATCGCGCCTGTCGGCCTAATCGTTCGGAGTTTTCGTGGTTTTCTTCGAACCATGGATTTCCATGCGTTAATACGGGTTAGGTTCCCTTAGAAAGACCCCCACGAAGGGCACTCCCCCTCGGGCCTATATCCCTAGTGTAGATAATCGGCCGTCACAAAATCAATCAACCATATATCCATTGATTAGTGCCAGTATAGCATACACAATTTTGCACGTACTACTGTATTTAGATAAAGCCCCTCATCATTTTGCTTCCTTTTTTGTGATTTCAAATGTTTTCAAATTTCAATGTTTTTTTGAAAATGATTGTGAAAATGATTTCAATGTTTTTTTCAAATAGACCTTAGTTTTTGAGAAATTGGGGGTCAAATTTCACCATATGTTTCAAATACCCACTGCTTTAACATTTTACATGTAATGTTTGTGGCGTCGAGGTAACCTGCTCGTTAGCTGTACCTCAGGCGGCAGGTTCGATCCCTGCTTGTACCTTTATTCTTTTTAAAATAAATTTTAGATTTTTGACACGTTACAAATTTTACGTTGAATTATAAATTCAGCAGCTTTGAACTTTTTGATATTTTCCTAATAAATTACATTTAAAATTTAAAAAAAAATTATGAATATTTATATTTTTTCCGCAATTTCTAAACTAATATTTCTATTGATGGAAATCTAAACTAATTTATGTCTAGATTTTTTTTTTTTTTTACTTATTGTTCAGCTTTTTATATTTTAAGCACGGATATAAAATATTTTTTTTCTTTATGTAATTTTAAATGGAAATTTATCCTTTTCTCATTTAAGTACAACTTATACAAAAAAAATTTTTCAAGTCGAATCTGCCAAATTTATGTATTCGAATTATCTAACCATAAATACGTTTGGCAGATTCAATATTAAAAACATTTTGTATAAGATATACAAAAAAAAAATAGGATTTTCCATTTAAAATTCCATAAAAGAAAAAAAAGAAAAGTGTTATTTTAGATCTGCGCTTAAAATATAAAAAGGTAAATAATAATAAATTAAAAAAAATTCTCGACATAAATTAGTTTAGATTTTGGTCAACAGAAATATTAGTTTAAAAATTCGAAAAAAATATTAATATTCATAAAAAAATTCGAAAACGAAAATATAAAAATGTTCAAAGCTGCCGAATTAAAATTCCAGCATAAAACTTGTAACGTGTCAAAAATACAAAATTAATTTAAAAGGAACCATGTGGATTTGAACCCGCCGCCTGTGGTATAGCGAACGTGCACGTTACCTGGACGCCAAGATGACTTCATGTAAAAGTCCAAGCTAATGCGAATTTGATACTTATACTGAACTTTGAAGCATTTTCAAAGGACGTTTATTATTAGTGTTTAAAATTAGTTTCAAAGCTTATAATATTTCTCCAGGAATATTTAAGCACAATTTCCTGAATGTTTCGGGTATTTATACTTATATTTATTTAACAAGGATTTATAAGAATTGTATTTTAATAACTTTTAAAAGTCTAGAATGATGCATTTCTTATGATAGTTATTAACTATTTCTTGGGAAAGGTGTTAATATATATATCTTTTTTTTTTTTTTTTTAAGTGGTTAAAAATGGAAAACTTATTTTTATTTTTCATTTTCTAAAAAATTACCGCTCATATCATTTTAAGCTTTTGACAGCTGCAAATCTGAACATTTTACAATCGTTTAAAAAAAAAATTATCCAAACATGTCAATTAGGCGTGTGTCGATCGCATTTTAAATAAAAAGCGAAAGCAATATATTTCGCTTTAAAATCTCTTTCTAAAGACTCACTTCCGATATCGGTTTCATTCTCACTGCCTTCTATGCGGTCGGAAGATTTTCACGGTATTTCGATAACAGTTATCCGAGGAAAGGCGTTCTCGATGGCATCGTAGTTTATCTCAGAATCATCGGAATGCAACGTCACATCGGAAAATTTAGAAGATTTTCCGAGAAAGAGGCCATTCCGATGGTTTCGTAGTAGAGCCCCTGGAGTTTCAAGATAATTCCTCACGTATTTTTCAAGATATTTAAGAAAACGTCAAAAATCGCAAGTGGCCGGTCACCTTTGGCCATATAGTGTATCATTTACAAAATTCAAGAAATTACAGCAGCTCAGTTAACGGTATGTTAACTTTCTATTAACCCTTAACTTTGTTAGCGGTCTCACAAACTGCTGCTACTTTTCATTCTTTATAGTTTAACCTGTAACTTTCAGTTAAACTATAGTGCAATTTTGTTTCGTTTGATGCTCTACGTACTATACTTTGCTATACATTACTATATACTTATAAGTACTATAGCTAGGTACTTTTAGATAGGTGAATTTTAATTATAGTTGTCTCGTACATAAAGTTTAGTGCATAAAAGTATCCTATAAGTTAAACTAGCCTAGAATTTTTCCAAAAAAGCAGCTTCAAAAGCCGTTCACAGTAGCTTAATTAAGAGTTAATCTCCATCAACGTTCCATTAATCCTTTAAACATTTCGAATGGTCTCCATTAACTCTTAACTGATGTTAGAGGTCTAACAGACAGCTGCTTTTTTTTTTTTTTTTTTTTTTTTTTTTCAATTTTTATATTTTAACTTGTAACTTTCAGTAACTTCTACAAACATTACTGAAATTTTGTTTCGTTTGGAACTCTAATACTATCGCTAGAGATTTTTGAATAGGTGAATTTTAACAATAATAATCTTGTACAAAAAGTTTAGTACAGAAACACCATCCTATGCCTTTTATTAATATTTCGATTGAGTGGTCTCACTGACAGCTTCACAGTAGTTATGTGATAATTCCTATCACAGCAGTTAATCCCCTTCGGGACGAGCGTTTTTTACAGAATTTTTAATCTTTTATCGCCGGTTTTTCAAAACAGAAAGTTTTGCCGAATTGAATCGGGAAAATGCTCAAATTAAATAAGGCAAAATTTACAATAAAAATTTACTGGGGAGAATAATCACGGATTTTGAGCACCTTACGCTGCACGTATACTGGTCGCGCGTCCCCAAGGGGTTAAAGGTTGAAAAAGAGAAAAAAAAAGTTTTGTGTTATATTTTTCTCAATAATTTGTATGTTAAAAAATCTGGATCTTTAAATATTTTACCTTTCTTAGTCTGATAACTTCATGTGATTAACTCATTAAAGCCGGTTGGCAAGAAAACTTGCCGTGCAAGGCGAACAAAATTTTTAAATTTCAATACCAGAATTTTAGTTTGAAAATTTTCACATTATCTAAACTCAGATTTCGAGCGATTAAATAATTCAAAATTACATAGTCGCAGAAACTGGTGTCGAAGAGTTAAAAGAAGCGTAAAGAGGCTCGTAGTAAATAAGTTTTAAGACCAACTCTATGACAAAGAACATCTACTGATTCATCATTTTTAAAGAACATTCAAGAATTAAAAAAAAACAGATGCACTCTCGATGGATATCTAGGGATGAAAAAATTCTGAGGCTAAATTCTTTCCGTAGTCAAATAATTATTGTATTAAGGGACATATTGGGAATGACTATCGATGTATTATCGTCGGAAATGTTATTATTTTCAGGAACGTCTCAAAAACTCGCACAATCCGATCCACGTTGCGATTGGCATTACTAAAAAGGTGGAATGAGAAAAAAAATATATAATTAACCAGCATTAATATGGAATAGACTGAGGGCAAGTCTGTGGTCTTGCCGACAACTTCAAAGGAACCGACTTTCGGAAGAGGTGGAAGCAATCATTCCATTCTTCATTTCGTCAAAATAGGCGGGATCAGCCCCATTTTCAAAAAGGCTTGCCCCCCTGTTTATAATCACGCTCTCTAAGTGTTTTGTGAGGTAATTGTTGGAATAAGGGGTGGATAAACATGATGAAGAAGCGATTGAAGATATATAAGATTTATGTCAGGAGGTGAAAAATATGACGCCATTTGGTATTGTTGAGGTCTTTAAATTATTTTTTAAGTTTGAGATATGACAGGTTTATGGTTAGAATTTTTTCCTCCGAAACGTTTCATATGTGAGAGCGTTTCTGTTAAAACAGACTTCGTATAATTTTCCCTCCCCCTCCCCCTTCCCCACCACCTGAAATGTCCGCAAAATCATTTATTCGCAACAGAATGGTCATTATCTCTTTTAGTCAAGTGTCAAACAACGTCATCATTTAAGATTGCGTCCATTTACAGGGTTTCAAATTGGAACTTTTTCCTTTTTAACCCTTTTAGGTTCAATTAATTGTATTTCTGTAAAGTTAAAATTTTCAAAAATTTTTTTTAAGATATGGAAATGCATTTTTACAGCTTTTTTAGGTGCGTTCGTAATTATATAAATACGTAGCACCTATAGTCGTCGTCAGGTCCATCCGTCTGTTCGCATATAACAGCGAAAAAGACACTCAATCTAAATTTCTTTTGAAATTTAATGTACCGCAATTTCCGGCGTATAATCCGCAGATCAAACAATTATGTTTGGACCCAGAAAAATCATTCAATAATTGAAGACAAATATTTACCGCGATCTAAAAGGTAGCCTTTTATTTAAAAAAATTTCTGGCTCGAAAAAGGATTGCTTGATCCGTTGATTATACGCCGGAAATCACGGTATGTAACGGTTGTAGAATTTTGTCGAGTCATTTCAAACTTTATGAAAAACGAATCAAAACTTAAAAAGATATTAATAAAAGTTTTCTACATTCTATTAAATCCTATCATACGTAATTAATTAAATGATATCCCATGATATGATTCTAGGTTGCCATGGTGATGACGTCCTAATTAAGATGGAGTCATATTATTTCGTTATTACCTAATTAAATATGTATAATGGTAATAAATTTGTATTTATACATTTTTGCATAACAGTGCAACAGCTATTGCACCAAGATCTGAATATTTATAAAACGAGTTATAGTACTAACACACCTCATTTGCCAAATTTGACGTATAATTTCCGACTTTTTTTTTTAAGTTTTTGTACAAATCTTGGTAAAAATTAAGCTGTATAAACTTTATCCCACAGCCCTTCAAGGTGTTAATCTAATAAAAATATTAAATATCAGTCTCATCTATAGATTTTTTTCACACATCAGAGTATGTTTCACAACTAAATATGAAAAAGATATTAATTTTAGCAGAGTGTAATGTATATCTTTTAAAATAAAAATACAAATATTTATTAATTTCACTCATTTTGCGGTACTTTTACTAGTTTTGGGGTTTCACTCGTTAAGTATAAGGGGGAAACGGGGGCTAATCCCCCCTTAATTTAAATAAATGTGTTTTTTTTGTCCGATTTGCTTGAAATTTAGTATCCCGGTTTATTTTGATGAGGCGCTTCCTTGATGAGATTTGGAGGTTCATTTGTTACGTATAAAGATGGAAAACAGAGGGGTGGGGGCTAATCCCCCTTTAATTTACTTTTCGAGGGCATTGTTCTTTGAAATAAGAGTATAATATGCAATTAGTTTGAATAGCCTGTAAGCTCAATGCTATCAGTTTAACTGGGCACTTTTCAATTTATTGTTAAATTTGTCATTGTTTTTTCATTATTGTCATGCGATTGTTATTATTATTTTCAAAATTAAACCATTAAACAGCTTATCCGATTTTCTGGAGAACCCCGCCAGAAATTCTGGTTCGAAAAATACAAGATTTATTATTGTGCGATGTGCATTTACTATCACTCTAGAGCTAATGGAAGATCACACATAATTAAAGGTTCATCTTATATTAGGTTCTAAGCCAGTCCTATGGCATCAAACGAAAGAAAATATCACGTAGAGAATGGTATTAATTCAAATGATGATTAAAGTGTGAAAATTGAAAAAATTACATATATAACTAAATTTTTTTCGAAGTAAGTGACGCTGTAACTGGTAACTTGGGCAAATTTTGCATATTTTGCCTCGACTTCTGATGCTGAATTATTGTTTTATTCAATTAAACTTAAGAATCCGCCGTTAAACTTTGATATTTTTTCGGTTCTAGAGAAAACACACAAAATTTCAAATGTTCAACAATCGCTTAAGGGTGTTCTCAAATCCAAAAGGGCAATTTTCTGGCATAAGTTTTTTACTTATGTATAAGTTGTATAAGTTATAAGTTAAAAAGTAAATAACTTATATATTTTTGTTCGAAAATGCATGAAACTAGCTGGTGTTTCTGTTCAGAAACTATGTAACTGAGCTGTTTTTTCCATTTTTTTGCAAACGCAATAGATCTGTCAGAAAATGGTGTCAAAGTGGGCGTTTTGAACCGAATTTCCGCACGAAGGAAGAAAGAGCACTCAAGAGCGGGCGGAAAACGTGTTTGTCACGTGATCAAAATAGCTTATAACTCAATAGGTAATTGATTGATCAAAAAATGGAAAAAACAGTTCAATTCCAAATGGCTTCCATGGCCACGCTTTCCAATTTTATACCTTTCCGTTAAAAAATGAATTTGTAAATGTGTCAAAACGTTTTGCGCTTGTTGAGCACAGCAGTTACGAACAGCCTTAAAGAAAGCTTAATTATTAAACTAAGTGTTCTTCAGCCGAGTCTTCATAACTAAATAAATTCAAACGAACTATTTAATTCTGCTTCAGTAAACAGAAACCTCAGGCAAAAAAATGCGCAAAAATAGCCTCTGTTATTGGTTAATTATTATATTGATTAATTTATTGACGAAAATTTTAACTTATCTGCCTCACGCCCTCAATTTTTATATCGCTTGAACTACAAACTAGTAAAATTTTATTTCGTTTGGAGTAAAATTTTATAATAACGCAATGTTTTCATTAATGTAATTTTATCAAGTTAAATTTTCGTAGGTGCACCAAAACGGTTTAATCCTGCTGACTCGTTTCGCTAAAGCAGTAAATAGCTATTTAAAGACTTCAAAATCGGCCAAATCGTTTTACAGGGTAATCTACAGATTATAGGGAAAAGAAAAATATAAAAAAAAAAAAAATCAATTTTTTCAATTGATTTTCAAATTGCTTTTTGCAAATGCCTTTTAACTATTTTGACAAAAATTGGCCCATAGCTACTGTGTGGTCTCTGAGACCGCTTGATAAAAGATGTATAAAAAGGCTCGAATAACTCATAGGATGTTGTTTGTGTTCTAAACTTTATGTACAGGACCATTATAATTAAAATCTATCTATTCAGGTGTAGGGTAAGGTAGTGCAAAGAATGCATCCCAAAACAGAGTTTTGCATTTAGCTGCAGTTGTAAACGATGTAATGACATGTTAAGTTTATGGTGATAAAAACTGCGTATTTTGGTGAAATTTTTAATGATTTAGAAGAGAAAAGATGATTTTGGCCTCCTCATTACAATATCTATGTTTTTTTAAAACAGGACCATAATAAAGAATGCAAAGCTAATTTACTTTTTTGGTTTTTATGGATTAAGTTATTAATGGACTACCTTTCACCAAGTGATTTAGATATGTTATCAAAAGATGGCATTACTGATGTTTCAAAGATATTTAGTGCCGATAGTACAAGAGTTTGCCAAAGTTTGCAAGAATGCGCACTTGTTTTTGGAAAATCTTCTACCGTTGCTAAAGCAGGATTTAAAGTAACGGTTCTATAGCCTTTCGAAAATTACCTTTTTTTATATACAGACTTTTCAGCCAGCAGAGCCACTGGAAGGCCATTAGAATCTAAACTTGTAGAACCACATATCGCTCACCCGCAAGAAAGTGACACATCTCGCAAAAATTCATTTTGCATTTTATTTCACTAAAAGGTCTGTTATAAGTGTGTCTTGCTATACAATAAGTTTCATAAGTGTAGTTATACGGAAAATCACTTTATTGCGCTATATATGTCCATTTGTGACCAAAAAAGAGAGATGGATTGTGTGGGAGGTAAAATTACCCAACCCTCCAAACCTCATCCTATGTCTTCGTTCTTAAGGGTTTTACGATTTTACGCACTTTTTTATTCCTGCATGCAGAGCTAACTGCTATAATTTCATGTTACAGTAAAATCATACAATTTTTTTTTTTTTTTTTGGCTCTCCTGTGAAATTTACTTTTGTTGAGATGTGTCAATTTTCTTGCGGGTGAGCGATATGTCAGTTGAACAACATAACACTGAATATGAGGAGGAAAGAGAATTGCTTTCAATAGAAAATGATATTTCAGATAAAACAGAAAAGCTATGTAAAAAAAGACGCACGCTCATTGTGAAATAAACCCAGACTCGGTTTTGCAAGGTATAGTTTCGACTTCACCAACTTACGTCAAATAAACAGAGTTGCCACCGTATCCAGAATCAACTGTGCTGCGATTCTATAATAAGAGGAACAGAAAGTCTGAAATTTCAAGCGGTTCACAACACAAAAGACAGCTTCAAGATGACGCTGCGGAAAAAAGCCGAAAACTGTTACTAAAAAAAGAGTAAAAAAAAAGTAAGCCCAAGAAAACAAAAACTATTTCAAAGGAAAAACTGTAGATATGTCCAGGCTGCTCAGAAATCTATAGAGAACAAATTTTAGAGGATTGGGTCAAGTGCATTTTTTGCACAGACCGGTGAAGTATTGTAATCGAAATTTTTTTCGACTTCCGGTTTTCGACGGCTTTACACGTTTTAGGGGTCAGAGATCAATAAAAACATGTTTATAGATGTTGTCTGTCTGTCCGTGTGTCCATATGCCCGTGTGTCTGTCGGTCCATTTGTCCGTGTGTCCGTGCGTTCGTATGTCGCCATTGTACCATCAAAAAGTGTATGAAGTTATGCATAGAATTGAACCATTTTTTTTAGTTTTTGGCTATGACAAGCAGGTTCTCTCTGAATTTGGAAAAAATCCACCGGAAGGGGGCGCTGTAATAGCGATTTTTGTGCCATTTAGAATATTGTACCATCGAAAAGTGTATGACGTTATGCATAGAATTGAACCAAATTTTGTGTGCGTGTGTGTTTGGCCATGACAAGAAGATACTCGCAGAAGTTGGAAAATTCCGCCCAAAGGGGGCGTTATAATAGCTATTTTTGTGCCATTTTCAATATTGTACCATCGAAAAGTGTCTGAAGTTATGCATAGAATTAAACCATTTTTTTTTTTTTTTTTTTTTTTTTTTTTTGCCATAGCAAGAAGGTCCTTCCTGAATTTGGAAATATTCCGACGAAAGGGGCTCTATAATAGCAATTTTTGTGTAATTTTCTTAATTTTTTGTAGTTCTATTGTACACTGGCGGCTGGTGAATCGACGGAAACTTTCCTTCCTGATAAGCCGACTAGTCGCGAACAGCTGATATACAACAGAATAACAAAAAACTATTGATTTAATTAGATGTCATGATCGAGATTAAGTCGATTTTATTGCGATTAATGGACTGAAACAGAGATTTAAGATGAAAGTCAAAGTTGATATAGTATTGAACCAATAAAACTGAAATATTGACATCTGTAACAACATTTTGAAATATTAAAATATATGAGATAGAAGAAAGTTTTGGGATTGGCACATCCAGCTAGTTTATTTTACACACTCTTGCACACCTGACTGCGAACTCTTGCCCTCAATGGTTGTACAAGAGTGTGCATTCAGGAGAATAATCTTTTTTCAAACAATACCGAAAGTGTTTTCTTATTAGTTGATGAATGCAATATTTTTTGTTAGCTTAATAATCTAAGATTATTAAATAAAGTACAACATCATGCCTTATATCTCTTTATTTATTGTTATTTAATGAAATAGCTAAAGTGCGCACTCCTGCACTACCTTACCCTATCTAGCGATGGTATTAGGGCTGCAAACTAAACAAAATTTTACTATAGTTAAATTGAAAATCACGAGTTAAACTTTGGAAACTGGAAAAATCTGCTATCTGTGAGACTGCTTACAGTTATTAAAGATAATTAATGCAAGAACTTTGTTATAATAAGCAAATGGTGTGGTCCCTTCGTTTTCGTCATATCCCAGTTCGACTGTTATATTTCGCAAATTAAAACACATTTACATCATGTCAAGGATATTTCAAAATTATACGCAATTTTATTATGAAAAAATGATCAATAAAAGTATCAGTTTTATTGCCCCCAAACCAACTGGAAGCATTTAGGCCTCCCTATCAATTACTAGGCCATCACTGACGCAAATAATTGGTGAGGTTGAGCAAATTACAGTGTGTTTTGTGCAGAACGAAGATTTTGAAGGAGAAGAGTGTGTTTGTGTGTCGGGGGGGGGGGGGGGGATTAACTGAACTGTCAGCGATTACCAGTGTAACATTCGTAGATCATGACGCCGTACGCGTGGTTCAAAGGGAATTCTGCTTATATTACTATCTGCTGGTGTTTTCAGAGGGAAAAACCTTTATGCAATTGTGTGAATGAGGCTGATATCTGGTTGGTTGTTTGTGCCAGTGTTGCCAATTTAACGGATTTTTTAGTTCATAAATCTACCTCTATTTTCGATTAGTAATATTTGTCGTATGTAATGGCGATTCAATAGGTCGAATATTAATATTAGGAAATGGTGGTAGATTTTTTAATCTTTAACTGGTTTGGCAAAAATTGTCGCATAACTACTGTGAGCAGTGCCGAATATTAATATTAGGAAATGGTGGTAGAGTTTTTAATCTTTAACTGGTTTGACAAAAATTGTCGCATAACTACTGGGAGCAGTGTCGAATATTAATATTAGGAAATGATGGTAGATTTTTTAATCTTTAACTGTTTTGGCAAAAATTGTCGCATAACTACTGTGAGCAGTGTCGAATATTAATATTAGGAAATGGTGGTAGATTTTTTAATCTTTAACTGGTTTGACAAAAATTGTCGCATAACTACTGTGAGCAGTCTCTGAGACCACTTGATTGAAGCATAGATAGAAGGTGTCCGATTCACTCATAGGATACTATTTCTATACTAAACTTTATGTACAGGGTTATAATGATTAAAATTCACCTATTCATAAGTTTCTATCGATAGTACTAGAACTCCAAACGAAACAAAATTTCAATAGTATCTAGAGTTGAACTAAAAATTACAAGTTAAACTATGAAAACTGAATAAAGGTGCAGTCCGTGAGACCGACAACACCAATTAAGGGTTAATTAAGAAAAATCCGCTAAATTGGCAATAGTGATTTGAATCGACACTGTTAAAAATATCTCTATAAAATTACTGGCAGAGGCCGGCAGCAGAGACTCCAGTCATACCCACTAAAAAAAAAAAAAAAAAAAAAAAAAAAAAAAAAAAAAAAAAAATCCATGCCCATCTTTTTGGGCAGCCCGTAATTTTACGGGTCAAAGTAATGCAATTCCTTAAAACAGGATATAATGCAATTTAAAACACAATAACATTCCACTTACTGTTCCGTAGCCCGTAGCACGTTAGATAATCATCACACAATCGCTTTTTTGGCTGGTTAAAAAACATGTTACGGTCGCGGTTAAGTGACATTATTTTTCGAAAAGCGACTAAGATGAAGGATTACACCCTAGCGGAGGAAAATGTATGGGGTCGTACCGTATTTTTGCTAACAGATGGGTTAGAACTGTAAGAATATCTGGATTGCCCTTAATTTTCAAAGTACCTAAGGGAGGCCGCTTATTTAGTGAATCAGACCGTTTTTCATCAAATAAGGTTGCCTGAGAAAATTGAAGGGCAAACGCTCATAAATTTACACACTGCAAATAGAGGCGTCTTAAATTCAGACCCATATGTGACTGAAAAAGTAATTCAGACACTTAAATGTCTGAATTTGAAATTTCAGACATCAGAGATGTCTAAATTTAAGACACAAGTGTCTTACTGTGACCATGGTATGGATGAACTGAAAAAAGTGTCAATGATGATACGTCTGAAATTAAGACATTTAGAAATCAGACACTTAAGTGTCTGATTGTAATACAATTGTATCATATGTATGATGACTGTATATACAATTGTATTGCAGTATAAATGTCAGCAGAATTAGAAAACGTTTTCGAATGGTTGAAAGACGTTTAAAATTCCATCCACTAAATTTGGTAGTACTTTATAAAACAAGCAACGTGATTAGACCATGTGGCGTTTGTCAAAATTGTAATAGTCCGTTTACTAAGTTTTGGAACTAAGTTATTTTTCGTGGAATTAAGTAATAAACGACTTGCCTTTCACAAAATATAAATTTCTCCAAATAATTATATTAAAATAATGTACCAGCTAGCCACGACCTCCTCTCCCCGACACACACGCTATCCTAATGACTTAGAGTAGGTTTTTGTGCACCAGAAGCAATTCAAAATACTGCAACCCTACCTCAGTGACTATTATAGTTTCATGCTATAATTTTTATGCAACAATTGCTGGCCGCCTTAAAAATTTTCGCTCGGGGCAATTCTCCTCTGCTTCCCATATGCTAAGCCAATGTCCCTTAATAAAAATCTTCTGCCATATTTACACATTACTGTTTTATAATTAGATAATAAAAAGTGAAAATCAATACAAAAATAATTATAAAACGTATTATAGAATTATAGAAGTATAATTGCATGTTAGTCATGTCAAGAACAAGGAAACAGTTCATATGAGTTCATTTGTTTAGTACTGTGGTTTTCACCAGCTACGGCTTTTTTTTTTTTTTTTTTTTTTTTTTTTTTTTTTTTTTTTTTTTTTTACGGCTCGAAGAAGGGAATTGCTGTATTAAAATAATCCCTGGATTTGCTAAGTGTAAAACAAAAATTTTAAACGTAGAAATTTACTATTAATTTATTAAAATTTGATAAGTTATTTGAAAGTTTGACGACAAAATATTTATTTTATGCCTTCGTCTGAAAGCATCCTAACTGTAATAATCATATCTTATAATGGATAATTGTAAAGCATTAAAAAATATACTAAAGAAGGGAGAAAAATTATTTATATTCGTTATTCGTACATTATTTCATTTCCCGTCCCGCTGATAAAAATCCAAATGATTTGAGCTGAAATGCATTCTCTCGTAGCCTGCAAATCAGGCTCACAACGATTGCGTCATTAACGGAAGAACGGGCGTGAAAAAATTTGCTGACAGGGTTATTTTCTTTTGTGAAGATGTGTATAATGTAAGGTTGTTACCCCATTAATATTTCAAGTCACGATGATTTTCAACTTAGTTTTGTGATGATCTCCTGATTTCTTTATTTAAAGTTGTGCAGTACTAGACAGAAATATTTTTAATTACAATATTGAAAACTATGTACACTGGCCTCCAAAAGTTAAGGTACAGGGACTGGATGCTTTCGATTGTGCAATGCTTGTCGAATATCTACGAAAATTATTGGCGAATTGTTCTTGAACTTCTGGGATGTAAAGAACATGTTTGATTTCATATTTCTCGGTGAAGATTTAGCCGGGAGGACAATTGGGGAGTTAATAATAAATTTAATAATAAAATAATATTTGCGATCACCTATGTAACAGAAAATGCTGGAAATAGTTTGTCGCTGTCTTAAATGACTATTTGGATCCTGTTCAATTTTGTCTGCAATTAGCACTCATATTCGTGAAGATGTTATTGTGTCTGTGAAAAATGCACTCAATAGTGCTCCGAAAAGTTCCAGTCTAGGTAATTTCTTTTATTGGGACAACACGATTCTTTGAGGTCACAAGATTGACTTCCACTCCACTGTCTGTTCTTGTTCTTAAATAAACAGTGGAGCCATACACTATTTTATTGGCGTCGGAAAAGGCGTGTATCTCTGCAGAGATTACTTGATTTGCACAACGATGAATTTTCCTCGGGATTTTTAGCTCTGCTAAATTTGGAAGTTTTTCGCACCATTTCACCCACTTTTCTTGCACATTAGTTGGCAATTGACCGTTCCATTATGTTTTCTTTATCATAATTCTTGGAATAAGCATTTGACCCTAATGGTGAATGGCGTGATCATGCCTAACGTATCGAAGATTTTTCCAACTGCTTGCAATAATAGAAGTTTTGAGCTCTTTTGCGATGACAAGAATTTTATTAGACTCCTGACCTCGAATGTCAGACTATCTTCTTCTGTTTTCCAAGACATACCCAATACTTTAGTGATATTACGTCCTAGGCTTATAGTAGCATGTTCCGCCTGAATATCTAAACCTTCTTTTTGCCAGCACTTTACTAACGCCTCATCATTTGTAATCCATTTTCATAGAGTCATTCCTGCTTCAGACATTATTTTCTTAGCATTAAGGCAAACATCAAGAGCTTCTTGCAGAGCATCTTCGCCTGATATGAAATCATCTACATAAATATATTTATCAAGTAAATTAACAGTTCTTGGATATAGGTTTTTAAACTGCTTGATGTGCTCTTTAATGGTAGCTGATAGAAGAAATGGAGATGTATTTACTCCAAAAATAACGCGTTTGAATCTAAAAATCTTTACATTTTTGAAAGATCTGAAATCATTATCGAATCACATAAAACGTACAGCATCACGATCCTTTTCAGCAAGTTAAATTTGAAGGAACGTTTTCTCGATGTCAGAAGAACACGCAATTTGATTTAATCTGAAGTGGATTAAAATGTCTAATAGATGTGGATTTAAGTTGATTCCTGACAATAAGCAATCATTTAAGAACAACATGTTGTTATCATTAAAGCTGGCATCGAAAGCTATACGAACCTTAGTAGTGAGCTTATCTTTCCTACGGACCGCATGATGGGGCAAATAGTAGACACCCTTGTCTAAACAAGGTTCATTTCCTTCAACCTGCTCAATAATTCCTTGATTTAGGTAATCATTGATTATCTCAGAATACTGACGAAAAAGTTCAGGATTTGCATAAAATTTTCTTTTTAAACCTTCCAAATGCTGTTTCGCAATATTAAAGTTATCGTTTAATTCCTTCCAGTCCCTTTTCCAGGGCAACTGAACTTCAAATCGACTGCCTACAAATTTTACAGTTTTGCTTAAAATGTGTTGCGCTTGATCAGTTTCCGATATTTTTGGATCATCATGCGTAATGCCAATAGATTCCAATTCCCAAAATTGCCTTAAATTATCATTAATTGCATCGAAATCTCTAATAAAATGGCACATAGCAGAATTATTTGTGGTTGCCCTCTCATCTAATATGCCAGTTGGAATCCATCCAAAAACTGAGTCTTGCAAAATTAACTTATCACTAATCTTAACTGAATTGTATTTTAAAATTCTGTAAAATAGTTCAGCTCCAATTAAAGCATGAATTTTTCCCGGTTTGAAAAACGTTGCGTCAGCAAATTCCACAAGATTTGGCAGATTAATGTCCGATACATTTAATTGCTTTGATGGAATTACATCTGGGATTTTAGGAACAATTAAGAAATCTATATTCTCCTTGAAACTTTCATTCGCATTGGAAATAACACAGGAAATATGTAATTTTTATATTATGCAAAGAATCATTCAACCCGCTTATAGGAACATTAACTAGCATTTTTCTTCGGTTTCCATATTTTAATATATGTCTGGGTTTTCATTTTATTATAATTAATTTTAATTTTATTTAATTTTATTTTCATGTAATTTTTTTCCAATTTGCTTCCTCATTCCCCTTCTACTCTATGTTGCTTTGTTTTGATTATACTCTTCTGTGATTGGCTGTTGTCTTCTGCTTTCCTACTGACTGTAGACTTCTACTTTCCAATTGCCTGTTTCTTCAGATTGTTTCCTTTCCGTTGTCTCTCATTTCAGTCTTGCTGCTGCTTTCATACTAGAAGCACGTCTTCTTTGCGCCTGACGAAGAAAAACTCAGATCTTTCGAAAGGCCTAGCGCATTTAAAAGTTTTTGATGGTGTTTTAAGAAGATATTTTTGTCCTTTTTTATTTACACCAGTTTCAACTTATTTTATTTAATTAACTATTTTATTGTTTAGATAATTAAAGTACCCTTAAAAAATATTCATTTAACTGTACATATTTACTATTAGCATAAGAAGTTATGAACGACTAAAGGAAAACTTATTTTTGGGGGGGGGAAGGGAAATTCCACTTTACTGTTTTATTACCACTACAAATGGCTGAAAAACAATATTATCTATTAGAAACTGCTTGTGATACTCTTCCACCTTGTACTCACCAGAAGAAAAGTTTGTGTCAAATAAAGTAAACATAGTGCGTCAAGCCTCTCGTATGGTCCAAGATCCCCAGGCTCCTTTATCTAATTTTTAGTAGTCCTATATATTTTTCTAGTAATTTTAAATTTGCATAACCTGCAAAGAAACTAACTGATAATTTGTGTTTTTCGCATTTATGTGCATTTTACGTGAATTGAAGGCCTTAAAGGAAAAATTCTCCACGTTTTCCTACGGTTTAAACAACACAGAACGATCCCTATAATTTTTAAAAATGCAGTTTTTATTACATTTAAGTCTCTGTATTCGTATCGAAATTAAACGGTATACGCCATACGCCATTTTTGGTACAATAATGTTATATTTGAATCCATGTTGCACCATAACTTAACCAGTTATGTGTAGTAGCAAGTAACTTATTTGCTACAGATTACAATGTTACCTATACATATTTTTTTATCATTCTATCGCGTCCAAAGAAATTCATAACAGGCACTCACAATTTTGTGGTTTATCTAATTTATTACATCATAATATTAATTTCTTCTTTGAATATTACCATCGTTATCCCTATCCTTTTTGCGTGTCTAATTTCAGTAATGCAACATATTTTTCTAGTACTCTTAAATCTACATAACAAAGTCAATTTCTAACTGCATGTTTTTCGTATTCACGTGCGTTTTCTATAAATTGAATTAACCCTATACGTTATGGTGAATTTTTTCCACAATTGCCTGTGGTTTAAACAACACAGAAACATCACGGATAATTTACAGAAATCCAGTTTATTTGACATCTAAGTCTCTTTACATCATATCAAACTTAAAAGAACGTATTTTCATTTTGTGCTTTCCCAAGAGCTAAAAAAATTTCTAATCAAATTATAATTAAAAGAGAGGGCTTATTACTACGGCATTACTTTCGTCTCACCTTTTTAATGCAGCACTTCAGGGATAATGAAAGGTTAGACGTTATTTAATTTGTGCTATTATGAACTTTTAGTGTTTGGGCAAAGTCTGCCTTTCGAAATTTCGTAGATGCCTGTCGAAGAAAAACAGGTGTCGTATAGATATAGCTGTTCTTTCTTTTCTAATTTGAACTAATTAGTGTGTTTCCTGTGTAATTAATAGCAAAAATAAAAACCAACAGGTAAGGGTTTCAGAAAACAAATTCATCTAATTGAATACATGTGGCGTATCTTTTTGTTTCGATGTACGCAGTTATTGTTAGGACTTGCTTTATTAATAAAATAAAAGCCTAATAGATGAATAGCATGCATATCCTTATGAGAAAACTGCGTTAGATTCTCATTAGATTTTTTTTTTTTTTTTTCAGTTTTTGAAACAGGTGAATTCGTTTGCGGGTCTTTCTTCAAACAACATGTTGAATATGCACAAAATATGAAGTTCGTTTACTATAATACAATAGCCCCGTGTTATTCGTCCCCCTCACGCTTGCTGGGAGATTTTAAAAAAAAAATTCGATATAAAGGAATACCAGGGTTCGTCAGTATCATGATATTTTCAAAATATCAAAAATTTCCGGTATATTGGTATATATATCCGATATTTTCAAAATACTGAATTTACTGCTGATTATAGATATTTTTAGACTTAGTATACATTAGAAATTAAAACATATTGCACTTAACATGAAAATTTATTAAAACATCATTCTAAATGTTTCTTTTGATAGGATTTTGAATCCCTTTAAATGGGCGTGAGTACGATTATATATTTATGCGATAAAAATTAACTTTATTTAACCATAAATATATTCCTCTTTATAAGGTAAGTAAATTGGGACTTACCCTTTTGCAGGCGAATTATCCATTTATAGCAAATCCACACTGTGTATTATTCAAATGACATCCATTGACCATATTTTGAACCGTTTTCCCTTTTTATTTGGAGAAGTAATTGTGTTCTACAATGTATGACTTCTTCTACATCCTTTAAGTAAAGGTATATTAGATTGTTTTTTATTATTAAATGAATATGGACAGACATTTTAAGATATTTAACACGTTCGCTGCCAAAGCTGAGATGGTGCATCTGTTCATACATGCCAAGATCATATCTGCAATTTAGCGCTTTTAAATTATTTTCTGTTTTATTATTTAAATATATATATATATATGACGAATTACTTTTAGCAACAAATAAATTCACAAGAGTATGCTCGTTGTTGGCAAATGAAACATTGTAGGTATTTTCTATGGCACTATGCTCGTAATCGGTGATTTAGATAAGAAGATCAAAAACGAGTTATCTCGTAGCTTGCAAGGAAACACAGTTTATTAACTACGAGTATTCTCGTAGATGGCAGCGAACGCGTTAATTGACACATATTTAAGTTGTATTATGAGAACCTTTTATATGCGCTCTTTCACCAATAGCTACATTTTCCAGAATGAATAAATATTTACATTATAAAATAAAGAATAATAACAATAAAATAATTTACTTTAATTTATGAGTCTAATTTAGCCACACAAAAGTAATTTTCTTCATCACAGAATTTTCAAGGATGAACAAATTATCATTTAGGGAGATTTATGGCTGATTTAAAATGTCAGATTGTTTGTGTAACGGAAGAAATTAGTTTATTTCTGCACGTTTATTTATCTTGATGACAATTTATGTCCATCATCTTTTTCTTTCTTTTTTGATTCACTTGCAACAAAATGAAGATAAAATACGCTGTTAAAAATTTCTGTAAAAACACTGAAAAAAAAAACGAGGCTCTCTGTAAATTTACACTAGTTCTTAGTTAAATGCATTCGATTGAGTTTCTCGGTCATCATTTTACAGATATTTCTCTTTTCTTATATTAAATTCCCTGTAGACATTTCCATGTCTTTATTTAAAGATAATTTTATCGTTGTTATAACCTGTTGCAATTTAAAATACACACTTTTAAAATTATTTTACAATTTGATTAGAAAGATTAAAGAAGAAAATTTGGTTTAAAAATTGTTTTATTAAAAATTAGAATATTTTAGAAAGGGAAAATTCTTCTCTGTCGAATTACTTCAAAATTGATCAAAAAATCGACTTTTGTTTTTAAATGTTACATGAAAACCTGTTTAATTGTGAATATTTTGACACTTTATTTTTACCCATACGACAATTATATCGCGAGCTATTGTAAATTTTGCTAATACACCCAACGCACTTTACCCACACAAAAGAAAACTTTAAATGGCTTCTTCTCCATGTGCATATTTTCTTTACTTCCCTGTTTTAAAAATGCTAAGGCTTTTTTTGTTTGTTTGTTTTTGTTTTTGTTTTTTGTATTTGAGATAGAGATTTAAACTTTTTTGTACACGTTCTTTATTATATATGTGATAAATCTGCCCTTTGGAATTAGCCTTCAGGTTATTACTATTATTTTTTTATATAAAAGTGTGTGAAAATGTGTTAGATTTCATAGTTTTACACTGTATATATCAATAAAAAATTATATTGAACTAGGGGGCTCTGCCCCCTGCAAGCTACGCTCGCCAACCCTCGTTCAGACACTGTAGAATCTAAAAACACGCTAATCTGATCGGTTTTAAAAAGATTAGAGAAGATTGAATTGTACTGAAAAAACCTGTAGCGATCTCCCTGTAAACGGGTTTCCATTCAATTCCCTTTGATTGCAAAAAATTAAGGTAGAATCAGTTGCTGTTAAAACATCCAATGGTTGTTTTCGTGTTTGGTTAAAGAAGATCAGTTAAACATTTGAAAAAAAGCTAAAATAAAATGAATTAAGTAAACAGAGTCTTTGTCTCTCGGTATTTTTTAACAGTGTTATAAAACGATTGACACAATACGATTACTAAAATTTGCTGCTTTAACCCCTTCAAGGGCGGTGGTTCATTTTTGGACCACTTAATTTTAATTCTTAAATGCCACATTAGCATCAGAATATTGGGATGAAAATTTCCCTTTTATTAAGTAAGTGAAAAACCATCATTTTTGTTATTTTGTTGCATGGCTACCTTAAACATGCGTATTTTGTATTTTGTATTTTTTTTTTTTTTTTTTTTTTGGTAACATAGCGAGTTTTTATTTATTAGCATATTTGAATATGCCTTTGCTTCACTTTAGTAAGTCCTAATGTTGCCGTTGTTCGGGTCCGTTCGGGCTGTGGTAGAGCTGGATAGTGGTGCGTTCTTTTTTCCCGCCAGGACATTAATTCCATTAACCTCGCGGTTGGCGTCCTGGTTGGGTGTCCCAAGTAAGTGAACAAAAAAAAAAAAAAAAAAAAAAAAAAAATCTGGTAAGGTGATTTTCTTCCGTAAAAGGAACAAAGATGGTAGGTCTGCCAGGTCATACCGACCGATAACTTTGTTATGTATTTTTGGTAAGCTCCTTGAACGGTTAATTAAAATTAGGATTATGCCGAAGCTGGAAAAAGAAGAATTCTGGGATAATGGTCAACATGGATTCAGAGAAAGAAAGAGCACTGTCGCAGCTTTGGAAGATCTAAGAGAAAGAATTCGCATAAATCTGTATAATTATAAATATTTTGCAATGACGTCGGTTGATATACAGGCAGCATTTGATGCGGTGGATTGGCAGATATTGGCTATGTTGATAGATAGGTTACCAATAGCTCAATACTTAAAGAATATTCTGAAAAAATATATATCACGTAGAAGAATAGGATTTAGTTTCACGTATGGAATTATCTGGTATATATTATTTAAAGGCTGTCCCCAGGGAAGTTGCCTTGGTCCACTTCTCTGGTTGATCGTTGCAGACTACCTATTGAAGAGATATAGATTAAGACATGGCGATATATTATCCTACGCTGACGATTTCGTAGTTTTTGCAGGTGCAGACACAAGAAAAGAATTAGAAGAAGAAATGAACAGACGCATAGCATGGTTTGCAGAGATCTGCGAGAATTTACATTTAACAATAAGCAAGGAAAAATGCGAAAGTATTTTATTTGGCAGGTATTTGTTAGAAAACAGGCATCCTATTTTCAAGATTGGAACATCATCGATATCCGTAAAAGACTCAGTTGTATACCTCGGTGTAACTATTGACAGTAAATTAAATTGGATTAGACACCTTGAGAAAGTAAGAGAGGGGGTGAGAAATTTTACTTCAAACATAAAGAAAACAGTGCAGAGAGATAGGGGATTACAAGCATCATATAGAAAGATTTGGTATAATTCTGTGATAGAAAAACAGATAACATATGGTGCGGAAATTTGGTTTCCAGATTTGAAAGTTTATGCACTTAGTAAATTAAGTTCATGCCAGAGGTAGTGCCGCATACACAATTTTTGTAAATGGTGAATGTATCTTGGATTATAAGATCTCTTTAAATATTTTAAATAGCATATATCAAGCTGAACTGACTGCGATAAAGTATGCAGTAGATTGGGTAATAAACTCGAATTATAACAGTGCTGTCATTTTTACTGACAATAGAGCATCAGCTTTGGTTATACAGAGAAACTTTCCTGCAAACGCCATTGTTAAAGAAATCTATGATAATATGAAAAGTCATCCGGAAAAAATGGTCACTATTGGATGGACCAGAGCACACGTTGGAAACGTGGGGAATGAAAGAGCCGATTGTTTGGCGAAAGAGGCAACAGATTCATCAATGGCTGACATAACTGCTGATGTATTATTTCCAATTTCTTTAGTTAAGAGAATCTGTAGTGAGAATACCATTAGACAATGGCAGGAAGAATGGACATCAAGTACCAAGGGTAGAGACACCTATAAGGTTATCAGGAAAGTAAATACCGATTATGTGTGTACGAGTAAAGTTATGCAGTATTTTATAACAGCACATGGTAGTTTCCCAGAGTTCCTTTTTAGGATTGGAAAGAGAGGAAATGCACTTTGTGACTGTGGCACAGTGGGTAATGTACTGCATTATTTGTATGGACGCTGTCCTTTTGTCCCATATTTCTTCAACTTTGACAACTCGTTAAGCATCAGGCAAAATCTCAGGAGAATAATCTTTGACAAAGACAATTATAAGAAACTTTGCAATATATACAATTCTTTAAACGAATTATATTCGTTTATTAGGTATAAATTCTGAGGCTGTAACTAGCTAGAATTGCGTTAGAAATTGAGAACATTATCTTTTAATTCAATGTAGCATGTGCAATTGAACACTGAGCAATTCAATTGAACACTGAGCTTGATTTTCAATAACTTTGATACAAATATATATCTTGTTGAGGAACATTTTGGAAAAGTCAACATATTTAATGTCTGAGAAGTACCAGCAGTTCAAGTGACTTTAATTTGCAATGTGTCTCTCTCTCTGTTCTGTGGTGCTTTGGGCATTTCATATACTTAATCCCATTGTGATATGGACCTTGAACATTGATGCTTGCCTTACAGTATGTTGTCATTTCAGTGTACTTCTTTGTGTTCTTTTTATGAAGTTCTTCATAAGTTGTAGGTTACCTATAAACATTTCAGGCCGTGTTGGCATTCCTGTTTTAATGTTATTTGGTCTATATTTTAGTTGGTGATCGTAACCTGTAAACCATCTGTAACCATTCCTGTAAACCATCATTTTTGTTATTTTGTTGCATGGCTACCTATGCGTATTTTGTATTTTGTATTTTGTATTTTTTTTTTTTTTTTTTTTTTTTTTTTTTTTTTTTGTAACATAGCGAGTTTCTATTTATTAGCATATTTGAATATGCCATTGCTTCACTTTAGTAAGTTCTAATGATGCCGTTGTTCGGGTCCGTTCGGGCTGTGGTAGAGCTGGATAGTGGTGCGTTCTTTTTTCCCGCCAGGACATTAATTCCATTAACCTCGCGGCTGGCGTCCTGGTTGGGTGTCCCAAGTAAGTGAACAAAAGCATTTTTGTATTTCGAAATTTGTTTGTAAATTCTGGTGCCATTCACTGATTTCAAGATTTTACGAATAGAAGTGCCTTGTCCGTGAAAGGGTTAAACGCATATTAATGTATTTATTATTTTAAAGTTTCCTTTCCCTTTTAATATTCACGTGTAACTACAATTTTCAGGACATAATTTTCAATATTTTCCTGCCTTTAACACGTACTCATTTAATAGTAATTTTAAAGTTTTTTTTTTTTCTGTTTTTAATAGTCACGTGAAAAGAAACTTTTAATCGTTAGGAAATATTATTCTTTGCTCTGTTTTTAAAATTGAAAACAATCTCTATAATAATAGACTAAGTCATGTGACTATCATCAACAGCTCCAGGCGGATCCCTTCGCTTTTTATATTCCAGGCGGCCATTTTGGTACTTTAATGTTAGTCAGCCACAGGTGTGATAAGTCGCCGAATATTATTCTATCCCCATTATTCCGTTTACATTATAATAGTCCAAGTCATGTAACTGCCATAAACAACGGGCTGATTCCTTCGCTTTTCATAAGAAAGGTTTCCATTTTGATTAAAGAACCAAAATTATTTTTTCGAATAAAACTACATAAAAGTTTCCATGATCACAAAGAATTCCTGGTACTTTTATGTTAGCCGGGTGAAAATCTCGCCAATAGTTTTTTTTTTTTTTTTTTTTTTTTTTTTTTTTTTTTTTTTTTTTAACTCGGCAGTTAGCATTTTTTATTTTTCGAGTCCTAAATTAAAACGGTGCTACTTGGTTATCCCGTCGACCAAAAATCTGTCGCCAAACTATAATATTAAATGTCAATAATGGTTGATCTTAAATGTCACATTCACTTGACTTTAAGGAAGTTACACATGTTCACGCCATCAAGTGATTTTTATTTCGACGTTTTATTTGTATTTTTATTAATGTTATACTAATTTATTTGTTCTTTTGTTATTTAAAATAAAAAAAAATATGTCAATTTGTATAATTTGGCTATTTATATAATTTGGCGAAATTGGTCGACGGGCGAAGTAATAACATTAAAACGTTGCTTTGAAGTGGAAATTAAATCAATGATTTGTTGCATTGTCACATACGCACCGAGTTTGGCGTGATTTTTTTTACGACAATTTGGCGAAAACCTCGTTTTCAAATACCTGTTACATATGTATTTTTAAATTATTTTCTGTTATTTTTAAAATGAAATAACAATAAATAAAAAAAATAATTAATAACTATAGAACAAAACAATTTATAACATTTTTTGTAAATAAAAAGAAAATAAATTCAAATAAGCATTTATTAATAAATAAACAAGAATAGCCGGGTTACAATGTCAGGCAAAATAACGCCATTTTGGCGCCAATTAGGTACCCCGTTGCGTGTATGACATCTGTGTCTAATATTTTTCTTTTCGTTTCGTTTAAAAGAAGAATGAAGTAAAAGCCATTTATTTTAAAGGTTTCAATTTTAAATGAAAGTTTTGTATTAAATAAAATGATAATGAAATACAATTTGAAGTCTGAATAAAAGTAACATGATGCATTTCTTAGCATACATTTAAGGGAGGCCAAACTCGTCGCCAAATTAATTTAAAATAACCCTTTCTAAAATATGAAAAAAAATATCTGTTATGATTAAAATTTGAGTTGCCATCATTAGAAAAAAAGTATTTAAAATTAGAAAAAAATTAATATTTCGAAAACTAATTCTAATTTTAAAATTCTAATACCAGTTTTGAGATCTGTGGATCAATACGGATTTTTGGTGTTACCCGTAAGGCATGGTGACGTCACGGCGACGTCGTTGTGAAGTCACACTGTGATTTTGTGACCGTCGATGTGACGTCACGTGACGTCGATGTGACGTCACAGTGACTAGAATGCGAGGTCGTTCTGGCCGTTTTAGAGGTCGTTTGTGACGTCACATTGTGACCACTCTGTGAAGTCACGGTGTGACAAATTTGTGAAAAGTGTGTCATTTGTGACTATTTTGGTATTAACTTTGTGACGTATCTGTGACGAAAGCGACAATGCTTTGAAGTCACACTGTGACCAATTTGTGAAGTATGTGTCATTTGTGACGAACTTGTCATAAACACTGTGATTTCAAATGAAAATCAAATTTCAAATTAATTGCTTAAAAGACGCAAATAGTGAAAAAGATTCCATGCTGGGACTCGAACCCGGGCCATTAGTACAGCGCACTGACATTCTACCGACTAAATCACATGGAACGATACCCAGGCTGGAAAATTTCTCACTATTACATGATGGCGAGGCTACAAACTCAGCACAAGATGGAATATTTAGCGTGAACCACCAACATGATGCAAACACGAAACTTAATTAAATCCAGCATCGATTGAAATTATATTAATACTTGGAAATTTTTCCAGAGAGAACCATTCGCCTTGCATACAATATTTCAAATGAAAATCAAATTTCAAATTAATTGCTTAAAAGGCAATTTTAATTTGAAATGTTGTATGCAAGGCGAATGTTTCTCCCTGGAAAATTTTCCAATTATTAATATAGTTTCAATCGAAGCTGGATTTCATTAAGTTTCGTGTTTACCCCATGTCGGTGGCTCACGATAAATATTCCATCTTGTGCTGCGTTTGTAGCCTTGCCAACCTGTAATAGCGAGAAATTTTACAGACTGGGCGTCGTTCCATGTGGTTTAGTCGGTAGAATGTCGGTGTGCTATACTGATGGCCCGGGTTCGAGTCCCGGCATGGAATCTTTTTCACTATGTTGGCCTTTGCGCCTTTTAAGCAATTAATTTGATATTTGATTTTCATTTGAAATATTGTATATAAGGCGGAGGATTCTCTCTGGAAAAATTTCTAAGTATTAATACAGCGATGAATTTTGAAATAACCTTTTGCTGTAAATATAAAATCTTATCTTTTTACCGTAATTTTTAGCAAAATATCGCTATTTTGGAGTCCTATTCTTCTAAAACATTTTAAATTTTTCCACTTAAAAAACAATGCTTATCAACTGACATTTTTTTTATTCAGTTCTATGCTTGATATTAAGTTCTATACTTGATATTGAGTTCAAGCTTGATATTTAGAATGTGTAATTTTTTTAATTTGTTGTGATTTGTCATTGCTTTATTAAATACGAACATGGAGACTAACGGATATTAATACAACTATTATTTATAGAGCGGCATGATAAGCGATATTTATTTAAATTTTTTATTCCTGTGTATATTGTATTTTGTTAATATGAGCTAAATAGATTTGGTATGTTTTATAGGAAAAGACTGATCTGGGAAATAGAAAAAAAAAAAAAAAAAAAACGAGTAAGAAAAATCCTGTGTTAATCATAGATTATAAAGTACTTTCCAACACTTTCTGAATGCTTTAACAAGACATCGTAATTTAGGGAAATGACGTAAATGAGATAACTAAGTAAACATTTTAGAAAATTCATAAAACATTTGAAAAATTGATTTCAGCAGTTACCGTCCATAGCCAAATATGTTTTCCAATTCTTTTGAACAGCCCTGTATTTGATCTGTAGGTTGATACACTGAGAAAAATGAAGTACTCAAAAATAAGTAAACCGACATACTCATATCGAATTGAATATTTTTGGATCAAAAATGAACCCATGCTTTCTCTATTTTGAAACATCACATGTTATCAAACCCAAACAAACGAATAGTTTTGTACCCTGTAATGGTTCATTTCATTTATGGCGGCATAAATGATGTTTATTAATGTAAATATTAAATTACGCACAGCATTTTAAAAATAATTTAAAAGTGCTTGGAAATAATGCTCTTGTCATAAAAATATTCGATTTGAGTATCTTGTTAAGAATTTTGCTATTTTTCTTAATAAATAATCAATTAAACATTTCTTGTTAAGAACTTTGAACGGGAAATAAATATCAGTACATTTTTACTTTAAATTTTAGATTTTTCTTTTTTTTTGCAGGGGGGGGGGGGGGTGCAGGACATAACGATTCATATTTGATCACAACCAATTAATAAAAAATGGGTACATGTATTTCTCAACTTTGAGTACATTTGGATCGGAGCTATTTTGAGTATGTGACGCATTTAAAATTGAGTACTTTTTACTCAATTTTGACTTCCCATTTTTTTAAGTGTATATATACTATATAATGGGAAAATCTAGTTTAGCATGAAAATGCCTAACAGGTTGAAATTCTTTTTCAGCAATTTATACTAATGTATGGAAACATACTTGAATACTTTTGTACAACCCTGTAGCTTACCTAGAATCTTTATTATACGCCACTATTTAGTTAAAATTTAATTCAAACTAAGACACTCTTAAAACTGCTGAAATCACATTTCCAGAAATTATAATTTATAGACGACCATGTATCCAATTCTTTACGTGACCCTGTATATCATTTTATCTACATTCTACAAACATTTCTTGGTAAATTAAATGCAGTTCAGCAAAAAAAAGCATAACTCATTTAAAAACAACCTTTAAGCAATTTGCGCCCATACCCAGTAATCCTTACGAATATTTTTGTGTAGCCTTGTATAGGAATTATAGCATTTATATACACCATATACTATGCATTAATATAGTGAATCATAAAAGCGCATATCATAATTAAAAATACATTTCCAGCAATCATCACTAATGAACAGTACTTCGGATACAATATAGTATCTGAAATATTTTGTGTGTCCCTGTAAATGCTATATACGTATTATTCGTATTATACATGAAATAATTTATAGTATGTAAACCTCAGCGACATATATCAATTTCATTATACATGAAATAGATTAACATAATTAAAGTATGCCGCAAACAATTCCCTCCACCCCTATATCATTATGTATTTGAATTCCTTTCTTAGCCCTGTAAATGAACAATAACTATTCTTTGCATCGCATAGTCAACAGAATGCATATTTTAGTGCACTTCATAAATGCATATAAATTTTATTCTGTTTGAAAGCGTGGGTAAAATCATTAAAAATCATTTGAAACGATTTTTTCCCATAGGTCGTAATGTAACGGAAAACTTTTTGCTGTCCCTGTAAATGAACAAAGCATGCTACAAACTTCATTACAAATAGGTACCGTGCTATGGTAAACGTCAATAACATCCAAAAATTTCAGGCAATCCGAGTATATTTTCGAGAGTTAGAGTGCGGACAGACTGCTAGACGGACAGACGGAGAGACAAACCGAAGTCATAAGAACTTTTCAACTTGTGTCCTTTATTATGTATCCTGTATTATATGAACTTTTAAAAAATATATACTAAAGCAGTTTAATCTATAACTTCCCATAACGCATGAAAAACACTTTGTTTCAATGCTTAAATATAATATTTTACTTTTTAGTGCCAATAATTACGCGTATCATAAACGTAGAAAATGAATTTACAATAGAAGAAAATTAAATAACCGATTCAGAATGTCTATAATTAAATGTTTGATTGAAATCACAAACAAAAAAAATGCTTACATACAATTTAAAAAAATAAATATACCAATATGAAAAACACTAAAAATAATAATTAGTATTTATAATTGTACTATTAAACAACAGCAAACTCAATAGATAAATTAAATGCATTATTAGATTTAACAATATCTCAAAAATATTTCCATCTGGTATAAGGAATTCCTATTATTTTATAATTTCGGCAAATGTTAAATCTGAAAACATTGGTTTGAAGATTTAGGATTTTGAAAGATAATTTAAAATATTATTAGCACTAAAAGAAAATTCTTTCAAATGTTTCACTACTGTAATATATAAAAATACATTTTCTCAGTATAATGTTAATTTCTAATCTGAAACAGTTTCGTAATCTCATGATAATCGAACATCATATTTAACCCCAAAATAATAATAACTATAAGTGTTAGTAATCAAAAAATAGTAAGAAGCCGATAAAATAATTCCAAATCATTGTCGTTCCATACATTTTCAATCTCAAGTAAGAGTAAATTAATGTTTATATTAATTCCAGTATGAATGTAGGCATGCACAGTCTCTACGCAGTTTTTTTTTCAAGCGATGGCAGATTAAGATATTTTTCTTTACAGTTATCGAATTTGAAAATATCGCTTCTGACAGTTAAAGATCAGTCTCTTACAAATATAACATAAAACTATTTAACTCATATGTACAAATCAGGAATAAAATATTTAAATTAAATAAAACTTACATATACGTTCTATTAATATCCGTGTATCCTAAAATGGTCATTTCCTTATCTTAAAGTGTTGTAGACGTGGTGAAGGTGATGTTCTAAAAACATTGAACTATTTATTTCCCGCGTCTTCTCATGTTTATTTTTTTGTGGGCAGACGATTTTCAAGCAGATGGCCTGGTACAGATTATTTGTTTTTGCATGCAAGAGATATGAAACTTGAATGCGCAGTAATTTTCTGAAAGTATGGTTAAGGGGTTGTGCATATATAACGTTATCACTTTTGAACCCCCTCCCTCCCTTACGATATCATACGTTATCATCCCTCGAACCCCCCCCCCCCCCCCCCTAATGATATCGTTATCAATGTCTGAAATTTCTTTTCATTTTTGAAATTTTTTTCTTTTGCTTGGAGTGATATACAAAAATGGTTACATTTATTTTTCGCATACTTCATTGATTCAAATGAAGAGAACACAATAAAATATAATTTTATATATGAAACAACTTTATCTCGAATACCACTTAAAAGAAATAGTTACAATTTAAAATTATTTTATAATAGCTTTTTGTTACATAATACATTCAACAGTAATAATGTTTTCTTGCACTTGACCCCGCAGGGGGGGGGGGGGGAGAGACAGAGCTTCTTATCACCAAAACAGGTAGACAACATTCTTTCTCTTTTATTTACTAGTAAACACAGGTATCCTTTGAAACATACTTCGCATATTGTTTCTCGAACAGCGAATTATATATGCATACACAAATGACAGAAGAAATAGGAAATTTGGAATTAAATGATTTTATAATCTTTTAATGATTTTAATAATAACATTGTACTTACATAAAAATAGATAGCAGTCTAAAAAAAGATAACATTCTATTTTGATGTAATGGCCAAGTTATAAATAAAAAGAGAAAATTTTGGTTGGATCAAAAATGATAACGATATCAAAAGACGAACCCCCCCCTCCCCCTAGAGATATCTAACGATATCATTTGCCAGACTCCCCCTCCCCCCTAAAATGATAACGTTATATATGCACAGCCCCTAATTAAAATTTTGTATTTGAAGAAATGTCCAATGTATTTAAGCTTTTCTTTTTATCCGTACCAAATAATTCAAGTTAAAATGTATTTTAAAGTTCCTTTTTCTAAATAATTATAATAATAATATTCATAATTAGAGTTTATTAGATATACCATTGTTTAAATTTTCAAAAGGTGTAAAAATAAATTTAATGGTAATAACGAGCCCCCCCCCCCCTTTTTTTTTTCTTTTTTTTTTTAAGTAAAGTTTGTTTTGCACAAATTTTGTATATTTCTTTTATTTTCGGAAAATGCTAATTTTATTTAAAAGTCTGAAAGAAGTAGAATTTATGACTTGAATACAAATTATAAAAATATTCTAAAGCAAGAAATGCATAGATGAATAAACTCTGAAGACTCTTTCTACGTGCTCATTAAAAGGTGCAGATTTAACTGTAATAGAAATTGTTAATTTTGAAACCACAGAAGTGTTTCGAATAATCCTGGTCGGTAAAAAAATAAATAAATAAATAAATTTCCTCCCAGCAAACTAAATATGTAAAGTGTATAAATTTAATATTCCTAATTCTAAATATATTATCCAAATGCTAGATAAAATTGAAATCATGAAAAAGTATACATCCCAGTAGCAGAAAGTTATGTTTGTGTCTGCGACAGCAATTCAGTGGGATGAAAATTGTCTGAGGGAGTAGCATGTTACATTTTCTTATGTACAAACAATATGAGTGTTAAAATAAACAGCGTTCTTACTGATTAATACCAGGGGTGATTCTGAGTAAAAAAAAAAAAAAAAAAAAAAAAAAAAAAAAAAACTGAAATTCACAGCAAAATTTTCGAAAGGTTACAACAGAGGTGGGGGGGTGGGGGGGGGCAGGGAGCGAAAATCCACTACCGGCACTAATTATGTGTTTTCTTGCACACTTTTGATGAAATTTGGGTTTTTTCGCGATCTTTTGACGAAATATCCGTTTATCTCGATCTTTTGACGAAATTTGCCATTTTTTCGCGATCTTATGAGGAAATTCCTCGTTTTTTTCGCGGTCTTTTTACGAAATTTGCCGTTTTTTCGCGATCCTTTGACAAAAATGAGCTTTTTTTCGCGATCCTTTACGAACTTCGTGTTTTTTCTGAGATTCTGTGACAGAAATTTGCGTTTTTTCGGCACCTCTGGGACGAAATTAATGTTTTTCGCGGGATCTTTTGACGAAATTCGCGTTTTTACAGCGATCCTTTGGCAGAAATTTGCGCTTTTTGTGATTTTTTGACGAAATTACGCAAATTTAATTCCGATCTTTTGACACAAATTTTCCTTTTTTCGCGATCCTTTGACATAAATTTTCCTTTTTTCGCGATCCTTGGACAGTAATCTACGTTTTTCGTGATCCTTTGACAGAAATTTGCGCTTTTCCCCGATCGTTTTACAGAAATTTGCGTTTTTTCGCGATCGTTTTACAAAAATTTGCGTTTTTTCGCGATCGTTTTACAGAAATTTGCATTTTTTTCCGCGATTGTCTGACTAAATTGGTGTTTTTTCCTCTATCCTTTGATGAAATTCAAGTTTCTTCCGCGATTTTGTGACAGAAATTTGCGTTTTTCTTGCGCCCCTGGAACGAAATCCACGTTTTTTCGGGATTTTTGGATAAAATTCAAGTTTGTACAGCGATCTTTTGGCAGAAATTCCTCCTTCTTTCCTCAATCCTTTGACATAAATTTGCGTTTGCTCGCGATCCTTTGACATACATTTGCGTTTTTTCGCCATCGTTTGACTAAATTTGCGTTTTTCCCACAATCGTTTGGCTAAATTAGCATTCTTTCCGCGATCCTTTTACTAAATTAGCATTCTTTCCGCGATCCTTTTACTAAATTCGCATTCTTTCCGCGATCCTTTTACTAAATTCATGTTTTTTCCGCGATCCTGTGACAGAAATTTGCATTTTTTCTACAACCCTGGGACGAGATTCGTGTTTTTTTTTCCGGTCTCTTTTGACGAAATTCGCGTTTTTATAGCGACCCTTTGGCTATAAATTACCGATTTTTTATGCGAACGATTGTCGAAATTGATTTTTTCGGCGACCATTTGTCGAATTCGCGATATTTCTTGTCAGAATTTTCGTACTTTTTTTTTTTTTTTTTTTTTTAGGAAATACTTTTTTTTTTTCAAGTTGGCAAATTTATCTGCAAGGTCCAAAATAAATCTGCGACGCACGTCGCGCGTCTCGAACTTTCTGCTACCGGGGTATACATTCACTATCTTAGATATCAAATTGATAAAATATAGCCTGAAAATTTAGTTTATTAATGCATGTATAATGCACTTTAATTATTATGCCCCTCCCCTTTAGTGACAGAATTTACCATTTGCTATCCACTAATATATTTTATTCCTTATGCCATGTAACTCGTGACTGTTTAAAATATTTCTCTTCATTTTCAAAGATTTTTGAAGTTCATATTTTTGTCACACTGTGACTTACAATATGGTGGTTTTTTTTGTCACATATGTGATGTGACGTACGTTACATAGCAGTGACATAACAGTGACCTCACAATTTTTTTTTAATTGCCAGCAAAACATAATTTTACAGTAAATAACATGTTTTGAAGAATTTTCGTAATTTTTTAAAGTTTTCTAAGAAGTTCACGTCTCAGTCACAATGTGACATCACTGAGTGGTGGCATTTTGGTCACAGATGTGACGTGACCACAGTGACTTACAGTGACGTCACAACGACGTCACCGTGACCATGCATGCTATGAGGGTAATTTCATCGCAAAGTATTCCATATTTTAGGAGAAATCGCCGTGAAACGTAATCAGTTGTTTAATCAGTCGTTTCATAGAATCGATACATAATTTCGTTTCAATTCGATTCATTAGGATTTTATATATATAGGGTAGATGTAATATTAGATGTATCTAAAAATCCATACGCAGTCGTGTAATACACATTTGAAAATCTTTTTTTTTTTTTTTTTTTATGGTCAAAAATATCATTATTTAAAAAAGTAGTAGGGATTTTTAAATTTTCAAATATTTTTAAACTTCTTAAAATTCTTTAATTAAATTAAATATGCACTTATTTTATTTTTTTAATGTACTTTTTAGTTAAACATTGAAATGCAGTGAGTTCACCATTTGAACAATACTTTTTAAATAAACAAAATTGTTCAAAACGTAAACTGTCCTCTTAAAAAAAAACAGTAAATCTCCGAGATTTAAAATAAAGTTTAATTCGCTACACGCTTTAGAAAAAGAAAAAATCGAAACGTTTCCAAGTAGTTTTTACAATGCAATAATCAGTTTTCTTAATACAAAATATCAGTTTTTTGTATGTTTAGCATCATCTGTTAATATATTAAATACATGAAATCGAAAAGAAAATGAATAAATAAAATTTAAATCAAAAAGCTTTTACTTCAGTTTTCTCGAAATATAATTTTTGTTACATAACATTTTCTTCCACTAAACTTCCCAATTGTACTGCACCTAAATCAAGTGGTCTCTTATTATGTACGTACTTTCTCGATTTTTTCTTGTTGAAATCAGTCTGTAACGAATAGCTTCCTTCTTTTCTTTTCAGGAAAAAAAACACACTGTGATTTTAATCTAAAAATTATTGACATAAGACGCTATAATGCAGTTTTTAATAACGCATAACGGATTCCTATTTAGATACGTTTTCACTTTACACAAGTCACATACACTGAATCGCAATGCAAGATGAACTAACCCTATTATCAAGTATCTATGTAAATGTCGATCTTAATTTCACCCAAATCCTTCGAGAGAACATTAAAACTATTGTCACCAGAAATTATTTGACATTTATTTGCATCTGAAGGACATTTTTCCACGTCCAAATGTAAGTAACGCCTCGATCAGAATCAGAGAGCAATGAATTTAAACGACGTATTATCCGCATCGGTACGGATACTTACCCTGACATTCTGTTAGAACCACTTAATGTCTAGATTTGTCAGCGATTACGATATCTAGATATGTATCTCTGCAGCAGTTGAAACAGTTTTTATTTTCTCTTCTATGTGTTATTACCTCATCGAAATAGATTTGTAGTATTTTTTATACGAACTAGCAAGATGTTACTTGATACATGCTATAGTTGAGAGTTCAGACTCATCAGTATGAATTATACACTACAAATTAAAAAAAAAAAAAGAAAAAAGAAAGAAAGAAAAAGGTTTATTGCTTGCGCAATTTCCGTATTTTTACGGAGGGTTTTACCCAGTAAAAATAATTTCTTGGATGTGTCAAAAAGTATGGATTTGAGAAAATATCTTTGACAGATAATGCTAAATATATAATACGTGATTTATCACACTGCTAACGAAGCGTTAGAACCAACAATGTGAAAAATGTCCGAACTCGGACCCCTTCCATCTTGTGCTGCAGTTGCAGCTTTACCAACATATGTGGGAAATGCTAAGCTGGGCATCGTCCTCGTAGCTTAAATGGTAGAGCACTTGGAGCGCGATTCCAAGGGTTCCGGGTTCGATTCCCGGCTTGGACATTTTTCACATTGTTGATTCCACCCTTCGTTAGCAATGTGATAAATCACATATTATATATTCAATAATTTCGGGCGTAGTTTCACTGCTGAAAATTAATTAAAATTATATAGATAATGCTAAATTTTCTTATTGTTAGTATTACTCTGCAAAAGAAAAAAAAATCTATAAAAATACGGAGATTACAGAGTCAAAATAGGGAAATTTCTTTCGATCTTAAAAATATAAAAAAAAAATCCTAAAGCCTTAGCGAAAACGACAAACTAATTGGACTTTTATCACTATTATCTGGGAAGGATATTCTTAAATATACTTATTTGCTAATTTCTGGCACATTCGTGAAATTATTTCAGTGAAGAAGAAAAATCTGGAAAATGTACTGGCAATCAACGGAATATTTTACAGTGTATTAAAAAAGTCATCAAAATGAAATAGATAAATTTGCAGGAATAATCATCTTATCTGAACTACAGTTTACGTTTTTAAAAATATACAGTTTTATCAGAAAATATTTACATAAAAAAATAAATATTTATTATTGAAATTTTAGTCTTTATCTGTTACAACAGCATAAAAATAAGAACAATTGATTTAAAAAGTAGTTCACCAACCTCGCTGTTTAAGTTTTCACCTTAACCCTTTCAAAGGCAAGCAACTGTGTTTTTGAATACTGAATTCACACCAGAATTTTCAAAAACATTATTTCCAATTAAAGAAAAGCAATTTTTCAACATTTTCCACCAATTTAAAAAAGGGAAATTTAATTAAAAGTTTCTGGTGCAAATCATAATTAGAATCAAGTGGGATATAATATATCCCATCGCCAAAGGGTTAATCCATGTTTTACCATCGCTTTGCATACAAGACAGTTCAGATTTTCTCAAGTAATATTGCATTTTTTATTTCTGATGCTCTAATAAAGATTTAGATTTTAATATTGATAAGTGTCATTTTCAATCATTTTAAGTTCAATCTTAACCATTTTTTTAGGGGGGGCGGGTATTTTGAAATTGACTAATTTATTATTATTATTATTTAAAAAATTGTGTGAAAATAATTCCAAAATTCTCTTAAAATTTAAACATAAGTCATATAATATTGCTCAAGAAAACTGAGTATTGCTGATTGCAAAATATAGGTGTACACATTGAATGGTATGTAGCATATTTCCCAGGTATAAGATAGTTTGTAAAATGCAAACTAATAAAATTTTAGCAATTTTTTTAATTATATTTTTTGTAGTCAAGATTTTATTATTACTATTATTATTTAAAAAAATTGTTAAAAAAATTCCAAAATTATCTTAAAATTTAAACATGATATGTTTATATATTATTTATGTGTAAAATTAGTATTGTTGAGTGATTGCAAAATAGATGTGAACAATTTATGACAGTTTATTGTATCATTGTTCCTGTATATAGAACGGTTTGTAAAATGGAAACTAATAAAATTTTGGTACATTTTTGAATTATCATTTTTGTAGTGAATATTTTATCATTATTATTTTTAAAAATGTGCGACAATAATTCCAAAATTATCTTAAAATTTAACCTTGCTAAATCTTATCTATCATTGCTGAGTAAAACTGAATATTTATGAGTGATTACAAAATAGATATACACGCAATTTGTGGTAGTTTATTGAAATATCGTTCCTGTAACAGTTTTTAAAAGGAGCACTATTAAAATTTTGGTAAATTTTTAAATTGTATCTTTGTGTATGTATTTTTTTTTTTTAATATTAATTTTTTTTGTGTGATAATGGTAAAAATATGGGATAACCGGAATTTTGCAATCTTTTCAAATGACTATAAATACTTATGGAATGTACTTATGGAATAAATCTCTTTAAAAGTCTTTTTTTAGAAAAATGAACATTAAATATGTTTTCCTAAATTACGGCCTTTTACTATTCACTTACAAAATGCTTTCATACTTTTTTATGAATTTGTTGAACGTTGAGCTAGTTGAATTACATCTACTCAAAAAATATCTGCCGGATAGCATATTTTAGGGGATCTAGCTCGTGTATTCATATACTTCTGGATAAAACTCCGTAAAATTGAGTCTAGACTCAGTTTGCAATTGAACTTTCCATGTGATAGAATACCTCATAATACCTTCATACAAAAAGTAAAGCAATTTTAAAGAAAATAACCCTTTCTTCAACTAGGTTGTTCAATTCTCTTTCCATATCGTGTTTTTCCACCCTTCTTGTTCAAATTAAAAAATTGTGTTTAAATCTGTCTTCTTCAAAGGAGGGTAGGCAGATTTAAAATAGATTGATTAAAATCAACACTTAAATCACTCTGTTTTTCTTTAAATCATTGATTTAAATCAGTGTTAAAATTTTATTATTTTGCAATATAGTTTTGCCTTCATTTAGAAAATAATAAAATCTAAGCAACCTGTATGGTATTTAGAGCAAATAAGTAAAAAAAAAAAGTGCCTAAGATTGATTCTGTCACATTGCCAGTTGTATCTAACTGTAATTTTCAATTTTTGATAGCACTAATTGAAGAGAACAGTATTCATAGCAGGAGAGCTATCCCAGATGGCATTTTCAGAACAAAAGTATGGTTCAGACTTTATTTGCCCATTATATGGCCTTATTAGCATGGCCATTATTACCATTATATGCATAATTTAAATGCTATTTCAGTTTACATCATTATAATTTACTTGATAAATTAATATTTTTAGCGCATTTTTAGATATCTTGCAACTATTTTTTCCATGTCACAGACTATAAAAGAACGTAAAACCAGAATTAAGATAATAAAGACCGTTTGTCTGTGTATAGCTGATCAATTTTTGAAAGAGTTTTGGATGTTTTCTTTTGAACAAAAACTTGTTAATTCTTTTGGTTATAAGATTTCTCATGTAATTAATTTTTTTTTTTACATTATACATTTAGATTATAACTTTATTAAAACATGTTAATAAAGTTCCTAAAACAAGACATAACAATGTAAACACTGTACAAAGCCATACATCGATGCCTCTATTAAATAATAAAAGTAAAGTACAAAAAAAATAAGGTATTACAAATAAATTTAGAAAGATTTTTGAACCAAAGGGAAAAAAATAAAATACAAATTGGTTGAAAAAAGTCTTGAATGAACAAAATGCTTTTTATTACAACTACACTGCTCAAAACAATTAGGGGAGCACATGGTTTTAACGAAGTTACGCAAATATTTACACAGATAAGTAACGTAAAATAAAACATCCATAATTTAAAGTGCTGTAGAAAACAGATAAAGAAAACTTCACACGTAAATTAAAGTTTATGACGTCAAAAACTGGAAAAAGGTGATAAGTGCAGAAATCGGGATTTTGCAGAAACGTCTGTTTCACTGCCTCAGTTGTAAAATTCAATTGCTCAGCTTGTGTTTTGAGAAAAGGTGGCTTGAAAACGTCACAACAACATGATTTACCACAATCCATGGCTTGACGTGTTATCGGGACAGTTGAATTTGGGGAAACACAACGAAGTGTAGTGGACGCTGTTGGAGTCGCAAGAAGTGTCCATAAAAGGCTGTAGAATCGATTCCAAGACAAATGGAATGGTAGTCATCGACAAGTGCAAGGTCGAAAATGTGTTAACATAGAAACTGATGATCAATATATCCTGTTAATAGCCCGTCGAGACGGAACGGGCAATGCTACTTATTAAAATATCTAGAAAGGGTGAGTTCGCGATTAGCGTGAAGCTAAGGACCCAGTATAAATATAAAATTGTTATACCAAAAGTTTTTTCATTATTAATGAAAGATAGAAATTTATTTTCTTACCTTTCTGGTAAAGCAGACATACGCTGGTTTCCTTCATGTGAAAACAACCTATAAAATTTTATTTAATGAGTAGATATTGTAAATCGTGAAAAATATCTTCTTTGAATAATGCAGATGCACTTGTAGAGAAAAAAAATATTTAATTCTTGAATATCTTGATTACATGGTTCCACACACACACACTAAAAAATATAAAGTAAAAAGGGTTAGATATGAATACTATAAGAGTAATAACATTGGAAATCCAGTAGGAGACCTTAGTCTTCCATAAGACAAAGAGTTAACGCACGAAAAACCGTGCGTCTTGGCCTCACAAAATCGGGCCTTCAAGTGAAGAAGTAAAAAGGGGCCCACAAGAGTTAAAACAGAGTAAAAAAACTTGAAACAATACAGACTGCTTAACAAGCAAAAAAGGTTCTATTTAAAATCAGTCTATCAGAAAAGTTCTGTGGTGCTGCGATCTGTTGTCGCCTTTTCGAAACAAAAGTCTTTTACACAATCCTTCGCTAGTTTGTGATCTTACGCCACCATAACTCAGGGAAGTGTCGCCATCTTGGAACATATTTCACAACTAAAAAAAACGCGTTGCATATTTCACGAGGAAATTGTCATTTCACAAGCGAGGTGATGTTGGACATAAAATCACTTACACAGTGACGTTTTCCAACACCCCCGCTTTTTATGTCAAACCGACGAGCGTAGAATGTTTAACTTGTTTCTCAAACACTCGAAATGAGGCTTAGGCAACGGCTTGGTGAGCACGTCTGCCAGCATTAACTTCGATGGGCAATAAGTTATTTTGATTATACCATTCTGGCATAGATGTCTGATGTGGTGATACTTAACTTCCACGTGTTTAGTTCTTGTCTGTGCCTTTTCGTTTTCGGTCAATCTTATGGCTGATAAGTTATCTTCGTACAATGTTACGGGTAGTTGTTGACACAGTTCGAGGTCATTTAACAGGTCTAACAACCACGAAATCTCTTGACCTGCATTAGAGGCAGCGATATATTCAGCTTCCGTGGACGAGAGTGCTGTGCAACTCTGCTTCCTCGATGACCATGCCAATATATTATTTCCTAATTTAAACAAGTTTCCAGTGGTTGATTTCCTGTCTATTCTGTCGTTCCCCCAATCGGCATCGCTATATGCCGTTAGGATCGGAGGTTTTGTTTTATCTATGACGAATTTAAGATCTTTGGTAGTAAGCAGATATCTAATTAATTTCTCGATAGCTTGCCAATCGACTTCCCTTGGGGATTCATTCCTTCTTCCCAGGATGTTAACGACTGATGCTATGTCGGGTCTAGTTAAAGTTGCAATGTATAGAAGCCCTCCTATAGCCTGTCTAAATTTTACGTTATCTCCCATTAGTTTCCCGTTTGGATCTAGATTAAAGTAGTTAGTATTCATGGGTGTATACGTAGGCTTACCATTTAACAAATTGAATTTTTCTGCGATTTGTATTATTTTGTGTTCCTGGTCTAATTCTAGATTACCGTTTGCTTTTTCCTTTATGTTTATGCCTAAATATTGTGTTACTTGACCCAAATTTTTGATTTCGTATTGCTTTGATAATTCAGTGTATATTTCGTGTGTGTCTGTTTTGTCTCCTGCGACTAAGATGTCATCAACATACACTATTATGTATGCGATTTTTCCATCTTGGACTCTTTTGTACAGACATTTGTCTGACGCGCATTCAACGAAATTTAGTTCTTTTAGAGATTTACTTATTTTTTGGTTCCACGCCCTAGCTGCCTGCTTAAGGCCGTAAATCGCTTTGTTTAAACTACACACTTTATCTTCTTCCCCTTTTGTTATGTATCCCTCTGGCTGATGCATATAAACCTCCTCTTCTAAATCGCCATGTAAGAAAGCAGTTTTGACATCTAGGTGAGTTATTTTAAGATCTTTGTACACCGCTGCGTTTAAGAATGCTCGTAGGGTGGTATGCGCTACAACGGGTGCGTAGGTCTCGTCGAAATCGCTTCCATATTTTTGAGCATATCCCTTAGCGACCAATCTGGCTTTATATCGCTCTATAGACCCGTTGGCTCCCCTTTTTGCCTTAAACGTCCACCTACAACCTATGACGCGTTTTCCCGGGATAGGTTTTATTAATCTCCAAGTATTATTTTGCTTCAGAGAATCTATTTCCTCACTAGTGGCTTTTAGCCATTTATCTTTAGTTTCTGCGTCATTGATATTTTGTAGGTCTGTCCATGACTTTGGCTCCTGAATTTGACACAGGATTGCGCTTATTCCATAACGGTTAGGTAGTACACCAAGATTTTGTCTCTGCGATCTTCTCGGCTCAAGGGATGTGTCGGTCGGGGTGTTATTCTGATCATCGTCGCGCTCTTCTAGATCAATTTCAATATTATCTGCGGGAGTTTGTTCGATGTTTTGATTTTCTTTGGCGGGTATAATTTCCTCATCTTTTATACCTTCTTCGAAGAATTTTACGGTTCTAGATATTATAATTTTATTTTCACCCGTATATATCCTATAGCCCTTGCTTCTGAAATCATATCCCAACATTATTCCCTCGACGGCTTTCTCATCTAATTTATTTCTTTTAGGTTTGTCGACATAGGCAAATGCCTTACATCCGAATGTTTTGATGTTCGAGAGATCGGGTTTTCTTTTATGCCAAAGTTCATAGAGTGTCATGTTATTTTTGTTAGCCTTTGTTGGTAGACGGTTGATGAGGTAGGTGGCGGACATGACAGCTTCCCCCCAGAATTGCTTAGGTAACTTGGCGTCCGACAACATGGTTCTAGCCATTTCCACTATCGTTCTATTCTTTCTTTCTGAAACGCCGTTCTGTGGGCTAGAATAGGGAACACTCAATTGACGCTCTATCCCGTTTTCTATCAGGCAGTTTTCAAATTCGTCACTGATATACTCTTTTGCGTTGTCGGACCTTATTGCCTTTATCAACTTGCCAAATTTATTTTTTGTTAGCGCTATGTATTCTTTCAGTTTGATAACGGCTTCCGATTTATGCGCGATTAAGTATGTTGTTGTGTACCTGCTATAATCATCCGTGAATGTTATAAAGTACCTTTTCCCTCCTATCGTTTCAGTATTCATGGGGCCACATATATCGGAATGTGCGAGGGTACCGATGTCTTTGCTTCTGTTTGTGGCTACTTTAGGGTAGGGCAGAGCGGAAAGTTTTCCTTCAATGCATTTGGTGCATCGCGTGTCATGTTTACATTTGTTAATTGTTATCCCATTGGCTAATTCATGATTAACAAGGTATTTAATATCATCAAAATTTTTGTGTCCGAGTCTTCGGTGCCACAATGAAATACAATTTGTATTGTTACAGAAAGTTTGAGTACTTATAGTATAGCCGTAATCATCTTCAGGGTTTAATACGTAGAGATTATCATTTAATTTAGCTGTCAAGATTATATTATCATCTTTGACAAATAAACATGCATTTTTCTCGAAAATTACCTTTATATTATTTTCAGTGGCTTTCTTAACTGACAATAAATTGCCCTTTAGTTCTGGACAGTATAAGACGTTTCTTAGTGTAATGTAGTGGTTTTTGTCTGTTTTTATTTTTACGTCGCCCATACCTTCCGAATTAAGCCTTTTTCCATTAGCGATTGTTATATTCCCAAAATTCCCGGCTGTGAATGTAGCAAAATTTGTTTTTGCTGATGCAACGTGCCTGGTACAACCCGAGTCAATGATATATGTGTTTGGATCTGTTGTTTGTGTTTGGTTAATTTTTACTGACTCAATTTCAAAATTGTTTTCCACTGGGAAGAGAGGAATGATCGATTGGTTGACCTCATCCTCTATATTTGACTTGCTGTTGAAACAAAAATTCGAGGAGTCGGTTTTACTACCATTGTGTTGATTTTTGGTGTTTACCGAATTGGCTTTAAAGTTGGCATGGTTGTTAAATTTATTACTGTTATAATTTTCACTTCTTTGGTAATTGTTTTTCGGTTTGTTTTTCAATTTGTAACATTCTGAACGAGCGTGCCCATCTCGTTGACAGAAGCTGCAATATTTTTTGTTTCCTTTATTTATAATTTTATATGCTGTGTCCCTTGGTCGTGTGCTGGTGTTTTTGTATTCGATTCGATGAGAGTACTCGTCGATGAGTTTGTTTTTTACAAACTCGAGGTCTAGATCCTTTTCGTCTCTAGCCTCCATGCTCGTTATAAGAGGAGCATATGACTGAGGCAAGCTGCAAAGCATAAGAGCCACGATGTGCGAATCATTTATGAGCTCTCCAATGGCAGCGAGTTTGTCGCGGATAGTTAAAATATTGTTGATATGTAGATTTAAGTCTCCGCCCTCATTGAGCCTTTGCGAATATAGTTTCCCCAAAAGGAATAATTTGGATGATAAATTCGCCCTTTGGTGAACACTTTTTAATCTTTCCCAAATTTCTTTGGGAGATGTCAAATGTCTGATGTGCACAATTTGTGTATTTTCAATGCACAAACAAATTATGGCTTTCGCCTTAGCCGCGTTTTTAGTATATGTATCATCGGGTGTGGCAGGTGGAGATTCTGTTATATATTTGAATAAATCGTCTTTAATTAACAGATTTTCTAATTTGAAACACCAATGATTGTAATTATTATCATTTAGTTTCTCCACTGCCGTAATTTCTTTTGTGGCAGACATAGCGTGTTATTCAAGTTTTATAAATTCTTTGATAACAAATATATTTACTATAAGAAGTTTGTGACTTTCTTAAAATAATTTCTTAGAATATGTTATAAGTATAAATAAAATAGTTCATAATCAGATTAATCAGAATAATCAGTTATTCACAATAATCAATCAATATTCGTTCACAATAATACTCTTTTTGCGATATTATATATATCGTTATTTATTCATGCACATTTATTTTTATTTTCATGTATATATTTCAATATTTCATATCTCATATGTGCATCTTGTTCATCATTTTATCACAATCAGATAAACAAATTTTTATTACTGGGTTTTTTTTTTATTTATTTACTTTCCCTTTCAACTCAGCCTTCATAATCTATTAAAATATCTAGAAAGGGTGAGTTCGCGATTAGCGTGAAGCTAAGGACCCAGTATAAATATAAAATTGTTATACCAAAAGTTTTTTCATTAATAATGAAAGATAGAAATTTATTTTCTTACCTTTCTGGTAAAGCAGACATACGCTGGTTTCCTTCATGTGAAAACAACCTATAAAATTTTATTTAATGAGTAGATATTGTAAATCGTGAAAAATATCTTCTTTGAATAATGCAGATGCACTTGTAGAGAAAAAAAATATTTAATTCTTGAATATCTTGATTACATGGTTCCACACACACACACTAAAAAATATAAAGTAAAAAGGGTTAGATATGAATACTATAAGAGTAATAACATTGGAAATCCAGTAGGAGACCTTAGTCTTCCATAAGACAAAGAGTTAACGCACGAAAAACCGTGCGTCTTGGCCTCACAAAATCGGGCCTTCAAGTGAAGAAGTAAAAAGGGGCCCACAAGAGTTAAAACAGAGTAAAAAAACTTGAAACAATACAGACTGCTTAACAAGCAAAAAAGGTTCTATTTAAAATCAGTCTATCAGAAAAGTTCTGTGGTGCTGCGATCTGTTGTCGCCTTTTCGAAACAAAAGTCTTTTACACAATCCTTCGCTAGTTTGTGATCTTACGCCACCATAACTCAGGGAAGTGTCGCCATCTTGGAACATATTTCACAACTAAAAAAAACGCGTTGCATATTTCACGAGGAAATTGTCATTTCACAAGCGAGGTGATGTTGGACATAAAATCACTTACACAGTGACGTTTTTCAACACTACTCAGCTGCAAACACAGTTGTTCTTGGTCAAAGGACGAAGGGTATCCAGCCAAACAGTCCGAAATAGGCTTCATCAGGGTGGTCTCTAATCACGTAAGCCAATGGACTGTATTCCGTTGACCTCAAGCCACTGTGCGGCCCAAAGAAGGCGGGGAACTGAACATCGAGTTTGGAGGCAACGTTGTCGGAGTGAAATTCTGTTTACAGACGAGTCCCGATTCAGTCTGGATGTGACATCTGATGTGTTTTGGCATGGAGAGAAAGAAGCACTCAAAATAACTCCACATTCGTTCGTCAAAGACCACATTACAGACGAGGTGGGTTGATGCTCTTGGCTGGAATCAGCCTAGATGGACGTACGGGCCTGCCTATCATTCGGAATGGCACTTTGACGGTCCGAAGTAATATAGACGAGATACCGAGACCTCGTGTCGCATTTTATGTTGCAGTAATTAATGATTTCTTTTTTCCATGCATGATAATGCCAGACTTTATACAGTTTTTCTTGTGGAAAACATGCTTGAAGCTAAAACAATACAGCGTATGGAATGACCAGCATGCTCTCCTGACCTAAATCCAATCGAGCATGTTTGAGACATACTCAGACGACGCATTGCTGCGAGACTGAGGCCTCCTTTTACTGTCCGGGACATGGAGATTGCAATTCTTGAGCAGTGGAACAGCATTTCCCAAGTCTTATCGATAACCTCATCGCATCCATGGAAAACCGCGGCGTGCAGCGGTCTTAGCTGTTCGAGGAGACACACGCCATATTAAAAATCTTGCATCATTTCTAAACAATACTTTTTTTTACGATTTACATGAAACCAAATTGTTGTCCTAAACCATCTTTTCAAAAAATAAAAGCCCCCTTACCATTTTTTTGCGTCTTTTTTTATGTATTGCGCATTGCTACACATGTACTATCCATTTTATGCCCATACATTGCTGTTTTGCACTGTTCTCTTCACTTTTTTGCTTGCTCCCCTAATTTTTTTGAGCAGTGTAGATGTGAGCTGGGTAGAAAAATAAAGGGTAGAGAGTAGAAAATAAATTATATATAAAAAATGAAGAGTGGAGATATTTAATATTTAATTTTTTTAAGCGCTTTTAAAAACATTAAAAACATTAAAAGTTTAATGTTTAATTTACGATAATACGTTGAGAAATCAATTTAAAAATACTGATAAATTAATACTTAAATTTTGAGGCATTTTTCCGTTAACCGGCAAACGTGATAAATCGCCAAATATTCTCTGTAACTTGTAAAATTGTATACGAGTTGAAACAACAATAGATTTAATGCTGCCGTATAATAAACGCTAGCCAAAATAAGCCAAATACCTATGAAACTGCAACAAGAAAAGATTTTAAAGGCTAAAACGGAAAAAATAAATTATTAATAAAAAATGAATAGTGTGATATTTAATGTAATAAATCGCTTTCATCAATTAATAGTTTAATATTAAGTAACTTACGATTATACGTCGAGAAATAAATTTAGAAATCCTAATAAATGAATGCTTTAATTTTGAGTCATCTTTCCTTTAGACCGCCACAGGTGTAAAATCGCCAAATATTCTCTGTAACTGGTTACAATTGTATATGACTTGAAACAACAATGAATTGAATGATGCGGTAAAATGAACGGTAGCCAAATATTCCAAATGTCTCTGAAATTGCAACAGCAAAAACTTTTAAAGGGTAAAAAGTAGAAAATACATTATAAATAAAAAATGAAGAGTGTAATATGTTGACAGATATTACGAAATGTAATCTCCAAATGAAGGCTATAAAATAAATCATACTCAATAAATTACTTTCATCTGTCAACATGATTCATAAAAGCAATTATAAAAAGAACTTTTTATTCAAAACAAGGAAGTTTACGATTCTAAATAAATACTTTATATAAACATTTCATCGCATATCCAATAAATTAAGATATTTGAACAATCAATAAACCAAACTGCTTAAGTGACTATAAATATAAATAATGTAATATTAAGATTAATGATACTAATATCCTGTTTTTGTCTTCAATAATGTATAATATATGTTTTTTGTTTTTTTTTACACTTACTTGTATTCCAGACTCTCAGAAGGAGAGATGGGGCGATTTTATGCTGCAATTGTAACTAATTCAAATGTGTTTCTTTCCTTTAAGTTTAAATCTACAATTTTATACAAGTCACAAAAAAGACATTACGCGTGCTTAAAAACAACATAGAATATTATAGCATTACCAAAGAATGAGAATCTAAATAGACTTGATTTTCCGGATTACATTACCCTGATGACGGATTCCAGATAAAGACAAAGACGGATATAAAACATAAATACAAGGTAAGCTAATTTTCTCTTACCTACACTGCAAATATAGGCGTCTTAAATTTAGACACATAAGTGACTGAAAAAGAATTTCAGTCACTTAAGCGTCTTAATCTGAAAATTCAGACACAATAGATGTCTTAATTTAAGATACATAAGTGTCTTAGTATGATCATGGTATATACGAACCGAGAAATATGTTGGAATTATCTACGAAGTGTCTTATTTAAAACAGTAGTTGAACATTTCTTTTTTGTACTTTTCTGAACAGCCAATCAGAGCATTGATTTCCGCGCATGTCATCTATGGCTCCTTCATGATATAGAAAGAATCACATTTTAAGCGTCGCCATTGCTTTGATTAAAAGAAATGCGTAATTATGGAGTATTTATCGAATGAAAGCGTAAGTCATATTTAATTTTAAATTTTTATCCCAGTACACTGCAAATGAAAATGTCTGAAATTCAGACATTTAAGTGTCTGAAACGCAGTGTTCAATTTTCAGACGTTTTAAAGTGTCTTAAAATTTTCAGACACTTCTTGCGTCTGAATTTCAGACACTTAAGTGTCTGAAACAAGAGTGTTCAATTTTAAGACGTTTTAAAGTGTCTTAAATTTTTCAGACACTTCTTACGTCTGAATTTCAGACATTTCAAATGTCTTAATTGCGGCCATCTTTGAGCCTTTTTTTTTTTTTTCTAGCCAATATGAAGCCATCTTTGACCACTTTTCTTTCTAAGCCATATACGCAGCCATGTTTGACCACATTGAATCCTTTTTTATAAATGGGAATAATTTGTTACCATACAGCAGAGCTGATTGCAGCGTGGGAAAACTGGGATGCTTCTCTGCCCCCTGATTTTAGGGTACCCCAAATTGGGTATGAAATTTTCATAAAGCTGATACTTTAAATCAGTTTTGACCTTGTGAGGATTGTAATCAGTATTTTGTAGTTTTAGAATAGGATAATATATATATATATATATACATATATTCACCTAAATATGTATTTATGTGTTATCATATATGCCCTACGGCCTCAAAAATGTTTATTACTTTTAGTGAGAACTTCAAATTGCTGCTAGTCCAAAGACCTAGTATTCATTCACCCCCTCCCCCCATTGCCTACATATACTGTTACAAAAAAAAAAATTAAGCCTATTCTATGCCGTCAAATACATATTTGGATAAATATATCATTTTCTTTAGCCTAATCATGTTCTAAAAGTGCAAAATATTTATTAAAATAAGTGTAAGATCAAACCAAATTTAAAATATCAGCTTTATGGAAATTTCGTACCAAATTTAGGGGCCCGTACAGCTAAAGGTCCATAGAAACAGCCCAGTTTGCCCATGCTGCAATCAGCTCTGCTTTATGGTAACAAATTACTCCCATTTATAAAAAATGATTCACTTCTTCAGAAAGAATCCCATCCCTGCTATGTTGTGCAATTTTTTCCCATTTAAATAAGATATTCCCAGTAAATTAGTTTAAGCATTTTTATTTCTGTGTTAAATAAAATCTAACACTGGATTCCCCCAAATTTATAGTATATGAGTATTATATTGTAATATTTATTAATCAATATTTATTATTAACCAATATTATGAATTTCTAGAGTAGAATAAGATTAAAAACAAAATATATTTGTCTTAATACAGTAAAACCTGTCAATAGCTGGTACCTCGGAACCGTGGAATTTGTCCGACGTTCGGAGGTGTCTGCTTTTCTGAGGTATAACTGTATAAAAATTTTGCATATTTTCAATAAAAAAATGTGTTTCCTAAACAGTGGCGTCTTTTATTTAGGAGTGTCCGTTATGGAGATTTTACTGCAAAGCCTTCATACGAACAGTTGTCTTTAGCGAACACTCACCTTTATCAATATACAGTAAAACCTCCCTAAAGCGACCACTTCCGTTCCAATAAAAATTGGTCGCTCCGAAAGGTGGTCTCTTAATGGAGGTCATATTAAAATCTAGATTTTAACTGTTGAAAAAATGTAACAATTAATGTTACTAAAATTATATTTTTGAAATTAAGAAAACATATGAAAATTTAAGTATCAAAACAAAAGTTAATTACATAAGTTAATTACTGCAGAGTTTAAAAAATGAATACATTGACGTTTGCTTTGCTTTTATGGTTTTATCTACTATAAATTTTATTTCCAAGTCCTTTCGAAATTCAGTAAATAAATTCTTTTTTTTTTTTTTTTTGGTCTGGAACAAATTAAGACGATTTCATTACTTTATCTGTTCCTTTGAGCGTTTCCTGACAGAATAGGGCAGGGGAGTTTATTGACCGTCATCCTTAATTTGTCATCAGAGTTAAATTCATTGCCTAAAAAGGAACAAAGCGGTTTAAACACTTAAAAGTTACCGGAATAAATAAAAATTCTAAACTTAGTTTAGAAGTTTGATAAATAATGCGCTCTCCGGAATTATTATTCTAATAAAACCTTTTTCAAGCGACCCGGAAAAAACGGAATTTGTTTCATTTTCTTCAAAGAAATGGGTCGTTCATGGAGGGAGTTCAACTGGGGTGGTCTCTGAATGGAGGTAAAATTAGTATTGAGCCTATGGGAATAAATTTCGTTCCATGAAAAAAAATGGTCGTTCAGGGAGGTGGTCGCACAGGGAGGTTTCACTGTATATAGACAACCTCATAAAAGCTAACACAATCGAATAGCAGACAGATTCAGCGTTCTGAAGGTGCCCGCGATTAAGAGTTTTTATTGTATTTAAAATTTTTTGTACTTAACTTTTAATATTATTCTACTTTTTAAGTTCAAAATACTGATTATAACCAATATACAATGTCCAAACATATTTAACGTATAAGCTTTAAAAAAATTGCATATCGAATTTGGGGCAGCAAAATTCGTAGGTGATGGTGGTGGGGGCGGGGGTGGGGGACATGCCAAAGTTTACCCGTGCTTTCACCAAGTCCTTCTAGAAAAATCCCAACTCTGCATTGTGATTCGGTAAATATAGAATAATTCAGCTTTAAGTGCAAAATCTAGTTGTTATGCTCAAGTAAATATAGTATAAAATTCTATCTTTTTACTGATATTCATTTTAAATTTCAGATTTCTTTTTTACTAAAAATAATCAAAAAATCAATATTATAATTGATTTCAAATGAAATATAGCTGTATATATATTTACCGTATTTTTACAATTATGTTAACAGCACATAATTACATGAATTTAAGAATCTACAAATAATCATGACTAATATACAGAGATAAGGCGAGAACATTTTCTAAATCGTTAAATAAGAAGATTTATTGGCGACGCCAACAAAATTTTCTCCTTTTCTACGTCTACAGATTTCAGACGATTTCTGATGAGTCTTCAAATTGTGGTGTGAATCACCGGGCTTGAAAATGAAAACATCTGAAGTTGACTACTTTCAGTATAGCAAATAGAATAGTTCTAAAATGCTCGGAAACAACAAAAGTATATAGCAGAAGGAAAAAACAGATTCCATGACCGGATTTAATGAGTTTTATCAGTCAAAACAGTTTAAAATAAATAAATGAACACAAGTAATTCGCTGTATGTATGCGGGAATTAATGATATGGGTAAATTGAAGGATTTTCGAACTATATTCTTTTAAATAACTTAAAATTTATCGCGGTGTCTAAAATATGACACGCAAGAAAACGTCATCAGACATGAAAAGCATACATAATAAATAAAAATTAAATAAGGATGTTTACTATAAAGAGTTGGGAATTTCAGTACATATCACATATTAAACCTATGGGAAATGTAAAACCGATGTGAACGTTACAAATGCTGTCGCATTAAATGCTTATAAAAATATTGTATTCATAAATAAAACCCATATAAAAGGTACTCCGGTGTAATAATTACTCTAAAAAAACACTGTTAAGATAGTCTTGATGGTAGTTAAGAAATTATGAGCCAATCAACAGGTGCTGTCACTGCTATTTTTAAAGTAATGGCGTGCGAGTATACAGAGAAAGAAGGCTTAGGATGGTGTATCTCAGTAGATTCAGTAACCACTAATGTACCATGCAGATACGCCAAAACTTATTTTAAGGATAACATTGGATGGAAAATAATGCAGAAACATGATTGCAGATGATTTGAATAGTAGATATTTAAATTTTAGCAAAATAAAATTTTAACATGGAAATACCATAGGCAAAATGATATGAACATATTTTGGCATAACTCAGGAACTAATAAAGCTATAGACTCGTGTGAGGTCTCCATTTAAAGATAAAACATTTACAGAGAGTTTTAAATACATAGTTAAGACCCCACTTACCTGGGAAAAGGTCTGATTATTCCAAACGCACATTCGCCCAGAGGACGTCCGGATTGGAAGTTACGTTAGTATCCGTTAGTTAGGGAGAGTTTGATGTTTAAAAAATAAAATCCCCTTGCACATCCGGCTAGCTCTGTCAAAAGAATGGAAAATTTCCATCCTGAAAACATAGCCCGCCAGACAACAGTTCTCTTTACAAATTTGACGAGATGAAGAACACTATATTAGTGTTATAGATAAATATTAATACGGAGTACCACTATGTCGACAGAAATTAAATCCCGGAACTTCACATTCCGCAAAAAACAATCAAGTCAAAATAAATTATCAGTTAAAATGTACGCGTACATAAAAACAAACATTCAGTTTGAATTACAAACGAAATCGAGTTCGAAAGGAAGACGCATGCGCAACTGAGGGTGCCCCCTGGTGAATGCGGAGCGGAGTTACAATGTGTCTTAAAATTAGACACTTGCAGATTTTTTAGACACATTTCTCAGTTCGTTTACACCATGATCACAGTAAGACACTTATATGTTTTAAATTAAGACATCTATCATGACTGAATTTTCAGATTCAGATACTTAAGTGTCTTAAATTCCTTTTCAGTCACATATATGTCTTAATTTAAGATGCCTCTATTTGCAGTGTAGGTTTGTATCTTATGAATATAAATTAAATAGTTTTTAAAGATTGATCTCTTTTTTTGTAGTTTAATGTTAGTTTTTTGATTTCACAAGCTGTCGTCTGTTATACCTTCTTAATGTAACGGTATCGAATATAATTGTTTTGATAATTAAATTGCAATGCTTTAATTCAGCGCGCTTGTCTCCTGTGAATAAACGAATGAGTGATAACTTGTTTAATCTTCCTTTTCGATCCTGTGATCGGAAATATCCTAATTTGTCGTTGCCCAAAAGCAAAACGTGCAACATAAACAGATTTGAAAAGCTGAATGATTCATAGTTCCATTAAAGGGAGATAAAAACATTAAATTGAAGCCGTTTGAAACTGTATTTATTCTATGTTCTGTTTCTTCTGATTTTTACTGTTTATTGATTATAAACTCTTGCAGTTTATGTATCAGCACTTATTGTATTTTTTTGTGATTATTATTTTGGAGCTAAATATGATATTCATTTATGATTATGATATTCGGAAAAGTTTTCAGATTGAAAAAAAGCATTAATACTGTGAAAATTTTCTTTACATATCACCGTTTTTAATCATAGTACTGAAACTTTTTAAAGATTTATTCTTATGATTGATCTTTAATTTATTATTGAAAATCGGAAATTTTGATAGTCAAAGTTTCATATTTAACATTTACCAAATTTCTAAAGCATTAATACTGTGAAAATTTACTTTACATATCACCGTTTTTAATCATAGTACTGAAACTTTTTAAAGATTTATTCTTATGATTGATCTTTAATTTATTATTGAAAATCGGAAATTTTGATAGTCAAAGTTTCATATTTAACATTTACCAAATTTCTAAAAACATAATAGGTATTTCTTATACTATCATTCTGTAAGATTTTTTAAACATAGAACAAATGCAGAAACATTTTATTCATTAACTGCAATTTCTGTTCTTGTTTAACGGTATATTTATAAAGTATTCATTAATATTTTTTGAGTTTTTTTAAATTGGTACCTATATTATTTTTTTATTTATATGTAAGCCTTTTCTGCTATGTTTTGTTCATGATTTTAAATTTTCAAACCTGAGAAATTTCAGAAACAATTATGAAATTTCCCTTTATTGCAATCGCATATGCAACGTTTCTGATACAAACAATTATTAGTACGAAAAAAATTAAACATGATAATTTAGGCATAAATAAAAAGTTGTTTATGCTTGATATAAAGTTTATAGATAAAACTGAAATAGTATATATTTTTAAAAGTTCATATTTACTTATATATTATATATTTTTAAGCGATTAATAACTACTTTTTTTATATTCAAAGTATTTTCAAACAACTAAAAAACAGTACATATTCTGTCATTTCTTTTCCTTTTCTTCTGTTTTCTAGGTTAATTTTTTCTTATCAAATCTGTAAAATTTATGTAACTCATATTCATAAGATACAAAGTTTACAGGAATAAAAAAATAAATATGACTTATATCCTGTTGTTCCATAACAGCTAAGGAATATGTTTAAAAGGAAAACTTTTACATATTCCACAGAATGTATAAAATTAGACACCAAAGTTAATTTTTAATTAAACTGACAAAGCACCGCAAATGCAAAAAATATATATTACACATGTTCACTACTTACAGTGACTAAACTTGTTTATTTATATGTACTACTTGAAATGCATATTTGAGGCAAGTTTTGAAACTAGCAGTAATTATTTTCTGAATGTTATTAAATTAGAGTATTTATTTATTATTTTGTATTTATAGTTAAATAGATCTTGTGATTATCTGATCTGTGTAAAACAATGTATTTGCCAATATAAATTTTTAAAAGATCTAGTTTTTAAATTGCATGATTTTTTTTTTTTTTTTTTTTTTTTTTTTTTTGAGGGGAGGGGATTTTCTTTGCAATTTTCGAACATCTGATATTATAAATATCTTTATTTTTATCCACTGAGTATAATGAATATTTGAACTTTTAGAGTAAGACAAGATTACAAATATTTATATATATTTATCCATGTACCGTAAAAACCGTCAATAGGGAACACTTTGGGGCTGGGGAATTTGTCAGATAATCGGAGATGTTTCCTTTTGTGAGATAAAAATATACAAATATGCATACATTGTGTATTAAAAAAGGTATTAGACGTCCACTTTTCGGAAATGTTCATTAACCTTCACAACGGACACTTCCAAATACCGGACACCCCTATTTAGTAAAAGATAATGCAGAGTTGCATTTTTTTGCAAAAGGACCTGATTAAAACATGGGCATGCTGGACAGTGTCCCGTCCCCCTACGATTTTAGGACTCAAAAATCTGATGTGCAATTTTTGTAAAGCTTATATTTTAAATCCATTTCGAAATTGTACTGATTATAATCAATATTTTGAATTTTTAAAGTAAAATAACATTAAAAACTAAACAAATAAAAGAAATCTAATATTTAGATGAATATCTTTTTGTTTTTAATCTTGTTCTACTCCTGAAATTCAAAATTTTTAATATAATCAGTACAATGTCGTAAAAGATTTAAATTATGAGCTTTACAAAAATTGCATACCAAATTTGGAAGCCCCAAAATCCGGCTGTGTGGGGTGGGGGTGGGGACAAGACCACAGCTAAATATTTTTCTAGGATTCACCGTGGTCAAATATGGCTACGTATAATGCTGACAAAAATTGGTTGCGATTAAGACGTTTGAAGTGTCTGAAATTCAGACGCAAAAAGTGTCTGAAAAAATTAAGACATTTTAAAATGTCTGAAAATTGAACACACCGTTTCAGACACTTAAGTGTCTGAATTTCAGACATTTCAATTTAGAGTGTGTATGCTTTTAATATTGAGATATGAATATATAATAAACTGTGAGGAACAACGAATTTTGCGCAAACACTTTGTTGGATAAGTTGAAATACGTCTAACATAATATTTAATAAAATAAAAAAACGCTTTTATCACTACATAGGCAAATATTAATTAATTTACTAATTAATTAAGTCCTGAAAAGATAGTTTAAATAATATTTCTTTTTTTTTCTTCCCAGTTTTCCTATCTCCAGACAGAAACAGAGCAAAAATTGTGTTTTTTGTTGTTGTTGTTGTTTTTTAATTCACTTGCTTGTGCTTTCTGCCAAGCGTGAAAAAAAGCAGCGAATTTTTCATAATCGATTTGAGTAATCTACGCCAAATTAATGTATTCTAACGAGAATTTTGGGGAAAATACATGACTTACAGTTAATAAAACAGGCATGATTTTCAAGATGAACATGATTATAAAAGAGTGTTTTTTTTAAAAAAAAAAAACTTTTTTTTCTTTTGTACTTATTATTGTTATATAGTTTTCTTTTCTTTTTCGAATCATTCGTAGTGCAGATATGATAAAAAATTAATAATTTTTCATTTTACTATTTTTTAAGGGAACCGGGAAAGCAAAATTCAACCAAAAAATCGATTTTTACATTTTTATATCATTAAATAGTTTAAACTTTTATTTTTTCAACGATGTGTTACACATGTTTTTATATATATAAAAAATAAGTGTTGAAATTATTCATTCTTTTGTAAGAGTACTTCAAAGCTTAATGGCCATTTAAATCTTTAATGGACTTTTTCTCAAAACTTGGATTTTTCATGTTTATGTTCCTTTTTTTCCATATCTATTAAACTTAAGAACTCAGATTTTTTTTAATACTTTATTATGTTATATTGTATAGTTTAACACAGGGATTTAATGATTTGTTGAGAATTATTTATTTTAAGCAGTGAAATCTTACCAAAAATGCTAATTTAAGAATTATTCTCAATAAGTAATTAATAATTAATTTTCAGTTTCACTTAGAATGAAAATGGTCTGTTAAAATACGTAAAGCATGTTATTCTAACTACTCTAAAAAATCTAGACCTCTATCTTTCACGATTTCTGAGAAAAAGGTACATAAAGTTGGTGAATTTAACATGGCGGAGATAGGGCTTTCCCGGTCCCTTAAGAATATGCAAATAACGTCTCCCAAAAATCAATTTATTTACCATGTTTAATATACTGTACCAATTTTTCACCTAGAATTAATGGATTTTAATTCTGCGCCAAACTTGTGTCTTGGTGTACTTTTTTTTTTAATTAATTTTCATTTTCTTGATAAATCGGGTTGAAATGCAATAATTTGTTAACATTCATTACAGAAGAATTCTAACTAATTGCAGCCATTAGCTCATTTTATTTTCAATTTTTCTCTTATATAAAAGTACGAATAAAAAAAGGGATAATTTTTTATATGTTTAAAGGACTCCGCCATGCTAATAAAAGAATTTTTTATTTAAAAACGAGTATTGATTGGTAGCATAATTAAAGTTTTAATTGAGTTTTAAAAAACAGTTTTTTCTGTTATCATTAGATTTTTCTTCATTGGAGAGAATACGAATTAATAGGTGATTAGCTAACAGTAGGAAAAACTTTTTTATGTCAATTTTCTCAAATATTTTTTATTTAAAAAAAAACTACAAAATGAGCTTTCACAATTTGGCCCTAAATGTATGAGGGAAAAAAGTTCTTAAGCTGAAAAAATTTACTGCAGGTTTTAATGTCTTTGGAATACTGACAAATGTATTTTACAAGATGGAAGAATTATGTGCTATATATTCTGAAGGGGTATTTAGAGTTTAGGGTTTAAAGCAAAACGAAACTTTATTTCAAGAGCCGTCCCATACTAAATCCACTTGCATCCACCATTTTCTAGATCTAGGATCGCAATAGGATTTGGAATGATGCCTCTGAATGGTAGGAAGTAAATGAATAAAAAGATTTGTGCGCGTTATTTCTTCAAATCTAGATTGTTCTTTTAGGTAAATAGCTTAAACTGCATATTCGGTAGCATTAACTTTGTTGCCATTCTGAGGCGGAAAAAAAAAGATCCGCTTAGAACAACTGTACTACGATATAAAAAAAGTTGAAAAAAAAATCTAAAACTTCAATAAAAAAAGAATAAAAAACAAACAAAAAATGGCCATTCAATTTTGGGAACGTGAAAATACGTCTTCCTTTATGGAATTCTTACAGCAATTAAAGAAAATCCGTCGGACAAGAGGAATGGGGAAGGAGAATGCCGACAACTCAACTCCAAACGTGGCAGTAGCTATGCCAGAAATGCCACATAAATCTGATCCCGAAGCGACTTTTTATTGGAGTATAAAATTCCACTTTTTCCTTTCCCTCCTCCCCCCAACAATTGAAAGGTTTTTTTTTGTTTGTTTGTTTTGTTTTGCTTCTGGTTTCTATTTTCTTTCCCGCTGGTGCATAAACATGATGGAAGAAAATAATGCAGTGATTCTATTTCGGAAAATTCCAAGTGGGTTTTTAAAAGTGAAATCGGAGATGTGCGTCTGATGGGGACAGAAAAGGGATAGGAATTATCCCAGACGAATAAGATACCCTCGATACAGATTGTTTTCAGTGGCCGGGCATATATGTATGTGCTGGTTTGGACATAACTTGTGGGTATTACGTGGCTTTTTCTTTGAGGTTCCATTTTGTCGCTGATAAAAAAGTATTTATTTGTTTAACATTATTATTTTATAGTATAGTCCAGAACAGCGAACTTATAGCGCACATGCCGTGGTACGAGGCAGAATATTTTCGGCACGGCGAAGATTCAGGCTCTAAAATAAAATATAGTGAAATTGCACAAAATACATTATTTAGTAGTTGAATTTGATTAATTTTTAACACCATTCTTCAGTTGGTAAATAAATCATAACAGTTGTAAATTTCCAAGTGGGTGAAAAAAGTTCGGGTCAGGGTTCGAACCAGGGACGTCTTGGTTGAAGCCAACAATGCTCTACCAACTAAGCCATCCCGAACGAATCTGTAGGGCTAATTGGTGAAGGATATGTGGAAGTTAGTTTGGTGAATTAGTCTTCCAGATTCGTTCGGGATGGCTCAGTTAGTAGAGCGTTGATGGCTTCAGCCAAGACATCCCCGGTTCGATTCTCGCCCGGAATTTTTTCACCTACATGGAAATTTACAATTGTTAGTCGAATTTTATTAAATTCGATTAGTGCGATTGATTGTCGTTGTCATACATATCGATGAAACAGAAATGCAACTTAATGAATTCCAATCTAGCTCAATATTATCTCAAATTATTTCAAATTTAGAGAGGATTAGAAAACTATCTAAAGGAAAGATTATAAGGCATTGCAAGCAAAAATGCCGATGGTAAAACTGTGATACGTACCCTTCGTAAACGCCTCACCTGTGGGAACGCTACTTTTGTGGACAGAGTATCATCGACCTAACTTCAATCAATCTTTTCTGAACAGTGTAAAGGTGCCTCATTTTTAATAACTTAATATCCTAGAATTTTATTTAAATCTGGTTTTAAATATGTTTATGTAAATTTTTAATTAAGGAGACGTCAATCGGTATCAAAACCATCCAGAGCGTGGGACGCGGACCCCTCTGCTTAGGCGCTCCACACTTTTTTAAAGTGGTCAGCGCAACTTAGCACGCTTTTTATGACGCTTTTTACGTCGCATCCACTTTAGTCTTTTTTTAGTTTCTGTTCGAATTCGAAGCCCTCAAAATCTGAGTCGTCAATATCTGAGTGGAAGAGTTGTAAAATTTCTTTGTACCGATGTATGTATGATTCGGTATCATCATAGGAAATGTCACGGTTTTCATTATCGGCAAAGTCAGAAAGTTTCGCATTGTTGAGCAGTGGACTTGAGAACTATCTTAAGGAATTTTAACTTTATCCAAATTTTACGCGCCCGAAAAAAAAAATCGTAAACGCCACACATGGTGTAAAAGCCGCACTTGACAAAAAATTAACGTTCAAACTCGTAAACGCCACGGCGTTTCTTTCATAAAATATGGTAAATTAAATCTAAGCACTACATAAATGGATAAATCACATTAACACTGACTATGAAAGATCCCTGGCCACGCCGACGACGTTTTACGAGCCATCGCGAAACTGAAGAATAAAGGTAAGCGATTTTCTTTTACTTACCTATTAATTATACATTAGCAGCATTAGGCCACTCACTCATATTTTATTTTTACTTTCTTCTATCTTTACAAGAAGAAAGTATTGGTTTCATGAAAATTTTCCAATTCCAGTTTTCGACGGATTTACACGTTTTATGGGTCAGAGATTCCAAAAAACACGTTTTTACAAAATGTCTGTCTGTCTGTATGTGACACAAATTTTGTGGGCGCTCTATCTCAAGAACTAATGCACGGAATTTAATAAAAATTTATATTCAGGTAGTCCCTGATATAGATTGGTGCTGATTAGTTTTTGGTGTAAATCGCCGCGCTTCTATGTAGCATTTTGCAGGATTTCCGCAAAAGCTCTATCTCAAGAACTAATGCACGGATTTTTATAAAACTTCAGATTCCGTTAGTCCTTGACATGAATAGATGCTGTTTACGTTTTGGTGTAAATCGCCCAACAGGTGGCGCTGCTATGCTGCATTTTGCAGGATTTACACTATTTTCGCAGTAGCTCTATCTCAAAAACTAATGCACACATTTTCATCAAACTTCGGATTTAGTTAGTCCTTCATATGAAATGATGTTGACTTCGTGTTGGTGTAAACCGCCCAATAGGTGGCGCTGCTGTGCCGCATTTTGAACGATTTCCTCAATAGCTCTATCTCAAGAACTAATGCACGAATTTTCATCAAACTTCAGATTTAAGTATAACTTGATTAATATTGCTGCTGATTATGTGTTGTTGCAAATCGCTCAACAGGTGACGCTTCTATGCTGCATTTGTCATGATTTGCGCAATACCTCTATCTCAAGAACTAATGCACGAATTTTCTTCAAACTTTATATTCAGTTAGACGTTGACATAAGTTGGTGATAATTAGGTTCTGGTGTAAATAACCCAACAGGTGACGCTGCTATGCTGCATTTTGCTGGATTTACACGATTTCAGCGACAGTCATACCTCGAGAACTAATGCACAGAATTTCATATTTTTAGAATTCTCATGATGAACACAGATTGCCATTTAATTTGGCACTGAGATAGTGAATTTTGAAGTATTGACATGTATGAGATAGAAGAAAGTTTTGTGATGGCCACAACATACTAGTTCTATTTTGCTTAGAGTGCGCGAACTATCCTACCGAGCGTTTTGGCTTAACACGCCACTTAAACTCCAACATGCACATAGCATTACTTTTTCATTTACAGAGCAACACAAAAGAATTTAGTTACAGTACTGTCTATTAAGAATATAATTGCTGGAAGTGCGTTTTCAGTTAACGTTGTTCTCAACTGCTCTGCTCAACAAGCACAAAACGTCTTGACACATTTACAAATTCATTTTTTAACAAAAAGATATAAAATTGGAAGGCTATGGAAGCGATTTGGAATCGAGCTGTGTTTTCCCTTTTTTGATTAAAAAAATTACTTTTTGAGTTATAAGCGATTTTGATTACGTGACAAAGACGTTTTTCACCCTTCCTCGAGTGTTTATTCTTCTTTCGCGCGGAAATTCTGTTCTAAACGCCCACTTTGATACTATTTTCTGAAAGATCTATTGCGTTTGCAAAAAAAATGGAAAACACAGTTAGATTACATAGTTTCTGAACAACACTTGCTAGTTTCGTGTATTTTCGAACAAAAATAAATTAAAACTTATGTCATAAAGTTGCCTTTTTGGATTTGAGAACAGCCTTAAGGTACTTTTTTTTACATAAATTTAACTAATTTTTTGTTTATTACTTGGTGTGTATACATTCTATAGGTCACATACAGGGCAGCACAAAATGACTAGAATACATTTCCGTTTATTGACAGAAGTTGATGAAGGGAAATTTTCAACTGTGCTGGGCTTTTCCTTACTGAACTAAATTTTAGCGGACTATGGAATATAGATATAGATATAGAGATCATATACTGTGCTTCACAAGAAAATTCGTTTACAGTGAAACCTCTCTGTACGACCACCTCCCTGAACGATTATTTTTTCATGGAACGAAATTTATTCAGAGACCATCCCAATTGAACTCGACCAATTTCTTTGAAGAAAATTAAACAAATTCCGTTTTTTCCAAATTCCGTTGCTTGAAGAATGTTTTATTAGAAGAGTAATTCCGGCGGGCGCATTACTCATTAAAGTAAATTTAGAGTAGTTACATAAGTTTAGATATTTTTTTATTCCGGTAACTTTTAAGTGTTTAAACTCCTTTGTGCCTTTTTAGGCAATGAATTTAACTTTGATGGCGAATTAAGAATGACGGTCAATAAACTCCCCTGCCCGATTCTCCCGATTCTGTCAGGAAACTCTCAAAGAAATAGATAAATTAATGAAATCGTCATTATTTGCTCCCATCCAAAAAAAAAAAAAAAAAAAAAAAAATGCATTTAGTTACTGAACTTCGAGAGGACTTGGAAATAAAAGTTATGAAAGATAAAACCGTAAAATCAAGGCAAACGTCAATATATTCATTTTGTAAACTCTGCAGTAATTATAACTTATGTAATTAACTTTTGCTTTGATACTTAATTTTTATATTTTTTCTTAATGTGAAAAATAAATTTTAGTAACATTAATTGTTACCTTTTTTCAACAATTAAAATCTAGATTTAAACATGACCTCCATTAAGAGACCACCTCTCGAAGCGACCAATTTTTATATGAACGGAGCGTGGTCGCTTTAAGGAGGTTTTACTGTATTTCTCCGACTATTGATGGTGATTGATGAAATTAGTTTTCAAATGTGTTATGTGTTTTCCATTTCACCTTATTAAAATTAAACATGAAGTTTTGTTAAAGTAGTCTGGAAGAGTTGGAAAGTGTTTCATAATCTATGCTGCACGCATGATTTTTTTATCTCGCTTTATGATAGCTTAAGAATGCACGCAAGTCTTGCAAGCAAACAAAAGGAATAAATTGGAGAAGCGATTTCAGCATTCCTAAGCTAAAACTCTTGTTTAGAAAGTGAGTTTACCATTGGCTGACCGTATTTCTCCAATCGGCAACGGGAGCCTCCAAAAGCAACGCCTGGTTCATGACAAATCATTAACCAATCGGTGAGTTGCGAGACAATTGCGTCATGCTGCGCCCATGCGCTCGCTTTCACAGAGAGCGAAATTTAACGTGTCAGGTGCAATTTATCGCCTCCTTGGCAAGATTTCATTTTAATTTCTTACTCTCTCGTAGTTTTACCCAGATTTATTTTTTAGTATTCGGTCGAAAAGAATTCTACACGAAAATTTTCAATATTTTCAAAAGTAAACGTTTTATATTGAATAAAAAATAAAGGGAAAAAAATCACATACTTTTTTACTGTCGTAGGTCAAGATTAAATTGTAGGGATGCAGTTCATGTATTGAATGATTAATATTAAACTGATATAATCATGTAAGTCTGGTAACTTAATTGCGCTACCGCAAATAAGCTCGAATTCGAGCAGGATCATCGACAAAAATTCTGAGGATACACGTAGAATATATTTGTATAGACAAGTATATCACCGATGTATACATAAATTACAAATTCGGAGAGGAGAAGAGGGGGGGGGGGAGAGAGAGAGAGAAAGAGAAATAAATAAACTGTTATTTTGAATATGTAATATGAAAAGGAAGTCGTGAATATCGTCAAAAAGTATAAATTTAAAAAAATACCAAAAAATAATGTATTATTTTGCTATGTGTAAAATTAATAAAACCGCTGCACTATTGTGAAAAAAAAAAAGTTCTTTTGAATTTATAATATAAAAAACAGCAGTTTAAAATTACTGTACTCGTACTTTTTTTTTTTTTTTTTTTTTTTTTTTTGGCATTCTCACTATATAAATAGGAAAAAAGCCACAATTTAAAATGGCTGTGGTTTGGAATAAAACAAAATAAACTGCCACTTTAAATAGTTATATACCAAAAGATAATAAAAATCGTCGGAAAAATGTAAAGAAAAAGTTCATTTTGATTAACCAAACAAATTACAATAAGATTAACTTTTAAATTGACCTTGAACACGTAATGTAAAAAGGAGTTAATGGAAACCACATTGAGGTGTAAAATAAAGAAACTGTCATTTTGAAGAGGAGGGGAGAAACTAAGACAGTTAAAGAATTTAAAGATAAAAAATAAACTTTCATTTTGAATATGCTATATGAAAAGGAACTAATGAAAAACGTCGGAAAAAAATGGAAAGAAAAGAACTAAATTGTTCTTTCGATTATAAAAAGTAGAAAACGAGCCAACGAAACTACTATAAAATTGAAATAGTTAAAAGAAATAGTCGTATGTGTAAAGAAAAACTTTACACATGCCACTTTACACATACTCCGCGCGTAATATCTAAAAAAGAACTAATAAGATGGCCAGCAAAGAAATTGATTTTTGCATATCTATTATATTTTTAAAAATAACGAAAGTCGCAATAAGATTAAAAGCAAGCGAATAAAATTAAACTTTGAATATTTAATATAAAAAAAGATAATCAAAATCACTAGAAATTGAAAGAGAAAAAATAGTCAATTAAAAAAATCTCTCTGATAGGGGGGGAAAAAAACTCATGAAAGCCACCAAAGATAGAAGAACTAAAAATAATTTTGAATACGCAGTATGCACAATAAATTTCTTAGTTAATTAAAAAACCCGAAAGCGGAAATTGGGACGTGATATTACATGATTTACACCAAGCTGAATGAAAAACAAAAATTAAAAAAGATTCCCAAAATTTCCCCGCTCAACAACGCGAAACTTTCCGACACATTTTCTCATTCATTGCGAAACATAATAATAGTATAATACAGGCAATCAAGCAGGGTTTTTTTTTGTTGTTGTTGTTTGTTTGTTTGTTTGTTTTGCTTTTTTACATTTTTTGACGAATAAATTACATTTTGGGTTATAAACGATGGTTGTCTCAGGAAGGCAGTTTTTCTTTTCCACGCTGTCGCGTCCGGAAATTCGGTTCAAAACGCCTACTGCTTTGAGAGCATTTTCTGAAAAATCATGTGCCTTTACCGAAAATCAAAAAAAAACTTCGATTGCATAGTTTCTGAATAAATTCACCGGCCAATTTATACGTTTGCAAACAAAAATAAATTAAAAAATGTGTCAAAACGTATAGTCAAATTGGATTTGAGAACAGCCTTAAAGCTGTATGATTTTTTATAATAAAATATTTTGGGCATACTTTCTTTGCGGGGGGGGGGGGGGGGGAGTTAATTCGTCCTCAGCACTTCTAATTAATTCTTCATATAATTATAATTTTTTTTCATATCTTGATAAATTTTTCTATTATTTTTTTTATGCCAGCAGTGAATTATTAAAATTTCAATTCCTTTGTCAAATAAATAAATAAAATAAAATTTTGATACAGCATTAAAGATAATCTAACGAAAATGGAAGAAATGCAGATCAAACAATTAACTCTTCAAAATTTTTATAAATTTTTCATGTACTCATAAATATTTCGAATTTTTTTTTATATATACAAGACATTACTAAAATTTTGACATACATTTAAAACCAGCAACAAATCACAGATGGCGTAATTTAAGTCGAAAGGGTTAAATAAGTTTTTGATTTTTTTTTTCTTTTACCTCATGTTTCACTAAATATTTATAATTAAATTATTTACACAGCATTGGAAATTTTTAGCATTTATCAAAATCAAATTAGGAAATTATAAAATTACTGATGATGTAGAATGGAAGATGTATATCTAAATCAATTTTCAGAAACTTAAATCTTTTAAATGATTAAGCATAAAATATTTGGGGGAAAAAGGTTAATTAGTCCTCAGCAGTTTTAATTAATTCTTCATTTAATTATACATTTTCCTCTTATATCCTGATAAACATTTCTAGTATATTTTATGCAAGCAATGAATTATTAAAATTTCTATTCTTTTATCAAATAAATAAATAAATAAAATAATATTTCGATACGGCATTGGAGATTATCTAACGAAAATAAAAGAAATGCAGATCAAACAATTAACTCTTCTAAATTTTTATAAATTTTTCATGTACTTATAAATATTTCAAATACTTCTGATATATACAGCACATTAAGAAAATTTTGACATACTTTTAAAACCAGCAATAAATCACAGATGACGTAATTTAAGTTGAAAGGGAGGATATAGTATTATTATTACTATTATTTGTTTTTATTTATTTATTTATTTATTTATTTGCTTTCTGTTTCACAAAATATTTATAACTAAATTATTTACACTGCATTGGAAATTTTTTACATTTATCAAAATCAAATTAGGAAGTTACAAAATTACCGATGTAGAACGGAAGAAGCAATCTAATTCAATTTACAGAAACTTAGGGGGAAAAGGAAAGAAAAATAAAGAACGAAAGAAAGAAGAAATATATATATATATTTCTTTAAATAGAAAGAAAGAAAAGTTATATATATTATTTGTTTTATATTTAAAATAATATTTATAACTACATTTTTCACAACAGGTTCAAATTTTGCAAGAAAAGTAAATTATAAAACAATTACTATATAACTGAATATATTACTCTAAATCAATTACAAGAAACTTTTTTAAAAAAGAAAAGAAAAGGAAAGAAAAAAGAAAAGAAAAATTAATTGCAACTTAAATTGTTTTAACACATCAATTTTTTTCTAAATTTATAAAAAACCATTTGCAAAGCATTAATTAACTATATAAAAATGTAGTCTAATTCAGTTTGAAGAAACTTTTTTTCTCTTTCCTGAAAAAAGGTCAGCTACTAATTAACTGCCTAAACCTTTAGTTGAAGACACATTCGTCATTTTTATCAAAAATGATTTTAAAACAATGTCTATTAATAAAGAATTAAAAAAAAATAGAAAGAAAAATTAATTACAACTTAAATTGTTTTAAACACGCCATTTTTGTTTCTAAAAGTTATTGAAAACCATTTGCAAATCATTAATGAACTATATAAAAATGTAGTCTAATTCAGTTTGAAAAAACTTTCTTTTTCTTTTCTGAATAAAGGTCAATTAATTAATTGCCTAAATTTTTAATTGAAGACACATTAGTAATTTTTTTCAAAAGCTATTTTAAAACAATGTATATTAATAAAATATTACACAAATAGCAATCGAATTGAAAATGAAGCAGCAAAAAGATTATGTAAATATTAATTAGTTCAACAAAGTTTTAATTACCTTTTTGTATATTTACCAACAGCTCTACATTTCTAATTCAATGTCGGTGATTTTTTCCTTAATGACGTTTTGTAATCAATTAACTGTTTAAACTATTTACAACCATTACCAATTAATAAATTGTTTAAACCGTGTTGTAAAGCATTAACTTTTTCTACGCTTACCTAAAATTATTTACAAACCATTGCTAAAAAATCGAAGATGAAGTCTAATTTAGTATGGAGAATTTTTTTTCTCTCTCAATAAAAATCAACTAATTAATTATCTAAATATTTAGTTTACAATACCTTGTCAAATTTTCTCCATGTTTATCAAAAGCATAAAATCATTGATAAAACATTAAAAGGTAATCTAATCCGAAGGGAAGAAAACTTATGAAAAATCGTTCTAAAGCCATTGGTAATGAACTGAACAGATCGAAGAGTAATCTAATTCATTATGGAGAAACTTTATTCTTCAATAAAGATCAATTAATTACATTTCAATCAAGATCAATTAATTACATTTTCCCCATACTTTTACAAAAGCAATTTTAAAACAACTGACATGCATTAATAAAAGTAGTGTTATCCAAAAAGAGAAAACTTATCAGAAACAATAATAAAAAGAAAACAAACATTGATAATGATCCAAAATGAAGATGTTAAGATGTTATTTAATTCAGAAATGGAAAAGTTTATTAATTAAGGTCAATTAATTAATTATACAAACTTTTAATGTGAATACTTTATCAAAATTTCTCCATGTTTATCAAAAATATTTTTAAAACATTGATAAAGCATTAAACAAAAAAATCCAATTCAAAATGGAGCCAAAAAAGTGTTGAAATACGTATGTGTTAATGTGTTCTCCAGAGTTTTAATTATCTCTCTGTACGTGCTCTCACAATTTCATAAGTTTAATTCAGTATGGAGAAACTTCATTTTTTCTAACAAAGACCGATGAATTAATCGACTAAAACGTTTAGTTTATACTATTTTATGAAAATTTCTTCATATTTATCATAAACGATTTAAAAACTATTCGTAGTATTAAAATAATTCATCTAATTCATAATAAAGCAAGCAAGTTGGAAATTAGAGAAAACTTATCAAAAACAATTTAAAAATCATCGATAATGCATTGATAATATAGTCTAGTTCCATATGGAGAGACGTTTAAATGAAAAACCAATTAACGAATTGCCTAAATCCATTGCCCCACCAGTGACTGAGAGGTTCTGCTCTCGAAGCTGGTAGACGGGAGGTGCTGGGTTCGATCCCAATCGCGCCCGTCGGCCTAATCGTTCGGAGTTTTCGTGGTTTTCTTCGAACCTTGGATTTCCAAGCGTTAATACGGGTTAGGTTCCCTTAGAAAGACCCCCACGAAGGGCACTCCCCCCTGGGCCTATATCCCTCGTGCAGATAATTGGCCGTCATAAATACAACCAACCAACCAACCAACCTAAATCCATTATTTTATCAAAATTTTCCCATGTTTATAAAAGAACATTTTTAAAAGCATTGATAAAGTTTTAAAAAAGTAAGTTAATTCAAAACGCAGCAAAATTAAGAAAAAGAATTTAAAAACTATTGGCCAATGAACCGAAATGTAGTTGAAGTTAGTAAAGAGAAATTTTACCTTGTTCATGAAAATGAATGAATTAATTGTCTAAACTTTTATTTTACAAAACTATATCAACATTTCGCCGCATGTTTATAAAAAACAATTAAAAAGCGTTGATAATGTATTGGAAATATAGTCTAGTTCCATATAGAGAAGCGTTTACTTAATGAAAATTAATTAATTAATGGTCTAATCCATGAGTTTTCTTTATCAAAATTTCGCCATGTTTATAAAAAAAAAACATTTTAAAAAGTATTAGTAAGACATTAAAAAAGTAATCTAATTCAAAATTTAGCAATTTTGTGAAAAAGATTTAAAAATCTATTGGGCAATGAACAGAAATGTAGTTAAGGTACTATGGAGAAACTTTTTCTCTTTCATGAATATCAATTTATTGCCTAAACCTTTATTTTACAAAACTATATCAACATTTCGCCGTGTTTATCAAAAACAATTTTAAAACCATTAAAGTACTGAAAAGGAGCAACTCCATTCAAAATGAAGCAAAAAAAGAAAAAAAAAAAAAGCTGAAATAAATGCCAGTTAATTAGTTCTCAAAAGTTTTAATTACCTCCTTAAATACTTTCTCTCAACTCTAGATCAGGTGATCTTAAAAATATCGCCAACGATGCCAAAGCATCAGCAACCCTAATCCGCATCGCAAATCTGACAAAATGTTTGCCTAGTCGGCTCATTGAGAAAAAAACAGAGATACATGCCCCAAACGACAATTCCAATTTTACCACCACAACTACGGGGTGGGTCAAAGAGGGCGCCACAAGACCGAACAGAGAGCAGCTGATTTTATCAGCCATCCACTCCCCCACCTGTGTACTACTCCGCATCAGTTTTACCTCTCCACATTTGGTGTGTTTCAGAACACGCTGCTTGCAAGAATGACACTTGTTTTTGTCAGGAACATTTGCTTGTCTATTTGATATAGTGGATATTTGACGTTATAAGTGAACAATTTTGTAACGGTAAGGTCTGTTTTGAAGTGCAATCAGTGCGCCTTGCAGTTTTTTTCTAGAGACAGTTTGAAAATTCTGTTAGAAAGACACAAATATAAAATTAATTGTAAAAAGTTAGAACAAGCAGCACCAATAGGCCTTGATTATTTCAGAGATATGTTTAAAAATATTCTATAAGACAATAATAATAGTTTTAATTGTAAAAAGTTAGAGCCGGCAGCATCCATATGCAGTATTTATAACAGCAATATGTATGAAAATATTCTGTAAGACAGTGATATAAATTTTAATTGTAAAAAGTTAGAAAAGGCAGTATCCATTGACTGTGTTTATTGCAGCGATATGCTTAAAAATATTCTATAAGGCAAGAATATAAATTTTAATTGTAAAAAGTAGGCAGCGTAAATAGGCCTTGTTTATTCCAACTGTATGTTTAAAAATATTCTATAAAACAGTACAATACATTTTAACTCTAAAAAGTTAGAGCCGGTAGCACCAGCATGCTTTGTATATTATAGCAACAGTTTGAAAGTTCTGTAAAACAATAATATAAATTTTAATTGTAAATAAAGTTAGAATCGAAAGCATCAGTAAGCCTTTTTTATTCCAGAAAAAGTTTTTTAAAAACCTATAAGACAACAATATAAATTTTAATTGTAAAAAAGTTAGAACGAGCATCATCATCAGTGCGCCTTGTTTATTTTAGTGACAGTTTAGAAAATTCTGTAATACAAGAATAGAAATTTCTGTTGTAAAAAGTTAGAACCGGCAAGATGCTTTCATTTAAAAAAGGGGTTCCATTTTGAGTAATGAGAACTATCGTTCATGTGTTTCTTCATGATTTTTGATACAAAAATGATGAATTTTAAAGTTATATTAAGGGGTAAATTTAAAAGGCAAATACATTAAATAAAATAATATAATATGATTTATTTTGAAAAAGTTTAAAATAATCTTTTATTTGCAGTTAAAAGTAGTATGCTTAAAACATAGTTTAGAATATGTTACAGGTTGTTTTAGAAAACTTAAAAAAATATTTCCCAAAGAATTTTTATAAAATTTGAAATTTCATCATTATCTAAATCTAAAGCGATAAAAAAAATCAAAGCGATAAAAAAAATCAATCTGAAAAATAGTAAAATTTATTTGATAAAAGCTCACTTCTTTTTTTTTTTTTTTTCGTGCAAAAGAGGGATAATTTTAAACATCCCCCCCCCCCTCTCAATAGAGGTAATTTAGCATTTTCTCTCCAACACCATTCAAAATTACAAAATACCAGCAATATATTACACATGAAGCTTTGTTTGATGTTTTTTTTTTTTTTTTAAGAGTTTATAATTATAAATTTATTTTCTATATCAAAGAGGTAATATTTTAAGTAATATTTGTTTCTAAACTTAAATTGTTTATCGAAGAAATATTTTCCATGAAACATCAATCCGATTGTTGTACTAATTATAAGTTAGAAAAATAAAAACAAAGCATTTATCAGTATTACTAATATAAATAGTTAAACATACTCTTCAGAAAGTTGCTGTTAAAGAGAAGATTATAATGTTAAGCTTCTCATTTCAAAGATTTTAATCAATCAATATTTCTAAAAAAATGTTGAGAACAAAATCTATGAAGAATGCTTCAATTTAAATTTATTTTAACTTGCTGTTTCTTAAAATATAAAATGTGTTGAATATTTTACATTCCATTAAATATGTAAAACTTTCTTAAAGCAAGAATTTTTTTAGCATAATTTCATAAATTATTATAATAAAAATAACAGAAATCTAACGATTGAAGTTTAAAAAATATACAGAGTTATGTGAAAAACTGAATTCAAACAACACCATTTTTAAGATAAGAACAGTAAAATATATTAATTTTACGAACATGAAATTGAAATTTATAAGTTTTAAAACTTTTTACTTTATGGCAAAATATCCATTCATAAACACTGTTTACTTTAAATATAAATAATTATTTTATTGTATCATACTATGAATACACTCAAAGAAATGCGGTCAAATAAAAATTAAATTTAGCTAGAATAACAGAACCCACCTTTGTTATAAAAATCCTCTAATACACATTGAACACATTTCTAAATTCAAAAATGTTTAAATATCATTTTTCATTTTATCAATTAGGATTTTTTTAGGAGAAAAAGGAGGTTGTTTAAAAGAAATATACTTAAAAAATATATTATTGCATAGAATTTTGATACAGATATTTGGATCGGTGTAAAAAAAGGAAAAAACAAACTATTTTTTGTATCAAGATCCGAAAAAGAAAAAAAAAATGTTTGTTATTCATTAAAATTTTTAGTCAAATTATGTGAAATGAAACATGGGATGCTTTTGATCTAAAAAAATAAGGACTTTTATTTACATATAATTAAAAGAACACATAAAAAAAAACAATGTTTCAAGACACGTGCAATAATATTTGTTTGAAGTGAAAATATTAAAGGTTTGAAAGTTTATTAATTGAAGAAAATTGTTCTTGTTTAAAACAGTTATACCTTAGTTTAGATGTTTCTGAAAATTAGTAATAGTGTTATACGTCTCTTAGTAGTCTTATAGTCTCTGAACGTCGTTCGTTAAAAAATTTAAAATTACATCAGTAAGTTAAGCATCAGCTGTTGACAAAAACACTGTTTATTAAATAAATTAACTGGACAGTACAACCATTAAATATATTAGCGAACGGTTTAAATATCTTCAAAGTGTTTTCACAGTACAATAAATATAAATTATCTTTAAGCAATATTATCCAATGAAATTGAAAAATTTATAGAGAATTTTTATTAATGAATAATAAAATGGTCTGTTTTTAAATGTTCTAAATTTAAACTTAGAGGACCATTCATTACATTTAAAATGTGCATCATATTCTCAACAACTAATATTCAAATCACAAAATAACATTTCTAGCTGTATATTATCTGTTTTAAACGTTATTTTAGTTAAAACATCAATTAATCAATTTCTTAAACTGTAGTTACTGATTACCTAGCCTTTCATAAATATTCCTAAGCTGCAAGGAACACGTTATAATTCAAACAGACATTATATCCCCTGAAATTGCTCTCAGTGTGAACTAGAATTATTTATGCGATTTAAAATGTCTTTTAATTGGAAATTATGGTAATCAGTCAATGCCCAATGAAAAAAATATTGATAGCAACTAGACTACATAGGGTTTTCTTAAGAGAATACCTACCAGGACTACGATCTGATGATACAATATGAATTTAACGGAGTATATTATAGTGACTGGAGACCCAATAAGTTGTGAGAGTAAACGGCAGCAATTTACCAGAAAAACAAATTGTAAAACAGCATTTTTTTAAAAGGCATTATATGTCTAATCAGGAATTTACTTTTACATGAAAAACTCTATCACATTGATTGCATTGTCATAAATGGTAGCTCCCGCTCCAAGAAGCCACTACATGGTGGACTCTGGAGGATCCCTTGTGAAGCGGATTCCATCTTCAATGTCCACGAGAGCCAAAGACTTTTCCATAGACTCTCTCATATCGAGGTCACAGATGACTTACAGTGATGACAGTTGCAACGAAAGTTGCTGTTCAGAAGACCCAGTCATGTCACCAGTTGAAGAAGAGCCTCTACTTTCGCCTCTTGGTAAGTCACACTTTTTAAACATGAATCATATTGAAACAATACTTCTTATATTGACCATTAAGAGGTCATCCATTAATTACATTACATTTCAAGAGGGGAGGGATGCCCACAAAGTGTGACACAGGCAAGGCCTGACTAATGCAAGGGCATCAGGCCCCATGGGAATAATATAAGGATCTTCATTAAAAGATGCCACGGTTAAAATTGGCCAAAAGTGATCAAAATTCATATATTTTCAAACATTTAGGAAGGGAGTGCGAGGGGGAACAGGGCATCTCCCTTCCCCTCTGTACTTCCCGTACCCCCTCCACCAACACAGGAAAACGAACTATATCATTAGGAAACTAATGATTAAAAATAAATTCTTTATTGACGTTTTCTCGTAACGAGGCAAGTTATTATGACCAATTTGGGGGTTATTTTCTTTTAGACATCTTGTAACATACGTAGATAAGCAAAGTAAAAGTTTGCAAACAAATACTCCTGTCTACCTATCCAACACTTTTTCTACAATTGTCCTACTGATATATTTTTTTTTAAGTTGTGTGACCATCTTTTTGCAATACCCTGTATACAGAGGTGAATAGCTCCTGGTATGAAATTTATGCATATATACAAAATGTATCATGTTTAGTACGTTATTCGTGAACAATTTCTATGGATAGATAGAATGGGGGGGGGGGCAGAATGAAGCTTACCCCGGCACCATAGATAGCCTAAGTTGGGCCCTGGACACAGGGCCATAACCAGTCTGCAAAGTCAGAGGGGGGAGGGGAGTAAGATTTTCTTGTGGGGCTAATTCACAGTTTGTCTTTTCCCCTCTACTTTAATTATACATAAATATAGACAGAAGTAGAGGGACTCCCTCCCCCCCCCCCCCATTCTGTCACAAAACTTTTGATTAGAAAGTTTTAAAATATGTTGAGTATAGATGTCACTAGTATTGAAAGATTATGAAGTCTAGAGGGGGTTTAAGAAATTGCTAGAGGAAGGGGGGTCCGCTCACCCTGAGAGGGTATTAATCCTTTATGCCCCGAAGGTACGTTAAAGTACCATTAAAATAACTCGTTATATAATTCATTTAATACATCAATTAGTAGTAATACAGTTTAGAATGAGTTACAGCTACTTTACTTTATCGTGTTCCAAAAGCATTATTGGTTACACAAAACAAAAATATTTTTAAAAGAATTTCTTTGCATTTTTTTCAGCTTTTTTGGCGTTGAAAGATTATGGGGGAAAAGTTTCTATATTTCTATTGCAAGAGCATTATATTGATACATTTTCTAATTCTATAAAATACTAAAAAAATATTTTAAATGAAAGATGTGAGTGGGGTTATAAATATTGTACTAAATCCCTATAAATTCAAATTTAATTAACTTTAATTGGCAAAATTCTTCTAAAATTTATTTAATGATTGTGTAAATCTTCTAAGGTAGTTTCAAAAATTCACGAAAAAGGCTATAGAAGATGAAATATTTATGAATTCATAATTTGGGATACAAAGGGTTAATACATTGTTATGTCATATCTAAAATATGAAAACAATTAGACATTGTTTTCAAGGAGCATAGGTAAATTCTAAAGCATGAATAAATTTTAAAATAAATTCTTTAGCAGCATAAATAAATATATATTTTTTACTCAGGAAATTGAGTTTAGAATTTTGTTTTCAATTTACATTACATATATATACATTTTAGAAATCACACAAGATCTTGATGATTTTATAATATTTACCTCAGTAGATAATAGATGTATGTATATGTATATGCATGAATGTTTTTTTACAAAAATATTTATCATATATAATACACATACATATATGTACAGTGTGTTCACGTATAACCTGACCGACCTTTATTTTCGCAACCGTTGGTCCTAGATGCATACTTCCAATTACAAAAATGGTTTAAATAATGTAAAGAATTACTTTTAAAGCGATTTGGGTCAAGAAAAACATTTATTAAATTACGAAATTTAAATTTTTATACGGTCCTATAAGTGATATTTAGTAAAAATTTACTGTGACACTAACAAGTAAGAAAAAGTCCCATTCATCTAACATTAAAATTGACCGAGTTATAAAACTTTGAAATGCATGACTTATACCACTTTTTTGCGTATCAAACCAGATGATTTCGACCATTCTTTCAGGGGTCGTATATAAAGTACTTAAACTTATTTCTTGGTATCTGCGGTTTGAGAGAAATCGTACAACTATTACGATTGCGTTAGCTTTATTAGTTAAGTTTCAGATTAGTTAAAATAATTGTATTTTAACATACGTTGTATTTTGTAAGGATTTGAGGCTATGATTTCTTTTAACAAAAATTGTTATTTTCATACGGTTTTATTTAAATTGCAACGATCGTCATTCCAGTTTAAAATTTGTACTCGAACTTTAACTGACTTTCAAATGTCCGATCGAAGTTAAAATTTCGCATGCTGACTTAAATCCGATTACATTGTAATATTATGATTTTCAACGCTTACCATCTTATACATACTTATATTAGAGGATAACACAAAAAAATTCTGATAGATTACCTTCAACAAGTTTAAGTAATGGTTTTAGATTAGATAACATAAACCTGCGATGGTTGTGTTTTTTAACTTTTATAATTACGTTTTACGTATATTTTTTAACGCTAAATAAAAAAATTACCTTCACATTAGCCATCATGTCAGGTGTTTTCGCAAATCATAAATTTCAAGGTTAAAAAATAGCGAAAACTCTGATACTATAAAATAGATGTAAAGACTTTTTAATTCAGTTTAAATTAATTTAATTCAATAATCTATTCAATTTTGTAGCTTATACTGGGTTTCTTACAGCTAAACAGCTCAGGGATCCGATGAGGTTGGGAGGGGAAGGGGATCAATTTTGACTTTGAGCTTTTTAACTTTGAAATTTGCGATTTGAGAAAAATCCTTACATGATGGTTTAAAATGAAAATCATTTTCGGATTCAGCGCTAAAACATACATGTGAATTAATTTTCAAAAGCTAAAAAACATGGCACAACTCAAAATTTGAAAGACGGTGTAATATAACAGCATTTCAAAATATGTACCATTTTTGTAAAGAATTGAGGCAGTTGTTTTTCATCTTTTTATTTAACAAAAATTCTGTTATTTTTATCCTCTTATATGTTCAGTACAAATTGTATATTTTGCAGTAATATGCCAGAATGATTAAAGATTTCAATTTTCTATTGCAATGCTAATTTTACTCTCAACCATTTCTTTAATATATCTGACGAAATTATATTTCTACTAAATTTGTGAATGACCCCTAATTTACAGCAAAAAATAGGCTCCAACTTTAAACAGCTATTACTCGGTGAATTTTAATCGTAGAATAACGGGACTTTTTTTGGCTTACTTGTCAGTGTAACAGAAAAATTTTACTAAATATAACTTATAGGACCGGGGTACCGTATAAAAATTTAGATTCCGTAATTCTTCGCTATATAGTTTTTTCGCTTCAAACTTTTTCTCATTTTAACTCTTCACCTAATTTTGACCATATTTGTAATTGGAAGTATGCATCTAGGACCAACGGTTGCGAAAATAAAGGTAGGTCAGGTTATACGTGGACACACTGTATGAATGTGTTCTGGAATCTTCATAACCACTATATCATTTCAATGAAATCGGAATCAATATTAGCTCTTAATAACAGTTGCAAAAAATGTGATGTCACCATATGGGTGGCAATATAGTATGACAGTCTGTGACATGGGGCAGGGGGCATTGGAAAAATAATGAGTGACATAATTAACCCTTTCCGGCGCGGAGTAATTCTGTGGATAAACTGGTGAAATAATGGGCTGACACCAGAATTTATAAGTGAATTTATTAGAAAATATGAACTTGCTTATTTTCATGTACATTATAAAAGGAAAATTTCAATTAAATATTCTTCGTGCCATTTGTCAGTTTTGGAATTAAAATTAAGTATCCTTTTTTAAGGACACCGCCCTAGAAAGGGTTAAGGGATAATACTTTCATAAAGTGAAATCTGCTTATAACGATATATCTGTCTGTAGTAACAATTTCCAAAATTCTGAAATATTTTCTGTGAAAACTAGTGTATTGCAAAATTGTATAAATTTGAAATCTATAACACTTTAACAACATACTCATGTTGGAGACTGCTGAATTAAAATCAGCTTTGAGACCTTATATTTAGAGTTGGATGCAAGAAATTTTAAAGAGTATTTCTTCACCTTATTTAATAGTAGGCTTTTGTGATTTCAGAAAGAGAATATGGCGACGATGCCTTTTTAAGATAAGAAAATTTATAACTTTTTCGTCCGCCATCTTAGGATTAACAGATTAGGATATCATTAAAATGATTCTTTATGGAACATAAAGTTAAGTCTTATTTAATTTTAATCCTTTATTCGTGTAGATATGGAATATTAAGATTATGAGTTAAATAGTTTTATGTTGTATAGAAAAAGATTGATCGTGGAGTGTTCTCCTGATTTCAAAAGTGATTGTCTATTACATTTCTTCATGTAGCAGTTTGAATTATAATTGTTTTAACAACTGAATAACACACAATGCTTAGCAAAAAATAATCAAAAATTTCATTAGTTCGGCCATTGTGAATTAAAAAATGAGTGTAAATATTTTATTCTTCCCATTCAATACTGTGATGTAAAATACTTTTGCCAACGATCGAAAAAAAATTATCTGTTTCGTTTGAAAGGCTGACTGACTCGGAAGATATCTGGATTTTTTCAATTCATAGCAGACATGAGATAAACATTAATTTGCCGTTATGAGATTTTTGGTTTATTACTGATTTCTGATTATATACACACAGAATATTTAACATCATCATCATTATTATTTCGGAGTTAAATATGATATTTGATGATTATGATATTACGAAAATGTTGGTATATTAATTTTTTTAAACTGTGTGTAAGCATTTTTCTTCGGTTTAGGATTTTAAAATTTCGAGACTGGGTAATATAAAAAGGTTTAATTATAGATATTCTGCATCAGGCATTAAATTTCCTTCTATTGTAAACGTATTTTTTACGTTTTTGATACACGTAATTTTTGGCACTAAAAAATAAAACATGATATTTAAATATTGAAATAAAATGTTTTTTATGCCTGTTTTGAAGTTTATGGATAAGAGTGCTTTAGTATATTTTTTTAAAGTTCATATTTACTTACATAATATAGGTCTGAATATTTTTTTAAAGAGATTAATAACTACTTTTTTACATTAAAATGTTTTTCAAATAGTAAGAACTGTTCACGTGCAGTCATTTACTTTATTTTTATATTTCCTTTTTTTTTCTATTTCCCAGGTCAATCTTTTCCTATAAATCATATAAAATCTATTTTGCTCATATTCAATATACAATATTTGCTCATATACAATACCTACCAGATTGAAAAATTTAAATTAAATATAGCTTATCGTGTCGTTTCATTAATAAGTATTGTATTAATTCCATTTTTCAGCAATAGTGGGCGAAAATTAGAAATCATGATTAAGTTAAGGAATATGTTTAAAAGAAAAATCTATACATATACCAGAGAACTTAAAATTTAAACTCAATGTTCATATTAAATAAAACAAAAGCAAATCCCAACGGGTAATAATAATAAAAAAAAAAAAATACACATTCTTAATATTTAGATTATGCTTAGAACTTATTTTAAAAAGATGGGAGTTTATAAGCATTGTTTTTTAAGGGGAAAAATTACAAATGTTTTAGAACAGTAGGACTTTGCAAAAATAGCGACTGTTTACGAAAAAGTACGGTAAAAAGATAGGAATTTGTTTAAAACAAAAATTAAAATGAAATGAAATACTGTTAAATATATAACATCCACTTATTAAAAAGTTAATAAAAATTTAAAAGTAATATTTTTATAGGCCATGCAGTAAAAGCAAACTAAAAGGATAAGATTGGAATAAAATATTTTAGTTTATTTCTGTCAGTAATCTAATTTAATTCATATGTAACTTTAACTGAATTTTTCCTTAAAAGTTCAGTTAGTGTTACAAACTATGAATTAAATAAATATTTCTAATAAAGTATTTTATTCCATTCCTGACCACGTTTGTATGTATGCTGTAAAAGATATTATTCTTTTAAAATGCCCATAAAAACAAAATAAAAAAAGAATTGACTCCATAAAAAAATGAACATTCGCTCCTATGAAAGAGTGGCTATTCATTCCTACCAGGGGTAAAAAAATGCACTCCTTTAGCAAGAGTGCATAGTCACTCCTCCGAAAGAGTGATTATCCACCCCTGTTTTGAGTGACTATTTACTTCCCAGGAGTACTATTGATTCTTTCAGAGAGTCAAAAATTTCACTTTTGCTCAGAGTGAATAGTCACTCTAAAGAGGTTGGTCATATTTTGACTCTGCGACAGAGTGGCTATTCACTCCTCCCGTCACTCTTTTTTATTTAGAGTGTACCACTCAAAGTGGAAAATTTTCCACTGCACATGTTTCAATAATATAAAAGTTGTCCACATGTTTATGATTTTGAAAATATCCATCTAAAAAAATACTTAGCTTAATAAAATTGGCTACACTTCTGAACATGGTAAAGCAAAGTATTTTCATGAAATCTAGCATCTACAGTCCTCCCCACTTAATCGGGTCACGGATAATCTAATACCCCGCTTATTCGAATAGAATCTTCCGGAACCGAATTTCTTCCCATTGGTTCTATGTTATTTTTCCCCGCTTAAACCAAGTACCTTTTATGAACGTCCCCGCATAATCAAATAACTGTGTGATCTAAGTTTGAAAATAGGAGCGGAAAGCACGTTTCAGCTGGAACTTCCTTACACCTTTTGTCATTTTCGGTTCCTTTAGGCTTAAGAGCCTACTTCAGTCATTTGAAATACTGATATCGCCCAACAGACTGAAAAACGTTGCCACCGCGAGGCGTATCCCAATCCCAAAGATTGACATCTTAAAAACCAATGATATTTCCTAAACTTGTAATTGACAAAAAAAAAAGGTCATCCCACAATATAAAGCTATACACCCTTTCCCCCCAGCAAATATTTGGGGGTGGGAGGGGATTAGATAAGTCGTGCTGTGCCGTGGGGAAAAAGTAATTAGCAGACAGACAGGAAGTGGAGATAGGCTTCCAATTGCATCTTCTGAAAAACGTTTGGCATCGACAGGTATGCGCCAGAGTTCAACACAAGCCGAAATATCCAGCCTGGTTCCGAGCCGACCCATAGTAAAAAAAAAATATTCTGCCCAGCCTGACTGAAGTTTTACAAAACATATTTTTTGCAGTAGAAAGAGCACCAAAAATTGGCGATTACTCACAATAAAAATTATAAACATTGCAAAAAAAAAAAAAAAATTAATCATAGTTTAAGTCGATATGGTTTAAAATTGTTGGAACAGATGTCATAAGTTCCCCCCGGCCGCCATCTTGGAATTTTCTTGGCGTGAAAACCCTTTTTCCGCCAAGTAGTAAATGTCGCCAAGCACCGGTTTATACGCATGTTTGGCTTAACGAAAATAAAATGTAAATAATAAACAAAATTCGCTAAAATGGCAACCAGTAATCCTTGTATGTGCGCTTCGCGCACATTTTCCGAAAAAAAAACATCACTGCATTCAACACTTCTCGAGGTGTAGCATTCTCAAAATTCAGCAGTTTTCGCTTTCTAGCAATCTCATAATATAAAAACTTTTAAAGCAAAAATACACATAAAACACAAAGTTCGCTAAAATGGCAACCAGTAATTGTTGTATGTGCGCTTCGCGCACATTTTCCGAAAAAAAAACATCGCCGAATTCAGCATTTCTCGCAATATAGCATTCTCAAAATTCAGCAGTTTTCGCTTTCTAGCAATCTCAAAATATAAAAAACTTTTAAAGCAAAAATACACATAAAAAACAAAATTCGCTAAAATGGCAACCAGCAATCGTTGTATGTGCGCTTCGCGCACATTTTCCGAAAAAAAAACATCGCCGAATTCAGCATTTCTCGCGATATAGAATTCTCAAAATTCAGCAATTCTCGCAATCACAAAATGTAAAAAACTCAAAAGCAGTAAAATACATAAAATTATCAACATACCTTAACAAACATCTGCTTTCTTGAAAGGTCCAGCTCGAAATATTATCGCCGGCATTTTCCTAAATAGGCTTATCAATACGTATTCACAAACTATAAACAAACCTTCTTTTCTTGTCAAAATTTCCTCATATTTCCTAATTATTTCAACAACAGCGTTTAAACGGACTACAGAAAACATAGTTAATCAAATACATTCAATAAATTTCACATAAAAATAAAAAGGCAGAACTATACAATACGATATCAAAATACATTCACAATATTCCAACATTAATTTCTCGGTTGCCAGAACGACACGTCACAAAAACACGTCACCCGACATTCAACATATCGAGGTTGCCATATCCATAACCACCGTCAACACGCCAACACGCCAACAAAAAATCGCCAAACATTTCAAAACAACAACGGCGGAGGGAACATACGGCATCTAAGCCAAATTGTTTCCTATGGAGGAGTTCGGTTGGTTGGTTGATTGTGTTTATGACGGCCAATTATCAGCACGAGGGATATAGGCCCTAAGGGGGGTGTTCCTCCGTGGGTGTCTTTCTAAAGGAACCTAACCCGTACTTGGAAAACCAAGGTGCGAAGAAAACCACGAAAACTCCGAACGATTAAGCCGACGGGCGCGATTGGGATCGATCCCAGCACCTACCGTCTACCAGCTTCGAGAGCAGAAATGGAGGAGTTCGGAGCAAAAATACACATTATAGCTTTTCTTCTTCAATGATTATAATCTTCATTTTTGAAGAAGCACCAAAGACTACGATATTTATATATTTTAATGAATCTCTATTTGTATGTAAATGTTTCACTTATTATTTCATATCGTTAATAATATTTTCAGTGAGGACACTTTCATTTTCGGAATCGGTTTCTAAAGTGGAAAAAACAAATAAAAAAATTTCTGCATTCAAAATTGAAAAAAGTAAAAAACGGCCTTTGTACAGATTGGTCTAGCTATCCAATGCAAAAAACATAATTTTAAAAAATTGAAATGCAACCGAGATATCTTTATAAATTTCTTCTATAAGATTATCATTATAGCGAACGGATCTTTCCGGTAGACTAAAGTAGCCTCTTCTCGGTTGCATTTCTGTATTTTTAATTTTTTTTTTTTTTTTTTTTTTTTTTTTGCATTGGACAGCTGAGATCGATATGTACAAAGGCCGTTTTTTGTTTTTTCGATTTTGTTTACAGATATTTTTAGTGAGGACACTTTCATTTTCGGAACAGGTGCGAAAGTGAAAACACCCCCATAAAAAAATCTGCAATCAAGATCGAAAAAGTAAAAAACGGCTTTGTACAGATCGATCTCAGCTATCCAATGCAAAAAAAATCATTTAAAAATATTAAAATGCAACCAAGATATCTTTATAAATTTCTTCCATGGGACTAACTTTAGCGAGCGGGTCTTTTCGCGTGACTGACGTAGCCAGTTCCCGGTTGCATTTCAATATTTTTAAATGATTCTTTTTTGCTTTAGATAGCTGAGATTGATCTGTACAAAGGCCGTTTCTTGCTTTTTCGATTTTGTTTACAGATATTTTTAGTGAGGACACTTTAATTTTCAGAACCGGTCTCGAAAGTAAAAGCATCCCCATAATAAATTCTGCAATCAAGATCGAAAAAGTAAAAAATGGCCTTTGTACAGATTGATCTCAGCTATCCAATGCAAAAAAATAATTTAAAAATATTGAAATGCAACCGAGATATCTTTATAAGATTCTTCTATAGGATAGCGAACGGGTATTTTCGCTTGACTAAAGTACCCAACCTATAAAAAATTCTGCAATCAAGATCGAAAATGTAAAAAACGGTCTTCGTACAGATTCATCTCATCTATCCAATGCAAAAAAAATCATTTACAAATATTAAAATGCAACCGAGATATCTTTATAAATTTCTTCCATGGGACTAGCTTTAGCGAGAGAATCTTTTCGCGTGACTGACGTAGCCTGTTCCCGGTTGCATTTCAATATTTTTAAATGATTCTTTTTGCTTTGGATAGCTGAGATTGATTTATACAAAGGCTATTTCTTGCTTTTTCGATTTTGTTTACAGATATTTTTAGTGAGGACACTTTAATTTTCAGAACCGGTTTCGAAAGTAAAAGCATCCCCATAATAAATTCTGCAATCAAGATCGAAAAAGTAAAAAATGGCCTTTGTACAGATTGATCTCAGCTATCCAATGCAACAAAAATCATTTAAAAATATTGAAATGCAACCGAGATAACTTTATAAATTTCTTCTATAGCCCGTAAGGCATGGTGACGTCACGTCGACGTCGTTGTGAAGTCACGCTGTGACATTGTGGCCGTCGATGTGACGTCACGTGACGTCGATGTGAAGTCATTGTGACTAGAATGTGAGGTCGTTATGACCGTTTTAGAGCTCTTTTGTGACGTCACATTGTGACGACTTTGTGAAGTCACGATGTGACAAATTTGTGAAGAGTGTGTCATTTGTGACTATTTTGGTATTAACTTTGTGACGAATTTGTGACGAATGTGACAATGCTTTAAAGTCACATTGAGATCGATTTGTGAAATATGTGTCATTTGTGACGAAATTGTCTTTAACACTGTGATGATTCTGTGACGACAGCGACACTGCTTTGAAGTCACATTGTGACAATTTTGTGAAAATTGTGTGATTTATGACGATTTTCTCATTAACGTTGTGACGAATATGTGACTCTAGTGGCAATGTTGTGAAGTCTCACTATGACATACTTGTACAGTTGTAAACACGTATGCATGTCACACATAGTCATAATTATGCATTTTGTAAAATCATTTACATCTATAACGTTAATATACTTCGGCGATACATCGCAATTAAAACTTGGGGTCACGCTATAACAAGGGTATACCAAAAGAATTTTATTGAATCAAAATGCAATGCCTCGCAGACTTCAATTTTTGTTGCACCTTTCTTTACTATTGCAATAAATGAGAATATTGAAGACAACTGAATGATCGATCTATCACATTTTTTTCAAAATTCGCTATTTGTTAAAAGCATTAAAATTACCAAAGAAACAATTTGTTTAAATTTTCAAATCTTTATCAAAATAAAATTTGTGTTAAAAATATAATATCTTATAATATATACAGTACTTTTTATATTCTTTAAACTATAGAAAATACTGAATGAAATTAATTTATTTCATTTAATACGCATTACAAACTCGAAGTCACTGGTGAAGTTGAATTTTTTCGATTACACAACATTTATATATCTATTATATATATATAATCCAAACGGAAATTTCGTTCCGAACGCCGAGATTTCGAGTTCTACCGCATGGATTTTTACGGAACTTATACTGTTAGATAGGTATCGTTCCAGGGAAGGTTTTAAGCTATAACACATCATTCTACCTAGATTGGTTATAGAATTGGTACGGAAAATTCTATTATTTTGGACTTTGTTACTTCATATTTCCTTAAATATCTGGGCTCCTATTGGTCGTAGAGCTTAGATCTCGCGCCAAAAGTAGCTCCGAGGCACCCAAGCAAACTTTTCCCCGCGATTATTTTGCCGTCTTCCGATTTCCTCTAACTCTATTAGGGGCCCGCGTAGAGCCCCTTTAAAATATTTTTCGTAGTAATTTCAGCAATTATCTTAAATTATTGGTTAAGACCGCCACCCTGCCGATTCATGTATCTACGGAAAGGTTGAATGAAGGAGTTTCGTTCAGATACGCTTTCGTTGAGAATAGAGTGCGCTCCCTGGTGGTGGAATGTGGAACTAACATAACGCGATATTGTTAAAATTAGGAAATCTAACAATGCGATCTGTTTTAAACTTTGAGATAGTTCATAACACATAATCTATTATCTATTCTATTATATATATATAAAATCTATTATCTATTCTATTATCTATTATATATATAAAATCCAAACGGAAATTTCGTTCCGAACGCCTAGATTTCGAGTTCTACTGCATGGATTTTTACGGAACCTATACCGTTAGATAGGTATTGTTTCAGGGAAGGTTTTAAGCTATAACACATTATTCTACCTATATTAGTTTTAGAATAATGACTGAAAATTCTGTTATTTTGGGCGATAAGGTTACCACTTTATTTCTTGGCGAAATTCATCGTTGATAAAAAAAAAATTGAAACGGCTATTAAACCTCGAAAAATAAAAGAAAAACTGTTACTAATTTTATTTAAATGAAAAAAAAAAAGAAAAAAGAAGAAGAAAATCCGTTTTAATGAGTGAACATTTAATGACGAAAACATTTAATCAAAACCTGAAAGAAATATTTGTAATGCTTAAAAAATAATTTAATAAGAAATATTACACTTGATACGCAATATTTGGCTCTTTATCGCTTGCGTTAGATATGGAAACGAATCTGAAAATTTGATTAGATGAAATTTTAACGACATTTTCTTTCTGTTCTGTTCTTTTTTTTTTTTTTTTTTTTTTTATCTAATTGTCCCATCACGTGACTTATAGAAGAAACAAGCAGATGTAATTGTGAGTCACATGTGTAATTACTATTTGTTTCTTTACAATTTTTCTTTTTCTTTTGTCGCCAAACAATGTGATTTTAAGCCAAAAATGCTTAAGCGTGACATTAGCTTGAGGATGTTCTCACAAATGGTGTTTTTTTAGGTGAAAGAGATCATTTTTTGAGTACATTTTCATATTCAATTGTAACTTATATAGATATCAGTTAATATTTTTAAAATGCAATCGAATACTTAAATTTCAGTGTGAATTTCTGCCACACATACATATTGTAAAATAATTTCATACTTTTTAAAATGTTTTTCGCCGTAATTCCGAAAGCATGTGGTATTTATAAACTCGAACTCAGATCAACGAATTTTACCCATTTTATTTAAGCAAATATTATCTATTGTTTATTTCATTTTTTCTCAAGTCATATCACCAATTTCATTTATAGGAAAATTCACAGATTCGAAATCTAGGAAATAAAGATAATTTTTAAGGAAATTTATGTTTTAATACGTTATTACTATCGAAAAATTCAACATTTTGAAAAAAAAACATTACAAGTCTTTTGTAATTCTTCATTTCTTCTTCGTCTTTCTTCGTACTTTCTCCTCTGTTATGTAATATTTCAAATGATATTGGACTAATTTTCGATCATCGATTCACCGCAAAATGGCATATCTAATATAGTATATAAAATAATGTCTGGATTAGGGGACTAATTAACGCACAGCACAAACTACTGAACCTAAAATCTTGAAAATCGTGGTAAAAATACTTCTTATGACATAGACTTCTGCTAAGAAAGGATTTTCTAAAGTGTCACCCCTAATGGTTTTTGCACGGGAGGGGAAAAAAATCGAATATCAAAATTATGCGTCAAATGATAGCATATTTAAATGTAGTTTTGTATGCTGAATCGAATGCTACCAAATAAATTTTTATAAGTCCAACAGTTCATGACACATTTCATATTTTTCTCATTTGGCGGTGTCTTTGGCATCTAAAACTCTCAAAATATCTATCATTACATCCGTTACTCTAGCAACGGAAAAAATTCAAATCAACCCTTTTGGCTAAAAAATAAAAACGGCTCTATGAGTTTGAAATAAAAATGCAAGCATCTTAATTAAAAAAAAAAAAAAATAGTGATTTTATGTAAAATAAAAGGAAAAAAATTACTGAGAATTTAGCGTTATAAAACAAAAATGGAAAAGGTTCTACTTAGATATTCCGTCGACCAAAAATATATCGTCAAACTATAAGATTAAATGCCAATAATGGTTGATCGTAAATATCAAATTCACTTGAATTTAAACAAGCTACACGTGTTTACGTCATCAAGTCATTTTAATTTCGACGTTTTATTTGTATTTTTATTAATGTTATACTAATTTATTTGTTATTTCGTTATTTAAAATAAAGATTATGTCAATTTATGTAATTTGGCGAATGGTTTGGCGATTTATTTAATTTGGCGAAATTGGTCGACGGGATAACAAGTAGTACCAATGAAAATATTTAAGTATGAAAGCAATGTTTGTAACGACTTAAAAATTATTTTCATATATATAAACTCGGTTTATGGCGTCAGATGCCGTCATCCGAAGAATCTACAAGAGTTTTTTTCCATTTTTTCCGGTTATAGATTCCTCAATGAAAGAAACTGGAATTGGAACAATATTGTGCGATTTATAAATTGCTCCTCGATAAGAAGAAAAAATGGGTACATTTATAACAACCGTGCGCACATCTCGCTGATAGCATTTTTAAAATTCCCAGTAGCAGTAGTTACATTTTGCGTATGTAAATTAAAAATATTTTTTTGTTTTTAATTATGGCATTATTTCCTGTTATTGTTTATCTTTTTAGTTTTTTTAATGAAATTAGTATAAGGCATGCATTTTAAATGAAATGAGTGAAAGGTTTGTGTTTTAAATGAAAATAATAAAATAAGAATATGCTATGAAAACAATCTTTATTGATTTATTACCTGCGCCCGGCTGACATAAAAGTATCACAAAAGCCACATATTCACTTTTCTTTGAGTAGTTGCTCATGAGAATTCAAGTTAACCTTCCGTAATCGGATACTTCACATATTGGTGTATTAGCTTTAATGTTGAAAGCATCGTTTTTGTTTGAAGCGAAAACTTTACTATGAATTAATTCTATTACACAAAATCGCATCATCATCATCTACTATATATTTACAACGGAAATTTGTATTTCATTCCGATTGTTTATAATACTTTCGTAGGATATACCACAATTAGTTAGGTAATAATTTTGGAAAGGTTTTAGTGTATACATATTGTTCAAGGGTACTTAGATATAGAGCAACAGTAAAAGTTCAAAAATTAAGTGAACCTGATTATGAAAGTTCAGCATTTTTAAAAAAATCTACAGAACATATTTTGTTACAAGTGGACCCGTTGCATGACTTTTAGGAATGGTGTTAGTATATACGATTTCATTATATGTTGATTAGTTACAGAGGTATTAATTCCTGTTGTCATAACGGTCACATTACCCGACCATAAGTGCGCTGTTTATAATCAACTAAATTACTTCTTAATTACTAAATTTTGTCCAACGCTTAAGATAACATTATATCGCAATGGCGTTCGCATCGTTTTCAGTAATGAGCAAGGTCAAGCTGAAGATCCATATTGTTTAAAATACAAGTTCAAATTCACCATTTAGGATCCAAGGTTCATTTGGAAATATTGACCAGCGCAGCGGGCATAGCCTGCTAGTATATATATATAAAAGGAAGTTAAAAAGAAATGCCGATGTTAAGTAATTAAATTTCATATGTTTTATGATATTGATTACCATAAAATATATATACATGATTGTAATTCAAACAAGTTGGGGCAGAGAAAATAGGATACTTCTTTGTTATAGACACCCCAATAAATTTGATTATGCAAAAATTGCAGTAACGACATTGCTAAGATCATTGAGAAGTTTATGCATGCGTTATATATACACACACACACACACATATATATATACACTCGAAACGCTCATCATGTGCCATATAGTCATTACATACGCATTGTTTACGTCTTTTATGCCACATACATGCATTACAAAATTTCAGAAGTACATTTTAGCAATAACCATTTGAAACTACTCAAAGGAAAAATACGGCTTTGGTATAGAAAATTAACTGAGTATCACCAGTATCATTATGTTGAGAATTCTAAGAATAATTTCGGCAACAATCGTTATGTTGGAAGATAGCAGCAATAAATAAAATCGTATTTTTAAGCTCACTGTAAAAGTAAAACTTTTGGGTATGTATACAATGGTGATACAAAGGGTTAATTCATTTTACATCAGGGTTTGTTTGAAGTGAAATACATATATAAAACAACTTTTTAATTATTAAAAAATAACTTTAATAATTGATTGTCAAAATTACATTTTTATTTATGAAATTATATATTATAAAAATAACTCTTACTATCTATGATTTTTTTAAAACAATAATACCTTATTGTTTATAAAACACAGCACCGCAGCTACTCTATTTTGAGTCTAATGTGAAAGTTTTTATGTTTTGCCAAAGATCTATCTGGCTGGATATATGTTGCCATGACCACTATAACTCTGATATTATCATAAATAGTACAAAGAGATTAGAATCTACTACGAAATTTTTAGAATAAAGTCTGGTGAAAGTTTTATAAATACAGTAGGACGCCGATTATCGGAACTCCAATTAACCGAATTTCCAATTATTCGAACAGCGTATTTGTCTCATATATTTCCGTGAAGATGTTTTCCAGAAACCCCATAAGGAACCGTCAACAAATTGAAACAGAACGAATATCTTTTGGATAACCCTGTAAAAACTAACGCAGCAAAAACGTTCAACACAGTACATTATGATGAAGTGCCTTATTGCAATAAACTGTGTTCATCTTTATGAGAATAGCATATACATTCGTAGAGAAATTAAAGTATTTATAAAAAGAGTCCCAGATTTTGCCAAGTTTTTTGGTTATAATTTGTAGAGTTCTTAATATAAAAACAAGTTCTTTTCAGAAAAATATGACAAACAACATTGTACACAATATCCTGCAATCAGAATTAAAAAATAATAAAAAATGGATAAAAAATGAGCAGGATTACTAAAAAATGTTTCACTGCGCATGCGCGAATGCAATCAAAATATGATGTGCGTAGTGTATTAGCTAAGTGTATAGAACAACTTTTGTGAAAGTGTCAAAAACATAGCTTGGAAATTCTGAAAATTATCGTTGATAGAATAAACTCGAAGTCCGTTGCTCTTAAAATGAAGCAAAAAGATGAGGGATTGTATTCATACATTCATTAATTAGTGCCAATATTGCACGTACTACTGTATTTGGATACAACCCCTCATCTTTTTGCTTCATTTTGGGAACAAAGGATTTTGAGCTTATTCTATCAACGATAATTTTCAGAATTTTCAAGCTATGCTTTTGAGACTCTATACACTTAGCTAATACATTATGCACATTATATTTTGATTGCATTCGCACATGCGCAGTGAAAAATTGTTTAGTAAACCTGCTCATTTTTCATCCAATTATAATTATTTTTTAATTCTGATTGCAGGGTATTGTGTACAATGTTGTTTGTCGTATTTTCTGAAAATAACTATTTTTTTATATTAAGAACTCTACAAATTTTAAGCAAAAAACTTGGCAAAATTTGGGACTCTTTTTATAAAAAGTTTAATTTCTCTACGAATATGCATGCTATTCTCATAAAAATTAACACAGTTTATTGCAATAAGGCACTTAATCATAATCTACTGTGTTGAACGCTTTTGCTACGTTAGTTTTTACAGAGTTATCCAAAAGATATTCGTTCTTTTTCAATTTGTTGACGGTCCCCTGTGGGGTTTCGGGAAAAAATCTTCACGGAAATATATGACTTGTACTATTTTGCTTACACACCTGAAGTTTCAAGATAATTCCTCATGTATTTTTCTAAATATTTAAGGAAACGTCTAAAATCACAAGTGACTGGTCACCTTTTCGACATATAGTTTATGAACTATAGCATTTATACGCACTATATTGTACGCATAAATATAGTGAAACTTAAAAGCGCATATCATAATTAAAAATGCATTTCGTGTAATCATTGTTAATATACAGTATTTCGGATACAATATAGTATCTGAAATCTTTTGTGTGTCCCTGTAAATGCTATGCACTTTGTATTATACATGAAATAGCTTGTACTAAAGCTCAACGACGTATATCAATTTCATTATATATGAAATAGTATAACGTAATTCAAATACGCTACAAACAGTTCCCTCCCTTATACTATTATGTAACGGAATTCTTTTGTGTGGCCCTGTAAAGGAATAATAACTATTCTTTGCATCGCATATTCTACAGAATGCATATTTTAGTGGACTTCATAAATGCATATCAATTTTACTATGTTTGAAAGAGCGTAACACAATAAAAAATCATTTGAAAGGATTTTTTCCCATTGCCCGAAATGTAACGGAATACTTTTGACTGTCCCTGTAAATGAACTAAACATGCTACAAACTTTATTTGAAATAGGGATCGTGCTATGATAGAGATCACTAACATCCAAAAATTTCAGCACGATTCGAGTATATTTAAAAGAGTTAGAGCGCGGACAGACGGACAGGCAAACCGCTGTCATAAGCCCTTTTCAACTTTGTTGGAAAGTGTTAAAAATGACTGTTCTTTTATTATTTTTAAGGTAATAGAAATGTATAGTTAACAGTATTTGTATAAGTTTTGTAAATAAATTACCATGAACCTTTTCACTTTTAATAATGATAATAATAACAGCAACAACAATAATAATGAGGATGATGGCGATGATGATGATTATGATCAACTAGTGGTTGAAGGATAGATATTAAAAGCTAGACATACTTAAAATTTGAAGTTTTTCCAAAACAAAGTTCACACAATCTTTTGCAAGCGTAACGCAATATTTATTAAGCACGTGTTACGCTACTTTAACACTGTTCACGCAAATCTAATTGTTTCAGGCATGCCTTGAAAAATTTGTTTTTCGCGCACTTAATATACCCTTGAGGTGAAAGTGGTTTTACAGTCATTCATAATGCTTTAACCTTGTGCTTGAATGCAGTAAACAAATTCCGTAGCATTGAATTTGTTTGGACTTCAATGGATCGATTAACTTCTTAATCAAGAAATATTTTTTAAAGAGCAAATAGTTTAAAATAGTCGTTCATAAAGCAAAAATTACATGCTATTGATAGATGATGTATAGATTGGAAATAATTTTTTGTACTGTTAACAGAACAGTGAACTTGAGAGAAAATCTAATGCAAAATGTTATTATTAGCAGTATATAACGGACATTAATTACGTTGCATAATATGCATTAATTTATTACTTTGAATTCAGACTGCATCTTTTACACTTTTATAAAATATACTTTATTGAAACTGATCTTGTATTTTTACATTTCGGACATCATATGAAACTAGGGGGCTCTGCCCCCTACGAGCTACGTTTTCCAACTCCTGTTCAGACACCGCAAACTCTAAAAACACTCTAATTTGATCGGGTTTAAAAAAATTTCAGAAGAATGAATTATAATTGAAAAAACAGTGGTGATCTCCCTGCTAACGAGTTGTTTTTGTCTTTGATTAAATCAGATCAGCGAAACATGTAAAAATAAGCTAATAACTATAACATGAATTAAGTAAACAGTCTTTGTCTCTCGGTATTTTTGAGTTTTTTTAAATAAGACATTTTATATGTATCGCTTTAAATCTGACGTAATTTTTACGAAAGTTTTCTTTCTCTTTTTAATATTCCAGTCAAAATACTTTTATTGTTAGAAAGGAAATATTATTTGCGCTGTCTTAGAATTCTCAACAATAGTTTAAAAGGATTATCTCAAAATATGAAATAAATGTCTCGCCCAAGTACATTTTTAAATTTAAACTGTTTGACACTATTATGGTTTGGTAATTTTAAATATGACATAATTCCTCCATTTACGATTTTTAACGCATATTAATAAATTTATTATTTTGCAATTTTCTTTCTCTTTTAAAATTCCCGTGTAAATATTGTTTTTATGACGTAATTATTATTTTTCTGCTTTTAATACGTAATCCTTTAATTCTCGTTAGGAAGTTTTTTCTGTTTATAACAGTCACGTGTAAATAAATTTTTAATTTGAAGGAAACATTATTCTTTGTAGTGTTTTTAATTTTGGCAACGATTTAAAATAATACTCTTTTCTAAAAGTTGTAAAAAATATCTTTCGAAATGCTGAAAATTTGAATTTAAAATAGAAATAAAACTTCAAAAAATGAGTCAAATAAAAAAATAAATGCAGTCTGCCTGCACACTGGGAACTTCTAATGTATAAAATGATCTAAAACGGATTAAATTCCTATGTATAGTTTTTGCTCATATAAAAATTTTTAAATGGAACGATTTTGGCCAACTTTAACATTAAATATCTCTTAAAACAATTCTTCGATTTGAAAACTGCATGCATCAGCGTGTTTATCAAACATTTCTCAATAATACCACCGAATTTCATATTTTCGTATGTAATATTTTTCTTCATATTAATGAAGAAAGACCTCCGGTTACAAAAAATTCGAAAACAGCTGCGGTGACAGTGTTACTTTTTTTTTTTAGAATAGAGATTTTTTTCCTTCTTTTTTTTTTTTTTTTTTTTTTGTGCCAAATTTTTAAGGGTTTATTAAAATTTTCCACTGTACAGAATTTTCATAGTTTTATAAAACATCCCATTTTAGACGATCAGATATTTTGTTTTTTATTTTTAATACTGAGTCATAACACATTAATACCAATTCTTAAAAAAAAATTATCAAATAACTTTTAATCCCTGTTTTCAGACATCAATAGTTGGGGCAATCATTAGTCATTACTTGTTATTTTAAGAACCAGAAAATTATCAAAATTTATCAAAAAAGAAAATGATAAATGTTGATTTGAAATTTAATATTTTCTTTAAAAATAACGTTTAAAAAAAAATCGAAATCTAAACTATCATGCTTTTGCCATTTTGAATTAGTTAGTTGCGATTAATAAGGAAAAAGAACATTAGAGAATGCTCGTATTTCAATTTCAAATTTTCGGAAGATCATATTTATCAAAAATCATCAGAAATATTCAAAAAATCATGAGAAACGGGTAAATGACATTCAAGTTTTGAAAAATTTACTTGAAAGTATGATTGTTTGTTTTTTTTCTCAATCCCATGGAGCAAAGATTGTAATCCTGCAAATTGAGATACGAATCTTATTTTTGAAAAACTATCTTAGACTTTTTTTTTATGCCTGTTTGGGCTATTTTTATGTCAAATTTCGTAGATATGAGCCTTTACAACCAGTGCTAAACTGCCATAACAACTCTCTTTTATATTATCATAGATTTTTAGATGTGAAAATATTCACTAAATGATATGTTCCTGTTTAAATCAAACTTGAACAAAATCATTAGCAACAGCCAGTAAGTTATGAAATAAATAGAAAATCCTCTAATTTCGGAATTTAAAATTCATAGAAGTTGTTTGAAATTATTTCAATATTTTATCAGTTACTATATCTTTTGAATTTCAATCGCATTGAAATATTCAACTTCAATTGAATCAACATTATTTTTGTTCATTCAGTTCGTTGGCATTGAGTGTAATGTCCAAAATTTTACGAATTTCTTACACCAAGAATCAGCCCCTTGTTATTGCATGGGCAAATTGGGGCTTTCCCCAGGGACCCCCAAATCCATATATTAATTTATAAAATATTTTCCTTTTTTTCCCAATTGCAACTCTGAAAATTTTCAAATAAAAAATTCAGATTTCATCTTTAAAAGATTCTACTAAACTTTCTATAAAACAAATCTGATTTTGAACTCGCAGAGCTGAATTCTTTTGCAAAGCTAACCCCAACCACTATTTAATAAGAAATGATATTTTGATTTTAATAGATTGCATTAGCAATGAAATTAAATCATATCTAAACTTTAGTGGTTGAAAATAATCAGTTCTAATTGTCATGAGAAAAATTTTCTTCCGTATTCAAAGTTTTTTCTTTTATCTTAGAATTAAATATGAAAAACAAACCCAAAATGGGCATCTTTTTAGATTTATTAAAAAAACACTTTCTACTTGTGAAGTAGAATGTATTTGATTTGATATTACGTTGTGTGTAGTACACCTTAAAAAGATGTAAAAGAAAGTTTAACACATATTTACATGTTAGTGTATTTGACACTCTTCCATAATTTGAAGTTATTAAATTCATATTAAAGTAATATAACAAGTTGCTAAAGTTATATAAAAGAGTTTTGTTCTGTACTAAGATAAAAGAGTATTTCTATTTATTAAGTTACTTAATTTAGTATTGACGGAGCTAAGAATTTTCTTCTAATTAAAGTCCAAGGTGCGAAAATATTGTTTATGCATTACACACATGACTGACCATCAGATCTATTTGAATAATATTGAAACGATTTGAATGGGGCCCCGTAATTTATCTTTGCCCAGGTCCCCAATTATTCATGATCGGAGCCTGTCAAGAATTGACATTTTTCTTTTTCTTTATTACATAACCTAAATATTTATTGGCCTAATTTTTTTCAATATACATATAGAGAGAGGGGGGCAGAGAAATTAGTGTTGTAATGAGAAAAAACTTTTATTCACAAAACCGAAAAAGAAAATTACTATAATATTTTCTTTTTTAATACTTTCCATTCCATATAATTTCATTCCGTAGATATTAAATTTTTAAAATGAATAAATTCAGCTCTCTACAAAGAATAATTTTTGTGAAAAATATTTTCACTTGCTGAATAAATATAAAATATTTTAAATAAAACATGAATTAAAACAAATGAAACAAATGTTACATAAATTGATATAGCTGTTCTGTTCTATTTCTTTTTGGATAAATCTTATAAATAAATATCAACCTGCAATGGTCTGTTCATTCGGCCTGCTAAATATTTATCCGATTTTTTCATCAAATCGCCAGACGCTATAAAATTTTGAAAAAACTTTAGTGCTGCCATCTATTGCATATAATATGAAATTGAAAATTGTAAGGATGTTTTAGGATAAACATAAGAAGTGTCGGCGTTCCAAAAGGAAGATATGAGCATACGTTCATACGTAAGGTGGCACGCAGAAGGACCGCGGCTCTCCATATCTTTGAAAATAGTAAGATATAACTATAGATATGGGTAATTTTGCTATTAAAGAATCTCAAAATAAAAGTTCTCAAATCCAAAGGGCCAACTTTATGATACACGTTTTCTTTCATTTTTGTTCGGAAACCCATGAAATTGGCAGGTATTGTTATCATTGGAGCACCCACGGGGGGAGCTAAGGGAACTAAAGCCCCTCCCAGACTAGGCTAGATATTTAATTTTTTTTTAATTATGAAAGAATATTTTTTTTTTAATGGGTCTTTAAAAAATCGGAATTTTTAAAAAGATATTAATTTTGTCACACAATTTTTTCTTTTATAAATTTTATTATGAAACTCGAAATATTAGCATGTTTAAAATTTACTTAATTAAAAATTAGTACCCGTGCAACCTCTTGCTCTCTTTAACATTCATACTATTTTGAAATTTAATAATAAAACTTTAAATCGTTTGATTGCAAACACACTTTAAAATGATCTAAATACAGAAATGCACCAAAAAATCGCAAAAACTATAAGATATATTTTAGTATAGTTGTTCATTTTTAACAGTATTCAGAGTTAGCCCTACCAAAACTTTCCAGAGCTTCCTCTGACTTCTCTGGCTGGTTACGACTCTGTTCAAGTCAGCAGAAAAAATATAAGTCAGGGCCTGATCCGGGACGCCCTATCAAATGAAATGAAAGAAAGACAGAGCTCGGCAGCGGGTGAGCCAGATCTGGGCACACATAGGCCTCTGAAATATGCTAACACCCTCCAAAGCGTAATCCTGAGTGCGCCACTCGTTGTTATTCAGAAACTATGTGATCAAAATATGTTTTCCATTTTTTGATAAACGTAAAACATCTTTCAGAAAATACCGTCGTCAAAATTGGCGTTTTGAACCGAATTTCAGGACAAAAGGAGAAAAACAAGTCAAAGGAGAAAAACTGTCACATGATTAAAAAATTGCTAATAACTTGACAAGTAATTTATTTATCAAAACAAAGAAAGCTAATTTTGATTCCAAATCACTTCAATAGTCAGCCCTGAAAAGGACTGTGCCTTTACGTTGAAAAATGAGTTAGTAAATGTGCAATAGCTCATCCAGGATTACGCTTTGGAGGGGGCAAGCTTATTTTAGAGGCTTATACCCAGCAAAGAAAGAAATAGTGGGCCATCAGCTGGAAAAAAGATGGCAGCCAGCACTGTCATTAGCGGTAAAGTGCAATGGTGCCATTACTTAAACCGGTACAAAAGTGTCCGTGCGGAATGCAGCTGGCCCATCAGAGATAGCCAACATCAGGCCAGCATTGGTATGCCATCACATTACTTCAATCCGGCACTTTCACTATAGTGTTAGCACCTATCTTACCGTCGCTAGCACCTATCTTACTGCTATTCCTTTGCTGGCCCAGCACTTTCCCTTACAAAAATTTCTTATAGAATTTTATAAAAAAAAGTATACAAAAAGTTTTTCTATGAGTTAGTTTCTCCAACAGCTGTAGAAGTGTCCATATAAGAAATATTTGAACTTGCAGCTGTTTCCATGTGGTCACCCTCCCGAGTACTATCCGCACTCGGTGCTGTTTGGTTTTCGTGGTCGGACATGAACAAGTACTTTCAGAGTAGTCTACGACCACTCGTTGATTTTCAAGTTCTCATTACGCTATTTCAAGTTTGTTTCTTTTGTGATTTGCGTTCCCAATCATTAAACTTCTATAGAAATTATTGTATTGTATAGAAATCCTATATATTTTATATATTGATTGATTCTCAACTGTGTAAATTACGAAAACCGAAATCCTTTGTAACTTAGTAAAACCAGATTTAAAAAAAAAATTGCGTTGAAATAAAAAATTTATTTATTCATTTACTTATTTATTTTGTTGGTGGCAGTGGTGCTATATTATTTACAGTTTAAAAAAAATATCTTGGCAGCTTAAATTGTGTTAAGATATTCATTTCAGATTTGTGTTCAAATTCAATCTGCGCGGGGTGATAAAAATAACTCTTATTTTAACATACACTTGACAAAATATTAAAAGTCTAATAAATTATTATTTGTTAAACTTGAAACGTAATTGTTTAAATATTTTTACACTTCAGATTAAAATATTTGAAAAAAAATTACGATTAGTGATTTTTTTTTTTTTTTTAGCCTTTAACTGATGTCACAGAAAGTGTCACATAACTAGTGTGAAGCGGTCTGCGAGACCGCTCCATCGAAAGATTAATAAAAGCCGCGATTAACTCATAGGGTGTTGTTTTTGTACTAAACTTTTTGTACAGGAGTGTTATAATTAAAATTTACCTATTTAAAAGTCTCTGGTGTTAGTACTAAAGTTCCAAACGAAACAAAATTTAGTTGTGTTTGTAGATAAACTAAAATTTGCAAGTTAAACTGTGAAAATTGAAAAAAGCACCGGTATGTGAGACCGGTAACATCAGTTAAAGGCTAACTTAGATGAATTACGCCACCTAGCGTAAGGGTTCCCAGCAATAATACTGCAAAAGTTCGTGCACTTCCATGGTGTGGTGGGCCAGCGCAATAGATAAAACGGAGGCCCATCAGAATTTTATCTGATGATTTCCAACAGCGAAGTTGACTGGAGCTGTCCAGCAGTTGTTTAGCAGTGGTAGACCCTTAGCCAGCACTTCTCCATCATTGCCAGCACCTATCTTGCTGCTGGCCAGCAATTTCTTCTTTGCTGGGTATGTGCCCAGATCTAGCCCGACCCGCTGTCGAGCTCTCTTTCATTTGATTTGATGGGACGTGCCGGATCCGGTCCTGACTTGAATTTTTTCTGCTGACTTGTAGTCGTAAAAAAAGCCAGAGAAACCAGAGGAAGCTCTGGAAAATTTTTGTGGGGCTAATTCTGAATGCTTTTAGCATGTTAAATAATAAAATACTGTACTAAAATATATCTTAGATTTTCAATTTTTTGGTGTGTTTCTGTATTTGGATAATTTTAAAGTGTGTTTGCAATCAAACGATTTAAATTTTTATTATTAAATTATTAAAATATTTTGAAGGTTAAACAGAGCAAGAGGTTGCACGGGGTTTTAAATTTTTAATTAAGTAAATTTTAAACATGCTAATATTTCGAATGTCACAATAAAATTTACAAAAGAGGAAACATTGCGTGACAAAATTAATATCTTTTCAAAAATTCCGTTTTTTTTAAGGCCCTATTAAAAAAATAATAATATTCGTTCATAATTAAAAAAAATTAATATCTAGTCTAGTCTGGGAGGGGCTTCAGCCCCCTTAGCTGTCCCAGTGGGTGCGCTAATGTAAATGTGTCAGAAAATTTCGTGCTTGTTGAGCAGAGCACTTGAGAACCTCTTTAAGAGATATGGACGTTGGCAGAAAGCAATATAAGGAGGGACAAGATTTTGAAACAGATGCGCCTGTGGTCTACCATAGGAAGATGCTGAAACTAGATCATGGAAATATTTTTTACCGTTTAAGAGTATAATCTCATTTTAAAAATCGCTAAGTCAATTCAGACTTAAGGCTGCTCTCAAATCCAACTTTCTGATACATTTCTGAAATCATTTTTTGTTCGGAAACGGAGAAAATTGGCAGGTGTTCACATTCAGAAACTATTTAATAGAATGGCACTTTCCATTTTTTCGTAAAGACAAAATATCTTTCAGAAAATACTGTTAAAGTTGACATTTTGAACCAAATTTCTGGGCTCGAAAAAGCAGAAAACCTGTCGTTAAGCGACAAAAATGCAACTTATTTACCAGGAAATATAAAACAACATTCGATTCCAAGTAGCTTTAATGGTCAAGTCTGCCAATTTATGCCTTTACGCTTAAAAATTGAGTCAAAGTTTTGCATTTGCTGAGCAGGGAATTTGAGAACAAACTTTTTTTTGAAAAGCTTACACTGAGTTTGCTATCCAAAATATATTTACTCCGGTTTCAATAATAAAAATTAATGGTTTTCGTATCCCCTGTTGCTGCATACTTGTTCTGTTGTACATAAATCGGATATCCTGTTAATTTAAAAAGGAAAACAAGTTGGAAATTGCTCGTCAAATGCGGCAAATGAGGTGCGTTCGTACTATAACTAGTTTTAGAAATATTTTTTGCACCGCATATTGTACTGAATGTATATTTTAGTGCACTTCATAAGTGCATATCAATTTCTTGCTGTTCAAAGGGCTGTAACATCATTAAAATGCACTTGAAATAATTTTTCCCATTGGCCGTAATGTAGCAGAAAACTTTTGACTGTCCCTGTCATTAAACTAGGCATCCGATTTTTATCAAATTGGAAATGAGTCGACAAAATTTTGCAACAACTATATATTTAAAATTTCAGACCATTCGGAAGGCTGTAACATCATTAAAATGCGCTTGCAATAATTTTTTCACATTGGCCGTAATGTAACGGAAAACTTTTGGCTGTCCCTGTAATTAAATTATACATCCGATTTCCATAAAATTTGAAATGACTCGATAAAATTTTGCAACAATTATGTATTTAAAATTTCAGACCCTTCGGTTGGGTATTTTTTGTTCTGTTACATGCGGACAGACGGACCGAACGACGACAAGTGCTACGTATTTATATAATTACGAACGCACCTAAAAAGGGAGGTTTTATTTATAGCATAAAAAATGTCTAATAATTATATAGAGGTATATGCATGAAAAATTTTCATATTACTACATATTATATGCATTAAGAGCGTGTGTGTGTTGGGGGGGGGGGGGGTGCTCATCACAAGCCTGTGCCCAAGACCTCCAAAAAAAAAGTCACTCTGGCAGTGGTTATATCATAACACTCCCCTCTTCCTCACATACACACGCCATCTAAACAAGTAAAATTTCTTCGAAACAGCTCTTTTTTTTTTTAGCAAGAGAATGCCGCACCAGTGGCTGAAAGGTTCTGCTCTCGAAGCTGGTAGACATGAGGTGCTGGGTTCGAACCCAATCGCGCCCATCGCCCTAACCGTTTCCGAGTTTTCGTGGTTTTCTTCGAAACCTTGGATTTCCAAGCGTAAATACGGGTTAGGTTCCCTTAGAAAGACCCCCATGAAGGGTACCCTCCCCCCTAGGGCCCATATCCCTCGTGTTGATAATTGGCCGTCATAAACACAACCAACCAACCTTTAACAAGAAAATACATATTAATACTTTAAAAATTATCCATTATAAGATATATGTGGCTTACTTCTAGAAAAGATAAAACCCCTCCCTCCCCTCCCCCCCTTCAAAATCAAATCGGAATCCACCCTTGATTTTTAATGATAACGAGTAGAACCACCCGCTTTGTTCATGGTAACCATGGGGGCTTTCCGGATAAAATAAATGAATATATATAGCGATCACAAAAACGGAGCTCTGTGCATTCGCGCCTATAAATCATAAAGGCAATCTGATGATCGGAGCGGTTTCAAGCTCACTCATGATTTTTATTTTTATTACTATTTTTAATAATAATACTTTGATTTCTAAACGAAAGAAGCAACGACCATAACACGGATAAAATATAAAATAATTTGTAATGCATGTTATACATTTCTATAAAATAAATTTATTTTAAACATTCCTTTAAATAAACAATTACTGGATGAAAGTTGTTGTAATTATGTAACATGTATTTTGCAAATTAAAATAAAAAGTCATTTAACATGAATAAGTTACTGAAAATGTTGAAATAAAAAATAACGTTTTCCTGACTCTAAACATCAATTTTTTAAGCAGTTATTATATTTGAATTTACAACATTTCGTGATTTATAATACATTTTTTTACGCTTTCAAATCTAAAATATACAGTGTAGCTTTTCGATTTTTTCACATACATTTTTTATCTATCGGTTTCCGTTTCATCACATTATACTTCAAAGAAACCAGACCATAGTAGAATAAAATCTGCCTCTACTTTCCTCGGAATGCTTTAAAAACGTGAGGAAGTGTGAAAATTTCCTCCCATCTTCATGAAAGTACGGACTCTTTTCAATCATTTTATACATCATCAATAAAAAATGTATCAAAAAATTGCGTAGTTTTTTTTTTTATCGATTACTCTTATCCATCTTAGTAATTTAATACAGAGAATAGATGAAAATTGTGAGCCATAAAATCTATTTTAAGCTGCACATGTGTATTAAATGAAAATAGAGCATATTATTATGATGCCAACCGATAAATTGAAAATTAGAAATAGTATAATAAATTGCTAAAAATATCTTTTAAATCGTCTGCCAATAAAATTAAAACGAGAATTAAAAAAGAATAAAATTGTGGAAAATGAAAAAGATATTGAAAAGCAGGTAAATTATTCTTTCTTTAAAAAAGGATTTTTAAAAATATATATAGAAAAGATAAATCTACCTTTTTATTTCCGTTTAGCGTCAAAGCTACATGACCCTATTTAATAGTCAATCTGATCTTATAATTAATGAATTGGGTCAAAAACAAAATTGCGCATTTGTCACAAAAATGATATTTAAAATCTTTAGTGGTATTCACGGCAACGCTTGAAAGAAGACCCAATTACGGAGGATTAATTAAAAAAAATATTTTTAAAGAAAAAGAAAACAACCACGTCAAACGTGACTAATGAAGTGCGTTCGTAATATATTTAGTTGTATAAATATTTTTTTCCACCGCACATTCTACTGAATGTATATTTTAGTGTACTTCATAAGTGCACACGAATTTCATTCTGTTCGAAAGGCCGTAACATCATTAAAATGCACTTGAAATAATTTTTTACTCATTGGCCGTCATGTAACGGGAAACTTTTGACTGCCCCTGTAATTAAACTACACATCCTATCTATCTATATTATAAAGGACAAACATATATGTGCGTAACGCATACGTCATTCTGCGGATGGCAACACTTTGAAATTTTAAATGAAATGTCGGTTTTGCAATTTTCGCAACTGCAAATTTTTAAATTTTTAAACACCGCACAGTTTCAATTTTTACACCGTAGTATAAGAGAAAAAAATGTACTTTTAAATGCTTTTTAATGTACTTTTAATTTGTTTGAAAGCTGTATCTCAATTTATTTTTGAGATATTAATTTTTTTATAGTTTTTAGTACCAATTTTGTAATTGTGGCAACTGAAGTACTCCATTTATATTGAAAAGTAAAGGGAAAATAGTCATGTTTTATTTATGTTTATTGATTATATTCTTATTGATGCCATTTTCACATTACAAATAAAAGTAACTTTTTCCTAATTTTTGAGAAGAATATGACGTCAGCCATTAGAAAAAAACACACATTCTTATTAATAAATCAAAAGATTGAGGAAGATATTTCAGTATTTTTCCATTACGCTGATACTGAGTTTCAGACGCTAGGTAAAATGATTCAGTGAGTAAAAATGATGTCATATTTAAAACAAAACGATCATTTTCTTTGATAAAACTAAATATTTCACCATTACTATGGCAACTAAAGGCAAATTTCTGAATGGTAAATTTTTGCGGGAACTGAGATTAGAACTTAAAGTTTGTGTGAATGTTCACATGAAAAGTTGTATCGGACAAAAGTGTCTTTAAGTTTGGAAATACATTCATTAATAATGTATTGCGCGTTAAAATACTTTTTAACTGTGAATTTGAGTGATGCGTATATAAATTTTGAGAATGTGAAAATAACGTACAGTTTAGATTTTATGAGGGAAACTTTTATGATGTGACAAAGCTGATTTTATTGATCTTTCATCCCATAAAAACAAACATAAGAGCCTCAATCGTTAACTTCAACATAATTACACATCTTGATTATGTATTCTAATACAGTTTAATTTTTCAATAATTTAAGCAGTTGAAGTTTGTGGAAATAATATTTTAGTAATTTTAGGTTAAAAACGTTATTTGTTTTAAGAGTCGGACAACCAATGCAAGATGAATTTTTTATTGTAATTATTTTTGTAGGTTTATTATAAATTCGATCTAACAGTTCCATTCTAAACATTTTAATTCGTCGAATTTCGACGGGTTCCAACTCGTTTTCATAAAATTTGAAATGACTCGACAAAATTTTACAACAATTATATATTTAAAATTTCAGACCATTCGGTTGGGTATGTTTTTTCTCTGTTATATGCGGACAGACAGACGGACCGGACGACGACTATAGGTGCTACGTATTTATATAATTACGAACGCAACTAAAATAGGAGAACGCTTTTTAATTGGCTTATGACAATATTGCCAACTCTTGCCACTCATCTGTCACTAGCCATAGATCATATAGAGGAACAGACGAAATCGGACAGTTTCAGCAAAATCTGTAACGATATCTTTATTAAAGAAATAATTTTTTTTTTCAAAACTTTTTAAAATCTTAAGAGTCATTCCATATAAGAATCACCCAAACTGTGATTAAATGGTAAACAGATTCATGTGATTTTTTTTTCCTCAGTGAGATGACCATTAGAAAGAAATAAATCCAGAATATTAATGCTGTGGGACCATTGATTTTGATTTGGTGGGGGGTTAAATGTCAGTGTCTCGCTTGAAAAATTCAAATTTTATGTTTTGCATAGTATTTCTCATAGTATGCATTGAAGTTATCCCACAAAACAAATTACATGGTTGTATTACGGCTGGCCCTTTGCTATTAAAGAATAAAAATTATGGGATATGTGTAATGCAGTGAGATAGATGGCTGCAAAAATTGAATTTTTTTCGAAATTTCACTATAGTTTTCACAGAACAGAAATCACCCACTCGTGGACAACCAACCTTGCGGTATAGGAGCTAAATGTCCACGAGGGGAAAAAAACCCATATCCCCCATCCCACGAAACCCCCAGACACCGGAGCGGGCCCAGAGGCCTCAACAGGATGGAAGACCCCTCTTTTTTGAAATTTCACTTAGGATGTAGTACAATCTTCTCACACCCAATGTTGCATAAGCTGGGCGAGCCCAAATTAAACAATGTTTTGAAACTTTGGATCTTTTTATGTATGTATATTACAGATCATCAATCAGTTATTGTGAAAACTACTTGTGAGTAGAAAGAATATGATTTATTTAAAGTTTAATAGAAATAGCTTAAAAGCTTGAAATCTTGAAGCCTGAAATTTAAAATTTGAAATTTAAAAAACTAATTCATCAAGGAGATTAGCGTTAAATCTTAAAAAGTCATAGAAGTTTTGATAAATCTTAATAAATTCTTAATACAACTAAATAAGTAATCCATTTAGGATAAAACAGATAATTAAATCAATGCAAGAATTTGAAAATTTGAATAATATTAAATTAGATGTTAAACTTGCTGAATTTAATTATGTTCCTGAGTGATGACCTGTTAAACAAATTTGAGATATAGATCATTGATTATTATTAATTTTAGAGTTCTAAATTCTAAAGTCTTTGTATTTCACAGTTCATAAAGTTTGTTTCACAATTTTGAATCATTATATTTTACAGATCTAAGGATTATATTTCATAGTTCGTAGGCATTATTTTGCAATCCAGAGCACTATAAATTTGAAGATTTAATTCACAGTTTGAGGATTTAGATCACAGTTTGAAGATTTAGTCATATATTTCACTATTTTGGATCAAAGATATTATATTTCTTTGTTCTCTGGCATTATTTTACTGAGCAAGGCACTACAGCTTTCTGTTTGAAGACATATTTTACAATTTGAACTATAGTTTTGACACATGTACCTCTTTGCATTGAAATTCTCCCATCATTTTTAACTGCTGTATGCTTCCCTAAGGTGAGATGAAACACAAAAAAATAGGCCCCATCATGGGCAGACTTTAATGCATTCCAAAACTGTATGCCAAATTTAAAAAAAAAAGTATTTTTGCCTATTTTAAGTGAGGTATACTAGACATGCATAGCTGCCAACTTGTACGGATTTTTGCTACCACTAAAATTTAACAGAAAGTTTTGCCTAATTCAATCGGTGAATTGCTGTGAATGTTGATGATTAAATAAGGCAGAAATTTCTGTTAAATTTTAATGGTATCAAAAATCCGTACAAGTTGGCAGCTATGGACATGCATTAAAGTCAGAAGCCTGTACAATAATAATAGAAATGTAGAATAACTATTCAGCTTTAAAAATCACCAAACAGAATTATGGGCATTGAAGCAGTTTTCATGGGGTAATGGAAATCGCATTGTAATATAATTAGGAAATACGCTTCCCACGACCATAGCCTTCAATGATTGCCAAGAATAAAAATACTTACAATTATTTCCGAAATGCATATATTTTTTATTCTAACATTAATTTCCGCATGCATAACAGTAAATACTTTTAATATGTTTTTGTTGGTTATGTTTTTGCAGTGAAGATGTTTTAATAATGTGAAAAGAATATTGTAAACCAGATGATCATAAGCTACTTCAGTTTTGTTGTATACTGTCAGTTTTAAAGTAACACTGTTTCTAAAAATTATTTTAAATATGGATGAATATTCCTTATTCAAGTTATCAAATAACTGTGATTGTGGGCCATATGCTGCTACAAGATCAAGTGGATTATTTTCAGTTTCTGAACTGAGTAGGCCTAACGATTTGGCATGGTACTGGAAAAAAATAAAAACAAATGTACCTCCAAAAACTCATAGAAAATCGTAGTAAAACTACCCTAGAGCTTGAGGATATGATATGTGCTAAGCACAGATACAAATTTGGAACATTCTGGACAGCACCTCGCTATCGCCAACATCCTAATCATAAAATCAAGGGTAAGAAAAGGCATGGTGATTTGAAACCTTGTACATTTCTGAAATATAAAGTACTGTGCTCAGAATTTGGTTCGTTCACAATTTGAGGAGTATTATGCAGGATTCAAAGAACGGAATGTACTGAAATAGTCTGTGAGAGAAATAACTGGACCATATTTACTTCTTATAGTCCAAGAGCCGACAGCAAAAGAACCTATGATATCAAGCACAAGAAAAAAAAACTTTCTTTCATGGAAGAGTAGAAGTAAGGAAATATAATGATCATGTCTGCCGGAAGTGAAGTGGTGCATAAGCCAAAAATTAATACCACCAGTGGTTGACTCGTAGGTTTATCATTGTGTTTGTCCTGTAAACAAAGGTATGAAAACATGGAGGACTGGGAGCAGTAAAACACAATGATAAACCTACAAGTCAACCACTGGTGGTATTAATTTTTGGCTTATGCACCACTTCACTTCCGGCAGGCATGTATCATTAGATTCCCCTACTTCTACTCTTCCATAAAATAAAGGTTTTTTCTTGTGCTTGATAACATAGGTTTTTGTGCTGACTATTAACTGTCTCCCAGTTTTTACAGCATATTCAGTACAGTTAAAAATTTTCATTGTTGCTGCCCTGCTGTATTTTCTTGGATCAACAAGGGATAATATGGTCATTTTCCCTTTACTGGAATAGGTCTGATTATATGCTTCTACCAAATCCTTCAGCGTCTATTTCCTTATTGTCGCATTCAAATTCCCTGCTTGTAACAATATGTCTGAAATCATCTTCTTTATCAGGATCAAAGACTTTACAGAGTTTTCTTTTATAAGAATCTATTGTTTCAGTATATTTCCTTTTCATATACGTCTTATGGCTTTCATTTAGGTCATTAACAGCAGTTTTTAACTGACTTTTTACTGGACTTACATCAGGTGCAGACTGAGAAAGAAATGCATTTACATCATCTTTTGAAAATGAACTTTCTGATTCTCGGAAACTTCCTTCCAACACGAAATCCTCATCATTATTTTCTTCATCTGAGTTATTTCTTTCACAGGCTGTTTCAGTATATTCCGTTCTGTGAATCCTGCATAATATTCCTCCAATTCTGAACGAACCAAATTCTGAGCACAGTGCTTTATAATTTCAGAAATGTACAAGGTCTCAAATCACCATGCCCTTTCTAACCCTTGATTTTATGATTAGGATGTTGGGAATAGCGAGGTGGTGCCCAAAATGTTCCAAATTTGTATCTGTGCTTTGCATAAATCATATCAAGCTCTAATGTAGTTCCACTTCGATTTTCTATGAGATCTTTTTCAGAAATATTTTCTGGAGGAACATTTGTTTTGTTTTTTTCAGTACCATGCCAAATCGTTAACCTAATCAGTTCAGAAACTGGAAATAAACCACCTGATCTTGTAGCAGCATATTTCATGCAGGAAACAACATTGTCAGCGATATGAAATCAAGACACCGGAATTCGTGAGTCGAATCGATGAAAATCCTACGAAGAAGATGAGCGCACTCGCTAGGGATATGCAAGTTGATGAGGCCACAATCTGATGTGCGATTAAGGAGGACTATCGTTTGAGGTTGTACGTAATGAGGAGAGTACAGTTCTTGCTCAAGAGAACCAGGGATAACCGCCTGGCCAGAAACACGCGCCTCCTTTACAAGCTGAAACATCGAGAGGAGCCAGGAATGCTCTTGTTTCTTTCCAATGAGAAAAAAATTGCCCAGGTCAAGAAAGTGAACCGCAAAAACATCAGTGATGGTGTAAAATCCCCGAAGAAGTTCTGACAGACATCGGCAGAAAATTTTCAGCCTCACTGATGATTCTAGGGAGGGGGGGGGGGAGGTCATGACTAGTGAGATGCGAAGACGATCTCATGCCTCCACATTTCTTTCTTCAAGATGCCAGAGTCAACGCCGTTGCTTATACCGAGGTGTTAAAGCAGTAAATTACTTCTGTAACAAGTGAGAGGCCAAAAGTTTTTTAAGGATGTTCTCAAATCCAAAAGGTCAACTTTCTGACATAAGTTTCAATTTATTTTTGTTCGAAAATGCATGAAACTAGCTGGTGTTGTTGTTAAAAAACTATTTAATTGAGCTGTTTTTTCCATTTTTTTTTTTGCAAGCGCAATAGATCTTTCAGAAAATAATATCAAAGTAGGCGTTTGAACCGAATTTCCGCGCGAAGGAAGAAAGAGCAATGAAGAGCGGGCGAAAAATGTGTTTGTCACGTGATCCAAATCGCTTATAACTCAATAGGTAATTGATTGATCAAAAAATGGAAAAAACAGTTCAATTCCAAATCGCTTCCATGGCCAGGCTTTTCAATTTTATATCTTTCCGTTAAAAAATTAATTGGTAAATGTGTCAAAACGTTTTGCGCTTGTTGAGCAGAGCAGTTAAGAGCAGCCTTAACAAGACTCTGCACTATCCCATACAGCCCATACAAACCAAAAAATGAATAAGCAAAGCATTTATGACCATGTCTCCTCAACTTGTTGCTCCCCACGCCCAGCTATAACCAGATATTAACCGAATGGCCTATTACGTATGTTGCGTAGTTGAGAGAAACTCCAATAGTCATGTACCCAACAATGTTGACAAGACAGCCGCTGTGTATGCAGTGACAAATGTTCCCAACACTCATCTGATCATTACCTGCAATCAGTTTTGACAGCCTGTAGAGGCAGTTATTGCGAGTGGCAGTAGTTTCAATAAATGATGTCATCCAGTACGTATGTGGTTACCTGTACAGGACGTTAATAAAAAAAAAAAATCTCTATCTCTTGAGTATATTCCTATTTGAAAGCAGGCGTTGATTTGGTCTCAAAAAAACCTGCCGCATCCTGTATTATCTAGTTTTTGCATATACCGGGTGCCCCAAAAATGACTGATGGATTTTAAAATTCAGTAACTTGCAAATGGTGACAGAAGTTGGGCAGAATCTGATTACAAAGTAATGAAATTACAGATTAAAATACATTATAATCTCCTCACAATGCAATTGATTAACATGTTATGCATTGCAAAGTAATTTCAATTACACTTTTGAGATATATAATCAGATTATCGTGTAATAGATTACAAATCAATTCTTATTTTATTTTTAAAAATTTAATTAGATTAATTTGTAATGGATTACAAGATTATTCAGATTACATTTTTAATTGTATAATTCAATTAACCTGTAATCGATTACAAGATGATTCAGATTCGATTTTTAATTATATAATCCAATTAACCTGTAATCTATTTACAAGATGATTCTGATTACTTTTTCAATTATAGAATCCAGTTAACTTGTAATGGATTATAGGTCAATTCTAATTACATCTTTAAAAATATAATTTAAATTAAATTCAAATGTATTGCAAGTTAATGTCAATTACGCTCGTTCAGAAACCAATTTGGTTAACGTGTAATGTAATACAACTTAATCTAAATAGCATTCTATGAAATGTATTTAAATTAAATTGCAATCAATTACGATCTAATACTAATTGCATTTTTAAAATATAATTTAGATTAAATTCTAATGTATTACAAATTAAGGTCGATTACGTTTGTTCAGAATACAATTTGGTTAACGTGTAATGTAATATAACTAAATCTAAATTACATCCTATGAAATGTATTTAAATTAAATTGCAATCAATTATGAGATAATTCGAATTGCATTTTTAAAATTGATATGAAAATTACTTGCAATTCATTGCAAGTTAATCCCAGGTACGTTTATAAGAATGTAACTAATTATGTCAGTAAATATTAATTTATAATGTGATAAATGCATAATTGAATTTTTTAAATAGAATTGCATATTTACTAATTATCTAGTTATTTTTACGTAATTACTTGTTTTCTAGAAATATGCTTTTTTACTTTTTCAATTCAGACCCGAAAAGCGCGCTACACAGAGTCTGATGCACTGATTTTAACTTGCTCGTTATTGTGCATATATCTTAATTTTACAAAACAGTAAGTTTTTTTTTATTATTATTAATATTTTTATACCCATAAAAAGTCAATATATAAGGTTTAAATTATTGTGAAATGTAAAAAACTTTATCGCTCTCGGAGGACAATTTCACGTTATTTTTAACCTATAGATTTTAAATATCTCTGTGGTATAAGTAATTATGTATAATGTATTTTAAAAATTGTAGATAATCTGACGATTGAGAGTGCAATGCTGAAAATGGAGGAACTCAAATTTAACCATCCATGTTTTCATTTAACCATCCATGTTATTCCATTTTGGTTCTGAGACTGTTCGTTTTGTTTAGGTCACAGGGCTTCGATCCCGACATTTCGGTCCCAGTGTCATTTCATTTCCTAGTAATTTCGGTCCAACAAAGTGACATAATTTTACAGAAAGCATTGATTATCTTTTTTTAACCAAAACCATATGAATTTTATACCGCGCGAATATAAGGGCCCGATATCCACAAACACATATAACTCAAATCTAAATTTTCGACACAAGTTGCATATGATAAAGTAGCAGTTTTAAAGGGGGGGGGGGGAGGTCTATAGATTTTTTATAAAAGCCCTCCCATATTTTTGTACGTCAATATTATAAGGGTTGACAAATTAAAATAATTATAACTCAAGCTATAATTATCCTAAAACACTTATACTTTGTATGAAGCGTAATCTTTATAATGGGAGGAGGGACACTGTCGGTGTTTTTAACACAAGCCACCAACTTTCACTATAGCACAAATATAAGGGCCAGTTAAACATAAACACATATAAGTCGGATACAAATTGTCACAGAACATACAAATTTCATATAATAAAGGCAATTATTTTTAAGGGGGAGAGGAAGTCTTTTTTCGGTCCTGTTTGCAACTGAGAATAATCTGTTCTTGAAATTGATTCCATTTTTATAGTTGTAAAAACAAAACAAAAAATTCTATATTTAAAATACAAATTCATCGAATTTGAGTTTACTTTTTTATGAATTAGTTTCATGGAAAATTAATTTTTCATCAGAACAATGCATTAGCATATTAATTGAAATTCGATAAATTTGAATTTTAAGTATTAAACTTTAAACCGACAATGAACATTAAACTGAGAAATAATAATAATAATGATAATGTCTCCTCTTTCTAAAGATTACGTTTACCTTACAAAATATGAGTGATCTGCATTAATTACAGCTCCATTTATAACTGTTTTGTGTTGTCAGCACCTTATACACTAAAATATGGAGGAACTTCTATAGAAAACAAACCCCCTCTTAAAACGATTAAGATTACATAAAAATTTGTGCGAGATGGGATGTGACAATTTGAATTCGAATTATACGTATTTGTCGTTATCGAGACCTTATATTCGCGCTATACTAAAATGTAGAAAGCTGGGGTTAAAAACGCCCACAATGTTCCCCCTTTATAAAAATTAAGTTTACCTTACAAAATATGAGTATTCCACAATATTAACAGTTCGAGTTATAACTGTTTTAAGTTCTCAGCCATTTGCATTTATAACATTCTAAAATATGGTGGGCTTCTATAAAAAAATAACAGACCCCCTACCCTTTAAAATCATTTCCTTTACCCCACCGAGTTTGTCTAAGTTACGACAATTTATATCAGAGTCACAAGAGCGTTTGGTTATCAGGCCCTTATATTTGCGCTATACTAAAATTTACTGACCACCGGTAAAAAAATGCCCCCCCCCCCCTTCATATAGATTCTTTTACCAGGAAATATGTGTGTCCTACGATATTTACAGTTTGAGTTATAAGTATTTTAAGTTACCAGTCCCTTTTATTTATAATACACTAAAATATTTGGAGGAGGGGGAGCTTCAGTAAAAGATTGATAGATTATCCTAGTTTGAAAATTCTCCGTTAGCATTAAAATAATAACTCTAATGTATAACATCAAATATCATCCTCATTATAATGTCATTGTAACTGAAATTCCTTAATTCTCATCAAAGTACAGTCTCAAGTACAGTTGGAATAAAATCTAATTAGAAATTTTACTTTTTCCATTACACGTAATATTAACTAAAATTTCTTAGTTACCATTACAACAACGTAATGATAATTATAATCATCTCAAGTACATTTGAAATCAAATCAATAATCTAAATTTTCAATTCACATTACACGTAATTGTAACTAAAATTTTACGGTTACAGCATTACCGCACCGTAATGAAAATCATAACCTTCTGTATTACAATTACAATAATATTTTAAAAAAAAGATTTGCCATTGAAATTACACGTAATTGTAATTATAAGTTCTCAATTATAAAAACAATTATACAATGATAATCATAGCATTTATAGTTAGGATTACAATCCTAATTGAATTTCAAATTCAGATTAAAATTACACGTAATTGTAATTATAATTTTCTCATTTATAATTACAATTATATATAATGATAATCATAGCATTTATAGTTACGATTACAATGCTAATTGAATTTCAAATTCAGATTAAAATTACACTTAATCGTAATTATAGTTTCCTCAATTATAATTACAATTATATAACGATAATAATATAATTTATAGTTACGATTACAATGGTAATTGAAATTTAAATTCAGATTATAATTACACATAATCTTGATTATATTTTTCTCAATTATAATTACAATTATATAATGATAATCATAGCATTTATAGTTACGATTACAATGCTAATCGAACCTCAAATTCAGATTATAATTAATATGTAATTGAAATTATAATCCCTTACATGCCATTACATTGTAATGAGATTACAAATTAATCAAATTGCGAATTTGCCCAACTCTGTGACAGACATTAAAAAAATTCTTGCAAGAGTGTTATGTAAGATGTCAGGAGTTTTTAAGCTGAGATTCGCAGTTTTAGTAATAAATAGCATAGATAGATGGCGCTGAAAGCAATAACCGCTAAATTCAGGCTCGAATTTTCGGCCTTTCTTCTTCCATGCGGAAAAAGGAAATTAAAATGTATTGAATGGATCCCGAAATACCAAAAATCGGGTCTGGACTGAGCGCCTATTGCTCTCAGCTCCATCTATTGTTTGTAATTCGAACTAAAATCAAGAATCACAGTACAAAAATTCCTGCCATCATACATAAGCCTCCTGCAAGAATTTTTTAAATATCTGTCACCGTTTAGAAGTTATTGATTTTTAAAATCCATCAGTAATTTTTCGGACACCCGGTATATAAAGGATCGTGTTAAAAATGTTTAAACAAGAACCTGGATATAACAATCATTTCAAATTCACAAAATTGACGAGATTTTTCTCAAATATAAAAAGCTGTTCACAATTTCACAAAAACAAGACGCTATGCAAAAAGTCTGGACAGACCCCTGATTACATAAAACAATTTACGAACGTTAAAGATTTTCATTGGTTATCACATTATATAATGCTTGCATGTATCATGTTATGCTGACACTTCTAATCGGGGGTTTCAACGCAACTAAAACAATTCTTCTCCTAGAAAATTTTCGCACTTTCTGTTATTGACATGTAAATATTGGATTACATTTATTGAATTTCGTGTCTATTAGATTAAGTTCGTGGTTTTAATATTCTTCTATACGCTAGTTGTCTTACAACTGGAGAAGTGAATTATGGAGTTATGTCTAGAATCTTTTACTACCGGCTTCGTTTCGGTTTAATCGTTTCAAATTTCCTGTCAATTTTCAGCAAAGTATTACTTGCAGAAAACTTTATAAAAGGTAATTCTAGTAAGTGATGGAATAATAAATGTAAAGACTAGATCGGTAAAATATGGAGTTTGATTTGATTTATGCTGATATTTTAAGCAGATTCGATATTTATTGAATTAGAGGTGATCTAAGGGGATTTTCTGTTGCGTTTATCAAAATAGAATGAAACAGTTTTTCAATAAATTTTGCTTTTGCTTTTTTCGGTGTGTGTAACTCTATATCGATTTACCTTAGATAAATCGATATAGAGTTACAGAGATTTAGATTTACATCGGAATTTAATCGATATAAAGCATAACCTTTTGAAAATTAATGACAAAACTATTTTGTCTACATAATCTTAAATCCTAGCTTATTTTAAACTCTTTTGTAATTTACATTGCCTGCGTATCTCTAGCAGCTAAAATAGTAAAGCGTGTTTCAATCTTTTTGGAATAGCCCTGTATTCTACTTCAAAAAGCAGGAAATGTATGTAAAAAACACAGATATTTCTCGTACGATTTGCATGTTTTCTCTGTAAAATCACAAAATATTTCTGTCAAAATAAGTTTATTTCTCTAAATATAACAGTATTTGACTCTTCAAAAACCAGAAACTTCGACAAAAAATTACATTCTTCTTGTAAGATTTACATGTTTTCTTCTTAAAATCAAAAAATATTTATGTTAAAATAACAGTTTATCTCTGTAAATATAACAGTATTTAACTGTTTAAAAAAGCAAATTTCTAAAAGATTACAGATAATTTCTGTAAAATAAACGTTTTTCACTGGCTTCCTGAATGACAGTTTTTTTCCGTTAATTTCACAAATTTTGTTTTGCAGTGTAGAATTTGTGCCACATAGCAATATGGAGGCAAGCGCAAAATCAGTTCTTATGGGAACAAAGATTTAAAAATATTTTTTACAATTTATGTTTAAAGATCATTTGCGTATGTGTGTTGTGTGTTTTGATAAACGTTTGAATGATATTTTATTTGTGTTCTTTGGAGAGATAACTGCAATGTAAAAAAAAAAAAAAAAAAAAAAAAAAAGGGAAAAAAAAGAAAATGTTTCAGAATCTAAAAAAATATTATAACCACGAATGAAAAGATGCAACAACCACTTCCGAATTAGGGGAGAGTAGCCGAATTTGGACCACTTCACTTATTTTCAGGTGTAACTCACTTAATTTTTGGAATATCTGCAAAATATCACTACACGGGGTAAATCTATTCATCTAATAACTAAACAAATCTTTAGATCAATTTCTTTTTGAAAATCTTAAATTTTATTTTAATTTGAAAAATTTGTCAAAAGTAGTCCAAATTCAGCAACTGGTCGCCTAAGTTGGACCCCCAGTCTCCTAAATTGGACCAAACAATATCAGGTTGTTTTAATGACTAGCGAATATAACTAATTTTATTAAAAGCAAAGTTTGCTATTAATGAAACACCGACGACAAAATTTTTAAAAAATTTTTTTTATTTTTTTTTTCAAGGTTTACTTTATATGGCGAAGATGTTAACACAACTGTTTTTTGGCTCTTTCTGTACTTTGATTTAAATGAATTTAGCAAGGGAGATAGAATTTCTAATGATTTTCCCCTTTTTTTTGGGGGGGGGGGAGGAAGATTTGCAGCTGCAACTTTCTTGCAGGTTAATTTCTTCACAACTTACGCTCTTCTTTTCGTTTCTTATGCCTTTAACAGCTTTTGCGGTTACGGGTGTTTTTCTTCCCAACAGCTTGTCTGTGTCCTTTTCAACATTTTCAACATTATATTAAAAAAATGTTTTAAAAATATGCTCTATTGAAAAAAATATACTACGATTAATCAAACGCAAACATATGTTCAAACAGTATTGATTTCAAGTGCCCCCACCCCCAACTCCCGGGCCTTGAAATAGCCACTCCCACCGGCAAGTTTGTGATTTTACGCGTTTTTATGGCAGAAAAGCATGATTCCACCCTCCAGAACTGTAAAAAATTTGCCCCCCGCCCCCCCCCCCCCCCCTCACGGAATCGCAAATATCCTCGGGGAAAATGTTTGAATTCAACTCTGTAAATCTAATGCGCCGTAGGAATAAAGAATTCAAAGAAAATAAATACAAATACATACAAGATAAAACAAATTGTAAACAAAATTTGTTGCATAAACATGTAAACATATTTTTATGTTTATATAGGCCTAAACTGTATAAAGAAATTGATCCGGATATACAAAAAAATATATTCAAAGCTTGCATGGAGATAGTAATCCATTATAAAATATTAAAAAATAAAAAGATAGTTTAGAAAGCGTACAGCTCTCGAAATTCGTTACTTACTTTTCAAATTAATGATGGCATATTTGGGCCAATTTAAGCAACTTAAATTGGCCCAATTTAGGCAACTGCACCATTTTTTAAAACACATAATCTCAAGACTAAGAACAAAAACAAAATCAAACAAATCCGCGTGAAAAATATGCGCAATAAACAGATGAATTCAGATATGTATATGGAAACATAACAACTTACTTTAGTTTTAAAGTATTTACTTACGTTTAGTAGGAAAAAATTAGATCAAAATAGCTAAATTTAGATTTTTTAAAATTGTCTGAAAACAGCACGTGGTAGGCGGGTGCTTCTTCAAATCATAAATGACATCATTCTGGTGAGTAGGATTTCAGCGGTAGATGGCGTCTCTTCCTGTAATTAACGGCAGAATGGCAACGGTCCAATTAAAGCGCTGGTCCAAATACGGCTACTCTCCCCTACCTACGATTCCGAAAAGCGTCCTTTGTTTTTAGACACCTGAGAAACCAATATATTTTTTAGATTTAATGAAGCGTTTATAAAAAATCGATCAAGTGCGTGTATTACTCGTATACAGAGGGTTCTGTACAATAAATACATTAATTAGTAACTGCAATATTATAAAAAATCGTTCCTAAAAGAATAATAAGACTTTATAAAAAACTATAGGGCGCAGGTTTGGGTATAGCTATCTGTACTATAAAAGTACAGATGAATATACCATAAACGTTAAGAGAGATATGAAGCCTAAATAGTATATTACTGTCTCTGTACTAGAGTACCGTAAAAAGTTTAGTACTGATTTCTCTAACCAACAGAATCGAGTGAAGTACATATGGGAGAGTAAAAAAAAGTTGGTTAAACATCACCATATTCTGGACCGGGTGTTTTAGACATTTTCAAAAATGGCCGACACCGATTTTATTTTATATATATTTCTGCTTGTGTGACAGTCATACTCATTATTTAGGTATCTAAATATATGTTTTTAGGGGCAATGAATCGATTAAGATGATTTGTGAAGTTGCCTTACTGCTAGTTATTAAAGAAAATCAGTTATTTTGGATTTTAAATAAAAATATGAACGAAAGTAGAATGTAAAATTTTATTTGGAAAATGATATTTACACTACAAAATATATTTATATTTGCCCAATATTTTTATAGACACAGAAGTAAACTCTGTTGTGGAAAACTGAGTGTAAAACTAACATACTTTTCCCCCCAGTCTATCTTTTACATTGTTGACCATATTTGCAATAGTACATGGATGCTAAATATTGAAATTTACATTTACACCTACTAGTAGCACATGCTGTAAACTGCACTGTGTTAATAGTTCAGAAGGCATTTTGTTAAGTCACAGATCAGGCTTTAGCACACCATTTGCATCTTTGTACTATCCATAATCTGTCAGCTGCAGGCTTGCATCGAAAAAATAGCTTTGTGATAAGTTTAAGCATTCCCGTAAAACAAAAAAGCATCTTCGGATATGTCTACTTATTGAAAAAGATGAGGGTGGTAGCTCTGATATGTGTTTCTGCTTGTGTAATGAATAATGAAGTTCATCATGTGTCTTACTTTTTGATGATGCATGTAAAACTTGAACAAGATATTCCTCCGCTTTTCCAAGTGTTTCTTTAGACAGAGTATTATCTTCTGCAAATGGAAGTAGTAAAGTTTCTGGTGATTCTTTTACTTCAGATGGTTTTGTTCCAATCTTACTTATGACATCACACCCTGTAAGTATGGTGGGTCTTAATTTAAATGTTGCAAAGCGCAGTTCCCAGTTCTCTCCCAAGTGTATGTAGAGGCACATAGCACATTTTATCACCCACTCCCACTTTGATCCGCAATTCTTGCAATCAATTACTGAATAGTTTATATATATATCGAAGGAGGAAAACAACGACATCAGTGTCATTTGATAGCACTATAAGGCATGTTAAGCCCGATTGGACAGCACGGAACAGATGGATTATAATTTTACTATCTGCTTCTTTAACAAAGGTTCGAAAGTCTGAACAAGTTTGAACTTCTTTGTTCATTACTATTAATGCATCCCTGCTGTCATTGTCTCCTGTGATGGTTCCACTTAGCACTGAAGTGAAGTTAGTCATTTTTACCTTTTCAATGAAACTAGTAGCAGCAGCCAATTGGAGCATCTCTTTGTTTTTACCTGAAGACCAGAATCTGTCCATCTGTATAGGAATAAGTTTCCTGTTTGATTTCAATCAGTTCGATTGGATCAGCATTTCTCCGTCTTTCTCTTTCACCTTCTTTAAGTGACTGCTCAAGGTAACTGTCAAACACAAAGTCTACTCCTTTCATTCTCTTATAGTTATTTGTATTAGTCCAAAATTGGTCAAATATATTTTTAAAAGTTAGCATATCCTTAGTTCTGAGTTGTCGAATTTGTGACATAAAATCAACTATGACTGCAGTATCCATGACATCATGCTGTTGAAAACAGTATTGCGTCTAATCAATTTTCTTCTCTAGTTCAGCCAATAGTACATGATTTACAGGATTACATGAGTAGCCACTACTATCTAACAACATACTAGGCAACAGATCAAATTGCAAAATATTTTTCGTAGTTTCTCCTCTTGCTATGTGAATACTTTTATTAACTGTAGCAATACTATTTTTTGAGAAGCTAGTGTTGTCTTTGATTTCACAGCTGGAACTATTGTTTTCTTCTCCAATAGTGGGAGTTTTACCTTTGTGATAACGTTAGAAAGTTTTGAAGTTTTATTTACAAAACGGTCATTTCTAAATTGTTCATATTCATCTTGTCTATGCTCTTTCACTTTCAACAGACGGAGAGCATCTTCTCTAGGTACACATTTGTTGTTGATAAAATTATGAAGCTATGTTTGGCTAGATGTTTCCTGTGGATTGCCTCTAGTATTCATAAATTCACAGAGTACATTAACGCATATGAACCAGTGGTGTAGTCCTGGATAAAAAAGTGGGGGGACGCTCACAGTTTCGAACATTAGGGTCTGTATCACTATAGGCAAACTTTATTTTGAATCTTGCTTTTTATTTTCAATTGCAGAGAAAAATAAATGGAAATTTAAGTTAAAAAATTATAAATTTAAATTAATTTAATTAAAGTTTCTATATCTGTTGGACATTAAAAAGCTTGCTATAGAATTCAAAAATTTAAAACCTTATGTCATGACTGAAATGTTTTTGTATTAGAAGCCGTTTTTCAGTAGCAATAATTCAAGCAATGAAAATTTTATAAGAATTTGTTTTGCATTATTTATTTTGGAAATATAGTTATAAAATAACTGCTTTCTATTGAGAATATTGAAAATTATTGCCTTTTTACTTTATGGTCAGATAAAGAGTAAGGAATTTATTGTAATTAAGGCAAGGAAAAATAAGACTTTAAAATTTTGGTATATCTTTTCGTTTTCCCCTCCCTCCTAAAAATCAATTTTTAGAAAAACGTCCACTTAGTCCTTTTATGGTGACTTAAGAAAAAAAAATACTAATGTGGAAAAAATCACCGTAAAACGCTAAAAATCGTGAGGACAAAATTTACTATAGTGGGATAAAGCATTCTAACAGAACTTTTACCAATGCAAAGGAAATGCGGAAAAACGTAAAACTCATTGAAAATCGGATTAAAAATCACTAAAAATTCAAAAATTAAAGAGGATAAAATTTTCTATATTAAACTACCAGAAGATTGAAACTGAGTGACAAAAAATCGCCGCAAAACACAAAAAACCTGAAAAATTATATAAAAAATTAGCAAAAAAATTAAAAAATCATGATACGAATTCCAAATAAAATCCCTGCCGGCCCGGCCTACAGGCAGAGGTAGATTTCGAAGTCAAATATACTAATTTCACAAACAAAAACTAAACCATGATTAGAGATAAATCCACTTTAACAATTTTATCTGGCCGCTTTTGACGAGTTTTTATTTCATTTTTATATAATAGCTGGTTTTATCAGAATCATGTTAGGGCGGTATTCAAAAAAATACTTTTCCATGCTCAACAACTCGAAATTTTCTGGCATAATTCCAGATTCATTTTTAATTAAAAAAATATGTAACTTGCTGACGTGATTTTTGAAGAGATTTATAAGCGACCTGTGTTTTTATTTTTTGTTCAATTAATTAAAACTTGATATATAAACAATTATTTTCTCAGAAGGACAACACAATCGCTTCGGGAAATTCCGTTCAAAATGCATACTTTGATATCATTTTTTTGAAATATATTCTGCCTCTATCAAAAAATCGATCATTACGGTACATTATATAGTTTCTGAATAAGCGAATCTACCAATTAAATGCGTTTGAGAGCAAAAATGAATTTAAAAATGAGTCAGAAAATAAGCAGTTTGGATTTGTGTGCATCCTTAATACAATGATTTTTCCAACACAATCCGCTTCGGTAAATTCGGTTCAAAATGCCCTTTTTAACAGCATTTTTTTAAAACATATTCTGCCTCTATTAAAAAATCGACCATTACGGTACATTATATAGTTTCTGATTAAGAAAACGTACCAATAGCGAAATGACAAAATTTATTACATTAGGGTTGAGAGTTCGAAACCGATTTCCTTTTTCGAATATCATAAAATTGAAACAAAACGCAAAAAAAAGCTGAAATTCGCATAAAAATTCGCCAAAAATAAATCGCTGTACAAATTCTGTATAAAATTTATTGAAAAAGCTGAAAAGAGGACAAAATTTACCACTACTTGGCTAAAAAATTGAAACGGAATTCCTTTCATCAATGTGAAAAAAAATCACAGTCAAAGGTAAAAGGCTAAAAATCGCAAAAAAAATAAAAAAATTATTTTAAAAAAATCCGAAGTGCATAATTTTAGACAAAATGGTACCTCGCCTCTATCTCATAGCTGTTACAGTGGTCTTTTCAGCACATAGACCACACAGACCAAACTCTATTTTTAGGGTTCCGTATTTAAAAAGTAAAAACGGAACCATTATAAGATCACTCCTGTGTCTGTCCGTCCGTCTGTCTGTCTGTCACAGACATTTTACTCGTAAACTATGGAACATGGAAAGTTCAAATTTGGGAAAGTAATAAAGACCATTGACCCACATATTTTCAGATTAATAAACATTCATAACTATATTTAGTAAAAAAGTAGAGGGGCTAATTATGCTACTTGAATTAAAAAAAAAATATATTTTCCTGTGAAAGCTTTTGTAACGCTGAATACAAAAATACATTCCTTTTAATTTTAGGTATTATATTTTCAAAGATATTGTTGAAAATGTAGCGCAAAAATATGTCCCCCCCCCCCCCCATCTAATTGTGAATCTACTGAAACTAAAATTATGAAAAAAATAGAGGTAGTAGACGTTAATATAAACCTTCCCTAAAAATTATAGCAATTACCCTAGCCTAGGTCACATAGTTTTTGAGTAATTAACATTTTTCTGTTATACACAAATTTCGATTTACGGACATTCAGAAAAATTGTTGAGCATCGCTGAATATATCGCTGAATGCAGAAGAATAAAAGCATTGTTGATGAGGATTTTCGAAAAAAATCATAATTAGCCGAGATATTAACCCTTAAAGGTACGGTCAGTTTGGACATACACAAGAACAGGGGCAGCGTACTCTATGCCTAGTTAACAACTCTTAATGATATATATGTGTAATGTAATGTCCAGTAACAGTATAAAAGCAATAAACGTCAAATTGTTAAAAACATACTAATTTAAGGGGTCTCGGGACTCTAAAAAGTGGAAAAAATGTAAAAAAGACCATTTTCAACATTTAATGTCTTAAAATGTATATGATTTTAAAACACAATTTTTATTCGGATGAAAGATATAAGTATGTTCTTTCGTTTCATGTATTTAAAAAATTGCAAGATACAGAATTAGTATTTATAGGGGGCTCGAAACTGTTAGACATTTGTCGAACAAAAAATTGGCATAACAGTTTACGCGCAGGATTACAAAATAAATATTGCAACTAGAATGACAATTTTGGTGCTTACTTATACTTCAGATTGTAATAATTTCCCTGAACTTAAATAAATTTGTATTTAAAGCATTTTTATATTTTTAATGCAATGTTGCATTTAGCTAATACAAAATTTTGAAAATTTCAACAGTAAAATCACCTAAAAAAAATATTTTTTTGAACAATAAAAAGGAAATTTTAGGTTCAGTTTATACAGACCAACACGAAATGTATGTTTTGAAAATTTCATGAAAAAATATTCAGAAGTTTTTGATGCATTCTGCGCGTTATGCCCAAAAAACGCCATTTGGAAATTAATGACTTTAAGATTTCGGAAACGCCGCTTCAGCTATTGAGCGGGTATAATTCTAAAAGCCAAAACTTCTGTTCTAATGGGGATTTCAAGGAAACAATTATATCAAAATATTCAGAAAAGATAGGAGTTTAACATCTAAAAATATTTTAATTTCTTAAATTTTGAAGCTTTAAGAGTCCTGCGACATTTCTTGAGAATCCTTTCCGGCAAGGAGTAATTCTATTTATAAACCTTTGAAATAATGAACTGACACCAGAATTTATAAACGAATTTATTAGAAAATGCGAACTTGCTTATTTTCACGTACATGATAAAAGGAAAATTTTAATTAAATATACTTGGTGCCGTTTGTCTGTTTTGGAATTAAAATTAGGTGTCCGTTTTTTAAGGGCATCGCCCTCGAAAGATTTAATTAGAATGAATCGCATAAATACTGCGGGATTCGTGATAGTTTGCATTGATTGTATCTCTCAATACGCCTCGAGTGACTTTAAAAGTTAATTAAACACCTATCTGGAAAAACGCGGCACTGACCAAGTCGGGGTTGCAACTTTGAGTCCTCAATTCGAAGCGCGCTTAGCACAATGCCAAATTTAAACTTTGAACAAAGGTTTTGTTTTAGCTACACTGTAGAAATAAAGGTTATTAGTACGCTGAATTTAATTTCATGAAATGCTAAATGAAGTTTAACTATGCACTGCTTTTATTGTCAGTACCGAATTAAGTTCATCGTAAACAGATTAGGATAATATTAAAAAAAAAGAGTTATACGAATAGCTATATTTGACATTATTTAGGTTCCATATCTCTTTGAACTTTCATGGTATACCCATTTACACTTTTCTAATATATACAGTTATACCCAAGCCTACGTTGTATAGTTTTTTTTTACAAAGTCTTAGTATTCTTTTAGCAACGTTCAATTACAAATTCATATATTTATTCTATGGAGCCCTCTGTGCGCGAGTAATGCTCGCACTTGGCTTTTTATTATTATTATAGATTTAGTTTTGTCTTCGATTTTGGTGTCAAGTACTTCTCTCTATTAAAGGAAATCTTAATTAAATATTCTTCTTTTTTTGTTATACTTCTTAAATATATTTTTATCAGAAGAAAGTATTGGAATCTTTTTGATGGATTTACACGCTATAGGATGACCTGAATATGATTTGACAATTTTTTGATGTACGATATATACTCTCTATATGTACGATACAAATTTCTTAACTACTCTATTCCAAAAAGTAAAGCAAGGAATTTCATCAAATGGCACTTTTTCCACTTTTGGAGGACTAAAATGTGTTGGGAGCCCTGATAATATAATTGAAAACATGTTCAAGCAGCTGAACCCATAGATGACAATGTGATGGATTCTTTTGCGTGGCATTGTAAAATGATTATAAATGTTTCACGCACCGTCACGCATCCTATAGTTTTCCATGAATTTCGAATAATTATCGTTAATGGATCATGGTATTTGAAAATATTTTTTAATGTCCGTGTAAACGAACAATATATGCTATTTCCGATAGGGAACATATAACAAATTTCAAATGCCATTTGCGTTATATTTAAAATATAACTTCATTAATGTCTATTTCAAACAATTTTTGGCAATAAAGCGTAATATGAAAGAACTTTCTTTTTGTTTTCACGTAAACGAAATACTAATGCTATACAATAGAGAATTTTTATATGATGTAAGTATATGATGCTATACGATAGTGAAACATTTACATACTACATTGAACCTAAAAAAATACATAAAATTTTGCTGTAATTCCAGCAAACTTATGGAAGTTTAGTGAATAGGCGAATCAGCACAATAAACACTTTTCAAGTTTGTTGAAAAGTATTAAAAATCATTATCTTATTTCTAAAATTGTTAATTTATTAGTGTCTTCATTAAAAAACTTTGGGAAAGTCTGCGTCCTCCCACGTCTCTAGGCGTCCCCCTTGAAAATATAAATTAAGGGGACGCTCGAGATAACATAAAAAAGTGAGGGGACGCCGTCCCCTCGCGTCCCCCCTCGACTACACCACTGATATGAACATGTTGTACTCAAGTTTCCTGACAATTCATGAGGAAGAGTTACCTCACTGTATTCAGTACAATCAACACCAAGTATTTCTCTGAAACAGTTGCTTATTCCTAGCACTTCGTGATACACCAACTCCCATTCCGTCACGTACATTTGTAGCCTTTTTTGGCCTATTAACCCTTTACAGCTCTTTTGATATCGTTGAATCGTTTGTTCTAATTTCACATCTGGTGAAACTGCACTAAATGGTCATTTGGTTTTTCTAACTACAAAATGACCTGCTTTATATTTCTGATACACTTTGGGATGCTCATCCTCCAACTATCTCATTTTTTCGAGGTACTATGATGCATATCGTAAATAGTTTATACTGTCAAATTCACGGAATATAGGTAGAAGTTTCTGAACAGCTATCCCAATCACCATTTCTGTCAGCTGCTATAAGAAATACAAGGTAAAGGAAAGTATCTCAGTAAGTACATATTGCGGACTTCATAGCAAATCACTACTAAATTTCTGAAAGTCTTTGCACAAAACTTCTAATAATTTTAAAAGTTCATTAAACTCGATGGAGCTTATATTCACAATCTTATTTGAAATAATTTATTTTAATTTCTGAGCATGTTGAATGGTAATCTTATATTTTTCCTTGGTGTTACATTTCCAAAACGCTGACCATTTCATCTTCATTATAGCTTCTTCAAGAATCAGTAAGCCCCCCACTAAGAGATCTGACATGGGTTCCTTTCATTATTCGGTTACTTTTACACCAAACACCTTGCACTCAATTAGTGTTTCCTTTGCACCACTTCCTTGTAGAAACTTTCCAATATCGTGCATGACAACCTTTGCACAATGGAAGTTTCTGATCATGGGAATTACGTCAGGAAATTCAAATGGACTATTTATCATAATAATAGCAATGATATGGAATACACCCTTACTGGTAAAGCTTGTTGTTTCAGTTGCGAGCAAATATTCTGCTAATTTTTCAATGCTAAAAATACTGTTGCATGTTCTGTAACTGCTTGGGGATGAATGGAAGAAATTCCACATTCATGAGAGGTGGTGTCGCAGTTGAGATCAGAGAACGACATTCAGACCATGTTGGAACAATTATACTGACAGTACTTTCTTCAGGTATGTCATGTTTAGTTAAACTGATCGCAAACTCAGTTTCAGCATGTATTTGTTTTAGCGGTCTTGTTACAAAGCAGGCCTTTCTTAGCTTTGAAACTTTCGGGAAAACATGGTTTGCTGACTGGACTCTTGCAATGACTCTTTTACATGGTAATTCCTTTTGTAAATAGTATCTTCGTTGGATTGTAGATTCTTTTGGTTTGACTGGCAATTTGGTGCGATCAGGACATGCTTGAAAAGAACACTGTGTCATGTGCATCATGAGTATCGGATATTCTTGAAGCATCTCTATTATCGAAATTGTCAGTGGTTACGATAGTACAGTTGTCAGTATCAAAATAGCTTGGAAAAGGTATGTTACCATTTCCACTTCCTTGTATAGCATAGGTTGCTAATTGCTGTCTTTTACGTAACACTTCATTGTAGCTCAGAGAAACTAATGCTCTATTCATACAAGTAATTAACTCTCGATTTTTACACTTATCACAAATGGTATGACCAACCATAATGTTAAACCTCACATTCGTCATTGCCGTCTTGTATGTCCATTTCGGACTGATATGTATCGGAATCTTTTTCATTCGTAGTATTTGATAATAACAGACCTTTGTTAAATGTTTTAAAATGTAGACAAAAATGTTAACATTTCATCAGCCATCTCAGTAGTCATGCATGTCGTCTTTAGTGCATCTGAATCACACAATTTATTCGCAAGTCCAAATCTTTTCGTAAAGCATATCTGATTTCTTTTGCAGCAACTTTGATGTTATCTACTTTTCACATACGTTTGACTATTTCATCAATCCCTAAGTTTTGTCGAAAAAAAAAGCCAATGACTCATTTTTACTATCATATGAACTGAAGCTCATTTCATCCTCGCAATGTCTTTGCATTCTTGGTTTAATTTCGTTGTTTCTAATTAATTTTCCGCCAGCCAATCCATTTAACAATTCACGTAGTTCCGTTGGTGTGAAGCCATACCCTTCTTTAAGCTTAAGGCCTATAACTTCCACTCCTTTTTAAAATTACACAACTTTGGGTGGAATGGTTTTCTGTTCTTTAACATTTTTCAGAGCATATTCATATTTTCTTAAATATGCTTCTAAACAAACTTTCTGCACCAAACACTTGAGTATCTGATTCCAGATCTGCCACACGAATATAAACGTCATCTTGAAAATAGATTGCTAGAAATAAAAAATTTTTGCTCTTTCACATTCACTTATACAAAACTTGTCCCGAACACCATTATGACTTTGATGCCCACACAGACAGTATATCGAATATTTTTTTGGTCGCACAATTGATGAAAGAAACTCTCGTAGTACAACAGATGATCTTGTTTACCTGGAGATTTCGCACTGGCATGGTCATTTTCGCTTTCTGATACTCCACTTTTAGCCTTTTCTGCTACTATTTTTTTCAAGAAACTTTTTAAAAGTATACCTTTTATAGCACTGGTTTATCCCGTGATACACAAACACAACATAAGAAGGCACACTTTTCAGCCTTTATGAAACTGTCATCTCTTATGGCGGCTTCTGTACTCTTTTTCTTAAATTAACTGTGTGTTACCGGCATGTTACCATTTACCGCCTACAGCCTGACAAATAATGCACTTCTCCACGTCAAATAAAATATTTGGTTTTCCTAGGCAAACAGTTACCAGTCTCATTCCCATCCTTTGTTGATCATCCATTTTCATCAGTGTTAGTTTACCTGTAAGTAAATATATGAAATGAACATTCCAGTTTTTAGGATGTATCAGCATAAATATTACAGTAAAGTAGACCAGTTTTAAATTGCGGATTACATACTGTAATAGAGGTGTCCTGTAAAACTTTAGTACTGATTTTCATTAATAAATAGCAGTCGAGCAACTTCACAAATCATCTTAATCGATTCCTTTCCCTTAAAAACATATATTTAGACACCTAAATGATAAGTACGATTGTCACAGCAGCAGAAGTATATACACAATAAAATCGGTGTCGGCCATTTTGGGAAATGACGTCTAAAATACCCGGTCCAGAATATGGCGATGTATACTCAACTTTTTCTGACTCTAATATATGTAATTCACTCGATTCAGTTTCTAAAACAAATTAGTACTAAAATTTTTACGGGACTTCAGTACAGGGACTGAATTACGACATCAACATCACTTGTGCAGGGACGTCCGGGGCTTTTCTTATTTAAAACATTTCCAGTTTTTATAAACAGCTTTTTCCGCTGCAAGATACTGTTTTCCTCGATGGAGGAACTTTCTGACATACACTTCTGTAATTTATCTGTGTTTGCCTTATTGATTTCGTTTCGATGAACTACTATAAAGTCTATGCAGTCTCTTGTGGTGTTGTCATTCTCCTTAATATCCGGTCGAATAAAGCATCACATCGAATGAAACATCGAACTAAAACGTCTAAAGTAAACGTAACATTAAATTCTAATTGTTGCCAAAAACAAAAGAGAGGAATATAGAATTAATAACAGGCGTAGACGATATTTACAAAAGAAAAGATATTCAAACAGGAAAAGGAAATTGTCTATGGAAACTTTCATACTATAAAAGAAAACATATGAGTTATTCTACGCTCAAATGCCATGGCTGTGTTTAATCTAAAAAGTGCATCTAAATTATATTACGAATTATTAAACATTAAAATGTGTCAGACCTTTTGTGAAAACCCTGTATTTTAGATAAAATCTGTTTTATTACCTCTCTTTCCAGAAAAACTTGTCGAGAGAACAACAAGCCCCCGACAAATTGTGTCGTCTTTGCCACAAAGTGTGAGGAAGAGAGGTTCTCCTAGCCCCACCGAGAAATCCGAAGAGGGAGAAAAAACGTCTCCAAAGCAACCTCCTCTTCCCAAAGATCCCCGACTACAAGAGAGGTGTAATTGTGATGAACTCAGGAATATAGAGGCAATTCTGGAAACAAAAGACTTATGGGAGAAATTCTACGAACTAGGAACAGAAATGATCATCACAAAAACAGGAAGGTGAAATATTTTTAAGAATAAAATAGATTGAAAATATATTGCTTCAGGTTAACTAATGTGTATATATATATATGTGGTTTATTCTTTTGTCTATTTTGTTGAATTTTCATCGGTTTCTTGATTATCTTATTATATTTCGATCATTCTAGATTTTTTTCGATATGATACAAAGATCTTAATATTGCCATTTTCCGGCCTTATGCCGGCAATATTCGTTGAAAAAACATATTTTTATCAAATATATAATGTGAAATTTAAAAAGTTCCCTGTCTTACTTAAAAAATGACTAAAATAATGAAAAGATATTACAAGTTAAAAATATACCTTTTATTTCAAACTTCTTAATACTTTCAAGCTTTTCCAAGCTCATCATCAGATAATATTTTAATAACTAAATGTTGTTTATTTATACAAATACGTCAGTTTGTTTTGAAAATGAGAGAGCCAATCATTATTAGAGTTGAAAGTAGAAGTAGCAGTTTCTTGGATTAAATTTAAATTTAGTCATTAGTTATTAAAATATTCTCTGATTACGAACTTGGAAAAGCTTGAAAGTACTAAGAAGTTTTAAATGAAATGTATATTTTTAACTTGTAACATCGTTTTCATTATTTTAGTCGCCTTTTAAGTAAGACAGTGAACTTTTTAAAGTTTACATTATATATTTTATGTTTGAATCAAGGTGAAAAACTGCGTTTCGTCTTATGATTTTATTAACTTATCTTTACTTATGAATTATGCTTATGAAGTTCCTCTGAGGATTACACACACACACACACACACACATATATATATATACAGGGTGCTTCACAGGGTATAGAAAAGTAAACTTTGAATAACTTTGGAAAGGAAAAAGATTTTTATTTCAAAATTTCAGGATTTACACATGAGAATGAAGGAAATTAAAAGATGAGGTTCTCAAAATGTTTACCATCTGATGAGACAACGAAACGAAGTCTCTGCTCAAAATTGAACAAATGAATTTTATAAAAATAAATCCATTTAACGACTCTTCATGTTATTATTATTATTTTTTTAATATTCAAGGAATCTTAAACATGAAAAATTGTATACAGAATTATCCATTACGTTTTTTTCCCTTGATATTTCTGAAAAACTTACTAAAACTAATACTTTTTTTTTCTGTCGATGTTTTGGAAAAAAAGTCTTTGTAACTAGATACTTAAAATGTACAAAAAATCATAAAAATCTCATTTTTAGTATACTTTTGGCTCCTTGTACCTCTTGGGAGTAATTGTACCGACAAAGAAAAAATAGCCTACGTTGGACTATCCTCCCCATTTTGCTACCAATATTTTTTTTTAATCGGTTCGATAGTCCTGGGATTATCCCGAACAAATAAACACACAAATAAATGATTCTTCCTTATAATATTAACATAGATTAAGGAGACTCGAAGGGGGGTGGGGGAGTAGGGATTGTCGCCTAATTTAACCCCTTGAGGGGCGGTGGAAATTCAATATTACAGAGACATTATTGCTTGCCCCTCAAAGGATTAAACAACTCGTTTAATGCTTTTTCAATATCTTTTTTTAACATTAAATAAATCTTAAACAAAAAGAATTGTCTGTAAATTGTTATCTCTCGAAAAGAATTTTTTTGCTATTCAAACAAAGAATTAAAAAAAATGCTTTAAATTAATGTTTTATGTGATGGTATTTGTTTGGTATACATTACATTGTATTTGGATAATTAAAACAGCTTAAAACTGCCAGTGTCAGTGATGTTAAATAAATCTGAAACAAAAAGAATTGTCGATAAATTATTATCTCCCGAATTTTTTTTCTCTTTATTCAAAAAGAGAAAGAAAATTGTTCAAAACTAATGTAAGACTTGATCATATTTTTTGAAATTCTTTACTTTTTTATTTGGTTAATTGAAAAAGTTTAAAACTGTAAGTGTCAGCGATATTAAATAAATTTGAAACAAAAAGAATTGTCTATAAATTATTATCTCTCGAATTTTTTTTTACTCATTATTGAAAAAAAGAAAAAAAAATGCTTAAAACTGATATGTTTAACATAATGATATTTTTAGGAATACGTTACTTTTTATTTGGTTAATTAAAACAGCTTAAAACTGTCAGTGTCAGCGATATTAAATAAATCTAAAGCAAAAAGAATTGTCTGTAAATATTATCCATCGAATTTTTTTTATCTCGTTATTAAAAAAAGGAAGAAAATCGCTTAAAACTAATATGTTTTACTTAATGATATTTTTCGGAATACATTATTTTGTATTAAGTTAATTGAAACAGCTTAAAATTGCCAGTGTCAGCGACAGTAAATAAATCTGAAACATAAGAATTGCCTATAAATTATCTCTCGAATTTTTTGTTTTTCGTTATTCAAAAAAAGAAAAGAAATGCTTAAAACTAATGTTTTACGTGATGATATTTTTTGAAATACATTAGTTTGTATCTGGTTAATTAAAACCCCTTAAAACTGCCAGTGTCAGCGACGTTAAATAAATCTGAAACATAAGAATTGTCTATAAATCATTATCTCTCGATTTTTTTTTTCTCGTTATTCAAAAGAAAAAAATGCTTAAAACTAATATGTTTTACTTGAGGATATTTTTTGAAATACATTACTTTGTATCTGGTTAATTAAAACCCCTTAAAACTGCCAGTGTCAGTGACGTTAAATATAACGTCTATAAATTATATATCGATTTTTTTTTCTCTCGTTATTCAAAAAAAGAAATAAAATTGCTTAAAACTGATATGATTTACTTCATCATATTTTTTATAATTCTTTACTTTATATTTGGTTAATTAAAGCAGCTTTAAACTGCCAGTGTCAGCGACAATGAGAAAGGGAACATTTGAAACATTAATTCGTTTTAATTATCATAATCAATTCATAATCATTGTAAATCAATATTTAAAAATTCATTAAGAATAATCGAAGGAGAAAAACATCGATGCATAATTCAAATTAAATGAACTTTCGAACAAATAATTCAATTAGTTTTAAGCATATCGTTTTAACAATGAATAAATCTAAACGAAAAGAATTATATATCAAGTATCATCCATCAGATTTCTTTCCCGATATCCCGGGGAAAAAATCGCAAAAATTATTTTTTTTGTGTTGATATTTTGGAATAAATTACTTCAAAGTTGAGCAATTAAAACAACCTGCTTCAGCGATATTGAGATGCTGAAAAATCAGGAGAACTGATGACTCGGACATTAATTCGCCTCCCACAAGATATTAATTTACAAATTCATTAAGAAGAATCGAGGGGAGTGAAGTTTTGACGCATAATTCGAACAAATGAACCTCTATTTTAAAGATTCTTCAACACCCTCTGTTTCATTAAAAAACTAAAACAAAACAAAAGAAAAATATAGATGAAAAAACATCTTTTTTTAAACGAATTATGCGAAATCTAAGTTTTTACACCTTAAAAAAAAAGGGGGGGGGGAATCTTCCAGAACAGCCTAATTCCACTGACGTCATTCTTTCGATTTTTGTAAGGAAGATAAGCTTCCGGCTGTGTTATTCATTAAAAAGGATCGTTGAAAAAGATTGACGCATAATGGGAATAAATTATCTTTCAATGTGCTTCAACATTCAGTATTAAAGATATTTGAAACATAATGGTAGAGTACTTAAAGTATCGTTCATTAGATTTCTATCTTATTAGAAAAAAAAAATCAGAAAAAGTAGTTAAAAAAACTAAAATATCGAGATTTTGGTAACGTATATCTGTGTCGTGAAAATTTAAATATACTGAATATCAGCGATACCAAAATTGAAAAATATTGAATATGTTGTACCGATCATATTAACAATAGGGAGATTCTCAAAAGGTGGGATCATTAAACGTTAACTATATGTAATTTTTAAATTTTTCAGATTTAAGGCCAATTTTTTTAATAGTATAGTATTTTGTCTATAAATATAATATATAAATATTTTTAATAGTATGTCTACAAAATTATACACAAACATTAAAAGACAGCAACTATTCTGGAAAATTAATGATTAAAGCATTTAATTAGCAGTTGTGTACGTTACAAATTTTGGACATTTTTTCGCACGTACGTTACAGATTTTGGACGTTGCTCTTAGTATTTAAAAAATTCTTAAGACTAAGAATGTAGTAAATGTGTCTGTATACATATATATATATATATATATATATATATATATATATATATATATAATTAACTTTTTGTTATCCAGTAATTATAATAATAAAATCAAATGCTTTGTTACGTACGTTACTTTCGGACATAACAAAATACAGAAAAATTCTTTATGGAAAAGTCCTTCTATCTCCAAAAAAGCAATAAATCAGCCTGCCATCTCTTAACGAAATTATCAAAAAATCATCCGTTTCCTTTATGCATTCGTTGTTTACCATTAGAACCACCTGGAAAAAAGTTAAAACTCTTTTTCTTGGTGGTACATTGGAGCAGTTAACGTTATGAATGTCCGAAATTGGCCTCTTTAGCATAAAATAATAAAATTTTAAGATATTTATACAAAGCTTTTACAATAAATTATGTCATTTTCTGTCTCTGAATAGAATTAAAAACTCAGTGTAAAAAAAAAATAAATAAATAAATAAAATAAAGTCAATGATAATTAAAGTTATGTTTGAAAGGCTTAAAGTTATGACGTGTGTCCAGTGCCCACCTTTTGAGAATCGCCCAATACGTATACTACAAAAGACATTAATTTAACAGTGCATTAAACTTTATCGAAAAAAAAATAGAAACGCTATGCATAATTTATAAAATTGAACTTCCCTTTTAATAGTTTCTGATAACTTTTCTTTTAAGGTTGAAGAAATCTGAAACAAAAAAGATAGAATGCGTAAATACGTTTATTAGATTTTTTATCGAAATGCAGAAGAAATACCTTTAAAATGAAACTAATTAATTAATGTCGATATTTTTCCCTACACTGTTTTGTATCAGCTCAACTAAAAGAACCAATAGCAACAATATCAGTGTTGAAGTAATGGGAAAAGATGACTTTAGCATTATTTCTCTCCAACAACAAAACAAAAAAAAAAAAAAAAAAATCCCTGCCGGCCCGGCGACAGGCGGAGGTGGATTTCGAAGTTACGTATGCTAATTTCACCAACAAAAACTAAATCATGATTAGATATAAATCCACTTTAACAATTTTATCTGACCGCATTTGACGAGTTTTTATTTCATTTTTATATAATAGCTGGTTTTATCAGAATCATGTTAAGGCGGTATTAAAAAAAAATACTTTTCCATGCTCAACAACTCGAAATTTTCTGGCACATTTTCAGATTCATTTTTAATAGAAAAAATATGAAACTTTCTGACGTGATTTTTGAAAAGATTTATAAGCGACATGTGTTTTTATTTTCTCTCAATTAATTAAAACTTTATTAATAAACAATTATTTTCTCAGTAGGGGAATATTTTTGGTTTCTAACACAATCGCTTCAGGAAATTCTGTTCAAAATGTCCACTTTGACATCATTTTTTAAAAATATATTCTGCCTCTATCAAAAAATCGATCATTACGGTACATTATATAATTTCTGAATAAGAGAATCTACCAATTGGATGCGTTTGAGAGCAAAAATGAATTTAAAAATGAGCAGTTTGGATTTGAATACACCCTTAATAAGATAATTTTTTTTCTTCAACCGCTATGTATTTTTAATTTGTTTTTGCTATAAGTATTTGACCTATCAAAAACTTGTCTCTATAAATGTTGAAGACAATATTAAGAAGATATATGATAAATTCATGGGGATTTTATATCTTGTGAATTGACGGAGTTATGGAAATTTTTCTTCAACCCCCCCTTTTTTGTTTTCGTTTTTAATTTTTTTTTCGGTACGAATTGGTCCTATCAAAAACATGTGAACATAAAAGTTGTAGATAATATTGAGGAGATGTCTAATAAAATTAATTGGATTTGATATCTTGAGAATTGACGAAATTTTTTTCTCCCGAAAACTCTATTTTTTGCGCCTCTTGAGCCCATTTTTAATTTTATCAAAAATCTGTGATACATAAATTTTTGGCCCTATTTTTAGAAGTAATAAAAACTTTAAATTGATTTGATCTGTACAAAAATTAAGAAGTTATGGTTTTTTTCGGTTTTCACAAAACCCCTCCCTATTTCCACCCCCTTGGTCCAATTTTGCCCATTAACGAACTTGACCGAGATTTTATGCTCCTTGATTTTATGTATCAGTTTGGAAGAGATTTGTGCAGAATTGTGGAACTTATCGTGTCCAGAAGAAAGTGATATATATATATATATATATATAGATAGATAGATAGATAGATAGATAAAGTTTTTTTACTGAGGGTGGTTTTGGGTTCTAGGGGTCATGACCGATGTAGATCTGCAAAAATGTTTCAGAAATTCCAACGTAGGAACGACCATAATAGGTAGTATTTCATACGAAATCTACTTAATATTTGGAAATTCGTCAAGAGAGATGCAGAAAAGAAATATTCATAAGTGATCATATTCAGCACCATTTTTTATAATACTTTTATAATATTTTTCAACAAATAATAATAAACCGGTAAAATGCGAGTATTACTCACGCACAGAGGATTCCGTACAATAAATATATGAATTAGTAATTGGGCATCGCATTACATAAATATATCATTAAAAGTTGTAATCTAGGTTTTAAAAGTCGATGACGCATAGAGTACGCCGGCCGCATCTATGTATGTCCAAACCGTCGGTGTCTTTAAGGGCTAATATCTCGGCTAATTACCGACTTTTTTTTTTTAATCATTGTCAAAAATCATTTTATACTTCTGCTATGATAGGTACCTCCAGTGCTGCTCAACTCCTTTGCTGAACGCCCACAAATCGAAATTTGTGTGTAACAGAAAAAAAGCGATTTTCTCAAAAGCTATGTGACTTAGGGTAATCACTATAGTTTTCCTGCAAGGTTTAAATTAACTTCTATTACCCCTAATTTTTTTATAATTTTAGTTTCATTAGATTCGGAAATAGAGAGTGGGGGACTTATTTTTGCATTACATTTTCGACGATATCTCTGAAAATATACCTAAAATTAAATGAAATCTATTTTTGAGTTCAGCATTACAAGTGGGGGGGACATATTTTTGCATTACATTTTCGACGATATCGCTGAAATAAAAGAAATATATTTTTGAGTTCGGCGTTACGAAAGCTTTTACGCGATACCCCCCCCCCCCCCCCCCCACACACACACACACACACAAACACGATATATAAAAGAAAAGATTTATTTTTCAAGTAACTTAATTATCCCCTCTACAATTTTCCTAAATATATTTGTGAATGGTTAATAATCTGTAAATATGTGGGTCAATAACCTTTATTACTTCAGCCAATTTGAACTTTCTACGTTCCATAGTTTACGAGTAAAATGGTTGTGACAAATGGACAGACAGACACAGGAGTGATATTATAATGGTTCTGTTTTTACTTTTTAAGTACGGAACCCTGAAAACGAATAAAATAAAAACACAAGTAAGGAATATTCTACCGTTAAAAAATGCGAAGTCAAAGCTATTGCTATTTTTCAAAAAATTCAAAATAACCTAATTTATAAGTGTTGCCATTAACTCGACCTTTATTAAGTAGATAACTTTTCTTCTTCTCCATTTCATTCCTTATTAAATTTACAAATTCATTAAAGAATTTCATAATAAACTTTCATTCCTAATTCGAAATTATTTCCTTTTAATGATTCTTAAGCACCATTTTTGTATTAAAGAATATAAAACTTAAAGGTAGATTATGCAAGATAGATTAAGTAAAGTAGGTTTCTCAAGTAATGAGCTTTTTATTTCAAAGTATTCAAAACTTCTATATATTTTCGTTATTTTTTTCCTCGAAGTTCAGAAATGTAATCACTATAATTAAAATTACTTTTGTAGTAATATTGTGATTTTAATTACCTTACCACCCGGGCAATTAAAACAACCGATATCAACGATAACAAAATTGAAATGTCGTAAACGTTGAACCGATCATCTTAACATTATTTTTTCCCTGTGAGATACAAGTTTTCAAATTCATTAAAGGACTACAGAGAAAAAAATTGACACATAATGGCGAGATTCTATCAATTATTATAACTTATTTTCCCAAAAAGAAAGACAGCAGGGAACAGAAAATTTTGATAAAATTGAAAAAAAAATTAAAACACCGAAAATTGACTTTAAAAAAATGTCAAGGCTTCATCAAAGTAGCAACATGTATTTTTTCTTCAACATGAAATAAATCTGAAACAAATACAAAAGAAAAAAAGCTCGTTTAATTAACAAATTACGCAAAATCCAAGATTCTTCCATTTTTCAAAAATTTTAAAACTATTTCCAGTAACGTCATTGTTTTAATTTTGGCAAGGACGGTGTTCCTTCGGTTCTCTTATAGGGAGGACAGAAGTGAAATTCAATTTCAGAAACAGTGTTAACAATTACAAATCCCATAATTACAGAGAACAAAATTGAAGCCATTCTGAAAAAAATATATTCTATAACAGCTTTCAAATGACTTAATCTTTCATTATTTCCCGCAATACATCAATTTTTAAACTGATTAAAAAATCTTGAAAATAAATCGCGATATTTCAAACAAAACGAACAGATTACAGATTCTTCTCTTTCACAAATTCTTCAACAACATTCTTATAAGTAAAATGGAAGATAATTTGAACAAATGAACTTCTTTTTTAATGATTCCCCAACACCCTTTATTCAATATGAAATAAATATGAAAAAAAGTCAGAAATTGTACGTTAAACGTGGCAAATGAGGTGCGTTCGTACTATAACTAGTTTTTAAAATATTCAGATCTTGGTGCAATAGATGTTGCACTGTTACGCAAAAATTCATGAATACGAAATTTAGTACGTATATATATATTAAATTCAGTAATAATATGACTCCATCTTAAATAGGACGTAATCACCATGCCAACGTAGAATCATTACGTATCATGGGATATCATTCAATTAATTACGTATGATAGGATTTAATAGAATCAACAAAACTTTTGTTAATATCTTTTTAAGTTTTATTCGATTTTCATAAAATTTGTAATGACTCGACAAAATTCTACAAAGATTATATATATTATATATCCAAAGATTATTAAATTTCAAACCATTCGGCTTGGTAATTTTTGCTCTGTTATATGTGGACAAACGGACAGACAGACAAACGGACTGACCGAACGACGGCAATAGGTTCCACATACTTATGTAATTACGAACGCACCTAAAAAGAGATTTCTTTATAAACGAATTATGCGAAATCTTAGCTTCCTTCATTTTTAAAATTTGTGGAAAAATCTATTTTCAGTTATGTCATCATCTGGATTTCGACAAGGAAGGTGATCTTTCGGTTGTCTTAAGGCTCCTGTCCCTGCCGGCGAAGGCACTCGCACGAGCTAATGCTAATCCTATGGGGGAGGGATTTATCTAATATCTCGTTTGCATTTCGACATTTTTAAATAATTCTTTTTGCATTGGATAGCCGAGATCCGTCTCTACATCGCACCTTTTTTACTTTTTCGATTTTGGTCGCAGATATTTTTTAGAATGGCACTTTTGTTATCAGAATTGGCTTTGAAGGTGAAAGTGACTTTATAAAAAAACATCTGTGACCAAAATCGAAAAAGTAAAAAAGGTGCAATGTAGAGACGGATCTCGGCTATCCGATGCAAACAAATTATTTAAAAATGTCGAAAGGCAAACGAGATATTAGATAAATCTCTCCCCATAGGATTAGCATTAGCTCGTGAGTGTCTTCGCCGGCAGGGACAAGAGCCTTAAATAGGGGGCAGTAGTGAAATTTAATGTCAATATCGATATTGGCAATTTCATTTACGCTAAATACAAAATATCGAAATCCAAGATCTTCTGAAAAGCATACTCTATAACAGCTTTTAAATGACTTTATCTTTCGTTATTTTCCACAATATATTAATTTACAAATTCATTAATAATAACTGGGGGGGGGGGGGGGGGAATCACGAGCATTTAGGAAAAAGCGGCCAGATTTTTCTCTTTTACTGATTATTCGGCAACATTCTTATAAGTAATATTAACCCAATATTTTTCATCAAAAATCGTTAACAGAAATATTGTCTAAAACTGTTATCATTTATATTTCCATATTATCATTTAAACATAGGAGAGTTAGAGATATTCAGACTAATGTAAAATACATAAGCAATAAGGGATTTTAAGTGATTAGAACCTCCATTCACTCCCACAAAATATTAATTTACAAATTCATTAAGAAGAATCGTGGGGGTAAATTTGATGATAATTCAGACAAATGAACTTCCCATTTAATGATTCTTCAATGCCCTTTTATCAATATTAAAGAGATCTGAAACAAAAACAAAAAGAAAGCAAAGAAAAAAGCTCTCTTTATAAATGAATTATACGATATCTAGGCTTCTTCTATTTTTCAAAATTTTAGAATATTCTATTTCCAGTTACGCCATTTTCTTGATTTTGACAATGAAGGTTCAGTTGTCGTAAGTTGAGGGCAGAAGTGAAATTTAATTACAGTATCGGTATTAGCAATCATAAATATCATAATTACACACATCGAAATTCGGAATATTTTGAGAAACACATTCCATACCAATGTTTCATTAAGCTTTCATTATTTTCCGCAATATATTAATTTTCAAATTGATTAAGAACTTTAAAAAAAAATTGCAATAATTCAGACAAACGAATAAATTAGACTATTCTTGTTTACAGATTTTTCAAAAGTACCCTTTTAAGTAGTATCACATCACTCAATAGTTTTCATCAAAAATCATTAAAAATGTTATCTAAAGACTATTATTATCTGCGTTTAAATATTGTCAATTAAACATAAAAATGTCAGAGATATTCAGGCTAATGTAAATTACATAACCAATAAAGATTTTAAAGGATTCGAATCTTCTTTCACTCCCGTAAAATATTAATTTACAAATTCATTAAGAAGAATCGTTAGGGTAAATTTGATGATAATTCGAACAATTGATGATAATTCGAATTTAACTTCAGCATCCTTTTTTTCAACATCGATGAAATTCGAAAGTAAAAGGGAAAAAAATGGATTTCTTCATAAACGAATTATGCGAAATCCAAGCTTTTTTCATTTTTCAAAATTTCTGAAACAATCTATCAGTTACGCCCTCATCTTGATTTTGGCAAGGAAGTTGGTTGTCTTAAGTAGAGGGAAGAAGTGAAATTTAATTTTGGTATCGATTTTGGCAATTATAAATACGTTAATTACTGATATAGACATTCAGGATCTTCCGAAAAATATATTCTACAACAGCTTTTAAATGACTTGATCTTTCATTATTTTCCCCAATATTTTAATTTGCAAATTCATTAAGAAGAACTGGAAGAAATATTCAGTCAAACGACCGGATTATTCTACTGCTTCTTCGACAATATATATTCTTATAAGTAATATCAAGTCAATATTTTTCATCAAAAATTATCCAGAAAAAAAAGTTGTCTAAAAACTATTATTATTCATATTGCCACGTTATCAATTAAACATCGGAAAGTCAGAAATATTTAAACAAATTTAAAATACAATCAATAAAAGAACTGAAGTGATTTGAACCTTTATTCACTCCATCAAAATATTAATTTACAAATTCATTAAACAGAATCGTGGGGGTAAATTTGATGATAATTCGAACAAATGAACTTCCCATTTAATGATTCTTCAACACCCTTTTTCAACATTAAAAAGATCTGAATCCAAAAACAAAGTGTAAAAAAAAAGTTCTCCTTATAAACGAATTATGCGAAATCTAAGCTTCTTCCATTTCTCAAAAACACCAGAACAGCCTACTTCCAGTGACGTCATCATCTCGATTTTGGCAAGGGAGATAAACTTTCGGCTGTCTTAAGCGGAGGGCAGAAGTGAAATATCGGAAATGCAAAGCTGAAAGAACGTAGATATTCTTATTCCTGTCTTAACTCGTTAGGCGCTAAGAGATACATAAGAGTGTTTCCTACATTTCAAAAATGAAATTTTTGCGCTCTCCACTCCGCCCCTGTACCGTCTCCTTTCCGCTACGCCCGAAAAGGATATAATAATCTTACACCAGTCATCTGTGAAACAGCGGTTTACCAAACTTGGCGAAATAACGATGTTGTTGGCTTACTCAATAAGTTTCAACTAATTTGTCGCTGTTGTAGTTGTTTATGTCATTTCTAACATACGAGCGTATTTTTTATTCTGATTTATTTTATACTACTCTTGAAAAATCGCTTTTCGCAAAATGGAAATAGAATTTTCAAATGCATTGTTTATCATTTCGATTTCATATTTATTTATTTTTTAAAGTAATATTTAAACTTACTAAGATGCTGAAAGAAGTCACATGATGTATGTTTTTTAAGTGCCATCTCACAGTACACAAATAAAAATTCTTTTACACAGCATAAAAGAACATTTATTTGTAAACTATCTAGAATTACATATAATAATTTCAATACTAAAAAACAACAATGTATACGTATATATAATTAATAATGAAAATTAACAAATTCAGTCTTTTTTGGAAAAAAAAAAGTCGTCAATTGTACGTCAAACGTGGCAAATGAGTGTGCGAAATGTTCGTACTATAGTAAGTTTTATAAATATTCAGACCTTGGCGCAATAGCTGTTGCACTCTTATGCAAAAATACGTGAATACAAAATTTATTACTATTATATATATTAAATTCGGTAATACGGAAATAATAGGACTCCATCTTAAATAGAATGGCATCACCATGGCAATCTAGAATCATTACCTATCATGGGATAACATTGGATTAATTACATATGATAGGATATTTAATAGAATTAAGAAAACTTTTATTAATAACTTTTTAAGTTTTGATTTGATTTTCATATAATTTGGAATAACTCGACAAAATTCTGCAACGATTACATATATTAAATTTCAAACCATTCGGTTCGATAGTTTTTGCGCTGTTACATGCGAACAGCGGACGGGCGGACCAGATGACGACTACAGGTGCTACCAATTTATGTAATCATGAACGCACCTAAAAAACCGAAAAGAAATTACGATTTTTTTATAAGCTTCTTTTAACGCGAACGCTGGAAAATACTATTCAATAAAATATCAATTAAAAATTTCTTACAAAAATATTAAAATTTTAATTTAAATAAATTAATTCAATGGACATTCAAAGCTATTCAATGAGTTCAAACTGACTAATTTTAATAATTAAACCTTAATACAATTAATGGACTGTGCGTATGTGTATGTGTGTGGGAAGGGTTAAGATAATGAGCTTAAGTTTGCATGTTTTTTCTTGTTACTTTCTTCTATCTTTACAAGAAGAAAGTATTGGTTTCATGAAAATTTTCGAATTCCAGTTTTCGACGTATTTACACGTTTTATGAGTCAGAGATTCCAAAAAACATGTGTTTTTACAAAATGTCTGTCTGTGAGTGTCTGTCCGTCTGTCTGTCCATCTGTTTGTCTGTATGTGACACAAATTTTGTGGGCGCTCTATCTCAAGAACTAATGCACGAAATTCCACAAAACTTCATATATAGTTAGACCTTGATATAAGCTGGAACTGATTAGTTTTTGGAGAAAATCGCCCAACAGGTGGCGCTGCTATGCGGCATTTTTAACGATTTCTGCAATAGCTGTATCTCAAGAACTACTGCACGGATTTTCATAAAACTTCAGATTCTGTTAGTCCAGGATATAGTTTGGTGCTGATTACTTTTTTGTGAAAATCGCTCAACAGGTGGCGCTGGTATGCTGCATTGTTCATGATTATCGCAATAGCTCTAACTCAAGAACTAATGCTTGGGTTTTCAACAAACTTCAGATTCAGGTATACCTGGATAGGAATTAGTGCTATTTATGTTTTGGTGTAAATCGCTCAACAGGTGGCGCTGCTATGCAGCATTTTTCACGATTTCCACAATAGCTCAATGTCCAGAACTAATGCACGGATTTTCATCAAACTTCAGATTCAGTTAGTCCTTGACATGAATTGATGTTTTGTACCTTTTCGTGTAAATCGCTCAACAGGTGGCGCTGCTGTGCTGCATTTTTTGTGATTTCCACAATAACTCTAGCTCCAGAACTAATGCACCGATTTTCATCAAACTTCAGATTCCGGTATACCTTAATATGAATTAGTGCTGTTTGTGTTTGGGTGCAAATCCCTCAACAGGTGGCGCTGCTATGCTGCATTTTTCAGAATTTCCCCTACAGCTCTATCTCAATAAGTAATGGACGAATTTTCATCAAACTTCAAATTCAGGTATACTTTGATACGAATTGGTTCTAAATTGATGTAGTTTCTTGTACTATTTAAATGATTTAATTGACGTGATTTATATAGAAGAAAGTTTTGTGATGGCCACAGCATACTAGTTTTTTCTTGAACTCAGTAAATGGATAAAAAAAAATATGAGCCCTTTCTAAACCCTTGCCTCCAACAGAAAATATTTGAAATGTGTTCATAAATCCTCAAAGGATGAAAGAAAAATAATTCTGTTGAAAGTTGTACTTTTCATATTCCCCCACTTAGATAATAATATTTATAATATATAAAAATATTTATCACGTTACCTATAGGATTTTATTCAACAAATTTTACAATATCACGAGCACATCCATAGTTCACTTAAAACTAGTTGTAAATTTAAAATTCAAAAGCTCCTCGCCAGGGTCTGTGTCTGGCTGGATCTAGATCCCAACCAGAGCAATCAGCAAGAGTCTAAAATTTGCACATGAAGAATTGTAATCAGAGTTCCTCCTTGTCCTGTTCCCCACAGACTTTGATATCATAATCTTCCATATAATTTTCACCCTCGTCATCTTTCCCTGAAATCGCTATGTTTGTTTAAGCTATTTTTATTAGTATATCGTTCCCTGTAAACAACCTATCCAGAGCAACCATCGTATGTCTAAAACTTGTACATTAGCCATTGGAATCGGAGTTCATCCTCGCCCTGTTCCCCCACAAATAATTATCTTTAATATCATAATCTTCCATATAATTGTCAGCCTCGTCATCTTTACCCACCATCGCTACACTTGTTTAACCCTATATGTACTGAATTATAAATTCACGAAAATTTTTATCTTTTAAAGCATTTTTCGTGAATTGTTTAAACTACGTTAGAATATTTACATAATCATTTAATAAATTTTACAAGGATTTTAGAAGGATTGGAGGATTTAGGATTAATTAAATTTGAATTTAAAGGGATTTTGTGCAATATTTATAACCATACTCAAATCTTTTATTTTAAATATTTTTCTTAGTATTTTGTAGAATTAGGAAATGTACAAATATAATGTTCTTACAATAGAAATATAGAGATATTTAAAAAAAAATGCAAAAACCTAAAAAAATGCAAAGGCAAAAGAAATCATCCCTTTAAAAATATTTTTGCTTTGTGTAACCAATAATGCTTTTGGAACAAGATAAAGTAATATATATATATAACTTATTCTAAACTGTATTACAACTAATCGATGTATTGAATGAATTTTATAACAAGTTATTTTAATGGTAGTTATAAGTACCATCAGTAGATAAAGGATTAAGCTTTGTTTATTAGTATATCCTTCACTGTAAATAACCTATCCAGAACATTCAACATGTGTCTAAAATTTGCACATTAGTCATTGGAATCAGAGTTCAGCCTTGTCCTGTTCTCCACAGATAATGCAGTCTTTAATGTCATAATATTCCATGTAGTTGACAGCCTTGTCATCTCTCCCACTACCACTACATTAGTTTAAACTAGGTTTAATAGTATATCGCTCGTTGTAAACAACCTACATTTTGTATTAATTTTCACACTTCATTTTGAAAAGATCATCTTAATAAGGAATTTAAATAATTTACCACAGATTAGTAACTCCTTTCGCTGTGAGATGCAAAAATTACAACAACACACTCTGAAATCGAACTTCAGCTCGCAATTTATAACAGGTTATTCTGAAGGGAATTGGTGACAGTGAATTACATGAACCTCCTGTAAAGATCTGTTTTACACAAGACTAGGTAAGGTCAGGTGTTTCGACGTGTGACTAGACTAGAGAAAAAACTGGCTAAATCCTCTTACTCCCACTTCTCACTAACCGTTTGTACGCATGCTTTATATTAAAATGCAATGATAGCTTTATATCTTACAAACAAAAGTCTGACATATCGAAATGTGCATAAATGTGGAGCATAACTTCTATACTTATCAGAAGAAAATTTATTTTACTAAAAGTATTTTTACATGCCTGAATCCCTCCCCCCCTCAAAAAACATCAATTAATTAAATTAAATTAAAAAAAATAATTGCTTGTTGAATTTGCTTTAGTTGGTTAAAAATGGTGAGCATTCTGTAAAAAAGGATAGAAGCAGATAAACAAGATTTGAGAAATTACATTAAAAAAAGGTTGACAGAGATAAAGCAAAGGCAATGAATTGGAGAAAACAATCTGAAACTATGACATTAGTAAATGGTTAACAAATAAAGCATTATATATAAATGAAGTATTTTAAAAAAAATTAAAAATGCATTATATCTGTAATTTTTAAAAACGTTTGCAAAAAAATTAAAATGAACAAATTTTAAATAACCAAGTAAAACCACGTATAAATAACTATAAAAATATGCTCAAAAATAAAATCCCATTTTAAATAACACAGTCAAACGATGTAGCAAAGAATAACAAATAATCGGAAATCAATTTGTTCTAATAACATTATTAAATGATATTGAAAAGGTAATTCTGTCATAAAATTGAATTAAGCTTTAAATAACTCAGCTAAACTTATTATCATACAAATTTAAAAAAAGTTTAATTCTGTATAATTCACCCTAAGGGATAATTGTTAATAAAATTAACTCAAAATTCAAATAAAATAAAGATCATAAAAAATAAATAAGATTATTAAAATTTATGCTTAATTAACATAAGACCAAATACATAAATACAGAAGGACAATAAACCAATTAAAACTTTAAACAATCCAGTTAAAGAATATAAAACAGACTGATTTTAAAAACAAAATATTACATAATTTACAAAGTTTTGAAATATTGTACTATTAATAATATATTATAGTAATTCAAACTTTTAAAAAAAAGTAAAAAAAGCACACAGAAAAAAAAACAAGAGCACAAAAAAGCCCAATAAAAAAGATTAATTGTGAAAGCAAACAAATCGAACTTAAAATTAACACATCAGCACGATGTAGAAATATAACTAAACAAATAATTGAATAAACTAAATTCGAAATTTAAACTAAGCAGCTAAAAGTATAAAAATGTAAAAAAAAAAAAATATCTATTGTAAAAACAAAAGAAACAACTTTTTATTAACATAGCTACATGATATAGAAAATTAAATAAACAATAATAATTATAAACAGATTATAATTCAAACTAAGCAATTAAATTATGCAACAGAAAAAACTGAATCCATCGCAAAAGCAAAGCAATCAACTTTAAATAACACAGTTAAACGAAATATATATTTTAAAGTTCAAACCGTCAATAATAATTCAAACACTAAGTAAAAATGCTGAATTATATAAAAACTGCAAAGATAAATAAATAAAAAATTCAAACTTTAAGCATCAGAGTTAATCGGTTAAAAAGGAAAATAAATAAATAATAAAATTAATCAAAACTTGTCAATTTTAAAAGATGCGAAGTAAAATAAAGTTTACTTTTTTTTTTTTTTTCTAAATAAAAACATGAATATTACAATGTATTTTTAAAAGTAAAACCATACAATTATAAAACACTGAAAGAATAAAAATAAATTATATGTTAAAAGCTATTAATAGTATTTTGATTACGGACGAGGACTCGCGACTATTTGTACATTCAATTGTATCACATTTATTAATATATATATATATATTTGTGGTAGATTATATATTAGTATAAATGTAGGGGAGAGATTATTTTTCAAAAAGTGGTATTAATATAAAATATATATATATTCACTGGGACATATATGTCCCGAACCTATAATCAAAGGGTGAATGAACGAAAGCTTAAAACGCAAGCAAATCTGCGATGTAATCCGTTGTCAGACTTCGGTACTCAGAATTCCCTTTGACTGTAAAAGTCATTTCCCCGCGCGGTCACCCCTTATGCTGGAAAAAATAGTTTGTCGAGTCAAGGCAGGCGCTTGGCAGAAACAATTATATTATTAAACATTATTGGAGGGAATTAGTGATAAAAAAAGGTGAATATAAGAATTGAAATAGATTACATCGAGTGTCATAGTTAGAGGGTGGATCCGAAAGGTCTAGACTTTTTGGAAAAATTAGTTTCAGAAGTCAAGGAAGATGATTAACTGAAATGATTTTCTTATTAACATTAAATCTGTCCTCAAATTCAAACCACCTAATGTCTGGCACGTTTTTTTAATGTCTGACACGTTTTTTTAAAATTCATCTTTGTTTGCAAACGCATAAAATTAGTATGCGTCTTTATAAAGAAACTATTTATTCGAACTATTTTTTTCCCGTTTTTCGGTAAAGACGAAGATTTTTCAAGAAATGTAGTCAAAGTTACCGTTTTGAACAAAACTTCCGCACGCGGCAGCTCAGGGGGGAAAAAATCGTTATCTTCAAACAATAATTGCTTGTAACTCAAGTTGTGATACATTTATCGGAAAATGAAAAAAAAAAAAACATTCTATTGGAAATCACTTTATCTTTTATTTTTTTTAAATGAGTCAGAAATATTCGCGTTGTTGAGCAAAAAAAAAATTTTTTTTTTTTTTTAAGAATAGCTTTAAACTGTCACGTGTATCCATTCTGACTGAACGAATATAAACACTTTACAACAGAAATGGGAAATTATCTATTAAGTCAAATGGCTTCATCAATATTAAATGGCACATCATTTCAGACATTTATTTATTTGTTTTTGTAGGGGTGGGGGAGGGGGAAAGGGCTTCGATTTAAGGTGGACACATAATTTAAGGACACATAATTTAATCTATTTTTTTTTTTCAGACAAAAGATTTATTTATTTATTCATTTTTGTACTCTTCAAAAGCATATTTATAAAAAATATGTATTTTTTAAATGTAAAATTATTTTTTAAAAATTTAATTTGATTATTTAAATTTTAACCAGATTTAGAGTTTTTTATTTTCCCTCTTGAAATACATATTTGTAAAATATATATTCTTGTTCAAAAAAAATAATAGTAATAAATCTGATTTTTTAAAAAAAATAAATTTTAACAATATATAAAAATTTTTTATTCATTTTTTTAAATATCTTGAAATGCGTATTTTTTAAAAGTACATTCTTTTTTAAATTTAAATTATTAAAAAAAAGTTAAACTTTACTTCACAATTTTTTTTTCTTCATCACATTTAATTTTTCCCTTGAAATATACATTTATAAAATATATCTTCTTTTTAAAAAATAAATTATCATATTATAATAATAATAATAATAAGTTTAATTTTTAAATAGTTAAAAAAATAATTTAACCATATATGTTTTATTCATTTTTATTTTTATTTTATTTATTTTATTTTATTTTTTATAAGTTATATTTCCTTTTTAAAATGTAAAATATTTTTTCTATTTAATTTTTTTTTTATTTTAGCCATAGTTAAAATTTAATAATTTTGGAAGAACACTTTTTGCGTATTTTTTCATTTTTGAGTTCATTTTTGGAATAAATATTATTTTCAATTGAAGAATTTCAAAAATATTTATCTAAAAAATTAATTTTTAAAAGAAAGAAAATGGAAGGAGGGTTGAGGGACTCTGGAGACAATTTAAAGAACATATAATTTTAAAACTTTGTACAAAGTTCCATAACTTTATCTTTCATAAAAATTTAGCTATATCAATTTAAGTTAGTCGGGGACAAATAAAATTTGTTTTACACTCTTTTAATTAACTTAACTTCGTCCATGCATGTAAAAATTGAATATGCTAGAATTTTTTTTAATGTATGCAGATGAATTTCCGATATCAATAGAATATTTTAATATTTTTAGAACTTAACTATAAATTAATAAGTTCATTTTAAGACTTTTTCTGTTAGCCAGGTGCAAGTGATAAACCGTCAAATATTCTTTATGGCTACAATTCTACCTGAGTTACAACAAAACTGGAGTTAATTATGAGTCAAAAAATAGCATTAAAGAGTAAAATATGAAAAAATAAATAGTGGGATACTAAGAAAAAATAAAGAGGGTAATAATAAATTGTGAGTTAATATTAATATTTTGATCACGGTCTAGGACTAGCAACTCTTTTTATATTCAATCGTACCACAATTTAGTGTGTATATATATATAATTTAAAAAATTTTGTTGGTAATTTGTAATGTTTTTTTAATGGTTATATATATATATCTTTGCATAGATTGGTAATATGCTAGTAAACGTGTAGGACATAGATTAGTCTTCATAAAGATGTACTAATAGAATTAAAAAATATTCGATAAGACGTATGTGTCCCGACACCAGAATCAAAGGGTTAATGAACGCATGTTTAAAACGTAGGCAAATAATGTAGTCCGTTGTTAGACTTAAGGGGGTTCCCCCGTGTAACGGCCTGTATTTTAAGCATTTTTTGGGATTTTTTTTTTTTTTTTTTTTTTTTTTACGAAAAATGAAAAATAGAACTTTGAGTTTTTTATTATATATTTATTGCTATTTCAAGAATATGTCAAACAAATTTCAAGCAAAAATCTTTATTAAAACGTAAGTTACACTATTCTGGAGACACCTGCTTCCAAAAAAGGGGTGCCCACTTCCTCCACGATTTCGGCTGATTGGCTTATCTGAAAGAAAAAAAAAATGACGTTTTAATCTGTAAGTCTAAATGCATCGAATGAACTAGAATCATTTGAAAATATTGAAAATTGAGATTTTAGTAGACTTCTGAAAATTTTTTTCTTTTTTTTTTTTCAAATTTCTTGAATTTTTTATTTTTTTCGTAACGACAAAAATAGAAATATTCGGAATTTTTGGATGATCCCAGTTCACTCCGTGCGTCTACATGTACTGAGTCTACTCTAAAAATTTCAAGTGAATCGGTCAAACCGTTCTCGAGATATGAAGGAGGAAAGTTTGAAAAATGTTTTGATAAAAACACGTTTAAAGTTTCAAGTACGGTTAAAACGATGAAAATCTCAACTTACTATCAGTCTACTATGCCTGGCTCACAGAGCATTCCTTCCTCTTTCTCTTGGAGGTCTTTCAATGCGGATTGCTTTGCTCTTGCTTCCATTCTGGCATTTTTTTTTTCAACGCCCCTCGTGCGCCGTTCGGAGCGCGCGATGCGCGCTTCATCACTGTTTGATACATAAGTATGCGATTTGCGGCCACTGGTGCATCCCATGATTGCCATTATTTCTAATACTCCTTGGAAACCTTCGTTGAAGATATTAACAGGAACATACGTTGCAATCTCAACGATTTTGGCGCCAGAGTGAGAGTGCAGATGTTTTGGAGCGAAAGTACAAATCAAGAAATTTAGGGGTTAGTTATTGTTTTGCGTTTCCACGTTCTTCAAGGTTAAATCGAGACTAAAATAAGCTAACCTATTTGACAAAATAAGTAACTCTAGAAATTTCCTTCTATACCTGTGTAAATCATCTAACTCGGCGCTCCAAACATCTGCTTGTTCTAAATGCTATATCTTTATAAAGAATTCTAATTTTAGGCCCCACCAGTGGCTGAGAGGTTCTGCTCTCGAAGCTGGTAGACGGGAGGTGCTGGGTTCGAACCCAATCGCGCCCGTCGGCCTAATCGTTCGGAGTTTTCGTGGTTTTCTTCGAGCCATGGATTTCCATGCGTAAATACGGGTTAGGTTGCCTTAGAAAGACCCCCACGAAGGGCACCCCCCCCCCCCCTGGGCGTATATCCCTCGCGCAGATAATTGGCCGTCAAAAATCAACCAACCAATTCGAATTTTAGAAAATTATTTTACCATCGTATTCTAGACATGTTAAGGAATCAATTTATCCCCCCCCCCCCCCAAAAAAAAAATATCGATTTTTTTAACCCATTACACGGAGGAACCCCATTAATAGTTGAGATTTCCCTTTGCCTGTAAAAGTTATTTCCCTGCTCGATAATCCTTTAGGCTGGAAAAAATAGTTTTTCCAATCAAGGCGATGGATTGACAGAAAATCTTATCTTATTATAAACACTATTGAGGTGAATTATTAGCGATACAAAAAAAAAAAAAAAAAAAAAAAATGTGAATATACGAATTGAAATACATTACATCCAGTGTGGTCAGTGGGTGGATCCGAAAGGTCTAGAATATTTTTAAAAAATAGTTTCGCAAACGGTGATTAACTGCAAAGATTCTCTTATTAAAATAAAGGCTGTGCTCAAATTCAAATTGGATAATGCCTGACACATTTTTTTTAATTCATCTTTATTCGGAAACATATCAATTTAGTAAATATCTTTCTAAAGAAACTATTTAATCGAAACTTTTATTTATAAAATATTTATTCTTTTTTAGATTTAAATTGCTTAAAAAAAATCAAATTTAAATTTTTTTTAATTACATTTTTAAAATTTTAACCATATTTACAATTTGATTTTTTATCTTTTTTTCCTGGAAATGCATATTTCTAATATATATATATATGTGTATTTAAAGATAAATTATTAAATAATAATAATAATAATAAATTTGGTTTTTAAAAATTAAAAAAATTAATTTAACCATATTTATATTTTTATTCCTTTTTACTTTTTATTTTATTTAACAGTTTCTGATTACCACAGAAGCAAAATTCCACCAGTAAATTTTTAGTAGAAGATTTCGCCTTATTTTAGCGACTTATTCCTGCAAAATTTCTCTCAAAAATATGATTAAAGTTTCTATTCGTTTTGTTTAGGTTGTCACATTATGGCGGAAACGCAGGGCCTGACTGCCGCCGAAGTAGACTTCCACCAGTAAAAATAAATATCTGTCAATTCCTCCTTATTCATAGTTCCATGGGACATATATGTCCCGAATCCATAATCAAAGGGTTAAGGGGCTTCAGTCACCTGGAAAGACTCGCTCCCTAATGCTAATCCTATGGAAGAAAATTTTAAAGATATCTCGTTTGCATTTTAATATTTTTAAATGTTTTTTGCATTGGCTAGCTGAGATTGATCTCTACATCTGCCCTTTTTTACTTTTTCGATTTTTTTTTTTTTTCAGATTTTTTTCAAGAGCATGCTTTCACTTCCGAAACCGGTTCCAAAAATAAAAGTATCCTCATTAAAATATCTGTAAACAAAATCGAAAAAGTAAAAAACACCCTTTGTACAGATCGATTTCAGCTAGCCAATACAAAAAGAATTGTTTAAAAATACCGAAATGCAAACGAGATACCTTTAAAAACTTCTTACATAGGATTAGCATTATTTAACGAGTTTTTTCAGGTGACTGGAGTAGCCTCTTCAGGCTCCGCTGCACTGAAACTCTCCGATCGTGAAATCCTATGTTAACCTATGGGAAAACTTTGAAGCGCGATTACCCATTACTTAATATAATTATTAAAATACAGTTTTCACCACCGGAAAGTAGACGTCAGATGCCGATGATGTGCGCTTTTAAAAAATTATCTCCGTAAATTTTAAGTACATAAAAAATCCCTGTAAACTTTGAAATTTCCATTTGATTAAATTTTATCTTCTTAAAAATACTTAAAATCTACGTAGACAATTTTTAAAAACGCACATCATCGGCATCTGACTTTCTGATGGTGATGGTGAAAACGGTATTTTAATAATTAGGTAATGAGTCATCGCGCTTCAAAATTTTCCCGTAGGTTAACATGGGATTTCGCAATCAGGGAGTTTCAGTGCAGTGGCCCCTTAATGGACGCATGTTCAAAGCGCAAACAAATATACAATGATATATATAGTGTAAAACTATGAAATCTAACACATCTTCATATACTTTTATTTAAAAAAAAAAAAAAAAAAAAAAAAGTTAATTCTATGCGCAGATTTATCACATATATTCTTATTAATGGAAAAAAAGAAAAAGCTAATTTTTATTTAAGTTATTTATCACTTCCACAGCAATAATTTCAATAGCTGTTAAACAATCATTAATAGATTAAACCGAGGAATATAGATTGTACAATAAATCACTTCCTTTGTTAAATAAATTAATAGCTCAATTAAGACACTCGACTACTGAAATATTACAAGAAGCTCTCGGAATAATGAATTAAACCAGCGAGTCAAAAATAGAAACTTCCCAGCGGCTTTTGGCGAATATCACTTAAATATTACAGCAACCCCAGGTTTTACATTAAAGAAGCCGAGAAACTTGGACCTAAAACGCAAATACAAGGTAAACCCCCGCGCCCATATAATTAAAGAGAAAACGGGCGAGCTAAGAAAGAAAACAAAACACCGGCTCACTCCTACTCGCCCAATGATGAGTATGATGGAAAATACTGCATCGCGCAGGAAAGTAGCTCGCTTTGCAAAACTTCAATTTGCATCTTCCGGCTTATGTCTACATACTTAATGTTGGCCAAAGCTGACACTCTGGTGGGGGTAACTGCATTAGGGCCGATCAGCAAGTTAGGAAAAGAGGGCAAGTGCCCTCCCATCCCCCAGAGGATCTCTTCTTTATGTAAAATCATCCCCTTCCCACCCGCATCCTTTTAGCTACTTCCTTAGCGCGTAATGTTACACGCATGGATGATTCGAATGGAGATGTTCGTGTTTAAAGGGGGTTCTTTTTAAGGGGGCGCTGCTGAGGCTCCACAGATGTTGCCACGACGGGGTGAGAAATTATGGTATCGCTGGAGCACTTTTAACGGGATCAACCTCCCTCCCCATATTGCCGACCCCAACTTTTCTGCTCCACGTTAAAGGAAGTTTTTTTGCGGTCGCGAAAATTTGAGAGCAAAGGGGTATAAGTCAAAACAGATTCGCAAGAAATTTTATAAGTGGAAAAGTTGTTTAACGGTATGTTTTTAGTTGATATGCTAATCATTCTAAAACGGTTCCTTTCTTAATATCTTTACATAATGAAACTTCCGCAAGACTATAGTCAGGAATTACTTCCAGATCTTAGGAGAAGGAGAAGACTAAAAAAAACTGCTCAGCTTGTATTTAACAACGGGAAAGATATTCATCGCTAATTACGGTTCAACCTTTCACTTGATTAGTTTGTTTTTATAGAATGAGAAAAGCTGCTCAATTTCATTTGATGAGCTTTAGAATGAAGTTCTCCAGAGGTTGGTTTATATTCGACTCGAACCCGAGTATTCTACAGGGTGTTTCAGCAGAGCGGTTACAAAGTTTCAGGAGAGATAGAATACACCTAGACGATGAAAAATCACATAGCAATGCAGGGTCGGAAACACTTTCTTGGGGCGGTAGTGATGACACGAACGGGGTGAACAAGCATGTTTATTATTCTTAGTACCAAAAAAATTCTGAGACAACGCTGGACAGTGTTGAGGAACTTTCCTGGCAACTGCTGGGGAAGTCCGGGACGCGCCTGATATTTTCGAGAACATTAGATCTCCAATGCGCCAGAGATTCGAGACCTGCATCACGGTCCGGGTGGTAATTTTGAACACCTTCTTTGATGACGATCGTTGTCTCTCTTTTTCTTATTTCTTAGGTTTTTTGGGGTATTTTTTCTGTACTAAAAAAAAAAAAAAAAATCTCTCCCTGTTCGTGCCCTTCCTTTCTTGTGTTTTGTGTCGTTATGACCATTCTGGCCATGCATTGCTATGTTATTTACTATCCTCTAGGTCTACTCCATATCTCCTGAAACTTTGTAACCGCTGTGCTGAAACACCCTGTATTTGAAGTCAATCTGAATGCAATACAATAATTTTCCTCAACCCGAAATTCGACCTGTACCCAACAAAATAATTTTCGCCAAACTGTAACCCGACCCAAATTCGACTTTGAAATATTTAAACCCGAACCCGACTCGAAGCTAACAATAAAAATGATGCCATTGTGTACGGTGTAACGCAATTACGAAAAAAATAGCATAATATCATGTCTCTAATCTTACTGTTCTTATATGAAGAAATATGAGCATACAAGGTGTCACATAACTCCGTTTATATTTCAAATACATATAAAGCAAAAACATGCTCGTGAGTAACGCTGAAGTTGTCAAATGAAGTTACAATTTGACAAATCAATAAATCAATCAATAAAACGCAAATTTAACAAATAATTAATTGAAATATGCTCTTAAACACTGAAATAATCAGAATCTCAAAGGTGGTTCTTATAAATAGTGAATTGTTTCGCGACTGACAGCCGACATGCGGCTAATACGAAAGTGTGAAAAGAGCTTTTTTGTGCGTATTTGGTGGGCAGTCTGAGAAAATACACTAAATGTATAAAATCTATTGCAGTTTTCTATTAAAAACCATTTTTATCTACGTTCTACATCGGGCATCTTTAACCAGGTAGCTTGGGTTGAGTTACCCAGTTTATTGTTAAAAAAATAACTTGTCAGATCGAAATGCGGTTTCTACCATAAGACTTATAAAATAGTCGGATTTTTGTGGCAGAAAAAAAATAGTTCAAAGAGAGACTGCAAACCGCACTCTGATGCGACAATTTGTCAATTTTTTAAAATATAAACAGACTTATGGGACACACTGTATACACCGTGCGTCCTAAAATAGCCTGACTGTTTTTAAAATTCGATAATTTGCAAATGATGACAGCTATTAAAAAAATTCTTTTTCGAGGATTAAATAAGATGTCAGGATTTTTTTACTACTGATTTTTTAAATGTTTTTAGCAGTAATAGATGACACTGCAAGCAATAGGCACTCAATTGAGGCCAAAACCGAAATCATCCAGTATTGATATGAAAGAAAGAGGTAAACATATGGAGTGTGTCCTTAGGAACAAGATTGTATTAGAAAATGACTCACACCGCATATTTAATCTCCTTCCATCGCATCAATGCCGGGTGACTTCGGTTTTGGCCTTGATTGAGCACTTAATGTTTTTAGCGGCACCTATCGTTGCTATTTGGAACTAAAGCCGGGAATAACAGTGTAAAAAACTTCTGACATCTTACATAAGCCTCCTGTAAGAGAATTTTTTTAATAGCTATCACCATTTGCAAGTTGTTGAATTTTAAAAACAGTCAGTCCATTTAAGAAACCCGGTATTTTTAATTACATTAAAAAATTTAAAAGAAAAATCTATCTGAAAGAGTATTGTAGTCTTTCTTTTTGGAAAATCGGATATACCCGAATTCTAACCCCAAATTGTTTAACGGTGTATGTTGTCATTCTAAAAATTGTTTTTTTTTTCTTAATAATTTTACGTAATCAAACTTCCGCAAAATTAATAGCCAAGAATTGCTTCTGATCTACACTGTAAAAAAAAAAGAAAAAAAAATCTGTAAAGTTACTAAAGTTTTTCTAGGAAACTAGGATTCCTAGAACATTTCATCTAACGGCAACAACAAAAATTCATGTAACATATACACTTTTGCACCGAAAATCAAAAAAATCTGTAAGGTTACTAAGATTTTTTTAGGAAACTAAGATGGCTAGAACTTTTCCTGTAAGTGCAACCAGGGTTACAGATAAAATTTTAATATTACTGTAATTTTAGCAGATTCATTTGTAAAGCTACAGATTTCTGTTGCTTTAAAAAAACTAGTTTTGTAGATTTATAGCTTTTTTTGAACAGTTACAGATGAAAGTTTAGTAAGCATGTAACTTTACATCTGTAGAACTACAGATCTTTTTATTACAGTGTAGGAAAAGGAGAAGACTAAAACAACAACAAAACTAGTCGGATATACCAATCCCAAAACTTTCTTCTATCTCATGCATGTTAATACTTGAAAATTCGCTATCACACTACCAAAATTAAACAGCAATCTATGCCCATCGTGAGGATTCTATAGATATGAAATTCCGTGCATTAGTTCTTGAGATATGGCTATCTCCGAAATCGTGTAAATCCAGCAAAATTCAGCCTAGCAACGCCACCTATTGGGTGCTTTACACCAAAACCTATGTTAAATAAAACTACCAAGCAACCACTTACGTCAAAGTCTAACTGAATCTGAAGTTTGGGGAAAATCCGTGCATTAGTTTTTGAGATAGAGTTATTTCAAAAATCATCAAAATGCCAGCATAGCGAAGCCACCTATTAGACGATTAACACCAAAACCTAATCAGCAACAACTTGTGTTAACATCTAACTAAATCTGAAGTTAGATGAAAATCCGTGCATTAGTTTTTGAGATAGAGCTATTGCGGGAATCGTGCAAAATGCAGCACAGCAGCGCCACCTGTTGAGCGATTTGCGCCAACACGTAATCAGCATCAAGTCATATCAAGGACTAACTGAATCTGAAGTTTCATGAAAATCCGTGCATTAGTTCTTGAGATAGAGCCATTGCGGAAATCATAAAAATGCAGCATAGCAGCGCCACCTGTTGAGCGATTTACACCAACACCTAATCAGCATCAAGTCATATCAAGGACTAACTGAATCTGAAGTTTCATGAAAATCCGTGCATCAGTTCTTGAGATAGAGCCATTTCGGAAATCATAAAATATGCAGCATAGCAGCGCCACCTGTTGAGCGATTTGCACCAAAAACTAATCGGCATCAATTTGTATCAGGGGCTAACTGAATATGAATTTTTATTAAATTCCGTGCATTAGTTCTTGAGATAGAGCGCCCACAAAATTTGTGTCACACACAGACAGACAGACTCACAGACAGACTTTTTGTAAAAACATGTTTTTCGTGTTCTCTGACCTCTAAAACGTGTAAATCCGTCGAAAACCGGAATTCAAAAATTTTCATGAATCCAATACTTTCTTCTTGTAAAGATAGAAGAAAGTAAAAAAAAAAAAAAATGCTTGGCTTGTATTTAACAATGAGAGATATTCATCGCTATTTGCTGTACAAACTTTTCATATAGAGAAAAAATTTCAAATTTCGTTTAACGAATGATATTTGGACTTTTATCCATCTCAAGTGAATTGTGGCGTCTAGCATAGGTCCAGTTATATTATATCCGACCAAAACCCGAAAATTCTATTTGAAATCACTCACAACTTGACCTGAATCGCAAAATATAAATTATCATCGGCTCAAGCCAGATGCACCTTAATTAAAATTGTCTAAATATCAAAGAGATTGAACATGTTTATGAAACAAAGAATGTAAAATATCAAAAAAAATGTGAGAATTTAATTATGCATATTTGAGGTATTTTGAGGGTAGAAAAAGCCTGGTACAGAATTACTTTATTTCTCATAAATTTTCTTTACTTCATTTATTAATTTTTGATTGGCTACAATTTTTAAGTTTACAATAGTCTGTCTCAACTGTAATAGATAATGTGTACGTTTGTGAACATATATTGGCTTGATACTTGTCTATTCAACTTCACGTAGGCAAAATTATGAGCTAAATTTCTCATGTTTTTCACCATATTGCTTGTAATTTTCGCATAATTAAAATGCATCATATAGGAAATAATGCATTTATTTATTTATTTATTTATTGAACAACAAACATATGACTTGTGTGCTTGACATGAGAGCCCGCTTATATGTCAGAGACAAGATATTACAATGAAATATTACAACGCAAGAGAAATACATCCTGGGACCACACAAAGAGTGTGTGCAATGGAACCAGCGGGAATCAAACCCACAATCTCTTACGCTCGCAAATGATCAGCAGCGTGGTGCTTTGACCACTCGGCCGCAGAGACCCATAGCACTTTTACTCTATGAGAATTGGGTACAGATGTCATATTCGCCCCATATTGGCGCGTTTTTTTTCGGTTTCCAATTTGGCGAAAACATCAACAGCATAAACAACATAATCCGGGTTACCACATCAAGCAAAATAACCACACTTTGGCGCAAGTTAAGTACCTGTTGCCTATATGATATTGGCGACAGAAAAAAATCGCGCCAATATGGGGCGAATATGACATCTGTTCCGAGAATTGTTATTTTTTGCCTACATCGAGTTGAGAAGTAATTCTTTACTTGGCTTCCGATGCTTCGTGAGGTCACACGCACGTTATCTGTATTTTAACTTACTGATATTTTTTCCTGCCTGCTTTTTTTTTTATCAAATTTGCAAAAGGCACGTGATCAAGTGTAACCAAAACAAACGTATTTGAAAATAAAATAAGAATTGTATTTGAATTTCATTTCTTTCTTCATTATTCTTGGCTGGCGTGAAGATACATATTGTCGCAAAATATGAATATATCACTTGCAAGAATTCGAAGGGAACTGCACAATATTGACTGGTCAATGTATGTTGACTGCGGAATATCCGTTAAAGCAGTGGATGGCAATTTGAATCTACTAAAAGGCGAAATATCTGGACCACCTGACACTCCGTACGAAGGAGGGAATTTTATATTAGAAATCAACGTGCCAGATAAGTACCCATTTGATCCTCCTAGAGTGAGATTTTTCACCAAAATATGGCACCCCAGCGTCAATTCAATTTCTGGTGAAGTATACTTTGGTGATGGTTGGTACCCTGCTATGACACTAAGTGACATTTTAATTTCTTTGCAAGTACTGCTATCTACTGCTGATACAGATCGTCCGTTTGATCAAGCTGTGGCTAAGCAGTGCAAGGAGAATCCTGATTTATTTAAGCGCACTGCAAGACATTGGACCCAAGCGTACGCTGGAGCTCCAGGATCTTTTCCAGATTTTGAGACTAAGATTAGACAACTTATGGACATGGATATAAAAGAAGACAAAGCACGGGAAACTTTATCTTACTTCTCATGGGATGTCGAAAAAGCTGCAGCATTTCTGGATGTGATTAGACCAGCCTCTTAGCATTTAAAACATCGAAATATTTTTGCAAACTAATTTTAGGGGGTACTTTTATGTTAGCTGGGCGCAAATCTCGTCAATAGCATTTCCCCCAGCCAGTAACAGCTTTATTTTTCGTGTGCATAAATTAGGGCACAGATGTCATATACATCTATATTGGCGCGATTTTTTTCCGACGCCAATTTGGTGAAAATATCAACAGCATAAACAACATCCGGGTTACCGTATCAAGCAAAATAACGACACTTTGGCGCTAGTTAAGTACCCGTTGCGTAAATGACATTGGCGTCAGAAAAATGTCGCGCCAATATGGGGCGTATATGACATCTGTGCCTAAATTAGAAACATGGCATTGGTGTTCAAATAAAATGCCTTTATTTATGCTATTATTTTTTATTACTTTCCACCTTTTTTTAATTTCACATGAAATGAGTCAAAAGCGCGTATTTTAAATGTATGTAATATATTTATTTAAAGGAACAGATGTGATATATTCCCGCGGTCGCCATCTTGAATTTTTCTTGGCGTGAAAATCCCTTTTCGCCAAGTAAATGTCGCCAAGTAGATTTATGCGCATGTTAGGCTTAACGGGGTTTCCTGAACACGTCACTTGTCGGGGTTGCTTTACCGATAAATGCCAACAAATCATCGCCGAGAAATCCGGGATGGCGGCCGCGGGAATATATAACATCTTAGCCTATTTAAAATAAGGAAATAAGTGAAAGGTTTGTATTTTAAATTAAATTAATACAATACGAATGGTGTAGATGGGGACACTATTTGGCGCTGTAACGCTTGTGTCCGGCTAACATAAAAGGCACAGATGTCATATACGCACCGGGGTACATAATTCCCGTTAAAATAGCGTTATTTTGCCTGACATGGTAACTCGGCTATTGTTGTTTATTTATTAATAAATTGTTTCTTTTCCTTTCTTTTCTTTTTTTTTATTATATAAATTATTTTGCCCTACAGTTATTAATTAAACTTTTTTTTTATTTATTGTTATTTCCTTTTCAACATAATATAAAATAATCTAAAGATATATATGTAACATATTCGAAAACGAGGTTTTCGCCAAATGGCGTAAAAAAAATTGCAACAAATCCGGTGCGCATATGACATCTGTGCCACATAAAAGTACCCTTTTTTTTTTTTTTTTTTTTTTTTTTGTAAAAGTGAGCCTATAGCTGTCTGTGAACAAGCTTAATGAGTTTAAAATTTGGGTACTTGTTTGTTAAAGGGATTTGGCTTGAATTAAAAAAAAAATTCCAATTTGGTCTTTAGATAGTAAAATTTGTTGCCAAACGAGATAAACAGTTATATAAACAAAGAACAGTTACAGAAAGTTACAGAAAACAAACCTCGCGAATTTTATGCTTGTTTATATATGAATATATGGAACAAATGTTGCAGAGGCTGCGGGGCTGACGCATTTTTTTAGCCCTATTTTGGCGAGGGAACCCTATTTTCTAATACCTGCTAGGCATAGCGTGCGGAAATAGAATGTCTGTTTTATTTTATTATGTAATTATATTATAATTTTATTATAAACTACACACATTTAATTTTATTTAACACACACATTATTTTTATTAAACGCGTACATTAAATTTTATTTATTATTTTATTTTATTTATTTATACACACTTTTAATTTTAGTATAAAACACCAGGGTTTCCATGCAAAGCAAATATCGCCGGGTTACCACGCCAGGCAAAAAACTGCCAACAACTAATATTGCTATGCGACTGGGGATGTGCTAATTTTACATATATATATATTTATTAGACAAATAGTGTCTCGTTAAATTGACATGCTATCAAAACAAACCTTGTATTCTTTCAATAATCTTTTACATTAATAAAAGAAAATTTTTGTCTCTCTGTGTGTGTGTGTCTGTCTGTTTATTTTTGGCGTTGGCTTAAAAATCTATAGCACATATAGAGGTCTGCTAATTTGATTCCCGATAAACGAAGTCAGGTCCGAATGCTGTTTATTTTTGGCGTTGGCTTAGAAATCTATTGCACATATAAAGGTCTGCAAATTCGATTGACGATAAACGAAGGCAGGTACGAATGCACCCATGAGACTTATCTTTTTTTAGGTAGATATCGTAAGAAATACTACCTATTGCAATCGTTACCATGGTGCGACTTTTGAAAAATCCCTTCATAACTTTTCATTATATGACCCCAAGAACCCAAAACCACCCCCACCTAAAAAGCTTATATATGTGTGTGTGTGTGTACTAAATTTTGTCCGCACGATAAAAGTCACAATTATGCACAGATCGTCTTCAAACTCGCCAAACGCATTGAGATGGCTAATATCACGGCGAGGATTGCAAATGAGCAAAATCGGCACAAGGAGGTGGGAATGGGGGGGCTTCAAAATTTTGAATACCGTCTTAACATGATTCTGATAAAACCAGCTCTTACAGAACAATGGCAGAAAAAAACAAGCATTTTCCGTTATAGCAATTGCCAACAATTAAAAAAAAATTCTCACGGCAACAATTACTTTTCTATTGCAAGATTTCCACGTGAAAATGAAATAAATAGTTTAACGAATTGAAAAAAAAAAAAAAAAAAAATCAATATTGCGTCATAAGTTTTCTAAAGCAAGAGTTCCACGTGAAAACTGAAACTGAAATAAATAGCTTGACATAACGAAATAAATATATATATATATTACGTCATATTGGAAATATAATGGACGTCAGCAGGTAAATATTTAACGTCATGCGAAATTGAAAAAAAAGTATTAAAACACGATAAAAACCTGAGTATGGGAATATTAACATATTTTAACATTTTGAGGTTCTCTGAATTTGTTTTCGCCTTTATAAACCTATTCCATGTATGGGGTCTTATCCGACATTCCGTGTATTCGTGAAAATTTTTCACAAAAAGTTTGTCCCTAGAGCTCATTCTTAGTGAAGAAACTGGGTTTACCTCTAATCTTGATTTAGGTTTTGTTGGTGAAATTAATACTTAACTTCGAAATCTACCTCCGCCTGTAGGCCAAGCCGGCAGGGATTTTTTTTTTTTCTTTTTAGTTTCTTGTTATCTTGCACGGAGTTATAATACACGAGTTTTGAAAACTTCAATGGCCTTGAAAAAGACTCAGATGGGGCTCTGCGGCTGAGGGGTCAAAGCACCAGTCAGCTAATCGCTTGTGTGTAAGAGTTTGTGGGTTCGAATCCCGCTGGTTCCATTGCACACACACTTTGTGTGGAACTCCCCGAGTGTATTTCTCTTGTGTTGTAATATTTCCTTGTGCTATTTTGTCTCCGACTTATAAGCGGGCTCTCATGTCAAGCACACAAGTCGTATGTTTGTTATTCAATAAATAAATAAATAAGACTCGGATGATCCTGATTTTGAATATTGCTATTTTGAGGACATTTAATAAGTTTTAGATTATTTTATATGATATAAAGAACATGTTTTGAACGTAAAATAAATATGACAAAACTGTGCTCCATAATAAAAAGTAATTTTTGGCTTTGTATTCATAAAATATGCCATAACATTGTAATGAATGAGCGTATCGACTTGCGAATAGTGTCATTCGATTCAGAATGAAAAATACCTAATAAGCGATATAGCTCAGTGTTAGAGAAGGAAAAAAAGGCCGAATTCGGAATTAATTAGGGGAAAGTTGTAAATTGTTTTAATCCATTTAGTTTAGGTCCAGAATGAATATGCTAAGTTTCCCCCCTCGTAGTAGGTGAGCGTTAGAAAATATGTACAGATTTATAGTAAAAAAACACGTTTTTTTTTAAATACCATAATATCTCAAAATAGCTAACTCTGTCAAAAACATTGTCAGTACAAATGTTGTAGAGCTTAAAATTCTAAGTTAAATGAGTACCTACACTTAATATTTTTGTTGAACATTAAGGTCACAATTCTACTTTAAAGTTTGACCCGTGGTCAGGGGGTTGAACTCAGAATTAATTAGGAGAAAACTGGAAATTGTTCCCCAAAATTTAATTTAAACTTCGTGCACTTAAGTTTTTTTCAAAATCTATGGGTCAGAATTTAAAGTGTAATGCATGAAAATGTACGTCTTTACATGTACAATCTGATGCTATTAATAAAATAACCACCACTAGACGGCGCTGTACTATCTGAGCTCCTAACTGCCCTATTTTAATGTGCTTTACTTAGCCGAATAGAGAAATTAAATTCTCGATATTTTTCCGGTATAGGGACCTTGCGAAATAGAGAAAACTGTATATACCTTGATACCTCATTTTCTGTCACATTTATCTTTCTAGTAAAGTATAATTGTCGACTTTGCATTCATAAAACCTGCCGTAAATTTGTAAAAAAAAAAAAAAAAAAAAAAAAAAAAAAAAAGAAAGAAAGAAAAAGAAAAAAAAAAAGAGAAAAAAAATGAACGTATTGACTTGCGGAAGGTATCATTCGGTTAAGAATTAAAAAAATATATGATAAACGATACTGCGTTTGACCCACTTAAAATTTTTTGATTTTGGGAAATTTTTTAATAAAAATTTGCACTTAAGCAGTAAGTTTTCTCACCAAAAATGCAAGGCGTAAAGGTTACCTCTAATTCCGAACGACTCAATCGTAATTTGTGGCTTCAAGAGATTCGCTCGGAAAGGAAGCAACTATATTTTGTGTCGCAGTGATTTTGACGCCTGAAACGAAGCGAGTCGCCAATCAAATGCTTGAAAAACTTACGATCGAAAATCCTTTAGCCGAATGGCCAATAAAATGCTTGGAAAACGAAAAAAGTTGTACGTTAGTTGAGGGAATACTGACGAGTCATAGGCAATTTTTGTCGCTGGAAATTTTTACATGTAATAGCGCTTGAATAATATTTTTAATTCTTTCTTTTCATTTTCCGATAAAGGGGTTCGGCACAAGGCATCGGCAACGACAGTTACTTTCCTGGAGTATGTCTTATGGTATAAGAATATCATCATTCTCAATTTCATACGCAGGAATCTAGGAGAAATTATTCTAATAATTTAGACATAAAAAAGCACTAAAAATTTATGATTTCTTTCTATGTGACCTTCTAGTCTGGCAATGAAATCATGAAACTTTTCACATGCCCACACGATAGCCAATGCTTCGTTTTTTACCTCTTCGTACCTCTTCTGTGTATTCGACAATGTTTGAAACGAATAGAAAATTGCATGTAGGTGATTATGATTCTTCTGACATAGGACTTGTGATGAAGATTTTATCCTTTAGGCGTGACTGACCGTGAAAGCAGAAGCAATAACCACCAGTTCAAAAAAAAACTCCAATCTGATATATGAAGGTATTTATTCCATCATGAAAAGCAGAGGGGAGAGGTACAAAAACAGGGGACAGAAATGGACGCATCTATTTAGAGCAGCATCAGAGGCCAGGGTCAGAGCAGGAGTGAGTGGAATATGCAGTTACAATTCACTTGCTTGGCGTAGTACAATTCGCCAATCTAAAAGTATTTGCGCCATGCACAAGGGACAGATTTCGCCAAATACATACGGTGAACCTGTTACATATTTGAATTGAGTAGGGATTCCAGATTTGTGGGTTACTAAAATTCCTGAATCGTGGGAAGTGCAAAGCTAGACTGTACTTTGATACAATTGCGATTAAGTGTAAAAATAAAAATGTTTCTGGATAAAGACAGAGGGTTGAAAGAGTTATTGAGTTATTAGGCGAAAAAGCCATGAGAATGTATTTTCTACAACAGATGTTAGGGTAGGGCAAGGTATAGCATCTTGCATTGCCACAAAAATGCAGCATTCACATACGAATGAATATAACGGTCTGAATTGCAGTGCGAAAATAAATCTAATGAATAGATTACATATTAAGTGATCTAAATGATGAGTTATATTCATGACCAAAAAAGGAAGTGACCGAAGTTAAAATGCTTTTGTTAATAACAGACAGCAGTAACGTTTTTCTACAAGGTTAAATCTGGTATGAGAAAATCCCAAAGTAGAATTGAAGACTGAATCACTGATTTTACTTTATTAAAGAGATGAGTAACTACAAAATAATTTAATTTAAATGTGAAGGGCTATTAATACAAGCGATATAATTTTTAAATGTTAAATTTAATTTAGGGGCTGCAGTGTGTGACTATAGTGCACTAAAATAAAGTATTAAACAGGATTTTAATTGAAACTGCTGGGGGGGGGGGGGGGGGAATCGAACGCAAACATATATAACGGGATAATCGTTATAGGACTGAACCGAGAACTTTGGACGATGTGTCTGCTGATATAAAACGCATTCAAAATCTGTACTCGTATAAAACGTTTTATACGTTTTCTCGTATCGTCTTTCTTTCAACCACACTGTAAACTGAAATGTCTTAAATTCAGACATTTAAGTGTCTGAAACGGAGTGTTCAATTTTCAGACGTTTTAAAGTGTCTTAATTTTTAAGATACTTGTATGCGTCTGAATTTCAGACACTTCAAATGTCTGAATTGCATCCATGTTTGACCACTTTGACAAACATTTTTTCACCTTTTTTTTTTCTTCTGTAAGCATTATACACTGCAAAATATATATATATATCGCTAAAAATATGGAAATTGTAGCCACTCGAGACTCCGGTATAATTTACATATATTAATGGAAATTTTCTGATCTAAATTCCAAAAAAAAAAAAAAAATCCGTTTAGTTTGTGCATATTTCTGTATTTAAAAATTTCCATTTAAAAAGATAAAATATATTTTTCAAGGACTAACCACCATATTTCAACAACCACCTTCCCGAAGGATCACGGTACATCTAATTTGTATTCAATTCTACTGTAAACTTTTAATACTTACCCGAGGTGGGATTCGATCTGAGGTCCTGTTGTATAGGAGTTCAGTGCCTTATCCATTCGACCACGCTTTCATCGGCCGATCGTTGAAATAAAGTATTTATAAAGCACATGGCAATGTTTTTAAGGGGACCGGGTAAGTCCTATCTCCGCCATGTTAAATTCACCAACTTTATGTACTTTTTTCTCAGAAATTGTGAAAGACAGAGGTCTAGATTTTTTAGAGTAGTTAAAATAACACGATTTACGTATTTTAACTGACTATTTTCTTTCTAAGTGAAACTCAAAATTAATTATTAATTATTTATTGAAAGTCATTTTTAAATTATCACTTTTGGTAAGATTTCACTGCCAAAAATAAATAATTCTCAACAAATCATTAATACCCTGTGTTAAAATATACAATTTATCATAATATAAATATTAAATAGAAATCTGAGTTTTTAATTTTAATAGATATTGAAAAAAAAGGAACATGAACATGAAAAATCTAAGTTTTAAGAAAAAGTCAGATTTAAAAGGCCATTAAGCTGTGAAGTATTTTTAGAAAAAATTATTAATTTGAATACTTATTTCTTTTATATATAAATATGTGTGACACAACGTTGGAAAGATAAAAGTTTGAACTATTTAATGATATATGGATAGCATAGGTTACGGATTAATTTTGAATAGCTCGAATTTAAATTAGGGAAAAGAAATATGAATAATCTGACGAAAGAATATGACTTAACAGAATTCAATTCACGATTCGATTTTAAAACAAAAATGTGATTTTAGTTAGAAGTTAGAATTAAATTTAAATTTTCGTTACTTACCCCATTTTCCCAGAAATTCAGGCAGACACAATAAAGGAGCAGCAGGATATATAACACGACACACATTTATTATAATACAAAGAACTGATATAGCCGCAAGTATATTGTAGATTCTAGTTGAATGCACTTATAAATGTTCGAATCCCGTTGAGCTGGTCAAATTAGTAACACCTTCGATTGAATTCTTGACTTGTCATTTAAAAACGACGAATTACATAGTAAATGAATATAGATGAATAACTTGTGTACTCCTCATCGAATAATAAATATTAGACTCAAAGAATAATACAGCCTTAGCATACTTCCTTTTCACCGTTCCAATTCCGAATGTTTGTTTTTAAAGATTGTACCTGTAAAAGCTGACGTCACGTTCTTACGTCAGTTGCTCGGTTGCCAAGGTAACCAGTTTTTTCCCTCGACAATCGTTCTGATCGTCCATAACCTCCGGGGGGCCGGCATGGACTTCAGGTAAAGCAGCAATCTGCTGAATCGGACGCTTGAATGTACCTTCACCGGTACGGATAGTCACAACTCTGACAACACCATCAGCACCAGGATGGATGTTTTCGACCACGGCTAATTTCCAATGAGTTGGATGAATTGAAGATTCTTTTACCAAGACTAGTTGACCAATCTTGATAATATGATTGCCCTTTTTCCATTTATGCCTTAAGGACAATGTTTGGAGATAATCTTTAGTCCAGCGGTGCCAGAAATTATCTCGAATCTTGATACACTGTTTCCACCTGGAAGAGAGACTAATACATGGATTATTATGAGATGACATGTCAGGTAAAGCAAGTAATGGATCACCAATAAGGAAATGTCCTGGAGTTAAAACGGATAAGTCATTAGGGTCGGTTGATAAAGGAATAAGTGGACGAGAATTTATACATGCTTCAATAAGGCATAGGGTTGTGGATAGTTCCTCAAAAGTCATAAGAGTACCTTGGCATGCTTTGGTTAGATGACGTTTGGCTAGCTTTATGGAAGACTCCCATAATCCTCCAAAGTTTGGACCATAAGGAGGTATGAAATGCCAAATAATTTGGCGTTGTGCGCAAAAGTCTTGGACTTTTGATTCTTTGAGAATTAGAAACAGTTTTTTAAGATATGAGGCTGCACCAACGAATGTTTTACCGTTATCTGAATAAATGTCTGTTGGATGTCCTCGGCGTGATATGAAACGCTGTAAAGTGCATATAAAGGCTTCGGTGGTAAGTTCTGAAACCAATTCAATGTGTACTGCTTTGGTACACATGCATATAAAAAGACAGATATAGGATTTAAAAATAGTTGACTTTCGTTTATGTTGGCATTTTGTATTGATTGGTCCTGCAAAATCAATCCCTGTGCGCTGGAACGCTCTACAAGGATTAATTCGTGAAGAGGGAAAGTCACCCATGATTTGAGTAAGCGGTTGGGCAGATATTCGAATGCAACGGATACACTTTCTTAATTCTTTCTTAACTGTTGATCTGCCATCTGGAATCCAAAATTTTTGACGAATTAAGGAAAGAACTTGATCAGGACCCGCATGCAGACTATAGAGATGGAAGTACCTGATAATAGCTTCTGTTAAGGGATGGGTTTTAGGGATAAGCATTGGATGTTTGGAATCGAATGACATGGTGTTGTGTTTGCTGAGGCGTCCACCAACTCTCAAAATATTATCTGCGTCGAGAAAGATGTTTAAAGAAAGCAATTTACTGGATGTTGGTAGTGGTTTGTGTTGTTTAAGTAGATTAATTTCATCAGAAAAGGCTGACTGTTGTAAGCACTTGACGACAGTTTTACAAGCGTTGTTAAGTTCAACTGCATTTAATGGCCCTTTCCTTTTTAAATGGAATTTTGTGTTGTAGGCGAATCTTTGAATCCAAGCAACTACTCGGATTACTTTTGTATATGAAGAAAATCTGGTAAGAATGTCTATATCGTTGTCTAGTTGATTTATTAAACAAGAACTTTCGGTGGGTAAAGACTCAACTGCAAAGTTTGAAGTTGGAGATAGATCATCAACGAAAGGATTAGAAGACTTGTAGAGCCAAGTAGGCCCAGACCACCAACAGTCGCAATCTTTTAACTGATAGGGATATAGACCCCGTGTTGCACAATCGGCTGGATTATGTTTACCAGGAATATGATGCCAATGTTCAATTGAGGTCAAATCTCTGATTTTATTGGCACGGTGAAGCACGAATTGGTTGCCTTTGGTTGGAGGTTTCACAATCCAGCTTAATGTAATGGTCGAATCGGTCCACAAGAATGTTTTGTGGATAGCGTTAGGTAATGCATCTTGCACAACTTGAATAAGGTTTGCTAGCAAAAGAGCTGAAGATAACTCTAACCTTGGCAATGTTATTGCACTGGTGGGCGCTATTCTTGTTTTAGCAGCAACTAGCATTACCGTGACAGGATTAAAGGTTTTTATATAGACAACCGCAGCGTATGCACGTATAGAGGCATCACAGAACCCATGGAGTTCGAAAGGTGATGATGTGCTGAAATTCATAAATCGGGGAATGTGCATAGAATTAAAAGCATTTATTTCAGAATAGAATCTATTCCACGTTTCTAGAATATCTGAGGGAAGAGGATCATCCCACTTCAAGTCTGCCTTCCACACTTCTTTCAATAAAATTTTCAAAATAACAGTGGAAGGTGACAAAAGACCCAAAGGATCAAAAATGCCAGCGATTACGGATAATAATTGACTTTTAGTCTTTACTGTAGGTTTTTCTACAACTTGTACTCGCAGGAAATCTGTTTCCTGGTTCCACTCTAACCCTAGAAAACTTTGAGATGAATTCGGATTGAAAGAATGGGTTAAGTTATTTGCCTTTAAAGAATGTGGCAAACTATCATCTTTTGCTATACTGGCAGCGACAGGAAAATTAATTTTTTCCTCATCACAAACTTGTTTATTTTGCCGAATTGAATTGTGATACAGTTCTTTAGCTGCATCCGATTTAATAAACTCCTTAGCTTGAGGAACAGACTCTGAGTTGAAAAAAACAGTCATGTCTACTGAATGGCAGACCACGGTCGTGGCCGGTTTAGACGAATAGGGTACTGGACCACTTAGAATACATCCCAGTTGAGTTGGAATTGCAACGGGTTCACCAGATTGTCCAAAAATGGGTGACCCTAATAACAGATGTGCAAAAACATCTGCTCCTAGCAGAATGTCGATTGACTTGGATATATGAAATTCAGGATCAGCCAGCTGTAAGTCTGCCACGTGCGGCCATGAATGCCTTTCAAGCCTGAAGTTAGGGAGTGGGGTAGTAACCTGATTGACTACAAGGGCTTTTAAAGAATTGTAATTATTTTCAAAATATGGCGAGTAATTAAATTCAGTGAAATTTAGGCAGGTTTCAGCCGAAATGCCATTTATACCTACAAGCCTATGGTTCGTTCTGCCTACAGGCAAATTCAATCTTTCTACACAATTTTTTGAGATTAAAGAATTTTGAGAAGCATTGTCAATAAGTGCTCTGCACTGAATAACATTACCTGTGCTAGATTTTACATTAATAAGAGCGGTAGATAATAGAACATTATAATTCTGCAAAGATGAATGACACTGCGCACTATTAGAAACAGAAATTTCTGGTGCATTATCATTAACAAACTCTCTATTAGTTTGACTAGTCGTATACACATGTAATAATGTATGATGCATTTGGGAACAAATTTTGCATTTAACATTAATTCTACACTGCCCTACTTGATGGTTTTGTCTAAGACAATTTTCACATAATTTGTTTAAATGAACGATTTTCCACCTCTCCTTCACTGGTTTTGAATTAAATAAAGGACATTTGAATAACGCATGGCTTTCATTACATAATAGGCAGTTATTACCATTCCTAACAAACGCGCTGTTCATTACGTTGGTTTTGACTCGACTACCATCTAGAGGCTTTTTTGCGAAATTGAATTTAGACTCTACTTTAGTGCATTTTGACTCCTCTACACTTCTAGCTTCCCGCTCAACAAATTTTCGAAATAAATCCATATCCGGTATTTTATCATTGTCTAACAACAATTCCCATCTTTGTTTGAGAGGCTGATCTAATTTATTCAACATAAAATTTATTAACATTAAATCACTCAAAGCATTAGATTCTAATCCCAAAATTTTCAAATTCCGAATTGCTTCATTACTTGTATCTAGCAATTCTAACAAGGATTTTGAATTACTAGCTTTAATAATCTTTATCGAAAATATTTTATTTATTTGACTTAAAGCCAACTGTCTTTTATTTTCATATCTTTGATTTAACAAATCCCAACACTGAACTAAATTTTCTGCTTTTAAAGAAAATCCTCGAATTAATTTTGCGGCATTTCCGCGAACAGATGAATGTAAATATTGTAATTTCTCAATATCAGATAACTTTTCATTCCCCAAAATCGTAGACTGAAATAATTCTTTAAACGAAATCCATTGTTCCGAATCGCCGTAAAAATGGGGAAGATCGAATTTGGGCAATTTAACTTGCGAATAATTCTGTTTATTTTGAGTTTCTACACGAATTTCCGTCGGAGAATCAACTGTGGTTTTCTCTTCTAAATCGACTAACAAATCACAAATAATTCCCTGATACTTCAAAAAAATATCCAAATTCTCATTATTTTCTTTCGGCGAAAGTTTATCAAATGCTTGCGCAAGAGTATTTTCATAAGAAGATATTTTCGATTTCAAAACTTTAATTTTTGCATGCTCATCTGAATTCGCATTTAGAACTTTATCCTTAATTACATCTATTTCCTTACAAATTCGCTCAAAATACAGCTCCTGTTTAGTTTGTTTAGTCATTTTTAATAATTACAAATAAACAATATAAGAAATGAATAACATAAAAATACGAAAATTACACAATCTCATACAAAATGCACCATAATATACAAAATATAAAAAAAAACAAGAATTGAATAAATAAACACAACCGTTTTTACTTTTTTTTTTTTTTTTTTTTTTACGTTACATCTAGCACAGATAAATTAATTGACAGCTACGACTTGAGAACAGATTCCATCGTAGCTCAGGCTCGGTACGGACCAAAATTTTTGGATAGCATAGGTTACGGATTAATTTTGAATAGCTCGAATTTAAATTAGGGAAAAGAAATATGAATAATCTGACGAAAGAATATGACTTAACAGAATTCAATTCACGATTCGATTTTAAAACAAAAATGTGATTTTAGTTAGAAGTTAGAATTAAATTTAAATTTTCGTTACTTACCCCATTTTCCCAGAAATTCAGGCAGACACAATAAAGGAGCAGCAGGATATATAACACGACACACATTTATTATAATACAAAGAACTGATATAGCCGCAAGTATATTGTAGATTCTAGTTGAATGCACTTATAAATGTTCGAATCCCGTTGAGCTGGTCAAATTAGTAACACCTTCGATTGAATTCTTGACTTGTCATTTAAAAACGACGAATTACATAGTAAATGAATATAGATGAATAACTTGTGTACTCCTCATCGAATAATAAATATTAGACTCAAAGAATAATACAGCCTTAGCATACTTCCTTTTCACCGTTCCAATTCCGAATGTTTGTTTTTAAAGATTGTACCTGTAAAAGCTGACGTCACGTTCTTACGTCAGTTGCTCGGTTGCCAAGGTAACCAGTTTTTTCCCTCGACAATCGTTCTGATCGTCCAATATAAAAAAGTAAAAATCGATTTTTTAGTTGAATTTTGCTTTACCTGTCCTCTTAAGTAGCAGTAAGTTTTTTTTTCCAATTTAGTACAATTGTAAATATTTTTCACACAGTGTTGTAGTCGTAAAAAAATTAGAGGGTATACGCTAGAGGCAGAGGGTATAGGCTAAAGTCATGTATGGAGTTTTCGTTGCAGTTTTATTTGAGAAACAGGGTATACGGAGTATTTTTTAAAAATCCAGAAGGAATACGGCGTATACCCTCCACATCCCTGTTACACATTTTCTTTCTAGAAATTTATTTGAATATGTGGTATTTTAAGTTCAGTTTTTTCTTTTCTACCAGAGGAATTGTTAGAGTGCAAATGAGGACCTCCCCCCCCCCCCTCCCCGCCAGAAGCCAAGGGATGCACGCCATAAAATAAAGGTTTTAAGTAAATTGGGTTATAAGTTGAACATCAGTAGTAATGTACTGATTTAAAATATGAAACTGCAGCTTATTTAATAGTGGTCTTTGAACTGTTATTAAAAGGAAAGTGGACTACAATTTTTTTTAAATTTAAATAGAGATTATAGAGGTTACGAATTAAGAAGTTTACAGGGTTTAATTAGTTGACTTCTAGAATGCAGTACATAATTAGAAAATCCTTTTCTTTTTACCAGCAAACGAATAAAATTGTTTCCAGATAAACTACTTTGACACCAATAGATGGCGGCACTATTCATCTTAAAATTGAATGTTTAATTTCTAATCCAAAGAAAGATTCTTCTGGCATGAAATATTTAATGTTTTGGAAATGTATAAATTTTTATTCATTTTTGTTTGTGGTCGAAATGATGAATAAATTACCTATCGAATTATAAGCTATCCTCTTTAAACAGGTTTTTATAACGGTAAGTTATTATGCAATCAAACTTAAGACAGAATCGTATGGGACTGGGCAAAATTTCACTTTCAGCATGGTTATACCGTATTTTTTTAAATGGACTACAGAACATTATTTGCTAAATGAAACTCAATAAACAGTAAATAAAACTGAAGTAAACGTCTGTATAACGGAAACTTGGCTAAAATGAAAAATTTCATGGTTTCTGCGAAATCACGCATTCTAAGGTTAGAACAAGCTTTTATTGAAACTTCCGTACTTAAATTTGACATTTTCTACACAGCAGCTCGCCTCTTGGATACGAAACTGGTTTGAATATAAATAAATAAATCATGTCTAATTAATATACGTGGTTTTTGAAAGTGGGGAATGAATTATATGGGTTTATCCTTGAAAAGTTACATATTATCTTTTAAATGGAACTTTTTAAATACAGAAATATGCAAAAAAATGGAAATTTTTCTGGAATTTACGGGGGAAAAAAATTACATTAAAATACGTAAATGGCTGAATAGCCAGTACAACTTCCATATTTTAACGGATATTTTTTACAACGTATAAAGCTTTAAAAAAAAAAAAGACAGTTGCCTATTGCCGAACATGCAGGTTGACCAAAGATGGATGCGATTCAGACGTTTGAAACGTCTTAAATTCAGATGCATACACGTGTCTTAAAAATTAAGACACTTTAAAATGTCTGAAAATTGAACACTACATTTTCAGACACTTAAGTGTCTGAATTTCAGACATTTCAGTTTACAGTGTTTATACCATGATCATAGTAAGACACTTAAGTGTCTTAATTTCAGACTTCTATGGTGTCTGAAACTTCATATTCAGACACTTAAGTGTCTGAATTACTTTTTCAGTCACATATGTGTCTGAATTTTAGACGCCTTTATTTGCAGTGCATGCAATGATAAATCAAGAGTATGACAGAGTTCTGTTTAATTTCTGCAAATGCCATCATTTTTTTTTTCTTTTAATCCAGTCTATATTATTCTTTAATTCTTTATTCTTTAATTCTTTAAAAAGGCAAAATCATCAAAATTGGGCACGAATTTATTAAAAAATGCAGCCTTTCATAAAGATCTTTTTAATTCACATTACTAAATGTTGAAATTCTAGGAAAAAAAAAAAAAAACTTTCTTCTGGATCAGGTTTTATTCCTTTTCAGAAATTATATGTCCAAGAAAATTTATGGATTCTTTTGCAAACTGGCATTTTTTTTTTTTTTTTTTTTTTTTCGGCATTTAAAGTCCACGCACTAGTTAAAAGTTTTAAAGGAACTTTGCATAATCGTTGATTATACTCTTCTTCTGTAAAATCAAAAATTACAAGTTCATCCATAAGACCCCACTATGCCACTAAATAGTTTCGCGAATTCTTTTTTGGAATGCTTCAGGAGCCGTTTTAACTCCAAACGGTAAAAAATGAAATTTATCTCATCGACCAGAAAATGATTCGTAACCTCTATCACAGGACTCTCCTGACTGCTGGGCACTACTGCGTGGTGACGGTAATTTTGAAAGAAGCAAACAAAGGTGTGTAAACTTTAAATTGAGCGTATAAATCTGGAGAATCATTCATTTTTATAAAAGAGTTAAATAATTAATTGTAAATCTCCAGATCATAAGCCTCAACGTCAATTTTGCAAGACATTTTAATCTTCATTTCACTTTACACAATAGTCACAATTAATGTTAAATTATTTGTATATTTCTAAGCATATAATATTTCCCAAAGATTTTAAAAAAAAAATCAAAAGTTTAAGAATATTTTATTTAATATCCTCTTTCTGATACGTTTTGAAGTTCGGTCGCCAGGTAACCTTTAAATAAAAGAGGGGGGGGGGGAGAAAATCATACGCATTATTTCAAAATTGTAAAAATGATAAAGGAACTTTTTTTATATTTTTTTAAAACATGCAAAAAATTTCATTAAAAAAATATACAGAAAAGAGCAAATAACCGAAGAAGTCATTGAGAAAATTTAAAACCGATTTGACCAATTTAAGAGCGAAAATTTAGCATCTACAATGTAACATTTAAACGAAGTATTCATATGTGCCACTTTCATTTCAGTGAATATATGTACTATAGTATAAATAATAAATGATAAAGAAAAATTTAGAAAAGCGACTTAAAAGAAAACGAAGCTATTAAAGATATAGGAAAGGGTGATAAATTCGGACTGGATAATTCGCGAGAAAGAGGCGGAACCTTTTGGGAATTCAACAATTGCGATTAGAAAGAAAAAATCCTGTTAATTAAATAAGGTAAACATTACTTTTCTTCATTACTGGTACAGAAACAAATTCTGCAAGCACCTTTTGAAAGTGCATACATGCACCCATGGTCTCGAATGAGTTAAGAAAACTGATTTAACCCTTTGAAGGGCGGCGATATATTATACATACCATTTAATTTTAATAAATGAAAGTCAAAATTCTAGTGCTGTATTCACCTTGAATTAAATAAATAAAATACATATAAAAAAGTGCAAATAATTGTACAAAAATTACTTTTAGGTGCATACATACAATATACAACTTCCATGCGGAAAAAGGAGATGGAAATGTATTAAGTGGATCCCGAAGGACCAAAAATCGAGCCTGAATTTAGCGTCTATTGATCGCAGCGCCATCTATTATTTGTAATTCGAACTAAAATCGAAAATCACTGTAAAAAAACTTTTGACCTCATGCATAACCCTCCTGCAAGAATTTTTTAAATATCTGTCACCGTTTGCAAGTTATTGAATTTTAAAATCAGTCAGTCCTTTTTAGGACACCCACCCGGTACTTTAATACATTAGAAAAACTCACAACATGGGTTTTTCTGACGTATTTTAAGATATTTTGAATGTGTTTTAAATATATTTATATTATACTAGCTAAAATACCCGGCGTTGCCAGGAATTTTAAGAATTTTTGTTTTGAAAAACCAATTTCAAAATTTAACACAACATAAAAAAAATATATAAATAAACAGTCGAAGTGTTGTACACATGAATCAAATGAAAACCCAATATAAAAATGTATAAATTTATATAACAGACGCAAAATAATACAGCTATAAAAAACTTATTTCCATTCATCATTGGAGCAATAATATTAAAATACGGCAACATTTCCATAATCGAGTTTTTATGATGCTTCAATACATTTTTTCACACTTATATGACGTTATAATATATTCACCAAGTCCTTTATATTTCCAATATGACGTAATATTCCATTTTTTTATTCGTCAAATTAATTAAATAATTGTAATTTTTCACATGGAAATCATAAAACAGAAAAATTATAACGTAACATTCACTTTGGTTTTTAATTCGTCAAAGTATTTATTTTATTTTCATTTTTCACTGGAAATCTTCTAGTAGAAAAGTTATGATGTGTCAAATCCTTTATTTCATTTTTTCACGTGGAAATCTTGCAATAGAAAAGCAATTGCTGTGGTAAGAATTTTGTGATTTTTAATTGTTGGCAAGAGCTATAACGCAATGTTTAAATTTAATTGCAAATTGCTGTTAAATTTGTGATTTTTTATTAATTAAAAATTAACTATGAGTTATTCCAATTCCGGATTACTTTAGTTGTCTTGGCCGTGTTTTAATACACATGTACGTAACATTTCACAATTCTGGCTTCCAAACTGTGGATTTGTATTGCATTACAGACAGACGGACAATTTTCATTTTTATATATTAAACTAGCCATTTAACCCGTTCTATGTACGGGAGTTCATGAATTTAATTCTGAAACCAAAATTAAAAATAACCATATGATTTCGTAAAGTATTTTTCTACTACTGCGCATTTTATTAATGAAATTTATCATGTATCTATGGGAGCAAACGATAAAACCATATCTTTGGGATAAGGGAATAAATTGAATAAAAAGTTTTGTTGATGTTTGTGATAAAATGTTTGTCTTTATTTAAAAAAAAAAAAAATGTAATAATTAAGCGTAATTAAATAATTTATAATTATTTGCATGTGAGGTAAAAAAAAATTATCGTAATACCCACTGGAGCTTTTTAGTATTGCAGCGTGGAGTACGTAATATGTATCTCTAATTATCTGCATGTGAGGTAAAATAATTATCGTAATACCCGCTACAGCTTTTTAGTATTGCAGCGTGGTGTACGTAATATGTATATCTCACATTGGTTAAAGAACTCGCGTGATTACGGGATGAACATAAAAAAGGGATTTTATTGTGAATTTTTAATTGTTGGCAGCTGCTATAACGAAAAATGTTTAAATTTGATAAGAAATTGCTGTTAAATAGGTGTTTTTTTTTTATTAATTAAAAGCTAACTATAAATTATTTCGATTCCGGATTGCTTTAGTTGCCTCGGCCGTGTTTTAATACACATGTACGTAACATTTCAGAATTCTCGCTTCCAAACTGTAGATTTGTATAGCATTACAAATTTTCATTTTTTTTTTTTTCAATTCCTACTATTAGCTCACACTCTCCCTATATTTATTTATATATTTATCTTGTTCAAATTTTCAATCGTTAATAAAATACTCATTATTTATCCTATCAAGTTGAAATAAATTTTTTTAAACTTGTACTGGATGATGATTGATGTTAATACAGTTTTTTCAAATATTAATTCATTAATTAAATTTTAATTAATTAATTTTAGTTTTGCATGTGAAACAAAATGGCGGCCATTGGTTGTTGAAGATCAATTAAAGTATTTTCAATAAGGGGTTACCATAGGGGGGGACACAGTTCTGTCGCCAAATACCGCCAAGTTTGTCGCCAACTTGGCGATATATCGCAAAATTTGGCGACCAAAATGAGTCGCCAAAAGTAACGCCAACTTGGCGATATCTCTAATATTTCGCCAAATTCCCATAGAATTCCATTGTAAACCTACTTGCTTATAGAAAATCAACAAATTGAGATATTTTAATGCAACAAAAACTAATATTAGCTTAAGCAATTATATTAAATTTTTCTTTGACCTAAGTAGGAATTGACTTTAAAAACAAAATTTTTATATTACTTGTTATATATTAGATTAAAAGGAACTTTGTAGTTATATCTCTAATATCAATTTTCTTTTTTTTATGCTGAAAAATAAACAAACACACAGATATAAGTATACTATATATCAATTCACATATACAGCTTTTTTTTCGACATTATGGTATTAACAGTATTATGACTTTTTCAAAAATTCGTAAATGCTGCTCACGATCAAAATCTACAGTTCATTTTTTTTTTCAAACACAGTCTATCATTTCACAGCTATGGCTTCCAAACTGTGGATTTCTATAGCATTACAGACAGGCAGACAGACAAATTTTCATTTTTATATATTAGATGTATGCAACTGAAAGTAATTTTTTTATAATTATTTGTGCTTATTTAATATTTATTTTAATCATTTAATTTTAATCCCGAAATGCCACATTGGCACCAGAATTTTGCAACTAACTTTTACTTTTTATAATGTAATAGACGACAAAAAGCTTTTACTTCCATATAAATTTGTTTGTAGCCTCGTTTGTCCGTAAACTTCGGTGTCATTCAATCATTTTAACATTTTAAAAACAGAAGTACAGTCGTGGGAAAAAAAAATAAAAGTAAATACCTCTTACTAATTCTGCAACAATTTATCGTAGAAGAAAGTTACTGGTCCCATACGATTGGTAATAAAATCTACTTTTAAATGATGTATGTAAAATTTGTTTAGGGGGCCATCTACATATTAAAACGAACCATAACGTTGTTTTTTTTTTTTCAATAGCAATACACAATTCGGACAGCATAAGTGAACTCTACACCCTTAAACTAGCCTAAAAGCAAATTTTTATGCAATTCGTACGATAAGTTTCCGATAAATTAATTATCGATTAATTGTAAATTAATTTAAAACGAGCTTATTTTAAGGGCTGTATCCAAATTGAAGTTCTTGACCGAAAGAGTCCCCTTCTTGGTCAAGGCATCTTAAGCGCCATTCAAGCAGTCATTGAAGATTGCTAAATTACAGGATAGCGTAAGAAATTTCAAAATATCTAGTCACTTCTATCATAGACGGCCCCTTAAACCATCATTTTGTCGTTTTTTAAGCATAATTTGAAAACTACTTGGAAGGAAAATGTGAAACTTAGGATTTCCATAAAGCAGGACTTAATAAATCTAAATCCATCAAAAAAATTGTAGGTTACAATTCATAATTTTTTCCAATATTAATTTCATAATTCATTTCATAAAATTATAAAAATTGCAAATTTAACGTATTTATGTTTGGGTATTTTAGTATTATTGCTACACAAAAAAATAGCACTTTAGGAGTATAATTTCAGGCGATAATAATAAAAATATGAATGTAATTTAACATTAGAAGCACTAAATTTTGAATGTTTATAATTCAAAAACTTATCATTCAAATGACTTGAAGTTAGGTGCCTTAGGCATAGTTTGAACCGAAGATTTGAAATGTTAAAATTGGGTATTGCCATTGAAAAAAATGAGGTTTCGGTTCGTTTTAATACGTAGATTGCCCCTAAGCAAATTTTATATACATCATTTAAAAGAAGATTTTATTTATAATCGTTCGGCAGAACTTTCTTCTACGATAATTTGTTGAGGAGTTAGTAGGGGGTGTTAACTTTTTTTTCCACGACTGTACTTTGTCCCTAAAAGAGTTAAAAGTTGTGGAAGAGGTAATGACATTTCGGCAGACAACACAAACAAAACTACTTACATAGTGTTTTTTTTTCTTTTCTTTTCTCTACTTGAACACTAATTAATGTGACATTTAAATTAGAAAGAAAATTTTAAGCTAAAAAATCATTTTTATAAGGTTTTATATCGTCATCCCTTTCCACTTAAAAATCAGTTTGCCTTTTTTCACAAATCCAGCTTGAAAACAGTACTGAAAAATTAGAGTTTTTGTATTTGCATTTTAAGAAGGGAAAAACTTACTTCATTTCACCTCAAATCTAATCTAAGTATTTCATTTTCTACTGCTTCCGACTGGTATGATCTGGCCGAAACGTTTCACATGATTTCTACTCAAAAAAGCAAATTTTCAAAAAAAAAAAAAATCTGAGATCGAGGTTAGATAAGGGAGCTTCTAAAATGGCTGCTGAGCATATTTTTATGAGTTCTTCTTTTTCTCCTTTCTTTTTTCTTCAACCTGATAGTGAATATGCTGATTCGAGAAATTGTTTTCTGAGTGGAATACATGTTGGCGGAATGGTATACTCGGTGAATAAAAAAGTAATATATATTGCAGTTCGTATTACATGAAATAAAAGGAGTGGGTTTTTTGTAAGATAAACACGAAAAGAGCATAAAACAGTTTTTTATGCTATGAAGCATAAATGTTTTCATAGAGTTGAGCATGGTTAATGTTTTGTTCCAGTGTTAGGAAAAGAAAAGAAAATTCTTTATTTTGCCTCCTATTTTTTATTGAATTTTATTTTACGTATTTCTTTTTTTAATAAAAATCATAATCTTTATTTTCAACAAAAAATGGAGTTTATAAAAACTCGCGAGAAAATTGCACTCCCCCCCCCCCCCCACACACACACACACATTATATCCACTGTGATGGTGATGATGCTGATGAAGATACATATGCACAGTAAAACCTCTTTAACAGTCACTTCCGTATAACGCACAACTCTGTTTAACGGACACTTTCTAAATTCCCAACGCCTAAATATTTTTACATTCTTGCCTCGGAAAATCGGACAAATTCCACGCTCCGAAATGTCTGTTATTCAGAGGTTTTACTGTATATATATATACTATATATAGAGAGAGATAAATATAAACAAGTGATTCAAAATAGAGGTTATGGTGATTGTTTCTATCATCAGCTATTTAAAAGATACTTCAAATTACAAAAAGTATATAAATAAAGAACAATTTTTAGACATGGCATTTGTATAAGATTGTATACATATTAAAATACGAAAAATATTTTTTTTCTTTTGGTGCGCTATTAGATTTAGAAACTCTTTCATCATCCTCTGATTTAGTAAAAGAGTAAAAATTCTATTCTTCTATGACACAAACTCATCGAATTATAATTTTAGTTTTGTGAAATTTCGAAACTTTCCGGCTCTAAAAAATCGTCTATCCTTTTTTAGTGCCGGAAAGCTTTGAAATTTCAATTTCTTGCTAAAATAAGATTGTTTCACACGTAATACAAACTATTTTTCATAACGAAATTGCAATGTAAAATATATAATGTGAACATTAAAAAAGGTCCACAATCTTAGTTAAAAGGCGACTAATGCAATAAAAAAGATGTTACAAGTTTAAAATATACATTTTATTTAAAACTTCTTACAAGGAAGGTCTCCATACTGGGCATACTCAGAATATTTTGAAAAAAAATACCAATTAAACTACTTATGTATGCAATAAAGGATCAGTCAAATTTAGTGGCGGAATTACAGTAGAAAGTCTGTAAAAAAATAAAATACTTTCGAGTATTTGGCGCGAAAAGACGAAAGCGTCACGCGATTTGGCGAGCAGTACTTTTTCTCGCCAAAAGCAAACGATTTTAATGCATCTGAAAATTGCTTAATTGATTTTTAGAATGCGTGTAAAAAGTATTTAATGAATTTAAACATAAACAATGAGAGAGTTTAATAAATACATTTTTTCGTATTACATATTTATGTTGCTTGTTACTTAATTTTATTTCTTTAAAAACAATTTCATCTATAAGAAATACTTTCATATATTTAAGCGTATTCCAAAATAAAGGCAAGCTTCATTTAGCAGTTATTCATTTCAAACCAAGGAATTCGTCGTTTCCATAGCAACAAAATTGAACCGACAGCGCTCAATTGGACTTAATTTTGAAATATTGAAACAACTTTAATTTTGTTTTAATTCATAAAATTTGATATTTAACTTTCATTATAAATACATATATGGCAAAACTATAGCTAAATCAAACTAAAACTGACAAAACTACTTATTTAAGTTAAATTTATTTAAACAAGTTCAATATGAAATATTTTTATCTTAAAGAGTATTCGACATGAAAAAGTATTTTTCGAAATTTCATTTCATCGCCAAATAAACGAAAATTTCATTATTTTTTTAGGAACGTTCTATCGGAGTTCCGCCAAAAATTTTTTTATAAACATATATATCCACATGAGATGAACACTCTGTAATTTTTTCAGATTTTTCTGAATATGCCCGTATGGAGACCTTCCTTGTTAGTACTTTCAAGCCTTCCAGGCTCATCACCAGAGTATATCTTAATAACTAAATGTTGTTTATTTATACAAATACGTCACTTTGTTTTGAAATTGAGAGAGCCAATAATTACTAGAGATGAAAGTAGAAGTAGCAGTAGCAGTTTCCTGGATTGAATTTAATTAGAGGAAATATATATTATTATTATTAATTGCAGTTCCATTTATTTTATGACATCACTTTCTCATACGTCACTTTTCATGGGTAGAAGAAAATATTTAACTTCTGTACTTTAAGTTTTATTACGTCACTTTGCTCAGATTTTCAGGATATTGAACTACAAACTGGGGATATGTACGGTAGGGCGTCGTTACATACTTGATTGCTTTTACACAGGATTTCTATTGATTCTCTTATAGTGGATATGTAATAGTCGGATGTTGGTAATATGATTTTTGCCTGATCAAAATCTATTGCGATATTCTGATTGAAACTTAAACGAGAGAGAGCTGTGGATTGACGACAAAATTTCATGTCTGCTTTATGTTCTTTTATTCTTTCTTTGAGTTTTCTTTTGGTCATTCCATTAGTCTATTACTTTCAGTTCCAAAAGGAAATGGCATATACACCAGCTAATTCATCTTTCGGTGTTGGATCTGTTTTCGTACAAATTAACTCTTTTAATTTTCTTGGTGGACAGGCTATTAAATTTATACTGTTTCAGTAGAGCATATCTTAATTTTTCGTACAGACCAGGGAAATGGTTAAACTTTTTGTATATCATTTCTTTATGGTTTTCTTTTTTGATATTGTCATTTTAAATAAAATGTATATTTTAAACTTGTAACATCTTTTTCATTACATTAGTCGCCTTTTAAGGACCTTTTCAATGTTCACATTATATATTTTATGTTGAATCAAGGTGAAAAATTGCGTTTCGTCTTATGATATTATTTGAAATTACAATCTTTTCCCAACTCTATGAAGTTTGTTTTAGCAAAATTAGACTGGACTATTTATTCCTATCAAACTAGAAGTCAGCCCATACTGACGAACAAAGTGAATGACCTCATCGCCTCATAGTGCGCTGAAACGACAAATTTTCCTCACATAAGTGAAAATTCTACATATTTTCCTAAGGTTGGCAATCATTTATAGTTGGTCTATAAATCCCACAGCATGAGACCACCATAGTATGTTTTTCCCCTCTTAAATACCAACTAATCAAGCTTTGAGAAGGAAATGTATCAGAAAAATAAGAAAAACAGGTGGAAACCAAAAATAAGTAACCGAAGAAAAAATAATTGCTAGTATGTACGTCCACTTTTTACCCGACTGCCAAGAAGGGTTATGTGTTTCAGGCGTATCTGGGTATGTGGACATCCCTCGAAACATCCCAACGGCTGGATGGATTTTAATGAATGAGGTCTCTATCGATTTGTCTTAACCGTTCGATGGTTATAGGCAAGGTTTTGTTTTTATAAATTCAAAATGGCGGCCGTAAAATACAATATGGCGGTAGAGACGAAAAATTTTTTTTATGCACCCTATTGAGTGGCATATCATTGGATAGGTCTTTCAAAATGAAAACGATGTTTCATTGATTATTTTACAGTCAGAAGCTCCGTTTAAACATTACACAACCTGAAAGTTGTATAGGTAGGATCTCTAGCTTTTCTTTAAGTCTAACCATCACAGACATTTATAGGCCTCATCAAAACAGGGTTTATATATAAGAACTAACAATTAAACACAACTTAAAAGTCATCAGTACAGGTAAATAAAAAATGGGTAAGTAATATAAAAAATAGTTTCACATTGATGAGAAATAATTAATTAGTTCGCATTTTACGCAGTCAGTTTTTTTTTATTTTTTAAATTTTTTTTTTATATTGTTGTAATTTTTTTCTTCATCTCGTAAACAATATTCCGAGCCCTTTTTTTTTCTTTAATTAATTGGATTTTGATAGTTATGTATAGTTTTTGAAACTTTTTATAATTTTGAAGAGTTTTAAAGTTAAAATCTCTCTATATTCCGCAAAATCGTTGGAACTTTCCTATTCTGTAGGCATTTGAGGAGCGAGAAAACGTTGAAAATACCTGCGCCCAGGTGCGACTTTGGCAGTTAGAGGTGTTTGACTGAATGTAAAAAAAAAAAAAAAAAAACATGCTTCTGCATCAACCTCATTAATATATATACTTTTGTTGTTTAAAAATAACTAAAATTTGAGATTTTTTAATTCAAAATACATAAAGTTAATTATTTGTATAAAATTAACAAAAACTGTCGTGATTGGGAATTGTCAACGGATTCGTTAAAATGTGAAAACCGCTTTGTGAATATCTGCACAAAAAAGCCACTTCATCACAGTGTGCTCCTTTGTAAATAGTTAAGGTATTGAATATACTAATTGAGAAGTTCTAAGTTTAAATTTCTCTTCAAACTGGATTCTTGTAATGTCTCTAAATTTAGTTTCAGCAAGAAAAGACAATCACTTTTGAACTCATATTCAAAAAGTGTAGCCCCACAGTGGCGCAAATTTTGTAAAACATCGTTTAGGCCCAAAATTTTTAATCAAAATGGCACCGCATGTTTTGTTATTTGTTAATGTTATTCATGAATTCTTTCGTATAAGAGAATTAATATTTACTATATGATGAAAAAAAATCATTATAATGTGAATTATTATAATCATATCATATTATTATAATCATGTTATTATGAATTATTATATTTAAATGGGATTTTAATACGGTATAATTACAATAATTATATTATTGTATTTATTGTCCCATTATTGTAACATCGTGCTCGGCGAGCGGCCTCTTTCCGTCCGCAGCCTTTTATTCTACTGTTATTCCGACTCTTTTGCAGAAGCCAGTTTGAAAAAATAAATCGAAAAAAAATTGAAAATTAATACCGGACATTGCACAAATTAAAGACACCGAAAAGCGGGAAGGAAGGGCTTGGGACCCTGAAGCTACCGAACGACTCCTGCTGCGTCGAAACTGGAACATCTCTAAGAAACAGAACATAACCAAATTAAACTTGAACAAAATCAACCATAAGAAACAAGACATATAACAAACTAACAAAACATGGAGACAGGCTGCGTGGCTTATGACAGCGGAATGCTATACGTTATATATATTTACACTTTATATGTCCATGCTTGTAAAAAGTAAAAAAAATAGAATATTAAGATTTGAATTAATAAATACCGTTGTTTAATTATTATTGTATTACCGTAATTAATACAAATGATAAAAATAAATTGAAAACAAATTAAAAACTCAAGAAGCAAAACATTTCTGTCATTTATGAGATTCGTGAATATCAGGGTCGGAGCACTAAAACATATAACGTTCACTCACTAATTTACGCTCACTGATCAACAGGGGTGTTGTGGAAGGCTACGGAGTTATACGCCGTATACCTTCTGGATTTTTTTTTTTTAAGCTGCTCCGTATACGCTCTCTTTCTTAAACAAATCTATCGCATATGCTGTAGACATTAACATTCCTGACTCTAGCGTCTACATTCTTGTTTAATAAGACTACAACATTTCTGATCAAATATATGGGAAATTTATCTCATGAGAGAAATCTAATAATTATACGTGGACTGAAGGACATTTAGGCTAATGTCAGACGAACGTCTATTTGCACGCTTTTTTCCTTCCTACAGCCTTCCTTCACCTTCGCTACCATGTGTTTCTTATTCATGTTAAAACAAAAACCGTGCAGATAGACGTTCGTCTGGCATTAGCCTTAGTGCTTTTGTGTGTCTGTTACGGGTGTCAGTACTATTTTTCGAACAAAATGACCTTTTGAACGTCAACAAAAGGAAATTTTGTCTGCGAGATTTAAAATTATAAATAATATGTAGTGAAATAAAACAGGGAAAATTGGAATTTTTAGAAGAGCAAATTATTGTGTGGGCTCGAACCCCACGAGCCCATGCAAGTTGGCGCCACTGTGGCGCCATGTGGATAATCTAAAATTAATAGTACTTTTTAGTACATTGCTTCTACATTATTTTGCCACATATCCCTCACTTTTGTTTTGACTTTATTCTTAGGAGAATGTTTCCAACTCTTCGAATATCTTTCTCCGGTTTCGACATCTGTAGTTCTACCGCCCTGTCTTCCAAATATGGAGTGTTATTGGACATTGTGCCAGTGGATCAAAAACGATACCGATACGCATACCATAGGTCATCGTGGTTAGTGGCTGGTAAAGCTGACCCACCTTCACCGCCGAGGCTGTATTTACACCCGGATTCACCATTCTCTGCAGAACAACTGAGGAAGCAAGTAGTTTCATTTGAAAAAGTTAAACTCACCAACAACGAGATGGATAAACAGGGTCATGTGAGTAAATATTTACACAGTAGAGTCCCGATTATCCGAGTTAATATGGACCAAGCTCACCTTGGATAAGCAAGAAACTCGGATAAACCGGATTTACACAAATTGTTACACAAAATATATTAACACATATCCTGCTTTTTTTTTTTTTTTTTTGCAAGCTTGTTTTTTGGCGATAGATGCGAACTTCGGCATTGGGGGTTGCTTTTTTTATTACTTGAATACCACTAGTGGATAAGTAATCTGGCATACGTAATTTTTTATAATTAGTTTTTTTATTTCGTGTTTTTTAAACGATATTTTTTTGTAGACAACATTCTGTAATGTTATGTAAATATATTTTTTGTGCATTTCATATGTTTTAAGAGTATATAACATTAAGTTTATAACATAAAGTTATGTTTCAATTTCACATATAAAATAAATATATAAAATATGAAATATATAAAATTCTAAAAAGAAAAAAAAATATATATATATAAGTATGAAGTATTTATTTATATAATATGTATTTATAATATGCATTTATATAATATGTATATATATGTGTATATAATATGTACCTATATATGTAGTATATCTATCTACATATATAATTACATAAGTAATATATATAAAAAATTATATATACGTATATCGTTTATAATATAAAAATATATATTTATAAAAATTTAAAACCCATGTTTTCAGCCATTTTGAAAAATCTGGTAAGATATTAAAATGGCCTTTTGGCGCTATTTTGGATTCCTTTGTCAATCGCGCCAACCAGAACAGGATATGGAACTCTTACCCATATCGTCACCTACTAAGGAGATGACATATAAATTTTCACTTAATTCATTAATTTTTATGGTGCTAGTAACATTTTTTTTTATGTACATTTCCTTTACTTTTAAGAAAAACGGGCAATGAAATTGTTTTTTTGAAAAAACCCTTGATAGTTTTTTGTTTGTTAAATGTCAATTTTGCTGCCCTTTTTACTTTCTTCTACCTTTACAAGAAGAAAGTATTGGATTCGTGAAAATTTTCGACTTTCGGTTTTCGACGGATTTACACGTTTTAGGGGTCAGAGAACTCGAAAAACATGTTTTTACAAAAAGTCTGTCTGTGAGTTTGCCTGTCTGTGTGTGACACAAATTTTGTGGGCGCTCTATCTCAAGAACTAATGCACGGAATTTAATAAAAATTTATATTCAGTTAGTCCCTGATATAAATTGGTGCTGATTAGTTTTGGGTGTAAATCTCTCAACAGGTGGCGCTGCTATGCAGCCTTTTTTACGATTTCCGAAATAGCTCAATCTCCAGAACTAATGCACGGATTTTCATCAAACTTCAGATTCAGTTAGTACTTGGCATGAATTGAAGTTTTGAACATTTTGGTGTAAATCTCTCAACAGGTGGCGCTGCTATACTGCATATTTACAATTTCCGCAATAGCTCTATCTCAACAACTAATACTTGTAAAATCAACAAACTTCAGATTCAAGTATACTTTGATATAAATTAGTGCTGTTTGTGTTTTGGTGCAAATCGCTCAACAGGTGGCGCTGCTATGCTGCACTTTTCAGAATTTCCATTATAGCTGTATCTCAAGAACTAATGAAACAATTTTCACCAAACTTCAGAAACAGTTAATCCTCGATATGAATTGACATTTTGTACATTTTGGTGTAAATCGCTCAACAGGTAGCGCTTCTATACAGCATTTTTCCCGATTTCTGCAATAGCTCTATCTCAAGAACTAATAGACACATTTTCATCAAACTTCAGATTCAGTTACTCTTTGATATGAAATGATGCTGACTACGTGTTGGTGAATATCGTCCAATAGGTGGCGCTGCTGTGCTGCATTTTGCACTATTTCCTCAATAGCTCTATCTCAAGAACCAATGCACGAATTTTCATCAAACTTCAGATTCAAGTATACCTTGATAAATGTTGATGCTGATTATGTGGTTGTGTAAATCGCTCAACAGGTGGCGCTGTTATGCTGTATTTGTCATCATTTGTACAATAACTCTATCTCAAGAACTAATGCACGGATTTTCCCCCAAGCTTCATATTCAGTTAGACTGACATAAGTTGATTATAATTAGGTTCTGGTGTAAATCACCCAATAGGTGGCGCTGCTATGCTGCATTTTGATGGATTTATACGATTTTAGGGGCAGTAATATCTCAAGAACTAATGCACGAAATTTCATCTTTTTAGAATCCTCATGATGAGCATAGATGCACTGTGATAATGAATTTTGAAGTATTGACAAGTATGAGATAGAAGAAAATTTTGTGATGGCCACAACATACTAGTTTTTTTTTTTTTTTTTTTTTTTTTTTTTTTTTTTTTTTTTTGGCTGCAGTATTACGGCTACTGCATAGCTACCAATTTCTAAGATTTTTTTTTTTTTTTTTACCACTAAAACTTACCAGTAAATTTTACCTAATTCAATCGCCGAAATCTAACATTTGTACACGAATAAGTATCGGTAAAAATTGTATTAAATTTTTGAGGTAACAAAACCGTACAAATTAGCAGCTATGTGATTCTATTAGTGTCATGAAAACTGCAAGTGTAGCCTCTTCTTTCTGCTCAAAATATTAAATAGTTTTTTCAGTTGAACTTATACCTTTGGAATGGATCATTTTCTTTTGATGGACTGATGGCTTCTATTATTATGAAACAGTCATTATAAATTATGTGTTAGGTGAATATGAAAGAGCAGCCGTAAAAAGTTAGAACTCTGATTTTCTGGCCAGAATGAAAAAAAAAGGGGGGGCGTAATTTGTTTTGAAATTAAACAATTTGGCTATTATCATTCCACCAGAACAAGATTACAAGTAGCGGCTATTTGTACTGTGATGGCAAGAAGCGGGAAAAAATTCCTACTTGAAACATACCCTACTCGAACACGAAAGTATCATTCGAAGTCAACCCAAATCCCACAAAACATTTTTTGTCGCAAATCGATTCAAACATTCTAGGCTTTTTTTGCACAGAATCGGGTGTACCTGAACCCGACCAGTAAGAACCAGAACACAACCCAAATTCAACTCGCATCAGAGAAACATTAGAGCTACCTAGGCAAGGTTTTTTCGGGTAAAATCAGATTAATCAACTCAACGGAATACTTCAAGGGCAGCTTGAGGAATAATAAGGTTTTGATATAATACTTTAAGACAGTTTTAAAGAACAAATTCGATAATAATTGCTTTTATATCACAATTCCTTTTTTCTATTGTGGTAATCGCTTTGATATTAATTACTGAAATGATGCACAAAATTCTTATTAACTAGCCTGTTTGATTTTTTAGATTGTTCTGAATTCCATGCATAAATATCAGCCTAGAATCCATCTGGTTCGACTGAAAGGAGACATCCATGGAACTCCCACTATTATTGACTTGGAGCAAGAACGATTTCGGACCTACATATTTCCAGAAACTGTGTTCACTGCTGTTACAGCTTACCAAAATCAATTAGTAAGTATCACTAAACTCGTATAATGTTAAATTCCACATAATGCTGAACTAGCTCAGATCCTTCCTCCAATATAGAAAAACACGTGAAGCATAGTTTCCCTATTCAAACGATTCTGTATATCATGAAATTCTCTCTACCAGTTATCCGTTACTTGTTAAATGCTTTTATGAACATCAACAAAACAACAGTGCTCAGGGCCGAAACTAAGGGGGGGGGGGCAGAGGGGGCATGTCCCCCGGGCGCCAGAGCCAAGGGCTGCCAAATGAAAGATTACACCTTTGGAATCGATCATTTTCTTCTGATGGACTGATGGTTTTCATTATTATGAAGCAGCCATTATAAGTGGAGTGTTAGGTGAAGATGAAAGAGCAGTCGTAAAAAGTTTGACCTCTGATTTTCTGGTCAGAATGGGGAAAAAAAAGGCCATAATTTTTTTTCCCCATTCTGACCAGAAAATCAGAGTTCAAACTTTTTACGGCTGCTCTTTCATCTTCACCTAACACTTCATTTATAATGGCTTTCATAATAATGAAAGCCATCAGTCCATCAGAAGAAAATAACTTGGTTAAAGCGAAAACTCGGTTTAGCGGGACTCGGATAATCGAACTCTACTGTATAAGCAAACACTGTAAACAGCCGGTAATACATGCGAATTCTTTTATGTGAACGAACAATAATTGCAACAAACGTCACATTCAATTTACGTAGTTCAGTATTACATATTTTGTGATTACATATTTTAAATTTTAAAATAAGTCTGCCATTAGAAAATTAGTAAAATTCTCTTTGTAAATATACTTTGAGGAAGAAAAGGGGGGGCGCCAAAATTCATGTTTGCCCCGGGCGCAAAAAAGGCTAGTTTCGGCCCTGACAGTGCTTCAACTGCATGCTAGGCATTTCGATAGGTAAAAGGATTGAGTTAACAATGAAAAATATTCGGCGAACAATCTTGAGTTCCAAAAAAGACCGGAAAATTTGCGGTAAAACGTGTCGATGCTCCAAACCAACTGAAAAACACGGAATGGAAGATATAGTAATTGCAATAGTATTACTGGCAACAGCATACATACATATGGCAGAAGTGGTTCATGCGCGATATCACAAGATTAGGAGATGCTATTTTCAAGATTGGGGGAAGTAATGGTAAGTTTTATCCCTATAAGAAAAATATCCTACTCGTGAATTGCTTCCTTTTTGTTAGGGTTGTGCAGAAAATACTTATAGATAATGCACATCCTAGGTGAATTATCTGGACCAATGACGTTTCCTTTTATCTGAAAGGCGTTGTAAATGCGAATCATTGCCGAATTCGGTTAAAACTACAGTCGACCCCGTTTAAACGAATATAGACAGTTCCAGAAATATTATTCGATTAAGCGGTGTATTTGATTAAACAGGGAATCATATCTGTAATATTTAATGCGTAATAAAAAAGCAAAATAACCATCTACGGTATATTTAATTAACAGCATAATAAATCGTTAATAGAATAACATAAACTAAAATAAATACAAATGCTAATATAAAGCAAAAACGTATTAATTTAATGTCAGTACATACATTTATATGGTTTACTTCACACTTAATGCAGCACGTTTGAATTTGGTCAAAACTTTGCTACTTGTAATTTACGGTACGTATACTGCCTTAAAAAAATCGTTTAAAGTGATTTGTTTAAGTGGAATTTTAAAGGGGTAAATATCGAGTTATTTTTCGAATGAGTGCAAAATATCACTAAGTTTGAATTTATTTTTGTTGGGAAATGCATGAAACTAGCAGTTGTTGTTGTTCAGAAACTATTTAATCGAGCTGTTTTTTTCCGTTTTTTTTCACAAACGCAATAGATCTTTCAGAAAATAGTGTCAAAATAGGCGTTTTGAACCGAATTTCCGCGCGAAAGTAGAATAATCATTGAAGAAAAGGCGAAAATCGCTTATAACTCAATAGGTAATTTATTGATCAAAAAATGGAAAACACAGTTCGCTTCCAAATCGCTTCCATGGCCAGGCTTTCCAATTTTATATCTTTCCGTTAAAAAATGAATTTGTAAATGTGTCAAAACGTTTTGCGCTTGTTGAGCAGAGCAGTTAAGAACAGCCTTAAAAGCAAGAAGTGATGGTGCGGAGATCAAGGTGGGGAAATCATTTGACCTGTCCGTTATGCACCTGCCGGCCGAAATCATTACAGGAAGAACTGAAAATTTGTTTTCAGCGTGAAGGAACCGAAAATGACAAAAGGTGGAAAGAAATTTCAGCTGAAACGTGCTTTCCGCGCCTATTTTCAAACATCGGGCATACAGTTGTTATTCGATTAAACGGGGACAGTTCGTAAAAGGTATTTGGTTTAAGCGGGGGAAAATAACATAGAATCGATAGGAATAAATTCGGTTCCAGAGATTTTATTCGAATAAGCGGTATATTCGATTATCCGTGACCCCAATTAAGTGGGGAGGACTGTAATCATTGTTTTCACCAAGAAATTGTGGGTTTCTCCGTTCAAAAGTAACAATGTGTGCTTAGTTCATCGCTTATCGATGATTCTCTTTTCTTAGAAGAAAACGCAGCCTCGGTGTCAGATGCAAGTTTTGTTAATTACTTTAGATAGATTTTTGGAATGGCTTGTAATGCCTTTGTAATACCTTTTGCGTTCTTTGTAACTAAATCCTTGGAATTGCGTTAACAAAACAATAAATAAATCAAAAAAAGATCTTGCATCTCTTTACCTGTGCAAACTCTACTGCTACAAGCTTGTTCAGAAAGTGGGTGATTAGTAGAACATTTTTAATGTTCTTGGGAATCCAGTTGCATACCTCAAATTTAGTACTATTAAGAAAATAATATTTCACAACATTTTTCATATATTCAGATGAAAGAGTTGTGTTGTACAAAGACATGTCAAGGTGAATGTGTTACCATGTTAATTTTTTTTCTCCTTTCACCTATTTATTGAAATAATGTTGCTTGTAACTGCTTATTTTCAATATTTTTTTGGTGAAATTTTTTACTAACTCCATATTGCAAGGTATTTCAGTACAATTATATTTTTATCTTGACAAGATGTTTTTAGTAGTATGATCTACCACCAGAAATACTTTTTTAAAAATAATTAAAATTTTTGGTATTCAAAGAATTTCAAAATCGTGTCTCTGATTTAAAATGTACAATCACATGGACATTTAAACGCTGCAATACTCCAAACTATAAAAAATCATTTCTCTTATTTAAAATGTACGATGATATGGATATTTAAAGCTGCAAAACTTCAAACAAACTTAGATGATAATTTACCTAAGGAGTCTGTGGCCAACTGCCACATATTCCCGGCACACAGCACAATGAATGGTAACTGGAGTGTGTCTTATAGCTGGTAGCAATTGGGAAGGGAAAAAATTAAGTACAAAAATTCAACGGAACAGGTAATCAGCATTGATGGATTTCCTAGTTGTCATCAACTTCAAGCCCAGTATAAGCATAGAATGTCTTGAGATTGCATGAGCCATTGAGAAATAGTTAAAATGTAATTAAAAACTACTTAAAAAATAAAAATTATTAAAGAGAAAAAAGAACTATGAAAAAATGAGGAAAAAAAAAAGAGGGTAATATAAAAAATTCAAAAATAATACAAAAGTTCAAATCTTAATTTATTACATGAAATTTAAAAAAAGATTGTATTATTTCGGATGTGGAAAAAAAAATATAAGAAATTTCTCTCTATTCTAAAAAAAAAGTAATTACCGCTGTCACCGCTTCCGCCGCCGGATTTGAATTTTTTGTGACCGGAGGTCTTTCTTCGTTAAAATTAAGAAAAATATTGCATACAAAGATATCAAAATCGGTGGTATTATAGAGGAATTTTTGATAAACACGCTGATGCAGAGTTTTCAAAACGAAGAATTATTTTAAGAGTTATTTAATGCTAAAGTTAGACAAAATCGTTCTGTTCCATTAAAAAAGTTTTATAGGAGCAAAAACTATACATGGGAATTTAATCATTTTTAGATCATTTTATATGTTTGAATTTCCCGGTGAGCAGACTGCATTTATTTTTTTAATTTGACTCATTTTTTGAGGTTTTATTTCTATTTTAAATTCAAATTTTCAGCATTTCGAGACATATTTTTTACATATTTTAGAAAATGGTATTAATTTAAACTGTTGCCACCTGTATAAACAGTGCAAACAATAATGTTTGCTTCAAAATAAAAATTTATTTACACGTGACAATTATAAACAGAAAAAACCCCTTCAAATTAGAATTATATAATTACGTATCAAAAGCAAGAACTTATTGAAAATTACATCATAAAAACTATATTTACACGTGAATTAAAAGAGAAAAGATATTGTAAAATAATAAATTCATTAACATGCGTTAGAAGTCTTAAATAGGAGAAATTACGTCACATTACAGTTATTACGTAAAATGAACAAAGAATAATATAGCAAAACCAGTTTAAATTTAAAAATTGCGCAAGACATTTATTTAATATTTTGAGATGATCTTTCCAAGCAGTGGCGGCTCGTGCCAATCTTCACTGGTGGGGCCCGGTCCTCATAACATATTGTAAATTTTTATGTATTAATATTTGTTGTTTAAACATGAAAACAAATTATTTAAAACTAACTATTATTTAAAACTTTTATTTCTTACTTTTGTAAAAAAAAAAAAAAAAAATTATTTTTTCAAGTAATCAACGTTAATTTCAAATTTATCAAATTAATTACAATTTTTAACATACCATTAATTGCCATTATTAATATTGAACATACTTTGATCAATCATTATTTAATTAAAAAACAAATATACAAAATAATAATAATAATAATAATAATAATAATAATAATAATAATAGTAATAATAATAACAATCTCACAACGTTACAGAAAAAAAAATATAAACTTTACTTGCAAACATTGAAACTGTTCAGAAATTAAAATTTAGTACATTATTTAAATAAAAGTTTGGTATGTTTTTAGATGCGCAAATCTTTAACTTTAAATTTAATTACCATTATTCACATTAAACTTACTCTGGTCAAACATTATTAAATTAAAAAACAAATTCACAAATCAAACAAAAAATAATTATCTCATAATTTAATAGAAAAAAATACATATTTTTCTTGCAGAGATTTAATCCATTCACAAATTAAAATTTAATGCATTATTTAAATAGAAATTAGGCACGTCGATTTTTTCGACTAGCAAATCTTTCACTTACTTTTACATCAAATTTTGATACTGTACTAATAAAATCTTTGTGGACTGAAAGAACAGCAAGAGTGTGCTTAATCGTTCCTGTCCCATAGAGTTTTTCAAAAATGTTTTAAAATTTTCTCTCATTCGCTCTTGAACTCCAGTATGACACCCGCTCACAACAGCGGACCGTCATATGCTTGCACAACAAGCTTATCTTTTAAATAAAACTTTTCTAAATTTTGAGTTAAGATTATAGTAAGTCCCTCTGCTGTTTTATCATAGACATCAATAAATTGAACAAACCTTTTCAAGGGTTTGTTGTTTTTTATATATCGTAAATTGATAACAAATTGCGAAGTGCAGCTTACATCAATATAGTTTCGTCAGCTTGTAAATCTACAAAATTAGAAGCAGAAATCTCATTTTTAACTTCCTGCATATACGTTTCATATATACAATCCAACAGCTCATATTGTATAGTTTCTTAAGTATTTTTAGATACTGTAGCATTGTTTAAATGGTCTTCCAATATAGTGTCCAGTTTTGAGGCGTATGTGACCAATTCTAAAAACATACCTCGGTTTACGATTTAGCACATACCTGTTCCTCTCAACCATTTCATTATGTTTTTGTAATGAAATCCTGTAACCTTCATCCAACTGCACTACAATATTGACAGTTCCGAAGGTTTTATGCCCCACCAGTGGCTGAGAGGTTCTGCTCTCGAATCTGGTAGACGGGAGGTGCTGGGTTCGATCCCAATCGCGCCCGTCGGCCTAATCGTTCGGAGTTTTCGTGCTTTTCTTCGAACCTTGGATTTCCAAGCGTTAATACGGGTTAGGTTCCCTTAGAAAGACCCGCACGAAGGGCACTCCCCTGGGCCTATATCCCCCGTGCAGATAATTGGCCGTCATAAATGCAACCATACAACCAACCGAAGGTTTTATAGTTAAAAGCATTATTTAAATGAGTAGTATTCATTTCATGTTTTTTTTTACTCTTTCAGAAAAATGCTTCAAATCGTTACAGCCGGCCATACTCCATAATTTCATCCCTCCAAACAATAAAAAATAAAAACAGAACAATGCTTTTTTTTTTTTCTTCACTTGCTGAAATACACAGAAATTTTTGATACCACTGTGTAGAGAAATAGCGTAGTTTTCCCCCATCTTTTCGTTGCATTTCAAAATTCTTCGGTTGATAAGGTCCCAGGCGTTTAATTTCAAGTTCTTTCTTCCAAAGTTTTCAAGTTTTTTCTTCCAAATTCATTGTTGAAAAGGGCATAATAAATCATCTACAGAATTCATTTTTTTATTTCAAGAATTTAAGGGTGTGTTCGAAAAAATATTTTTTCACCCTCAACAGCTCGAAATTTTCTGGGACACTTTCAGACTCATTTTTAAAAGTAAAAACATGAAACTTGCTGAGATGATTTTTGAAGTGATGTTTAAGAGGCCGTGTGGTTTAATTTTTCGCTCAATTCAATAGAATTTGATTTTAAAACAATTATTTTCTCATTAGGACCCCTTTTTTCATCCCCAGATCTCCCGCTTCAGAAAATTCGGTTCAAAACTCCCACTTTGATAGCATTTTTTTTTGCAATATTTTCTGCATTTTTCAAAAAATCGACAAGCACGTCCCATTATGTAGTTTCTAAATAAGAGAATTTGCCAGTTTGATGCGTTTGAGAGTAAAAATGAATTTAAAAATAAATCAGAAAATAAGCAGTTTGGATTGGAATACACCTTAGCAATAACATGCGTCTCCGTTTAAAGAGAGTACAGAGTACTTAAAGATCGCGTAATTCAACGAATAAGCAGCAATAGTAATACAAATGTCGACGAATATTTTTGAGAATCCCCGTATAACAAACTTTGGATCAAGGGCACTCTCGCCCAGTGCCCCCCATTGCAAAAAAAATACGGAAGATTTAGCTCTAAAAGAGCAGTACATCGCCAAAATTGAATGACACGTGAGGGAGGGAAATACTCATTATCGCGCCAAATGGGCACAAATGTCTTGTGCCCCGATACAGTAACCTTGGTGTTCAGAAGTAAGTAGTGGCCAGTAAAGTGATTTATTGCCTCTGAGAAAGAAATAGATGCTGAGAGTCGATAACGGATGAGTGGGCACGATGTAAGAAGGAGTTTCTTTGCAATATATTTTTAGTAAACAGTTCTTTTTTTTTTTAAGTTTTAAATTAAAAATATGAATCAAAATTTTTTAAATGAACAGAAAATTCTAGTGGGGCCTGGCCCCAGTGGCCCCAATGGACCGGCCGCCCCTGTTTCCAAGTATTTTTGTTAGGACAGCGCAAATAATATTTCATTTCTAACAAAAGTATTTTCACGTGAATATTAAAAAGAAAACGAAACGTTTGGTGAAAATTACGTTACATTAAAAACGATACATTTAAATGTCTTATTTAAAAGAACTTTCTTCTTCGCTTTGTTAAAAATACCGGGAGACAAAGACTCTATTTACTTAATTCATTTTATATTAGCTTATTTTGAAATGATTAACTGATTTTATTTAATCAAAGACGAAAGAGACATTGTATCTTTTAACAGCAGCTGATTTGGCCTTAAAATTCCCCAATCAAAGAAAAAGGAATAGAAACCCGTTTATAGGGAGATCACCACTGTTTTTTAAATTATAATTCAATCTTTCGAATTCTTTTTAAAGCTGATCAAATTAGCGTACTTTTAGAGTCTGCGGTGTCTGAACGGGGGGTTGGCGAGCGTATCTCGTAGGGGGCAGAGCCACCTAGTCTTTAAAAAAAAAAAAAAAAAATACTTTTTTGCTACATTGAGGATGATTTTATGGTGAAACCTCAATTCTTCTCATTGTGATGCAAAACAGAAAACTTCCTAAGACTACATTATTATTTTTAGATAAAATTATTTACTTATTTCAGAAGAAAGTAAAAAAGAAAAAAACTCCGAAAAGTCCGTAATTTCTGAGATTATCAATTATTTTGATGGTTTTAGCTACATATAAACAGCAATATATTTCAGAGAGGGAAAAAGTCTTAGAAAATAAATAAACATAACAAAATTAAAAATTAATATACATATATCAAGGCACTATGTAAAACCAAATCTTTACTTTAAATAACTTTTTTCTAAATCTAGTGTATGACGGATGACTAGCAATAAAAGCAGGTCAAATATCTCATCAGTGAAGCGTACATAAATTCACGGCAATTAAGTCGTCTTCAACCGCTCCACAATCCAGGCCGCTGTTAAGGCGTAAAAAATAAAAAGAACCTGCTTGAAAGTTATTACGGAAACATATCGCAAGACGTGGAAATATGACCATTATAAAAACCTGCAAGCGACTACGGCACGTAATTTCTTGGCCATCAGCTATTAAATCCCTCTTTTTACTTGCTTCTGTACACAAAAATGACCCCTATAGAACAGCACCGTGCGAAAGGGGGGGCGAAGGGGGCGGTCGCCCCGGGCGCGGAAATTTAGGGGCGCCAAATTTGTACTATCAATTTCAGTTTTTTTTTTATTGTCGTCGATCATTTTCATTGGAATTTTTTTTTTTCACTCTTCGATATTCTATATTTTTGTAAAACTAAATGTATATTTACATATCGGGAATATTTTTCCCAATGGAGGTATGTACATTTTTCATTTCAAAATTATTGCGCTGTTCACATTTACTTTTCATTGAGTGCTTTAGATCTGATGATTTTATAATATGCTTTTGTGATATTTTATTACAGTGTTTCTTACACTTTTGCACTCTGCTGGCCCTTTACATCGTATACGAAAGTTTCTGCCACCTGCCATCCTCAGTGAATATGAATTGCTAACCTATTCTGATTCCACTATGGGATCATTCTTATAGTTATTCGGTCATTACTTTGCTGTTAAAAAAAGGTCCAGTACAGGATGAAAATGCTGATTACATGAAATCTGCGATTGCATAAGGACTTCGATTTTCCAAACTAACGTTCAAGAAAATTATATCTAGTCCTAGTGGAGAAATTATTAACGGTGATTGCGGCTTATTGGATAACTTAAATAAGGGAATCACTATATTTTGTTTTCTCTTTTTACTATTCACCAATTATCATGATCGCCCTCCAAAGTTAGCCAATCCGGATTGTGGGTTTTTCATGTGGAAGAAATTAAATCCTAAAATTCCTGAGCATAAAAATGCTCTAGAACACAGGAATGCATGCATTCGCTAAAAGAAACTTGAGAGACGTTTAAAATTAAATCATATAATCGACAGCAAATTTGAAAAGAGCTAAAGTGAAAATTATTGAAAGTGAAAAAGGCAAATGGCAAATGAAGTAAGAAAAACGATTGTAGAAGAAATTAATAGAGCAAGGTATTTTTCAATTTCGTTCGATCGCACTCCATATACAGAGTGTCCTAAAATGGACTGACTGTTTTTTAAATTCAATAACCTGTAAATGGTGACAGCTATTTAAAAAAAAATTGTGGGAAGGTAATGTAAAATGTCAGTATTTTTTTACCTCGATTCCCGACTTTAGTTCCAAATAGCAACTATAGATGGCGCTGCAAGAAGGGATGACCACATCGGGAACTCAGTTTACGCTTTAGATTGATAGTGCAATGCCGAGGGGCAGACCAAATCCACTTGCTGCTCGCGTTACAAATGACTTTTTCAATTCTTATACTGCAGTTTTACAATTTCACATTACAACATAAATATCGATGATTTGTTGAAGAATTAAACAGGTTTATAGTCAGTTCAGGTTACAGCAGTATACTTTATTAAACCATATTCGTGTAAATCAATCAAGTTTATACAGAATTGACAATTATGCCAGCAATGTATAATCACACAAGCACTATAAAGACAACATCTAGCGCCATAGGTGCTCAATCAAGGCCAAAACCGAAATCGCCCAACACTGATGCGAAAAGAGGAGGCTAAATGTATGGAGTGGGTCTCATTTTCCAATACAATCTTATTTTTAGGGGCCTATTCTGTATATTTAACCTTCTTCCTTCGTATGATGGTAGGGGATTTCAGTTTAGACCTCCATTGAATGCTCATTGCTTGCCATCTATCTCTGCTATTTGGAACTAAAACCGAGAACCGCAGTAAAAATACTTCTAATATCTTACATAACTCTCCTGCAAGAATTTCTTTTAATAATTGTAACCATTTGCAAGTTACTGAATTTTAAACACAGTTTAGGAATCCAGTACACCCCACAAAGAACAAATGACGCAAATTATACGATACTGAAAATAGAAAATTTTCATTCGTGGAAAGGTTTCTTGACTACATCAAGTCAAAAAACAAAAAAAAAAAAAAAAAAAAAAAAGAAAAAAGAAAAAAAATTAGCATAAGAAATTTAAGATAAGCTAATGTCCGACAATCTCGACATTCACAGCTGCACGAGAGGTTCTGTTCTCAAAGACGGTAGACGGGAGGTGCTGAGTTCGACCTAATCGCGCACGTCAGCCTAATCGTTCGAAATTGTCCGCAGTTTTCTTCGAACCTTGCGTAAATACGGGTTAGGTTCCCTTAGAAAGACCTTACAGAGGACACTTCCATCCCACTCCGGCCTACTATATCCAACTTGTAGATAATAGACCGTCATAAACAATACCAATATCAACTCTTCAGAGCTCAATGTTGTGATATTGTGCAAATATGGCTTCCCAATATAATGTTGTGTAAGCTCGAATCGTCGAAGTAAAAAAATTCGTCTATCTTTTACCATGTTCTGCACATTCTCTAAACTGAGTTCGTGCTGCTGGTGTATGTCCAAAAATCTCCGGAACTGCATAAAATGTGTTTGTTTTTTCTTCTCTTCTACTGAAAGATGGGATATACTTATGTCCCACTTATCAGTTTATTTAAAGAAACATTGCGATACTCTATGATAATGAAAAATAAAGCTATATCTGCATTTTACAAGCAATTGCCCCAGATTTTTAAAGTTCTGGAAGATCTTATAGAAATGAAGTAAAATGAGTAAACTTACTCAGAAGCAAAAAGCTTAATAAAGAAAATAAGGAAATTCCCCTTAATTTACGGCCTACTAGTTTGACACAACATTTTAAATGAAATAGAAAAAGTTAATATTATTCTCACGAAAAAAAAAAGAAGAAAAAAAACTGTCAATGTTTTGATCGCCAGCAAACTGATTGAAACACTAAAAAACACATTTCAGACAATAAGAGAGGAAATTTTTGAACAAGAAAGCGAAGATTTGGTTATGTCTCTAAATGTTAGAGTCCTTATTTGAGCAAAACAGAAAACGTAAAATTCGCAGAACAATTTGACTACGAAGCTTCTGATGAAAGCGGAAATTTCTATGAATGTGAAGAATTTCGTATTACGTAGAGACACTATAACCGTGTAACTGAACTGAAGGTTTGAGAAATAGTCCAAGAGCTGTTAAACATTTTAGGGAAGGTATTTGAGGCACCCTGAAAATTTGTGCAACACTTCTTTTGTAATGGCTGAATACAAAATCGAATGTCTGGCTGAAGGATCGTGGCCCAAAAACTGTGCCAGACACGTGTCAAGTGCCATTTTTTGACTACCCAAAAAAGGTATTTGAGGCATGCTGAGATTGAGACAGAATAATATTTATACTTAGCCTAATGTTATGCCAATCCTATTATGCCAAAAATGTGCCATTTTTGGCAAAATAGCACTTGACACGTGTCTGACACAGATTTTGTACCGACTAAAGTGTCTGTCATTTTCAAAATATTTTTTTCTAAGCATAAATATTATTCTGCCTCAATCTCGCGTGCCTCAAATACCTTTTTGGGGTAGTCAAAAAATGGCACTTGACAAGTGTCTGGCACAGTTTTTGGACCGACTAAAGTGTCTGTCGTTTTCAAAATATTTTTTTCTAAGTATAAATATTATTCTGTCTCAATCTCAGCGTGCCTCAAATACCTTTTTTGGGTAGGCAAAAAATGACACTTGACACGTGTCTGGCACAGTTTTTGGGCCACGATCCTTCAGCCAGACATTTTATTTTGTATTCAGGCATTACAAAAGAAGTGTTGCACAAATTTTCAGGGTGCCTCAAATACCTACTCAAAAATGTTCAACAGCTCTCCTACTAAAAATGAGAAATGTAAAACAAGAATTTGAGTTTCTGGCTGGTGCGAATCTAAGATCAGTTATCGAAAATCTGTTAATATTGCCTGGACTTTGCCCTTGACTTGAATGGACTTGAATTGTTAAGCGAGGTTTTAAATACGAAAACCTTATTTCTACCATTATATAAGAACTTTTATAAAATGGATCATTTAGAAATCCTTTAGTTGCTCCATAATTTTAACTTTGGGAAAAAGGAATTACAAAAACATGGAGACAGCGTACATAATTTATAAGTATTCCAGTAACAGTAAAGTAGTAAAAAACTATTTAAGATCTACTATGAGTCGAGAGATTAAGCAACCTGAATTTACTTTCTATAAAATTCAGTGTGTCACAATCTTTACACATAAAATAATAAACGATTTTGTTACCCTAAATGCAAGAAAAATAAAATGGAAGTAAATGTATTTGCCTGATATATTTTATATTAAGCTTTAACTGATGTCACAGAAATTGTCACATAACTAGTGTTAAGTGGTTTGTGAGACCGCTCCATCGAAATATAAATAAAAGGCATGATTAACTCATAGGATGGTGTTTTTGTACTAAACTTTTTGTACAGGGTTGTTATAATTAAAATGCACCTATTCAAAAGTCTCTGTTGATAGTACTAAAGTTCCAAACGGTACAAGATTTCGGTAGAGTTTGTAGTTAAACCAATTTAAACTATAAAAATTGAAAAAAGCCGCGGTCTGAGAGACCGGTAACATCAGTTAAAGGTTAACCTTTAACTGATGTTACCGGTCTCGCAGACCGCGGCTTTTTTCAATTTTTATAGTTTAACTTGTAATTTTCAGTTTAACTACAAACACTACCAAAATTTTGTTCCGTTTGGAACTTTAGTACTATCACCAGAGACTTTTGAATAGGTGAATTTAAATTATAACAGTCCTATACAAAAAGTTAAGTCAAAACCACCATCCTATTAGTTAATTGTGCCTTTTATTCATCTTTCAATGGAACGGTCTCACAGACCGCTTCACACTAGTTATGTGACAATTTCTGTGACATCAGTTAAAGGTTAATTAAAACATTGCTTCAGTTATTTTTCTTAATTAATGTACTGAAATTATAATTTATTTTTATCTATTACATTATGTTCTGTAGGTTTTTTGTTTGTTTTACTTTTGTAGTACTTATTGGTTGAAGGGACCGCTTGTTTCCAATCTGGTTGTTAGCGATTTTTACCCATTTTCTGCAGCTTAAAGAGTAACAAGAACTAAAAATGGCTAGAAAAATATGTGAGAAAGGTTAAGAAAAATCTGTCGCAAAGCATCATGATCTCATTAACAAATAAGTGCAATTTTCTTTTCTGTTATTTAGTTGTTTGGAATTTCTGAATTAAAATTAAATCTTTTAAAGCTCTAAAATAAACCCAAAATATTTATTCAATATAATTTATTTCTGTTTCTGCCCTTTATCAATTTAGAAGGAGGAGGGGGGGGGGGCGCTAAATTGACACGCTGCCCCGGGCGCAGTTTTCTCTTCGCACGGCCCTGCTATAGAAAATCATATATCTTATTTAAAATGTACGATGATATGGATATTTAAAGTTGCAAAGCTTCAAACAAACTTAGATGATGAGTGGAGTGTGTCTCATAGCTGGTAGCAATTGGGAGGGAAAAAAATTAAGCAGAAAAATTCAACGGAACAGGTAATCAGCATTGATGGGTTTCCTAGTTGTCATCAACTTCAAGCCCAGTATAAACATAGTGTCTTGCTATTGCATGAGCCATTGAGAAATAGTTAAAATGTAGTTTAAAACTACTTAAAAAGTAAAAAGTATTAAAGAGAAAAAATAACTATGAAAAAAAGAGAAATAAAAAGAGGGTAATATAAAAAATTCAAAAATAATACAAAAGTTCAAATCTTAATTTATTACATGAAATATTAAAAAAGTTTGTATTATTTCTGGTGTGTAAAGAAATGTAAGAAAATATAAAAAATTTCTTTTAAAAATAATAATAAAAACCTTTTTGCTACATTGAGGCTGATTTTATGGTGAAACCTCAATTCTTTTCATTATGATGCAAAACAGAAAACTTCTTCCTAAGACTACATTATTATTTTTCAAATAAAATTATTTACCTGCTTCAGAAGGGGGGGGGGGAGCTCTGAAAAGTCTGTAATTTCGGAGATTATCAATTCTTTTGATGGTTTTAGCGAAGTATAAACAGCAATATTTTTCAGAAGGGTGAAAAAGTCTTAGAACAGAAATAAAGATAATAAAATAAAAATTAATATTCATATATTATGGCACTATGTTAAACCAAATCTTTACTTTAAACAACTTTTTTTTTTTTTTTTAATCTAGTGTATGACGAATGACTAGCAATAAAAGCAGGCCAAATATCTCATCGGTGAAGCGTACATAAATTCACGGCAATTAAGTCGTCTTCAGCCGCTCCACAATCCAGGCCGCTGTGAAGGCGTAAAAAATAAAACGAACCTCCTTGGTAGTTATTACGGAGGCATATCGCAAGACGTGCTAATATGACCATCATAAAACCCCTCAGAAGCTATTACGGCACCCATCTCTCGGCCGCCCGCGATTAAATCTCTCTTTTCGCTGCTTAATCACAAAGGCGGCCCATATCGTAAACCATCTCTGATTTAAGATGCCGGATGATACGGAAATCCAAACAAATCACGTGCGCCTATGCCTGGCTTTTAATTTTTCGCCCGGCGCTAATTTTATTTTTAACACTCCGAGGTCTTGCATGACTCAAAACAGATACGCACTAACGAAAACGGGGTAATGTATTAAATTAACGAAAAATCACTTTTCTTCGTGTCGAGACATAATGGATTAAGTCAAGAAAGATTATTATTATTTTTTAAGAATTCTGAAGCTAATTTCACATATTGACACTTTTATTAACCCTTTATCTACTGACGGTACTTATAAGTACCATTAAAATAACTTGTTATAAAATTCATTTAATACATCGATTAGTTGTAATACAGTTTATAATGAGTTATAGATACATTACTTTATCTTGTTCCAAAAGCATTATCGGTTACACAAAACAAAAATATTTTTAAACGGAGGATTTCTTTTGCCTTTGCACCTCTTCAACTTTCTTGGAGTTGGGGGGGGGGGGGGGGAGAAGAGAGAGATTTTTTAATTTTATATATCCTTAAATATTTTTATATTTCTATTGTAAGAACATTATATTTGTACATTTCCTAATTCTACAAAATACTAAGAAAATATTTAAAATAAAAGAATTAAGTGGAGTTGTAAATATTGCATAAAATCCCTATAAATTCAAATTTAATTAATCCTTCTAAACCGTTCAGTCCTTCTAAAACCCTTCTAAAATTTATTAAATCGTTATGTAAGTCTTCTATAGTTTAAACAATTCACGAAAAATGCTTTAGAAGATAAAATTTTCACGAATTCATAATTCAGTACATTAAGGGTTAATATCAGGTTATAAGGAAAAATAATGGCAGATGTTTAAATAAGGGATGGAAAACTATATGCGTTATAGTAAACAAACTTTGTTTTATTCAAAACAGTCCGTGCTGGCAACTAAACACCTGTGCTAATGAATTACTAGTGCAGATAATACCAGGTAGAAAGAACTTCAGCTTCTTTTAGATGCAATAAAAGTTAAACAAGTTGGAAATTGCTCGTCAAACGTGGCAAATGAGGTGCGTTCGTACTATAACTAGTTTTATAATTATTTTTTGCACCTCATATTGTACTGAATGTATATTTTTTTGCACTTCATAAGTGCATAGTCTGTAACATTATTAAAATGCACTTGCAATAATTTTTTTCCCATTCCCTGTAATGTAACGGAACACTTTTGACTGTCCCTGTAATTAAACTATACATCCGATTTTCATAAAATTTGAAATATCTCCGCAAAATATTGCAACAATTATATACTTAAAATTTCAGACCATTCGGAAGGCTTTAACATCATTAAAATGCACTTGCAATAATTTTTCCCATTGGCCGTAATGTAAAGAAATACTTTTGACTGTCCCTGTAATTAAACTATACATCCGATTTTCATAAAATTTTAAATGGCTCGACAAAATTTTGCAACAATCATATATTTAAAATTTCAGATCATTCGGTTGGATAGTTTTTGCTCTGTTATATGAGGACAGACAGACGGACAAACAGACGGACTGAACGACGACTATAGGTGCTACGTATTTATATAATTACGAACGTACCTAAAAAGCATGTTCAGTCTTTTTTTGTTTCTGAATGTTTTTCTCTTTATATCATTCTTATTTCAGTACAATTGAGGACGTGAGCTTCAAAACTCGCCTTATCCATAGAAAATCAAATTTTGGAAAATCGCGAAAAACCTCATGGACTGCGTCCATTAGTTTTCATAGCAAATCAATATTTTACAACGCCAGAAATACGATAAAATTAATTATTTTGCAGATTGCAGTGTTTTTTCGATGCAGGCGTTCACCAATAGAATAGAATAGACTGATATAGAAAACTCGACTTTTTAAATTTTGGATAAGACGAGTTTTGAAACTCACATCCTCAGTTATATTTTGCCAATAGTTACAAGGTGTTTTTGGCCGCAGAGACAAGTCAAGTCAACGCAGGTACTTAAGGAGTACTTACAGTGGGTCGCAACCCATTTTAACCCCTAATTCTCGCTCCCGTCAATATCACGGGCTGAGGTATCGCTCGTTATTTCTCGCTCCTGTCCTATTTCCGGGCTGGAGATTTATTGCTGGAAAAAACTTCTGAAACCAGAAAAATTTTACTGGCATTTCGGTGTGAAGTCTTTGAATATTTCCATTCGGGTTTAGCTTTTGCGCTAACTGTAATGTTGGGCTTTGAATTGCATGTTTCGAAATATGTAACACTCAAAAAATTATTAATAATCAAAATTTAATGTATATGTATTATTTCAAATACACTGCTCAAAACAATTAAAGGATATTGCAGTTTTAGGTGGATTTTGTATCTGGTAAACTGTTTAGCTGATTGATACATGGTCGACAGACATAGTAGGTTATATGAGAATAAATTACACATGTTTGGCAGAAAAAAATGCATTTTATTGCGCATTTGTGTACTAAAGGAAAAAAACACAATTTGTGCATATGAGAAAAATAGAATAAGAAAAGGTGTTTTCTTCAAAGAAAATCATTTTCAGTAGGGGGTATGGTTTCCACGGGCGGCCAGCAACGTTGAACACCTTTGAGGCATGGACTCAATGAGGCTATTAATGACGAGTTGGGGTATTCTGCCCCACTCTTCCAGAAGAGCTCTTTCCAGTTCTTGGAGAGTTTGTGGGGGTTGTTGGCGGCCAGAAACTAGTCTTCCTAGAGCGTCCCAAACGTGCTCGATTGGATTCATGTCTGGAGAACACGCTGGCCATTCCATTCGAACGATTCCTTTCTCGAAAAGGAAATCCTCCACCAGGTTTGCACGATGTGGCCTGCAGTTATCGTCCATTAAAATGAAGTTATCTACGATTGCTGCAGCGTAAGGGACTACAATAGGTCTGAGGATCTCATCCCTATATCGGCGACCAGTCAGAGCTCCATCTCGAATGATGTAGAGGTCAGTGCGCCCGTCAATGGAGATGCCACCATACACCAACACTCCTCCACCGCCAAATCTGACACTTTCGTGCACGAACGCAGGATTATTCCTACTGCCACGGTCCCTCCAGATGAAAATACGCCTATTATCCGGATGCACAGAAAACAGAATATTGCTCCATTCATTTCTCCTCCAGTTGACATGCTCGGTTGCCCACTCCCTGCGGTCGCGACGATGCCTTGATGTTAATCTAACGCATACCATCGGTCGGCGAGCATACAGACCTACAGCATGGAGCCGGTTTCGGACAGTCTGAGTTGAAATCGTGGTACCTGTAGCCGAGCGAAGGTGTTGTTGGAGAAGAGTAGCGTTCATGGTTCGGTGTCTCCGAGCTGTTAACGCTAAATACCGATCTTCATTGGGCGTTGTTGCCCGTCTACGACCTTGCCCTGGTCTTCGGCCTGCACATCCACTCTCCAAAAAACGGTTCCAGGTCCTGGAAATGACACTTTGTGACACTCCAATGGCTTGCCCTACTTCGGCTTGAGTTTGGCCCCCTTCTAACCTACCAACAATTCTCAAAGCTTCTGAATCTGTCAAATGACTTCGCTGAGACATCGTACTCATCGAAACAAAGCAATCACTGAATGCCGATCATCCTTGTCTTCATTCTCTTTTATCCAGTTGAAAGTCAAATTTCATTCGCTGCCGCTGAAGCGACGTTTTTGACGTCGAACTCAAAATTTGCATACTCCACAGTTTGAAAACCAGAAAAATTTGCATTTGTGATTCTCTTCTTCTATTTTCGGCAAAGAAAATTTCGTTTATAAATTTATTTTATATAAAACTTCAAATATCCTTTAATTGTTTTGAGTAGTGTATTATTTATAAAAATGTGTGTGATGATGATAAATAAAGATCTAAGATGTGAAAAATAAAGGTTTTGTTCGCATTAATTTGTACGGTGTAAAACAAACATTAAGACAGAATTCTCGCATGATGGCTTTTCTACAAATATGAATTTGTTCTATAACATCTTTTTTTTCACCTTTTAAAAAAGAAAAAAAAAAAATCTAATTGCATATTCTATTTAGAAATCTTATAATTATTCAATTTCTGTAATAAAATAAATAGGTACTTTTTTGATGGTTTTTCCAAATATTAAGCGACCGTGAAGGGGTTAAACACCCATTGAAAATGAAAAAACGTAACGTTAAATTTTATTAACTCATTTATGTCTGAATTTTTGTTTTCTCAAATTTGTTGGTAAAATCACTTTAACCCTTTTAGTGCGGAATTTTTTTTTTTTGGGGGGGGAGGGGGGTGTTAAGGCCCTGTGCGGAATATTTTGACCAAAAAAGCCCATGGCGCACTACAGTGAGCACAATACACGCCGTGAACGCCTAGGCGACTTTTGTCGACGCTTACGGTAGTCTACAGCACCCAACTCCTAGATGTCGACATTAGTCGACTCCCGCACTCGGACCCTTATGTCGACTTCTGTCAACTCCCGCACTAAAAGAGTTAAAATGTTGCAAAATGAAGTGAAAAAATACTAAAAAAAATTACGCTAAAATTTTTTTGTACTTATTTGATAAAATGTAAACGTACTAAATATGACAATATGCATAATATTTATAATAATATAATATGCATAATTATATATTTTGTCTAAATTTATGTAAGTGTATATTATATACTATAATTAGTATTTTTATGAATAACTAAAAAATTGCATTTATTTCTTTTCAGAGATTAATAACATTAGGAGTATTATAATCTATATAATAAAAGCTTAAGTCATGTGACTGTCATCAACAATTCCGGACTGACCGCTTCACTTTTTACAAGCCAGGCAGCCATTTTGCTTCTTTTATGTTAGCTGGGCGCAGATAATTAAATCGCCAAATAGGGTTCCATCGTCATCATGCCATCAGTCCATTTCATTTGACTGTCATAAACAATTTTTCGCGAGGTAAATTAAAACAAAGCTTTGATGTTGAAATAAAATGCCATGGTTTATGGTATTACTTATTACTTTTCTTTTTTTTTTTTTTTTTTTTTTTTTTTTAATAAAATAATTGAGTTATAAATTGTAAATATTTCAGTTTTAAATTAAAGTTGTGTATTTTAAATAAAATGAGTGAAAGTGTTATATTTTAAATGAAATACGAAAAAATTTGGCAAATTATCACCTGCGCCCAGCAAACATAAAAATACAAAGTTCATGATCTCTGTATCAGAATCTTCGATTTGGTGAAGGATTGAGCAAATAAATTAAATTTATTTTTAAAACAGTTGTAAATTTATGAAAAGTAACATGATACATTGCTTAGCATACATTTTAGGGAGACCAAACTGGTCGCCAATGGCGGCTAGTTATTAATAAACTAAGAATAATCCTATTTGAGGTTTAAAAACAAATTATTTCATAATCACAAATATGTGTGAAACATGAATTCAATAAAAAATAGTTCATTTCAAATGGGCAGAAAACCTAAATTTAATATGTTCAACAGAGTGCGCAGAAGTTCTTATTTTGGGATACCACAATTTCCGAAGAGCAATCATTAGTAATCTTTGCTTATTTAATCGCAATATAACGAAATAATTTTGTCCCCTCCAAGCAAGTTCTGAAATGACGCTCCTGTTTCAAATACATCATTAATTAAATTCACTACAAATATTTAAATTTCCCTCATACTATTCAAACTTACAGAAAAGTTACAACGAGGCTTTCAACATTTATTAGTACTTTTTTTTTGCTGTTGTTTAATTTAACCCTTTCGACTCGGGCGTCTCTTACACAAATTTTATTCGGTTGACACGACTTTTTTAAAAGAAGTTTCTTTCAAATACATAATTTCAAAAAAGCTCTAATTAAATAAGGTAAATTTTATTTTCCTTTATTACTGGTGCCAAAAACAAATTTTGCAAATAAAGATAATGTTCAGTCAGAGTGGACATATACGAGTGCAAAGGGTTAATCTAGATTTTTTATGTAAAGATGAAATTCTGTGATCGATTTTTCATTCACTTCAAAATAAGTGAGAATCATAAAAATTTTATACTCATGTGTGTATACGACGACAATACAATATTAAAAATTTTTTTACAACTTAATTATAAATAAATAAATGAATTTTAAGAAATCTTTCCGTTAGCCGGGAGAAGGTGATAAATCGTGAAATATTAAGTATTCTCAAACCACGTTCGCTAAAATAGGCCAGCTGCTTGTGAAACTGTAACAGAAATGTTTTAAACACTAAAAAATACAAAATAAAATATAAATAAAAAAATAAGGAGTGCAATATATATACTTTTTAAATACGCCTTTATCAATTATTAGCAAAAAAATTTTAATAAACTCAGTCGCGTTTCCTACCAAGTGTAAATAAAAGCGGTGAATTTTCCATAATCGAAGTTCACGTCAAAGGAACGTTTTGTAACGAAAAATGTTTGGAAAAGTGGTAAACTATTTTTACTGGCATAATTTTTTTTTCTATTTACATGATTAGTTGGATGTGCCAATTCCAAAAGTTTCTTCTATCTTATACATCTTAATATTTCAAAAAGTAGTTACAGATGTTAATGCCTCATTATTATTAGTTCAATACTACCAACTTTGACTTTCATTTTGAATTTCCGCATCAGTTAATTAATCGGAGTAAAATCAAGTTAATCTCGATCATGGTATTTGTTAAAATCAATAGTTTTTCCTTATTTTGTTGTCATCAGCTGTTTGCGAATAGCCGGCTTAGCAGGATGCGAAGTTCCCGTCCCTTCACGAACCGCTAATGTACAACAGAACTACAAAAAATCGAGAAAATTATACAAAAATCGCTATTACAGCGCCCCCTTCCAGCAGAATATTTCGAAATTCAAGAACGACCTGCTGGCCATATAACCAAAAACATACACAAAAAATTTGGTTTTATTCTATCTATAACTTCATACACTTTTCGATAGTACAATAATGAAAATGGCACAAAAATCGCTTTACAACACCAACTTCCGGTGAAATATTACCAAACTGAAGAAGGACCTGCTGGCCATGGCCAAAAACATACACAAAAAAATTTGGTTCAATTCTGTGCATAACTTCATCCACTTTTCGATGGTACAATGGTGGTACACGGACAAACGGACATTTTGTATAAACATGTTTTTTAGTATATCTGGCACCCTAAAACGTGTAAATCCGTCGAAAACCGGAAGTCGAAAAAAATCTCGATTACAATACTTTCTTCTATTGATGATAGAAGGTAAAAATTAATAAAATGCAGCGAATGTAACAACAGTATAATACAATACAACATAAATGATATAATACAAGAAAAGCTACCCAATGTATTTATAACTGACCTATGCTGTTTTATCTTTATCAGAGGTAACAAACTGTTTACGAAATAAGACGGCAACACAGGCAATGCGGATATAGAAAGCCCTAAATGCAGGGAAAATCATGTTATAGCTAATTTGCATCAGATGAATTTGGATATCATCAATTAGAGATGCAAAATAAATTTTCTTTACAACGCTACATAACGCGCTGATAACAATCTAGGAAAAGCTCCTTTTTCCATTAATAATTATTTAATTAGTGATGACGTAACATTTCGAAAGATCTCTGATCTCAATTAACGCCGATTCTTATCTGGTTCCGATTTCCCTCTTTCCCCTTAAACCTCCTTCTTTAAGGAGAATAGTGGCATAAAGTTTGTTGTAAATACTTGATATGCTGCAACAGGCATGAAAACATAAAAGTTTCCTCATTTTCTTTTTAACACATTGTAGAGCAGTAAATTTAACTAGTGGACAGATCAAAAAACAAATTTTTGAACCAGAGATTTTATTTCATAAATAAATAATATACCATGCAAAAATAGTTTATTATATAAAATTCTTGATAGGCTTTCCTAATCGAGTATTTATTAGAGTTCTTATTTAAAAGAAAAAAAGAAAAAAAATATTTGATATGCTTAACTTGTTTAGGATAATTTAAGTTTAATTTTCAATCTAGTAAATTCATTTTTACACATAGTAAAACTTTAAATATTAAGGTAGGCTCTACAAAGTTCCCTATTCTAAATTCCACCAGCGTCCCCCTGCGGATCCCCTGTTTCTTAAATAAAGTTATACCGTATAATCTGTAGTGTTTTAACGACTACACCCAGGGCCCGACTTATACAGGGGCATACGGGGCAGCTACGGGAATCCTGTTTCTTAAATAAAGTTATACCGTATAACCTGTGGTGTTTTTACGACTACACCCAGGGCCCGACTTATGCAGGGGCATACGGGGTAGCTGCGGATCCCCTGATTCTTAAATAAAGTTATACCGTATAACCTGTGGTGTTTTTACGACTACACCCAGGGCCTGACTTATGCAGGGGCATACGGGGCAGCTGCGGATCCCCTGTTTCTTAAATAAAGTTATAGCGTATAACCTGTGGTGTTTTTACGACTACACCTCATTGATATTATTAATTTTATTATTGTGTCTAAATATTTGTACTTTTTTTTTTCAGATAACAAAACTAAAGATAGATAGTAATCCATTTGCTAAGGGCTTCAGAGATTCATCCAGGCTCACAGATTTAGAGAGGTAAGTAACTTTAAGAAATTTAGGAACAAAACACTTTTTAATACAATTTTAATCATATAATTTTTTTTTTTTTTTTTTTTTTTTTTTCGAGAGAGAGAGAGGTAGAGTAGAGTAGAGTAAAAAAATATTGAATAGCTTCATTTTAATTTGATAGAATTCAGTAATTTCTTAACTTGGTGTGTACTATTTTTTTTGTCAGTAATGTAAGATTGGAAGTAAGGTGATGGAATGTAACTGATCTGTGTACTTTGTTCTTGTAGGAAAGAAACAAAAGGGGTTATTTTGATTCTTAAACTTCTCTCTCTCTTTAAAAAAAGTTAATTTTTTCATTTGAGATGAGCAAAGAAAACAATTCTTTTAGATTCTTTTAAACGATCCGATCTAAGAAAATGTTCACGAAAAAGAATCGTTAATCCAAGGGGATGGGAGAATTATTGGGCGCATGAGTCTCCGTGATATACAGGGTGGTTTTAATTAAAGTTACCCTGTTTAAACCTACCTATAATCCGCTCTGGTTGACAGATATCTGTGAAACTTGGAATATAAGTTATATGGACCATGGGGAAATTAAATCTGCAATAAAAAATTAGTTCAGATTTCGACCACCAGGTGAGAAGGAGGCGCATAAAGACCAAAAATCTCAAACTGGAAACACAAAACTTTTCTTTATTTACAGCATATGCTCAATGTGCATTTCAATTGCGTCAAGTACATGTTCAAAGCGTATTATAGCGTGTTCAGCAGTAGCGCGATGGGTTTCTCGATCAATTGCAGCAACATGACGAGATATACTTGCTTCCAAATCAGGCAGAGTCCATATGCTTCTTCCGTACACACGATCTTTCAGGAATACCACAACTAGAAGTCACATGGATTCATGTCCGGAGAACGAGGAGGCCAGGTTGTCAGAAAACTTCTCGAAATTACCTGATCATCTCCAAAGTGGGCAAAAAGCAGTGCCGTCAGTGCTCGGGCTATGTGAGGTGGTGCACCATCTTGCATGAATACGGTAGTCTCTAAACACTCTCGCTCTTGTAAGGATGGAATGACCTGCTGCTGAAGGAGATCGCAGTAACGGGTACCAGTAATGGAACACCTTTTAGGACCCTAAGAAGTGTTCTCCTCAAAAAAAGGGGCCAGGAATGAAATCAGCCGTAAATCAACACCATACAGTAATGTAATCAGGGTGCAAAGACTGTTCATGCACAATATTAGGACTTGCAGAGCCCCATACGCGACAGTTCTGAGTATTCACTACTCCATCTAGGGTAAAATGTGCCTCGTCCGACCACAAAAAGTTCCAAGGCCATGCATTGTCAACGGCTATTCTGGCCAAAAACATCCTCGCAAATTGAGTTCGTGTGTCCAGATCTGCAGGGTTCAGCGCTTGCACAACGTGAATCTTGTATGGATATCTCTCGCTTTATAATGGATCGAAGAACCTTTTGTACTGTAGACCAAGGGAGAGACAAATCACGTGACACCGCTCGAGCACTTGTCGAAGAATAGTGTGAACCGAACGCTCTTTCGATTACGGCAAAAGCGACTTCTTCGGCAGTTTCCTTTGAAATCCGTTTCCGTCCTCTTCTTTGTAGCACACTCAGCTCCCCAGTCTCTTCGAATTTAGACATCTTTTTCAAACCTTGCTTCGACATTGGTCCTTTTCGTAAGCCTTTCAAGCGTCGATATTCTCGGAGTGCAATTGACAAATTACTGCCGTTCTGATAAACAAACTTCACCAGTAACGTTCGTTCCTTCTTCTCTAACGGCATGGTGCAGAATGACTTTACGGCAGCGACTACTGGCTTTTTAAACTGCTCCAAATTTGCATAAAGTCCTTTCTCGCAGATGAAAACCGCCATCTATCGGTCGAAATTTTAACTAATTTTTGTTATTGCAGATTTCATTTCCCCATGGTCCATATAACTTATATTCCAAATTTCATCGATCGGACACTACGTATGTCTAAACAAACTTTAATTATAACCACCCTATATATATATATATATGAAACGATAAAAGCTAAGCCCCTTTCTAAAATCCCCTTTTTGTCCCTTTTTAAAATTTAAATTTAGAAATTAAAACTTTTAAAATGCTTTTGTAATTGTGTCTCAGTTGATTGAATGAAGTTGCCCCTGTTAAGTCAGTTTTCCCGCATTGCATTTTATAACTTTCAAAGATCGTTTTGGCACATCTCATAAGAATACTTTTGCTGAATAAGTGCAATTTGTAAGTCTTGCTGCATTCGATCGGCCAAACGCAAACCACAGCCTTTATCCCGGGCAATCAATCATTCAGCTAACGACCAATTATAATTTAAATACGCCTCCTTTGACTTCAACGGCCCCTAGCTGGAATAATGCGAAATACAGCATATTTATACCGATGCACAGGTCCCCGGACAGAGCTTTTTACCATCAAAAGAATGCACTAACTCCTCGTCACTCGGCTCTCTTAAGTATCGCTTGGCGGTACACAATTCCCAAGCCCGATGTCCATAAAGTAAAGTAGCAGCTCTCAAGCTGCTGATCAAAGGGGCCTGAATCAAAGGGGCCTGATTTCTCAAAAGGATGCAACAAAGGAACAATAAATCAGATCCCCGGAAAAACTGTGTCTTTATTGGAACGACTACTATCATAACCTGACTTTGATTTCCCGGACACCACTCCCGGCCTGCGACTACCTGACTATGCTAAAAGTTCCGAAGGTTCGCTCAGAAATCGGCACGCACGCGGCCGCGGTTCGCGCTCCTGTCCCCATCGGTCGTGCACTGACTGACGCAACGACAGAAGATCCATAACTGGAGTAGCGGCGACGTCGTTACATTGAAAAGTCGGCTGGACACTGCATTTACGCGGGACAAATCCCAAAATCCCAGCGAAAAATCCGTAAAGATCCCAGCACAAAGATCCCAGCGCGAGGTGTGTAACAAACTCCTAAAACAGTTGTGAAATATCATGTTTACGGCGAAATGACATCCCAGAAAATTGTGAAGAAAAGTCCTTAAAAAAGAAAATCATGCAACTTTTAATTATTTTATCTTTTAATTATTTTATCTGACGATCAGTAAAGTCAAACGTAATCTCATTCAGAGAAAAGAACGAAACAGACGTTCCCTAGCAATTAATTAAAAAGAAATCTGTAATAAATAAAATAATGTAATTCCAGGTGGTATGGTCCTGGATGATGGTTAAGCTGGGATGGGATGACAAAATTGACTCGGGAACCTTTATGCGAATCGAACTCATTTATTAGGCGCTCATCATACATCTGATTCGCGAGTCGATCGCCGGTCCCGGAGCCAACTTGCATAGACTTTGGGAGGTTACATGGCCGTAAGTTTAGCTAGCCTCTCAAATAGCCAAATTCCATCTTTCTTCGCGCGTGTTCTGGATAATATGCTGAAGATTCTAATATTTTCCAGCAGAGGGCAGAATTGTTAATTTGGGAGGAACATCTAATTTAATTGGTTCATTAAGTTTTGATTGATCTGTGGTCAAGGCCCGCACAATTCCCAGGGACTGGGACGTATCAGCCCTACCCACAGATGCCTGCAAAAAGCGCTTAGATTAGCAGTTTCACTCTTAAAGAATCGTCTAAAATGATATCTGAAAGTAATAATATGTATTGCTGAGAAACAAAGTTACAAGGGGTAAAACTGGTTTTAGAATGAGATTTAAAGTTAGGAGAAAGAAACTTCGGATTTTAATTTAAATTTGGAATTTTAAAAGCTTTTTATCCTTTCATATAAGGACGTCACAGTCCCTGGGAATTGTGCGGGCCTTGACCACAGATCAATCAAAACTTAATGAACCAATTAAATTAGATGTTCCTCCCAAATTAACAATTCTGCCCTCTGCTGGAAAATATTAGAATCTTCAGCATATTACCCAGAACACGCGCGAAGAAAGATGGAATTTGGCTATTTGAGAGGCTAGCTAAACTTACGGCCATGTAACCTCCCAAAGTCTATGCAAGTTGGCTCCGGGACCGGCGATCGACTCGCGAATCAGATGTATGATGAGCGCCTAATAAATGAGTTCGATTCGCATAAAGGTTCCCGAGTCAATTTCTCATCCCATCCCAGCTTAACCATCATCCAGGACCATACCACCTGGAATTACATTATTTTATTTATTACAGATATATAATATGAAAAGATTTCACTCGCATCATATAAACATGTAGATCTTAAGCACCAGCATACCCACATTATGTACTCAATGAAGAAATCATGGTTTTTTGCAGTCGTACAATCGTGATGGAAGACGTACAAGTAGCCGGAAGGACACGATAAGAGCAGAATACGATAGGACTAGCTCGGGTGGGGAAGGTAGAAAGGCACGCGTGATGACTCTTTAGCCTCGGCGTCAGAATTATTGCGCAAACAATGGTTGGCAGGATTTGCAAGGAATTGTGGGAAAAAAGAACATCGAACAATTAATTCTATTAAAAAACATTTGAAAGAAAAAGAATTTATTTTTAGAATAAGATGAAAAGAGTAATTTAATGGGTTTTATGAGATGAGGCGAATGGATTAAGGTTTTTAGACTAATAAAGAATACGCAGGTTTAAATGCATGAAATAAAAGACAAAAGATATTAAGGTATTATTAAAGATAGGTAAAAAAGGAAAAATGTTAAGAATTTGGAATAGTTTTACTAAGATAAAAGGGCGAAAATTTTTATTATTACATATCCCGCCTCTCAAAAAGACTGGATGAATTAGTAGGTCCTTAGACTTGCGAGTTCATAGAAGGGAAATGTTACATGGACTTGGATTACAATTTTGTCACCTGGAGTAGGCTTAAAATAAATTTTCTAAAATATTAATAATGCCTAGTAAATTTAAATTTTGACGTTATAACGCGAACTAGTGGAATTGGTATTGAAAATACAAGGACAAGAGGTTAATCTTGTTTACAATTTACAAAGATAGTTTTAGTAATATAGAGTTTAGTAAGTATTTAGTAATATAGTAAACAGAATAAAGTAAATATAAAACTTAAGAGTAATCATTCTTTAGGTTATTACAGAAGAATGTTTTTATGGAACATTCATGGCTCATATTCACGAGCAAGCATTAGATCACGGACTGTAGTTCGTTCATAATAGTTCAGTAATAAAGTTTTTACTGCCTATCTCACTATGAGGAAGGAGTTGAATCGAGCTATTTCAATATGAGTTGGCTAGTGAAATTACTTCTGACAAATGCCCACAAAAGTAAATTTCAAATTTCGATTAAAAAGTATAATGTTCGTCTAAAACTTATCCCGACTAGCAACTCAATCTTTAAGTCCTTTCTGTTACCTTTCAGTTTCTTTAAATAAATTAAATATATCACAATAATAATAAAAATATTAATAATATCAAATTTAACAATAATAATAACCATAAAAATACAAAACAATTATTTAAGCAAACCTATTTACAGTATACTTTATTGTATGACCTTTAATGCTATGACATCTCTGTCTAAAATGCCAGAAAAATCTTTGATATGATATATCTAATTTGATTATATGATATATCTAATGTCATACAGTACTATTGTTATGGTATTATTTACCATATGGCCTTCTAAAACTCTAAAAAATTCTGAAATTCAGAATTGTAACTCTTAAACTAGTAGTTACTAGTTATCATTTAATAAAATTTTTAAAATTAATCTCTATAATCTACATTTCCATTCCTTCTCTCTCTCTTTTTTTCTTTTTTTTTTCTTTAGTCATATTATGTTTGTAGGATTTAGCTACAGATCAGCTAGCTAAAGTATGTCTGATTTTTGCATAATTATCAATAAATTTATGGTAAACATTAATGGATCCCAAAAATCTTTGAAGTTCTTTTACATTACAAAGAGGTTTTAAATTTTTTATGACATCAATATTAGCATTAGCAGGAGTTAAGGTACCATTTTTGATTTCATATCCTAAGAAATTAATTTTATTTTGAACAAAATTGCATTTAGATAATTTAAGTTTAATATTTTCAAGTCTACATAATTCAAATATTTGGTTTAGATGTTGCAGGTGTTCTTCTAAGGAGGAGGAAAAAACAATTATGTCATCAAAATAATAACAAGCAAAATTAATTTTATGTTTAGTGAGAATTATTCTAAGAGTTATATTGAAAATTGGGGGACCAACTTTGACACCGAATGGAAGAACATTCCACTCAAAAAGTCCAAAATTGGTAGCAAAAGCCAATTTTTCAGTATCTGCTGGATGAATGGGAATGTGCCAGTAGCCAGAGGCTAAGTCCAAAGTGGAAAAATACTGAGCACGACTTAATTTATCAAGAATTCCATCTATACGTGGTAGAGGTTCAGCATCATTTTTCATTATTGCATTTTAATTTACGGTAATCTACACACATTCTAGTTTTTTTACCCCCATCGCGTTTCATAACTAAAGTAACAGGAGCAGAATAAGGACTATAACTCTCTTTAATTAAACCAGCAGCTAATAGAGATTGGACTTGGTCTGAAATTTCTTTTTCATCCACTGCAGAAGTGCGATAAGGCCTCATAGATATGGGTAGGTCAGAATTAAGAAAAACGCGCTGCGGCTCAATATTAACTTTTCTAACATCATATTTATTTTTGGAAAAAATGTCTAAATAATCCCTTATATTATCTCTTAATTTTTCATTTTTTATAGGATTTACCTCCCCAAGTAATTTAGAATCATTAGGATTAATTTGATCAAAGGATTGGGGAGCTATGACATTTTCATAATCGGGTAGTATTTCTGGTAGTTTTCATTGACATTAAAATGTAGTAACCTTAAATTATCATTGGATATGCTTTGAGATCGATTTAATACAAGGTTTCCCTGCAATACTTCACATTTATTACAATCTATTATCAAGTTAAACTTAGAACAGGCTGGCAATCCTAGTATAGCATAATTTAAATCAGTTTTACATAACAGAAATTTAATACATTTTTGCACATTACCTATTTTAAACAACAAATTACAAGATTGATTAATTTTAACAGTTCCTTTGGCTTGGCCAATAATAATAGGTGGAGTATTTATAACTTTAGCATTTAATAACTTAACAAACTTAAAAGGTAAAATTGATATTGTAGAACCAAAGTCGATTACACAAGGTAAATCCTTTTTACTTGCATATCCATTAACGGTTAAATGTCAAATATTATGACTAGGTTGTTGTTGTTGACTAGGAGGAGGAACATAAGATTGCATAAGTTCAACATTAAAAATACAAGTCCTCTCCCAGTAGAAAGCATCCTGTATACCACTATTCATACACATTCGACATGGTTGACTGGGATACTTATTTTGAAAATGAGTAGTAGGCAATCTAGGGCTAACAAATCTAGAATTTTGAGCATTAAGAGGGTTTTGTGGCTAAAAGTTAGAATTTATTCTTTGAAAATTCTAGTTTGGGCGAACCCAATGTCTAGGAGCCTGGTTATTATGCTGGAAAGTTACATGATTTTGAGAATTATTTCTAACATTATGGTTGTTTACATGAGAGGTGGGGATGACTACTAGTTGTTTAGCCATTCTGTACCAATTTATGGTGCTCTCTGGAGGGTTAATAATCATATATTTCTGATACTCTGGCTTCAAACCATCCGTCAAACCTTGGACTATGATGGTTTCACACAAATGTAGTTGTCTACCAATCTCAATATTTTTTTCTGAAATAGCTCTCTAATTCATTAAGATCATTTAGCTTCATAGAAGCAAAATCAGAAAATCGAGGAACATTTACTTTAATAAATTTTTCAGAAAGGATTTCAACAATCTTACTAGAAGTAGTACATTCTAGATATTCATTAATGAAAACCTTTAAAGCTTTCTCCCTTTAAAAATTTAGAGATATTTTGCATTTTCCATTTTTCATCTTTTTTTTATCAGAAATGCATGCTTGATCAAAATGCTTCATCCAGGATTGTATATTCATCCCCGACCCAGGGTCAAAGAAGATTATATTTACTTCGCTTTCACTCATTTTTACAGTAGGGCGTTTTACAGATCTATATATTCTTTACAATATAAAAGACGGAGAACTCATTTACTTGCGAGTTCAAAAGAATAAACTTTAACATAATAAACACAGATAAAATTACTCTTAAACAAATGTAAATATACTTTCTATGATATAAATAATATAAAATAAACTATAAAATATTCATTGCTATCAATTTATACTAATAACAATATTCTAAAATAATGAATTTAATCTTGCAACAATAATAAAACAGTATATAAATTTGATTTAGACATTGTAACAAAAATAATAGAACAAACTTGAACTTACAGATATGAAAATCCCAGCAATGTTGACCTAGAATTTTATTAATAAAAAAGAATTTTTTTTTTTTTTTTTTTAGCATTCAGTTGCACATTCCTCACTTATAAGATGTGTAAATCATAGTAGTTGTCTTTTTCAAGTGTTCTAATATGCCACCGGGAGTCGATATTTTTTATTAGACTCATTATAGTAGGCGACACTTACGTATAGAAGATTATAGATGCACATTATCTTCGAACACTGCGTAATTCCATTCACTCAGAATTTTTTTGGTTTTATTCTGAGAACGCCATCGGCTCCAATTATTATTAAATTTCCACACGAACGTAAAATCCTGTACGGCTTATGAAACGATTTCACTCGTATCATATAAACATGTAGATCTTAAGCACCACCATACCCACATTATGTACTCAATGAAGAAATCATGGTTTTTTGCAGTCGTACAATCGTGATGGAAGAGTGGAAGGTTAGGATGTCGTCCATTGTAATGTTTTCCGAAGCATAATAATCGGAGCCTATAGACGCATCAAAACGTTTATTAATCGACCATATAATGCACCAAATTCCACTAGTTATAGGTGATCCATGTGCGGGCAGTTGCTACATAGTAAAATGTACCACTAGATGTTACGTATTAGAATAAATGACGAAGATTGAGGGGAAAAAACACTCCAGGTGGCGTGGTTTAATTAAGCAACTCAATAATCGTAAAATTCCACTTCTCCTAGCCCATGCAACGGGTTATATACTTGCGAAAACTGCATACGTATGAATACAATACACGATCAAATACAAATACCGTACAAGTAGCCGGAAGAGCAGAATACGATAGGACTAGGTCTAGGGGGAAAGGCACGCGTGACGACGATGCGATCACTTTAGCTTCGGCGTCAGAATTATTGCGCAAACAATGGTTGGCGGGATTTGCAAGGAATTGTGGGAAAAAAGAACATCATGGAATAATTCTATTAAAAAAACATTCGGAAGAAAAAGAATTTATTTTTAGAATAAAATGAAAAATGTAATTTAATGGGTTTTATGAGATGAGGCGAATGGATTAAGGTTTTTAGACTAATAAAGAATACGCAGGTTTAAGTGCATGAAATAAAAGATAAAAGATATTAAGATATTATTAAAGATAGGTAAAAAAGGAAAAATGTTAAGAATTTGGCATAGTGTTACTAAGATAAAAGGGCGAAAATTTTTATTATTACTTCTCTAACGGCATAGTGCAGAATGACTTTACGGCAGCGACTACTGGCTTTTTAAAATGCTCCAAATTTGCATAAAGTCCTTTCTCGCAGATGAAAACCGCCATCTATCGGTCGAAATATGAACTAATTTTTGTTATTGCAGATTCCATTTCCCCATGGTCCGTATAACTTACATTCCAAGTTTCATCGATCGGACACTACGTATGTCTAAACAAGCTTTAATTATAACCAACCTGTTTATATATATATATATATACCGGGTGTCCCAAAAAGGACTGACTGATTTTAAAATTCAATAACTTGCAAACGGTGACAGATATTTAAAGAATTCTTGCAGGAGGGTTATGCATAAGGTCAAAAGTTTTTTTTACAGTGATTTTCAATTTTAGTTCGAATTACAAACAATAGATGGCGCTGCGATCAATAGACGCTGAATTCAGGCTCGATTTTTGGTACTTCGTGGCCCGGATAATACATTTCCATCTCCTTTTTCAGCATGGAACAAGAGAAAGGACCAGAAATCGAGCCTGTATTTAGCGACTATTGCTTACAGCGCCATCTATCGTTTGTAATTCGAACTAAAATCGAAAATCACTGTAATAAAACTTTTGACCTTATGGATAACCCTCCTGCAAGATTTTTTTAAATATCTGTCACCGTTTGCAAGTTATTGAATTTTAAAATCAGTCAGTCCTTTTTGGGACACCCGGTATATTACAAAACAATTTGTTGCATGAGGATACACATTAATACTTGGAAGAAAAAAAAACACTTAAAAGATGTGAACCAAAATATCGTTCTTCTTAACTTTCAAAAAATCTTCTTCACAGTATAATCTTAAAAATATCTTTGTTTCACCAAAAATACAGATGTATTCAACAGCTAATAAGAAAATAATTTTTTGCGCCCTCAATATGTTACTTTGGAGCACGAAAGTATTCACCCGTTCCTGCTTGTATAGTGGTTAGAATGCAATCTATATGTGAAGAGGTATAAGATTCGAATCCTTATCTAGGGTTGGATAGTGATAATGTGTCCGCTCACTTTGGAAAGTGATTGCGGTCTGATTAGCCCTTGTTTAGGTAGGATAACCTAAGCAACTTTATGATTCGCAATTTACTTATGTTGTTCAACATTATACGACTTCATGGTTCAATACTTTACCAGTTCATGCTTGAACCTACCCAAGTTTCATTCAAACGGAGCACCAAAAGTTGGAAGAACGTTTCTCTATCCTATGGTTATACTTACAGTTACTACAATGCTAAAAAATATGTTTAATATAATAGACCATCACCTTATCGAGTTGACGCCTGGAATTCCAGGATTAGACAGAACTCGATTCGCATACTAAAATGCAACTGGTTTGCCAAGTCATATCTTGGTGGAAAACACTAGACCCGATTTTAGTGATTGATCGGTAGATTTATCATTGTGCTTTCCTGCACCCAAAGCTAAGAAAACATGGTTCAACCGAAGCACCAAATGTTGTAAGAACGTTTCTCTATCATATGGTTATACTTACAGTTACTAAAATGCTAAAAAAATATGTTTAATATAATAGGCAACCACCTTATCGAGTTGACGTCTGAAATTCCAGGATTAGACAAAATTCGATTAATATATTAAAATGCAACTGGTTTGCCAAGTCATATCCTTGTGGAAAACACTAGACCCGATTTTAGTGATTGATCGGTAGGTTTATCATTGTGTTTTCCTGCACCCAAAGCTAAGAAAGCATGGTTCAACCGAAGCACCAAATGTTGGAAGAACGTTTCTCTATCGTATGGTTATACTTACAGTTACTACAATGCTAAAAAATATGTTTAATATAATAGACTATCACCTTATCGAGTTGACGTCTGAAATTCCAGGATTAAACAGAACTCGATTAGCGTATTAAAATGTAACTGGTTTGTCAAGTCATATCCTGGTGGAAAACACCAGACCCGATTTTAGTGGTTGATCGGTAGGTTTATCATTGCGCTTTCCTGCACCCAAAGGTAAGAAAACATGGGGGACTGGGAGCAGGAAAACCCACCAAGCTATAGCATGACAAACCAGTTGCATTTTAATATGCCTATCGAGTTTTACCTAATCCTGGAATTTCAGCCGTCAACTCGATGAGGTGATGGTCTGTGCAATCGCCTCCCGGTGTATAAGCATCGTATCAGAGTTCTGCCCGATAATGTTATTTTAAGTTTCAATTTCAACATGCATGCACGTGTTCATTTCAGACATATATGTCTGTCTCTCTTTATCATTGCATTTTTACATATGTGCTGTTCTAAATTAACTGAAACAAAAGTGTCTCAGGTCATTATTAAGTGAGACGCGATCGTGTAAACATGGCTGCTGATAAATTTCAGTTACGACGCAATTTTGTACTAATTCTACAAAGAAGAAATGTTACAGAAGCGTGTCAAAATTTAGCGAAAGTTTTTGGTGGAGATGCAGTTTCAGATAGAACGTGCAGGAGATGGTTCGAAAAATTTGAAGCAGGTGGATCCTTTCTTGGCAGCATCGGGGATTGAAGAAAAGTTTAACGCGGAACAACAAACCATATTCGGAAGTATGAAAAATGTATCGTTTTCTTTCACTTCCCGAACGGGCAGAATTTTCTGCTAGACCTGATATACTTAACAGTGCATTTGCTTTGTTTGTTGCTTAATTGTCAGAAACGAGCGTATTATTTTTTATGATAAGTTAAAAATAACGAAACGGGATATTTACTGCAAACTTATTTTCCATTTCAGAGAATCTGTGGAAACACTGCTTAGAGAACATGCATTTCGTCATTCTCCCTTCAGAACTTTGATGTCAGGAGAATTAACACCAGAACAACATGCTCTAGCAAGCGCTGCAGGTAAAAATGTTAACATTATATGTCGAAACGTCATTCATTCGATAAATTGGACGATTTAAGATAACAAAATAATGATTATTATAACATAAATGATACTAATAGTAAATATAATAAAGGTGTATCAGGATAAGCCAAAAAGAATTTCCTTATTTCAAAAGTTTACTGCGCAATATGTGGTTGTTGTATTTAGTATTTGTGAGATAAATACTAGGCTATGTAATAATTCGGAACAAAAGTAAATCACCATAAAAAAAAACAAAAAAAAAAATCTATGGACTCAAGAGACATGCGGTCTGTAAATTACGAGATTTTGTATGAGATGAAAAAAATATAGCTCAAAATCTTAACAATAGAGGGCGCTGCTGCAAGGAATAAAGCAATGAAATAATAATTATGAATGATAAATTTTTAAAGAATGATCGATGATAAGAACAATGATGATAATGAAAATGATAGTGAATATAATAATGGTGTATCAGGGTGAGCCAAAAGAAATTTCGTAATTTCAAAAGTTTACTGCGAAACTAAGATTACTGAATTAACTTTTTGCCGGATAAATACTTGATGACTAAAAAATTTGGAGCAAAAGTAAATCGCGATTTTAAAAAAAAGTATGGATTAAAGAGAAATCCGGTCTGTAATTACGGGATTTTGTATGCGATGAAAAAAAATATGTTTGAAATTTTGTATGAAAAATAGTTTAAAATCTTAACAACAGAGGGAACTACGGCAAGAAATAAATCAAATAGAAGTACTAATTATGAATGATAGATTTTGTTTCAGGATGAATTACAGCAGAAATTTTTGAATGTCTCGGCCACTACATTCAAATACTGAATGCACTCACGGCATTACATCTGACACCGCAAATGAAATAGCAGATAAATTGACGAGAGTCTAAAAGGCGTTGGTAAGAATTGGGGATTTTCTCTCTAGACTCGTGGATTTAGCTAGCCTCACACCAAGAAATTACAGGTTATGTTTTTATATTATATTAATTTTAAATTGTGTGAGTGATTGACGTTGCCTGCAGTAGCCCCTTCTACTGCGAATATTTCAATTATTTTGTTCATGCCATATAAAATTAAGAATCAAAATGAATATTAATCTTAAAATCTTATGTTTCCCCGACCGGTAGTTAATTTTTGCCACATTGAATAACTACTGTTAAAATTTTGAATGCAAGGGAGGGCAAAAATGAAATAATTTTACATTGTTCTTTTATTCAAAAATGCCATGGAATTTTCCATGGAATAGGGTTGCTAGAATCTCGAGAGAGCTTGTACTTCTAAAGCGGTCTTGTTTTTTGACTATGGTCCAGATGGAGGGACTCTCATTTTGTTGGGCACCTCGGAGACTGACACTTAACGACGCGAGGGCTTTAGATTTAACGCGCGGCAGATGCCATTAGCGTACACGATGGTATAAGATTGGTGTGGAGCCTCGAACCCACAATCCTCCCATCACGACTCCGACGCTCTGCTGATCGGGCTATCGTGGCCAAATCATTTATAAAAGTGTAATATGTCAATACCACTAATGAAAGGAGTTTTTTTTTTTATTATTGGTTATTGATTTTTTTGCCAGTAAAGAGTGAAAATAGACTTGTTTACGTAATAATAAAGTACATATAAATGCTTTCTCTTGTTTAGCGATTTTTTACAAGGCTGTAAGAGCATACAGCGTTTTTATTCCTTCCTTTCGTACATATCCCTTTCCGGTTACGCGCTTACTTTAATATTTTTTTCCATGTTTCAATATCAATTATTCCATATACAGTAGACTCCCTCAAATCCGCACAGCTTGGGACCAGAGGTTGTGCGGATTTTAGAATTTTGCGGATTTCTGGTCACTGATTTGTTTACATTTGAAAGATTAATTTGATTGGTAGTTAAGCAAGGGAAATTATAATGAATGCTTACAATAAAGTGAAACATTAAATTAGTAAAATATTAAAATAATTTATTAGTTTAAACGTGAGTAATTATTAAAATAATTAGAAAAATATTAAATTACTACTGACAAAATCGATTCAATTCGATTTCAAAAGTCCTATGCTGCCATCTATCGGTAAAACGATCGTAGGATCGGTACGTCATCATATAGATATGCTAATTTATATCAAAATCAAAAGTAACGTAAATTTATTTAGTAATAAATCAACTGTAATAACCAAAAGAGAATGATTAACAAAAAATTTAGTAAAAAAAACATTGCGGTAGTCGCTGATTTCGGCGCCATCTTGAATTTTGTTCCTGCAACTTAACTGTAAATTTCATTGTTTACATCTGAAAAAAATACACGGATTTTAGGCGTTCGCGGATTTTAGGGTCGCAGATTTAAGGGAGTCTACTGTACTTACAATTATGGTCAAAGCATTCAAAACTCAAAATGTTTCACCTATTGAAATACGTACCAAGTAAATAAATAAATAAGTGTTATTACCACATGTCGAGCAGTAAAGCTTTAAAATCAGGAAATTCCTTTTTGATTCATCCTGATATTGTAAATATAGACATTTTAGAATTAGAATGAGCATGGCAACAGTTTTGTCTAAACAAAAGAAATCAAATAGTAGCTGTGCTCTTCAACTACTCATGAATTGATTAGATCCTTTCCCTAAAGCGCGATAACGACAAAAAGTTTGTAAGATCGTCTTGATCAATCAAACAGCTCCAATACGATCAGAGAACGAACGACGAAACAGCGTTTATATTGAAAACAAGAACCACGTCCTCACGCATTATCTCGTTCTGAAAGGTCTATGACTGTAAAAAGTATTTATTGTAATGTACCATATTCCCCCTAATTCTTCCGAAAATTATAGAAACAATAGTGTGATTCCAAACTAAATATGTATTTTTCTCTTTTTTTAGCTTTAGGTCGAGTTCCATCAAGCAGCGAATTGCTACTTTTCGCCTCTCAAGCTGGTGCATCACCATGGAAACTACCAAGCATACCCGGAATGGGAATGGGAGATTTAAGCTCTCTCATGGCTTCTGCCAATCCTCAACAAGCTGCCGCCCACTTTGCAAGCCTGTATTTCGGAATTCCAAGAGCGTTCTTTCCTTCCAACATTCCATCTCACCTCTCAAGCATTAATTCCACTTCAAGCAATATTAACGCAGATGTAGCTGCTGCAGCAAGAACTTCATCTGCAGGCTATCCAGTCAACAACGGTGCTCTCACAAATCAAGCTTTGTACACGACGCGTCTTCAACTGTCTGGACTTTATCCTGGATTAAGGTTTCATCCTTATTTCCAACCAAGACTGGTTCATCCTACACCAACAACAAAAAGTTCTTTAGAGGCAGCAACGGATTGTGATACAATGAATCCGAATATTTGATAAGCCACCTGAAATTCAATCTAAATGATTAAATCATTCCAGGACTTTATTTAAATACAGTAGAACATCAGTTATCCGGATTGGTTATGAATCGATAGTATTCGGAAAATTAAAATTCCGATTAATGAAAGTATTTTAAGGCCCTTTTGGGGGGGGGGGGGGGGGGGCAGTAGAGCACGAATTAACCGGATAAATTCCGGATCGATGATCATAGCTACCAACGCCCGTGTGTTTTTCAAGTCAAACATATTTTGAACCAGAAATTTTACATTATAAATGGAATTAAATAAACACCGCCAAAGAGATAAAAACATGTTTTATTAAATAAATTTTCTGATTCAAAAATCTGGGAAGTTGATAGCTATAGTGATAACAAATAATTAAAACATTCCAGAACATTTTTCCAAATGCAGTAGAATTTCTATTATCTGAATAAATTGGCAATAAAGCGTTAGCTAATTAGCGTTGTTTAATAACCTAATAATATTTGGAATATGACACTAAAGAGAATTCTCGTTTATTTTCTGGTGCTATGTCAATTCCCATAACCGATGCTAACTCTAGGATCAGAGGGTAGAATGATGATAGTCCAATTTTGTGGGATTTGAAGTGACAGTATTATCTGTTAGCTTGAGCGATAAGGATAGCGAGGTATCGTTTGGTAACTTTGGATCAACGCAAAAATGAAGATTGTCCTTTCAAAAATAGTTGAGAATGTTTGAAGAGAAAAAGATATTGAAATTCCATGCGAAAAACTGAAATAATTCAGAATAACTAACTATTTGTAGCTATCATCGTCCCCGTCCCGCCACATCATTCAACTGTTTTCATAGTAAGCTGAAATACAGACATTTTTCACGCAGTCTTAATAAAAAGAATCTATATCAAATACTACAGAAAAGGTGTTTTAAAAAAACATCCAACACAGATGTTCATGTTTAACGAATTGTTCAAAGACAGAAGTGCGATTCCTATTTTAAAATTTAATAGGTTAAATACTAAAATTTGAAATCCTTGTCCAAGGGCTGTTCTAACCCTCGATTTTGGAGGAGAGGGGAATGCTTATGACCCCGCCTTTTAACAAGATCTTGATTCTTATGCATGCAATATTAAAAAGTAAAAAAAATAATAATTTTTCTTTTTTTGTAGCTTAATTACGCTTTCTAATAATAAATTTTCCCAGTTTCCTCAATGAACTTTTATCTAATTGGTTTCGCATTTCATTTTTTATTGGAAGTTTTGAAATTCTTTAGGGTTAACCGATCATCCAAATGAACGATTTCCGGGTAATTGATGATCTACAATACGAATGTAAATTTTGTCATTCCTCAAACTGTGATAGCACTTGGTAAGAGAGCTGACACGATAACCGCAATTACTGCAAAGCAATTGGCAATAAATGTAAATTGAATTAGAACATTTCTAAAGAAGACAAACAACTGGACTGTGAAGATACTGACAACAACAATCGTAAATTGATTTAGAACGTTTCTAAAGAAAACAAGGGTTAGTTTTCTCAAACAATATGATTGTTTAAAGACGTGATGGCATCGTTAAATGAGTGATGTATAATACAGTTTCAAGACAAACTTTTGAAAAAAGAACAGTTTCTGAAATACATTCCTATGTATATAAAACGTTATGTTTTGTTATATATAATTTATTGTTATTGCGTAGACTCCAGGACTCATTAGAAGAATACAGTTAATACCATATGATGTTAGTTCAATGAATATCAATAAAAACTAATAATAATCATTTATTTTATTACAATGGACAAAACACGCACACAAAAGCATACAATAAAGCATCTTTTATACGTCGATGAAGGGAGCGATAGAAAAACAAACAACAACAACAAACAATATATAAAAGAAAGCGTACGAAAGAAATAATAAATAATAGGCTTTTTTAGACAACTTTGTTTTGCTGTAAAAAATACTCGACTACTTATAAAAATTTCTTTTCACAGCCGTTATCTATCTATATTATAAAGGACAAACGCGTCCGTGCGTAACTCTGACGTAATTTTGACGGTGGCAACACCAAACAATAAAATTTAACTTTTAAAGCAATTTTTTTAACTTCTAAACATTGCACATTTTAAATTTTGACACCTTTGAAATGAGATAAAACTGTGATTTCAAATTAAATTTGTTTGAAAACTGTATCGCAGCTTTTTTAAAAAATGTATCGCTGTTTACTAAATTTTATTGTTAAAAATAAATTTCAGGCATGATTTTTTTAGTGTCTATCGAGTGCAGACGATCATGTAAGATAAATCTGTTTGTACTTAAATTATTATATAGCTCAGCATTTGTTTTCAGCTTATATGACATAACGAAATTAAAACATTCATGAATGAATAAATAAATAAATAAAATATAAATAAAACACAAATTTAAAACATGAAATCGTATTTCGCGCTTAATTCACTGAAATGAACTGAATAAAAAAGGCTGGGGATTGTAAATAACGATCTTTGTAGATTTCCTCGGCTGCTCTATCTAACCGATGAGCAGGTCCCTAAATGTTGGGTAGCCCCAGCTGAACGGGTTTGATACCTGGTATCGGGGCGGATGACCGCCTAATCGCCGCGTAGCGGCAATAAACCTAACGAGCGCCTAGATCGTATCGGCAGTGCCTATTTCTTAGTTATGAACGGTGTTATGTCGGTTGCTTAACATTTATATCCTATTGTTTGGAACCTGCAGATTGTTACTGTTGTTGATCTCGTAATTTGGAACCTTGATCAGGTACCGAGACCTTCACCTGGGCAAGGCACCCTCCGAGGCTTTCTCACCGCAATCTTTGAGATTATTAGCTGATACTTTTTTTTTAAATTTTTGATTAACTGCAATTCTTTTTATCAAAAAACTTATTTTAGCGATATATATAAGTATACTATCTCAAAAGTCGCTTTCAGAACCTTTCGAAAAATATCTCATTCATTGCTGCGCACTTTTAGTATGTGAAGAGAAAAAAGATGTCAACATCAGAAATAATATAAATGATTGTTTTCACTTATATTCTGTAACCAGAGAAGCCCGGGTTTATCCCCTTGTGTTTTTAGCAGCATAAATTATCGTCTGCTACCTGAAATTTTTGTATAGAAGCCAAATGGTGCTTTTAAAGAAGCGATAGATGAAAGTCTGTGTCTCTACTATTTCCAAAGAATAATCCTAATATGGCCACTATATAAAACCACGTTAAAGCAATTATTTATAGAAATTCGCACCTATGGTGATCAGGCTTTGCTGAAAGGCACTAGTATACACTGCATCAAAGACTTTTTTTATATCTATACTATTAAATCAAATGTGATTGAAATTAAGAATATAATTCTAATTATGACTGTGAATGTAAACTTTTCCAAACTGTTTGTGAGCTTAACTCTTTATTTGTGAATGAAAGTAGTTTTAACTTTTTTATGACAATTAGTAATGGTACCAAATCATGTAACTATAAGGTTATATAGAAACGATCAAGAAAATTCACCGTACAATCGATAATGACGTATAAAAGAAACACGTATTAAGAATACTTTACTGTATTGGTAAAATCTAGATAACACCTCATTTATTCTGCATAATGAATACTAAAAATTAAAACCCAGTCTTCTTAATAGAAATTTCTTTAATGATTGTAAAACTGTATTCATATATGTGGTTGATTTTGCCTTAAGCAATTGCTGGTTTCAATCGGAACCACAAATTCTGACTCTGGTTTACATTATTATTTTCTTCTATCTTAAATAGAAGAAAGTATTGTAATCGAAATGTTTTCGACAGATTTAAATTGTTTAGGGGTCAGTGATCCCAAAAAACATATTTATACAAAATGTCTATCTGTCCGTGTGTCGCCATTATACCATCGGAAAGTGTATGAAGCTATGCATAGAATCGAACCAAATTTTTTGTGTATGTTTTTGGCTGTGGCCAGCAGGTCCTCCTTTAATATGAAAATATTCTGCTGGAAATTCGCGTAATTTAATTGCAAAATTTTTGTAATTATAAATAAGGAACTATTTTTCCATGAAAGTAATTGTATTCAAAATAAAATTTTAGTATTTTTTCTGGCAATCGTGCTCGTACCCTTTTATCTACCTTTCTATTGGAATATTTATAATAACTTATTTATATAGTATTAAATGGTTCGAAGAAGGAAAATTATTTAATCTAGAAAAGAAAAAAAAATGCAATTCTTATGATAAAATATGAAAAAAATTAAGAAAATTTTACCTAACACTTTTAAACTTTTTTTACTTTCTTCTATCTTTACAAGAAGAAAGTATTGGATTCGTGAAAATTTTCGACTTCCGATTTTCCACAGATTTATACGTTTTAGGGGTCAGAGATCCCGAAAAACATGTTTTTACAAAATGTCTGTCTGTCTTTGTGTCCGTATATGGCACAAATTTTGTGGGTGCTCTATCTCAAGAACCGGAATTTAATAAAAAATTATATTCAGTTGGTCCCTGATATAAATTGGTCCTGATTACTTTTATGCTAATTGAGTTCTCTCTAATTCTGGAATTTCAGCGGTCAACTTGATGAGGTGATGGTCTGTGCAACCGCCTCTGGTCTATTATTCTATACTCCTAAGAAAGCATGTTGTTGTCCATCTCAGTGCTGTATCACAATCTCATTATGTTTGAAATATCACAAGCCTGCAAAATTTGGGTTGTCATATTGCTTAGCTTTTGATAATCGATTCTTACGTATTTTGTAGCGCTGAATCCGAAATGGCCTTCATTTTTTACCATCATGTCAGGATTTTTTGCAAAACTTTTACTTTTTAACTTTGAAATTTACGATTTGCAAAAAATTCTGACGAGATGATTAAAAGTTAAGGTTATTTTCAGGTTTAGTGCTAAAAAGTACATAAAAATCAATTATCAAAATTTAAAAAACACAACCATCACATCTATTTTATAGTATCAAAATTTTGCTATTTTTTGATTTATGATTTGCAAAAAATCCTGACTTGACGGTTAAAAATAAAGGTCATTTTCGAATTCAGCGATAAAAAAACATATAAAAATGAGTTATCAAAAGTTAAGAAACACAACCATTTCCTGTATCTTTCAGTATCAGATGTTCTCTATTTTTTGACTTTTACAATTGAAATTTACGATTTGCAAAAAATCCTGACGTAGTGGTTAAAAATGTAGGCCATTTTTGGATTCAGCGCTACAAAATATGTAAAAATTAATTATCAAAAGTTAAACAACATAACTATCGCAGGCTTGTGAACATCGTAACATCCAAAAATGAATCGAAAATGATTTTTCCCATAGACTATAATGTAACGGAATTATTTTGAATGTCCCTATAATCGATTGAATGATACACGCACTTCAATTTTCAATACCGAAAATTTTATAGAAAACCTCAAAAACATAAAAATTTCATGGCAAACTGTATATATTTACGGCAGTTAGAGCACGGACATACAGACATACGAACCAAATTCATAAACACTTTTCAACTATTTGTTGCTACTTATTCTCACTCCTAAGAAAGCATGTTGTTATCCATCTCAGTGTTATATATTAATCTCATTATATCTGAAGTATCGTAACCTCCAAAAATGCAACAAAAACGATTTTTCCCCATAGACCATAATGTAACGGAATTATTTTGAGTATCCCTGTAATCGAACTATAAATGCTACACGAACTTCATTTTCAATACCGAAAATTTATAGAAAAGCTCAATAATATAAAAATTACATGGCAATCTGAGTATATTTACGGGAATTAGAGAACGGAAGACATCATACGAAATCATAAACACTTTTCAACTATGTTGAAAAATATTAACACAAAATGAGAACAAATGAATTTAAAAATTGCAAATCTTTTAACATTTAAAGGTAAATGGATGCAGTAAAGAGCCCTTTTTAGGTGCGTTCGTAATTATATAAATATGTATCACCTGGTCCGTCCGTCTGCCCTCATATAACAAAGCAAAAACTACCCAACCGAATGAATGGTTTGAAATTTAATGAATATAGTCGTTGCAGAATTTTACCGAGCCATTGATTCAAAATTGAATGCCAAAATTGAATCAAAACTTAAAAAGATATTAATAAAAGATATTTTCTTCATATTATTAAATCCTATCATACGTAATTTATTCAGTGATATCCCATGATAGGTAATGATTCAAGGTTGCCATGGTGATTTCGTCCTAATATTTCGTTATTACTGAATTTATATAATCGTAATAAATTTTGTATTCATGCATTTTTGCATAAGAGTGCAGCAGCTATTGCACCAAGATCTGAATATTTATAAATTTCGAAACTATTCAATAGTAGCATTTTAATGATTTTTATTATACACCCTTTAGTATTTTTTTCTGAAATATCTAAATCCACATGTGTATAAAATTATTTAGCGAACAGTGTTGCTTGATTAGGGAAATTGTTTATTCAAAGAATCTACCACTTTTTCCAACAAGTAATTTTCGCTTTATTTATCCATGGAATTTGTCATTAAATAAAACGAAGATTTTAATCCCGAAAAAGCGGCAAACATTTTGAATAAAAAAAATTCCCAACTTGGCAAATATACACAACACACGCATGATTCTGGGCAATAGTTGTTGTAGTATTTCATAACGTTAATAGATGGCAGCACTAAAAGTACAACAAAAGGTAAATGGGAGGAGAATGCGCGTTATTGCATTTTAAGAACTGCATTCATGTGATAATTTTACATCCTATTTATTCTGTCTCATTAAATTTTTTTTTGACATTTTTCATATCAGGGAAAAAGAAAAGACAAATCGGTATTATTGATAGTTCTTATCCGTATTAAGCGGCGAAGCTGTATACGATTACGATTGAAGAATACGCAAAGTTACTCGGCATTGCATATTCGCCAGAAAATTTCAACAATTAAAATTTTTTAAAGGTACTAACCGGACAAATCTAAGTCATTTTAAGAAATCCTGAATACAGAGACGGTAGTTTAATTGATAGCTAGTAAATAATTTCATTGATATAAAACTAATATATTGACAGTTTCGTCATACTCTAAAAAAAACTAATCATGTCTTAGTCGGTATAGGTTTTTGTCTTAGTTATTTAAAAAAAGGTCAATATGTAAGTATACATAATTTATATGCCCAAGTCTTCTATGCCATAATTCTTTCTTTGATTCATTTGTCTGTAAACAAGATTCATTTCTGTCTTCATCTGTTTCTCGTACAGCTAAGTTTATTTTAAATGTATTATCTTCGAATGTTCCTTTAGCTATTAATTCGCCTGTATTCTTTTCATAAATGGCTGCTCCTTCATTATCAAATATCACATATTTTCCTTTTCTGACTAAACTTGGAACTGACATTAAATTTTCTCTTAAATTAGGTACGCAAAGAACTTCTGTAAGTTTTATTTTTGTTTCGCCACTTTTCTTATCGTAAGACGTAACATGAACATTTCCACGATATTTCGCTTGTAGTGATCGCTCGCTGTCAGCAGTTGCAATTTCTACATCTTCAGCTTTTCTTTCTACAACAATATCTTCTTTATGCGTCATATGCGAAGTGCAAGCTGAATCTAACATCCAGGTTATTTCCCTATTATTTTCAGATTCTTTACACTCATTTCTATTGAATTCATTTGACTGCAATGCATGTTCATTTGTAAAACATGTATATTCTTTTGCCTTCTTGTTTGAAACATTATTATTCTTATTATAATTCTTATTATTGCGTGAGTATTCTCTTACATCTTGAACTTTATTACTATAATAATTTTGAAAATTTTTCTTAGGTGAATACTCCCTATCATTTCGCGAGTGTGTCATATTCAATTTACTATAACAATTCCGCGCTATATGATTTGGCTTTCCGCAAGCAAAACATAAAACCTTTTTCTTTTCATTAGCCCTAAATGCGTTAGACTCGTTTTCTCGAAATTTATCATATTTTCTTTCATATCTCAACAAAGTTTCTCGCATTACTTCATAAGTTATATTTGGGTTTGATGATATCGCAGTTGTTACTTCGCTATATTTCTTTGGGAGCCCTTCTATAATAAATCCTATTAATTCGCATTCATCAATTTCTGTACCCAATTCTAATATTTCATTAGCTATCCCTTGAGCTCTTATCAAATATTCTTCTATTGTTTCTCTTTCGTTTTTCTCTATTCTCGCAAGATTAATTTTTAACTGAATTCTTCTCTGATTTTCAATTCCCGCATAACGCTTTTTCAGTAATTGCCATAAATCCTTAGCTTTTTTAATCCCTCTAACAGCCATCATTTGTTCTGCGGACAACGTCAATATAATTATACCGTAAACTTCATCATTCTTTTCTAACCATGTTTTATGCGCTTTCAAACTATCGGGATCCCCTTCATTTTTTACCGGTTCATCATTTTCGATAACATCAAATAAATGTTTTGATTTAATCAAAGCTTCAACTCGCATACTCCATAATGTATAATTTTTACTTGTTAACGGCTCTATTCTAGGAATTCCAAACATATTGGATTCACACATAATTAAAATACTTTATCTTCCAAACTATTTTTAAATGCATATAAAATTCTTACCTCTTAAATTTTTTCTATTGGCGGTTAGTCCAATGGAACAAATTCTTAACTTGTATTAGGCCTAGTTCATACAATTCATATTTATTTACTCTTCTTACTTGTACACTCAAAATATAAAATTCGCTTTAAAACCACGCTCTGCTACCAAATTGTTATTTATTTTCTAACATTTTAGTTAAAATAATGATAATTATTTTACTATAAACATAACTTCTTTAAAAAACACACAAAACATTTATTTAGACAATCACATTACAGCAACTACGAATACACAGCTCCAAAACCATAACCACAACATCAATATTATCGTCGAACATCTCACGTTTTTCGTCTGAAACCAAAAAAATTAAATACATGGAGTCAGGAAAAAATGTCTATTGTTCAAGAGTTTATCTTATGAAAAAATAATTTAAATATTGTCATGTGACTTTACTTACACAATAAGCATCTGCAAAGTTCTAGTAAAGGCTAAAGAACTGTGAAAGTGCAGAGGTCTTAGTTTTAGCATTTAAATAAGGATCCTATATCGGAGAATGAAAGATCTCTTCATTTTAAGCGCGGTTCACAAATCCCCTGCTCAACAACATGAAATTCTTCGACACGTTTTTAAGGCATATAAATAGCAGGTCTGACTACTGAAAATTGACTATTGGAATCGAAATGAGTTTTTCATTTTTTAATAAATAAATTACTTATCGAGTTATAAGCAATAGTGGTCATGTGATGGCCGATTTTTCTCCTTCCCCGCTTTGGAAATTCGGTTCAAAACGCTAACTTTAGACAGCATTTTCTGAAAAATCTGTTGTGTTTAACAAAAAATGGAAAAAGTCTTTCGATTACATCGTTTTTGAATAACATTTTCCGATTTCATGCGTTTCCCAACAAAAATGTGCTAGACAGTAATCTCTTTGGATTTGAGAACAACCTTAAAGTGTTTCTCAAATTCCCCGCTCAACAAGAGCGAAATTTTCTCACATATTTTTAGACATAAAGGTACAAAACTGGCAGACCTAACTATTGATGCCATTGTAAATCGAAATGAGTATTCCATTTTTTTTTTCTTTCTATAAAGAAGTTACTTATTAAGTTAGAAACAATTTTTGTTACGTCATGACAGGAATTGTTGCTTTCTTTCGCTGTCACATCTGGGAATTCGATTAAAATCGCAGAATTTGACAGTATTTTTGCATTTACCAAAAAATGGAAAACGTCGTTCGATTATATTGTTTCTGAATTACAATAGCAGAGAATTTCATCGTTTCTGAACAATACAAATACGAGTTTTAAAATGTGTCAAAGTAACCCTTTTGAATTTGAGAACGGCCTTAAACGGCTGGTGGCGCCATCTCTCGATTATTATTGGTGTTAAAACATCTTGTTATCCAACAAGTTGATTTTTATGAAGAAAATTAGCGCTTATGAAAAACTTTACCCACCTCCCCAAAAAGTAAAAATGACATTCTAATCGAAAAATTGCAACGTGTGAACAAAATGCATAATATTTACCCGTAATGTGCAAAAGTGAGTCAAAGTTGCACAGTCACAAATTATTTAATTCAAGAAATAAAGCTTTTAACTATTTACTAAAATTTTCAATACAACTTTATTTGGTACTTTTCCGTTATACGGACACCATGCCAAAATGTATGCTAATGCGCCAATTATTTCAACCCTGATCGTGAAAGGGATTTTTATTGTAAACTATGCGACGTAAGCAAGTAATCCCTATTGGTTTACAATGGAAGTCTATAGGAATTTGGCGAAATACGATAGATATCGCCAAGTTGGCGTCACTTTTGGCGATATATACCAACTTGGCGGCATTTGGCGACAGAACTGTGTCCCCCCTACGGTAACCCCCTTATAGGTATGCAGATGCATTAAATGCTGTTCAATAACCGCATAAAAAATTCGCCAAAAATAAGAAAATCGCTGTATGAAATGCGAATAAACTTTTTTGAAAAGAAAACAAAATTTACTATATTGGGTTAAAAGAAAGAAACCGGATTCTTTTCACAAATGTGAAAAAATCGCCTCGAAACTTAAAAAAGCGCTAAAAATCGCATAAAAAATTAAATTAAAAAGATAATCAAAAATCGGGCTTCGAGGTGCAAAACTTCATATATTGACGTACCTTTTCCCCAAATTTTGTAGTTCTACGTACAGCGATCTCTTCAGAACACCGTCGACACACTCACACACAAACTTCTTTCCTTATTATTATAGATACACAATGAAGAAATATTGGATTCGTGAAAATTACGGCTTAGGGCTTTTGATGCATTTAGTTTTAGGATGTCCTAAACAATGTGACTATTTTTGGAAAATATCTTTTTGTATATGTTTACATAAATTTTTTAGCCACTCATAAATTTAGACACCAATTTGAAACTTGCAATAAAACTATATAAACATTATTTTTCCAATAGCTTATAGTGTCTAGAATATAGCTAAAAAGAAATGTTTTGAAATTCTAACTATCACAAAAGTTATAGTGATAAAAAAGTTACCCTTGTAAGTAGCAGCGGCTAAATCATACTTTTAACGCATTTTTCTTAAAACATTTTTTTTTTCTTTGTACCTGGGCATTTAGATTGCTCGAGATCAGGTCGACCGATTTTCTTTAAATTATAATTCAAACGTTCAGAATGGAATTCTCAATGATACTATGCACGTTGTTGTTTCCCCCCCCCCCCCCCAAGCAATTTAAAGCTGTTCTCAAATCGAAAAGGGCAACTTCATGACATAAGTTTTAATCTGTTTTTGTTCGGAAATACACGAAACTAGCAGATGGTGTTGTTCAGAAACTATGTAATCGAACTGTTTTTTTTTTCGTTTTTTTGCAAACGCAATAGCTTTTTTCAAAAATAGTCTTTAGTGGGCGTTTTGAACCGAATTTCCGCGCGAAAGAAAAATAACCACTCAAGGAAGGACGAAAAACGTCTTTGTCACGTGATAAAAATCGCTTACAACTCGATAGGTAATTTATCAAAAAATGGAAAACACAATTCGATTCTAAATCGCTTCCATAGTCGGGTCTTCCAATTTTATATCTTTCCGTTTAGAAATGAATCTGTAAATGTGTCAAAACGTTTTGCGCTTGTTGAGCAGAGCAGTTGAGAACAGTCTTAAAGCCATTTTTATGGATACGAATTGATTTTTTTCTCGAAAGTGTTTTATTATTATTTTTTTTTTTTTCAATCTGGCTTTTGCTAAAGTGTCTTATACTCGGGACGTGGCCGGGGACCTAAGAACCTAGCTTCCGCAGAAGAGTGGGAATAAGTGGGAGAATAAAGGGCTGCGGACGAAGAGAGGCCGCTCGCCGCGGCAGTGACATTTGCACAAACATTTAAAGAAATAAAATCTATGCTATGTAGGGGTGATGCTGTGGGGAAAAAAAATTTCTGAAATTCATAGCAAATTTTCTGAAAGGTTACAACAGAGGGGGAGGGGAACCCACTCCCGGCATTAACTATGTGTTTTTTTCGTGATCTTTTGACGAAATTTGCAGTTTTTCGCAACCTTTTGACGAAATTTGACGTTTTTTCGCAATCTTTTGACAAAATTTGGCGTTTTTTGCGATCTATTGACGAAATTTGGCGATTCTTTGACAAAAATTGCGTTTTTTCGCGATCCTTTACGAAATTTGCGTTTTTTCCGCGATTCCTTGACGAAATTAGATTTTTTTCGTGATCCCTGGACGAAATCAGAGATCCTTTAACGGAATTTGCGTTATTTTCGCGATCCTCTGACGAAATTCGTGTTTTCCGCGATCCTTTGACAAAATTGGCGATTTTTCTTCGAACTATTGACGAAATTGATCTTTTTCGGCGATCATTTGTCGAAATTCGCGATATATTTTATGTCCGAATTTTCGGATTTATGACCGATATTTTTTTTTTTTTTCGGTAATGACTGCCTCAGTTTTTTGGAACAGAATCACCCCTGATGCTATGCCACAGCTAATAAACTATAAACGAATTGCAATAAGATTTTTTTTAACTTTGATATTTCAAGAATGCTCGGTGCAAGCGACAAACACTGCATTTTCAGGACCACCTCGTTTATAAGGATGGCAAGGACAAAATAAGATTTTCTTTGAATAAAAAAATTACAGGGCACTCTCCAAACATATCTTGATTTATTGGGGAGAAAAACAGTTTACAATCGACAAATCGACGTTTTATTGCAATCGACAAAATTTCCTCTTATATTTCCTTTTATGAGATGTTCAGAATGGTGTGCCCCCTCCTAAAATCAAGAATTAATGAACGGAATCCAATGAAAATTTACATTTAGTAACGACTTACTATAAATTGGTAACAAATTAGATTTTGGTATATATCAGCCAAAAGGTGATGCTACGATGCCATGTTTTTCATGTTTTATGTGACCTCAGAATCAATCAGATGGAACTGCACCAAATTTAACAACTACATTATTAAGGAAAAGTCCTTTCAACATGTGACGGGAGGAAGAGGTAGCTTTCATATATCTTGGTTTTAAAATTTTGCAAGTTTTACTCGAAGCTAAAATTCGAAGAACCCGATAAGAGAATATTCGTCAATACTGAATTTGAATGAGAATTGCGCCAAATTAGTAAGCTACTAGCCGCCCATGGCGACCAGTTTGGTCTCCGTTAAAATTTGTTTGGGAAAGCATGCTAACATTGTATCGTGTTACTTTTCTTCATAATTTAATTTACTAGGACTCCCTTAAATATAATTAATAGAATCCCTTAAGCTAATATTAGTTTCTGTTGCATTAAAATATCTCAATTTGTTGATTTTCTGTAAGCAAGTAAACCCTATTGTTTTCAATGGAAGTCTACGGGAATTTGGCGAAATATTAGAGATATCGCCAAGTTGGCGTTACTTTTTGGCAGGGTTGGCAAGAAACCAAAAAAAACCCGCTTTATTTGGTTTTTTTAACCAGGTTTTTTTTGCTTTAAACCGTTTTTTTTTTTTTTTTTTTTTTAAATCATTTCTTATTACATATACATGCATATTTACTGATAAAAATAGACATTGTTGGATATATACGTAGTATACCTTCATTTGAAAATAATTTAAATTAAATAATTACAGTCAATTTATGTAGGAAATTGAAAAAATTCATATTTTAATTTAAACAGTATCAGTAAAGAGTTAGGTTCAAAGAACAAACGGATCTACACACACACAGTGAAACAGTCATTGATACCCTGATAATCTTTATAAACAATCTTTTGATTACTAGTAATAAATATTTGATGTAGTTTGTTGAATATAATATAATATTCTTTTTCACAGTTATTCAAAAAATAAATTTCAAGTACTTCTTGGGGTTGACAATTTGAGTTACAATTCGGAGTCAACATTTTTGGTCATAAGATTCAGCAGATAACAAAGAAAAAAAAAAAAAAATATATATATATATATATATATATTATATATGCAATAGATTGGTATTATTAAAATGCTATAACTAGCACCCAATTTTTGAATACTCTCTTATTCCACTTCATATTTTAAGATTTGAATTCTTAAAGATAATTTTCCCAATCAAGAAAAATTTCTTTTACAGCTTGACCAAAATCTTAAAGATCATTGTGCTTTGTGCAGTTATATAGCTCCATATTCAAAATCACTATGCGTGTTATGACAGATTGCTTTAAATATTTTCCATTTTTAAAAAAAAATGAAAATATTTTATACTAAATATTGAATTTTTTAAATCTATTTTAACTTTGAAAAATTCATGTTTTAATTTTTTTTTCTTTAGAGCAACAGATATGTTCGTCAACACATACTGATATCTATCCTATACATGTAAACATGTCCTAGACCCACTATATCTAATGCTTATTGCTGAAATAAAGTGTTAAAAGAAAAAATTTTATATATCCGATAATTTGAAACATTTAAGTTATAAAGAAAAAGAGAAAATGTCATTAGATTTCTTAAAAAAAAAAAAAAAAAAAAAAAAAAAAGTTTTTTTTTTTTTTTAGAAAAAAACCAGTTGGTTTAAACCGTACCAACCCTGCTTTTGGTCGCCAAATTTGGCTATAAACTTGGTGGCATTTGGCGACAGAACAGGGTCCCCCGTATAGGTATGGAGATGCATTAAATGCTGTTCAATAACCAGTGGCCGCCATTTTCAAACAAGATGGCAGATGAGGATGGCCAACGAACTCGGTCGAGAGATTGGTATGTACTATGCATACAATCAATCTTATCCAAATCAGTTTACAAATATGAGAGTTACAGCATGACGAATATCAGATTGTTTCAAAATGTCAGCCACTCTAGAAATTCAAACTGCTATATCTCAGCCATTTCTTAAGATAAAGACAAAACAAAATATGCTCCGGAATCCTTGTATTAAGGTCAAACTGTTAAGAAAATAATATTTTTCAGTTTTTAATTTATTTGCACCGCCTTTTAAATTAAAAGAAAATTAATGGCCGCCATCTTGAAACAAGCTGACGGATGAAGCTGGCTAACGAACTCGGTCGAGACATTGGTATGCATACCATCATACAATTAATTTAATCCAAATCAGTTTATAAATACGGGAGTTGTCGCATGACAAAAATCAGATATATATATGTCACATTTGAACGGAGGGTGGTTTTGGGGTCTGGGGGTCATGATCGATGAAAATATACCAACATTTTCCGGAAGTGCTTTCGACGGGATGGCTGCAATAGGTAGCTTTTTACTTTTTGTAATGAAAGCTACCCAAAAACAACGCTGACTCGATTTTGATTTCATTAATCAACCCCTTCGCGACGAGCGTCTTTTACATAATTTTTAATCTTTTATCGCCAGTTTTTCAAAACAGAAAATTTTGCCTAAGTCAATCTGGAAAATGCTCTGATTAAATACGGCAAAATGTACAATAAAAAATAACTGGTGGGAATAATCAAGGATTCTGAGCATCTTATGTGCCACGTATACGTGACGCTCGTCCCCAAGAGATTAACAGAAGGCGTCGCTTTGCTACATTTTTTAACGTGAACATTTTAGCTATATGTCAGTTTCTATTGAGTGGAAGTGCACCAAATTTTAGATTTGAGGCTAGTAAATAAATGTTGATCTTAATTTTGAATTTGAATAACCAACAGGAAGCATGTTATGGTATTCTTATATCTGAAGAGCTCAGATGATTAAGGTGGTAAGTGACAGTTATAGTTTTGAGAAAATGAGCTGTAAAGTTCCAAATGCCTATTTGTGTTTATTGTCAAATGCCTCCTTTATCAATTAAAATCTCTATGAGTATTAGGTTTTTTTCAAATAGTAATTTTAAAAGATAGTGGAGGACCAATGATTATCTTTAATCATATGATTAATTCAATTTTTCTTTATTTTGTACCATACAATCTTTATCATCTGAGCAATTATCATCAGTTATTCATCGAACACTGCAATTACATATTACAAATTAAATTAAAAGACATGTACAGCGTGTCCACAAATTATCTTTACAACTTCAAATCTAAATAACTAAAGAATGAAACAAGAAAGATCTGTGTCTTGTTTAATTCATTTAAAAGAGGATCTCTGGAAGTTTTGTTTGCTTTGTTTTTCAAGTACACTGAGTAAGTGGTTGTTGTGCTTGGAAGACAGGTAGAATAATATCTTACGTTAATTTTTAATATTGAAATTCCAATTAATAATCCTAAAATCTTTCTTTTTGTGATCAATCAGTATAGTATTATTTACATTGTGCAGTGGCCACAAAAGACCACTCTTGACATAACAGTCATTATAAAAATAATTCTGTACTTATTTTCATATATTTGATAATCAAGAACAATAAAAGCAAAAGCATTACCTGTATTGACCTAAATAAAAAGGAAATGATGGACTCATTAGTGAAATGAAGTACACAGATGATAAGCATCTCGAAAAATCTTTATTCATAATGAAGATCTCTTGAAGCAAAGACACCTTCTATGTAGTGCATCTCGTAATAATTAGATGCTCTTCTTTTTATGATGAATATAAACAAATCGTTCTTTTATGAGCATATATTTCGAGATAAATATATCAGATTTTCTCCAGGGGAGTGTAGAGAGGCATGTCTAAAACAACAGAAGTCTTTTATGTGATTTTTTTTTAGCAATGGAATTCTACGACACATAACGGCAGCAACATTTGAATGAAAAAATTAATGATGCAGCCAGGGGCCGCAACCCATTTCAGCGCTTGCTGTCAGAACTCTAATAGCTGGCGCGGACATGAATCTTCACAGAACGGCAAAAGGGGAGCCATTCTGCACTGAAATCGGAACTCAACTGACTGCGCAAAGCGTACTGTGATGTAAAAGGGAGAAAGGTTACCATAAAAAATGAAAGACGCCAATTTGGCGGAACAAACATACAACAGCCTTGCATTGGCATAAATTGCGATGCTAAAGCACATAAAAACTGCTTTAAAATAGAAGAAATTTTATAGATTTCATAAAGATAAGATGCCAAATAATAGTAAAGTCTTACGAATTTTGAAATTACGTATTAAACTGATTTAAATTTTATTGGCCAAGGGGCGGAGCTACAAAAGGAAATGATATCAGAAATAGAAAACCATGGAATGTTCCAGATAATTCTTTTACCGGAAGTACAGATTTCAAAACTACGTTTATCATTTTTAAATAAACGAAATGCTACGCCAGAAAGAAAAGCTTACAGGGGAAGTTTGAAAAAAAGGGAATTAAAATAATTTTAGAATGCGAATATTAAAATTAAATGAATAAAGATTAATAAAAATATTTTCTAAATGAAATTAAATAAAAATATGGCAGTGGTTGTATGTAACCACAACAGTGGTGAAGAGGTGACGTAACATTTCCACAAAATGACTACTCCACAGGAGAAGGCGTAGTGTGTTTCATGGTTCATAGAAACAAGATTAAACACACAAGTCCAATGACATTTCAGGACTAAATGGTGGTTCTCTGCCATATTTAGTCCTGAAATGTCGTTGGACCTGTGTTGCGTATCTGATGTATCTTGGTTTTATAAACCACGAAATACACTGTGTCTTCTCCTGTGTAGTAGTCATTTTGTAGAAATGTGACATCACCTCTTCACCACTTACTCAGTGTACCTAAAAAACAAAGCAAACAAAACTTTTAGAGATCCTCTTTTAAATGGAGAAAACAAAACTGAGATATCTTGTTCCATTCTTTAGTTATTTATATTTGAAGTTGTAAAGATAATTTGTGAACACGCTGTACTATACTTCCAACTTATAATTGCTGGAGTGTAACTATGCTTTTAAATTAATATATTAGAATAGAAAGAAAATTTTGTGATGGCTGCAGCACATTTCTTCACTGATTAGAATGGGGGGGGGGAGGCGTTTACTCCATCACTGCTTCTTAACAACATTGTGCATAAATTTATCATCAATGAAAAGTGTTTTTTAATATGTTTAACATAAAATATCTTACCATAAGAAATAACATACTTGATACAAAAATACATTCCATATTCAGCAAAATTTAAGAAACAGTGAAACATACTACTTTTTTAAATCAAAACAATTTTATTGAAACTTGCACAAAATAGTAAAACATTGCATTGAATCAAGTATATAGCATAATAGTAATGATAAAGAAGAATTAGCGAACTCTCAATAATTTGATACTGTGGGTGGCATTTTTTATGCAAAAAAAAAAAAAAAAAAAAAAAAAAAAAAGAAGAAACAGGCATGCAGATTTACAGAGGTAGTAATTATCCTCCTCAGATTTTTTAAATTCCAGACAATACTTATCATTTTCTACAAAAAATATATAAAACACGAGAAAAGATTCTTGTTATTGGAAAATTTTGTCCTTACTCTTCCTAAGAACTCCCTTGAATGCATGTCACTGAATGTAAAATACAGAATAGAGAGTCAAGTCCCATTAAAACACACACAATATACTGGGTGTCCTTGTCCACTCTCAACGATGTCCAATGGCTAATTCCTAAACCGTTAGTCATAAGACATGTAGTTCAAATTACAAAAATGTTTTAAATGAGGTAAAGGGTATTTTAAAAGCAATTTGGGTCAATAAAAACATTTCTTAAAAAATTACGAAATTTAAATTTTTTATACTGTCTCTCGGTCCTATAAGTTATATTTTGTAAAATTTGCCTGTTACACTGATAACTAAGCCAAAGTCTCGTTCATATAACACTAAAATTGACGAAGTTATGAAACTTTGAAATGCATGACTTCTGACACTTTTCTGCATCTGAACACAGATGAGTTCGGCCATGCTTTGAGGGGTCGTATACAAAGGACCTAAAGTATTAGAAGAACTTATTTCACATATAATCTGCACTTTGAAAGAAATAGTACAAGTATTACGACTGAGTTAACTTTTATTAATTAAGTTTCTGATTGGTTAAAATAATTGTATTTTAACATATGTTTTATTTTGTAAGGATTTGAAGCTTTAACAAAAATTATGTTATCTTTTAAAGCTTTTATTTAACTCGTAACGATGGAATGATGTCTTCCCAGTTCAAAATTTTTACTCGAACTTTAATTCACTTTCAAATATCTAATCAAGATTAAATTTTACATACTGACGTAAATCCGATGACAATCTAATATTATTATGATTTTCGGTGGCATTTATACTTATTACAGGATAACACAAAAAATTTCAGATAGATTGCTGCTATAAAGTTTAAGAAAAAGTTTTAGATTAGATAACACAAGCCTGTGATGGTTGTGTTTTTTATTTTTATAATGGATTTTTATGTATTTTTTAGTGTTGAATCTGAAAATTAAGTTAATTTATCATGTTAGGGTCTTTCGCAAATCGTAAATTTCAAAGTTACAAAATAGCAAAAATTTGATAGTATAAAAGAAAGATGGTTGGTTTTTTTAATTTTTGATAATTGATTTTTATGTAAGCATTGAATCTGAAAGTGACCATTTTTAACCATCACGTTAGAATTTTTCACAAATAGTAAATTTCAAGGTTAAAAAATGGCGAAAATCTGATAATATAAAGCATTTGTAAAACATTATTTTATTTTATTTTATTTTATTAAATAAATTATTCAGTTTTTTGGCTTAAACTGGGATTATTACAGCTGAACAGCTCAGGGGTCCAATGAGATAGGGGTGGGTGGGTTCAATTTTAACTTTGAAATTTACGATTTGTGAAAAATCCTAACGTGACGATTAAAAATTAAGACCATTTTCTAATCACATCTATTATATAGTATCAGATTTTCGCTAATTTTTGTCTTACTTTGAAATTCATGACTTGAAAAAAATCTTTGCGTGGTGGTAAAAAATGAAGGTCAATTTTGGATTCAGCGCATACATAAGAATCAATTATTAAAAGCTAAAAAACATGCAAGAACCCAAATTTTGAAAGCTAGCGTAGTCTGATTGCCTTTTAAAATATGTAACATTTTGTAAAGAATTCAGGTTGCTGCTTTTCATCATTATATTTAACAAAAATTCTGTTATTATTTTCCTCTTATATTTTTAGTTACAAACTGCATATTTTGCATTAATATGTCAGAATGATTTTAGAGTTCAAATTTATATTGCAATATTAGTTTTACTCTCAACTATTTTTTTAATATATCTGACAATTATTTATATTTCTACTAAATTTGTGAATGACCCCATTTCGCAGCAAAAAATATGCTCCAACATTAAACAGCTATTACTCGGTCAGTTTTAATCTTAGAATAATGAAACTTTGTTTTACTTGTCAGTGCAATAGGAAAATTTTACTAAATATAATTTACAGGACCAGGGGACCGTATCTATATAAAAAAAAAATCCTAATTTTTAAAGAAATGTTTTATTAGTCCAAATCGCTTCTAAAATATTTCTTTATCTCATTTAAAACATCTTTGTAATTGGAACTATATATCCATGACTAACGGTTTAGGAATTAGCTATTGGACATCGTTGAGAGTGGACACCAAGCAGAGTCAAGGCCCATAAAAACAAACACCACAGAACCATAAACATCTATTTCCTGTACTGAAATTTCATTGTAATACAACTGAACATACCAGATTAGTGAGAACTCACTGTACATATTGAAATTTGACAAAAAATTAAATCACTATGACCATATTATCACATTAAGATTGCTTTTTACAATAAACATTAAAATATATTGTATATTAATTCAACAAAAAACTTTCATCACATACATTTGACAAAATCAAGAAAAATCATAAACTTCCTTTAATAAAATCTAGTGCATTTTACAAAAAAACTGATTCAAATTAGAATATTTTTATTAAGCTAGTTAGTTCACTATTAAAATGAACATACAGTAATAATTTGATTTGTTAAATATATTTTTTTTAATTCATCTAGAAATGCCAAAGATCTAAAATCTTTAAATACAAAACAACATTTTATCTGAAAATTAATTATTCCAGTTTTTTAAATACAATTAAAATAAGCAAATAATAACAAAAAAATTTTCCATTTTATTTTAACAGAAATATAGAGTGTGAAATTTTTTTGTATTTTAAAATATGTAGAAATCATTTCTAATGTTTTTGTGTACAGAATTTCAAATTCTTCATGTTCTTGTATTTTTTTTTTTTTTTTTTTTGAAACTGAATTTAAACAATTATAAAAAAATTTCATTTTACGAAAACTCAATAGCTAATACCTAAATCTCTAGTTTTAGAGGTATAGAGAGGTTTCACTTACAAAAATGTTTCCAATGCTGTTTGTTCTTTGTCATCTTACTGAGTCTTATAAGTTATATTTAGTAAAAAAAAAAAAACCATACTCCATGTTTTGACCCCCCCCTCCCCCCCAAAAAATAAAAAAAAATCCAATTGTTTTAAAACAAAAACTTGCTGGTATGATACTTTGAATTTTACATATTTTCTGCAACTACGAGCATTAAAATCATGGCTTTCTGTTTTAGTACTAAAATTCAAAGCATCATAAATAGACAAATTTTAACTGAACATTTTTTTCTTTTATCCATTACAGCATAGAGAATGTTTTAAATATAAGATCTGGGGACATGATAGGAATTTAAATTTAGTGACTTTTACAAAAATAAATTTATAGATGTAAATGGCTTTTATAATATAATGGATAGAAACATTTGAAGTACTTTTGCGATTGGACGTAAACTTTTAAAAGTAACGGTTCAAGAATTGGCTGAACCTTTGCTAAGATTGTGTTGCTGTGCAATGCATATACCGTACACTTATTCATAAAGTGACAATTCAAAAAGTCAAGTTTTTTAGTAAAGGTAAAAACTGTTTTTAAGCCACAAAAGCAGATCAATCTGTTATGTAAACTATTATCAGGAATTACCAACTTTTATATCTAGAATTAAAAATAAGTTATTTATTCTCAATCAGCCATGTTACAATTCACTATATGAAGATTTATAGGCAGTGGAGCTCTATAACACCAAAAGTGAAAAATGCTACAAACTCTCAAATTTGTCCATTTTTACAGAAATATAAATTTGATTATTTGAGGACAGGTTAGGAAAATTATTGTGATTTACTTGCATTAATATATATATATATATATATATATATAACTTTTTTTTAGTTTTATCACTTTATGAATAAGACTGTGATGTTTCACTTTTACATGAAAATTGCCCACATTTCTCAAATAAAATGTAAAGTCATATAAAATTCTCCATGAAAATCAACAGCCACAGGAAAAAAAAAAAAATATTTTATAAAGATCAATAAAGGAAATCCTTTAAACAAATTTCTATTCTACTCTTGTAAGCTTATCCATTTTTAGAGGAAAGAAAAAAAAAAAAAAAGTCAAATTTTATTTTGATGAAAGTTAAGTTAAATCACATTTGATTTGTAACACATTATGAAAGATACAATGTAAGCATTTCCAAGACTAATGCTTGATATATTAAAACAAAATTGTTGTCAGCAGTTATGAACAATTCCAAAGTTATAATAAAGTACAGTAGAAATTCAAAAACACAAGATTTTAAAACTAAATGTATTTCAAGCTATTCTTATCAATGTATTATCATGATGTCATGGGGATTATCTACTATTGCAAATGATTTTGATACTAGACGGTGGCACAGTGAAAAAAAATGGGGGGAGGGGTTCAGAAGGATAATTGTCCTAGATGCTAAATTTTTGAGGGTGATAAAAAGAATTTATTACAGCTTGTGGCCAGCCAGTATCCAATAAAGAAGGGGTAAAATATGCCTCAGTTACTCAAAACTGACCCCATGCCAGCGATATGAGAACATCACTCAAATTTCAATACCAGGGGATATTTTGTACCTTTACACATAAATCATTGATTATATGGATGAATTTTATACAAGTATTATGATCAGTCATCAGCTCTGAATGTGTTAAAAAGCCTATTTTTTGCTCTTCAAAATGGCAAAGGATGCTAAATCAAGAGAAATTATTTAATTACAACAACATTGCTGAAATGTATAACCAAAAGAGCTATTCTGCATTTCAACACATGTACTTTCATACTAAGTGAACAACAACAATGGTATTGATTGACATACAAAAATAACAAAAGTAAAAATAGAAGACCAAAGCTGTAACAAAATGTCATAATACAATTTTGGTTAAATTGCACAATTTCAACAAATAGCTTTAATTTGAAATGTACGACAGAAACAAAAAACCAAACATGAACAAAACAAAATTAAAAACCGTCTTAAACTGATAAATAATAGCTGTGATTTCCTTGATTACTTTTATAATTTTTTTTTTCTTTGATATAATTTCAAAATGGAAACATTTTAAACACAAATGTTAAGGGTCACTCAGCTTTGGAATTCTCCGTAATGTTAAGTCTATAGAATTTTGATGAATTCGTATATTTAAAATATCTCCTCAGGAAATTCATATTTTTAACATCTTTTTTCTGTGTACTCTTCTTAAAGGACGTCTCTTTTTTTCTTAGTTTTCAAAATATTTCTAAAATCTATGCTGAATTTAATATCTTATGTGTTAAAAGCAGGCAAACTGTGAGTAAGATTTTAACACTTCCTATAAAATTAAGTCTATACTTTAGAAATATTTTGAGAACTAAGAAAAAAACTCATCTTTTAGGAAGTGTACACAAAAAGTAGAAGTTAAAAATATTAATTTCCCGAGGAGATATTTTAAATATACGAATGCATCAAATCCCCATAGACTTTACATTAGTGAGGGGAAATCGGAAGCTGAGTGACCAGCTCCCTTAAGTTATAAATAGTAATTACTATATTTATTTATTTATATTGGACACATTTTATTCTCAATAATTTTGGGCCAAGAAAGTAAGATGCACAGTATATTTCAGACGGCTAAATGAAACCACACATGCTTTCATGAAGCAAACACAGAAGTAAAATAAGGAAAATAATTGTATGCTTAGATTCTGTAGCTTGTGTATTATGGGCAAATATAAAAGAACTACTTCCAGTGTTTATAAATATTTTAAAACAAAATTTTCAACCAAAGAAAAATGTACACAGCAGAAACCTAATTTTATGATATTTTAATCAGGCAACAAAATAAATGTGCTATTTAGATTCGAAAAAAACTTTTCGCAAATCAAGTTTTCTACAGATTTATTTTTCTTGAAATTCTCAACTGTATTTGCCAGGCTGATCACTGAAGCAATACAAGTAACACAAATCATGTCTTTGGAGAAAAAGAAACAGTTTTCTTCTTTGTTTCAACCTGTTTCTTCTCCTAGGAAGCGCATCACATTGCTTCTGTTGCCCCTACTGTGCAGCTTGCCTTATACTTTGGTAGAATATTACATATGAGATATAAAATATTGCTTGGTTTTTCCTTATCAAAAACAAGGTGCACATTATACAAGAATAAGCACAATAGTTCTGCTCCACATTATAAAATTGTCCCCATAAAAGTGATTTAGCCGTTTTCAGGTTTTCGAATGTAATTAGAAAGTATTTATTAATTATTTAATAGAATTTTTACAGAATATCCCACATTTCATAATATATCTCACACTTGATTATAATAAACAAAAGTTCTTGTTAGAGCTTGCTTTAATATTATTATTTTATTTTTTTTTAGTTTATAGCATCACCAATTCCAACCCAATCTGTACAAAATGCTGTTATTTCTAAACCAACATTATTCTATGTATAAAAGTCTTTTAAAACAATATTTCATACATACTTATGCACAAAATTTAAAATGCAGCTTTTATTCAAATTCTATAGCTGAAAGCAGAATTCTCACTGACTTTTGACTAACCATCTTAGCAATTTGGCTATTCATAAAAAAAAAAGTGATAGCCAAATGTAAATAATGTTAGCAATATAATCGTCGTTAAACACTGATTCTAAAATCATTTTTTAAATTCTTTAATGTACCACAGACTTTTTCCTTTTCAGCAAGACTTCTAATTTTTTATAATTTTTTTGAGCAGTTATTGATCTAAATTGAACTATAAATTATAAAAAGCAACAAAATATTTGTATTGAAGATACTTTGCAAAGTCAGGGGGAGGAGAATCTAGCCTGATTTATTTCTACATAGTTTTATGAAACGAACATGAATTAATTCAGGATTAGTGACAACACGTAAGTGGTTTAAATGAAAACACATAAATATATATTTTTTTAATGTGAATGAGTTCTTAAAAAATATATATGAGGACATGAGTTTCAAAACTCACCTTATCAAAAATTTTTTTTAATAGAATTTTCTCTATCAATCTATTCTATTGATGAACCTGCATAAAAAAAATATAATCTGCAAAAAAAACTAGCTTTATCGTGTATTTCTAGCATTGTAAAATCTTGGTTTATGATGAAAATCAAGGAACGCAATCAGAGGTTTTTCACGATTTCCCAAAACTTGATTTTCTGGATAAGGCGAGTTTTGAAACTCACATCCTCATATATATAATAAATTACACAGCAAAATCTTCAAGTGTTCAATAACATCATTGACAGTGTTGCTGAAAGTAATGGGGAAAAAAAAAAAACTCTTGAAATTTGGCGATTTTATTCTTTGTTTTCTTGCCACTGAAAACCTTTCGTTTTGATTTAGTACAATGCGATCAGCAGCAAAAAACCTGTGTGCAAGACTTGGAATACAGTATAGCTGGTACTACTTGATTATCCCATCGACCAATTTCGCCAAATTATACAAATCGCCAAACTATTTGACAAATTATACAAATGGAAGAATGTTGCCGTTCTAAAATTTTAAGACAGGAAAATTAATAAATTTAAATTTAAAATATCACTAAAGAATAGGGTTACTTTAATTCACTTATGGTGTAGTGACATACAAAATACACAATTTGATTTATTTAAATGACTTCAGACAAAAGAACACTAATAGTTTGATGTATTTAAATGCAGAATTGTTAAATTAAACCATAAATAAACAGATATTTTTTAAGATATTATATTTGTGAATAAAATTGTAACTATTTTAAATGTAATAATTGAACTTATTAAGGGACACAACACAATAAATATCAATGATAATGGAAAATTGTAAGGAACCTAATGCTATTTAGTCAAAAAACGTAGATAGATACAACTATAAATTGTTGCATGTAAACATTAGATATAGGCTTGAAGAAAAAAACAAGAAAGAAAGAAATAACAAATAAATTAGTAAAACATTAATAAAAATACACATAAAATGTTGAATTAAAAAGGTTTGATAACGTAACAAACACATGTAACATGCTTAATATCAAGTGAATGTGACATTTTCAATCACCATTATTGGCATTTAATCTTACAGTTTGGCGACAGTTTTTTGGTCAACAGGATAATCAAGTAGTACCTGATAACTATATTAAGGATAATTTAGACAATTATATACTTGAAATTGCATCAAAAAATTAATTAGGTTAAAATGAAAGAAAAAAATTATTAACCTTCGAGCAAGTGCACTGTCACTAATTTTTTCCGAAACAATTTTTTCACAAATAGCATTGAAATTAAAATTCAATTTTTATTACTAGTATGCATAATTGTTCTTCTGATATGGATATGCCTTTTATTACTGTTATGAAAATTTTTTACTGATGTAACTACTCTCTGTAAAAAATAACTTCACAAACTAACTTCAGTAACAAATTTAAGCATGCCTTTCTTTGAGACTTAAAACAAAATCTGCCTTATTTGTTGTGCTTTAATATAACAATAAATAATCAATTATTTAAATTGCCTTTTCTTCTCTTCAAAATTTCTGTGCCCATTTTAAGAGCAATTACTTTAGGAAAGCAAATCACTTTTAAAAACTTTTATTCCAACAGTAGAAAATTTTAAATCGTTAAAAAAAGACAAAACATATAAGATGAAGAAGTTTGATTTAATCTAAAACTATTTTGTTAAAAGTTAACACACAGAAAAATCCATATTTAAAAAATAAATCAAAATAGTGCATTAATTCAGCATAATATAAATGGAAAAAAAATTAATGTAGGCATGTATATATGTATGTAGAAAAGAATATCAAGAACAATAATTACATATTATACAAATTCCACTAATTTTCATTGCAAAATAGTATGCAATGTATGTAATTTTAACATAGTTAGATATACCACTATTATAGTTGCATCAAACATTATAAATATGTAATTAAAAATGATAAAAATGTTAATTAAACAACAGAAATTTTAATTATACAGGAATAAAAAAAAATATTATGGAATTATTTGTCAAAATTTTTGTTCACATATTTCTGAACTTATCTTTTGTCAACTACATAAAAATGATGATATATTTTATTGCACATTAGATACAACTAAATTTTTATGGTCACAAAAATTTTTAAAGGTCAATTGTGTGCTATATAAATTAATATACCTGTTGTTTATATTATGCTAATTTTCTCAGGTATGTTATATTGATACTGTAAAAAAATTAAAATTGTTTAAAAATTATTATAATGTCTTTGCAAATGTTGGTAGAAATTTGGTCATGAAAATTAGCGGAGTCTATATAGTATTTAAGTTTACAATTACACAGCTATATAAAAATAAAAATAATAAAAGTTTGTAGGGAAAAAAAAGATTATTCTTCATCATGATATATTGCCATCAAATATATAGCTCCCGTTGATCTAGTCTGGCAAGATGTATCACAGAATTCTTTTTGTGCAACTAGGAAAGAACGCTTACTGCGGGCACCTGTGTTAGCATCACATGGAATATTATCAAAAGATCCATTCTTAAGGCCTGCCCCCTTTTGGACTGTCATTTCAGCATCATTTTCAGTCTCAGTCTGAGTTGTTTTAGCAACCTGTCTGCTAAATAATGTCTGGCAACACTTATCAGTTACACTTTCACATTTTTGCACCTGGCCAGTCAATATAGTTTGACACTCACAAGAAGATGTATCACACTTAGGGATAATATCGCCACTTAAATTTGTTTGAGAACTGTGGTCTATCGTTTCACTAATAGTTTGGGTATTTTGAGAAAATGTTGGGAATCTTGTAAGACAAGCCTTTTCAGACACAGCGACACAGGATTTAACTTCACCAGCTAAAACAGTTTGGCAATCAGCTTCAGAAGTTACATTAACAGTCTGGGTAATTTGTGATACAGATGTACACTTTACTTGGCATTCTTTTTCAATTTTATGGCACTTCTTAAAAGATGATTCAATAGTTTGAGTAATTTGGGATTCGACTGAAGAGAGTACTTGGGTACTTTGGGATGGAATTGAGGACGGTACTTGGGTACTTTGGGATATAACTGAGTACTGCACTTGGCTTTCTTCAACCACTGAGGAACGAAATTTATCTTTACCAGAATTTCGCTGAAGATACTCATTATGTATATTACCTCCATGAGATGTTGTAGCACCATCATTTTTACCTAAATCCTTATGAAACATAAATGCAAAGCACATATTGCCGCAGTTTAAATCTTCTGTAGGTGGGATATAGCATAATATTTCATCTCCAACAAACAATGAATTAAAACAATCAGAGCAATCTGAATGGAGATCGCAACGAAAACAGGATTTTAAACAAAATATACATTTCTTTTGACTATTGACAACTGTTTCAGCTATGCACGAGTCTAAAGTCAAAATAATAATTTTAGCTTGTAAAGGTTGCATGAAGGTAGAATCAAAATTATGTCGAGGTTTATCACCTTCAGAATCACTTTCATTGGAATCACTTTTAAACACAGGTGATCCACTAAATGTTGGACTAGTAACTGATTTATTTCCAGTTTTTGATGTCTTATTTAGATCAGTTTTATTATTAGGATGACTGGATTCAAAATTTAAAGTAGTATGTGACTTTATGTTGTCAGAAGAACTTGAGCTTGAACTTTCAGTCAAATTAGCATTCCTAATGTAATTTTTATGATCACAGTGTGAAGAATTTTGCAACTGTTTATCTTTCAAATTCATTGCAGAAGTAGATATAGAGGATAAACTTTCAGTATTTTTTGTTGAAGAGATATTTTCAATGCAATTCAAATTAACATCATTTGTATCAGAACTAATTTGTTTATCACAAATTTCTGGAGTATTATTTTCATTTTCCAAACTTACAGATGATTTACATAAGCTTTCCCAAACTTTAGAATAATTTACTACTGTTGAGTTACCTAACAGAGAAGGTTTTGAAAACTTTTCAGTAGAAACACTTAAATTTATTTCATCAATACTAGACGAATTTTTCTGCTTAATTGTTGAATCAGTATTTTCTGAAACTGTTTCTTTATTTGATTCATTTATGGAACTTTTAACTAATTTTGCAGCTTTATCATCAATACAGAGAGATTCTGATACAATTTCAACTTCTTGTTTATTGAATATTGTAGCACAAGAAATATTACTGTCTGTTTTTAGGTTTAAAACAGCTTCTTCCCTTGACGGCACATCTGATTGTTTGCACCCACCTTGTATATTGCTCTCACTATCGTTCCTAGCATCATTTTGAGCAGATGCACTTGATATTAACTTATTCCTGAAATTATTTTCATAATTTAAGTCATTTTGTTCATCCTGTGGCTGATCAGAAGATTTATTTTTGTTAAATAAAACCACCCCTGAATCTTCATTCATTAAATTTTTATTGAATGCTTTACTTTCTTCTGAGTCAACACATACGTCATCTTCAATAAATGAATGTCTCTTTGGTGCAGAAATTTCTAAATCTTCATGACATATTTCATCTACTTTTACATGTTTGTCATTTTTACAAAATGATGGAGGTATGTTCGACAATGTATCTTTCTGATCATTAGAAATCTGTTCTTTTTTTTCATGCAATTTGTTTTCATTTTCAGTGACTGGGGATTCTGATTTCTCACTTCTAGAATCTTCAGAAGATATTTTATCACTTGAATTTGAATCTGAAATGAAGTCTATTTCTTTATTAATCTCTTGCCTATGAGAGATTTCGCCATCATGTAATGAAAATAAATTACTTTCTTCTAACAACTGAATAAGGAATTGAGAATCCTTCTTTTCTAACACTAAATTATGCAGAACTACATAGCCAACAACATCTGGTAAATATGAATATTCAAAATCAGGCAAACATGAAAGGAAGTTTTGAACACTTTCAATAACATGAACTTTCATTTCATCAAAGCTCATAACAGAATAATCATTTTCATATGCCTTTAAGTAATCTAATAAATAATCAGAATACACTAACTTAGCTTCATCATATGTACTTAACTTGTTTAGTTTTTGAGTGAATTTAATCAGCGAGTTTAAGAATAATGTAATGTCCAATTGTTCAAGATTTAATTCAATGAACTCCTCTGTAACATGAAAAATGATGCTGAAATAACACAAAAACCTTTCTAACTTTTCATGAATTGTACCTCCAATAAGTGAATTTATAAAGTTTTTTTGAGTAGGAGAAAATTTTGAGAAAACACTGTTCAAGCGGGTAAGTTTAATTCTAGGTTTATTTTGAAGAAAGCGACATATTTTAGTCAAACAGTCAAGCACATCAATGAACATATCATGCAGTTGAAGATTATACAACTTATAAACATCATATACTTTTGTTCCAACAACATAAAGCTTGTGGACTTTTCTTTTATCTTCTAAATCACACTTATAAGAAGGTGACAATCTTAAAATTTTAGAACTGTTCGTAAGGGATAGATCAAATTCATTATGTTTCTCAAAAAACAGATTAATTTTATCACCCTTATACAAGGTCTTCATAAAGAAATTAACCTCTTCAGATGCTTGTCCCAAAGTGCCTTTCAAAGAAGTGACATCATTCATTTCTAAAGGAAGTTTTTCCAAAACTTCAACAAAATACTTAACTGCATCATATTCATATTTATAACATAAGATTAACTGTTTTTCTACCATTTCTAAACATAACAATTGTATAGTAAACACACACTCAATAAAATTTCTCTGAGTAATACTCTTAATTTTGTCAGACTCGTCAGAATCCATAAAACTTTCGAATGTTCCACCAACATCCGGTGCTAATTCTTCATCTACAACTTCAATAACATTTTCTTCATGTATATTTGTAACGATTGGTTCATTTTTAAATTTATCTTCCAGTGTTTTGTTGCAACCTACACTACTAGCATTAAAGTTTTCATCATTTGCAATATTAAATTTGTCAGCTTTTAATTTTTTTTTCTTGGCTGAATGGAGATCGTCTGATTTCAATTTGTTACAATCTATACTTTCAATATTGATGTTTTCTTCATCAGAAATATCAAACTTTTCTGGTTTTACTCTTTTACTATTGACTAAATGCAAATTATCTTCATTTAAATTTTCCATATTAGAAATTTCTAGCTGCTTTACATCAGAACAAGTATTTTCTTGATCTTTGTCTGATAATGAATTTCTTTTTTTAGAAGTTTCGGACTTAAGGTAGCAATAAATTTCACGTTTTAAAGATTCGGGGGAAATAGGTGAATCTGCATGTAAAAGTTTGTTAGCACTTCTCAACAATTTAGGACCGTCCTTAGTAGCAGCAACTTCTTCATAATCATTAAAAACAAACAATTTATCTGCATCAAGAAGAAAATCTTTAAATGTAGCATAATTTGATTTTAGATATTCTGATACATCAGGTGAAGCATGTGACAGGTATCCACTTAAATAACTTAATGGGAGGAATTTTTTCTTTAATACACCGAAAAAAAATTCTGCACAATGAATGAAATTATGAAGAGAGATAATAGCATCATCCTGTACAGTTATTTCCTCTCCAGCTACAACAGTAGTACCATGCTGGAGTTTTCTTGAAGACACAAGCGACATAGAATTTTTATCATCAATATAAAATGTTTCTGGATTCTTTTTAAAAAACAATGCAATGTCTTTTTTAAAATATTTAGTCAAATATTGTCTAATATTTTTAGGCAAACATTTAATTTCGATATCATGCAAGTTTAATTTTTTGTTTAAGGCCAAATAATCACTAAAATACTTTATAGTTTCTTTCTCACATTCAGACTTTTTGTTGGTGTAAGCATCAACAACAACATCATCAACAGAACTTGCTTCAGATCCATACCTTGAACTGACAGAAGTTGACCGTGAACAATTAAAATAATCACTACTGGTTAATTCTTCATAAGATATATTATCTGATGCAGTGGCATGTTGTCCTGCATCTAACTTATCTGCTTCAGAAAGTGTATCTTTTATGCATTTGCTTTTATTTAACAACATAACTTCCTTTCTAAAATCGACAAAAAAATAATTCCTACGAGTCTGAAAATAATGAAGTAATTTTTCACCTTTACATTCTTTCAAAACATATTTCCTTACTACAAATTCAGCATTTGAAACGTAGCCTCTCAATTGTTCATAGTAGACTGGTTTATCAAATTTCAACAAAAGGTCCTGAAAGAAATCAAAGACCTTTTTTTTGTCTTCTTTAGAGAAAGACATTGGTTTGAATAGGAATTCTGAAATATAAAAAAAAATATATATAGAAAAGCAATTTTTATCAACCAAACAATCAATATGAAATATTTTTAAAAATAAGCATAAAGAATACAAAAATTCTAAATTAACACACAACTTTAATTAGAAGACAGATGTGTTGTTATATATAATATACTAGGGGTTTGCAACTTTCTTGCGTCTATTAGAGATGAGTTCGGGCTCACTTTTTGAAGCCCGAGCCCGACGATTTTAAATCCGAGCCCGAAACATTTTTTCGTCATTAGAGCCCGAGCCCGATACCGAAAATGTAAACCGAAAAAAAAGTTTAATAAAAATTGCATAAAAGTTGTTCTAAATGAAATATCTCATCCCTAGCACATAATTAGTTTTATGACATTTACATTTAATCTCACCAAAAGTCCCTAAAAAGATTCTCATATTTTGCCATATTTCGCCTAAATTGTCAAATAATAAAATAAAATAAAAAATCCAATTTTAAAATATTCTACTATTTTGGTGCCTTAGCGTGAATGATATAAATCTGCAAATATTGCAAATTTCTTTTAACTGTGATGTTGTAACATTAATCAATTATACCTAATTTAAAATCAAAATTGTCCTTTTACAAATGTATTTAACTGAAACTTCCTTCCCATTAAAAACATTCTCATTACACGTTAATGTCCGCTTTATCTCTTATACAGCTAATAAATATTCCTTTCAATGTTTACCAAATTATCAACTGTTAACAAAATAAAGCAAAAAAAATCAACTTTCTCACCCTCGTTAATGAACAGTAAAGTTAAATGCTTTTATTTCCATTCACCAATAAATAAAACTATTTTTTTTATCATTTTCTTTTCTTTTGTGCAATAACCTAAACAGTTACTGATACTTCGCTTTCATCATTCTTATGAAAATAACATCAAAATGATTTCTTATGGAAAATGCAATTTTCAACCCGACGAGAAGTAGGCGATAACAGATAGATGCCTCATTTATTTATTGAAACCACAGGAAACTGAAAGATTAATGGTTATTATGAAAGGAGTAATTAAATTACTTTTACAAGAATAACAGCTTTTTAACAGAGATAAAAATAAAGAATACTGAATTTATTTTAGAAAAATAAACAAAATTTTAGATATTAACACACCTTAAAAAGCATTAACAGAATAATATAGGGAACACAAGAAATTAAGTTAACACCCAAAAGTAGTTAAGTTAAGTAGTTAACCCCCTATTTTCCTGTCATCAGGAAGTCGATCAAAATAACTCTTATTATTGAATTTGTATTTGATAAAGTAATTGTTGCCGAATTAAAAATTAAAGTAATCACAAAGGATGCAATTTCTTAATTTATTTATTTGACATCTCTCCTTTCCGGAAAACGCACACGGAAGCTTGGAAAATTAACTTCTGTATGATTCACTTGCGTTGCTTCAGTTATCACACAGTAATAATGAACCCTTTCTGCATAACTAAGGACGTTATCAGATTCAAACTGATAACGTCCGACTTCTCTGATCACGATTAAAAACACGCTACACAGTTTTGTTTTTGTTGAAGTGGCTGAGAGATTAGGCTTTTGGGGGGGTAGGGGGTGTTCTAATTTTCTGAAAACTTATTGCATTTTAATATAAATTTGGTAAGTGTCTAATTTATTATTATTTGAACTTGCTGAAAATTTGAACTCAATGGGACAATTAGCAACGGAGATAGAATTTTTTTTTAAAATAATTAGTAAGGAAAAGAGTACCGTTTCGTTCTTGACTTACTAACATTCTGCCCTTTGACCTTGAAGCAGGAAAGTATGCTTTTTATCTCGTTCATTCTTTCAACAAACGTTAAACGCCTTAGAAAAATAGAAACAAACTTCTTTGAGGTTACATTTCGATATTTATGGATTTTTTTTTTTTTCTTTCTTTTTGTCCTTTAACAGTAAGATGTGGCTAAAGAATTATTTTTTCTCCTTGATAATCAGATGGAGCTAAAAAATAGAAGAAAGAACAAATTCTAAGCTAAAATTATTTTTTTTTTTTTTTTTTTTTTAAATCCACGATGAGATTGTAAAAAGTGACGGTTTTCAGAACATTCCGGTTTTCGGAATGCCGGATAAGAGATCCGATACTGTATAGGGTAGATTTAATTTTTTTTATAAAACTGATAACTGATGAAATCACTACTATATTAAATTTGTTCTATGAGCTTAGTTAACAGATTTCCGTTGTTTTATTGTTTACATACCAAAGTAAACAGCAGATTTTAGAAAATGAATTATACAGTAGCAGACTTCAGAGTATAGACTAGGGACAGCAAACCTATGGCATGCATGTCATAGGTAGCATGCGGCAGATTAGTTTTGGCACAGCATATATTCAGGTGCTAAATTAAAATATAGTGAGACAGCACCAAAAGCATGATTTTATATTTGCTGAGTTTGTCTAAAATATATTAGTTTGATTAGTTGATGTACTGCTGCTCATACAGATTGGAGAAACTGAAATGAGACTCAATAAAACACAACTTAGGTCAATATTCATTCACTTTGTTTTTTTATATAGATTAAGAAAATCCCCGCCAGCTCGGCCTACAGGCACAGGTAGATTTCGAAGTTAAGTGTTAACTTCAACAACAAAAACTAAATCATGATTAGAGATAAACCCACTTTAACAATTTTATCTGACCACTTTTGACGCATTTTTATTTCATTTTTATATAAGAGTTGGTTTTATCAGAATCATGTTAAGGCAGTATTAAAAAAAATACTTTTCCATGCTCAACAACGAGAAAATTTTCTGGCAAGTTTTCAGATTCATTTTTAAAAGAAAAAATATGAAACTTGCTGACATGACTTTTGAAGAGATTTATAAGCGACCTGTGTTTTTATTTTTCCTTCAATTAATTAAAACTTGATTTATAAACAATTATTTTCTCAGTAGGACAATATTTTATGTTTCCAACACAATCGCTTCAGAAAATTCGATTCAAAATGCCCACTTTGACATAATTTTTTAAAATATATTCTGCCTCTATCAAAAAACCGACCATTACGGTACATTATATAGTTTCTGAATAATAGAATCTACCAATTGGATGCATTTGAGAGCAAAAATGAATTTAAAAATAAATCAGGAAATAAGCAGTTTGGATTTGAGTACACCCTTAATACGATGATTTTTTTCTTCAACAGCTATGTATTTTTAATTTGTTATGTTGTAGGAATTGGTCCTATTAAAAACTTGTCAATATAAATGGTGTAGATAATATTAAGAAGATATATAATAAATTCATGGGACTTTATATCTTGTGAATTGACGAAGTTATGGATTTTTTCTTCTTCAACCCCCTCTTTTTGTTTTTAATTTTTTTTGCAGTACGAATTGGTCCTATCAAAAACTTGCCAATATAAAAGTTGTAGAGAATATGAAGAAGATTTATAATAAATTAATTGAATTTTATATCTTGAGAATTGAGGAAGTTATGAATTTTTCCCCCCCTAAAACCCTGTTTTTTGCACCCCTTGAGCCCATTTTTAATTTTATCGAAAATCTGTGATACATAAATTTTTGGCCCAATTTTTAGAAGTAATAAAAACTTTAAACTGGTTTGATATGTACGAAAATTAAGACGTTATGGGTTTGTTTATGTTTTCACAAAACCCCTCCCTATTTCCATCCCCTTGGTCCGATTTTGCCCATTAACAAACTTGAGCAAGATTTTATGCCCCTTGATTTTATGTATCAGTTTAGAAGAGATTTGTGCAGAATTACGAAAGTTATTGAGTCCATAAAAAAGGGATATATACATACATATATAGAGATATATATATATATAAAGTTTTTTACTGGGGGGTGATTTTGGGTTCTAGGGGTCATAATCGGTGTAGATCCGCAAAAAATTTTCAGACATTCCAACATAAGGGAGAATATAATAGGTAGTATTTCATAAGAAATATACCTAAAAGCATTCGGAGATTATCAAAAAAGAAAGATTATATGGCATTATAAGCAAATATACCTATGGTAAAATTTATGGTGAAACCTATGCAGTGATGGAACAGCATGGACCTCATTTTGGAGCAGCAAAAAGCCATTTTGGAGCGGCAAAAACACTCATTTTGGAGCAGAAAATAACTATTTTGGAGCAGCAAAAAGCCACTTTGGAGCAGAAAATAAGTATTTTGGGGCATCAAACTGTCATTTTGGTATTCTTTGACGAAATTCCTGTTTTTTCTGCAATTCTTTGATGAAATTTTCATCGATTTTTTGACGGAATTCGCATTTTTTCCACGACTCTTTCACAAAATTCGCTTTTTTCGCAGTCCTTTGACAAAATTCGCGTATTTTTCACGTGTTATTCGGGCTCTTAGTTGAAATCAGTGTGTTTTTGATGAAATTAGCGCGTTTTTCGAAATCTTGTGACAAAATTTGCGGGTTTTGTGAGCTTTTGATGAAATCTGTGTTTTTTTCTGCGATCTTTTAACAAAATTTGTGTTTTTACCTAATTTTTGGAGCCAGTTTTGTTCGTTTTTTGACGAAATTAGCGATGCTTTGACAAAATTCGCGTGTTTTTGGTGACTTTTTGATGAAATTTGCGGAGTTTTTTCGCGATATTTTAACAAAAGTAGCTTTTTTGACTGTATTTTGTTCTTTTTTTGACAAAGTTAGCTATCCTTTGACAAAATTCACGTTTTTTTCGCGATCCTTTGACGAAATTCGCATATTTTTGCGATCTTTTGATGAAATTTGCGTTTTATTCGCGATCTTTTGATGAAATTTGCGTTTTATTCGCGATCTTTTGATGAAATTTGCGGGTTTTTTCGCGATATTTTAACGAAAGTAATGTTTTTTCATGATCTTTTGACCCCGTTTTATTCGTTTTTTTGAGGAAATTAGCGATCTTTTGACAAAATTCACGTTTTTTTGCAATCCTTTGAAAAATTCGCGTGTTTTTAGCGATCTTTTTACAAAATTCGTGTGTTTTTTGCGACCTTTGAAATTTGCTGTTTTTTCACGGTATTTTAACGAAAGCAGCGTTTTTCCACGATCTTTTGACCGTATTTTGGCAATGTCCTTTGACAAAAATCAAGATTTTTTCACGATCCTTTGACGAAATTCGCGTGTTATTCGTGATCTTTTGACGAAAATCTCGTGTTTTTCGTCAAAATTTGCGGTTTTTTCACTATCTTTTAAATAAATTAGTGTTTTTTCACGATCTTATGACCGTGTTTTGTTTGTTTTTGGACGAAATTAGCGTTTTTTCGCGATCTTTTGACAGAATTCACGTGTTTTTCGCGATCTTTCGACGGAATTCACGTATATTCAAGATCTTTTGGCAAAATTTGCGTGTTTTTCGCAATCTTCTGACGAAATCTGCGTTTTATTCGCGATCTTTTGACGGAATTCACGTGTTTTGCACGATCTTTTGACGGAATTCACGTGTTTTGAGCGATCTTTTGACGGAATTCACGTGTTTTGCGCGATCTTTCAACAAAATTTGCGTGTTTTCGCGATCTTCTGACGAAATCTGCGTTTTATTCGCGATTTTTAAAGGAAATCATGTTTTTCCGCGATCTTTTGACCGCGTTCTGTTCGTTTTATGACAAAATTAGCAATCCTTTGTTAAGATTCACGTTTTTATTCCATGATCATTTGAGAAACATCGCGTGTTTTTCGCTTTTTTTTTTTGACCAAATTCGCATGTTTATCGCAATATTTTGGCGAAATTAAAGTGGAAAATGATCGATTTAGCTCAAAAATTATCGAATTGACGCAGTTGGGCGCAATTTTGTTGAAAAAAGATCGTTTTGGCGCAATTGGAGCAGCTGTTCCATCACTGCCTATGGTGAATATTTGGAATTTTATTCCAGATGCAAAGAACTGTTTAACTGCTTCACTACAAGCATCATTTATAGAAGTTTTAATCTATTCTCACAGTTAATTCAAAATAATTTTTTAAATCCCTAATCAATCATAGAAATGCTGACAATAAATAAGGCAAAATTTATTGATAGAAGTAATCAAGGATTCTGAACAATTTAGGCAGGCCGCACACACTGAGGCAACAAAAGCAACTTGTCACATGTCTTAGGAGAAAAAACAAGTTTATTTTTTGTTTCAACCTGTTTTTTTCCCTCAGGCACACTTATGGTCGCTTCTATTGCCTCAGTGTGCCCCAGGTTATATATATGGGATGTATGTCACGAATTATTTAATGAAACTGATACTTGCCATTTTTCCTGCAAACCATTATTTTCAGAATTGAAATAAGGGGAAAGTTTGATTAAAAATGCAAAAACCACTTGTTAGGCGTCTCCAATTCAGCTCACACTCTCTTAAAAATAACCACGAGCGAAGCTGACAACAATTATTTGCAAGATCAGAAAAATAATTTTTTAAATTAATTTCTGAAGTATGACACTAAATGTTACACATATATATATATATACCTTTAATTCTAAAACTAAATTTTGAGTAATTTTGATTCTTTATTATTTGATCTCATAAATTATTGGTTGTTGGTATGTCATGACAATGTTAAAATATTTTTCTGGAAAAATTTGGCATGCGAATGTGAAAAAACTTGCCATCTCTGGTGTTTTTATAAGCAAATTTAAAAAAAGGTTTTATAATAATCCCTAAATACTTACTAATGATATAGATTTACTGGTACTTTTCCATTAGCTGAATAGCCAAGTATTGTTTCAATAGCAGTTTGGCAATGCACTCATTTTTCATTATTAACCGTAAGGAATTCAAACAACCAAAGCTTGATTATTTTTCTGGGATCCTAATATGCTTAACTATCATGATTTTTTTAAATTTTCTTTCAAATATTACATACAAATCTAATCTGACTCAATTTATTTGGAGAAGAAAACATGAATTATTTCTAAAAATTCTATATTAAAAGATTTCAGCACCATTATTAAAGTAAAGAAAACAATAACTTTTACTTTTGTGTGTGTAAATGAGAAATGTTTTGATCTCGAAATAAAATTATTTTTTTTTTATGCATTATGACTTTTTATTATTATTATTTTAAAGGAATTGAGCAAGTTATTTTTGCTTTGTTAAGTTGACAGTTATTTTTGTATTTTGAATGTGTGTGTATTTTCCATACTGATGTTAAAATGAAAATTTTCACTTTTGGCAAAATTTGCACTGGGCTAACGGAAAATTACTAATTTAATTTATTTTTTCATTCTCAGTAACTTTTTTCCTTATCGGATTTTGTAATTCATTGATTTTATATTACACTCTTTAAAACTAAACTTATTACTTACCAAAACTAAAATCTTGAAGAATAATTAGCAACTGCTAGCAATTCAGTCTTAAGAATCGCGTCTTCAATATAAAAATATATATTCAACATCCAGACATCCAGCAAAGAATCTAAAATAATGAAAAAGGTATATGCTAAGATATAATATGTAGACTTGTACAAAACCAAAAACTTTCTGCACACACAAAAATATTGGGTAAAAACTTTCTGCAAATTAATTTAATGTTTAATAAAACAATGTGTTATATTATTTGATGATTTGAATTAAAAAGAGTAGTTTTTAAATAATTATCAAAAATTACCAAATTAAAAATTCATTAATATTAATTAAAGAATAATTATTTTGGTTAAAAAAGTAATAAAGCTAAAAATCCATGATCATTAAGTTCATCCATGTTCATTAAGTTTCAATGATGTGTGAAATTATCTATATAACACAAAAACCTTCATTTTTATGTTTGTCTTACAAAGATCTTCTACTGTTTGAAGCTGATAGCCATTATTTGGCATCTAAAATGCAACAACAAATATAGCATTTTAAAAATTACTTTTTATGGCACATCAAATGGTACTGATATATATTTAATCCTACAAACAAAACTTAAGTAATTTTTGTTCATTATTATTTAGTCTAATAAATCTCTTGGTTTTTGGCATGTCATGATCACATAAAACATTTTTGGGGAAAATTTGGCATAGTACAAATATGAAAAGGTTTGCTGTGCCTGTTCTAGTGTATCTTATTTTTTAAATTATTGAATTGCTCTATCGAATAAAGCTGAAATTGCCACATATTTATTGAAAAATAAAAAATAATTTTGTTCTGTGATAATTGTGCATTGATAGATTTCTTAAAACCATTTACATTATTTTGCTTCTATTTTGAAAATCTAGCCGTCTGCTAGCTTCAGTTATACATATTGTTACGAATTTGCTCCTCGATCAATCTAATTGAACGGTAGCTGTGAGGAACAAATCTCTCTACCATGGAAAATTAATCAAAAGTTTTATTTTGAAATCTTGAATACGTAGAATACAACAAAAATAATAAATTAAATGTGTAGGTCGTTGACTTATATGATTATATAAAACACTGAGTCCTTGTAGCTTCAAATTTGGAAATTAGTTCACTCTAGAACTTCTCATTCAGCAGCAAGTTCGTTGGTCGGATGGCTTTTACAGGAAGGTCTCCCGCCGTCCTATACAAGTTCCGAGCGCTTCGCTCAATTTTACTCGGCACCTCTCGTGCCTTCAGCCCGGGAAAAAATCTCTTTTTCCCTCGTTCGTGCGAACCAAACGCACACTCCAGTTCCCGACTCCAAACTACACCACCTCCTCTATTTTCCTCCGAAAAAATGGTCACTCTCTCGGACACCGTGAGAAAACTTTCAACATCCATCTCTGTCAATGCCTTTAGGCATTAGTGAATTCCTTTGCGAGACCTAAACAGGGTGGTCTATACTCCGAACCCTTAGATGTATCTCATATCCTTTATCAGGGCGTGCTATGTCCTAAGTGCTAATCCATCATCACTTACAATGTCCTAGAGCGTGAGAAAAATGTTTACTAGTCTTTCTATGCACCTGGGAGTATTCAGTTTTTTTTTAGGAACATTTCTTCCCCCATCATCTGAAAACATAGAAGTTCATTTCTTTACAACATGTAAAGGAAGTTTAACTAAGACATTTTAATTAAGACAGAACAATAATAGGGAACAAAAAAGTAACTTATTAAGACTTATTAAGACAATAATGGTTTTATAGCAAACCTTCATGTTTTTTTATTTTTTTTTTTCATATAAAAATAAACTTGATAAGAAAGAAAAGAAGAAACATATCTCAGAAGAAATATTTTTTAGTGCAATCAGAATTAGACACGCCACAGACTAGAAAGACATGCGACAATAATTGTGAGACAGGAGACAAATTCTGCTGTTCAAACCGGTTTTTTCTTTGTTAACAGGGTGAAATTGTAGCATGTCTCACGCTTTTTTGTTGCATGTCTCCCTGGTGTGTGGTGCGCCTTATGTTAAGGGGACTCTTCACTCACTTGAAAACATCTGTTTGCTAATGTTAATCCTATGGGCAGGTTGTTTTCGAATTTCTTGTTTAAATTTGGATATTTTTAAACAATTTTTTTTTCTGCATTGGATAGCTGTAATATACCTAGCCATTTCATATTTTTTCAATTTTTGTTACAGATTTTTTTAATAAAGATAGTTTTACTTTTGAAACCAATTCTGATAGTGAAAGTACCTTTATTAAAAAAAAAGCCCCTTTAGAGATTTGACCTCAACTATCCAATGCAAAAATAATCATTTAAAAATATTCAAATTTAAATGAGAAATTCAAAAATTACCTGCCCATAAGATTATCATTAGCAAACGGGTGTTTTCGAGTAAATATCCCCAAAGTTTGAAAATAAGAATACTAAAAGTCAATGGATATTTAAAAAACAACGCTTTATACATTAAAGTGTACAAACAAACAATTTCTGTAGCACCTCCCTGTTATAAGTGTCTTGGTAAGATAGAGAAAAGGACCTTGACAAGAGAAAGAAATTTTTCACATGTATTTTCCGATAGAGTCAGGTGGGATAAAATGGCATGGTTCATACACTCGAGAACAAATAAAATTCAAGCACTTTTCAAGCACTATTCCAGCACTATTCAATAACTGTTAAGATATATACATAAAAATGGCGTAGAATAACACATTGAGAAAATAGCCACCCGATTGATTATCTATTTCAAAGAAATCTTATCAAATCTTTTAATTTTTATAACAGGCATCAAGACATTATTAGAGAATTTTTAAAGAATAATGTGTTTTAACTTATTAAGGTACCATGGGAAAAAATTTCATATATAATAAAAAGTTAAGACAACAGAGCTTGATTTTCTTAAGTGCAAAAAAAATAAAAATAAATAAAAGGTATGGTATCACTACAAGAGCAGAAAACAGGAGTAAACCAGTTAAATTTTAGGAATTCTGAACAGTCATCAGGAGTCATATATTAGCATTTCTGAAGTTGTGAACAATATTCTTTTTAATAAATATTCTATGAATTCTCAAAGCTTACAGCATTTGCGATTATCCATACAAAAGTAATTGAAATAAAGGTTCGATAATTTACTTTTACTTTTTAAATACAAAAATTTTTTTATCAGTTACACAGTGAAAAATTTGGAATTAATATAATTCGGTGAAGTTTTAACTGATTGACAACATTCGCAATTTTTATAAATGACAATTTTTTTTTTTTTTTTTTTTTTTTTTTAATGATTGCTTGACTATGTTAGGAAGGAGCGAGTGTTTTTTTTTTTTTTTTTTGGGGGGGGGGGGGGGGGGGGGGCAATATATGAAATTGGCATCAAACTGACGAATTTGGGATTTCTTCAACATTACGAAATTTGCATTTCTTATCGATGACCAATGGACGAATTTTGTGGTATTTTTCCCCGGCGGATTGTTAAAATTTGCAATTTTTTTTCAATGACAACTTAAAGAAATTCGTGATTTTTTTTTTCAACGTATAGTTGACGAAATTTTCAAGGGTGATTCTGAGTTTAAAAAATTCTAAAATTCACAGCTGCAGAAGGGGTAAATCCCCTCCCGGCACTGGTTATGCGTTTTTTTCGAGGCCCTTTGCAAATTTAGTCTTTTTTCATAAACTTTCGATGAAATTCCCCTTTTTTCTGCGATCCTTTGAAGAAATTATAGTTTTTTTCTGCGATCTTTTAGTGCAATTCGCGCTTTTTCTGCGATCTTTTGACGAATTTTGTGTGTTTTTTTCGCGATCCTTTGAAGAAATTTGCATTATTTCTGCTATCCTAGAAGTGATTCTGAGAAAAAAAAAAAATTCTGAAATTTACCTCAAATTTTCTGAAAAGTTACAGCAGAGGGGGAGAGGGGGAAATCCACTCCTGACACTATGCGTTTTTTCTGCAGCCCTCTGATGAAATTCGCGTTTTTCGCAATCTTTCGACGAAATATGCCGTTTTCTTGCGATATTTTGACGAAATTTTCGGTTTTTCACGATCTTTTGGCGAAATTTTCGGTTTTTTTCGCGATCTTTTAACGAAATTTTCGGGGTTTTTTGTGATCTTTTAAAGAAATTTTCGGGTTTTTTCGAGATCGTTTGAAGAAATTTTCGGTTTTTTCGCGATCTTTTCATGAAATTTACAGTTTTTCCCGCGTTTCTTGGACGAAATTTGCGTTTTTTTTTTTTTTTTTTTGTGATCCTTTGGCGAAATCTGCGTTTTTTTTTTTTTACAAACGATTGGCAAAATTAATTTTTTTTGACGACCGTTTGTCGAAATTCGCGATGGCCGGATTTTCGGATTGGTGATTTTTTTTTTTAAATTTTCGCAAATGAATGCTTTAAATTTTCAGAAATTTTGAAACAGAATCACCCTTACACGATCCTTTAAAGAAAGTCGCAATTCTTTGCGATATTTTGTCGAAATTTGTGCTTTTTAAATGATTCTTTGTTGAAATTTGCGTTTTTTGCGCGATCCTTTGATGAAAACGCGCGTATTTTCGAGATCTTTTAATGCACTTCGCGTGTTTTCCCCGATCTTCTGACGAAATTTGAGCTTTATTTGAGATCTTTTGTCGAAATTCGGGTTATTTCTCTAGTCTTTGACGAAATACGTGTTTTTTCCACGACCTTTTGACGAAATTCGCGTTATTTCCGCGATCTTTAGACGAAATTCGCATTTTTAAAGCGATCCTTTGGTGAAATTACCGATTTTTTAATGCGAACGATTGTTGAAATTGATATTTTTCGACAACAATTTGTCGAAGTTTGCGATATTTTTCAGCACTTTTCATTCCTTGAAAATAAATACTTTTTTTTTCCAGCACTTTTCATTCCTTGAAAATGAATACTTTTTTTTCCAGCACTTTTTCTATTTTTTCCAAAGCGTACGAACCATGAATGGGTAGTCAAAAAATATTGTTTAATTTTTTTAAACTTTTTAAAGATATTTATAGTTTTTTAATTATATACGATTGCTTGAAGTTTAAGCTTTCTTCTCCTACTTTATTTTTATAGTCTTTTCTATTTGAGGGGCAACAGTAAAACCGTTTGAGGACAATTTCATGCCACATATGGTCTGAATAAACTTCTTCCTGCACCTCATAATATCTGATATAAACTCATTTATTTGACCTCATTTTGTTCATTGAGCACTTCTAATACTTTTCCAAATTAAAAACAAGAAAATGTCTTTTGTTTTTATTGTTTTATCTTAAATCTTATAAATGCGTTAAAATGGGTATAGTGTTAGGCTTAACATTTGTAGTATTTTTAAGGTGTTATATAGAACTTTTCTGAATAAAATTCTTTATTTTACTGGAATTAGAATAGAATTAGTTTTAAAAATACTGTAAAATGTTTATATAATGCACATACAGGGAAGAAACTAAGGGGGGGGGGGCAGAAAGGGCATGTGTCCCGGGCACCAAATGAAGATTTTGTTTGCCGATGTTTCAAGTCAATGTTTAGCACGGTATTGTTAAAATTATCCTGGCTGGGGTATGCCAAAGCATAGAAGAATCTAAGGATGATATGGCATAAGGATCCTGTATAAAGCAGATTTTTTTTTTCGATTCCATTTTCAAGATTTTAATGAATCAATATTTAACAAAGCAGGTTATATAGTATTACATGTAATTATGTCAGTATTACGTAGTTTAAATTTTAAAATAAGTTGGCTATTAGAAAATTAGTAAAATTTTCTTTGTAAATATAATTTGCTGATGGGAGGAGGGGGGAGGAGAGTGCAAAATATATGTTTGTTCCAGATGCAAAAAAGGCTAGTTTCGGCCCCAGTGCATTATTCTTAAGATCAGAAAGACTTGAAATTCATTGTATATAATTTAGTTAAATCATTGCCCACTTCTAGAAATATTCCTTTTCTAGATGGCATATCAGATGCTGATAGGATTTGAAATTTTAAGAAGAGATGGTCGAAAGAGTTGGGAAATAGAATCAGAATTGTCGAGAAAAATAAGAACAGTGTGGCTTTGACACATCCTTGCTTTCTCGACACCTATCAATCTGCCACACCTCCAAATAATCTTAGAATAAACTTCAAAGCTGAAACATAAGCATGTCCAAGCAATAGCAGATGAAGTTGTAACAAATGAAGGCATTTAACTTAATGTGTGGAAGATATCCCTGAAGTAAAAATAGATGTATCCAGTGGTGTAGTCATAAAAAAAACAGAGGGTATACGCTCTAAGCAGAGGGTATACGCTCAAGGCAGAGCGTATACCCTAAGAGTGTCTGTATATACTATAGCTTTCTTGAGAAACAGAGGATATACGGTGTTCCTTTAAAAAATCCAGAAGGTATACGGCGTATACCCCCGTATACCCTCCACTACACCCCTGGATGCAGGGCCGTAGCGACCGCCCCCCATACCCCCCATTTGGGGGGGGGGGGGGCCTGGGCAAAGTCAGGGGCCCAGTAGTGAGCTATTGTACCTTTCAGCCGAGTGTTTTTTTAACTTTTAAAATCTTTTTTTTATGTATTTTTAATAACATTTTATTTTGTTTTATCAATTTTTTTTTTTTTTTTTTTTTTTGTCAAAGATCTTGGTCAGATTTAGATATAGAAAACAGATATGTGCTTTTCTTCTATATCCATCATTCTTTATAAACGTTTTTGAAGGCTGTAAGTTCTACTTAAAAAATAAAATGGCATTTTAGTATTTTTAGGGTGCGCCTATCAATGGGCGAAAAAGGTGAAACCAAAGGTTCAAAACTTTTTAAATACTATTACTTTCTTCAACCAAAACAGATATGCACTTTTTTCTAACAGCAACCATTCTTTTTAAAGGGGTCCAGATGAAAGAAATTTTGCAGGTTCTAAATTCTTTTTGAATTGTCTTTTTTAGGGGCCCCCATAAAAGTGCGGAAAAGTTAATAGCCCAAGATTCAAAACTTTTATGCCCATTTTTCTATTCAATTTTTTTAAAAATATGCTTTTTAATCTGACTGAGGGACCCAATAAGTTTCAAAACTTCCTTAATACGATTACTTCCTTCAACCAAATGTGCTTCCTTTCTATCGTCATTATTCTTTTTAAACGTGCCCAGATGAAAGAAATTTTACACACTCTTAATACTTTTTAAATTACCTTTTTGGGGGTCCCCAATAAATATGACGGAAAGTTGCAAACCAAGATTAAAAACTTTTAGGCCCCATTTTTATTATTCAAATGTTTTAAAAATAGGCTTTTTAATCTCGTTGGGGGCCCCAATAAGGTTCAAAGTTTCCTTAATACTATTACTTCTTTTGACCAAAACAGATATGCAATTTCTTTCTATACTAGCCAGTAGTCTCTTTAAAGGTGCCCAGATGAAAGAAATTTTGCAGGCTCTAAATTCCTTTTGAATTGTCTTTTTTAGGGGTCCCTATAAACGGGAGAAAAAGTTGGAGCCCAAGATTCAAAACTTTTAGGTCTCATATTTTTATTGAAATGTTTTAAAAATATGATTTTTAATCTCGTTATCGCCCAAACAAGGTTCAAAGCTTTCTTAATACTATTACTTCCTTCAACCAAAACAGATATGCGCTTTTTTTCTACAGCAACCATTCTTTTTAAAGGGGCCCAGATAAAAAAAATTTTGCAGGCTCTAAATTCTTTTTGAATTGTGTTTTTTAGGGTCCCCTATAAAAGTGCGGAAAAGTTAGAGCCCAAGATTCAAAAATTTTAAGCCCATTTTTTTATTCAAATTTTTAATCTCACTGAGGGACCCAATAAGTTTCAAAACTTCCTTAATACTATTACTTCCTTCAACGAAATGTGCTTCCTTTCTATAGTCATTATTCTTTTAAAAGTGACATTTTGTACGCTCTTAATACTTTTTAAATTGTCTTTTTTGGGGCCCCCAATAAATATGACAAAAAATTGCAAACCAAGATTCAAAACTTTTAGGCCTCATTTTTATTATTCAAATGTTTTAAAAATAGGCTTTTTGATCTCGTTGGGGCCCCCAATAAGGTTCGAAGATTTCTTTAATACTATTACTTCTTTTGACCAAAACAGGTATGCGCTTTCTTTCTGTTAGCCAGTATTCACTTTAAAGGTTCCTTAGATGAAAGAAATTTTGCAGGCTCTAAATTCTTTTTGAATTGTCTTTTTTAGGGCCCCTATAAACGTGAAGAAAAGTTGAAGCCCAAGATTAAAAACTTTTAGGCTTTATTTTTTTTATTCAAATGTTTAAAAAACATGCTTTTTAAACACGTTGGGAGTCCCAATAAGTTTCAAAACTTCGTTAATACTATTAGTTCCTCCAAACAAATGTGCTTTCTATAGCCAGCATTCTCTTTAAAAGTTCCCAAATGAAAGAAATTTGCAGGCTGTAAATTCTTTTTGAATTGTCTTTTTTAGGCCCCCCTATAAAAGTGAGGAAAAGTTGGAGCCTAAGATTCAAAACTTTTAGGCCGCATTTTTATTATTCAAATGTTTTAAAAATAGGCTTTTTAATCTCGTTGGGGCCCCCAATAAGGTTCGAAGATTTCTTTAATACTATTACTTCTTTTGACCAAAACAGGTATGCGCTTTCTTTCTGTTAGCCAGTATTCACTTTAAAGGTTCCTTAGATGAAAGAAATTTTGCAGGCTCTAAATTCTTTTTGAATTGTCTTTTTTAGGGCCCCTATAAACGTGAAGAAAAGTTGAAGCCCAAGATTAAAAACTTTTAGGCTTTATTTTTTTTATTCAAATGTTTAAAAAACATGCTTTTTAAACACGTTGGGAGCCCCAATAAGTTTCAAAACTTCCTTAATACTATTAGTTCCTCCAAACAAATGTGCTTTCTATAGCCAGCATTCTCTTTAAAAGTTCCCAGATGAAAGAAATTTGCAGGCTGTAAATTCTTTTTGAATTGTCTTTTTTAAGCCCCCCCTATAAAAGTGAGGAAAAGTTGGAGCCTAAGATTCAAAACTTTTAGGCCGCATTTTTATTATTCAAATGTTTTAAAAATAGGCTTTTTAATCTCGTTGGGGGCCCCAATAAGGTTCAAAGCTTCCTTAATAATATTGCTTCTTTTGACCGAAACAGATATGCACTTTCTTTCTATAACCAATAGTCTCTTTAAAGGTGCCCAGATGAAAAAAATTTTGCAGGCTCCAAATTCTTTTTGAATTGTCTTTTTTAGGGCCCCTATAAACGGGAGGAAAAGGTGGGGCCCAAGATTCGAAACTTTTAGACCTCATATTTTTATTGAAATGTTTTAAAAATATGATTTTTAATCTCGTTGGGGGCCCCAATAAGGTTCAAAGCTTTCTTAATACTATTACTTCCTTCAACCAAAACAGATATGCGTTTTTTTTTCTACAGCAATCATTCTTTTTAAAGGGGCCCAGATAAAAAAAAATTTGCAGGCTCTAAATTCTTTTTGAATTGTGTTTTTTAGGGCCCCCTATCAAAGTGAGGAAAAGTTAGAGCCCAAGATTAAAAAATTTTAAGCCCATTTTTTTATTCAAATTTTTAAAAAATATGATTTTTAATCTCACTGAAGGACCCAATAAGTTTCAAAACTTCCTTAATACTATTACTTCCTTCAACCAAATGTGCTTTCTTTCTATAGTCACTATTCTTTTTAAAGGGACATTTTGCACACTCTTAATACTTTATTAAATTGTGTTTTTTGGGGCCCCAAATAAATATGACGAAAAGTTAGAGCCCAAGATTCAAAACTTTTAGGCCCCATTTTTATTATTCAAATGTTTTTAAAATATGCTTTTTGATCTCGTAGGGGCCCCAATAAGTTTCAAAACTTCCTTAATACTATTACTTCCTTCAACCAAAACAGACATGCCCTTTTTTTTATAGCTACCATTCTTTTTAAAGGTGCCCGGATGAAAGAAATTTTGCAGGCTCTAAATACTTTATAAATTTTCTTTTTGGGGGCCCCTCTTAAAAAAAAGCAAAATTCGGAACTCAAGATTCAAAACTTTTAAGCCTTATTTTTTTTTCAAATGTTCAAAAATATATGCTTCTTAATCTCGTTGGGGACCCCAATAAGTGGGCATCTATGTGCATTGCATGTGCCGCCTATCCCCATATGTTCGACCTGTTTCGTTTTTAACATTTCATTTCTCTTGTCTCGATAAATCACTTATGTTAACTATACATAAATTGTATTGTGTATTTATTTAATCTACTAGCAGAGCTTCGCCAGTTGCTTTTTTTAAAAAAAGAACCTATTTTTTGGAGTTCTCCATTGGGGGCCTTCACTGCCTTCCGCAGCGTAAACCCGTTCCTGATATTCCCGCTCCAATCTTGAATCAAATAATCATTGAATTATTGTATTTTTCTTTTCGATAAAAGTGATAGTGTCCAGATAAAAGTGAAATTGTCCAGCATCGTAGCTCACGTTGCTATAGGAACAAATTTGTTAATTTTTCCATTTCAGCTTAATTATGACAGCAGCAAAATCTACTGGATAATTCTTCGGTTTCAGAAAAAAAAAAAATAATAAAAAAAAAATCAGCAAAATGCGAAAAAAAAAGGTGTAAAAATCTTATAAAAAATTAGGCAAAAATTCAAAAATCGCTGAGGGAAAATTGATTATATCGAGCCAAAAGATTGAAACTGGAATGTTAAAAAAAATCGCCGTGGAAGACAAAAATACGCTAAAAATCACATAAAATGTTCGTAACAAATTCAGAAATTTCTATGGATATATTTTCTATATTGAGCTAAAAGACTGAAACCTGATTCCTTTTAGGGATGCCAAAAATCCGCACCGCACATGCAAAATTTACTATATTGGGATAAAAAATTGAAACTGGGTTTCTTTTATACACTCTCTCTCTTTCTCAAAAGAAAAGGAAAAAAAAAAATCAGTGAATTGAAGGATTTTTTCCGTAACTTTTTTTTTCGTTCAAACAGACACACAAAAAAAGCTTTGATTGGATTTGCTCATTTTCCGTGAAAATATAGAAAACTCACCAATCTAACGTAAAAATTACCTAACGTCCTTACTAAATAGAAAGATGCATTTTTGTCAAATCAAATCACAGTAGTGTTCCTCCAACTTTGCTGCATTGTAATTTTCCCTATTAGAAACTGAACTTTTACGCATGTTTTTTTTTCCTCCATAACACTAAGAAGCCGCGAATCAAAGATCAAAATTTCTAGAAATTTTCCTTTCTAAAGACGAAAATTTCTTCTAATGTGAGATAAAATCTCTGCTAATCACAGGGGTCTTAAAAATTGGGAAAAAAAAAAAGTTTGTGAAAAATTCAAAAATCACAAAGGACGAAATTTAGTACATCGGGCTAAAAGACTAAAACCTGATTCTTTTTACTAATGTCAAAAAATCACGTCGGAATGCGAAAAAAAAGTTAAAAATTACATAAAAAAATTTGCGAAATATTTAAAAATCGAAGAAGTCTACTTTACTATATTCGGCTAAAATGGAAAGATGGATTGAAAATAGATTCCTTTTATGAATGTGGGGAAAAAAGCACGAAACTCGAAAAAATACAAAAAATAGCGTAAAAAATTAAATTAAAAAAATTCGAATCAAAAAATTTAAAAACCTGTTTCAAGGTGCGTAACTTCAGGCATACAGGTAACCTTCCTGTCAAATTTTGTCCTGAACAGAAAAACATCTGGTCAGACAAAGGAAAACTCTGGACAAACAAACATCTGTCTTTATTATTATCTACTAGGAAACTCATCTTCGTTGCCCACAGAAAGGTACCTTCTATCCGAAGGTATTTTTTTTCTTTTTAAATTTCAACTTGGGTGACAATTTTAAACTGGAGAAAACCGGAATGTATTAAAACGACATCCCAAAAGTAATTTTTTTTTAAATTAGTAAATCTGTACATATATATATTTAATAAAAGGCACCAATCCGAGCAGGAAAAAAATTGTTATAAGTGAATATTTTCTGCTTAAAGAAAATCTGACTGGGCCACGCATTGTCAAACTGAAGAGAAAATTGAAAATTAGAAAACGACTTCCATACTATTCATTTATTTATTTTGTTTATGAGCAATACTTAGTGGTTTATAGCATTTGTAAAAGAAATTCAGTTTCAAACTTTTTTACCAAATTTTGTCCTTTGCTGTTTTTAAAATTTTCGAGAATTTTTATGTGATTTTTAGCTTTTTTTTCACTTTTCTGGTAGTTTTTTTAATATTCGTAAAAAAAATAAACTCGGTTTCAAACTTTTAGCCCAATATAAGTAAAATTTGATCTCTGTGAACTTCGAAAATTTTTATGCAATTTTTGGCGTTTTTTTTCACGTTCTTCGGCGATTTTTTTGACATTTTTTTCCTAAATGGAAGAATTCTCAGTTAAATTTTGCAAGTCTTTTGATTAAATTCACGTTGTAAGAATATCAAATCTGTTTCTGTAGCAACGTGACAAAATGTTGAAAATTTGAATTTAATCTGGATCGAAATAAAGAAATTACAATAATTCAAGGTTCGTATGATTCGAGATCGGAGCAGACATATAGCCCCTATAGGTGTACCTTGTCGAAAGCAGTGCAGCCCAACTACAAATTCGTTTTGGAAAATCCGACCAGCGAAACTCCGCTGGTGTTGTTATAAAATGGAACTCGGGTGGAAAAATAAATATAGATATTTCTCTAAAATCTTAGAGGGGGGCCTCAGAAGACCTTGCTACGGCCCTGCCTGGATGTATCTGTAGATGCATGATTGAACGTCCAATATTTGGGAAAAAAGACAAAGAATTCAGTGGCAAAACTATAGCTATTGAAGCAGATGAAACGTATGAATATGAAGTAAAATTCTTGGAAAAGTTCAAGATTGGTTGCGTTTTAAGTTTTCCCTGATGCTGAAGACACTGGGGTACATCCATTCATTACTCTTGTGACCATTAGAGCAATTTTTCAGAAATACTTCCAATTATTTTATTATTAGGATAAAAATTGATATGACTAGTTAAATATCATTGTGTTTCACTCACATAAAATATATCTAAATTGAAACAAAAAACATTTTACTTGTCTATATAATAAATCAGAATTTTATTACAAATTAGATAGATGTTATGAGATATATATTATATTAATAGATTTTGTGAGAGTCTACCTAATTTTTAACAAAATTTTTATTTATTATATATATTTAATGGGAGTGGAACATGATGGTAGGTATTTAACTGGTTATTTTAATTTTATCCACATTATATTTTATAACTAAATAATTGGAAGTTTTTCTGAAACTTTGCTCTAATGATCATAACAGTAACAATGGACATTCTCATAGATTATATTGTAAAAGGAAAGCAGATAATAGAAACATTAAATGAACCAACATTTACATAATCTGGGCCATTATGCTTTTGATAAATAGACTTTTAACACTTAAAATGTAAAAGTGTGAGAATACGAGTTGAAAAAAGTGTAGCCAGAAAATGTTTTCATTTACACCTAAGCTCGATTCATAGTAAAGCTTCTCACTTATCTATTAACTTAAATTCCATATTAAAAAAAAAAACTTTTTTTTTTTTTTAAAGGCTTATATAACATTGTTTTCCATATTACTTCATTATATAATCTCTGGTAAATCTATTTATATACAGTATTCATTGTTAAACTTTTATAGACCCATTTTACCCCACACAGATGAAAATGGGTATACCAAACATACATCTATTAAATGTTTTGTTATAGACATACTTTTGTAGCCTAAAAAATAAAAATTGTGTATTTCCATTCCAAGAATATGCAATGTAAAAAAAATACCAAAAAAAGTTTTAATTGTTTAACATTTATGAGAAAAATTTAACTGAACATTTAAAAATAGTGAATTTTATACCCATTTTACCCCACCTGACCCTAACTTATTCATTGTTTTTTACACACAGGCAATTTTTTTAAATTTTACAATTTATGTAATAACAGAAGTTATATATGGGATATGTGTAATCAGAAACATTTTTTAAATACACACATAATTTATCAATTTTGTTTTCATAGCTGTTTATATCATTTTAGTAACGAATCTTGCTTTCTTAACCTTCCACCACTCACGTCACTTTGCACACACGAGCACTCGTGTCATGTCTTTTTTGGCCGGTCAATTTAAAATGTAAATTTTGTGATTAAAAAAGATAGTGAAAAAAAAAAAAAAAAAAAAAAAAAAAAACAGCTCACATCCTCTAAAAAGGCTTAATTTTCGTTAATTTGAAAATAAAATTTTCCAAATAAATCCACTTTTCCTATTTTTATTTTGAGGGGAGGTAAGCGATAAACAAAACAATGTTTAATTGAAAAAAGTTTGGGTCACTACCATCCAACACAAGTGCTGGAAGATTACACCCAAATTGCACAAAGCTTTAAAAAGAACAACAAGACTATAAAAAATAAATGCACATTTTTTAATAGTAGGAAAGTAGGGGAAGTGGCATAGTATGCACCTGCATCTCCAGGTGTGGGAAAATGCATCATTTTGCTCACCACTGGAGAGTGGGTTTTCTGACAGGGCGAGTGAATTTTAGGTAGTTTTTGGAAAACTAAAGACTTTAGAAATATGCAAAAAAACTTTTTTTTTTTTTTTTTACTAGTTAAATATGTTTTGCAACTTTTCAAATTACGACAATGTAAACATGGTACTAAGTTCTATCCTATACTACTCATCTTTGCCCCGTTGTATGTATTTGTATAATTTATATAAAAAAATATAAAAAGGGACCGTAGTAATAGTAATTAACTTTTCATGCAATCTATTATAATTTGTTATAACAATTTTCAACTATACATTGCATCTTGCTGGCTAGTAAAATATATCCTTGGCTTTTAAGATTTTCTTAAAATTCCCCACCCCTGGATATTTCAGGCATTTTTAAATATACCCTCACCAAACTATTTGGCAAATTACTTTTAGAAATTACCACAAAAAATACAAATATTAATAACTGTAAAAATATTGCTTCATTCTTTTAAATTTTTAATTATGTTATTCACTAAAATGCAGATATATATGAGAGATGATGCTGTTTGAGCCCATCTTTGTACATTGCTAGATAATGGGCCCCTGATGAATGTTTTTGCTACGACTTCACATTTATACGAGTCGGTTCCTGGCGATGATTCATCTATTTATAGACGAAAATAAGTATATGTTACTTCGAGATGTAAAAATAATCGTATTCTTATGAATGCTACGTCTTCTAATACACCCAGGTTAAAATTTCTGGTCGTCAGTGGCGACTGTTTTGATGTTATACGATTTATTTTGGGAACAGATGTGTTATTACAGGGCCGAAACTAGCCTTTTTTGCACCCGGGGCAAACATGGATTTTGGCGCCCCCTTCCCACTCCTCCACAAACTAAATTTACAAATAGAATTTTACGAAGTTTATAACAGCCGATTTATTTTAAAATTTTAAATATGTAATCATAAAATATGTAATACTGAGCTACAAATCAGCTTTCTCAAATATTGATTCTTTAAAACAGAATCGAAAGGAACCGAAAAGTTTCATTAAAATTGAATGCATTAAACCTGTATAATGTGGGGGAAAATCTGCTTTATACAGGTTTCTGTGAATCATTTTAACTGTTCGTCAATTTTAATGCATTTGGTTCAATTTTCCTTTTGGATTTTCCGTCTGTGGGACATTTATATCCAGATTTCATATATATAAACAATAGACAAATTCCTCATTTGGCGCCCCCTTCGCCTGACGCCCGGGGCACGTGCCCCTCCCCCCTTAGTTTCGGCCCTGTGAATTTTTTTTCTTGGCTTGAATTACAAATTATTTTTTTATTAATAGTTATAATTATTATATACCAGTTTTTTCAATATTATATTAACCTATCATCAATATTTAACCATTCGCGACATTACTACTTGGCGAAAAAGGAGTTTTCATGCATGAAAAAAATCCAAGATGGCCGACCCCGGGATAATAACACATCTAAGTCCTATTGGGGAGCCAGCAATCAGTAACTTGAGTTATGGGAAAACTTATAAGCGGAAGTTTCTTAAACGAAATTGAAATCCACCAGAAAACAATTACGACATAGGGTAGATGTGCCAGTAATGGACACCCTTAAGGAATTTCTGTAAAAATTATTTTTTTATTAATAGTTATAATTATTATATTCCAGTTTTTTCAATATTATATTAATCTATCAACAATATTTAACCATTCTTATAGCCTCATTTCCTCATATGAATAGCAATTTAATTTTAAATAACAGAAATATACCAAAACACCCAAAAGCCCAGTAATGGACACCCCATAAAAAGTAATGAATATAATTGTTTTTATGACTGTATTTAGAACCAGAATTTAATGAATACATACTAATGAAACAAAATAGTTATTTTTAAATAAATTTAGAATTAGGATACCAGTAATTAATAAAATATTTGTGATAATCATTTACTGTTTGCATCAATTATTGTAATTATCAGAGGACCGATGTTTTAATTATTTTAGATGGATAGTTTAAAATACTAAATATCAGACAATAACAGCTATCAAATTATTGAAACAGTGGTGGATTTAAAAGGTAATAAAAAAAAAGTTTTGGAATATTAATGTTTAGTTTTGTGTCACTATTTTTAACAATCTTCTAGAGATTACTTGATATATCATTTATAATAATTAATATTACAAATATGAAAGAAATGATATTGTGAGTTGAATATTTTAAATACTAAATAATTTCAAAATAAAACTGTAGAACTGATGGTTGACGCCACTGATCTGCAGATTTACTAGTTTCATGAACTACCTATAACTTTCATTAATATTACAATTTTTTTTTCTTTTTGTCAGAGGTGAATAAGGAAACATTTAAGACAGAAAATGGATTTTTAATAGCTTCTGCAACTTAATTGTTTTTATTTAAACGGAGAGGGATTAAGCCCTATGAGCCCCTCTTTGACGCCTCTCTTAAACAGTATTTTCTGCTTCCAGGGTGGTTTGATTGCCAGATTATAAAATATGTGAGGTATATATATGTACTACACAAAAAAAATAATAATAAATAAAATAAAATATCAAAATTTTATTAATCACATAAAATAACTTAAAAGCAGCTATTTATAAAAGTTTTGGTGTTATTACATTTTGGTAAGTATAATTTAAAAATTAAATTTGATTATTTAGGTTTGCAGTTAAGCCAAAGTATTTTATGCACTATAAACATTACTAAATAGCAATGTCTATATGGGGTGTCCATTACTGGAAAATGACAAATTAACCATCCCAGTAATGGACACCCCCTCTTAAAACTTTAAAAAGAAAAGAAATTTTGTAAATAGGCATTAGTATATAAAATTCAGAGTTTTCTATTGCTACCTACTCAAACAAAAACATTCAAATTTTGTAAGAAAATAAAAAATATATAAATTAATTAAACGAAGCCAGCTCTTAACCTCTTCATTAAGATTTTCACAGAAAAACAGCAAAACTTTGAGACATTATTTTCTGCTTCCTGATTGGTTTGATTAAAAGGGTCAACAATACCATAGTTTTATAAAACATACAAGGGGGAATTATAAAAAAAAATAATTAAAGCTAAATATTTATTAGTTATTTTTTTATGAACCAAAAACATCAAGGGGTGTCCATTACTGGCACATCTACCCTAGATATGAAATCGCTATTTATAGATGCTTTTGTACTTCAAAATTTCCCTGAGCAGAAGGACGCCAAAGCATTGATATTGCATAACTACAAAGTTATTATTTTTTTGTACACATTTTTAGAGTTCCAACAATAATGGGACCACATGAGAAATACACTAATGCAAGAAGAGATAGAATGAGGAGGTGATAAGTCTACAGTTTACACAATAATGTGAAAACTAGTTAAAGCACAATTACTGTACTATTATTATATGTTTATTGCTACGACTTTCAAGTCATACTAAATAATCAAATATCTCATACATGAAAATCTACACTTTCACGTTTCTTATCATTTGACCAACCATTTATGCTTTTATTTATTTAAGCTTGATGATTTCACGTCGTTGAGTTACACATTAATCACTTTTTAGCGAATAAGTAATGAAATAATACCTCCATTAACAATTAAGGTTACTTCCTTACAGTTTTTCAAACTTTAAACTCTCACCAAAACCTAAACTTTAAACAACGAACCGAAACTTTTAAGATTGTTGCCAAACAACGGAAAAAGAAACAGTCATTGGTTGGTTGACTGCTGTAACGAGAGGTGTTTGCTGCGTATGTGAAAATTTAGAGTGATGGCAACTGCAACTGGATCTTCGACTTAATTAGATGTATTTAATTTTTTAAAAACCTTTTTTATCATTTTAATTAAGCACTAATTGATTCTAAAAATGTGACTATTTTATAAGACAAACATGATGGCATTACTTATTGCTCTCGGCTAAACACGTTAAAATATTTTGCCGGCCTAGTGGATTCATATATTCATAACAGGAATCGTTAAAAAAAATGTATTGTGTTTATGATTGTAAAATTGTTACAATTATGTTGTTTAATTCTGATTAATAATTATTTTTAAAACTTGCACGTGGGTTTTCAGCTGATCCTAGAAAAATGGATTTACCTCAGCCTCCTGCTGGTATTTATAATATCTAATTATATTTTTATATATGTGCATAACTTTGGTATGAGTGCTGCATGTATATATGCTTATTTAGATGCATTTTTATTATTGATAATTCTGAAAATAGCGTACATTGTAAACTGAGTACTTAATTTGATTTTAAATTAAATACATCTTTGTTAATTTGTTGAATGATTCATATTTATTCATTAATCACTTCATGCTATAAAGCTGAAACATTTAGTACTTTTACTGTGGTATATGTATGTTAATTTTCCACATAGATGAAATTTGCAATCACTTATGTTATAGTGTGGGTTGATATATTTCTTTTCTTCTCACGTCAGGAAAATATCGAAATTGCCTGTTGAAGTATTAATACATGGTTCGTACGCTTTGGAAAAAATAGAAAAAGTACTGGGAAAAAAAGTGTTCATTTTCAAGGAATGAAAAGTGCTGGAAAAAAAAAGTATTCATTTTCAAGGCAAGAAAATTGCTGGAAATTTTCCATAAATGTAATAGTCCTTGAAGTTTAAAATAGCGAGCTTTATCAATCTGATAAGAATCCAAAAATATATCCAGCTTTCCGATCCGAAAATTCCAGTGGCCGAGAGGTTCTGCTCTTGAAGCTGGTAGACGGGAGGTGCTGGGTTCGATCCCAGTCGCGCCCGTCGGCCTAATCGCTCGGAGTTTTCGTGGTTTTCTTTGGACCATGGATTTCCATGCGTAAATATGGGTTAGGTTCCCTTAGAAAGACACCCACGGAGGGCACTCTATCCCTAGTGTTGATAATTGGCCGTCATAAGCACAACCAACCAATCCGAAAATTTTAAAAAATTGGTCACCAGTCCAAAAATTTGGCCATAAAAAAAAAAAAAATGGAAAAGCAGCGTGAATTTCGACAAATGGTCATAAAAAAATACCAATTTCGGCAATCGTTCGCATAAAATGCGAATTTCACCCGAGGATCCCTGAAAGAACGTAAATTTCTGTCAAAAAATGCGAATTTCTCCAAAGGATCGCGGGAAAACGCAAATTTCTCCAAAGAATCGCGGCAAAAACACAAATTTCTGTCAAATGATCGCAGAAAAATGCGAATAATTTTAGCAAATGATCCCGGAAAAAAAAGTGAACTTTGTCCCAGGATCGCGGAAAGGCGCAAATTTCTGTCAAAGGATCGCAGAAAAAACACTAATTTCATCAAAGGATCACGGGAAAATGCAAATGTCTTCAAAGAATCACAGAAAAAACACAAATTTTTGTCAAATGATCGTGGAAAAATGCAAATTTCTCCAAAAGATCATGAAAAAAAGCACATTTCTGTCAAATGATCATGCAAAAAACATGAATTTCGTCAAAGGATTGTGGAAAAAATGCGAAAATCATGAAAGGATCCTGGAAAAAATGTGAATTTCGGCACAGAACTGCAGAAGAAACACAAATTTCTATCAAAGGATTGCAGAAAAATGCAAATTCGATCAAAGGATCGCAGGAAAAATGCAAATTTAGTCAAAGAATCACAAAAAAACGCAAATTTCTGTCAAAGGATTGTGAGGATAAAATGAGAATTTCATAAAAGGATCACGGAACAAATGTGAATTTTCTCAAACTGTCGCAAAAAAAAAAAAAAAAAAAAAAAAAACTGCAAATTTCATTGAAGGATTGCAAAAAAAGACTAATTTCTTCAAAGGGCCCCAGAAGAAACACATAACTAGTGCTGGGAGGGATTTTCTCCCACCCCTCTCTGCTGTAACCTTTCAGAACATTTGCTATGAATTTAAGATTTTTTTTTTTTTTTTCAGAATCACCCTTGTGAATTTTGTCAATTATGCGTTGTCATGGTAAGAAAAAATACTTTCATCAATTGTTTGCAAAAAGTAATCCACGATTATTTTCCTCAACCGAGTTTTTTTCTGTTGTAGAAATAAATTGTGAATTTCGTCTATCGCTAACTTTGAAAGAAAATAAAGCCAATTCCTTCAATTAAGGGGAAAAAAATCGCAAATTTTGTTAATCCATCATTTAAAATAAATGCAAATTTTGTAAATCGATCACGAAAAAATATCATGAAATTCGTCACTTATAATTTCCAAACTTCTTCCACAAATTTCTTCCAAATTTCTTACACAAAAAAAAGTCACTAATTTTTTCCATTTGTTGCAGAAAAAAAATGGGCTTTGTCAATCGGTTGCAGAATAAAATTGTGAATTAAATCTGTAGTCGACATAAAAATTGTGAATTCTGTCAATTATGTGCAAAAAATATCATGAATTTCTTGAAATACTCCTCTTGTATTGTAATGGTACCATATCTTTTATTTATTTATTTATTTATTTATTTATTTATTTATTTATTTTTTTGCACGGAAAGAAAAAAAAAATCAAGCTCTGTTTTCTTAACTTTTTATTATTAGTGTTGACTCTAGAAAAAAAAAAGGGCCGCCAGGTGGGAATTTTTCAAAAAGAGAACACTATTCTAAAAAAAGGGTACATTTTTCAAAAAGGGAGCAACACTATTCTAAAAAAGGGTACATTTTTTCAAAAGGGAACACTTCTAAAAAAGGGCACTTTTTTTTTTCAAAAAGGGCACACTTGCACCTTGTTCACAAAAAATATTTTGAACTGGTTTATTTTGAGTCCCTAGAATTTGCGATATCAAATGAATTGCCACAGGGCACATAGGAAGTGTTAAAAAGTGCAGCCAGGTGCATCGGAAGGATTTAAAAGAGCTGCCAGGCGCAAAAAAGAAATTAAAAGGGCCGCCGGGTGCAAAAAAGAAATTAAAAGGGCCGCCGGGCGCTGCGCCCTGCTATAGCGGCTTAGAGTCAACACTAATTACAGGGATATGTTTAGGAAAATTTTAGGTCCTTTAAAGGATCCTTCACAAAATAATTTATTCCCAAACAGGACCCTTCACAAAACATTTTATCCCAAAACAGGACCCTTCACAAAATTATTTGTCTCTTAAATAGACCTTTCACAGAATTTTTTCACTTTCAAATTGAATTCTTCACAAATTTAGTCATTTAAAAATAAAATCTGGCCTGTAAGTAAGCAGTTGAACTCACTAAAGAGCATATTACTTGGCTTTTTATACACATGAAGGATAGAACATGAAGACACCGATAATTTAAAATTCACAAAATTATGACTAGAATTTTCACAAAAATAAGATAAACTTCACAATTTCACAAAAACAGGACCCTGTGAGAAAAGTCTCGACAGACCCCTGAATTATGTACGAAATTTCTTTCCATGGTACCTCACTAAGTTAAAACATTATTCTGTAAAAATTCTCTAATAATGTCTTGAAAATGTATTTTATAAAAATTAAAAGATCTGATAAGATTTCTTTGAAATACATAATTAGTGTGCTGACTATTTTCCTTATGTGTTATTGTACGCCTATTTTACGCATGTACTATTTAAACAGTCCTAGAATAATGCTTGGAAAGTGCTTTAATTTTATTTGTTCTTGAGTGCTTGAACCATGTAACAGGGGTGCAGAAAATGTTTCTACTCCCAACATTTCTCCCAATCCACACGAAAATTTCCCCAAAATTTTACGGTATGTTATAGGTAAGTACCGTAGGTATAGAAAATTTATTTTTTAAATATTTCTCAACTTATGCGCGAGTATATATGGCAGGGGTGATTCTGAGTGAAAAAAAATTTCCTAAATTTCACAGCAAATTTTCTGAAAGGTTACAGCAGAGTGGGGGAAATCCACTCCCAACACTATATATTTTTCATGGATCTTTTGATGCAATTCGCGATCTTTTGACGAAATTTGCGGTTATTTCGCGATCTTTCGACGAAATTTGAGGTTATTTCTCCTTCCTTTTGACGAAATTCGCAGTTGTTTTGCCATCATTTGATGAAATTCGCGGTTGTTTTGCGATCGTTTGGCGAAATTTGCGATTTTTTCGTGATCTTTTGACAAAATTTGCAGTTTTTTGCGATCATTCGGCGAAATTTGCGGTTCTTTCGTGATCTTTTGACAAAATTTGCAGTTTTTTGCGATCTTTTAACGAAATTTGCGATTCTTTCGTGATCTTTTGACGAAATTTGCGATTCTTTCGTGATCTTTTGACGAAATTTGCAGATTTTTTGCGATCTTTTAACGAAATTTGCGGTTATTTCGCCCCTTTTGACGAAATGCGCGGTTGTTTCGCAATCTTTTGACAAAATTTGCGTTTATTTCGCGATCTTTTGCATAAATTTACATTCATTTCGCGATCTTTTGACGAAATTTGGGGTTTTTTCGCTTTTCTTTGACGAAATAGAAAGTTATTCGCCCTGTTTTGACGAAAATCGCAGTTTTTTCGCCATGTTTTGACGAAAATTGCGGTTGTTTTGCGATCTTTTGATGAAATTCGAGGTTGTTTTGTGATCTTTTGACGAAATTCGAGGTTGTTTTGTGATCTTTTGGCGAAATTTGCGATTATTTCGCGGTCTTTTGACGAAATTTGCGATTGTTTCGCGATCTTTTGGCGAAATGTGCATTTATTTTGCGATCTTTTGACAAAATTTGCGTTAATTTTACGATCTTTTGACGAAACCTGCGGTTATTTCGCTATCTTTCGAAGAAACCTGCGGTTCTTTCGCGATCTTTTGACGAAATTTGCAGTTCTTTCGTGATCTTCTGACGAAATGTGCGGTTATTTTGCGATCTTGTGACGAAATTCGCGTTTTTTCCGCAATTCTTCTCCAAAATTAGCAGTATTTTTATGTCCAAATTTTCAAATGACCATTTTTTTTTTTTTTTTTTTTTTTTTTTTTTTTTTTTTTTTTTTTTTTTCCCCGGAACCGAATATTTTAAACTTTCGGAAAATTTGGAACATAATCACCCCTGATATACGGTACATATTATTCTGAGATCGATTTTGTGAAGGTCGCCATACGGATATTTTTATTTGTACTGAAATTGTTCTATCTCAGGGAATTATGGAATTCGTTGTTAAAATCGAAATCAATTGTATATGTTTCTGAAAAATTTCCCCAGGGGGTTAAAATTTCCCCCGATCCTAGATTGCTAGATCGGACATATTCTGCACCCCTGCCATGTAATATATCACTAATAATTAAAATGTAAATATCTTGTATTCTCAATACCTGGATAATTTGTCTATGTAATATTTTGTTGCATCTTAGGTATTCACTGATTATAAAAATTATTCTCAATACTTGGATAATTTATCTATAATATTTTGTTGCGTCTTAGGTATTCACTGAATATAAAAACTTTTTATTGAGTTACAGAGAATTTGTTTTAAATGATATGTGCTGTGTTTTATTGAAATGATAAATGATTTATACTGTTTTTATACTGAAATGAACATTCTGTTATTTTTCTTGGCAGAATCCTAGAATAAGCGAGATATCCGACTTAGCGATTTTTATGACACACGTCATTTACCCAACCTCAGTTACGGCAACTTGAAAGACAAAATTTTCCCCACTTACATAACATCGCAGAACAGATGTTATATATTCCCACGGCTGCCATCTTGGATTTCTCGGCGATGTTTCATTGGCGTTTATCGATAAGGCAATCCCGACGAGTGACGTGTTCTGGCAACCCGGTTAAGCCTAACATGTGTATAAATCTGCTTGGCAACATTTACTTGGCAGGAAAGGGGTTTTCACGCCAAGTAAAAAATCCAAGATGGCGGCCGCAGGAATATATAACATCTGTTCTATTTTGTATTGTTCTGCGACGAACTTCTAAAATTCGTAAAATTTTCTTTCATGATTTTCAATATTTTTAGCATTTTTTCGCATTCTACGACAATTTTTTAACATTCGTAAAAGAAATTCAATTTTTTTTAAAAAATTCCACAGTAGCTCTGGTTTTAAATTTTTACTCCAGTTTTTAAGTTTGCCAATAGCACCGATCTTTAAATTTGCCAATAGCCCAGATTTTTAAATTTGTCAATAACTCCAGTTTTAAATTTGTCAATAATTCAGATTTTAAATTTGTCATTAGCTCCGGTTTTAAATTTGTTAATAACTCCAGTTTTTAATTTATCATTAACTCCGGTTTTTAAATTTGTCAATAGTTTTGGTTTTAAATTTGTCAATGAATCCGGCTTCAATATGCTAGCCCAATGCATTAAAATTTCTTTATTTGCTATCTTAACACTTTGAATTCGAAGCCCTCGTGTCACCTGGTTTGCCGTTTTCGTTCAGTGGAGCAAACTAAGCTCGAGAGTCTCTTGGGGTTAACTTTTAACTCTCTGAGCTATAAAAGTACATACTATATGCATTTGCTGTTTTTTCAGATATTATCTACGAACATTTTATTTTGAAAAAAAATGTAGGTGGCAGCACTAAACAGAAGTAAGTATTATATAAAAATATCTAGAATCAAAGCTTAATCTGGACTCATTGTGAACTTATGATGTTGCTCCTTTTGCTTTGAAATGTAACCACACAAAAACAAATTTTACTAAATAATGTTTATATACAAATAAAACCTGTTTTCAGATATTTGTATAACATTTGGGTAAGTTTTTATTTAAGTCTATGTAAAATTTTATGTTAAAAAATGTTTTCCTATGTGAAACTTAAAAAAAATATAATATAAAACATGATGCACTTTGTTGGTTATACGCTTAGTTAGCAGCACGATAAAACATGTATTAAATATTCAATAATTTCTAGCATAAGCTCCCTGCTAAAAATTAACTAAAATTATGTATAAAACATGCTTTTTTCAATAATTTCTCATTAAATATTATTTTTTAGTACATTTAAATAGTTCCTTGATTATGAATTAGAACAGTCTGAAGTTTATAACAAAAAAAGAAGTTAAAATATATATATTCCATGTGTTTTTTTTTTTTAATCATGAAAGATACCAAATACACCCTCAGTCCAGATGGAGATATGTGTATTTGAAATAGCTCAGACCTCAAAGTATTAAGAATTAGAGATTCAAAGAGTATTCGGCTTAATAGCTGAATATTCGCTTTTTTTCTTTTTCTGTTTTTACTTCATGAATATTAATTAGTGTAACCTACATTATTGCTTTAATGTAACCTAAAAAGGTTTTTTTCCCCTGTAATTTAATCCATTTTGATAATTGTGTTTTAACTTGTAATATTATTTATTGTCAAATAACTGTCTGTTTATTATGTAATTTTTTACTATTTCCTTTCTAGATCAAGAGCTAAAAAACATAATTGATAAATTAGCCCAGTTTGTTGCTCGAAATGGACCAGAATTTGAGCATATGACTAAACAGAAGCAAAAAGATAATCCAAAGTTTTCATTTCTGTTTGGTGGAACTTTCTTCCATTATTATCAATATCGAGTTACTACAGAGCAAGCAAGTATGTATTGAGTTTTACATTTTGAATACTAAAATGTTCTTATGCAAAATTTGTGCAATAGAAAATACTTGTTATACCTAATTAAACTAACAACCTTTAACTCTTTGAACTTCTTTGTCACGTCTGACGCGACATCATCTTTTTTTGCAAAATTTGTTTTTGCTCCAGTAAAGATGAAAATAAGGATTTTGCTTAGTAGCTACTGGCCGGTAGGTTGATTTTTTTAGTAGCCAGTTACTGGCTAGTGAGAAAAATTTCTTTAGTAGCCAGTAAATACATTTATGTCACTGAATATTTAATTTTAATATATATGAGTTTAGAGTAAATAAGTAATTTATGTACTAAATAAAAATATTTTAATTCATATTGTTTTGAATAAACTTGAGATACTATTTTCGAATCTATTTTTAAATAAGTTAACAGTAAAGTTATACACAACATGCTTATGTAGCTACGTAAATCCCAGTATGCTTAAGTACTTGTGTAGCTAATGACATAAGTATCCTCCCCCCCCCCCCTTTTTTTTTTTTTACCTATTTGTCTAGAATTAAGATTTGGCAATAAAAAAATAGCCATGTTTATCCACTGATTAGCTGGTGAGATTCAAAATTTAAAAAAAAAAAATTCTGAAATTCACAGCAAATTTTCTGAAAGGGGGTTCCTTCTGGTACTAATTATGTGTTTTCTTCGTTTAACAACCATTTTTCTGTGATCTATTGGCAAAGTTTGTATTCTTCTGCAATCCTTTGATGGAATGTGCAGGTTTTTTTTTTTTTTTTTTCAATCCTTTGTCGAAATTCACATTTTTTCCCCCTGATCTTTTGACAAAATTCGCATTTTTTCCCGTGATCTATTGACTGTGCATTTTTTCTGCGATGCAGTGACAAAATTTGACTTTTTCCGCAATCCTTTGGCGAAATGTGTGGTTTTTTTTTCGCGATCTTTTAACAAGATTATCTTTTTTTCACGATTCTTTGATAAAATTTGTGTTTTTTGCGCGATCTTTTGATGAAATTTGGGTTTTCCACGATCCTGTGATGAAATTAGAGTTTTTTTTCTCCCAATCCTTTGCGAAATTTTTTTTTTTCCTGATCCTTTGCGAATTTTTTTTTTTTTTCCTGGTCCTTTGCAAAATTTGCGTTTTTTTTTTTCCGGTCCTTTGCAAAATTTGCGGGGCTTTTTTGCGATTCGGTGACGAAATGTGTAGGTTATTTCATGATCTTTTGACAAAATTCATGTTTTTTTCTGCGATCTTTTGATGAAATCCCTTTTGGAAAATCCTGCATTTGACCAGTTTTCATATATTTAATTGTCAATTTTTCATGCCTAATCACCGAGTTGTGACTGATGAGTGCTTATTTTCATCTTTAGGCACCAGTAATAAAGGAAAATAAATTTTGTCTTATTTAATCAGAGCATTTTTGAAATTGTGTACTTGAAGGAAACTTCTTTTAAAAAAGTGTTGCCGACCAAATAAAATTTGTGTAAGAGACGCCAGAGTCGAAAGGGTTAATATGACGGTGGTGAATCACATTTGAAAAATTAGGGCATAATGCTTTAATGCAGCATTCCTGAAATTACAGGTGGCTGTAAATAACAAGTATATACTAAATTTGGCCTCATTCATATTAAGATATTGGGAATTACACCAGTCTACTCACCAGTGGCAAGCAGTTTTACTGTGGGGTGAGTGAATTTTTAGGCAGGTTTAAAAATTGTGGAGTATAAAAAAATATATATACCAAAGCTTTTATGTATTTTTATTTGTTAACCATATTTTGCATTTGTCCCAATTCCTGCAAAGTAAAAGTAATACTTTCTATTCTATGCTAATCTTTCTGTTGTTAATTTTATCTAATTTTTTTTTTTTTTTTTTTTTAATGTTACTGTGAAAATGCATTGTTATAGTGAATTATTTTTGCTGTCATGTAAATTTTGTTGTAATAATTTGACTGTATGTTGCATCTTGCCGACTGGTAAAATTTTCTGGAAATTCCCCACCCCTTTCGTATTCCAAGTATTTAGATATGGATGAGAGACAAGTTTGATTGAGAGTTAACTTAAAAGGAATATAAAATTACTTCGTTTAATAAAGCTATATAACTTGAGAAAGGCTGCATAACATAAAAACTTCCAGTGGTTTTCTCTTTAAATAAAAACTATAGTTCTTCCTTAGATGATGTGTAAAGAGCTTTATGCAGCAAGAAAGCAGCTTATATGATCTTACTGCTCATTGCTCTTTGTTCATCACAAGAAACTAGTTGTTCATTCTGTCCAAAATATATATGTTACCTTTTTTTCGATATATGGTATTAAAAACACCTTTAACTGAACAAAGTAAAAATTAACAAAATGTTTTATACTTCTGATAATGATTCATGTTTTCAGATAGTTTTTTACTTACAACGTAAAGCTTTTCCTTATCCTTGTAGTTAGCTTTATAGTATACTTTTGTATTGTGTATGATTATAATATAGTCAGTTTTTCATATAATGGTATAATTTATCATGCATATACATTATATTGCCAAAAGTAATTGGACACTTACGATTTTACATATTTTGTCGAATATCTGGACAAATTTTTGACAAATTCTTCTGTAACTTTGGGAATTTAAAAAAAAATTGTCTGATCACATTTTTCAATGAAGGATCACTAGGGCTTTTAGAGGACCAACCACAAATTGAAGAGAAAAAAAGTATTTGAGATCATCCTACAAAATAGAATGATCTGCAGCTCAGCACATGGCTATGCAGATATTGTACAACATTTGTGTACAAATATCATGTATATTTATGGAGATTTAAAGGTTTCTTAAAAAAAAATTCAAGATATTTTCGCATTTTTTTGTTTATAACATACAAAATTTTCAGCCAAATTTAACACTATTTTTAGAAAATTTGACAAAAGTACAGTAGAAATAGCATAGTACAATTAGAATATACACATATTACAATTAGAATATAGACATATTAAATATTGAAGGACATATGAACATTAGTATGAAATAATTTTTAACTGCACTTACACAAACAATATTAATGTTCTATTTTCAGGATTTGGTCTATAAAGCAACTGATATAAAAAGACCAGTCGAATATAGTGTAAATTCAGAAAGATATTGGCGATAGTGAGAGCTGAATTTTAGTTGCTTTCTCATAGTCGCTGGATGATAAGGGATTTTTCGGAAATTGCCTTATTTAATGTATAATTTTTTTTTTTTTTTTATGCTTTAGTTCTTTTTGGAAAACCACTATGAACAAGCCTATTCCAGCAAAAAAAGAATTATCAAAATCTAAGCATCCGTTTCAACTCTACTTGTTGACATTCATTAAATACTAACTCCTTTGTTGTAAGTAAGTTTATAAAAAATGACAGTTTGTGGAAAATCCCTTATCATTCGGCTACTTTTTGAAGTCAACCGAAATTCTGCTCACTATATCACCAATATCTTTATGAATTTTCAAGGTATTTCAAGGTATTTTTATATTAGTTGCTCTATAAAGTTGGCTTCAAATAAAAAAAAAAAAAAAATAGTATAGTTCATTCATGCATAGTTAAGTTATTTAATTCAACTACTCATATTTCATTAAACATTTAATCTATTTACATTCTAATTGTACTATTTGTTTCTACTACTTTTTGTCAAATCTTCTGAAACTGGCATTAAATTTGGTTGAAAACCTTGCATCCTATAAACAAAAAACATGCAAACATTTCTTGAATTTCTTAAAGAAATCGCCATATCTCTATGAATATAAATGCGATTCTTACACAAATAAAAACAGAAATGTTCTACAATATGCACATCTGCTTCACTGACAGACCATTTCGTGCATTTTATTTTACAGGATGAAGATTCTCTCACCTTTATATATACGAGGTGGAACCCGTCGAATTTCGACGAAAGAAAATGTTTACAAAGGAACTGTTGCATCAAATTTATAATACATCGACAAAAAATAATTATAATAAAAAATCCATCTTACGCTTGTTAATTTAACTCTTCAAAGACACATTTTAACCTAAGATTAACAAAATGCTTTTTTCATAAACTTAAACTGTTAAAATTATTGAAAAATTAAACTTTATTCATAGATGTAATCAGTAACATATAATCAAGGTAAGTAGTTTTGATTAAGTTATTAATTGATGCTTGGTATTACGGAATGAAAAATCCGCAAAAATGATTTCACCTTGACATAATCATAGAATTTTTCTACCTTTACATCTAAACCGAATCAAGTCATTTTCCACGTTTCACATCCATATTAACCATTTAAAAACATTTTAACGTGCAATAGGTTATTAATAAATATATTTTCAAGCTTGAAGTCACGTTTGTCAACTATTACAACTTTCCATGTTAAAATTCCCACTCGTGATTTGAGGCCTTAGTATAATCTCTGTACCTGCGCGTAAAAATTCCAGAAATTTATAACTTTTAGACGTATTCAAAGAGAAATATCTCGTTTTATCAAATAAAATTATCGTTTACTTTTAAATACGACGTCATTTTCAGTCGCTGAAATATTTTTGCCTATTGTCTCAAACTCACTATCAGCAAAATGAAAAAATAGTGAAATATAACAGCATCATCAGGGAAATTGTGTCTTTTTTAAAGCATAACACCATTTTCTGTTCAAATTTTTAAAAAAGATATTTTTAATTGTAATGATAAAATGGCATCAGTAAGAATATAATCAATAAATATAACTAATCCACTTTTAATAGAAATGAAGTACTTCAGTTGCCACGATTAGAAAATTGGTATTAAAAACTATAGAAAAATTAATATCTCAAAAATAAATTGAGATACAGCTTTCAAACAAATTGCATTTAAAAGTGCATTTTTTTCTGCATACGACGGTGTAAACATGTAAAATGTGGGATGTTTAGAAGTTTAAAAATTTGCTGTAGCGAAAATTGCAAAAGCGAAATTTCATTTCAAATTTCAAAGTGTTGCCATTCGCAAAATGACGTATGCGTTACGCACAGATATGTTTGTCCTTTATAATATAGATATAACATGTTCATGTAAAGGAAAAAAAATATTTTTTTTTTTACTGTGCATAAATATTTAAAAAGTTTATTATTTTATATTTTTTAAGAAGATATAACTTATTTATGAGAAACATTTATAAGAAATCTATTTTTCCAAAATTTTCAATTTTTCCAGAAAATTTACATCTTTATGCATGTGTAATATTTTTAGTTCTTTATAACAGGGTGCATGGAAATTCCTTATGAACTCCTTAGAAATTAAAAAGTTCATAATAATAACTTAAAACTCCTTAAATTATCGTGAAACAAAATTTAGTGGCTCCAATTATTTAATTGAAGTGACACAGAAGTAGATATTGGAGACTTGATATCTTATTGATGAATTATTCATCATGTAAGATACAGTATTATTCAGAATAATACTGCCTATATAATCATATTTCTTAAGTATGTGTGCCATAAAAAAATTCATGTTTAAAGGAATTAAAATAAAAATATCTTTATGATACTGATACTCAAATGTTCTATTCTAAATAGATTTTGGGATATGAGCTTTTGGGGTCTCAACAGAGAACTCATGATAAAACGAAATATTGCAGGGGGGAAAAAAATAAAAATCTTTCACTGTAGGCTTCTTAAATGGCAGAAAAATGTCTTTATTCTTGTACAATTTTATATGTGAGAATGAAATAATAAGAGTACAAAAGTGTCTGAATTGATAACTGAAGTAAATTATATCATATACATGTCTGTAAGGGTTTCCCTTGGAGAACTTTTGTATGTGTTAATTCTTTTATTAGGCTTATCTTAGAGTTTTCAGATCCAGTGAATGTGCATAGAATGCCCTGCTGTATATTACCCTTAGCATTATCTTCATTACCTAGTGGTACAGGAAAATTATGAATTTTGATTTAGTGGTATGCATGCTAGACTAAAAGCTTGGAAACCGCTGCTATAGATGCCACTGCCATGATTGTGATAGCTGAAGTTTTAAAGGATATGAAAAATTGCATGTAAAACACTAAAAAAAAAAAAAAAAAAATGAATTTTTCAAATGATACCAAATTATATTCAGTTATTAATCTTATTGTTTTCACTAATGGATATTGATATAATTTTGCATATGAAATGAGAAAAGTTGTATTTATATTGAATTATATTATAATTTATATTTTACAAGTTAATGTTTTCATGTGGGAGATTGAATGTTTTCATTGAAGTAAAAAGTATCAGAATGTCGCTATTACAATATTTCACAAATGAAATTTCTAATTAGAAAGAATATCGCTCGGGACCAAAATAATAGAAATAGTTTAGAAAAATATGCAATTTACATATCCAAAACAAAGTGAGACAGAAAGATATTCAATTTCAGAATTCTGTGGTTGCCCAAACTATGTTATATGTAGACTCACAATAGGTAGGTAGGTACCCTTTTCATTGCTTTTAAATATATGGGCATATATATTTGTTCTTGTTCTTTATGACTTTTTAAATTCATATTAAACTTTTTATATAATAAATAATGCTTAGTGCTGTGTTTTTTCAGTCTTGAAGCAAAAGCAAAGAAGTTTAGAACAGCAAGCTATAGTTCAGCAGGCAATAAATCGCCAATCAATACAGACTGCACCATGGCAGCAACATCTTCATCAGATACAAGATACATCACAAGAGCAAATTAGGCAAAGTGAGCAAAATCTTGCAGCACAGCATCAGTTATTATTACAGCAACAGCAGGTAATTTTAATGATACTTTTGCCCAATATAAATTTATTATACCATTTCAGACATCTTAAAATATTAAACTTTTGTGCTCACATACATGAACATCTTTAGTATTTTATATCAACTTAAACTAAATTGGCCTTTCCTGTAAAGGACAAAACTGGGAAATTTTTATTAGTGGTCAGTGACCAGTATAGTAGGTAAAATGCAGGTAATTATCTGCGTTTTACAAAATATAATTACGTGTCCAGCATCTCTTGGAGTTTCCATTACTTGTGATTTATTCTGCGTAGCTGATTCACATATCAGATCAGATGTCACAGTCATTAGGTTTCTGTGTGAATTATGTGTCTGCCAGGTTTGTCTGGGATAGCTCAGTTTCTAGAGCATTGGCGCCTTCAGCCAAAGGTCCCTGGTTCGAATCCTGGCTTGGACACTTTTTTGCCCAATTTGGAAAAATTACAACTTTAAATATTTATGTGTAAATAAATATCCAGCGTTTTTCTGGAGTTATATTACCTGCGTTTTATGAATAAACTTTTTATTAAAACTTCTATTAGTATTATTCTAAAAATAAATAGCCTAAATAAATACTAACATGTATAAAACAAACAAATAAATGTATGTTAATATTAACATATTGTAACCAGCAATACTGGAATCATTGACAGATGCAAGAAAAGTTTCTTCTCTCTTTGTAGGAAAGGTGGCCGCTGGCAGGTAATTTTTTTAGTAGCCACTCTTCTTTATTTTGTGGACCGGTGGCTGGCACTAATTTTGCCCTATACTTTCCTGTTTCACTATTGTTTTTATTCCTTTTATTTTAGTATGTGACTCCATCCATTGTATATTGCTGTATGTTCTTGAAAATTAACTCCTTGCCTGTGATGCTTGAACTCAGTTCAGGCAACGCAACTATGCCAATTTTGGAATGCCTGACCTGAGTTCGGGCAAGAGAAAAATCGGTGTTTCAATTCTGTGAAGCCAGAACTCAGTTCGTCCTATGTATAATATGTAATTTACCATTTTCTCAATATATGGCCATACTTTCTCGTGAAAAGTTCAGCAGTTTTGTACCATTTGTTGGATTTTTGTAATTTTGCAATTCTTCGCAAATTTCATTCAAACCACATTATGTTTGACAGGCAGGTATATAAAGTTTTTGCAAGTTAAAAGTTTTTTTTGCATTGTTTTTAATCCTCCTGCCAATACCTTGTCCCGAGCTACGAGCAAAATCCTTTGCACCCACACATTGCCAGTTATTTCCTCTCATTTAGTCAGGCGCTTCGCATTCTACGAAGTTTTCACGTACGGCTGAATTTGGAGAGTATTTCCATTTGTTTTTCTTACTTCCAACATCTTCTTTTATGCACATTTTTCAGCAAATGTGTGACATGGCGTAATGGATTAACTGTATGTAATTGTATATATAGTGTGTCACACAGAATGTTTTTAGTCTGGCGGTTATGTTAGATACATAAGAGCTTTGTTCTTTTTTTGGAAATGTGGTCCGAGTCTGATTTAATCTCGCTGAATTTCTTCAATGTTCGCAATGTCGGAATCAGACAATGATGAAGAATACTTGTTAAGCTCTTCATGCTCAGATACCAGTATTTCAACAGAAGAGTATGACTGTTCCGAAAGTGACGACAAAAGTTAAACTCCTGGATGCCGCTATTTTTGAATAACCTTCCTCCAGCCCTGCTAAAATTCCCATTCCAACAACCACAAATGAGTGCAACAATTGAAACCTCTACTTTTACTCAAGAAAAACAATATTTTGAACTATTTTTTGATTACAATTTCATTCACACCATTACGGAAGTAAGAGACAAATAGATATACACAACAATGCATTGAAAGGCAACTTCTGAAGCCAAACAGCCGATCAAAAAGGTGGCTGCCTAGAAATGACAGTGAAATGAAAATATTTCTGTTGCTCCATGTTTTACAGGGTATTATTCAGAAGAACAATGTCTCAATGTTTTGGTTAAAAAAGACATGTCTTGAAACTTCATTCTTTCATAATGTTACATCCTACGACAGATTTCAAATGATAAGAAAATATTTACAATTTGTGAACAATGAAAAAGTCGGCCTTGAAACACACCCTAATGCAAAACCACAAAATTTGGCTCATTTTTCAGCCCAGTAGCAGAAATTGTCCAGCATGGCACCGGGCGCTGCAGATTATTTTAAACCTTGCAGATTAATCCACTAGCTTAAAAAGGAAGTTTGGGCTTAGAAAAAAGCTGAAATTTACTTTTAAGTGTCTATATTTATAGTATTTGTTTCATAATTTCATTATATTTTCTTAAAATATAATGAACTATATTTTCTATATAATTACTATATTTTCTTCATTATATTTTCTATAAAAAGGCAAATTTTTCTTATTTTATGGGATATTGTTGTTTTAGTAGTCTAACACTATTGGGTCGCAGATAAATTTTAGTACGCTGCAGACTGACACAGAAAATTCTGTATCTGGGTTTTTCAGTTTTCCAATGCAAAATTTTGTTCACTTTACATCCCTACTTGAGATGTCACTGTTGATGAAAGCCTGATGTGATATAAGGGTAGATTGGGATGTATCCAATACACGCCTCTAAAAAGATCTCGGTTTGGCATAAAAACATTTATGCTATGTGAGAGTAAGACTGGCTACATTTTTTCAAACATCATCTATATGGGAAAGAGCACAAAGCTTGAGAGCGAATATACACATCTCAGCATGTTTGGTCAAGTAGTTATGTCCAGGGGTGTAAAAATACTGGGCGCCAGGTCGCCCGGGCGACTAAATTTTTGACACTGGCGCCTAGATATGTCTTAGGAAATGAAAAATAATTCATATTTATGACCTTGATTATTTATGGATTTTTTTTTCCATGCGCAAAGAAAAAAAAATGAATGAAGTTCTCTTGCACTGAACTGGACTTATTAAAATTATTATTAAATCATTTCCAGAAATATTTTGTCAAATTGAATGTTGATTTGGAAACAACTGAAAATATTGCTCTTGACGAATGGTACGAGTTTAAGGTACTATGCAAAAACATGAAATTTAGTGAGCTTTTGATCAAATCAATAAAAAATGATTCTAAATTTCCCATTTTATTCAAATTACTGCAAATTGTATCTGTAATACCTGTGGCAACTGCATCCTGTGAACGAGGATTCAGCACAATGAATTTTATCAAGAACAAGTTTCGCTCTACTTTGACATCACAAAATTTAAATGATTTATTATTAATAAATTTAAATGGACCTTCTGTAGAAGCATTTGATCCTACAAAAGCAGAGTTGAACGCTGGTACTTTACATCAAAAACAACAAGACACATGAGCGGTCATAAACATCATAAAAATTTAAAAGCAAATGAGGACAAACAATAAGTTAACAGTATTGATTTATGGCATATAGTCCTTGAAGTGAATTACATATTTGTACTTTTGAGGTGTTTAAAGAAGTTTTTAATGATTATTATTTGTATTTTACATCAGCACTTCCAATTTTTTTATATCAATATTTATAATTTTATGTAACATTACTTTTTTATACAAGAAAAGTTTATGTCATGTGTCAGATATATTTAATTAAAAAGAGTAATTTGTATGTACTATTATTAACTTATACTGTAATTTCATTTTACAAATTTGTTATCGATAGTAACTGGTTCCTAGATTTTCAAAAAATTTTTACACCCCTGGTTATGTCATTGATGAAACTTCTCTTAGGCAAAAGATATTGTTTGGTCACAACAGATAATTATTATACTTCTTCGCAGTTAGCAATGAACTTGTGCAACAATACAATATTCTACAGACATATATGGAGCTGTACGGGCAGTCAGGAAGGACTTATTACTCGATTTAAAAAAAAATAAAGAAAAAAAGGTGACTTTCTGGCTTTCCAGCGTGGAAAAATGAAATTGCACGACAAGAAAGAAATTTACCTACTATCTTTGGTCCAGACTTCAGAAATCATGGAGATGAAAGATTAAAAGAAGCAAAAGAAACTGAAACTTAAAGTAGTTGCTGACTATAACAACACTATAGGAGGTGTTGATCTATGTAAAGATATTTTTCCATCTTCTCGATCAAGCACTTTGGAATTTCTTTATTATTTATCAGTCACCAGGCGGTGGAAATATGGAATCTCAATTGCGGAACAAATCATTGAAGGTAATAAGCCATACATTCAGCCGACAGAACCAGGGCATCCTAATATGAAATTGTTGCAACTTACTGGTCGACACTTTCCTGAACACATTCCACCAACAGAGAAAAAGACTACTCCAACCAGACAATGTTTTCTTTGTTGTTATAAAACTGATGAAAAAAGACAGAGGATACAATTAGTTTATTGTAAAAAACTGCGATGTAGGCTTGTGTGTCGTGCCATGTTTTCATATGTACCATACTGTAAAGGATTTGTGAAATTCAAAGGAATCTGAAGGGCATGGAATTCATGACAGTTGATATAAATAATAATATTGTTGTATTAGTTTATTATATTTATCTTGAAAATTATGTCATTTGATTTATTTTGCTGTAATTTGAGCAAAAATTACTGTAATAAATTAACATTTCCCATATATGTGAAAATATTGAATATAGTAGTAATTTCGTTTTTTTATTTATTTATTTATTTTTTTTTTTTTTTAATCTATTTCTAACATTTTGATGATAATAACGAACAAAATTAAAGATAATTTTTTTTTTTCCATTTTTGACACATTTTTCTCAAATATATTCCACATGCAAGGGGTTAAATGCATTTTTAAAGAATTTTTTATTATTCAATAGGAAACATAATGTATTCTGAGAATTTTTTCACAACATTAAAGTCTATTAGCATATCTATTCTTGGTTCATTAATGTATGTTGTGTAAATCACTTTCATTGACATAGCACAAACATAATCTTTATATTGTGCATAATCACTTAGCATGGGTGTTCTTAACTTTAATTTTTATTAGAATTTTGTCTGTTTGCGTTGGGTTAAAAGAAACTTTTCATACTTGAATGTTTTTGGTCTTGCATATAAACCTCCCATCCATCTTTGTACCTTTCTTTCCCTATCTTAAACATTTTAATTTATGTGTGAGTATCTATGGTAAATTGAAAACTTTTGTAAATTATTTATTCTATTATTAAATTAATGTGGATAAAAATTTCAAATTATAAAATGTGAGTGTCTAATCATTACAGTATAATTTTTATTTTGGATAGATTATGTTGTATTATTATTAGTAGATTCATTATAAATCAGTAATTAATTTGTATTTTGGTAATTCTATACATTTACCTATGAGTCTAATGAGCCCTATTGGTATAATTTTTGTATAGTCTTTTTTAAATTATTATTGGAAGATTTTTTTTTTTCATTAATTTAGAAAAAAAAAAATATGTTACTGCTACATTGTCAGTGTCACTCCGCCATAAGAATAATGTTTTCTTTTAAATTAAAATAGTTTAAGGTCATTTATTTATTCCACTTTCAAATAAAACTTAAAATTTGCAGGCTTTTTCTTTATTATTATATTTTGGTCTTGAAACTTACAATTGTAAATATTCTGAATACTTCAGCTGTCTGGAGTATAAGTTTTTAGTGGGAGATAAAGGTATAGCATAATTTTTTTAGAATTTTGGTTCACGGATCAGAAAACTGAACTAATAAGATTTCAGTTACAATCAAATTCTATTTTAAGGAACTGAATTTTTACTTAAACCGGCATTCATTAGCCATTGTGCAAAATATGCATTGAAAACTTAAAAAATTGTCATTCATTGTATTCATTATTAAGCAAGTTATAGTAGTGTTAGATTGAAAATTGTTTATTTTTTTTAAATGTATCCCATGTAGCCATTATTTATGTTGTATATATACAGAGTGTAAATGTTATTTATTTATTTTTAATTATAGTGTAGTAAATAAGTGTAGATTCTGCAATCACTTTTTATATGCAGAGTGTACATGTTGTTTATTTATGTATTTTTTAATGTGCAGTTTCTTAAGTTTATATTTTTCCGTTTGCAGGTCCAAGTTGATGAAATAATTCGTAAAGCCCAAGAAGAAAAAATGACCAAACTTGCACAAGAAATTGAAATAGATTTAAAAGCATTAGATGGTGTTCTTCAACCTATAATTGACAGTTGTACTAAAGATTCCATTTCTGTAATTGCTTTTCTTTAACTTTAATCAGATACTTTTCTGTCTCTTTATTTGTATACCCACATTTTAAAAAATATAATTCCTGTGTCGGTTTTGCAGAATTTTTCGTGACCTATTTACATTCTAATTTTTTCATATTAGTCTAAATAAGGATTGTTGTCGTAAATCTGTTGTCGTAGCCTTATAACTTTTTGAAAAGTATTTATATCCTGTTTCTTTTTTGAATTGGAATAGTTGGATTTAGATGCATCTAATGCTCTTTATAGGTGCATTCGTAATTATATAAATACGTACCTATATACAGCACCTATAGTCACCATTCGATCTGTCTGTCTGTCCATCCGCATATAACAGAGCAAAAACATACCCAACCAAATGGCCTGAAATTTTAAATCTGTAATTGTTGCAAAATTTTGTCTAGTCGTTTCTAATTTTAGAAAAATCAGATGTATAGTTTAATTACAGGGAGAGTCAAAAGTTTTCAGTTGCATTACGACTAATGGGAAAAAATTATTTTAAGTGCATTTTAATAATGTTACAGCTTTTCAAACAGAATGGATTTGATATGCACATATGAAGTGCACTAAAATATATATACATTCAGTACAATATGCAATGCAAAAAATATTTATAAGACTAGTTTTAGTACAAACACACCTCATTTGTCATTTTTGACGTGCAATTTCCAACTTGTTCTATCAATAATAGATACATGAAAATTTTATATATTGTTTTAAATTAAAATATTATATGTTATTTTAAATGCATAAAAATACTGTTTTACAATGCATCAAGTTAAAAAGATGCATTTTATTCAAATTATTCAATACTACTATTCACAATAATACATTGGATTTAATGATCTATTAGCATTATAACCAAGGCATTGACTGTAAACTTAAATTTTTATTATTATAGTAGAACCTCGATTATCCGAAGTAATTGGAACTGACCCTCTTACGGAAAATTGAAATTTTTGGATAATTGAGAATGCTTCAATATTAAGATTAAGGAGAAATATGTGTGATATTTCTTATATGGTAACAAATAAAGCAGTAGCAAAATAGAAACAAGAATAAATTACCTGAATTTTAATTTTGAAATTAAGTTACCTTTTAATTTTATCACAAGGGTTTGAAAAAATGTTTTGTTTGTTACAGCTTCGATTGCTTTTGCTTTGAAGTTCTATCATGAAGTTTTTTAATATTATTAGTTCACCAGTATCACAGTCTTTCTGCTGCTCCAGCATTTCCACTCTGCAGCATACGAGAGCTCAAGTTAAATTCAAAGGAACTCTAAGAAAGGAGATCGAGAATATTTATATGTACTCGTAGTTCTGAAAGGACCACTTGCACAGATGGAACATGATAGTTAAAACAAAAAAGCTTTCAAAATGGATTTTGCACACAAGGAATGTGGTAGTTAAAAAAAAAAAAAAGTCAAAATGGATTTTGGTTAACCGGAAGTTTCTGTTAAAAGAGTTTCGGATAAAAGAGGTTCTACTGTATTTTATTTTTTGTGTATTTTACAATCTCTGCTTAATAAGTGTGTCTGCATGTAAATATTCTTTATATATATATATAACAAATAAGTAGTTGGTATGAACTACCACTAAAAAACCTCATTTGGCATTTGTATCTCTGTAAATTTTTTCAGTGATCTATACTTTTGCAAACAATACATAGTCGTGCCTGTATGAAAGCGAAGTATGAATTTGACTACCTTTTCATTGCCTGTGAAATTTGACTGCAAAAATTAAAGCTCACTAATTGAGCTTCTGCAGATTCGTGCTCGCAGAATGTATAGCTTGTTCTGTTTCCATCAGATTCCATATTAATTATAAAAATATGTAATTTTGAAGATGCCTAGAACAATATATTCTATCAGTAGAACAATAAATAGCATGATTTCGATTGTATCTAAAATATTTTTGCACTTTTCAGTTTGTGCACAGCCTGAGACCAAGAGCTGTGTAGATTTCTGAATTGTATAGATTTTAGACCATTGCTTTGTTTACATTTTAAAACTTCATCTGAATATTATAAAATATCTTGTAAACTGTACCCAATTAACCGGTAATATCAAAATACAAAAAATTTTGCAAGCCTGAGATTTAAACTTATGAGATTTTTTTAAAATGTAATGGGCTTCTTGGTGTTTGTATCTGACATGTTGTATTTAGTTACCTGCTTGAAAATGTAGGCAGGAAAACATAATGAAAATTTTCTATGGAGCAAAAATTGGAAAGTTCGTGACCAATAGAGGAAATTCGTGGCTGGTTGAATTTCATTATTTTTTTATTTTTTCACATTACTTTCTGACAATTTTTTTTTTCTTTTTCACACAGCTTTTTGAAGATTTTTTATTTATTTCCAGCGATCCATTGATGAAATTTATGATTTTCTTCTGTGATCATTTATTTTTTTTTCCCCTTTTCTTTGACAGAAATCACAATTTTTTTGTGCAGTGAGTTGACGAAATTTGCTATTCATTTCTTTAGCTCTTTTAACAAAATTTGTGACTTGTTTATGTGATCGTTTGATGAGATTCATGATTTTTTCTGAAATTATTTGGCAAAATTCATGGTTTTTTTTGTGACTGACTGCCAAAATTGCAATTTTTTCCCAAAACCAATTAACAAAATTCACTATTGTATTTTATTTATTTATTTATTTTTTATTTTATTTATTTTTTATTTTTTTTTTTTTTTTTTTTTTTTTGTGACCAATTTACAAATTTATTTTGTGGAGTTTGCAAATTTTGTCAATCAATTTCTGAAAAAAAAAAAAAATCATGAGATTCATCAGTTGGTCAATGCAAAAAAAAAAAAAAAAAAAATTCACAAGTTTTGTCTGTTATAAATGTGGGATGGCATAAGTCAAGAGGATGTAAGTTAGGTTACTACTGTATGTGTGACTTTGCATCTGACTTTAATGCAGATTATAGGACAGTAATAAATGTTTTTTCAGCTTAATGCTGAATCCTTGAAATAATGCCTTCAGATTGTTTTCTTTGAATTTATTTGTGTACAGGTTTATTAGTATTTTATATTCCCAAGCTTAAATAAATACCAATTCTTTAATGGTCTGTATTTTGTTTAGTAAGTCAGGGAAATTTTGAAAAATGTTCTCTCTGAAATTTCACTTAGTGCCTCTAGTAACCCTGAAAATGAGAATACCCCATATGTTTTAATCATAAAATTGTCCCAGAATAAAACAGAAATAGCGATTCAACTAGAAATTATGTTGATGAAATTTGCAATTTTCTTCGCGATCATTTAATGAAGTTCATTATTTTTTTCTGCAATCTACTCACTCACACAATTCATGATTTTTTTTATGTGTGTGGGTATGAATGATTGATGAAATTTGCTATTTATTTCTACAATCTTTTTAATTAAATTTGATTTAAAAAATACTACAATTAATCAGACATATAAGTTAAAAATTACACAAATGCATATACAATTAAAATAGCAAATGTTTCGGGCTAAGTTCTAGCCCCTCATCACTCAGTGCAATAACATTCAGATGACCAGAAAATTGCATATCATGTTTATAGAGAAGGTCGGGAATAACTTATGGTAAAAGATCGGGACATCTGGTGGTTCTCGGCAGACCAAAAACCAAAAACTTTCTGCGCACGCAAATATTGGGTCAAAAACTTTCTGCAAATTAATTTAATGTTTAATAAAATAATGTGTTATATTATTTTGATGATATTAATTAAAAACAGTACTTTTAAAGTAATTACCATTTAAATTAAAAATTAATTGATATTAATTAAAGAATAATTATTTTAGTTTAAAAAAATAATAAAGCTAAAAATCCATGATAAGAAAAGGTAAATTCTTATCAATTAATTTGTCAATGCATTTAGAAACAGCCCAATCCTTAATATTGTAACCTCTTCGCACAAAACGCCAGTCACTCTGTTCACAGAAATAATACGGCATTGCTTCTGAAACAACTGAATCACATTTTATAGGGAGAAGTCTATTCATAGGTATCATCATTAAAGAGACTGATGCAGGTATGAAAGTGCACTAAAGCCATTTTGGAGCAGCAAAAGTCTGATTTTGGAGCACTAAAATCAATTTTTGGAGCAACAAAAATCTGATTTTGTAGCAGCAAAAATCTAATTTTGTAGCAGCAAAAATCTAATTTTGTAGCAATAAAATTGAAATTCTGTTTTTGGAGCAGACTGAAATTCTGTTTTTGGAGCAGACTGAAATTCTAATGCTAACAAACTCCTAAAAATTAAAATGAATGCTATCTTTAAAATATTTTCCCATTTTAAAGAATAATTACTCAGATAAAATTTCTCCACACATTTTGCTAACTCTGGACATTCTAAACGACAATTGGGTACGGATTGCAATAATGAAAAATTAGCAGCAGGAAGAAAAAAAAATCAGTTTATTTGGCTTTAAAAAATATTTTAGAGCAGTAATTTTAACTAATCAAAGAAAAGGCTATGAATACAACTTAGAGGACTCCCACTCAACTTTTGTAGTAAGAAATGGTAAAAGGTGACCATTTTTTTTTTTAAGAAAAGGGACCAAAAAAGACCATATATTTTGCATATAAAGTAACCTTTAGGGAATTAAATTCAGCAAATCACAATAAAATAAACAAAATCTCCACAACCATTTCACGAAATTAGCGTGTTTTTCGCGATCCTTTGACAAAATTCACGTGATTTCACGATCTTTTACCAAAATATGAGTGTTTTTTGGGATCTTTTATTGAAGTTCAAGTGCCTTTCGCAATCTTTTGAAGAAATTTGCTTATTTTTCGCGATATTTTGACGAAATTTGCGTATTTTTGCGGTCTTTTGACTAAAGTCGCATATTTTTAGGGATCTTTTGGCGAAATTCGCGTGTCTTTCGCGATCTTTGGACGAAATTCGCTTGTTTTTCGCGATCTTTAGACGAAATTTGCGTTTTTCACGATCTTCTGACAAAGCTTGCGATCTTTTCAAGAAAATTACAGGGTTTTTTTTTTCTATATTTTGACCGCATTTTGTTCCTTTTATCACGAAACTAGCGATCGATTGAGAAAATTCAAGTTTTTTTCGCGATCTTTTGACGGAGTTCGTGTATTTTTCGCGATCTTTTGACGAAATTCACGTCTTTTCAGCGATCTTTTCACGAAATTAGTGTCTTTTTTTCGCGAAACTTTAACGAAATTCGCACTTTTCTCACGGCCTTTTGACGAAATTCCGCGTTTCTTTCGCGATTCTTTGACGAAATTAACTTTTTTCTGTGATTCTTTTACAAAATTTGCATCTTTTTCGCGATCGTTTGACAAAATCCGGGCTTTTTCCACTATGCTTTTACAAAATTCGTTTTTTTTTTTTTTTTTTTTTTTTTTTTTTTTTTTTTTTTTGTCCCAGCGCTGCTTTGGCGAAATTTGCCTTTTTTCAGTGATTCTTTGAAGAAATTCTTTTTTTTTTTCAAAGGATCTTTTGAAGAAATTCGCGTTTTTTTCCGCGGTCCTTTGACGAAATTCACGTTTTTTCCGCGATGCTTTGACGAAAGGGGTGATTTTTTTTCTGTGAACGATTGACGAAATTGTTCTTTTTTTTCCGGCGACCATTTGTCTAAATTCGCAATACTTTTAAGTGATATTTTTAAATTTTCAGAACTTAATGCCTTAAATTTTCGGAAAATTCTGAACAGAATCACCCCTGGCAAACAATAAGTAAATCGCACATCAAATTTGGAAATATTTTTATTACATTTTTTTTTTTTTTTTTTCAAAAAAATTGTGCGCGTGTGCGTCTATATTATACAACTCTGGTTCTCGGGTTTGCTGAAATATTGGTTAAAAAAACTCCAACATATAGATGTAAGCACAATCAGTTTTTATTCATTTTTCAATACGAAGGAAGACATCTCACAAAAAAGAAGCCTCAAATATGAAGCTATGTAAAAGCAGAGATTAAATATATCTCTATGTGTAGAAGCATATCCGTTCATGGCAAACTGCTATGCAACGTCACAAAAGGAAAAAGAAAACAACAGCGGTCCTTTTTGCGGACCTTCCAGCAGGGTGGTCGAGAGCGAACTCTCGTTAATGTGTACTGAAATTCACATGCCTTGGCATATTGTATTATCGCCAACTAATCAAGTTTTTTATGCCAATATTATAGAGACAAAGGATTGGCTGCAGGATTAGCAGACAAATAATGTGGCAGTCCAGCCTTTCGGCGCACCCACAGGATGTGAAGCAACCCTACATGCTTCAAGTAAAGGTCAAAATTAGCACTAGCCACAGGGCCAGTAAATGAGAAAAAGTGGCTAGTGAAAAATTGTCTATCAGCGGCCACCTTCCGTTGACTTTTTTACAAGTAGAAAATAAAATTTTCTTGCATTTCATCAAGGATTCTACTTTTTTTGGTTCCAATATATTTATATTAACATATTTCTTTCTGCTATTCACTTTTGGATGAATACTTATAGAAATTTTACTGTTTAGTATTTTTAAATAAAAAAGTGGCCACTTAAAAAACTAGTTCTACCGGCCAGTGGCCGCTAATGAAATTTCCCAGTTTTGACCTATAGCTTCAAGCCTAAATTAACGACCATTGTGCGACATATAGCCTCGTTTTTGTTTACATTAACAACAAATTTCAGCTAAATGTGATTGAGTAATCTTTAATAAATGTATGTGAAATGTAGAAAGCATAATGATAAATGAAAATATAATTTAAAATGCAATTCCAATAAATACATTTTTTTTAAATTTCATTTTTTACCCGTCAAGTTCTAATGTGAAATGAGAGTGGTTTATTTATAGCGCAGATAGAATACCTTAAAGAAAATGAACGGTTAAAAGAAAGTGCAGATGTAAAGAGTTAAATGTGATCGTGATTGCTTTTAAATAAAAACTGTTAGGAATGGAAAAAATAAATAAATATGCGAGAATGAGAATTTTGAATAAGTAGTAGAAAAAAAAATATGAAACTATAAATCTTTATATGTGTTGAGTAAAGTTCCTTGTGAAAGGAGAAAGAAAAAAAATATAAATAAATGAATGTAGAACTATGAATTGTTTTAGGAAAAAAGAATTGCTATAGTGAATTTACATGTTTAAAGTAGATTTTGAAAAATGGGGGGTGAAACTGATATGTTGCAGATAAAATCTGCCACAATGTTTACAGTCAATAATTAATAACAGTTAAAATCAAAGAAACTATAAAGGATCTATATCAAAGCAAGACTGTATGCTCAGGTGGTACTGCACAGGATTTATTAATCGGCAAAATTTACTTACGAGTGAACCAATCCTCAAGAAAAACTTTACTTTTGACTTTATTGCTGCTGGATCTGATAACCATCATACTTGCAAAATCTGGGCTAAGGTCGGTAGCCAAAGACTGCTTTGCAAGCTTCCTGATTTGTAGGCACATGTGTGCTTGGTAAGGCGAATGGCACGACTATAGACCAGATTTCGCAAGTATGACAGTTATCAGATCCAGCTGCAATAACATCAAAAGTAGAGTTTTTCTCGAGGGTTTTAGTTCACTCATAAGCAAATTTTGCAGATTAATGAATATCATCAGTGTTTAATTCATCACCCTCGCCATCATCTTCAAAAATGGCATCATCCTCAGTTTTTGAAAAATCGGACAATCATTTCTTGTGATGATTCAAGACAAGCTTTTTCATTGAGCGTGAAATGATGAGCAGTCCACTGAGTTATTTGACTGCTCTGCAAAATTGATGACTTTAAAAATTTTAAAGCCGCATTAGAAGCCGTGCACTTTTGTCCAACCATCTTTTCTTAAGCCAAAATAACAGCTGTCACGTGAGGGTAGTGAAAGGTTTTCCATTTTTAAAAATGGGAGGTTTGTTTTATTATGAATGAGGACGTCATAACAGGATGAATGGAACTCAATTAAACAGATATGGCAGCTCGCCAAGACAAAATTGGAGAGATCGATAATTTTAAAGAGCACATTTTTTTCTATTAAGTATGCCTAAAAAAGTGCTAAGTTTTCGTCCCTGAATCTTTCATCATCTTTTTTAACATCAGCTTATATACGGGTTTCTGATTTTGGACAATTTTTCATGGAAAAGTCTTGGCTTATACACGAATCAACTAATACACAGAAATATATGGTAAACACATGTCCAAAAGCGGACAAGGTCAAGATTGTGACTTTGTCTGCTTTTGGGCATGTCTTTACTTTGTTTGATGATGGGCTGTTAAAATTTCCACCCTTGAACTGTTTCCTGTGTGTCATTTTGTATTTTATGGTGATTTTAACAAAGTTTTATTTTTCTAATATAAAATGACATGTTAATGGTTATAAAATCAAAAACTTACTGCTGTTTTTATAGGTTGCTCACTAGGTGCAACCAAAACATATTTCCTGTATGAAACACTAACAAATATTGTTTTTCTTCCCTAAACAGTGTTAATTTTTACTGAAATAATTATCAGGTGTCATGTTTCTGAAACTGAATGATACAAGTATTGTAATCTATTGAGTGTTATATTCTGTCTTAAAAATCATTTTTTCTCGCTGTAATATTTTTTCTTTTTTAATGGAGACTTTAAAACTAGAGGTCGGCCAAAAATTTTGTTTTGTGTTCGGCTCAAAATCTGAGTTTTGGCGAAAATGCTGCCTAAAATTTGGCTGGACTGAAACTATCTGTATTCCAAAAATCTCGTTTCTTTCTTCAGAAATTTTCAACATTACTCATTGATTTGAGCTATATCGGCTCAAATGCGATACTCTTTATTTTTTACTATGAACTTCACTGTTTATAATTATCAGTCATGACTGACTCAAGACGTGAGTGCAAATTAGAAAGCAAGCAATGCATATATGACTAAACTTTGAAGATCCTTTTCATGTACTCATTAAAAGCTGCAGGCTTGTCAATAATAGAAAATTTTTTGTTTGAAGCTGCAGAAGTGTTTCGAATACTCTTTGAAAAAGTTGTAGTATAACAGATGATCATTTACAAAAAAATATTATAAAAGATAAATTGAAGTACGTATACCTAAAACATTTTTTAATTAGATGAAATTTGTATAATTAGAAAATAATTTTGTGTCGATGAATTAAATGCATTTTATTTTATATGAAAATAAAAGTTTTGGTCAGAGGCATAGCGTGCCAACTTGGGCCACACATGTAATTAATTAATAATTATGTATATTTGTGTATGTATTAATTACTTTTCAAAAAAATTTTGGAGAATTTCGTTTTGGGTCGAAAATAGGAAGATTGCCGAAATTCTATTCCCGGTTCGGTCTTAAAACTTGTTTTGATCGATCCTTATTTAAAACTATCAAATGCATTTGTAATTTAGAATATATTAAAGATATCTTCATCATTTTATGTTTTTTTATACAGTACAATAAAAAAAAAATTTTTTTTAAAGATTGGAAAAACTTTAAGAGGTAGTAGATCTTACTTCTACAAGCATTTTTCATGCAGGAAACTAGGGTCTTAACCCATTTATTCTCTGAAAAATACAGGGTATTTTGCTCCAATCTGGGCATAACTGTTGTTTATAATTTTAACAAAATAAAGATATTTTAAGGAAGTTTAAAAAATTTACCTTGCTGTGTGTGAAATGCAATGAAATCATGAAGAGTAATGGGTATAGTATTTTGATAAATGAAACTATGAACTCTCAGTCACATTTAGTATGGAGTATGTAGTTCAGCATCATTTGGATGTGAATTGTGGCTATTCCAACTACTTTGAGTGATATTGCATTTTACACAAAGAAAGGTATGTCTGTTCCTTATTTCGTTAAAATATCTGCATTGTTGAAGTTATAAAAAAATCTGATTTTGCATTGGGTTTAGACACCCTGTGTTTTTACTGAATAAACAGATTGTGACCCTAATTTTCTATCCTTTTTTTTTTTCTGTGCTTTGTCACCTCTTAAAGTGTGTCTAATCTTTTTTCAAATCACCCTCTATAGATTAAACATCTTTTGGATTTTTAAAGCACTTTCATAGACTTTTGTTCATTGAAATAAATATATTAAAAATAAATTAATTGAATGGTACTCAACCACATTAAGAAAGTTTTGATTATTAATGAAAATAATTGCTTTAATTCTTTTTTGATGGTTTTTATAATTTTATTTAATAACAATTAGTTTCAATATTTGTTCATGTAAAAGATTTTTCTTTTCTTTGACGCCAAAGCTGAAACACAAAAATTTTGTTAAATTGCCCTGTATGCCCGTAAGATGTTTTAAATAAGAATTTGTAATGGTTAAATCCAGAGTTGGGCAAATTTGTAATCTCAGTTATCTGCAACATAATTACAGGTTAATTGCATGTAATTGATTATAGTTACACACATTCAAACACAGAAATTTTGTCAAATAATGGGATGGGGCGGCTCCGGTTACAGTGCTGCAAGAATTTTTTACGACATGTAATTTTAACTGTAATTAATTACATGCAATTAATATGTAATTACATTACAGATAATTGGAATTACAAATTTGTCCAACTCTGGTTAAATCATTATAAATTGATGGAGAGAACATTGCTGTCATGACAGATTTTATATAATTAATGCAACTCATTTTACTAATATTATGTGAAAATAGTGGAATGTTATTATTAATTAATAAGTATTGGATTTAATTTTAAAGTGTAAACAGATCTAAAAATATAGTCTTTTTGTGTATGTTTTGAGATTTTCTTTTTTGAAAATATGTAATTTTACTTAAATATTTCATGTGACTTTTGTAGAGAAATTAAAATATGGACTTTTTAAATTGTTATTTGGTAATTTGTTAAATTTGATGTATTTAAAAATATCTTTTAAGTTTAGGACTCTCCAATACTTATTTTTTTTCCAAATATGTATCAGTTTGATATTTTACTTTATTTATGTTACAGACTGGTAAAGGATGGATATTTACACATGCAACATCTCCAACTCATTCTGAAGTTATTGTTATGTACATATTAAAAAAGTATGTATTTGAAACATTGTAAATTTAACTATTGGATATTAGTTTTGCATTTTATTTAATAATCAATATTATAAATTCTCAGACTGCAACACAGTACAATAAATGTAAATTTATTATACAGTAGACTCATGATTTAATGACCTTCACAGGACCTCGGCAAATAGGATGTTAAATCGAATGGTCGTTAAACCAAATGTTGTTAATATTGGTTGATTTTAAAGCACTTCAAAAGTACCTAGCATTCCAATGTAGTAAAATCTACTGATTTATACAATTTTTAAAAAAATATTTGTAGTATTTAGTCTAAATTTTTAGATTTAAAAAATGGTGTAAAATTATGGAATTATTTTATAAGAATTTAAACATTTTACAAATTAAAAAAATGACTTAGACTAGTTAACATTTTTTGAATAATCATGTTATACTTTTTTTCTTTAAATGGCTGCTGGAATCTTCCAGAATACTGCTTTTAAGGTCATTGATCATCTAAAGGTAGTCGCTAGAATTTCATTACCTTCCAAAAATGCCCAGTGTCGATTTCAGTAGTTAAAAAAATAGTTCTTGTTGTTCAAATTCTTTGAGATTTTTAGATGTTATATATAGGGCGGTTATGTACTTCATGATAAAAATTCGTGAAAAAATATTGATATCTAGTTGAAAAAAAAATGTGTTTTCTTCTCGTAGTTTTTTCTTGTTTTCACATCAGTTCCGTTAGCATAACAAAATAAATAGTTCTTATCCGAATTCCTCAAATTTTAATCATGGAAGACGGTAGTATTCCGAGTGACGCAGCCTTAAGCCTAAAATCGTATCGTATCGTATCATAGAATTCGTAGATGGCGGAACTCATATATACAGCTAACTCGACATCAAAGAAAATGCGAAAAGCCGCCTGTTAATAACTCATCAAATATAGGTCCTATTGTTCTGATTTTTTTAAAACAGTCTTATATCTGCAGTCTAATCCTATTCTGATTTTTTTACAATTCTACGTGCAGTATATTTTCAGATCTGTAAACCCATTTTGAAAGCAATTTCGATGGTGTAAGTTTGTCTTTTTTTTTTCTCCGAAACGGTCTAGATTTTTTTTTAAACATTAATATATAAAATGAATTTATTTTTGACGAAGTGGATAAGACTAACCTAGTATCTAGGAAAACTCTTAATTTTTATGTAATCCGCATGAAAAATTGGACTTCTTAGGATCGCGGATTACATGTTATTCTATGGGCTAGCAGACAGAACGTTGCACATCGGTTTTGCGCGGTTTAGGTCACAGTTAAAAATCTGAATATTGGCAATAAATCTTTTTTTAAACTACGAAAACAGTTTATTATGTGCTTTAAAATACTTAGACTGATTTTTTAAAATGGAGCAGTATTTTGTAATTATAGGTATTTTATTTCATTGTTATTCATACTAAGTAAACATTTTTTAAGGAGAAAATATTCCACATTTTAAGAAAAATTCTCGTATCGAAATTCGATATTTATCGAAAATTCTCGTATCGAAATGAAAATTCATCGCGTTTGCCATAAGACTTCGCCATGTATCACTACGCGATACGCGAAGTTGACTGAAGAAATAAGAAATATCAAAGATCTTGAAATGGTATTCCAAGGGTGACAACTCCAAGTGAGTACAATTTCTAATTATCCAGACAGCATTCTTTGCAACCGATCCTTTCTAATTAGTATAATGTTCTGAATTGTTTTTATTTTCAACAATACTTATAACTGTTTTCCTTAGAAAATAACGTTCATGTGTGGCATAGGTATTTCTTGTGATATGTGAGTGTAATACAGATAGATTACTAATTTAATTTTGAGTTTTCTTTTAAAGAAATTAAACAAAATCTTTCATTTTTAAAGAACGCACAATTTAAATAAAAGGTATGACGAAATCAAAATTAAGATTTCCAATCCCGTTTATAAAATGATTCATTTGCGAATCGTTTCTAATAATATTATAAACGAAAATTGACTTAAAATGACATCTTTCGTTTATTTATTTTATTATTATTTTTTTTTTTATAACTCTTTTCAGCTTCAAAAATTAAAGCATCTTAGTATTTTATTTTTATAAAATTTAACCTAAAGGGGAAGAAAATTCTTATTGCCGTTTATCTCTGTAACAAAAGAAAAACAGAAGAAAAAAAAAAAAAAAAAAACCACCTGAAGCATTTCTTTTAGGCTAATTGATTACAGCCATGGGTGCAAGACCTTCAGTCTCAGGACTGATTTCAGTCTTGGACATATTTTTGACTGATAGTAAATTCTACTTTACATACTTAAATTATCACGATTAGCTCAAAATGAACCATTTTATCCTGACTGGTTGTTTTGAGCTCCTAAAAGTAAAAATTTTCATCATGATACTTTTCCTTATTTAGTAATTAAAGTTTATAGATAAATAAGATAAAACAGCTTTTTTGCAAAAGTAAGATACTTGTTTTTATTTAATTTTAAAGTTAATATGCTTAAAAGAAAGCTTTAAATAATTTACTTTTAAAATATATAAAAGTAGCCAGCTCCCTTATATGGTATTTGTGGTAATGAAGTATTATTGTAAATAAGAGCAATTCAGAACATGTTACTATTTAGAAAAGATTGGTTTCACAAAATTTCATTAGCAGCTGCATTGTAGCTGTCATGATAATTAGACTTTGTATAAACTAATAAAGTGATTACTCAGTAACCATTTCAATTAATATATTAATCTGACTCGCATCTTAAATTAAATATTAAGTTTTTATTCTGCTTTCATTAAACCATTCATTATTCTGTAACATTCCGCATATTCCGACTACAAAAACTCTTTTTATCAATTCCACCTGTACACTGGAGGGTTGCCGTGCCACTTACAGAGTAGCGCGTTTATCGCCTCGTTGTGCAATAGCATTTGAAAGATCACACTAACATAAAAATGTAGCAATAAAAGAAAAACAAAATTAATCAGTTGATTGTAAAAAACGCGCTCCATTCTCGGTCGGGGGGGGAACATCACAAGAAAAAATAACCGCGAAATTTGACAGTATGTCATGGGGGGGGGGGGGATCCAAAACTTCATGAAAATAGTTGTAACTTTTATAATAAATATGTTACATATAACATATGGTAGTAATAATCAGTATATCTGATGAAAATACAAGTAATTTTTTAAAATAAACTATTCAATGATTTTTTTTATTCCTATTACTGTATTTGATTAATAGTAATTCAAGAGCCATAATTTTATATTGTAAAATCCTTAAAAGCACTCTGCAAACAGTCCTTGTTCAATCACAAAAGCCTGCCACTAAAAAATTTTAATGCAGAAGATGTAATGTATTTCTCAGATATAAACAATGAATTTTTCAGTTAAGAAGCACATGTATTTTACAAATATTGCTATTTCTTGGAACACTAAATATGATACATTATCGCCTTTAACACATTATTTTGGAGTAATGAAAACATTGTTATTATATTAAAATTTTTTGTAAATGAGTGTTATAATCAGAGCAGCTCATGACAGGTTTTTCTTGCAGCACTAAAATGCATGCTTTCCAAAAGTTTTTTTAATTTTGGCTTTATTTAATGGAAGAAAATTCTGCTAAAAATAAGGCAAAGATTTCATTATTAAAAATAGTGAAAAAGAATAAATTGGCCAGCCATGCATTTAGTGTTCCCAAAACTGTCAGTCATGAGTTATGTTTAATGATGATTTTGCCCAGGCATATTTGGATGTTATATTTCAAGGTAATATCTTTAAGGTAACTTAATAATGTGTGATCTATACCTATTATATAAAATATCATAATTTGCACATTTTCTGGTTCCAAGGAATGTAATTTAAAGCATGTATACGAAGTAAATTTAATGATGTGTGAAATATGATCTATATAATGCAAAATTCTATAATACGCACAACTTCTCATACCAAGGTGTGCATTATAAAGATCTTCTACTGTATTCATAAGTAGTTCACACATCAAAAACCTTAAAGATTTAGTATCTGTAACAAGAGGACATTATTACAACTTTATATTTTTTTCATTCTGTAGCACAAATTACTCAGCTTAGAATTTGCCAATCAAAACATTGCCATCTTGATTTTTTTTCCACTGTCTTTATTTACCTCAGAAGTGATTAAGATTTTTTTATATTGTAAATCCTAAAGGTTATAATAGCAAAAAAGCACCTTTAAGCCCTTGGGAATGAGCGACCGGTATACTTGGCCACTTAAGGTGTTCAGAATCCTTCATTATTCTCACCACTTATTTTTAATTGTAAAGTTTGCCTTCTTTAATGGGAGCATTTCTGTGATTCAATTACAGAAAATTTTCTGTTTTTAAAAACATGTAGTAAAAGGTTAAAAATTAACCAAAGGGCTCTTGTCGCGAAGGGGTTAAACATCTTGAATTACAGTGAACTTTAACAACCCTTGGCTTTAATTGCCAGTACTCTTCCAATTGAGCTATCTGTACGACAGCCCAGCCAACACAATATTCTCTCAGAACAACTATTATCATGACATCAATTGATTGTGTGAAAAATAATTAAAAGTGTACATGATTATATATTTTATTATTAAGCAGCAGACTTTGCAGATCCGATTTTCTAAAAAGCTTTAAAGATTGAAATCTCTAGGCTGGAGTGGGAAAGTGGTAATTTTGAGGAATAGGAGGATAATTTATATAGAAGAATTTTCTGTATAAAAATAAAGATTTAAATTTTTTTAATGTTGGGGAGTAGGGGGAGGGAGAAGAGGTGAAATGTACAGTCGTGGAAAAAAAAAGTAAACACACTCTACTAACTCCTTAACAAATTATTATCGTAGACAAAAGTTATTGGTACCGAATGATTGGAAATAAAGTCTATTTTTAAATGATGTATATAAAATTTCTTAGGGGCCATCTACATATTAAAACGAATCCAAACTTCACTTTTTTCAATGGCAATACCCAATTTTAACGAGATATTTCAAATCTTCGGTTCAAACTATCCCTAGGCACCAAATTTCAAGTAATTTAAATAATAAGTTTTTGAATTATAAACATTCAAAATTTAGTGCTTCTAATGTTAAATTATATTTTCATATTTTTATTCATATCTCCTGAAATTATGCTCCTAATGTGCTAATTTTTTGTGTAGGAGTAATACTAACATACCCAAACATAAATACGTTGAATTTGCAATTTTTATAATTTTATGATATGAATTACGAAATTAATATTCGAAAAAATTATGAATTGTAACCTAAAATGTTTTTGATGGATTTAGATTTATTAAGTCCTGCTTTATGGAAATCCAAAATTTCACATTTTTCTTCCAAATAGTTTTCAAATTATGCTTAAAAAACGGCAAAATCATGGTTTAAGGGGCCGTCTATGATAGAAGTGATTAGATATTTTGAAATGTCTTACGCTGTCCTGTAATCTAGCAGACTTCATTGAATGCTTGAGTGACCCTTAAGGTGCCTTGATCAAGAAGGGGGCTCTCTCGGTTAACAATCGAGTACCGAACTTCAATTTGGATACAGCCCTTAAAATAAGCATGTTTTAAAATAATTAATTTCTCGGAAACTTATAGTACGAATTGCATAAAAATTTGTTTTTAGGCTAATTAAATGGTGTATAATTCATTTATGCTGTAAAAATTGTGTACTGCTATTGAAAAAAAACAAAGTTATGGTTCGTTTTAATATGTAGATAACTCCTTAAGCAAATTTTATATACATTTAAAAGTAGACTTTATTTCCAATCGTTCGGTACCAGTAACTTTCTTCTACGGTAATTTGTTGAGGAGTTAGTAGGGGTGTTTACTTTTTTTCCCGATGACTGTACATTAGGGAAGTTAGTGCTTATTTATTTATTTATGTTAGTGAGCAACAAATTTTGCAGATTTTTTTTTTCAAACTAATTTTTGAAAGATTTTATTATTTAGGTAAGCTGAAGAGGTGGGTGCAAAAGCAGAAGTGGAATCTTCGGAGCTCAGGGGATTATTTTATATGATTTATTATTATTGTTAATAAAGAATTTTAAATAGGGATGGTGAAAGATTATTTTATATAAAATTAAAGAATGTTTAATTTTTTTGCACTAGGAATGAGAAAAGGGAGAAGCAGAAATTTGTAGTTTTGGATTTAATATAAATGTATGGAATTACTTTTATAAGTGAGCGATGATTGTTATATATATATATATATAAAGGTTTAAACAGTAATATTTCTTGCTATTTTTCTTAACAAAGTAATTTTTTTATATAGTAAAATTTAACATAGCTTTTTATATCTCTGAAGCAAACCAACAGAAATACCCTCTAAACATGCATGTTGTACATTACTTCCATATCTTACCAAAGAGTTCTTATAAAAATCTCATTGCACGGTGCTCTTTAAAATTGAAGTATGGTCATCCTTTTTTTGCAGGGAGGGAGGGGGGAGAGATTGAAGGTGAATTGAAATCCTGACTATGAATTCTTTGTATTTAATTTTTTTTTGTGTGTGTATATTGTTTTATTTATTTTTTTCAATAACCTCAAAAAAGTAATGATATCAATACAAAAACCCTTAACGGGTTAAAAGTTTGTGACGCAGCACTTTATCTTATGCTCTAAGAATTTTAAATATGGAACTTAAAAATAATGATATCAAATTTTGAGTGACGCTATGCTATTAATTATAATCTCTCTATATATTATTTATTTCATCTTTTTATTTTTTTATAATCGCATGTGCAAAAATTATGTTCAATTTAAAAAAATGTATAAAAGTTTATTCATTGATGCTTTAACATTTACACCTCTCATAAATTCCAAGTATGAGTTTTAAAAGATATGATATCAAAATTTTAGTGACGCTTTGATGTGGCTTTAAACGATTTGTTTTAAAATTAAATTTAAATTATTTTTGTTTTGGCTAAGATATATTCACACATCTAAATAATAGTTTTAATTTTCCAATATACTTTAAGTATGTCACTTTCACTGAATTTATATAATGCATTTAAATGTATTTATTTGAATAAATTGATTTATCCTTTGTCCAATGCTATTAAAAATTTAAAATAAGATTCGCGTAAATAATTTTTTTGCGTCATTGTATCCAGACTAAGGGAAATGTATTCAAATGGATACTATGAGGCAAAAAAAATATTTACGTAAATCTTATTTTAAATTTTTAATAGCATTGGACAAAGGATAAATCAATTTATTCAAATAAATACATTTAAATGCATTATATAAATTCAGTGAAAGTGACATACTTAAAGTATATTGGAAAATTAAAACTATTATTTAGATGTGTGAATATATCTTAGCCAAAACAAAAATAATTTAAATTTAATTTTAAAACAAATCGTTTAAAGCCACATCAAAGCGTCACTAAAATTTTGATATCATATCTTTTAAAACTCATACTTGGAATTTATGAGAGGTGTAAATGTTAAAGCATCAATGAATAAACTTTTATACATTTTTTTAAATTGAACATAATTTTTGCACATGCGATTATAAAAAAATAAAAAGATGAAATAAATAATATATAGAGAGATTATAATTAATAGCATAGCGTCACTCAAAATTTGATATCATTATTTTTAAGTTCCATATTTAAAATTCTTAGAGCATAAGATAAAGTGCTGCGTCACAAACTTTTAACCCGTTAAGGGTTTTTGTATTGATAAATTATAAATATAACTATATGCAAGCCTTCTACTAATTTCTTGAAAAAAAATATGCATATTAATAGTGAAAACATTTGCCGAAGTGGAGAGAAACTGTGCCAAAATCCCTCAGTTGTTATCGTTTTTGTCGAAGTTTTTACACATTTTATTTTATAAAAAATATTTCAACCTGGTCGAACATTTAGAAACGTAGGTAATGTAAATCTGGTCTATTGAGATGCTCTAAAAAGATTGTTATGGATGTTTAGTTACTTTTAGCATAGAAAAAAATGTCTCCATGTGGCATAAAGTGACTTGCGTTCACCGATGTATTTGAAAGGGTTACAATTCATATTTTTTAAAACCGATTGCACCATCAATTAGGAGAAGGTTTCAGCTTTAAGTGCATTTTTTTGGAATGTCGATAATTATAAAATTACCCCTGCAGGGGCATCGACATGAGTGAGAAAAAGACCCATTTTGGAAATTTTTGTCAAGGGGTTAACTGCGATATTTAAAAAAAAAAAAAAATTGTTTGCAGCATTTGAGGCATAGAAGGATGATCTTTCAGAATAGGTTTTCCAATTTGAACTGTACCCAGCGGTTTGGTTGATTTTGGTTAAGACAAAACTATTTTAAAAAACCACTAATAAAATTGAAGAGTGGTTCTTGACCTGCTTCAGATGTGTAAATGTGTTTGCGGACATGTGTGAGAGATTTTTGGAGTTTCCGATGAAAAAAGTGAATTTTTTATAAGAGTTAATTGTTTTTTTTAATTAATATATCGATTAATGAACAAAATATCAAAATTCTGAGTCTCAGGTGCATTAGGACTAACTTTACACAATTTTTCAGCCTTGTATGTGCGGTATATTTTCCTAGCCATCACACACACACATGCAGAGTGAAACTTTCTTTTATTAGTATAGATGACAACCAATAATCATGGTGCCATTTGAGAAGGCTAGGGATGGTGGCAGTTGCCCCCCTCAAAGAATTTTATAAGATCAGTCATTGTAGGTCAGATTTGAAAAAATGCTCAAAAGTGAAAATAACTTGTTAAATTTGACTAAAGCAGGAACATAAGCATTAAGACAGCACTTTAAGCCTAGAAATAAATATCAATTAACAATTTTATTTTCCATTTTAACATTCTCAAAGTGAGATATATTGAGTACTTTAGCTAATTTTTAAAATATATGTAAGAATGAGATTGTATCAATTTTTTCCCAGATGTACACTACATGATCAAAATAAATATTTACTTATTCAGCCCAAATAAACTTTGCACTCCATCCCCCACCCCTAAGAAAATTTTGAAATGCCGCCCCAGTTCGGAAATTTTATTTCCGGGGCCCAAGTTGGCTCTCTATGCCTTTTTATTTTCATATAAAATAAAATGTAATTAATTCATCAACAACTCTGAAGGATTTTCTCGTTATACAAATTTAATCAGATTAAGAAATGTTTTAGATATACATACCTCAATTTATCTTTTATAATGACTTTTGTAAATGATCTTCAGCTGTTTTACTTCTTAGAGAGCATTCTGTGGTTTCAACCTAAAAATTTTCTATTGCTGTTAAAGTTTGCAGCTTTTAATGAGCTCATTGAAGCTTCTTCAAAGTTTAGTCAATATGCATTGCTCGCTTTATAATTTACACTCAAGTCTTGAGTCAATAGTAACTGATAATTATAGCACAATAGACCCCTGGTCACGGTGCTTTGACTCAGGCCACCCCTCCAGTAATACAGTAACTGATAATTATAAAGAGTAAAGTTCATAGCAATAAATAAATAGAGTCTAGGGTTTAATCTAGAGCTAGCCAAAAAGCTAACTGGAAGTGCTTTTTGCCCCCAAAGCATTTAGTAAATTAGCCAAATAGCGACAGCCAAAGAAATATGCTATATCATTCCCATTTTGTTATTCTGCATTTTGTAAATCTGCTGCTGTTGCACAAAAATGAAAAAAAAAATCCTCATATTGCACACGCGCTGCGGCAACACTTCAAAAGTTGTCTCGTGCTCTCTATACAAGCATCTTCAAACAGTGTGAGGTCATTTGCATTAGACACGACTCCAGCATATGACAAAAAACGAAAATCGCAGATTGTATAAACATGGGATATGATGTGCACTGGCCTTGAATCATCAATGTGCCAGATGCATCTCGTATAAACTTTTCAGACTTGAATTTATGCGGGTTCTGGCTACAACGTGTAAAGAAATGAAACTAGCTTATTGTATTATTATTTTTTTCATAAAAATGGCATTACTGGCATGTTTCCCAATGTGACTTCTTTGTATGAATTTGTAGCATCACTTTTGTTGTCTACAGCAGATTGTGAAGTCTCATGAATATAGCAAAAACTGACTTGAGAAACAAACTGACAATCAAGAATTTAAGTAACTTAATGATGATTAATTTGGAAGGGGAGTTTAAAAAAGAATTTCCATTAAAAAAAGCATTTGCTGTGTGGTATACAGCCAAATCTCTAAAGGTCAATCTTACAGAGTGATGTATTTGTATATTGCATAACTAAAAATAATATTATTCATGTATATAGAAATTTTTTATAAATAATTTTTTTTTTCCTTGGTTAGTCCTAAAGCTATTTTTATTTGGCTGGAAGTTATTGGCTGCAAGTAGCCAAAAAGCTAAAAATCCCTTTTTCTTAGATTAAACCCTAGAGTCTCATTTGAGCCAATACAGCTCAAATCAATGAGTAATGTTGAAAATTTCTGAAGGAAGAAACAAGTTTTTTGGAATACCGGTGCATAGTTGCCAACTTGTACGGATTTTTTTCTAAGTGTACGGTTGTACAGATGAACAGTATGATTGTACGGTTTTGCGCACGGAAAAATTGATCACGGAAAACGCGAATTTCGTCCAAGATCGCGTAAAAAACGCTAATTTCTTCAAAGGATCCCGAAAAAAAAGCTAATTTTGTCAAAGGATCGCATGAAAAAACACGAATTTCTTCAAAGGATCGCACAAAGAGCCTTAATTTTATCAAATATCTTTGAAAAAATGCTAATTTTGTCAAAGAAACGCAAATTTCATTAAAAATCGCAGAGAAAAACACTAATTTCGCCGAAAAATCGTGGGGAAAAAAACGCATTTCGTCAAAGATTGCGGGAAAAAACACTAATTACGTCAAGGAATTGTGAAAAGAACGCGAATTTCATCAAAAATCCTGGGGATAGAATGCGAATTTGTTCAAAGGATCATGAAATGAACGCGAATTTCGTCAAAGGATTGCAAAAAAAAACGCTAATTTTGTCAATGAATCGCAAAAAACTCGCGAATATCGTCAAAGATCGCGAGAAAAAACACAAATTTTTATCGAAGATATTTGAAAGAAAGCTAATTTTGTCAATGGATTGCGAAAGAAACGTGCTTTTCGTTAAAAATCGCTGGAGAAACACTAATTTCGGCAAAGGATCGTGAAAAGAACGCGAATTTCGTCAAAGATCGCGGGGAAAGAATACTAATTTCATCAAGGGATCATGAAAAGAACGCGAATTTCCTCAAGGTATCATGAAAAGAACGCGAATTTCGTCAAAGTTCGCTGGAAAAAACGTGAATTTCGCCAAAGGATAGTGGGAAGTAATGCGAATTTCGTCAAGGATCGTGTAAAAAACATGAATTTTCTCAAAGAACACATAAAAAACGTGAATTTTTTCAAAAGATCGCGGAAAAAAATGCATATTTCGTCAAAAATAGCAGAAAAAATGCTAATTTTCTTAAAGGATCGCGAAAAAACTGCGAATTTCGTCAAAAGATCGCGGAAAACGCAAATTTCGTCAAAAGATTGCGGAAAAACGCAAATTTCGTCAAAAGATCGCAGAAAAAACGCAAATTTCGTCAAAAGATCGCGAAAAAAACACAAATTTGGTTAAAAGGTCGCGGGAAAAAACAGTAATTTCGTCAAAGGATCGCGAAAAAAAAACGCGAATTTTTCACAGGATCATGGCAGAAACGTGAATTTCTTCAATGGGCCTCGAAAAAACTCATAATTAGCAACTGCAGGGAATTCCCTTCTGTTTCCTCCCCAATCCCTTTGCTTTAACCTTTCAGAAAATTATCTGTGAATGTCAGATTTTTTTTTTACTTAGAATTTCCCATGCAAAAAAAATTTCTTATGAAATCTTACGTTTTTATTTTGGGGGAAAAAAGACTATACATGAATATAGCATAGAAAATGTTATGAAATATTACTTTTTTCATTGCATGTGCATATGTTATGTATGTTTAAACAGGTAAGGATACGTCATAAAAATTGTAAGGATTTCAAAATTGACATGTTGGCAGGTATGCCAGTGGTTTCGGCAGCATTTTCATCAAAGATTAATATTCAGCAAAACTCAGATTTTGGACAAAAATGAATATTCGATCAATCTTTATTTATCATAAATAAAATTAAAAGAAACTGCTATAACTGTGCTAAAATGGTATAATACCTTCATTTGAAAATGTTTGGAATTAAAACATCTCTTATAATACAAGTATTTCAATTTCATGGGGGGGGGGGGGGGATAAAATTAAAAAAAATCTCTGAAATATGAAATAATTTTAGTATGAGGCTCAGTGTATCATCAAACTGACTCTAAATAAACATTTATTACGTATTATTTACTATTTTGTTTGTATACTACAGCTATATCTTATAGCTATACTTTATAGCTAAGGGTTTTATTACTTTAGATACACTTATAATATTTCCTACAATTTATATTATATATAAAATCAAACATAGCAATCCCTTTTTAGGGTTTAATTCATCTGACGAAACCCTATTCCTATTTGTCTCACTCCTCTGTCTCTTCGTATGTCTGTCACAGAGCTCATCCTCAGAAACTGTATAAGTTGAAGGGTTTTTTTTTTTTTTTTGTCTTTTTAAAGGCTTATTTTACTTTCTTCTACCTTTACAAGAAGTATTGGATTCGTAAAAATTTTCGAATTCTGGTTTTCGATGGATTTACACGTTTTAGGGGTCAGAGATCCTGAAAAACATGTTTTTACAAAATGTCTGTCTCTGAGTCTGTCTGTCCGTCTGTGTGTGTGTGACACAAATTTTGTAAGCAAGAACTAATGAAAGAAATTTAATAAAACTTTAGATTCAGTTAGTCCCTGATATAAATTGGTCTGATTACTTTTTGGTGTAAATCGTCCAGCAGGTGGTGCTGCTATGCTGCATTATTCGTGATTTCCACAATAGCTATATCTCAAGAACTAAAGCATAGATTTCTGGATTCAGTTCGTCCTTGATATAATTTGGTGCTGATAACTTTTTGGTGTAAATCACCCAATAGGTGGTGCTGCTGTGCTGCATTATTCATGATTATCGCAATAGCTCTATCTCAAGAACTAATGCACGAATTTACATCAAACTTCAGATTCAGTTAGTCCCTGATATAAATTAGTGTTGTTTAATTTTTGGTGTAAATCGCCCAACAGGTTGCGCTACTATGCTGCATTTTTCATGATTTCCGCAATAGCTCTATCTCAAAAACTAACGCACGTATTTTCATCAAACTTCAAATTCAATTACAAGTTGAGATAAGTTGTTGCTCATTAGATTTTGATGTAAATCAGCTAACCGGTGGCACTGCTATAATGCATTTTTCAGGAAGTATTAATATGTATGAGATAGAAGAAAGTTTTGGATTGCCACATCCGACTAGTTTTTTTCAGACAAAGAAAATCTGGAATTTCAATTTTTTTAAAAATCTGCAGAACTATTCACTTATATATTTTTTAAATGTATTATTTTTTTATTAACAATTAATGTTTAACATTTCAGATGATGTAATCAAATATATATTTAATATAAAAAAATTCCTGATTTTTAATGATTAATTGGATGCAGATATTGTTATCTAGAATGCAGTTTTCAAACAAATTATATTTAAAAATATATTTTTTTTTCTTCTAAATATGTGTTTTTATTTGATGACTAGCTGACCTGCCCGGCGTTGCCCTGGGTTTTTAAATAATAACCTTAAACAAAACTTAAGTTTGTATGATTTTATATCTTTGGAAATTCTTTTAAATGAACCTAATTTCGGAGGTCCCATTGCATTCCGCAGCGTCTAATGTATTCCCATCAAACTTCTTTCCGAATGAACCTGTATTCTAGATCTTCACTACCTATGGCAGCATTTACCAGAAGTGCCAGCACGTGCCGGAGACAATCGAAAACTAAGTTGAGTGACCCAAACCTCGTAGGAATCAAACCCACAGAATTTTAACAAAATGCGCCATTAATGTTAGAAAATGTTGGTAACTAAAGTCTAAGATAAAATTTCATAATAAAGAAAATAGCTGAATTGTAATCTAAGTTGAAGGAAGCAAATCCCACTGAAATTGGGCCCTTAAACCCGAGGAAATAACGTGCCACCAAGCGGTGGAAGATGCCTCCTCACCTTCTAAATTTCATGAATTACTGTTAGCATTAGCACGATATTTAATAAACGGATGAAATCCCTTATCTAATGTTAACTTTAAAGTAACGCGATGTTTAATGTACAGCTGTAGTGAATAGACGTAAGTTGATGCTGAAAAAGGAGATTAATGTTCGAAAAATGTGATAGCTGAGATGTAAAGAAAGACCGGCCCCTGGGGGCCAGGGTCTTAGGATTGGAATGTAGTTGGGTATAAGAACATTTTTTAGGGATTTTAAAGTAGCTGGAAGACGCTAAAACTGTGTTAAAGAAAATTGCAATAGAATAGGATACTTTTTAAAGAAGCTGCAACAAAGACCCCCAAGCAGACGATTAATATTCAAAATTGGTTGTAGCTGAAGTCTGCAAGATTTTTGTCGCTCATGTAGTAGCTGGAGTACCTAAGACAGGTCATGAAATTTCAGTTTAAAGTCTGAAATATTTTTTTGTCGTTCATGTAATAGCTGAAGAACATAAGAAATTGTTAGAAAAAAAAGCTAGTGAATCGGACTATTTTTAAGGGAGTTATAATAGAGGGCCCAAAAGGGGCCAACTAATAGTTGAGAACAGGGCACTAACATAAAAACATGTTACAACGTTTTAGTACTTAGCGTTTTAGATCTTCGATTAGTCAAGATTAAGCGTAGGGTATGAATTAATCATTAGAATATAATTTGAAAGAAGTGTGCAAAAAATTGAGGAAATGCTTAAAAAAGAGCCCTAGCGCCCCAATAAAAATATGTGAGCGTTGGTCTAAGGAGAAGAATTCAAAACTCAACTTTAAAATTCAAAAACTTGCCAACCCTGATCTTTCGTAATAGAGCTATACACGACAGATTTCCTAAGAATTCATGCTTGAAAGTTATTTTTAAACTCTTAAAATTCAGTAAATTGAGATACTGTTTTAAAACAAATTGCTTAAAGTACATTTTTTCCTACTGTTTGATGGTGTAAAATTAAAAATATGCAATGTTTAGAATTTTAAAACATTTGCAGTAAAAGTTAAATTTATTGGCCAGATGTTGCCATCGTCAATACGATATCAGTGTTACACATTTACATGTTTTTTCTTTATAATCGAGATATTTATTCTAAAGCCATTATAATGCATGCAATGTTGCATACAGTCCTTAACCCTTAAATGCATAGTGTATCTCAGGAGTAACATGAGGAGTAACATGATCTTTTTTTGCCATTTGGCACTTTCTGCTTGTCTTTTGGTAAACTGTTATGTGTTACTTACGTGTGATAACATGCATTTAAGGTCGTGAAGTCTGTTTTTGATCTAATTTGTTATCACAGGAAAGTTATAACATCTTTTGTTGATACTGCTTGTAATGTTCTCGACTGGCATTTTTTTCTCTTTTTATAAGGTAATAATTATTAATTGTGCAAACTATTAAAAACATTATAAAAATTATTATATCATTGAATAGTTGTTATTGTGTAGTATAAACACTTCTTTTAAAGTAAGTATATAATTTAAAATTCTCATTTTTTGAGGAATTTTTGTTATGTAACTCTGGAGTGACATTATGTCCAACAGAAACATAAATAAATTTTTTCACTATTTTTCTAGCAGATAATCAACAAAAGTTTACTTAAATGAAAAGTGCTTGAATTTCGTTCTCAAGTTATAAACCATGATATTGCTCTAAAATCTACACTTAAAATTATTTCATAGGTGCTCTGAATTATTCAGTCTACATCAAAATTCTACCCTATTTCTAAACATTAACAATCTTTATTTAATCTATAACAATTATTTTAATAAGGAAATTATTTTAAAAAAAACTGAAAATATAAATGTACATAATTTTTATTGCATAAATTTTATATCTTTCTTTTTTCTGTTTAGATTGTGTTTGTTGCTTTTTTATTATTATTATTCGATAACTCTATTTTTAAAAATTAATGTTTTTTTCTGTTTGATGTAAGTTACATGTCTTTTTTATTCTTTAAAAAATATTATAGAGTTACTGAGCCTGGTGCCACATTTGAAGCTAAACTTCACCTTGTATATTTAATCAACGATGTTCTTCATCACTGGTCAGTGATTTTTTTATTTATATATATATATGTATAAAATACATGTTTGTGTTATATTTAAAATTCTACTTTTTTGTTTTCATTTTCTTATTTTTATTGAAAAATAGACTTAAATTATTTGATCATTGAAAAAAACTTGTCAGTAAATGTAAAGTTTATTAATAACTAGTTAATGGAACAGCATTCATGAATTAATTCTCTTAGGAAAAATTTAAATCGTAATGTTATATTAGTATTGTTTATCGGTATCTGCTGGAGGTATTTCAAGAAATTAGGGTGCATGTTTGATATTTAAACTATGTTTCAATCATTCTGTCATAACTAATAAACATTTTTTCTTATATCTCAATCATTCAATCAAATTATTTTTATTGCTCACATTTATCTCATGCCAATTCAACAATTACGTTTCACTTGCAGCTGACTTAATTTAGTAAAAAAAAAATTAAGCAGACAGACAAAAAAGTTTTATTTATCTCATCAAAGGATGCGGAAATGTATTTAATTCATATTTTAGAGAAAAAATGCCGAAATAGCTACATTTAAAACAACTTAATTCTTGTTTGATAGAGAGTAGGAAATATTTTTAGGAATAGATTTAGGAAAATATTTTTTTTTTTTTTTTTTTTTTGCTGAATATTTTCTGGAATTTGAAATGGCTGCATTATAGTACGTTCTTTAACTCCAAATATATTTAAATAAATGTACTACATAAATGCACTTATAGTTATCTTTTTAATTTTCTATAATAAATAATCACATTATCTTCTCAGAACGACATCAATTTGGATTTCAACTTATTGTGTGTTAATCTAAATTTTTATTGCTGTATAAAAATATTATCCATACACAGTTTGTTTTCATGGCAATGGGAAAGAAATTGGATTAGGGATTCTGTAATGATAAACTATGACAGGAGTTTGAAGAAAGTGGTAAAGCGTGGTTCGTTTTTTTTTTTTTTTTTTTTTTTTTTTAACCTATGTTCAAGTTTTATTTGCAAATAGGTCAAAAATTGTAGATTTCTATGCAATACAAACAAAACAGCAATAACTTATATGCACTAACAAGATAGTACCCGTCAAGATTTGACGGTAAATAACTTGAAAACTTGAATGTTTTATTAGAAAAATTCTAGAATTTTTAATTAGTTGTTTTTAGTTAATCATTGAAATTGTGACAAAGCATAATTGATTCCCATTTCTTTAAGACGATAGATGGTGCTGTCAGCCAAACCTATTCAATCAAGTCAAATAATTTTAAGTTTATAATTTACAATCAATTTTGTTTGTTTTTTATCAGAAATTTAACTAAAAATATTGGGTAGAGCATTTATTTTTTCATACTACGGTCTCATTTTTTTAAAAAATAAAAAACAATATTTATTATTAAAAAAAAAAATTTTTAACTACATGACCATTAAAAGCTGTCATGAATTTTATTTTGATCAGTCTCGTTCTCTAAAACCCTAAATTTGAAACTTGATACTATTTTAGCTTAAATATTTAATTTCTCATTCTTATTTCTTTTAATATTGTTCAATGTTAAATTTCATTAATTATAAAGCATTCAAATAATGTTAATAATAAAATAAAAATCATATAACTTATCCTCCTAATAAAATATGTCATTATTGAAATAAATTATTGCCAAAAATATAACAGAAATCCTTTTGCCGGGCGTTGGATTCGAACCTGCATCCTCTATAAAAATTCAGAGCTTTAAACTGCATATGCCCAAAAAATCGATACTTACATAAATAGCTTTGTGTTTTAATAAATATGATGTCCAAAAATTTAAGGGATAGTGACTGGACACTTTCGATTTTACATGGTTTATCGAATATCTTCTGAAATTCTTGAAGAATTGTAAGGAACTTCATTGAACTTCTAGGATTTAAAGAACATGTGTGACTTAATATTTTTCAATGCAGATTTAGTCAAGAGGACAATTAGGGGCTAATAATAAAATATTTCTGATTATCCATGTAACAGAAAATGCTCAAAATGGTTCGTCACTGAATCAACTGACTACGTGGGTCCTGTTCAGCATTTGTGTGCATTTGTATAAGCATTTTTTGAAACATTAGTCATATTTTTTTTAAATAAAGAGTACCATGGAGATCAGGAAAGTACCATTTATCTATGGGTATTTTTTGTCAGGTCATTTTTTTATGGGTATTTTATACTTAAAGTCAGTATTTTTCTCTTAAAAATTCTTGTTAACATTCAATAATACTCTCATCACAAGTACTATGCAAGTTAGAGTATAGAAATTTATTTTTTAATTATTTCAAATTTGAAAGTTCTTATTTATTTTCAACTGTGACTTTTTGAAAAATGAGTAACTTACTAACATATTAATCACATGATAACGTCAATTTTGTATATTAAACATGGTCTTATGTTTATGAATTCTGCAGGATGCAAACAAACTCTTTATAGCCCTCATAAATGTGAAGTAGTCATGAAAGTTTTCATTGTGGTGTTGTCTTTTACTCTTCATCTTATGTTTTTAATAAAAATACTGTTGTTTTAATCATCTTTCTTAAAACTACATGGTATGGAAGAAATTTATCTTCTGTGGCAGTAAAATAAAAAATTTCTCATGCTTACAAAAATAAAGTTAACTTAAGTTTTTCAAAATTTAAATATATTTTACTTTATTACAATGTTGTCTTTAACTTTTTATCATATGTATAAATATATTTTAAGCGGAATGGATTTGCAGTTTCTGAAAAGAGTTAGTTATTTAAAAACATGTCATAGCACAACTATTGTGCTTAGTAGTTTTAATAAAAAGCCATTAAAAATTCTATTACTCCTTAGATTTTTTTTTCTCAAGTGTGTGTGAAAAGTCGATTCTGTAATTTTATGTAATTTTGTAGCACTGAGATACAAATTCATTTTCCTTATCCCTTAAGACCTGGCCTGCACAATTGTGTAGGTAATCCTAAAGAAAAAGAAAAACATTTTCCTCTTTTTGTATGATTTAAAGTCAAGCCTGCACCCAGAGAATTGTGTGGATCCTCTTTTGGCATAACCTGACATTGGGTATTTCTCAAAAAATATTTTGCAATCAAATATTATTCTATTAATTAGGGGAAACCACCAAAACTTTTCATTGCTACCAAAAATCTTCCGGTATATATTTTAAACTAAGCTACAGAATATATAACAATTATTTAAAATAGTTATATATAATAATATATATAAAATATATATAAAATAATTTCAAAATATGAAATTCTGTTTTAAATGAAAGTATATCTTCTAATTTCAGTAATAAAGTATAAGAAATTGTATATTCCTTTCATAATTTTTTAAGAACAAAAGATAATTTTGTCATCACCAAACTTTTTTCCCAATTCTGAATTTCTTTAAACATAACTTTATTAGTTAGACTTTTAAATATTTTTTCGATTAATTTTTAATAAGTTGTGTATGATTTTTTAAGTTGTGTATGATTATTTTTTTTTTCTTAGTATTCGTAAAAATGCTGATGATTTGAAAAAAGTTCTAGAACGAGCAGTTGTGCCTATATTTTGTTCTACTAGCATTGGTGTTGATGCAGATAAGCAGCAAAAACTATCCAAAGTAATTATTTTTATTTCGTTATATATTGCCTTCACTCTATACTAATAAAAGATGTATATTGTCGTCACTCTATACTAATAAAAGATTATATCTGAAAATTTACATAAAATATTTATATATAAATTATATCTGCCATAGTTTTTCTAGAAATGTATTTTATTCTTACAAAATATTAACTGCATGTTTTTTATTTATACATTTTAATATCTGATTGGGGTAAATAAAACATTTTCATACTTGTTGGCAGTTCTGGCGCTAACTTAGATTACTGAACATAACCAAGTTGTTCATTTTATTCTGTCCTTTAGTTGTCTTTAGCTTATATTTTACAAAATTTGCTGATAAATGGATTTGATCTGTGGTTCACTTTCCCAAAGCGTGTGTTCTATGTTCCTTGATTTTAAAACATTTTTACTTGCTTATTTTTTCTCAACTTTTCTAAATTTTCATATATTGTGAATTTCTGTTATCTTCATATATATTTTGCTTGTGAAAGTTAATAAAGAGCTATTATAAACATCATTTAGAAGTAATTATTTTCAAGGGGTTATTTCCCGCACCGAAAATTTCCCTCACCTGTCTTAAAGGATTATATAATGCATTAATAGTAGTGTGAAATCCATTAAAATAGTATTATGAAATACGTCTCTGAAGTAAAGATGAAAATAAGGAATTTTGCTTACTAGCCACTGGCCGGTAGGTTGATTTTTTGCCAGTTACTGGCTAGTGAGAATAATTTCTTTAGTAGCCAGTAAGTACTGATATTTATGTCACAGAATATTTAATTTAAAAATATGAGTTTAGAGTAAATGAGTAATTTGTGTAATAAAAAAAAAAAAAAAATATTCATATTGTTTTGAATAAACTTGAGATACTAATTTCCAATCAATTTTAAATTAATTTAACAGCAAAGTTATATGCAACATGTTTATACAGCTAACTACATAAGTCCCACTATGCTTAGGTACTTGTGTAGCTAACAATATAAGTACCCCTCCCCCCTTTTTTTAAATTATTTGTTTAGAATTAAGACCTGACAATAAAAAAAATAGGTTTGTTTATCCACTGACTAGCAGGTGTGATTCAAAATTAAAATCCAAAAATCTGAAACTTACAGCAAATTTTCTGAAATGTAAAAGAGGGGGGGGGAGGGGGGTCTTCCTGGTACTAATTTTGCGTTTTTTCCACGATCGTTTGACAAAATGTGCGTGTTTTGTTTTGTTGCGATCTTTTGACAAAATTCGCATTTTTCCAGGATTCTTTGATAAAATTCTTGTTTTTTTCGCGAATCTTTGACAAAATTCACATTTCTTTCTCGATTCTTTGACCATATTTGCGTTTTTTCAGCAATCTATTGACGAAATTTGCATTTTTTCTGCGATCCATTGATGATATTTGCTCTTTTTCTGCAATCCATTGACAGTATTTGCGTTTTTTCCACGATTCTTTGACAAAATTTTATTTTTTTAGCGATCCTTTGACAAAATGCGGGTTTTTCTGCAATCTTTTGACGAAATTCTCGTTTTTTCTCGATTCTTTGATAAAACGATATTTGCATTTTTGGCAAAATCTCTTTCGGAAAATCCTGCATTTGGCCGATACTTTCCATATTTTTAATCAACGATTGGCGAGTGCTTATTTTCATCTTTACTCTGTAGTCAAATGTAAGAATAATTTTTGCATTTGTTAATATCTGTATTTTATCTCCTAATCAAAACTTCTTTTATACAATGAGTGTTGTCTTTTTAGGGTTTCGTTCATCTGGCGAAACCCTATTCGTCTCGCTCCTCTGTCTGTCCATCACAGAGCCCGTTCTCAGAAACTATACATGTTGGAGACTTGAAATTTTGCATACTTATAGCTGAACACCACACATCAAATGACAAATCATAAAATTTTGAAAAAGTCGTACATTTAACCCTTTGGGCTCCCAAATGTGTATTTTAAACAATTCTTTCTAAGTGAGCCCTTAATTAGGTTGAAGGAGTGAAATTTTGTGTACTTGTAGCTGGACACCTCACATCAAACGACAAATCATGAAATTTTGAAAAAGTTGTACATTTAACCCTTTGGGCTCCCCCATGTGTGTTTTAAACAATTCTTTCAAAGTGAGCCCCTAATTAGGTTAGAGGCGTGAAATTTTGCATACTTATAGCTGAACACCTCACATCAAACGACAAATAATAAAATTTTCAAAAAGTCGTACATTTAACCCTTTGGGCTCCCACATGTGTATTTTAAACAATTCTTTCTAAGTGAGCCCCTATTTAAGTTGGAGGCGTGAAATTTTGCATACATGTAGCTGAACACCTCACATCAAATGACAAACCATAAAATTTTGAAAAAGTCGTACATTTAACCCTTTGGGCTCCCAGATATGTATTTTAAACAATTCTTTCTAAGTGAGCCCCTAATTAGGTTGGAGGCGTGAAATTTTGCATACTTATAGCTGAGCTGCTCACATCAAACGACAAATCATAAAATTTTGAAAAAGTCGTATATACCTTTTGGGCTCCCACATGTGTATTTTAAACAATTCTTTCAAAGTGAGACCATATTTAGGTTGGAGGCGTGAAATTTTGCATACTTATAGCTGAATATCATCATGCGACAAATCATAAAATTTTGAAAAAGTCATACACTTAACCCTTTGGGCTCCCACATGCGTATTTTAAGCAATTCTTTCTAACTGATCCCCTTATTAAACTGGAGATTTGAAATTTTGCATACTTATAGCAGAACACCTGAGGCCAGGGGACATATCATAAAATCTTGAAAAAGTCTTACGTTTAACCCTTTGAGCTACCACTTATGTATTTTAAGGAATTCTTTCTAAGAGAGCCTTTAATTAAGTTGGAGACATGAATTTTTGCATACGACCTCAGACTTCTCGACTGAATACATACTAATTACTGACTAGTACTACTATACAGACTAGTGATGGGCGATTCTCGAGAATTCGACAATCAAGAAAAATCGTCATCGTAAAAAATCACAATCGATACAGCCATCGATTAATTCATAGAATCTACAATCGAGATGTTTTACAATCGATTATAACGAGAAAAGCTAAAAACAGTTATTGGAAAACTTAGCTATTATTCTGGCCGACAATTTCATAGTAGTGATAGGGCTTAGTGATGGGCGATTCTCGAAAATTTACCAATCGAAAAAAATCGTTATCGTAAAATACACAATCGATACAGTCATCGATTACTTTCGAGAATCTACAAAGGAGATGTTCTACAATCGATTATTGAAATCATTGTTTTTACATATATATAAGGCAGATTTTATTAAATATAGGGTAACTGAAAACAGATGGAATAAAAAAACAACAAACCAAAGGGAAACTATAAAGGAGCCATAAGACTGGAAAAGTCTTGTAAGGGTGCCCCTGGTTGAAAAAACGCGAGTTGCTATGAAGCGGTAAGGGGAGTTTAAGTATCAAAAATTAGAATTTTTTGGCAATTAGTACCAAAATGGCCAAAGAAATAAGAATCAAAAGCACCCCCTAGTGGCAAAAATATGAACTAAAGGATGATAAAAGGGATCAAAAATTTTTATTGATTTTTCTACGTCATTTGAGATTGGATCTTTAATTTCCCCATTTTTATAAATTCTTCGACTGGAATACATTAAACGCACTCCCGCGGGGAGCAAAGTAGGAGGGAGGGGCAAGGAAAGTGCATAATATGAATAAGTGGTCACAGGACTTTCCAACGATATGGCACATGAGGGGTGTCGGCTAAATTTAGTAAAGTGCCCCCGCTCGGGGGCAAAGTAAGGGGAGGGGCGCAGGCGATATATAAAATGAAATAGTAGTCACAGAGCTTTCCAATGATATATCACATGAGGGGTGTCAGCAAAAGATAGAAAAGAGTCCCAACTCCCAAGATTCCAATTATCGTTAATAAATCGATAATTAGCGGGCCCCTCCTTTAATCGGGGCCCGCTAGCGGTCGAAGTCACCTAGTCTTTATTAACATCGACTCGTTCCAGTTCACCCGCAGACGATTCTTGATAAATGTATGACGTATATAATACATAATATATGATTTATAAAAGAAATTTGCAAACTGTAGTCATCGAGAAAAAATTTATACAATCGAAAAATATCGAGATGTCCATACAATCGAGAAAATCGAGAAAAACATCTCGTTATCGCCCATCACTAATACAGACTAATACTGACTACACAACAAATCATAAAATTTTCAAAAAGTCTTACATTATTTACTCTTCCAGGCTCTAACTTGTGTATTTTAAGCAATTTTTCTAATCTCCGCCCGTTTCATTCGGGGAGCACTTTTCCAACTTTTGCTGACACCCCTTTGACCATTCTTTCATATTATGCACCATACCCTTACATATTTTAGTTGCACTTTTTACCACCAGGGGCGACTACTTATCTCGGGTGCTATGGACCCAATCCCCTCGACTAATATATCTATGCATAGTATGTAAAACGGAGTTTCGTTCGGATAGAGGTTTGTTTAGAATAGAATGCGCCCCTGGTTGCGAAATGTGGAACTAACAGATTTTTCAAAAGGATAAAGTGTTTTGAAAGGAATATTAAACGAAAACCTCTGTGCGATCTGTGATCGCACTTACCCACTTGTTTAATAGTTAAATCATAACATATAACAGTTTATGGATAATTAAAGTTTTTACTTTTTGAACCCAGTAATGTATGATAATTAAAAATATGTGGATTTTTTCCTCTACTGAGACATTATGAAGTGTGAAAATATTTTTTGAAATGATTGCATTTGTTAAAACATAATGATAGTAATATTTAGGGATGCACCGAATAGTAATTTTGGCCGAATGCCAAATATTCGGCCAACAGGCGAACCGAATACCGAATATTTGGCTAGCCGAATAGTAACTATTTGACCAAATACCGAATATTCGGCTTGTCGAATACTTCTATATTTCAAAGTTTAAAGGCATTCAAATGTTAAATTTTAAAACAATTTTACATCATATTTCAAATGGAAACTTTTATTCGAATAAACAAGAGTAAACTTTATGCTGAAAAAAGTCTGCTTTGAGTTATTTAAAAAGAGGATAGGTATAAAAAATTTTTTAATTAATAAAATTTTAAATTTCATGGCTTCTTCTGAGAATTAAAACAAATGAATAAAATTTTCTAAAATTCTAAAACAAACATTTTAAAATCAAAGAGAGATTGTGAAAAAATTGGAAGAAAAATTGTACAGGATCATATATTTGCTTGTCAGGAAAAGACTAAAGTAAAAGTTAATAAATAATACAATAAATTCAATTTTTATATGGTGACATCATAGCAAGAATTACTGTTCTACTCCCATTGATTAAGCATGGAAGTTTTTAAATGCATCCTAGATCAGTGTCTGGAGTGGGCAATCATTTTCAAAGATTGTAAACATTGTTCTTAAAATCTTAGCAAGAAACAGATTATTTACTGGACAATGTTGAGGAACTTGCATTTGTACATAATTAATTCCTATGAATATCCTCATGATTGGTTAATCTTCTTAAATAATACTTAGCAAACAGCAAATAAATAATGTAAAAACATTCTCTTTTATTTAAATATGATTCTGTTTCTAATTATTCTGAATGTCTTTATAAATTGACTGTTAAACGTAGAAGTTGTATAAGGTTTTAAAAAATGTTTAAAAAGTTTTTTTTAAGTATTCGGTTCGGCCGAATATTTCAATATTCAGCATGCTGAATAATTTGCTATTCGGCCAAGCTGAATATTCAGCATATCGAATAGTTTAATATTCAGCCAATCCAAATATTCGGTAACATGGCCAAATACCAAATAGATACCAAATATTCGGTGCTTTCCTAGTAATATTTGCAGATGATATCATAATTATTAGCAGCCTTATCAACATATGTAATGATGAAATCATTTTGATGTTTGAGAATGTCCTCTTTAAAGGGTGAAAAAAAATATTCTTATTATGTAATTAAAAAACTTTGTAAAATGCATGTTATGAAAAATTCTAAGTAAAATAAGCAATATTATTAATTGGAAAGGGAAAGCCTATTAATCAATACTTATGCATAGAAAGCAGATTTTAAATGAATATATGAGAAAGATTTGTATTGTTTTAAAAGTGATGTTTCACTGATGACAAGAGAAAATCTGCTGGTGCTAAAATTAATTTTAAGGTAACAAAATAATAAACCAAGATTTATAGCTTAAAAAAGCTAAAAACCTAATGTTCACCATCTTTTGCCAAGGCATATAGTTCAATGCAAGACACTTTTGTAGAGCTTTATATGAAAACCACAGGAGATATAAATGGAAATATATTGTTATCCTTGATGAAGCACAAGTTTACTTAAATGGCTTCAACAAAAAAGGTCCATTTACTGTCAAAAATGTGGAGAAAAAGATGTCCAAACCTCGTTCTGATCATCCAAAGAAAGTTTCAGTAAAGGCTTTCTACGATTGTCATGGGTTTGTTTTACAATGGAAAATAAAAAGAGTGGGAAAAAAAAAGTTAAAATTAACTCATCATAAGAATGCTTTACATCTGATATTTATAGAGAAAATTCCATTTCTTTATCTCAACAACTTTTAAAAAAGTAAAACTAAGTCGTCAGTCATACTTCAAAAGCTATCACTGCATTCCTTGAAAAAAAAAAAAAAAAAAAAAAAAAAAAAAAAAAAATTGACACAGGTATTGCATATCACCATATTCTTACAAAGTCCCCTGACATTTCTCCTATGGACCTTTCATATATTGTGCCTTTGTTCTGATGAAAAGAGCTCTTTCTAAGCAAACCCCACCATGATTGATGGGCTCTGGAATGTAGTGAAAGAGGAAAAGCAAGTAATACTCTGTAAATTTTACGAAATGCCATTCTATCATGGAAAGCACAATGCAAACTTATAGTGTTATAGTCCAGAAACAAGGTTATCAAATCAAATACTGAAAAAATTAGTTTTTACATTTTAAATATTAGAAAAAGGTCCCTCAATTCAGTCTAAAAATATGTAAACACTTTATCTCTCTTTCTCCTCTCTCTCTCTCCCCCATCCTCCTGTGAGAGATAGGTAGCTAGATGGATAATTACAATGAAATTACGTGTGTGATAGTAATTAGAAAAGTAAAGGAACAAATACTTTATATGATTATGTGAAATAACATACTTTTTCTGTGACTATAACCTAGTTTTGTGAATAAAATAACTGGAGATGACAGTTAGATGGATGTAGATCTTCCCCCCCCCCCCCCCCAAAGGATTTTTACACACAACTATAGCTTCAAGCGGAGCATATTTTACCTTATTGGATTAACTGTTCTTTCTGTTATTGCTCACCTGATGAGTTACTAATTAATTATTCTCAAAACTATAATTGTGTATTTTTAAAGCACCATTTGGAGGAAAAAGAAAATCTTCATCCATCTTAAAAATTAGGTTGTTTTTTAAAATTGTCTACATTATCAAAATTTTGTACTGTAAATGAATATAAGTTCAGAAATTATTTTGTATTTAAACTATTTGCTATTTACAGTACGAAAGCATTTATCTGGAAACCACTTAACCAGAAAACCAGTTATCCAGAATATTTCCAATTGACTGATTTCAGAACTGTTCCGGTAAAAAGTACCATGCAGTATGAGTTTGGCATGTGCATTGCTTGGTTCATTAGGATACCCATAAATTGTCTTATTTAAAGCTCTGATTAATCTTCGATCTTGATTGAATTTGATTCTTAATCTGAGTAATCAATTAATTTGAAATCAGAAACAATACCACAGTCACATATATTCTAGAAATCTGATCAAATGGAGGTTTCTTTAATGCCCAACCAGTTATCTGGTATACACATGGCCCCGACCATTCTAGATAAATGACTTTATGGGCGATTCCGTGGAGAGTGTCACACACGTAACGCAGGCTTTAATTTGCATTTATTCAATTATTTATTAAATTTTAATGTTAATTATGATTTTAAGTGGTATGGTAAATAAGTTATTAGCATATTTTTAAATTTAAATGTGTGGCAATAAAACTCACAGAAGTATATCATTTAATTTCATTATTCAAAATGTGCTTTTTTTCTACTTCAGAAAAAAAGCACATTTTGAGTATGAAATTAAATGATATATTTCTGTGAGTTTTACTTACACACATTTAAACTAAAAAATATGTTAATAACATATTTACCATACCGCCTAAAATCAGAATTAACATTAAAATATGATAAATAATTGAATAAATGCAAATTAAAGCCTGTGTTACGTGTGTGACTCTCCGCATGGAATCACCCTTATACTGTAATTTAGAAAACTGTTTGAGTTTGGTGTTTTGAAATAAAGCTATTTGCAGTAGCCAGCAACATGTGTGAACAGTCATAACACAATCAACTTTGTGAAATCCGCATAGCTCCGAAGGTTTGGTGGATTATAGATTATTGTTTTGTGTTTTTTTTTTTTTTTTTTTTTTTTTTTTTTTTAGTCTGGTCATAAATTGTAATATAGCCATGAAAATAAAAATAGGAAATATAGTGTTAGGGTAGCTTATTTAAAACAAATTGTAGGCATATTCAAATTTCATTGGTCACTATTAAATTTTTAGATATCGACTCGATTGTAATTAAAGTTTTGGGTTATGATAAAAAAAAATTTTATCTGTCTTCTACAGCTGCTTGTTATTTCTAGTTCTGAGATTAAATGGTAATGGTAATCTTCAGATGTATTGAATACAATGGTTTTACTATTAAATATTTGTTCCTACTAATTCAGTGTTGTTCAGTTACATTTCTCCAATCACTTAATGTTTTTCAATAATTCCTAGCTTAAAACTGTAATGAACTATTATTTTAACACACTCAAACTGATTGGTAAAGTGATCATACGAATTTTTAATATTTCCAACTGAGCGAAAAAATGCCCAGGCTGGGAATCGAACCCAGATCCTTGGCTTACAAGGTATAGGTCAAAACTGGGAAATTTCATTAGCGGCCACTGGCCAGTAGGACTAGTTTTTTAAGTGGCCACTTTCTTTAAACTAGTGGCCGCTTTTTTATTTAAAAATACTAAACAGTAAAGTTTCCATAAGTATTAATCTAAAACTGAATAGCCCAAATAAATATGTTAATATAAATATATTAGAACAAAAAAAGTAGAATCCTTGATGAAATACAAGAAAATTTTATTCTCTCCTTGTAAAAAAGTGGCCAGAAGGTGGCCGCTGATAGTCAATTTTGCACTAGCCACTTTTTCTCATTTACTGGCCCTGTGGCCGGTGGCTAGTGCTAATTTTGACCTTTATTACAAGGCCAATGCTTTTCCATTTAAGCTAATTGGGCCGACAACCAGCCAGCATATTTCGCTCAGATAACCTTATTGGTAGTAACATCTGGTCTGTCATGTAAGACAGCTCAACAGAATAAACCGCAGGTAAAGGAACTCCATATAAACGATGGATACGTAGATGAACTATTATTTTAAAACACTCAAACTGATTGGTAAAGTAATCATACGAATTTTTAATATTTCCAACTGAGCAAAAAATTAACAAATTGCAATTTTAAAATTGCATATAATAAAACTGTAATATTTTATTATATGCAATTGTTTGTCTTTTTTTCATAGCACTATTTATTATTTTAAACACAATATGTGAAACTAAATCACATAACATACACACATCACAATACATAAATAAACACAATATGAAAATTCTTAAAGCACAATTACATTCTTTAGAAAATTGGTAATTTATGAAATCAGTAGCATATTAAATTTCTTGCATTGACTTATCTGCTAATTTTGAATTTCATTGTTTACATCCCAAAATGAATAATAGATAAAAATATTTGTACATTTCGAAGATTTGGTTGTTTATCTAAAGCTGAAATGTGAAATGTACAAAATATAAATTTCTAATAATTCATGCTCTTACTTTAAATTAACATCTATAAAGGTAAACTTTTGTAATTCACATAGTAAATCATCAATCTCAAATGTTTTAAAACATTCATGTGAATTTTGCAGTTTGTAATGAATCAAATCAAACCAATTGATTTTTGAGAGATTATGCTTTTAATGTTAACAATAATGCTAAATGAATTTTCCTTTTCTTATTTCAGTTGCATAAATTATGGGAAACAAATAAATATTTTGAACAGAATATATTAGATGTAAGTATATGTTCTTTTTAGTTAGTATTTATGGATTTTAAACTTGATTGTGGTGTTTATTGATGCTTTGCTTTTTGATAAGACTTTTTTGAAGCATTAAGATTTTGTATTATACAGTAAGGCACCTATCCAAACTTTTCTGGCAGTGTTCTGTTTTTGTAATATTGAGAATGGTTTTTAATATTTATATTTTATTAAAGTGTAATTTTATATAGAGAAAGAGTTCATTAGGTAAATTTACATAAATTTGTAACAGGCGGATTTTATTTTAAGACTTAAATTTGTAAAGGTTATACTTCAGAGATAGTTGAGATGTATGAAAGATCCATTTCTGAGATTTAGAATTTTATGAAAGATCCATTTTTTAATATAACAAATTTTGTACAATGTCAATTAATGGATCCAAATTCGTCTTAAACTGGGTGTCTACAGAATCTGGAAATCATGGAATCATAGAAAAATCAGGGAGGTTTATCAATCTGGAAATGTCAGGGAACTTTGTAAAAATACTTAAGTCAGGGAAATTTGTCATATGAAAATTTTGTAGTCACCGTATATCCATTGGCCACTAATGAAGTTCCTGGACTAAATATTGACTTCAGATTTATAAAACTGTCAACCAATACTTTATGAATGTTAGGCAATTTTCATGTTTTCTCTTGTTTTTTTCTCCCAAATGAGATAATAGCAAGCTGGATAAGTCAAAGTGTGTTATACAAGAAAGCAGCATACATGAATAAATACCATATGTATAACGTCAATAATGGAATTCAGAGAAGTCTGATAAAGATAGTCAGGAAAATCAGGGAATTTTTTTTTTTACAATTTCTGTAGACACTGTAACATATCCTCATAAATTTAATTATTCTCTATCATAGAGTGGAAAGAATGTCAGTTGTAATAAACATTTATCTCTTTTTACAAATATTCACTCTAAATTTTTTAAAACCTCTGACCATATTATAATTTTTTTGTTTAATGATAAGTAAAAATTAACATCATTGGAAATCCAATCAGGGTATTATAAGTTTATGAAGATTCATTACCTTCTTAAAATCTTTCTTTGATTTTGATTACCTGGTTTAAAAAAGAAATCTTGAAGTTTCTATTTATTATAGATTCTCTAAAATTGCAATGAAAATTTGCAAAAAATTAACCTACAACAGACTGATACAGGGTTCATACTCATCAGGGGATTATGGGATTCCTGGGATAATCAGGGGATAAATTTTGGCCCTAAAAAATCAGGGGAATCTCAGGGGATATTGCAAAAGATTCTCCAAACCTGGGAAAACCTGGCTAAATGATTGGTAACTCTGGGAAATTGAGGGCAATTGCTGCTGTTTGCGTGTTTTGTGTAGTCTTAATGAAATCAAACTGACGTTTTTTCTAACATCGTGATATGTAGAACTGGAAATTAGCCACCCCTTCTTACAGATTAGATATCACATATGTTATATTTAATCTGTACTACTAACGTCTGGCGACATCCATTCAGTCACTAGACATGCCTTCTAACATCATGAGGTTTCAAAACTGTTAAAGAAGAACTTAAGAAAAATAAAGGACATTTTAAAATTGATATTGACACTTGAGCCTTCATATTATTCATAATGCTTTTCAAAAAGGTAATAAAATCCCTAAGTGGAAATTAAATTCTTACTGCAATCTACCAAGTTTTTTAAGGAGAGCCCCACAAGGCTTGAAGACTTCATCTCTCTTATACACAAATTAATGTTTTTCCTTTGAAGTTCTATTCATATTGTTTATATACGTGATATATAAACTGTATTTTTATGTATATATAGATTATCTAGTTTGTATTTTTTTTAAAGGAGAAGGGGGTGAGGGGTCGTGATACTGGTTTAAAAAATGTCATTAATTGTTGACATGGAAAAATTATGCATCCCTGAAGATACATCAGGGGATTCTCAGGGGATTTTTTTTGGAAAATGAGTATGAACCCTGTGATAAAAGAGCATATTCCTAAAAAAACTTTTAGAAAATCACTTTTATTTATCCTACTGCTGATTCATGTCACAATTTTATTAATACAGCAGTCCCTTCTTATATTATTATTTTTCTGTGTCTCCTAAAGAATTCATTGGTTACAGACATCAAATTGAATTTTAAGTAAACTGATAATGAATTGAACTTTTCACACAACTTTTGATGTTGAAATTATTGCAAAAATGAGATAGAATGAAAACATAGTACTTCTCTGTTATGGAGGGGGGGGGGGGTGTCTTTGTGTTTTTTTGAAATAGCTTGACAGAAGCCAAGCTTAAGAAAATGAGATTTGTTGCCAAATGAAATGAACATCTGTGAAAACAAAACTGATGAGTGTGAAACAGTTAATAATTTGCCAGAAAATATATTGAAATTTTTTCTTAAGACCTCCTAAGACCATTTTATTTCACCAAGGTTACTATAACAAGGAAGTATAAAAAATATTATTGTTGCATGATGAAAATAAACAGCTTTTTTTGCCCTGTTTACAGCATAAACCTAGACTGTGTATATAAACAATATAATTCTGCTCACATAACTACAATGCTGCAGTTATTACATTTTCAGTGTTTAATTTTGAGTGTACATTAAGTCTTAAGAAATAAAAGACAGTAGACAGCTGTGGATTACTTTTTCACATAGAAATAAAAAAATAACTTCCATCGATTTTTCAATATCAGATAACATCAAGTGAAGGAATTTCCTGCTGTTAATGTTTTAAGAAAGTTAGAATATGGGTATTTGTAATACACTATAAATATTTGAAAATATATATATATATATAAAAATTAAGACATTTATTTATGTATAATTTATCATATTTTTAAAAAGTGATAAATTGTACAGTTATATCATGCTTTTTCTTGTCTCCCGACTTGCAAGATATAACGCATTGTTTTTAATGGATACTTTGATAATCAGCAGCATTATCTCTATATTTAAAATACAAGGCTGTTTTATTAGTTGTCTGCCCTGAGCTTTTTACTGAACCAATTTTAATTATTATCTTTCTAAATGAAAGTTGTTCATTTGCAGATGTGCTCACACTTGGTATTTTTTAACCCCTTAATTCTTGCTCTTGCCAATATCACGGGCTGAGGTGTGGTTCGTTATTTCTCGTGCTCGTCATATTTCCGGGCTGCAGATTTATTGCTGGAAAAAAACTTCTGAAACCAGAAAAATTTAACTGACATTTCCGTGTGAAGTCTTTGAATATTAGCGCTTGGGTTTTGTTTTTGGTGCTGATTGTGATGTTAGACTTTGTATTGCATGTTTTGAAATATATCACATTCAAAAAAATTATTAATAATCAACATTTATAGCATATTATATTATTTCAAATATTGTTTGTAAAAATTTGTTTGATGATGATAAATAAGGATCTAAGATGTGAAAAATAAAGGTCTTATTCGCATTAATTTGTATGGTGTAAAACAAACATTAAAACACAGAATTCTTGCATAATGGCTTTTCCAAAAATGTGAATTTGTTCTATAACATCTTTTTTTTTTTTTTTTTTTTTTTCCTTAAAAAAACTAATTGCATATTTTATATAAAAACCTTATAATTATTCAATTTCTGCAATAAAAAAATGGGTACTTTTTTTTATGGTTTTTCAAAATATTAAGCTACCGTTAAGGGGTTAAATCACATTTTTATATTTAAATTTTAAAAGCTCTTTGTGAAATTTCTTCAAAATGGTGGCAATTGGGTTACTTCCATTGTTGCAGAGAAAAGGAAGATAATGGGCTTATTATTCTTTATTGCTTATATCTATCCATATCGATGTAATTTTCTCATTACAATTAAAAATAACTCTTAAAAGTTTTTGAACAGTGTGGCATCATTATTTAAAAAACATGCATTTTCCGTCGTAAAACTGTTACATTTAAATACTTTTTTTCATTTGGCTGGGCACTGGACGAGGGAAAGGATGTCATATTTAAAAGAAAATGAATAATTTCCTTTGATAATAAATTAAATATTTTACCATGTTTGCATCTAAAAAACATAAATTTCTGGAATTTTTTCTCGCTGGTACTGAGATTAACAGGAGTATGAATGTTCACATGCAAAGTTGTTGCTGACAAACGTGTTATGTTAGGAAATACATGTATTAATAATCTATTATGCGTGAAAATTATTTTTGAAATGGTGAATATGGTCATGGAGAAATGTGTATGTAAATTTTGAGACATCGGAAATAACATTAGACTTAGATTTCATTTTCGTGAAAAAAAAATTCTATGATTGTGCCATTTCTGCTTATTTGTCATCCCATAATACCAAACATAAGAGCCTCAATTAATAAATCCATCATAATTACTTATCTTGATTATATGTTCCTGATTACATATATGAATAAAGTTTAATTTTTCAATAATTTGAACAGGGGAAGTTTATAGAAATAGTATTTTGGTAACTTTGTGTCAAAATAATACTTGTTTAAGAGTTAGACTTGGATTGTTTATTGTAACTAACTTTGTAGATTTATTATAAATTCACTATAACAGTTCCCCTTTAAAACATTTTCTTTTATCAAAATTTGGCGGGTTCCACCACATAATTCTTTATATATCAATACTATATTTTATATCTGTATTTATATTCTGTATTCTCCAATTTTTTATATTCTCTGATTTAATTTGTTTCTTACTAACATAATTTCTTATTTTTCACATTTATTCTATATGATTTTTTTTTTCTTTCAGCAACTACAAAATCCTGCTGCATCTTTAGCTGCATATCAGGTATTTTCTTTAATTTAGTAAGCTTTAGTAAACCTTGTTTGAATTTTTCAATTTATTAAACTAATACAAAGTAAAATTTAATGAATATCTACATAAATACATAGCGCTCGTAACAGGATTTTATTTAAATTGTGTCGTTTATTACAGGCTGGATTAATTGCTGAGTATGCAGCATTAATTACACCAATCACTGCTGCTATCCAAGCACAATATTCATTATTACAGAAGCAGCACCAAGATTTTGTGGCTCATCTAACTGGCCAAATGCATCAGATGCAGGTAGAGTTCTTTTTAAATTATTTTTATTGATTTAATAATCATTTCTTTGAATTTAAGCAATATTCTTGGAGTAAAACTTATTTACTACAAACAATCATAATATTTAAAATCTGATCATCATCATGGTACTAAATTTTGGCAAGTAGAATAAATTTACTTTTATGTGATACAGTGATGCCGCTGTACTTGAAAAAACCTGGGTCCCCAGGACCCAGGATTTCCAAAAATCTGGGTCCCTTTTTACAAAAGCGGGTCCCCATCAATCATAATTTATATTTTAAAGGAATAAATGAAACTTGTTTATTTGAAAAAGATAAATGAAATGCATTAATTATTGTTTTAATAATAATTAAATAATGAATTAAAACCAGTATTATTTGCACTCAAATAGGATATTTTTAAAAATATTAAGAGAAATTATCTTTACTTTTTTAAAAGTAAAAATGCAAGATACAATTTTAATTGTAAAATAATGTTTATTTGAGAGTAGAAGATACCAAGTTCCACTAACGAGTATCACTAATGTTAGCATTTTTTTTTTTTTAAAGGGGCAAGACGGGTTTATTGAAAAGATATTTTTGATCCTTTGACGAAAATCGGCTTTTTTACGCTATTTTTTGACGACATTCGCTATTTTTGGGGGATCCTTTGACGAAATATGATATTTTTTCGCGATCATTTGTCAAAAATCTGCTTTTTTCCGCGATATTTTGATGAAATTTGCTCTCTTTTTTTCACGATCCTTTGACAAAATTCGGCTTTTTCCGCGATTTTTTGACGAAATTCGCTATTTTTTCGCGATCTTTTAACGAAATGCGCTAATTTGTCGCGGCCATTTTAAGAAAGTTGCGTTTTTTCGCAATATTTTGATAAAATTTGCCCTTATTTCCACGATTTTTTGACGAAATTCACTTTTTTTTCGCGATCCTTTGACGAAATACGCTATTTTTTTCGCGGCCCTTTTACGAAAATCGCTGTTTTCGCGCTATATTTTGATGAGATTTGCGCTTTTTTCGCGATTCTTTGACGAAAATCAGCTTTTTATGCGATTTTTTGACGAAATTACGCGTCCCACGGGACGCGTAAGAGCTACTTTTTTGCGTCCCATCTCCGATTTTTCGCATAATTTACGCGCTATAGCGCGTCCGCGGCATCCCTGTGTGAAGTTTTTAACAGTAATTTAGGTTGTTAAAAAAGTATCATAATTTTATAACTTTCATAAAAGTTAATGTTATTGATTGTTAGTTTCACTGTATTTTAATAATCTGTAAACAAAATACTAGACATTTCAAATATCAATAGAAATTACATAATTTTGAATTTTTTTAATTCCTGTCTTATCTTTGAAACATAAATTTTTGAAAGAATCATATAGTTGTTGTTGAATCTTATTTTTCTTTTTTCTAGTTATCAATATGTTAGGGCATATAATTACATTTTCTGCCCATTTGAATTAGTTGTTAATTTAGCTGATTGTTTTGCTGTTTTTTTTTTTTTTAATTATTTGAATCTTAACAAAGAAACAGTTATTAATGTAATATCTCATAATAGGACATGGCATTGACACCTTTTAGTTGCATTTATAATTGATTTCTCCAAGCTAGGATCAGATGTCTTAAGTAGATAACCTGTATATTTTTTAATTAAACATTTATGAAGGGTCCAGAGGAAAAAATACTTCAGTTAATGTAAATCAATTCAGAGTAAAAGACAAAAATCAAAAAGGCGCTGATAATGTTCTCCACCAATAATTCATTACTTTTGGCTAATCTTATATTAGCAGACCTGCCAACTGCTACGAAAAAATCGTAGTTGGTACGATTTGGATAATGAAAATCTGAAGACTGTGTATATTTTTTTTTTATTTTATCAGTCTTCAATTTTTCCAGCAGCATATATTATTATACTGAATCAAAGTATTGGTTTCACCAAGTGAGCTAGTTACTGTTACAATCTTATGCAAATTGCTGTGTTATTATTATTTTTCTTTTACCATGTCTGTCTGCATTATTAGTGTAAGAATTTTATTTCGAGTGATTTATTTTAGTAAATTAAATATATTCTGAAAATGAAAAGGCATCTCGTAAAAACAATCTGTTAACAATCCAGACTTGCCAACTGTTACGAAAAAAGCGTAGTTGCTACGATTTGGACCTATCAACTACGATGCTACGAAAATCGGTCTCAAACTATGATTTTTTTTGCAAAAAACACAAAAGCGTTTTTTGTTTCTAGTTGCGATTTTTATCCCACACAGCATATTTTTCAGGGGTGATTCTGGTCTGAAATTTCCAAGTATTCATTTCCAAAAGTTCACAAAAATTGGCCATTAGTCCGAAAACTCGGACATTAAAAATGCTCATGAGAAAAAAAAAATCTGGGCTGCAAAAAAAAAAAAACTTCTAAACGTAAAACACTCTAATCGTGTTTTCGTAAATATTTATACAGGAATTCCCTTCCTTAGAAACAAGGGTGCCATTTTAAGAATTCTGGAGGGGGTTCCTTGAGGGGCAAGGTTTGAAATAGTGTGAAAAATCTTGCGATAAACTATCGTAAATTTTGACAACTGACTGTAAAAAAAATCATTTTTGTCAACTGGTCGCAGAAGAAAATAAATTTCGTTAAAGGGTCGTGGTAAAAACATGAATTTTGTCGAAGGATCGGTAAGATAATGCAAATTTCATTGAAAGATTAGTAAGAAAACACAAATTTCACCGAAAGATCGCAGAAAGAAAACACTAATTTAGTCAAAAGATCGTGGTAAAAAAACGCAAAATTCGGCAAAGGATAGTGTAAAAAATGCGAATTTCGTCAAAACTTCATGGTAAAAAGTGTGGATTTCAACAAAGAATCGTGATAGGAAAATTTGAATTATGATTGTGGGAAAAAAAATGTGAATATCCTGAAATGATGGCGGGATAAAAATCGCGAATTCCGTCAAAATTTACTGCACTGGGCTAAAAAATTGGAACCAGGCTCCTTTTACAAATGTAAAAACGTTGCGAAATGAAAATAAATTCTAAAAATTGTATAAAAATTTTCAGAGGAAAAAATTTACTATATTGAGTTGAAAGACGGAAATCTTATTCCTTTTACGAATGTCAAAAGATGGCTGTGAAACACGAAAAACCAACCAACCACCCTCCAGATTAATTTAAATTTTGTGTCCTAGGATTTCTCATTTTCAAAGGTTGGCAGGTCTGTATTAGCTAGAATTGTTTTACATAGAAAGTGATAGCATACCATCAATGGTTTCTTCATCAGCGACTACTTGTCACCAGCAATTACATTTCATAAAAAAGAAAAAAATAGCTTGAAGTGCATTTTTAAATTGTCTGTACCCTTTATATTTTTATACTTGCATTGTGAAATATTGTTGATTTTTTCTGAATTTTGTTGTTCACAGGATTGGAGACCCAATATATTTTTGATTACTGTCTAACATAACTTTATATAAGATACATATATTTTGGTTATGGCTATATTTTGGTTATATTTCAGATATTCATGTCTTTAAGATGGTATATTAAAAAATCATATCGATATTTTGAAATTATTTGTCATTACGCAGGATTATCTATGTAACTTTTCTGGGATTTTAAATTTGTGTTCATTTATTCACAAGTGTCATGAAAAAAGTATTTGCTATAAATCCATCATTTTTTATTTAGTTGATTTCTAATTTTCTGTAATGTGACCTAAAATTTATTTTCATTTTTCATTTCATTTTTACTCACCTGACTTATTATGAATTTTTATTTTAAATATTTCATTATAAGCATTTTGTTTAATATTATCACTAAAATGCATGTTCTGCTGTCAAAATGTATAAAATTTTGTTGGAACTTATTTTTTTTTCTATATTTTTACAGGCATGTATTTATTTTTGAAGATGAGTTTATTCTAAGTTTTAAATTTTGTTCTCATCATTCCAGTGTGGCAAGCTATATTTTAATTTTAACTTTTATGCTTTAAATTATTTTTCTCATTTTGAAGATACCTGTTCCATATGCATTCCAGTCTCCTCAGGGTATGATGATGCCTACACAACCTGCAGTAACTGCATCTCCTTACATGCATGCAGCAGCAAGACCACCCTATGAGCCACAGGCTATGCCACCAGCACCTCCTGCTCCTGATATCAGGTTACAGAATGTACAAGTAATTATATTTTACTTTTTGAGGGGGTGGAAAAGAGGAGCATGTTATACAGTCAGTACTGGATGTATGGTCACCTGCTTATAAGGTCACCTCACTTATAAGGTCACTTTTCATAAATCCATGTTAAATATGATCTCGAGGTCATAGATTGAGTACAAGAAAAGTATAAAAATATTTAAATTGATATCTATTAGCTGCTAGAAAAATGGTACACCACTCAAAATATAATTCCATTACCACATGTAAAGCGGTATTAACTTTCATAAAGCAACTGTAAGAAAAGATCTATTCTTTAATTAGATAACTTTCTAATTCATGTATATGAAATCAAATACTATTCAATAATAATAATTTTGTATGAAATATTTCTTGTTTAAAGTTGCCAATATTCAATTATACTAAACTGAAATAAAAAGGAATAAAAACACTCACCCAATAACTGATGACAAATGAATCCAGAATGACAAGCGAAGCACTATATTTATTTTAATGAGAACAGAACTAGTTGATTATAGATGGCCATCTAATACATAATTGTAATGGAATAAAAGTATATGAAACATTATAAACCTTTAAAGATACTTTGGCTTTAATCAGCATAGAACAAAGCATACAAAAAACATACAGGGACACAGCTGTTCATCATCAGTTTTCTGTTCAGGTAGAACACTCTCATCAGGCAATGTACAGTCGTGGAAAAAAAAAAGTAATCATCCCCTACTAACTCCTCAACAAATTATCATAGAAAAAAGTTACTGGTACTGAACGATTGGAAATAAAGTCTACTTTTAAATGATGTATATAAAATTTGCTTAAGGGGCCATCTACATATTAAAACGAACCATAACTTTGTTTTTTTCAATAGCAGTACATAATTCTGACTGAAATTAATTCATAAATGAACTCTATACCCTTCAACTAGCCTAAAAACAAATTTTTATGCAATTTGTACGATAAGTTTCCGATAAATTAATTATTTTAAAACGAGCATATTTTAAGGGCTGTATCCAAATTGAAGTTCGGTACTCGATTGTTAACCGAGAGAGCCTCCTTCATGATCACGGCACCTTAAGCGACACTCAAGCAGTCATTGAAACCTGCTAAAATACAGGACAGCATAAGAAATTTCAAAATATCTAGTCACTTCTATCATAGACGGCCCTTTAAACCAACATTTTGCCGTTTTTTAAGCATAATTTGAAAACTACTTGGAAGAAAAATGTAAAATTTTGGATTTCCATAAAGCAGGACTTAATAAATCTAAATCCATCAAAAAAATTGTAGGTTGTAATTCATAATTTTTTCGAATATTAATTTCATAATTCATATCATAAAATTATAAAAATTGCAAATTCAACGTATTTATGTTTGGGTATATTAGTATTATTGCTACACAAAAAAAATAGCACATTAGGAGCATAATTTCAGGAGATATAAATAAAATTATGAAAATGTAATTTAACATTAGAAGCACTAAACTTTGAATGTCTATAGTTCAAAAACTTATCATTCAAATGACTTGAAATTTGGTTTCTAGGCATAGTTTGAACCAAAGATTTGAAATATCTCGTTAAATTTGGGTATTTCCATTGAAAAAAATGAAGTTTGGATTTGTTTTAATATGTAGATGGCCCCCTAAGCAAATTTTATATACATCATTTAAAAGTAGACTTTATTTCCAATCGCCCGGTACCAGTAACTTTCGTCTACGATAATTTGTTGAGGAGTTAGTAGGGGGTGTTTATTTTTTTTTTCCACGACTGTACATTCTTCAGGATTCTTCTCGGTCTCTTCCAAAATCTCTGTTGATTGTCTTAAATGACCATGAAGCTCTGACCTTCTATTCTGGTTAACAGGCGACTCCATTTTGCCATTACTCTCATAGGTAGGTTCGATGATTTCCCCTCTTGGAGCCAAATGTCGTATAGACATGCTAGTCTCACGTCCGTCTGGTAACTTTTTGTAAGCATATTCTGGATTAGCTTCCAGAAGTTCAACCTTTTGTACAAGGGTCTCATACTTATTAGTACATGAATGATTTTTCATCAACACTGGTCCTGCCTGAGTAAGCCAAGTAGGTATTGAACTTCCATTATGTGACCTTCTAGGCTGTGAAAACATATGTTCGTGTGATATTTCATTGGTTGCTGTGCATAAGAGAGAATGAACAGAAGGTAGTGCTGATTGTAGGACCTCTTCCCACAGCTCAATTTTCTTGTTTATAGTTTTCAAAGCCAATTGAATTGTTTTCCAAATGATACCATTGTAGCGTTTGACCTGTCCGTTTCCTCGTGGATTATAGGCAGAGGTACGACTAGTTGCTATACCAAGTGATGTAAGAAACATTTTTAATTCTCTAGACATGAGAGACGGCCCCCCTGTCTGTATGGATGTATGCTGGCATACCAAATATTGAGAAGATGTTACTTAAATGCTTAATCACAGTAGCTGAGGAGATATCTGTGCAGGGAATGGCAAAAGGAAACCTTGAGTACTCATCAACCACAGTGAGGAGAAAGCAATTTCTAGAATTTGATGGCAAGGGACCCTTAAAATCTATGTTCAGTATTTCGAATGAAGATGTTGCTTTAATTAATTTTCCTTCATTTTTAATGAATCTAGGTTTTACTTCACAGCAGACAGGACAAGCATTTATGAGCCTTTTCACTTCTTCCAAGGAAAAGGGTAAGTTTTTGGATCTAATCCAGTGATGCATTCTAACAATACCAGGATGACATAAGTCTTCATGCACCTATTTTAAATTCACTTCTGGATTAATTGTAGCAGTTATTCTTGAAAATGCATCTGCATTAGATTTTTACTACCAGGGCGGTAAACTATATCAAACTTGAAGCAAGCCAAGTCAAGTTTCCAGCGCAAGATCTTTTCATTCTTGATTTTGCTAGAATGACGTTTGTCAAACATGAATGAGACAGACTTTTGATCAGTAAACACTTCAAAAGGTCTACCAATCAGGTAATGCCGCCAGTAACATAAAGATTCACGATGGCTTATGCTTCTTTTTCAATAGCTGAATGATTAAATTCAGACTTGTTCAGTGTTCTAGAGAAAAATGCTATGCTAAGCTAAGAGTTCCTGCTATAGCAAACTTTGACGCATTGGTCTCTACTCTGAATGGAATTTTGTCATCGATTGCAGCTAATGAGGCTTTGGCTATGTCTAGCTTCAAATTGTTAAATGCATTTACAGCATCTTCTACAAGAGGGAATTCATGGTTTGATGTAATGGGCGTAATTTCTTTCAGAATGATGGTATTCAACGGCAATAGGGGGCAAACATACCTAATGCTCTTCGGAGAGATGCTGTATTGTTAGGTACAGGTTGGTTCATCAAAGGGGCAAGTCTATCCGGGTCAGGCTTGATTGTCTTGTTTTTGATAGAGTAACCTAATATATTTACAGATCTAGTAGAAAACTGGCACTTCTTTTCTTTTAGAGTTAAATTATATTTCTTAGCAACTGTTAAGTATCTTTTTAAGTTTTGATCATGCTCATCAGGATTGTTGCCGCAGATAGTTACGTCATCCAGATAAGGATAAGTGCCCCCTAACTCTTCGTCTTGAATGATTTTGTCAATGGATCTCTGGAAACATGCAATACCATTAGTGACACCGAAAGGTACACGGAGGAAATGATATAATGTACTATCAGCTTAAAAGGCAGTATAATGCTTTTTAGCATTGTTAATAGGAAGTTGATGGTATGCACTTCTCAGATCAATAGTGCTGAATATTTCATATCTCAATATTTTTGAGATTAACTCCTCAATTTTTGGGAGAGGATAAGCATCAAGCATTGTGAAACGATTAATCATTTGAGAATAATCAATCACTATACATGGTTTGTGATGCTCTTCTTTCACTTTTAGAGAGTTACTGGGTTCAATAACTCCCTCTTCCAGCAACTTGTTTACTTCCGCAGCAATAAATTTTTGGTCTTCCAGAGATTGACACCTAGATTTGGTAGCTACTGGTTTACAATCAGGGGTTAAGTTAGCAAATAGTAAGACTGGTGGCATTTGAGCAACAGCTAAGGAACAGATTTTGAGAGGAGGTCTCTCACCATTGAACTGGATTTCAATAAGAGAATGGTCCTTCAGAATATCATGTCCAATAAGAAAGCCAGCACAGAGATATTTCATGATTAGTACTGTTACATTATTGTACACATGTTCATCTAATTTCATAGTAACTTCACCGCAACCCTTAATGTTTGAGCTTAGAGAGGAATTAGCCATCGTTATTTTGCTTAAGTATGGTTTAACTTTTATCTTACATCTCTTAATGTAGCATTCATTTATGAAACTAAGTGAACTACCAGTGTCAATAAGTGCATTCAATTCTACCCCATTAATTTGCATTTTAGTAATGGATTTTTGAAGGCATCTAGGTAAGATTGGTACTGAAGCTAAGGTGTGAACTGATGTAACAGTGTTATGCGAGACACGCTGTGGTTTCGATTGTCATACTCTTTGATAGTGCCCCTTTTTTCCACATTTTCTACACAGTACCTCTTTTGCAGGACATAGATTTCTTGAATACCGGTCATTTCCGCAAAAGTAGCACTTTCCCGATTTAAGCCGCGTAGCTGCAGAAGAAACATTATCCTCAGTAATATTACCAGAAACCACAGGCATAGGATGTGAAGTTTTCATATACGAAGCTGAGTGAGATTCAGCTAGCTCCAATGCCCTAGCTTGATCAAAAGCATTTTCTAAGGTAACAGTGGAGTTTTCCAGCAAACGCTCTCTGATGCGAGGATTCTTTAAACTTCAGATGCACGAGTCTCTGATGTATTCACTCGTGTATTGATCGGCTGTCACAGTTTTAAAATTACAGTCCTTGCTCAGTTGCTTAAGTGTTTGTAAGAATTCAGTAACAGACTCACCACTTTCTTGTATTCTGGAGGCTAGACAATGTCTGGCAAAAATTTCATTTTGTTTGGTAACATAGATAGAGTCCAAAATAGCAATAGCAGTATCGTAGTTCTTGGCATCATTAATGTGTAGGAAAACACTAGCAGAAATATAGTTGCATAGAAGCGGTAACTTGTTTGTTTCGTTATATTTTTGATTTCACTTAAAAAATTTGAAAAAGTTCATTTCCAGTGTTTCCACTTAGCCTCCGTGCCAATACATGTAGGATTGATGTCAAACTTTTCAGGTTTCAAAAGTTGATCCATCGTATGGTATTTAGGAATAGTAAATATTTATGCTGATTAAATTGTAATGGAATAAAAGTATACGAAACATTATAAACCTTTAAAGCTAACTTAGGCTTTAATCAGCATAGAACAAAGCATACAAAAAACATACAGTCTGGTTGCCAAATCGCTATTCATAAAAATAGTTTTGCCACTGCAATATATAAACTTCAATAATTAAACTTCATAATTTGATAATTTATCATACATATCATTTATTAACCAAAACTGGAAAGTAGGAGATGAATGGCTCCATTAAAATTGAATTAAAAATTAATTCTATTAACTATTTTAATTAATCTTGCTGTGTTCACTCATATGTTGTCTATTTGAAGACTTATTTGATAAAGAATACTTTAAAATCATAAACAGATAGATGATCATTAAAACTTATTGTCAATGCAGACTTGAAGGTATCAGAAAATAGGAACAATGAATAATTCCTTTTTGTTTTGTGCGCAACTCACAATCACACTATGAAGTTGAGGCACAATTGAAAGCATTGGAAAACAACACTAACATGAATTATTCCTTTTCATAACTTGCAATTACTATACGAAGTCCAAATACACTTGGAAACATCTGAAAATGATGTAATGTTTGGTGAAACAACAAGGATATATAATATTTGGGATTCCTTTTAATAACTTGAAAAACTCATAAGAGTTGCATGAATTATTCAAATCTATATGATATTTGTTGATGGTAGAAGCTATGCAAACTTCTGTTAATTCTAGTATGAGGTTTCTCTGATTTAAGATCCCGATAGCCATAGCATGAAGTTACAAAAGGTGATTTCAGTCACTGTTGCAAAGCCAGCTGACATAATAACGCAAAGCAGGTCACCGTTCATCGGAAACAAATACACCTGTTGCAGGCTTCTTAGGAATTCCATGATGGCAGAAATCTGTCATCTGCAGAAAAAGTTCGTTGAAGCGACGCTTAGTCCAAACGAGCCCAATGAGCATTTCCCTGAGTACACGTTCACAGTAATGAACACACATTTACGGTACCAAATGAAGTTAACTGCCATGAAAATTATCACAAACAGAACCAACAATAATGATTTTCAACGTCACCATATCTGCATGTCCTTGAATTCCACATTGCGCGAAAAATCTCGAAATGTGTATTGTTTCAAGATGGAGGGAGGACTTTGTGACGTCAAATTGTTGTTTTCTGCCTAAGGAGGAAGAGAAAACACAGTGGATCATCGTTTATACAATGCTGAAGAGACTACTGAAAAACGTTGTATAAATGATAATGTCGTATAATCGATTTTCACTTCTAAAACTAGAATTAATTTTGTTTTCACTTAATTTAAATGTCTGACGTATTGATTTACATAAATTTATAAATAAAGCAAGCCAAAACAAACAAAAAACCAAAATAAAAAAAGGGAAAAAATGCAGTAAGCAATTTAAATGTACATAACTTTATTTTTTCTTTTGATCATTTTATGTAGTATTACAGAAAAAATTGTCTATGGCTGTTTGGCGTGATGACTGATGTTAAGTTGTAATGTAATTAATGATTTGTGCAATGAGTCAAGGGCTTGACCGAAGCTGTGACCGAAACAGTATGAAAAGTGAAGAATGAAAAAAAAACGATATGTACTGTTAGCGCACTGATAAGCAAAGAAAGTGCTGTGTAGCAATAAAACAGGTCTGGAAAGCTGACCATCCCCGTAAAAAGAATGACCCCTCTCAGTGTAATCCATTATGCATAAACTGGTTTTTCCGACTAATCCCACACCAGTCCACGTTGTTATCATGTGGGGTATATTTAAACACGTTCTTTGGTGTCATTCATAGCTGTCGAATTCGGCCCATTCTTAAAATACACAAAAAAAATAAACAAAGATAAATGTGTATAGAATCGAAAAGCCCAATGTATAAATATTTTTGTGCGTTGTATAAAGGATGTATTTTTACATTAAAACGAATAGGAATGAATTGGGACCACACTAAAATGTTGTATAAATGTAAATGTCGTATAAACGATGCTTTACTGTATGCCGATTTTTCATATACAAAATGGCGTAGTGGGATATCCAAAAAGAAGGGATATTAAGTAATTTTGTAATTTGGATATCTCGTGATGTTATGGTCAAAAATTGATGCTTGGAAATAATTATTAGAATTGAATTAGTTTAGTTCGGAAATGAAATAAATAATATTTAATAGCTTTTTAAAAGCTAATTTTCAAAAGTCAGTAAACATTAGATGCATTCTTGAGAGTTGTTATTTTTAGACTATTATTTATTATTTTAGACTATAAACCATTATGTTTACATTTAAAAAATGATATTTACGTTATTGAAGTGATATTTAAGTACATATTTTAATAGATATTTCTATAAATAAATATTAATTTTGAATTTATTAACAGAATATAAATGCTTTAAAAGGATTTCTAGAGAAATAATTTAGACGTTTTTAAGAATTGCTTTTATGAATATTCCGTCATATTAAGGGAATATAAATGATTTAAAAGGATATTTGGAGAATTGATTTAAGTTAAGTTTTGAATGTTATAATTTAGTAATCAAATCATTACTTAAATTATTTCAGAACGCAAATTATTAACCACTTCACTGGCGACGGGTGTAGGGAAACTGTTTTTTATCCACGACTTATCTCGGGGCAAACGTTGAAGTGGTTAAATTTTAATAAGGAAAATGTGTAACAGTCCGGTCTGATTGAATAGGTATGTGTTAAAATACATTGCCAATATGGTCAGACTCTAATGGCCACTACCGGATATATGGCTGCATTGTCTCTTTTTTTAGGTGTGTTCGTAATTATATAAATACGTAGCACCTATAGTCGTCGTTCAGTCCGTCTGTCTGTCCGTCCGTCTGCATATAATAGAGCAAAAACTAACCAACCGAATGGTCTGAAATTTTAAATATATGATTGTTGTAAAATTTTGTCGAGCCATTTCAAATTTTATGAAAATCGAATGTATAGTTAAATTATAGGGACAGTCAAAAGTTTTTCTTTACATTACGGCCAATGGGAAAAATTATTGCACATGCATTTTAATGATGTTAAAGCTTTCCGAATGGTCTCAAATTTTAAACATATAATTATTGGGACATTTTGTCGAGCCATTTCAAATTTTATGAAAATCGGATGTATAGTTTAATTACAGGGACAGTCAAAATTTTTTCTTTACATTAAAGCCAATGGGAAAAATTATTGCAAGTGCATTTTAATGATGTTACAGCTTTCCGAATGGGCTGAAATTTTAAATATATAATTGCTGCAAAATTTTGTCGAGCCATTTCAAATTTCATGAAAATCGGATGTATAGCTTAATTACAGGGACAGTCAAAAGTTTTCCGTTACATTAAGGGGAATGGGAAAAAATTATTGCAAGTGCATTTTAATGATGTTACAGACTATGCACTTATGAATTGCAAATAAATACACATTCAGTACAATATGGGGTGCAAAAAATAATTATAAAACTAGTTATAGTACGAACGCACCTCATTTGCCACGTTTGACGAGCAATTTCCAACTTGTTTTTATTGAGAAATTTCCTATCCTTCTATGCTTTTTCTTTTCCTTAAGCAATTTCCAGCAGGATTTTTATCAAGAATAGGTTACTACCTTGTGATGTTTTTAATTTCGATGAATGCAAACTCTTCTTTCATGTTTTGATGGATAAAACTGTTACTTTTAAGAATGAAAAATGTAGTGGTGGGAAGAAAAACAAAGAAAGATTAACTGTTTTATTAGCAACGAATATGGATAGTTCAGAGAAATTGACTCTATTAGTTATTGATAAATTTCTCAAGCCTCGTTTGGAAAACTACAAATCTTTTCCTGCATCTTACGATGTGGACAATTACGATTACGATGCATTAAAAGTCTGGATAACAACAAACATTTGGGAAAAAGAAATTCGTATTTGGGTAGAACTTGGATTAACAAAAAAAGAAAGGGGCTATCATTGCAAACACCTGTACTGCCCATTGCATAATTTACAATTTAAATTGGATTGAACTTCTTACCTTGCTTCCAAACTGCACTAGTGTTGAATAACCAACCCTTAGATCGAGAGATTATTCAAAATTTCGTGATAAATTATCAAAAACTGCTTATAAAACACTTCAATTGATCATTTTGCTGCAATTGATTTAAAAAAAAAAAAAGTTTAGGTTGCATAGACAAGAGTTGGAATATGTTATCAAAGAAGACCATTAAATATTTTCTTAGACATGCTTAGCTTCCAGAATATGAAGAATTATCGTTCAAAGACGATTATAATAGAGTGCTTCTATTTGAACAATACAAAACAAACTAATATATGCAGTTATTAACAATGAGATCGCTATTAATGGTGAAGTTTCCATACCAGAAATTGTTTCAGAAGTTTTAAATATAAACACTGATGAAAGTGTTGATAATGACAGTGAATCTGAAGGAGATCCAACAACGCAACACGAAATATCCTCACTTTTGCAGATTCCAAAGCAACATAAAAACATTTTAAAACTGTTCAAAAATTAGAAAAAAGTACTTTTAACAACTATGACAAAAAACAGACAATCCTGCATAAAACAAATATTTTAAATAAATAAATAAGTTTTATTACCATACTATGTTACCCATCAATTCGAAAATTTAAGTGTAAAGAAATTCTTGTTTATACCTTTTTTTATTATCTCAAATAAGAATTCTTGCTTACACTACATGTAAGGTCACCCCACTTATAAGATCATGTTTTTCAGGAACGCATGAGTGTCCATATAACCGATATACACTGCATTTACTTCTAGTGATTTTTTAGAAGATTCTTAATTTTGATTTTCTAAACTTCTAAAAATGTAAAAATATTTTGATTTTTTTTTTTTTTTTTTTTTTTTACACACAAAAAAGTCTCTGAAAACTGCTTTCATAACATTTTATTTTTGGAAGCATTTATATGTACACTAGAAAAATAGCCCATCAAAAATGACGAAAAATGAGATATAAAGGTATATACAGAACATGTGCAAGAATGAGTTCTTCTCGCTTGTTCCCCAGTGACAGATGAAAATAACACATTTTAAAAATGAAACACATTTATGAAAACTACGTACAGTGGACTAATCCACACGACTATTTTCATAATTACTTGGCAAGAAATAGCGAAATTAGATCATTTTATGCTTATGTGTGGTACGCCATGTAGTAGTCAAAATCAGTAAGTGATGCTTTATTAAGATCTCATAGTGTAATGTATCATTAAATAGCAATAGTCATTGTTCAAATATAATAAATGTAATATTTTAAAATGTTTTTTTTTTAATTTTATAATTATGACTTAATCTAAAAAAGATAAACAATTAAATATATTATCTAAGGTAGCATCTTTCATTTAAAACAAATACTTTTTCATCTCAAATTGTATTTTTCAAGTACTACTGCATGAATGAATAAATAAATAAATAATATATTAATTAAATGTACGATCATTTTAAACTATAAAGAAAAATGTTATATGATGTATGAAACTATATAAGAAGAGAAGGAAGATATTAAAATTGGTAAACAATTTTTTCAAAATTTCGTCAGAAACCTATTAAAGTGTGAAACGAGTCTAGCTATAACTTGAATATTAGACTTCCACAGAGTATATGCATAAGAGGCAAATCCTAGGTAGAAACTACACCACAACCCATTAATAAAGGTGTCATTGTAAAAGCTGAGAAATTGGATGACCAAATGTCCCTTCTTCAAAACTACTATGAATGATATGCAACCAAACCTCTAGTTTTACAAAAATGTTTTTATTGCTCAAGAAGTTATTTTACAATCATAACTGCCATGATAAACTGTCGTCATAACTGTGGAATTACATTTTGAACAGGAAAATATTTTGAAAGCTTGATGTGACAGTCCGGGGAGAGCGGGTGGGCCGACTGCCGCAATATTCGTGGGAGAGCGGCATTCTGCGCTTCCGTCTGTGATAGAATACCGTATTTTCCGGGAATAACGCCGCGGCGTTAAACTAGATTTTTCTGGTTGAAAAGAAAAATGTGGCCAATAACTAGGTGCGGCTTGTAAATAGTACCAAATTTACTGCCAATCTTTATTTAAAAATTTGGAAATCTGGTTAGAAAAAAAAAATAATCCATGATCTTATGTCGTACTTCTGAAAAGAAAAAAAACAATGTCTCGCACGGCGGAAAGGTATCAACATGTTTACAAATAATGCAATTTTCATGAGCAAAAAATTGCACTTTGTCCGGGCATAGCATCCAATCACAATTATTCTCCTCAAGTTCGCCTGGCATATTGCATGCCATATAAGGAATAACTCCTCCCACTTTCTCCCTCGTTCATTCTTCGCCAGAGCCGATAAAACTACTAGAAAACTATTTTACTCTATGTTCGTAATTACTTTCAGCATTACGTTTGGCAACAGCTCGATTAATCTTAAACACAATCGAGCATGCAAGCCCGATCCAAAACAAACGAGATGCGATCTGCCGGCTCGTTTTTTTTTATAATGACACGAATGATACAGATGATTTCATAGACACCAATCAAAGCTTCTCACCTGAAATTTAAAACTTATTCCACAGTGATACTGAGGACAAAGATTTTGATGGGTTTTCAAATGTATAACATTAATTATTCGTTGCTACTGTAATATTTTTTTCTGTTTGTAATAACGTTGATAATGAAAACAAACAAGATGCGATCTGCCGGCTCGTTTTTTTTGATAATGACACGAATGATGCAGATGATTTCATAGACACCAATCAAAGTTTCTCACCTGAAATTTAAAACTTATTCCACAGTGATACTGAGGACAAAGATTTTGAAGGGTTTTCAAATGTATAACATTAATTATTCGTTGCTACTGTAATATTTTTTTCTGTTTGTAATAACATTGATAATGGAATTGTTCAATTAATTAAAAGATAAATTATTTAAGTTCAAAATGCTTAATTTTATGTCGCCAATTAATAACCTTAATTAATTGCACTTGGTATATTTTTATAACGTATGTGACGTTATGAACAGCGCGCGATATACCAGATGCGGCGTTATACTGGGTGCGGCGTTAAACTAGGATTTTTTGTTTTGTTTTTGAAGTAACTGCGGCGTTATACTCGGTGCGGCGTTATTCTTGGAAAATACGGTAACTTGATTTTGTTAGTATTTTTAATTGAATGATGATACATAATGAGTTTTGGGCCATGTTCCAAAACTTTTTATGTCCAACATATTTTTTTTATTGCAAAATTGTAAAAAAAAAAATAATATAAAAATCAAAACAATACCTACATTTTTAGGATTTCATTCAGTTTTTGGACCTAACGAGTTTTGGAAATGGACGACTCACATTACTGATTACCCTTTTCTTAAAATATTCTGTTATCACTTTCTCAATGTTCTGTATGTTAGTCATAAATTATAACATACTAATTCCATTTTTTGTTTTCTGAATTTTAATTAATAAATTTGTTTTTTTTGTTACTATCACCTTTTTGCCATTAACTTCATTGGTTTATTTTAGAAGAAGATCGATCGTTTCTGAAGGGACCATTCGTTCCAAACGATAGACACAGGAAAAAGATTAATGCGGGTCAACATAAAATATTTTCGTGTGAAAAAGTATATGGCATAAATAAATTTACTACATTGAAATATAGAAAATTTGAAGGAGAAAAATGTATACATACTGCAAGAAATTTACGAAGCAGAACAGAGATGAATAAATCTATTTATTTACTTGAAATATTGGAAAATTTTGGCTTGTACACACTGTTTTTTTTCTTAACCCAAACAATAAATTTTCGACATTAGTGACATCTTTCTTTTCTTTTTCGCTTAATGCATGTGAATAAAGAAAGTTTCTCATTGTTTCAAATCCTTTAAGTGCTTCAACAAACGTTGGAACTGGTTCTGTATTGACATTTTCGTCTTCATCGGTATCATCATCCATTTTTTCGTTCTCTGCGATCATTTCTAGAACAGAAATCAAGCGACATGTCGCAACCTTTTCATCAATTGATGCGTAATTGTCAAAAGTGATGTTCGAGGCATTTGCTCCAAACTGTAATAAATCATTCTCCTCTTCATCGTTAGCATCAGCAGATACATTTTCGATTTCTTTGGCATTCCTCTTAGCCTTATTAAAAGAGTTTTGTATAGTTTCTTGGGTTACTCTCTCCCAGGCAGAGACAATGAAATAAATGGCTTGTAAAACATCAATTTTGATGCTATTGCATTTTCCTTCATCCATCATAGCTAGAGCTTTTCTAACTAAATCCTTTCTGTAATGGCACTTGAAACTATGAATAACACCCAAATCAAGGGATTGAACCCTACTAGTGCAAATAGTGGGATAAAAAAGAACTTTCACATTTTTTAATGAAGAAATATCCGGGGTGTGTGCTGAACAGTTGTCAATGAATCGAACCACTTTTCTTTTTTCTTTTCCAACAGACAGAAATCCAGAGAAAATTTCATTTGTCATCCATGCTCGTAAATTAGCACGGTATGACACAAGTAAGTTTTTGATATTTTTGAAACACCTTGGCTTTGCTGACTTTCTGATTACAATCGGCATTCTTTTATCACTTCCATCACTATTTGTGCACAATAAAACATTCTGTCTTTCTTTAGAACTTTTGCCTCGATGAAAGCCTCTCCTTTTAGTGCTAGAGTACGGCCCGGCAAACATCTATAAAAAAAGTCCTATTTCATCCGTGATGAAATGTCACGAGAGTCATATCCTTCAATTAATGCCGGTAATTTGGAAAACCAATCTTGAACCACTCTGTCATCAACAGCTGTGCTTTGACCACACAATTTTTTTAATTTTTATCCATGTTGCTCTTTAAAGAGTGAAATTCATCCATTTGAGGTTGTAAAATTTTCAATACCTTTTAAAGCAACGATTTCTAAGACCTTTTTCATGCAGAATTGTTCCATCAATTGGAATTTGTGGTCCTCGAGCTTGACGATACCAGTCATATAAAAGAATTTCCAAATCTTTGTATGTTGATTCCCGACTAGTTTTTCCTTTTTACACAGAAATGCCGTATTTATCAAACTGCTTCCTAATTTTGGCTTTTTTTTTTTAAATTATAGAATGCAATCTTGAAGGTGGTAAATTTAAACGTTTAGCAATTTGAACTCCTTTTTTCAAACGGACGACTTTCTACTTCTTCATTGATACGAATTCTTTCCTCTAAAGTACGAATTTGTTTAGCCATGTTAGTCACAACCAAGTGAAAAATAATAAAAAATATAAACACACAACAAAAGCATCTCACAGCCTAAACTGAAATGAGAGCTTAACCGAAAGTGACAAGCTATGACTTTTGCAGCTAAACTCCACCCTCCCTGTCAATCATTCACTCTTTCAACACTCTTCAAAAACCGCATGAAGTACTAAGGCGCTGCTGCCCTTCATAATTTCATTGGTTGAAAGGCCTGCATTTCCCCCTGTTAAACCCCCCTTTCTTTCTGTTTGACTTGGGGAAAATTAATCATCGCCAAGAATTATGGTAACCCTATTTTTTACTTTACTATTTTTTCAGTTTGTTTATTATGTAGAAGTAATTAAAATTCTGAAGCGAGCGATCTCCGCTATATGTGATCTGAACCAGGATTGCCTGGTAATAATAATAAATATATTAATATTCAAATCTTCGAGGTTTTAATTATTTGAGTGCTGATTTACTTTGAATGAGTAAACATCGTTCTGTTGATTTATTAAATTGATGTGAAATATGAAGTTCTTTTTATTCGACTGTGTTCTTTGAAATCCCTCACCCCCCCCTCGCTCTTGCTTTATCAATAGGCACGTGCATTCAAGGTCGTGATTAGAGCAAATTTCTTTCTTAAACAGGAATACAAAGGTATAAATTCAACATTTTTTTACAAGGTCAGCAAAATTTTTGAACGATCGATGAGGGAATCTGCGAATTTAAAAAATGACCTAAGCGGGTATAATTAACATTATTTAAATAGAATTCGTGACGGGACCTTTAAAACAAAACAATACATACGGGAAAACGAAAGATGCGGGAACGATGATCGAAGTTGTACTGTATTATGACATGTGTATTATTTATACACACCAACCCATATAAATTAAGCAGTGTTGAACAGTTTTTCCTATCTTATCAGAAAGGAAAACCAGCAAAAGAATTAATTTTTATTTTTCATAAGGCAATTAAAATTTTAATACTGTAATTTATAACTGCCTGGTGTAGAAATAAATGGATATAGTTTATAAAATTAAGCCGTTCGACATTATAATTCTGATATTTAATTCACATTTATTATTAAATTTCTTACCTTTTCATACATGTTTTATGATTTTAAAATTTCAGTGCATTAATTATACTGGAGAAATTTTTAAGTATGTAATTATGGAGAATCTTGCTAATTCTATATCTGCTTAAATCAACGTAATTTTTTATTCCTGTGAGTTAACACATCGACATTCTTCCCAGCTTTAGCTTCTCTTGACATACCTGCCTTCTTCTCAGTTGAAAACTGCCATGTGGTGATCCAATGAATCTCACCCCTCATAATGTGTGTTTCAACTTGGCAATTTCCTACTTAGTTGGAGCATGACAGTCAACAATTTTTCCTTTAAACTTTATTGAAAGTGTATCATTGCTCTGTATTTAAAAAGAAAAAAAAATAGTTAGAAAATTATTTTTTAATTATCTGTACATTTGTTTTCCTTTATCTATAGCAAATGCCTGAAGAAGTGCAAAAAACAGTCACTGAGTATCCACCTATGCAATCAGCACATCCTGCTGAGGTAGTAGAATCTGAATCAAAGCTGGTAGAAAATTCAGAATCGGAACCTCCTATGGCTGATAGTATTAAGTCTGATGTTAAAAATGAAACTTTATTACCAGGTAGTTACCATAATTTATTATAATTATTGTTGCCATTTTATAAACTGTTTTAAAACTAGAATAATTCTGAATTTGTACCATGTAGGAAAAATAATAATTTTGTCTTTGCATTTTTTATTAAATTTAAATGTATTCATTGTTCTTGGGTTATAAGCGAAAACTGCTTTTAATGGAGCTTAAAGCATAAAAATTATTCTTTATATGTTTGGGATCAAAACAGGAAATATTGGTACCACTTAACAAGTATCCATCCTACTAGAAGTAAACTCTTCAATAAATGTTTTTATTTTGTTGTGATTTGAATTATGCAAACAACACAAGTTCTCTAGAGAAGAAAAATTTTAGCAGGAGGACTTACAGTTGTTATTAATAAATGCTTGGTTTGAGCTTGAATAACTGCATTTGATCTTTCATCATATATTTCTGAGAGAAATAAAATTTTATATTTCACAAAAAGAGCTTTTTTTTCTTCACAAAATGTGAGCCCAAGAAAGAAGAATATGTGCATAACTTATGCATACAAGGGTCAATGCAGATGCATTGACCCTCATGTGCATCATTTATTAATAACTGATTTTCTCACTACATTAGAAACTATTGAGAAATTTGTGTTACATCTTTGTTAATGAAGATTTAGTCACAAATGCAGTGTTTAGAATAATACAATACAAATTTATTAAAATACCAGTAAAAAGCATCTTAAAATATTAAAAGTTTTTGCTCGCACATGTGATTATCTTAAGGCATCTTAAATTGTAGGGCATTTCCTATTTCATTTTTATACCTTGTCTTTCTTCTTTTTAGCATGTGGCTCCATCTGTTGTCGATTGTTGCATGCTCGCATAAATTACATGCATCTTTGTTTAAAGACATTTTTATTGCTTCTCGATAGAAAACATAATTTGCAAGTTTTTTCACGTCATTGAAATATATTTTTAGGTTTTATGATTGTTCAGTTGTGTTCACTTAAAAACCTAAAAGTAGATTTTATTACCGTATATACTCGCGTATAAGTCGAGGACTTTCTAACAATTTTCGGTAAGCAAAGTTGGGGGGTCGACTTATACGCGAGTCAGTTAAAAAAGCAAAAACAAAAACTTCGAATACTGCAAAATTATGGCTTTTTATGTGTATGAATAAAAAAATAATATATAAAATATACAAATAATAATAATTTAACATTTAAAATTTTTCAATGATTTGTCTTTGTTTACTTACAACCTTTTCGCATTGGCAAGTGAAATCTTTGCTTTGATTTTGAGCAAAATTCAAGTAAAAAGTTAGGGGTTCGACTTATACGCAGGTTTTTTATTTTTTGCAGAATTTGTATTCAAAAGTTAGGTGATCGACTTATACGCGAGAATATACGGTAATGTGAAAAATCCCAAAAACTATGTCAACAAAGGTTGTTCTTTCTACCATGAAGTAATCAAAATTTCTTTAAACAAAGATGTAAAGATATTGTCTGCTATATGACAAAGTCATTGAGCATGCCAAGCAGTGTTGCTGAAGAAAATGTTAGTATAATTTAAAAGCTTCTAAAAGTAACAACCATTTTGTGACCGTAACTATATGAAATGACATCATTCCTTGTACTGTTGATGTATTCCATTCCTTATCCTGTCAACTGTGACAATTTATTATGCCTGTGTCTCATTGAAAATTGAAATGTGTTAGTTAGTTGTACACTGCCCTATGTATATAGACATTTTTTTATGATTTAAAAATAAAAGCGAATGTAATACTATTTTACAAATTATATCAAAATTTGTATGCATAATTTAATTTCAAGTTATTGGTTACATCATCTAACTTGATTTGCAATCATATGAATAAGAATATTGATTTTTTAATTTTCTCTTAAGTAATTCCTTAAGGTACATTTTAAATATATAATAGAGCCTTTTTTTATATTCCCAAAATTTCTTTTCTGACAATTTATAGTAAAATATATATTCAAATTTTCCCTTTTCATTAACCATTTTAATTCCATGAGTTTATCAATCACCATATTAACATAACATTGCAGTTTGGTGCAAAATATCCATGTTGTGCATCTTAGGATTAAGTTCTGCTAAGTATAGTAAAATTCATATCATTTCTTTATGTTAATTTGTATATTTTGACATTATTATTATTTTTTTTTCCAGAGCCTGATCCATCATCCTCTGATGGGATGATGTCTGGAAGCATGTCAGCAGCAATGTCAGCAAATCTGCCCGGCAACATGTCAGGAACCATGCCTGGTACTATACCTGGTAGCATGGCAGGAAGCATGCCAGGTGGAATAGGACATGGTCATGATTATCCTGCTCCTGATATGTGTGAACCTGGGTATGGACCTTCTGATATACCACCTTCTCGTCATCCAAATGGTAGACCAATGGGTCCCCATCCTCGTTACATGGATGATTATTCTCCTCGTTATGGTCATGGACCTCCACCTGGCTATGGAGGTGAGCCACCTGAATATAATATGACTCCTCCTCATATGGGCTCATATGGTAGAAGAATGCCTTACAGAGATGGGCCAATAGGTATTGGTTTTTTTTTGTTTTTTTCCTCTCAAGAAAAATTTATTTACATATTTATTTATTTATTTATTATCTGTTAGGAACTAAAAATAGTTCATTGTATTTTCATTTTAGAATACAATCTTTAGTTTATCAAATAATACTGTAAATTCTGGGAAATGAGATTAATCAAAACTTTATCTATTTTACAAGGCATTCACACAAAATATAAAATACTAGCTGTTTAACCCATTCTATTGCACGGGAGTTCATGAATTTAATTCTATAACCAAAATTAAAAATAACTATTCGATTTAGTAAAATATTTTTCTACTACTGTGCCTTTTTTTAAATAAAATTTAATTTATGTTACTATGGCAGTAGACGATAAAACTATATCTTTAGAATAAGGGAATAAATAGAATAAAAAGTTTTGTTGATATTTGTGATAAAATGTGTTTCTTTATTTTTAAAAATTTCTAATAATTAAGCACTATTAAATAATCTCTTATTATTGCAGCGTGGCGTACATAATATGTATATCTCTAATTATTTGCATGTGAGGTAAAAGAATTATCGTAATACCCGCTACAGCTTTTTAGTGCAGCATGGCGTACATAATATGCAGTGCGTCTTGCAATACAAAGGTAATTGTTGTGGTAAGAATTTTATTGTGGATTTTTAATTTTTGGCAACTGCTATAATGAAAAATGGTTAAATTTGATAGGAAATTGCTGTTTACTTGGTGGTTTTTTATTAATTAAAAATTAACTATAAGTTATTTCGATTCCGGATTACTTTAGTTGCCTTGGCAGTGCTTTAATACGCATGTACGTAACATTTCAGAATTCTTGCTTCCAAACTGTGGATTTGTATAGCATTACAGACAGACAGACAAATTTTCATTTTTATATATTAGATTGGTATTTTTTTTCCCTAAATTCTAATTGTGTGATAAAAAACTGAAACATTATTTAAAGTTTTCTGAAATTTTGGTTTTAAACACAGTTATTTTTTCCCTCCAAAGCATACAAGGAGGATTACCAGGGGTCGATCCAGGCAAAATTTGGGGCCTTTTTAGGGCCCCTTCACAAAAATCTATTTGATAAAATAGGCCCCTTCACAAAAATAAATTCAATAAAATGGGCCCCTTCACAAAAATGAATTCAATAAAATGGCCCCCTTCACAAAAATAAATTCAATAAAATGGGCCCTTTCACAAAATTCCTTTTAGTAAAATAGGCCCCTTCGTAAAATTGTTTTTCATAAAAACTGATTTAAAATGTGTAATTTGTAAATAAAACCAGGTCACGAAAAACAAAAACTTTAGCAAGTGGATTTAAAGAAGTTTTTGTTAATAAATTCTTGGTTCGAATTTCAGTAACTGGATTTCAACTTTTGTTACAAAATGTTATTTTTCACAAATATTATAAAATTCACAAAAATAACTTTTACCTTTCACAAAATGGGCCCCAAGAATAAAAACCTGCATCGACCCCTAATTACATGTGCATCAGTGTATGCATGCAAGCATGCATGTGTGTATGTATCAATGTCTTGCCTTACATAAATTGAGTATTAGAATTTCATGAATTCTTCAAATGTCAGAGAGTATGAAATGAATAATTTAATTTTACTGACACCAGATAATGAATGTTGTGAAAGCGGGTGTGGGGGTTGATCCTTGCTGATATGGAATTAAGTAAAATGGCAGTTACAAAAGTAAATGGATAATTATTAAAATATATAATTTATGTGCCTTTAAATAAAAAATCTAAATTAGACAAGAAGAAAATAAATTAAATAGCAAATTTAGAATTCTTTGTCTTCTTACCTGCAAGGTATAAAGCTCTTGTTAATTAAATTTCAAATACAGGGTGCAAAGGAAAGTCCCTTTAACCTGAAAATACTTGCAAATGGAGAGAGCTACAGCTATGCAAGTGAGGTAATGTTATAGTAAAACGACTATGCCCGACCTAATGCAAACAATAGCAGCGCCCCTAGTGGCAAAATTTGGAAGATGGCCATTGCAAAACGAAAAGAGATAGAGCAAAATTTCCAATTAGAAAGTTTTAGAGCATCAATTAATTAGTACGAAACAGCACTTGGTTCACACGTATAAGATAAATCGTCGCCTTTATACCCAAAAATGTCCAAAATCGATGAGCGACAAATTCTGCTTTGCATATTCACATTCCGGAAATGTAGCAGTGCACAATTGCAGATTGTAATGTTGTACTGTGCTTTAATGTCTGTAAAAATTTAATTTTGAATGCATTTAAAATTTTAGATTAATCCTTTCAGGGGCGGAAGAATTCTGTTTGTAAACTGATGAAATAATTGACTGACACCAGAATATTCAAACGAAATTCTTAGAAAAGAAAACCCCGCTAATTTGCAATTTCATTACAAAAGCAAAATTTTATTAAAATATTCTTAGTGCCATTTGTCAGTTTTGAAATTAAAATTAGGTGGCTAGACCGTCTAGCCACCGCCCTTAAAGGGTTAAATCTATGTTGTTGTATTGAAGAGGCTTGGAAGACGTTCCATGCTGAGAAATGTGCAGAATTACTCTCACTCAAACGTATATTGTGAGCAATAGCAAACTTTTCGAACATATGGAATATTAAATTTTTATCACTGTGTTTTATTTTTTTGTGTGATGTTATCAAAATGTATTGAGATAAGTACGTATTTATACCATAAATTGTGCATATTTTTTCATACTTCCGGCCATTCCATTCAAACATTTACACAAACTGGAGTGCATCGATTTCGGACATTTTTGGGTGTACAGGTGAAGATTTATCTTATCCGTGTAAACAAAATGTTGTTTCGTACTAATTAATTGATGCTCTAAAACTTTCTAATTGGAAATTTTGCTCTATCTCTTTTTATTTTCGATTTGAAATGGCTATCTACCAAATTTCGCCACTAAAGGCACTGCTGTCATTTGCATTAAATCGGGTGTAGTTGCTTTACTATACCGTTACCTCACTTGCATAGCGATAGCTCTTTCCGTTCTCAAGTATTTTCAGGTTAAAGGGACTTTCCTTTGCACCTTGCATATTACTTATGCTTGGTTGTCTTCTATATTCATAAAAAGAGAAAATATTTGATTCATAAAATTTTTGCCGTATGATTTTCAATGGTTTTGCACTTCAAAATAACTTCTTTTTTTATTTATTTATTTTTTTTTTATTTAATGCATTTTTAGTGTCTTCATGAATCAGTAGGAAGTATCAAAATTAGGGTTCAACCGAAAGTTAAGTTTTGTTGTGTTTTTGTTTTCAGCCTTGAGTTTCAGCAAGCATGGTTTTGCAGAAAATCTTATTATTTGTAACCAATAAATGTTGTTGCTGTTATTATTATTATTTTTTTTTATCAAATTTAATGAAGAAAAGCATGCATTTCACTATTCTGTATTCAGTTGAAAGCTTAATAAGAAAAAAGCGAAGTATTATTCCTCACTCAGTTAATTATTTTTTCTTTGAATGTTGCTTTAAATTTTTCAGTTATGTCAAAATAAATGCACAAATTAGAAAGTCAAAGCACCATATACATTATTACCCTTTTTATTTAACCTAACCTGGTTCTTATGCCCGGTTGTTATCTAAAGATTGAATTTTGTAATCAATTTTTAATCCACTTCCTGATATGCTAGAATTATAAAAAATATATTCACAGGTGGGTTTTATATAATTGTATAATTTATAATAATTGGATCTGTCCAGACTGTTCTCAAAAGGTTCGTGCTTTTGTGAAATTGTGAACAGCTTTTTATACTTGTGTCAAATATAGTCATATTTTTGTGAATTTAAAATGATAATTATATTCAGGTTCTTCTCATTTTTAATGAGATCCTTTATATCTAATATTTCTGTGGCGATTTAAGCTGTTTTGTAACAGGCCAGATTCTACTTTTAAATGATTAAATTTGTGGAAGGTTCAGTTTGGAGATGGAAAACTTTTGTGTTGGAAGAGTTCTGTTTGTTTTAAGGTAAAAAGCTTTGTGAAGGGTTCTATTTTGAAATGAAAAATTTTGTGAAGGGTCCTTAAAAGGACCTAATTTCTTCTTAAACTGATCCCTTTTAAGTATAATTGAAGTATATTGATGTTGGTTATCCCCCTTTTTTTCCCTTTTATGGCATTACTATTAATTTTTTGCATTATTGCAAGTTATTCTCAATTTACCATTATTGTAGATTAATTTGCCATAATCATGTTGCATGCCAATTGATGTTAAACATGAGTGATGCTACAAACTACTATATTGTTAAAAACAAAGATTGTTGCCATTAAAAATACCAAATCATATTTGCTAAAATATGCCAATTGACTGCAAACCAGAATTATGGAACTTTCCGCCATACCATACATACATACATATGAGCACATAAATAATACATACTTATGTACATGAATACATGTGAATATGTATGTATATATACTTAAATACATACATGACATGAAATTTTTGGCAATTTACGGGGCATGCTGGCATACAGTTAATATTGTAGCATTTCCCCATTCGTCATGCTATTTAATCACTAATTAATAGAAGAATAGTTCTTTTAAAGGAAAACTGAATCTCTCTTAAAGATCTGCGAAAACCAAGAGCATCATTAATTTACTAACCGGGTTCAGTTTGAGTGATCATTCATTCCACTTCGCCATTCTTAAAGTGATATTACAGAACAATAAAATACCATAAAATCTCTTGAATTTGATCCTATGAAAACAGTTGCAGTTCCATAATATTACTGGTATCCCAAGGGCTTTCAAGAAGACTCTTCAAACCCTCCAATGCTCAAAGCTTAAATACAGAAGCAAAAGGGGCCAGATTAGGATATTCAATTCAAAATCCGAAGAGCATGGATCTCTTTCTGAAACCTGCTAGATGCAGTTTTGGATTAATGGTGGGCAAACTGCCTTAGCTACTGGTGAAGAAGAAACTTTACTGCAGTCTTGAAATCTCTATTAGCAGTGACTGCAGCTGTAAACTTTCAGTCGATCCTCGAACTTTAATCTATTGCTAATTGTTTTGTTTGTGAATGATTTCAAAGTATTTTGTGCTGCAAGTGTAATAGAAGTATAATAGCCTCCTAACTTACAAATTTATGGTATCATATGTAAGTAGCTTTAAAATTATGAGAAAATGTATCGGTAAATAATCTCAAAGGTTGCAGTGCAAAAACCTCACGCAAATATTCACTGGTATTTTAAATTTAACAAACTAATGTAGTTAGTATAATAGATTAAAAAAGCTATGTAGGTGTCCTTTGCCTGACAAATTTTATTAATTTTACTTAAATATCACACCTGACTTTCCTTTAAGAAGAATGCTCTAAAAAAAGTATGTATATATATCTATCACACAGTTATTAATAAAATGAAATGATTCAAAATACATTATTTTGAGATATTAATATGAGTGAACCACAAAAATATATTCCAGCAAATCTTGAAGAGCATATTTGCTTATCCTTGAAAATGGCAGATTTAGTCTATTTTGTATTGCTATTAATGTCTATCAGTTAATAGCAATATAATCTATGAATCTCCATACAGTGTAATGTGGCTCATGTAAATATAAATAATGTGATTTTGATGTAGACTTAAAATTTGTTAATATCTAATATTTTTTTATTTAGAAAATGGTGTATTTGAATCTTTGAAAATGTTTTATGAGTTTTATGCAGTGTAATGTGACTCTTGTAAATATAAATAATGTGCTTTTGATGTAGACTCAAAATTTCTTAATATCTGATATTTTGTTATTTAGAAAATGGTGTGTTTGAATCTTTGATGTTTTATGAGTTGTATGAAAATTTACTTTTATAGTGGTGTAACATTTCATGTTTTTGTCCCAATAAATGAAAAAATAATATATTCCAAGTGTGTGTATGTATGTTAAATTCAAGTTATGAATTTTATGTATGTGTTTTTTAATACCTGCACTTGCATGCTATTTTGATTTCAGTTAGTATGCATATAATTTAATTTGCACTGAAACTTGTCAAATTGTTGGTATTTTTTAATAATTTCTTTTGTTATTACATATTAGGTGCCCATCATGATATGCCTCCAGACTATATGGAACCACCCTTCCCGCCTCCTTGCAGTCCTCCATATTATGATCTTCCGGCTGGTTTAATGGTACCATTAGTCAGGGTAAGGTGCACAGTTATATTTGAGTAATCTTTTAATTTTTGTTTTACTCCTTTCCAATTTCCAATCTTACATAACTTTTTGGAAGTTTTTGAAATTTCTTTTGGCTCATAATTCTAACTCTCTTGCTCAAAAATTTTGTTAAAAAATTAAAAGAAAAACTCATTATTGTGTATTGGTATAATTAAAATACTATTCTAGGTTGTGTTACTAAATATTTATATATAGGGTGATTCTAAAACTATCAGACAAACTTTGTGGGGTGATGCAGGTCACAAGTAACTCATTGAAGTACAAACATAAAAAAATGAGACATGGAAAAAAAAATTGTTTACTTACAACATCATTGCAATGTGCTTTTATACAGTAATGTTTTTACAATAAATGTTCAAAAATGTGAACACCAATGCTAATACAAGTTTGGTAATGTTAAAGTGATTGGCGAACAATTGCAAAGATGCCATGCATTTCTCTTATGCGTGCAACCACAATGGTTAATCAAACAACGAGTTCCTTCACTGAATTACTCAACTGGAGTCTCATAAATAAGGATTGTGATATGCCGATAATACCCTGTTTACGCTGGAAACATAAGATATCTTAGACCGCCGTTTTTGAAGTGGTACACTCACAGAATTGAATGCCTGTTCACATTGAAAAACTTACCTAAGATATTTCAGTGAACATCACTGTGTCTTTGATCTGAACAAATGTAAAGTATGTGCATGCACTTAAAGTAAAAACGGCCGCAACAGCCAATTAGTAAAAGCGTAGCTTTATAGCCAACGAGAGTGAGTGGTAGTTCCTGTATCTAGCCGAAGCAAGTTGAAACTCACTGGTAGAGTTTGTGGAACTTCCTCAGAGAGTTTGGTGGCCTGAGATATCTTAAGTAATCCAAATCCAGTGGGAATGGGGTATAATAATAATATCAAGGCACAATAAATCTAGCAATTGAGGTGACCACCGGACCAGTTTACCATTTCTATCATGCAGGTAATTTCAGACATTTAAATGGGTTGGCTTATCAGCATGCTGAAACTACAGTTGATTATGAGTAGCAGCATCTTTCAGCAATTCTGGTAAAACCTTTTCCAAATATACAAGACATTACTCCTTGAGTCACATTGTTTAGAGCTATGTCACTATGAGGAAATCCTTCACATTATTCACTATTCACCCCCAAACATTCACAGCGAAGAGTTTTTGAAATGCTTGTTGATGTGCAGTGTGTGGCATTGCTTTTGCCTATACATGAATATTGGGGACATTAAAAACACCTTTTGTGTGTAAAAATTGCTTCATTTTTGAATAGCACATATGTTGGGAAGTCCAATATCAAATGCAACTTGCTGCAAGAACAATTGGCAGACTACTTCACACAGAAGGTAACCATTTAAATTCTCTAAATATGGAATGGATGTAAACCTTTTCCGTTTAAATATCCAAATAATAGACTCGCATGTCACATGTACATGATATGCAACAGCTCTTGTATGTACTTTTGTGGGGTGTTTCATTGACAATATCCAATATGGTTTCTTCCATGTATGGCTGTCGTGCAGTTCTGAATTGACCCCTTCCAGCAGTGCTGGCAATAAATGAGGGATTTTCAGAAAGTAGCTGATGTAACGGCTCAAACATTTTGTGGTTCAGCTTTCATCTATTCAGATAGCATTCCTGAAACAGTGATAATGCTGCTCTGCTGTTACCATCAACAGGGTTGCTACGCTACCTGGAAAAGTCAGTGAATTTAGAAATTTGTGTAATAAGTCAAGGAAATGGGGAATTTCTATATTTTATCCAAAATCCTGGAAAAGTCAGGGAGATTAATAAAATTTTATAGAGGTCATCAAATAAGTACAACCATTGTCCCATGGCAAATGAGAAAAATCTTCCATGTTTTTGCAAATTCCAATTTTTAGAAGTTTTATTTAATCACCTCTTAAAATTTCCTCTTCCCTTTTTCTTTCTCTTTTCTTTTTTCCAACTGTTATCTCCACACATACGTTAAAATTTTTAACTGTTTAATATAATTTAATATTTTAAACTAATAAAGTAAACATTTCCATTATGTTTTTCTTTATTTAAACATATTTAGAGACTTGGAAACTTTTATGCTAGAAGTGTTTTTAATTAATCTTTAATGCATTTTAATTTATTGGAATTTTCTCTAATTTAGCTAGAAGATACAGATTATGATAAACCTCTTGATCCCGATGATGTACATTTACCTCCCCCAGCGCTTCCTACTGAAAGACTGCTTGCTGCTGTTGAACAGTTTTATTGTCCTCCAACTCATGAAAGAACAAGAAACAAGTATTTCTTTCTTTCTTCCTTACCATAATTTGATATGGAATAATAAATGTGATTTATCTGTTGTTGATGCCTTTAAATTTTATTTTGCAAACAAATGTACTGTTACTGTAAGATTTGTTCAATCATTTAAAATCGGTGAAATTGGGAATTTGCAATTTTCTGATTTTATGTTGTTGTTTTTGTTCATACTTTCACTTTTTAAAGCATTTTTCTTACAAGAATTTCATTTATGAAATCAGCTAGTTTAATAATAGAACTAAAATTTAAAAAATTAACATTTTATTGTTTGGAATTAATAGTGAATTAAAAGTGCAAAGCTTTTATATTTACCTTGGAAATAAAATAATAAATAAATAAAATTGCCATTGACTATTGCTTTATTTTTCATTGTAAATATCCAAATCACAAATTTCAAGTTTTTCAAATAATCTGAGTCATCCTTTCTCTCGATCATCCATCTTGTTTTGAAATAGTAGAAGAAAAAAAAGAATAGTGTCATGATTAATTTGTATTATTTATTGTTGGATCAGACATATTTCCTGTGAAAGCAAGAATTATATTTAAACTTAAAAATAAGGTGTTAGAATGGTTAAACATGGGTTTTCAAAAAATAGAAAGTATGTTCTTTTTTCAGCAAAATCATTTATATTTTAGAAATTGGTAATTAGGCATATTTCCTTTGTATGTTTTGGCCAAACATATATTAATAAAATATCAATCCTTTATATGGATACTTTCTCTTTTGATTATTTAGAAGACCCAATAGTTGTTGCGTAGCCTAGGGACAGCAAACCTATGGCATGTGACAGACTATTTTTGGCACGTATTGACTGATGTTTTAAATAAAGGTGTAATTGTGACGACAAAGTACATAAAATACACCTATCTAAGATTGGTTGCTTTCAAGAGCTTTAGTTTGCAGCTTGAATTTTAATTGCAGAATGAAACCAAACTACTTCCATATGGGCTCAAAATTTATGAAACTATCGCAAGATTTAGAAATTCTAGAAAAGTATATTATAAATAAAAATTTTGCTGATAAAGAATGGCAACTTGGAATTCATTTCCAGAGCTAGTTAAATAAGCTGGCATTGCTGCTTTTTTTTATATATATTTTTTTTATTCATCTATGTACATCCTTGAGACACTACTTTAGCAAATGTATAATAGAAAAACTCCAATAGAAAACACCCATCAGATGATTCCAATTCATTTTGCATTCTGCTAAAAGTAACTAAGTTTGAACTTAATAATAACTATATTTCATCCAAGTTGCAACCACAGATATCACCTTTCATCGATTTTTTATTATTATTACTGTATAAAATAAATTTGTAACTATAGTTATTAAAGTATAAGGCTTATACATATATTGCTCATCTTTTCTATATACTAATTTAAAAAATGAAGTAATTTTGATTCATTATTTTCTGATCACTGCACTTGTTTTTTATTTGGCATGTCATGATCATGTAAAATATTTTTTTAAAAAAATTGACATGCGAGTGTTAAAAGGTTCACCATCCCAACCTAATCTAACTTTTCTTATTCAACTTTCAAAATCGGCAGGATACAGTCCCTCTACCTCTCCTCCTTCTGTTTATTGTGAACATTCTTCCATAATATGAGCATCCTTAAGATTTAGACCTTGGAGATTAAAATTTTTTATTAAATTTTGTATAATTTTGTATATATTTTGTAAAATTTTATTAATATTGCTTATTGTCTTTTTCGGTGTAATTGCATTTTTATAAAGTTTCCTTGAGTTATCTTCTAAGGTACATTTGTCCAAATATTTGTCCATAGTTTGAGCCATTTGTAAGATTAATTATATTGAATATCATGATAAACTTTTTACTTGCTCTTAAAGTAGTTTGCTTCCAAATTTTGTTCATGAGCAAAAATTTAAGCTTTAAAGTAAGCCCCCTGTGCCAATAATAAATGTGTGGAAAATAATAAATAAATTTCTGTCGATAATAAATAACTTTTGTTGCAGTAAAAATAAATAAGAATAAATTAAAAACAATCTTACTTAATGAGACATTGATGACACAGAAACTTACGTTCAATGAATACACATATTTGTATTAAATCCAACTTTATTAATTCTTGAGAAGGGAGAGGTGGAAACATGAGATATTTTATCTGGTCACCGTACATGGTGAAAAACGTTCCAAGTAGATAATTAAACTCTAAAAGAAATTCCATGATGATAATGATGCTGGCTGAACTTATTCTTTAGAGAATGGCTTGATATTAAAAATGTCCAAATTAAGATGCGTAAAATTAAATATCATCGGCGATTGAAGAAAAGCTTTTATGGATTAAATTATCACCTTAGAAGAACATTGTAATTGTAGAACGCTGGTTCCCGCTTTTTTGAATCAGGCACCCGATTCAAATTCTAAATGGGACAATTACATTATCAAAAATACAGTATGAAATTTGTTAAATTCTGTTGAAAACCTAGCTGCACTTGGTATTTATACTATGCAAACGGGGTTTACAATAGTGAAGCCAAAATAACTTTAAATCTATTAGTTAAATTAAAATTATGTGATGAATCGTAGAACAAATAAAAAACAGACAGAAATCGAAACTACGGCAGTTGACTAAGCGAACAAACACACCCCCCTAAAGTGACGTGGCCAGATGTCATTATAATGTGCGCTAGTCTAAAAATAGCTTGCACGATGAAAGAATAAAGAGGGAAAGCTGAGAATAAAACTATCTGTTAACTTTCAGTAAAAAGGAAAAATAGCACTTTGAACAATGTGTTGAGCAAAAAAAAAAAAAAAAAAAATTACAAGTGCGAAATAAGAATGCTGCCCTACAAATAATTGAAAAGCAAAATGTGATCACATCACCCCCTCACTCCCAACCACCACCACTTTTTATTTTAAAAATTTATTATTATTGTCTCTGAGATGCAAAAACACACAGTGCAACATTAGTTAGGGCCCTACATATATCACGGCTCAAACAATATTTGACAGATTTTGGTCTAATTTTCACAGGAGGCACCTATGAAGGTGACCCATTCCGAAGAATAAATTTCAAACAGTTAGGAAATAATAGATTTAAAAAAAGCTTAATTAAATGGAGGCAAATGTTTAAATTAAAATGTAAATAATCCCTCTCTACCCATCCCCTCCCCCAAAAAATAATAAATAAATAGGTTACAACAATGAAATTAAATTTGCATTAAGCATGCATGCTAACATACCAAATTGGCTGCATACAGCCAATTACGGAACTTATCCCCCATAATTTGAAATAATAACAAGTATCCATTAGGATTAGACAACTTTTATATCTAATTATTTTTGTTGCTTTTTATGTTAGCCAGGCACATCTGATAAATCACCAAATGTTATTCCTGTTGCCATCATTCGTGTTACATTCATTTAATTGCAGACCCAGTTATGGAACTTTATCCCATAATTTAAACTATTACCAAGTATCCATTATTAAGATTAACTTTTATATATAATTATATTTGGTACTTTTATGTTAACCAAACTAAATCGTCATATATTCTCCGAAACTGGTACAATTGTATGGGAAATGAAAAAACAATGAATTTAATTATTTGCCTCTAAATGCTTGCCAAAATGCTGTGAGGCTTCAACAGTGAAACATTTTAAAGACTTAAAAAAAATAGAAAATAAATTATAAATAAAAAAATGAAAAGTATATATTTTTTTAACTGCTTTTACCAATTAATAATTAATTATTAATTAATTTACTGTTATAGATTGAGAAATCAATTTAGAAATCCTAAAGAGATAGCTTAAATAATGTTTCATATTTTCTTTCCTGCTCCCTTCCTTAAAAAGTAAACACACGGAAAATTATATATGTTTTTAATAAATCCATTTGTTTGAACTTTCTATCAACTATAAAAAAGCAGTGAATTTTTCATAGTCGAGTTTGTTGTCCAAGCTAAATTACTGTATTGTATCGAAGTTTTGGGAAAAAACATGAATTGCAGTAAAAACATTAGGCAGTATTTTCAAGATAACCTTTGAATGCTTATAAAAGAGTGTTTTTTAAAAACTATTTTACTTTTATTTACTACTCCTTTTTTTTTTTTTTTCATCTGCAACTGGTTGGCAGCAACTATGTGGTATCATAATCGTTGATCAGTAAAAAACCAAAAGTAACAGTTAGTTGAATCCAGAGAAGTTATTGCAAAGAACATTTTTACTGATATGATTCAAATTTTGAACTAACTTTAAATGAGTCTTACATCAAGAAATCCATCCTCCAGCACTTTAAACTATATAGAAAAACATCTCTGATACTGCCATATAAGAAATTCGAAAAACTAATCTAATTAGATACTTTAGTATTTGAGATTTATAGAGCAATAATATGTTATTCTCCAAAAGTGAATGTGTGTAGTTTTAATGTTAATTAAATACACAAATTTTGATGTGTGTCAGTGTGCTGCTGATTCATATTAAAGTAAAAATCTGCTTATTCCTCTGTTCAGAGAAAACTGGTCATATTTGTGATGGTTAATGCTAAACTACTATAATTAGCATTAAACCCAGTAGTAGTATTTCCTGTGTCAGTCTGCTGCAAATCAAAATGTATCTACAATCCAACAATGCAGCACCAATCGTACTATCAGAAGAAATAATAGTAACACATAAAATAAGCAAAGTTTGCATTTGTTAAGAAAATGTAATAAAAAGATACAATACATCTAGAGACTTAAAGTCAATTTTAGCCCCTTTTTATAAACCCATCTTTTTTTTTTTCTTTTAAAGCTGTTAAATTAGTCTACAAAGTCTAAAAGAAACAGCAGCGACTGCTGCTGTATGGCACTGTTTCTGCTACTAGGGCATTAAATAGTGTCACTCAAAATGTAATTAAAGAAGTCTAATTAAAAATGTTAAAATCATTAGGCAAATTACAATTTTTTATCATTATACATTATTCTTAACATTCTAAATACAAATAACTCTTCATTAACAAAAATGTACCCGAATTTCTTAAAAGTTATTAATGTTGTTAGGTCATTGGTTATAAGGAAGTCTGTATATAGTGAACTGTTTTCATGCTCACTTCAGCTTTGTTATAAGCAGTTTTTTCTGTATTAAAGAATTTCAAATGATTTATGTTCTTTATGAAACTATTTTAGATGCATAAATTAGACATGCCATTTGTTATTATTATTAGTTTAGTGGTTTTAAAAACAATATAATATATCTGTTTAATAATTTATTTCAGTTCATATGTCATATCCAGTGATGGTTGGGAACAGCTTGGGTTATATGAATTTTTCAAAGCCAAAGCTCAAGCCAAAAAACAGAAAGGTATGCCAGCAGATGAAAGAAGTTATGACTTGAATAATGACTTTCCTGGTTCACAAGGATATTCTGAACAGAAAGAAGAAAAACGAAGAAGATATAGAGAATTTAAAAGGTTTGTGTGCACATAAATGATACTTTCCTTTCTTAACTATTTTAACGCTGCACTGTAATCGAAAGATAACACAAAATATTTATTGGTAAAAATCACATTAAAACTGATAACATAAGAACTATGAGGTTTCGTTTTTTCCAAAAAACAAATTTTTGTATATGATTTATAACGTTTCCAAAAATGTAACATGTTTTTATAAAATACGATTAACGACATTTAAATTAAAATCACTATTTCTTTGCACTTTTTTCTATTAGTTATAGGTAAAGTTATTCAGGAATAACACAGTGTTGTAAAAGCTTTACATAACATTCCCCCTTCTTAAATTTACATAAATTTAAATTTGTATATTTTGTTAATTTTAATAATCTATTTCCATTTACCATCTTTCAATTTTGACAGCAAATTTTATTAAGTTTTAAATATTAAATCCTAAATCTTTTTTCTTAATTATTTCATTTAAAATTACATTTATTATATTCTATTATCTTTTTCCATTTCTCTGATAAACTTTCATAACAATTGCTGAAATCGTTTGCCAGAGAAACGAAATTATAACTCCTACACTTTCCCTTATTTTTATTGCTTTTCATTCACTTCGCACCCCAAAAGAAGCAACTTTTAAGAAGGATTTGTTTCTTATCTCAGAACAGGCAGGAAATTCCTTTTGACGTCACAAGAACTCCCACGAAGCGAACATTCCTTCTTTTCCTGCTCGTTAGAGTGTTGCCATTCCACGGTGATTATTCTGCCGCTAAAACATTTTCCATCAATTCATTATCGATAGTCCGACCTTTGGAGTTTTCTGATTGGCTATTCTGCCGACATCGTTCTCCTGATTTTCGGCAGGCGTTTCAAAAAAAGATTGAGTTTGTTATTTTTGTCAGAGCACTCCAGACCGATTTTATTATCAGGAGTTTTCAATTTTTTTTCACTGTTGGGCGTAAGCCCCAGTGATCACACCATGGGAGCAGATCAACCACCACCATAATTAAGTAAATCTTACCTCTCAAAATTTGGATGAAAAGAAGATGGATTTTTTCTTCATGTTCTCATTGTCAAGTTTCCACCGTCATCCGTTGGATGCTGGAGTATCTAAAACCAGAGAACCAGTGTCGCATCAAATTTTCAACGATTTGTGAATAAGCCTATAAGTTTCTTTGTGCATCCTCCGTCATCAATATGTGTTTCCTTTTGGTATTCTCCGTCATCAATTAGAATACTATCCCATTTATATTGCATTTTTATGCATCTAAACTCAACCATCATCGTAGTGCCATAATATTATTAGATCCTGTAATCAACATTTCTATTATCTACAATTCTCTTTACCATCCAGTTTTTTCAGACTTTGTCTTATAAACTTTCACAAACTGTATTCCGTTCAAGAACTGTTTTCATTTACAAAATTCAATATTTATATAAAGAAGATTGTTCTAAAGCACTATTCAATACAATACGAAATAACGTTTATCCTAATACAATAATTTAATAGTTCATTCTTAGTATAAAGTGTAAATATGCTCCGGATCCGGATAGATTTCAATGTGTCTCCTATTATACAATAAAATACTTGATTATACAATTGATTTCATTCATTTTAACTGTGAGTGTATTTTATGTGTGACATTCAACATGGGGTGAGTAATTACCATTTCTTATTTATTTATTTAGAAATTCATTATCTTCTAGTTTAAATTTATTTACATCGCAATCACTTTACCACTATATGTACGGTCATAGTGTGATTTCGGGGAATGTGAATTGAATTTGTTTCGATCAGATTTTAATATTTCTTTTCGAATTTTCGTTTCAATTTACATATCCCGGAATCTCACTTAATACACAGGTTAAGCAGAATAATAGCCTGGTTTCATCCGTGGAACCTTAGTTGTGCTTTTTAATTCCAGCAAAAATTTTCAAGAAGCGGTATGAAGCTTTCCCAGAAAAAAAGCTTTCTTACTAAATTTTTAAAAAATTATTGTATAGGATAGATAGGATTTGATAGGCAGAAATTGCTGTATAAATACAATTTTACAAATATTTATTAGAATGGTAAAAAAATTATAAAAAGAACATAAGAGAAAAAAAATTATCTGTACTAAAATTCACAACACAATAATCATATAAAGGAAAATCTAAAATGTACAAGGAGATTTAAAAAAAAAAAAAAAGAACTGGCCAAAAATCTTTAAAATAAGCAAAAAATAATTATTGTCCTTAGCTTTTACGTCTTACATTTTTTCTACTAGTTAGGACATTTCTCATGGGGTTTTTTTCTCACACTCAAAACATTTTTTTTTCCCCTATGTGTTGTTCTTCTGGCATACAGCACAGCTTTTTTGTGTTGATGGCACAAGATAATGTACATCTGATTGTCTCAAAGATTCAAAGCAATGTGCATGGGATCCAGGAACAGAGTGAATTTTCAGTTTGAAGCAAACACAAAGTTACTTCTCTCCGGAAATTGAGATGTGATAGTTCTACTGTTGTACATTTGTGTAGATGTAAATGGAAAATCCATCCAGCAGCGACATCCATGTTTAGCGTATTACTAAGTAGATTCCAATACCATTTTTTGCTTCTGTCTAAACATAGGTCTATATGGCCCAAGAAGTCTGTCTAGCAAATCGACACATCCCATTCCTTTATTATACATTTTTATCAGATGTGGCTAAGAAACATCAGTTCTCTCTTTTTTTCTTTTTTTTTTCTTTGTACTCAAAATTTCCTCTTTGTCATTTTGAGGCTTCCTTTGGTGATTTGAGAGGGCATCTTCCTGTCCAAAATTTTCGAATTGTGCCAGTTGCTTTGAAACCTTTTTCAGGCAACTGAGTAAACAGCTTATGTGATATTAAAAAAAAAACTCCATGTTTTTTCTGGATTTTCAATGTTGGTTAAAAGCTCTCTCACAACTCTTGAGCCAAGAGGAGAATTTCCTATTTCTGAACTTTTTCCACTATAGATTCTCATAGCATATACATAGCCACTGCAATAATACAACATCCATATTTTAAAAACAAACTGTATTGGTTTGCCCCATATAAACATTTTAGCCAAATGATGACTGTAATAGGATACCATGGAGTCATCTACACTCAATTTAGAAGGAAAAGTACCAAACTGCTGAAAGTTTTTTCCATTTCTGCATAAAAGGGAAATATTTTTCACAATTTATCTCCTAATTTCAAATTGGTATTATTTATAATATGAATCATTTTAGCTTTCTAAATTTATTTCTAGGCATTTACTGTAGAAATAATTTGGACCAATAGATCTTCTTGAGTGTTCCAATATAAATCTTCTCCAGATACTTTGTGATATCCACTAAACAACAATAATCCAAAAAATTGATCTATATAATTTTCATCGATAGCTAAAATTTATATTTTTTGTAATGTGTAAAGTGTTGTCATATTTGCTAAATGCAGTAGATATTCTTTTGGAATGAACTTGTGAAATATTTTAATTGGAGATATGGTAGCCAACTCCATTGGTTGATCTTCAATCTCAGGGCTGATTTCAGTCTTGGAGAAATTTTTACTGATAGTAAATTCAGCTTTATCTACTTAAATAATAGCAATTTTACTATCAAAAACTTTTAATCACTTTGTTGTACTATAAGAGGTCAATTTTTAGCCATAGTGCAAGGCTCGGAAATTTGCTACCCTATTTTAATTTGGTTATTTGTAATACTCAGAAAAGTTTTCACTCTTGGCTTGGATAACGTCTTGCACCCATGGCAACTCAGGAAACATTTAAGAAATATTTGGAAATTCAGTTTTTAGGATTTTTTTTATTTTGCATTTTTTTCCCTATCAATATTAAATTTTTCTCTTTTGACATTACTTTTCGCTTCAAATTCGGTCTTCTCTTTGAAGTTGAAGGTACTTCAGGATCAAATGCGTCTACATTAGATGTTTCATTGTCACTTATTTTTGTGGATATTTTTCAATTTCACCACAAACATCTGGTGGCAGAACAGGCTTAAGTTTATACTTTCCTCATTTGTTAAACATCCACTTTCTTCTGGAGGTAGTTGACAAATGTCAATACATTTTTCTTCAGGATTATCCGATAATTTGTAAAAATAATTGAGTGCCTCTGCTACTCTCTGAAATGGTTTTGAATGAAACATCTCACCTGTGTAACTTATTCTGACTAACTGAAGAAAATCAGAGTAAAGTAAAAAATAAGAATTCCTTATCAAATTATTTTCCAATATCACCTCTCCAATCCTATCTTGGTTCTCAATTTGAGTCATAAACAAAAGAATCGAAATTATATCAAACTCATAAACATCTTTCATTGACACTTTCTAAAAGGACTTATATTTGGAAACTTTTTATTTATACTTATGTGAATTGTAATCATAGAACTTTATCATGTTAAAAATAAACCTTTACGTGCCATTTCTAGAACATGCAAATTTGTTATCTAATAGAAACAATACGAATTAACTTATGTTCTACGAATAAAATGATCGTTTTTAATTACTCTCACTTAGTTTTAAAAACATTTGTTAATTTTTAATTTTATATGTATTTGTAAACGTTGTCTGATGGAAAGTAAAAAAAGGCCGAAATTACAATTTTTTTTTACCCTAAACACTATTTATTTTATTATTGTAACCTCATTGCCAAAAAATCAGTCCATACTTTCTTCTTAAATAACTGTTATAGAACAATACAAATAAAATTGTATTTTTCGCAGAATTTGGAAGTTGATGTTCCCTTTATGGAACATTGGCCTGTAACATGTTAAGCTAACAGTAGCAATCATATTTGATTTTTACATTCTAGAGATTTTATTTCAAAATTATTGTATTCCTCTTTTCATTAATCTTCTAATAGTTGCTGATGTGGAAACAAGGATGATAATATTAGACAGTTTGTCACAGATGTTGGGTTTTTTTTTTTTTTTTGAAAAAGGTCTAGTTGTATTAAAATTTCTGCTTTCCTCACCTTGTTCCTTCTTCGCCCCTCCAGCACACAAAATTTGAATTCTTTAAAACCTCCTAAAAAAATATTTTTATTTGTAGCTCTCTAGTATCATAAATAATCATCTAAATTATCCCTTTTCTCAGAAATTTCTCTCTCCCCCCCCCCCCCCCCCCACCTTTTTTTTTTTCTCTACCATACAAAGTTTAAGATCTTAAGAAAGAAAAAAAAGGGGGGGGAATCTGCTTTATTTGTTGCTCTGTAACAATTAGACTAGCAATACAGGGATCTGTTTAGGAAGAAATTGGGTCCTTTAAAGGACTCTTCACAAAGTTTTTCACCTTAAAAAAAGGACCCTTCACAAAGTTTTTCACCTTAAAAAAAAGGACCCTTCACAAAACTCTTTGTCTTAAAAATAGGTCTTTTACAAAAATTTTCCAGCTCTAAATTAAACCTTTCTCAAATTTAATCATTTAAAAATACAATCTGACCTGTCACTTTTACATATATAAAGAAAATATATAAAAAAAAGAACCTGAGTATAACGAAATTTTTAACTTTCATTAATAACGTTCATTTATAACATTAATTTCAAATTTGCAAAATAAGGACTTTATTTTTCACAAATGTAATAAAGCTCTTCACAATTTCACAAAAACAGGACCCAGAGAGAAAAGTCTGGACAGACTCCTGCAGTAAATAAATAACCAATCATCTAAATTATCCTCTTCCTTTCGGAATGTCTGCTTTCCACCTCTGCACCGCCAGCACATCATTTAAAATTTTCAAAAAGCTTTTTACCCAATTTGGTACTTGGTAATAATGATAAATATCTCTCATCTAAATTCCTCCTCTCTCCTTTCAAATTTCTGCTTCCTTCCTTTTACACCCCAGAAATGAAGTAATTTCTTGCTTGGGATCAGGAGAATTTCTCTTTTTTGCATTTTGTCTGCTCTCAACCCTAAGAAATTACATGCTATTTGTGTTGTTCAGTTTTTGAGAGCTGCATTGCATCTATATTTTAGACTGGAACTTTATTAGATTTTATCACTTCACAGTTTGAATAATCTCTAATTTTCTTATGTAAATATGTTGAGAGTTGGCACGTTTTCACGAAATAACTCTCATTATCTGGAATTGTGTCCAGAATTAGTAAAGATGACTCAAGTTGTATTATAATAACTTTTATTAGTATAATAAAAAAAATAGACACTTTATCTTAACTAAAGTTGCATTTTTTTGTGCTTCAAATGAGCAAACTCTAGGAATTGGTTATAATAAAATATCATATCAATTAATGTATACTAATTTTGATTTGCTGTTTACTGACTTTCTTTGTAATTGCTCTTTTTAACTTAAATTGTCTGTTTCTTATATTTTGGAATTTTTATTTTATTTAGCCCTGAGCCAGAGGCTGTTGTTCCTGTTGTTCCTGCTGCTGCACCGTCTAGAAATGGTAATAAAAATAAAAGGCGTTCAAGGTCGATATCAAGATCACGTTCAAGATCAAGGTCACCTGAACCATCACCACGTCGCTCATCTAGATCACCTTCTCCTAGACCTCATTTTAGTAGATCTCGTAGACGTTCTAGATCACGTTCACCCATAGACAAAGGTCGGTCACCTGACAGAGGATCATCACCTCCATATTTGTAAGTTTTTTAAGTTTATTTCTATTAGTTCTATGTAATTCATACCTGCAAAGTTATCACAGTTTCCTGCCCAAAGTGTCCATGACATTTTCTTTTAGCTTAAAATGCTAAAAAAGCTAATTATTACTAAGACAACTTTTTGGCAACATTTCTTTTTCTAACCTCTTGTAAATTTTTGTTTGAAAAGTAATTGAATAATCCTTCCAAATGTGAAACAGTTTTTATTAATGGTGTTTCGATTTTGTCTTTTAAGTAAGCTGTTTATTGAGAAAAATATTTTCTCTACAGAAAATTATATCAGGGTTTTACCCAGAAAATCTTTTATTATATTTTATATATGCTATGTTATTCTTAAACATTTTTCTTCGGAATTTTCCATTTGTGGGATTTTTAAATTCTTTTTTTAAAATGTGGTGAAAACTATTCTGCACTTTTTGTATTTTTGTAGGCTACCATTTCTGCAACTGCTTTTGCTATTTAAGCAACTGCTATTATTTTCATGATTTTATGCTGTTAAAGCAATACGTGAAAATTTCATTAGTGGCCAGTAATCACAATTTTATTAGTGGCCACTTTTTTAATTAAAAGTGCTAAACAATAAACTTTTGTTAAAATTTCTATTAGTATTAATCTAAAATTTTGTAGTTCAAATAAATATACTAATATTAACATATTGCAACTAGCAAAAGTGGAATCATTGACTGCATGCAAGAAAATTTTAATTGTAGTAAGAAAGGTGGTTGCTGGAAGATAATTTTTCAATAGCCACTTCTTTCATTTAGTAGGCCGGTGGTTGCTACTAATTCTGCCCTTTATAAAGCAACTATTTTTGTTGCACTTTTCCTGCGGTAACCCTGCAACTTTGGGTTTTTCATTTATTTTCTATACAATTTTACTTTTAAGTAAACAATTTTTAAAATAAAAACAACTTTTTTTCAACAGGCATAGTGTTTTTATCGTAATTTTATATAATAAAGATACAGAAATGCTTTTATGAGATTTTATAAAATGCAATTATGTTGAAATAGAATAAAAATGAAAACAAAGTCTAGCCGTTCATTTCCTTATAAGCATTAAAATCCAAACTTACTTGTTAACCAAAGTATGTAAAAATGCCAAAAATAAGTAAATAAATACTTAATAAATATAAATTAATAGTACCTTTTAGAAAAAGCAATGAAAGATTGTGCGATTTGTGTCAAATTCATCTATCAAATTGTCAAAATGACCTCATTAAAATTTTGTTGGTTAAAAGATATTATCAATTATATATATATATTTTCCCCTCAAAAAAACTTGAATTCCCTATCTGATCATACTTTTGAAAATATTCAAGGTAATGAAAATCTGAAGACTGTGTATATATTTTTTTTATTTTATCAGCCTTCAATTTTTCCAGAAGCATATATTATGATACTGAATCAAAGTATTGGTTTCACCAAGTGAGCTAGTTACTGTTACAATCTTATGCAAATTGCTGTGTTATTATTATTTTTCTTTTACCATGTCTGTCTGCATTATTAGTGTAAGAATTTTATTTCAAGTGATTTATTTTAGTAAATTAAATTTATTCTGAAAATGAAAAGGCATCTCGTAAAAACAATCTGTTAACAATCCATGATTTTTCTGAAGAATGTAATTTTTTGGCTATGTAGTGTTTTGTATTAAAACTCTGGATGAATTTAACCTTTAAAAGATTCTGACCAAGAAGTATTCTAGATATGAATTTATTTGATGAAATAATGAAGTATTTAAAAGTATGTCATTTATAAAATAGAAATAATCAACATGTATAAGTAAATTAATAGAATACATCGAAGTATTGCCCAAAATAATTAAGACACTGTTAAAAACAAAAGTTGTTAATTTAAAATTTTAAATTGTCTTCTGCTCATAAATATATTTTTTAAATATTTAGTGTAAAAAAAAATTTAATCAAAACTAAATATTTCAATAATTCTCTGAAAATATAACATGTGTAATTTTTATATAAAATTTAATAACTTTCTCTTGTGAAAATTGTTTTGTATGTCTTATTTGTTAGTTAAATATGTGATTTGAATAGTTTAATATTTTTCAGTAAATATTTAGTCGCAGTTGTAACAAATAATTTAATAATAAAACAATGTTTACGATCACCCATGTAACAGGAAATGCTCAAAATTGTCTTTCACTGTAGCAAATGACTATGTGGGTCCTGTTTAACGCTAGTGTGTATATGCCATGCGTAAGCATAGCACGCATATTCGTGAAGGTGTTAATGTTTCTGTGAAAAATTCAACTTTTTTTTTTTGTTTATAGAATGCAGTTTTCAACCAAATTTAACAACACTTTTCAAAAACTGGAAAAAGAACAGTAGAAACAGTATACTGCAATTAAAACATGAATCTATTGAATATTTGATGAAATATGGGCATTTGTATTAAATAAATTTTAACCGTGCATTCGTGAAAGATTTGAAAATTGTTATTTCATAATTTGGCAGTCAGCTATTCAGAGCAAGTTATATAAAAAAAATCTGCAAAAATTCATAAAGATAGGGGAGATATAATGTAACTATAGCTATTTTATAAGGTATAAATGTGTCTCCAATAATTCCTGATGTTGTCATTATGTTTCCTGATGTCAAGACAGAAAGAAGAAATGTAAGAACTCTTCAGCAATGTATGCATAAACATGCTAGTGTCCCTGTTAGATTTTTTTTTTTTTTTTTTAAGTTTGCTGTACCTGTTTTCCTTCTTTTAAGCTGCCGATGCATCCTGCCCTTTTCAGAAGTGAAAAATGCACACTGTTCTTTTTTTCAGCATAATCCTCTAATTTTTTTTTAATTATTTTGCCCATATTAAGGTATTATGTAAGGTAGTGTTTGAGTGCTTCAAAAAGGATAAAGGCCAGCGATTAGGCAACATACAAGTACAATTTCTTTCAGGTTAAGTTGTTTGTTGTTCTGCAATGCAATACATAATATATTCTGTAAGTACAAATAATATGATGAGAAATAAGGAAAGTGCCCTTTCAATAAATCCATCCTGTCCTTATGTAAACACTAAAACACACACGCACATGCCAAATTATTGATAAACTTGGTGAAATATCTCAAATTTTAGTGCTAAAAATAAGTTTTCAAAACCTTAGTGCACTTCTTGTTAACTGGCCAATTTGACAAAATTCCCCATTGTAATATATATGAATTAATATTTGCAGACATGTTACTTTTATATGGAAACGTGGAATTCTGCTTTTTTTGGCACTGAATTTTACTATCCCTGGGATCAATGCAAATATGCATTAAAAATTTTTGAAATTTTTATTGGGGAAGGGGGGGGGGGGGTAGTAGCGGATGAAATACAACAAAAACACAAGTACGAACTGCGTCGAATTGGACAAATTTCTTCAAAGGATTGTGGGAATAATGCAAATTTCTTCAAAGGATCGCAGAAAAAAAACACAAAAATCGTTAAAGGATCACAGAAAATATGCGATTTCCGTCAAAGGATCGCGGAAAGAGCGCAATTTCTGTCAAAGGATAGAGGAAAACGCAATTTTTGTTAAAGGATCTCGAAAAACGTGAGATAAAAAGCGAATTTTGTCAAAGGATTGCAGAGTAAACGGAAAATTCATTTTAAAAAAAACACGGAAAAAGTGCAAATTTCAGCAAATGGTCGAGGAAAAATGTTAATTTTATTAAAGGATCGCAGAAAGAATGCAAATTTCTGCAAAACGTTGCGGAAAAATACAAATTTCATCAAAAGTCCATGAAAGTTCAGCTTTTTTTTTTTTTTTTCTGAGCTTGTACCATGTCTGTATTTGTGCAAATTATCACCCAAGCTTGATAAGATCATCCTCTGATGTACATAACCTAATAATACAATTTAAGCTTTGTATCTTAAATTTTGCTTAGTTCTTCCATGATTTGAGCTTACTCAGATCTTTTTTAATCTTAATTATTCTTTTGGAAAAATATTAATACTTTTTTTTTTTTTTTTTTTTTTTTTTTTTTTTTAAAGAAAGAAAGAAAGAAAAAATATATAAAAAAATCTGAACTTGTAATTTATATAGTACAGAACCATTTACCCAGAATAGTTGGGGACAGGTGTATTCCAGATAACTGGATGAGCATTAAAACAACATGCATTTGTTCAGATTGATAGAGTATAACTAATTATAACATTGTTTCTTATTTCAAATTAACTATTAGATTACTCAGATTCGGACTAAAAATCATACCCAAAGAAGATCAAAGATTCTAATCAGAGTTTGAAAGAAGGCATTTAATGAGAATACCTTGCAAACAAAAATTCTTCTATTTCGTCTGCATAAAAATTAAAATGTCAACTATCTAAATAAATATGCTTCTGTTTCAAATCCTAGATGTTGGCATCAAGTTATTTAATGCATGTTGTATTGTTTCAAGCAATGCACATGTCAAATTTGCAATGTTTGGCAATTTTTTTGGAAAAATTTTGAAATCAGTCAATTGGAAATATCATTCTGGATAACTGGTTTCCAGATAAAGAGTTCCATACTGTACTTCCATTTATTAGAATTTTTAAAATGCAATTATTCAGTTTTTCTTTTTAATATTGTGTGATTGCAAAAGTTTCCGCCCTATTTCATGGATGGCAGAAACTTGCAATTTTGACTGTGTTGATGTTTCTTTCATAACCATATTATTAACTGGCAGTTATACATATGGCATGAATGAACATAAGGTTAAAAAAAATAAAAAGTTTTAACTAATTTGTGTCCAAGGTTAATATTCAAAATGAAAAATTACATTTTCAGCAAGTTATGTTATGAGTTTAAAAAAGGAGTGAGTGTTGTGGACGTGCTACGAAGAATGTTCAGTACATTTATTTGGATTGTGCTCCCGCTCATAGGATAGTTAAAAAGTGGTTTTGTCCATTTGGAAATGGTGATTTCAATTCAAATACTAAAATTTACTCTGGGCGATCTTCTGGCATTGATAATGACTTAATCCATGATTTAGTGTATAATATTACACAGATTACTACTGAAGAGATTGCTAAGAGAATAAATGTTCACATTTTGCCTTTAAAACAACTTGGATACATTTCGAAACTTGATGCATTGGAAATCGAGCATGAACTTTTGCAATGCTGTCTGTAATTTTTATTTTCAAGAATGGCACATGTGTATGTATTGTGGTTTATTTATTTTTTAATTTTTTTGTTTTTGTTTTCAGGGGATCTGGTTCTAATCCTCGTGAACATCGTCTAGATGAAAGTAATAAAGGACATCAGCTTTTAAGAAAAATGGGTATGGATTTCTTGGATTTATTATTAACAAATTTTAGAAATATCTCATTTTATATTTTCATCTTTCTAATTCATGAGCAATGAGTGCTAAAATCAGCAATTTTTAAACCTTATATTTAAGAAATTGTGAAAGATAATGTATTTTAAATTTAGATGACTTTTTGAGTTGAATGGTTCAAATTTAATTTTTGACTGAGAAATGACTTTTAAATATAGCTGATAAGCATTTAATTTTTCATTTTTATCTCCATTTACATGCAAAGTTCATTATACCAAATGATTTAGAATAGAGATTATGCCAATTATCTCTTAAACCACTGATAATAGAAATAAACTTTGAATTACAAAAAGTATACAAATAAAGTATGGCTTTTAGATATAATATTTATTTTGCTAAGGGCTGTATGTATACCTTTTAAAATATGAAGCTTATCTTTTTATTTGGTCTTTGGATTCTATAAGTTATATTTAGAATTTTTTTCTCCATGTTCTAAGAAGTAAAATTCCCTTCCTCTGTAACCAAAACTCACTGAATTATGATACTTTGAAGTTTATAAAATTTTGGAGTTTCAAGCTCTAAAAAATTTTATCCATTTTTAGAGCCAGAAAGCTCCAAAATTTCATAAAATTCAAAGTGTTCTATCTCAGTGAGATTTGATCATAGAAGAATAAAATTTTGGAAGAATAAAACTGTTTTACTCCTTAGAACATAGACAAAAATGGAAAATAGCTTAGAAAACCCAAGAAACATATAAATTTTTTTAAAATATTTTAATAGGCATCCAGCCCCTTGAAAAACAAATGCCAAATCTAAAAGCCATACTTTTTGTAATTGGAAGTATCTTTCTATCATCAGCCATTTAAGTGATAATAGCATAATCTGTATTTCGAATCATGCAGTACATCAAATGTAGAGTTTTAATGTGTAACTCATCCAAGGTATATTTCGATTATGGATTTTGTAATTGGTCAGCAAGGGAGTATTAAAAATCAAGGAATTTTTGTAAATTTATATCTAAGAATCTATTCAAGATAATTGTGTGAAATTATGAATGCTGTGTAATAAGCTATTCATAATTTCACTATTCATAATTAATATAAATGGTATTATATTAATACTATTAGAAATTTCTATTGTCTTTAGCTTTACAATAGAGTTGATAATTCTTCAAATACTTCTGATTTAAAAGGACATCAAAAATAGTTTAAATGAAAGCTAACTTTCAATTGAAAACACAAAACTCAAATCTTCCGGGGGAACATCTCATTGCTCCGTGGGGGACTGTCGTCGTCTCCCCCCTCCCTCCTCGGGCCACCCCCTGAATTCAACACTGTCGCAAGGGTTCAGGTCAAGTGATTGTAGTGGTCAGGTTTTTGGGAAATGGGGGCTGATAATTCTGTCATTTCCAAAATGCAGATCCAACAGCTGTTTCACTGGTGTTGCAATGTGCAGATCTTGCATAAAAATTGTGCTATCAACACATCTTTGCTGTTGTAGTGCTGGAATGAGCTGGTTGTGCAAAACAGATTCATAACGTGTCCCATTGACTGTACAGGTGACAGCACCTGAAAGACCAGTCTCCTCGAAAAAGAAAAGGCCGACGATAATTGCTGCTATAAACCCACACCACACAGTGACCTTTGCATAATGAAAAGGCAATGGTTGCATTTGGAATGTATTCTCACTTGCCCACCATATTCTGTAATTTTGAGTATTGACAGGACCTTGGAGATGGAAATGGGCTTCGTCTGTCCACAAAATATTCCATGGCCAAGGCCATGCATTGTCCACTTCCATTCAAGCAAAAAATAGCAGAGCAAAAGCTTCTTGTTTTGTCAGGTCAGCAGGAAGCAACTCCAGAACATGCATAATTTTGTATGGATAGCATTGCAGGATAGTAAAATTTTATGAATCGTGCTGACAGGCATGTCTAAAGATCAGATATGGTGATGTGCTTTATGAAAACGCCAATAAAATTCAAGTTAGGAGGAAGCTAGGGAGAGGAGCATGCCTAGTAAATTGCTGAAAACGAGGAGCAAGGCAGGCAAAGCATTATGTAATGTCGGTACTCTTTATCGACAGCGGAAAAAGAAAAAGGTAAATATATTGACGTGGGAATTCCTTGCAAAGGATGCTGGGATATTGGAGAATAATTTTAATTGTTATGTCATGCATATTAAAGTTTAAAATTATCTTTATTTAAATCCTGTTTAACATGACATACCTTGTATTTTTACCATGCCCAAGTCTATTTTAAATTACGACCGAACGCTATTGCTTCACATGCTTTTTGCCGGTAAATACGTGATTCAGTCACACCGTAACTGCTGTGATCTTGAATCACTGTTCTCGGCTTACGCGATGTTTCCTGCTCTCTGATTCGTCAATGTTTGACATCATTGTTCGTGAGCCAATGGCGCTCTGCGCATGTATTGCACTTCATGTAATGGCAACAACTTTATGCAGATTTCCACAACAAACTAGTATATCTAGAGGAATGTAATGTTGCATCTTTCTCTTGCCTTTGCTTGCTTGTAAGCAGCGTTTATTTTTGTTTTCGCCATGTAATTATGGCATTGTAGCTTTGCTACATTAAGATTAAAGCTGCTGGTGGTTTTTCTTGTTTTGTGAATGAAGTTTTATTCATGTTTTAAGTTAGTTTGGCGAAGTCATGCTGACGTCATTCTTCATGTATATATTTTTCTAGTTCATCATTAAATATTTAAGTCTACTCCTGCTGTGTTCATTTATTAAAGTCTTCCATTCATATGCATTTCCACGTAATTCAGATTCTACTGTGCAACACCTGCTAAAGCCTTATTTATTTAGATAAAAAATACAATAGTTGGGTTATGGGCCCAGCAGCTCATAACCCAAATATTTAAGTATTTTTTGGAAATGCGGAAGTGAAGAAAAGGTGGTTTCCTGTTTTCCGTGGACTCTATCGTTTTTTTAAATGGATTTTTCGACTTGTTTATCAAAATGTAACTTTTAACGAACTTTTATGCTGTTATTTTCCTGTGAATTTAAAGAGTTGCCATTTTTAACTGACGGGGGCTGATGGAAGCAAGTCAAAACATCACCCTGCTGACTGGCACTAATTGGGAATCGTGCAAGCATGAAGTGAAAGTTCTGTTACTGCATTATGGATCGTGGGAGTTCGTAGAAAAACCTGAGGAAATAAAGGAAAATTCCCCTGTTAACCCTAATAATCTGACACTGAAGAAACAGCATCTGGAGTGACTGAAGTTTTAACATGGAGAGAAAAGCAAGATTTAAAGTTGAGGAAGAGCCGTGCATACACCATTATCTACCAGTCCCTGAGTTCTGAATTCAAGCTCTTGATATCAAGCACTACTGATGGAACAAAAGCCTGGAATATTTTACATGAGCATTTTGAGCCTGTAACCAGAGCAAGAGTCATCCAGCTTTTTGACGTTTTCCTCAATACCAGATATGTTCCGGGTGAAAATCTTGGACTTTTTTTGTGTAGAGTCAAGCAGGCAGCAGACCGGCTGACTCCGTGAGGTTGGACACCAGTTACAGCCACTCTATTTGGGATATCAGATGAGTTTCCAGCTACAGTTCAAGCCATTTATAGATGGAGCGACGTTGAGTTTGTTCCTGATAGAATTGAATCTGAACTTTCACTGGATGAGAATCGTCTGAAGCTGTCCCAGAAAGATTTTGCTAATCGGGTTTTTTCCAGCGAGTCGTCTGTAAAACATTTTCCAGGTAAATTTAAATCCAAAGGTCTTAGTAAAAGTAAAATTGGGGTCTTGTTTCTATTGTAAAATGTATGGCCATTTAATTTAAAATTGTAAACTTAAATTAAGTAAATCTAATAATGAAATGTCTAATGATAAAAGTAATTCTGATGTTAATTGTAGAAGTAATTTTAATAAGTCTGGTTCTAGAAATTTGAAACCTAATCTTAACAGTAAAAGTAATTTTAAAGATAAAAAAGTTTAAAGACCTTTGGAAACTAGTAATGTAGAATGTAAACATGTTTTTAATTGTACCTTCTCTGAATTGGAATGTAGCTTAATAGAACTTTCTCCTGAACTGTGCAAGGCAAATTCATCAGTTCTGGGCTATGAAAATACCCAATGGGTTTTTGATACTGCTGCTACAGCGCATTTTTGTAGCAATAGAAATTTGTTTTTTCACTTTTGAGCCAGTATCTGATTTGCACATGTCTCTCGCAGTTGGGGAGAAAGAATGTCCAGTTGAGGGAAAGGGGACATTTCAGTTTTTGATAAAATGTAAAAATGGCAAATTAAATTGTATTATTTTAAAAGATGTTTTGTATAATCCTAACTTAAGAAGAAATTTACTATCTGGTGTTAAGCTTGAAAAACTCAGGATTAATTTTGTGGGTAAAAATGGTAGAGTTCTTGTTTATGATAAAAATGGAAATCAGTTTTTTTATGCTTTAAGGAAAAATGATCTATACTTTTTGAAGCCATCAAAGTATGTAACTGAATGTGAGGGAAATAACAATTCAGTCAATTTTTCAGCAAACCAAGTTGAAAAGGTGGATATTAATGAATTATGGCATGAAAGATTTTTAAGTCTACTCTTGCTGTGTTCACTTATTAAAGTCTTCCACTCATATGCATTTCCACGATTTTTCCACGATTCTACTGCACAACACCTGTTGAAGTCTTATTTATATAGATAAAAAATACAACATTAATAAAATATAAAAATGGTATTAAGAAACATTCGAAAGAAATAAAAATTTAATGTCTCAAAATATGAAGAAATAAAATAGATTAGGGTTTTTTTACGAAGAAGTGACGCTTTTAACAGATTAAGGTTTTTAGAATAAGAAATAAAAGAATGCGCTGGTTTAAGGCATGGAATTAAAATATAATTGATATTTAAGATATTATTAAAAGACAAGGAAAAAAGGTAGATATTGTAAAAATTTGGAATAACTTAATTAAGGTAAAAAATGGAGAAAAAAAAATTTATTATTACATATACATAAAAATAGAATTAACAGAAATTTTTATGTCTTTTTAAAATTAGCAGTTGTAATATAAAAAAATATTTAATGTACCGGGTTAGCGTAAATGATTCATCAGGTTTCAAAAGCCTGTTATTTGCAAGTATATGGTGTACAAAGTTGGATGATACGTGAAAAGTTACATACACTCACATAGTTTCTGTTACATACTACAAATGTTTAGTGTGTGCGCCGTTAGTCACCCGGCACGCACCCCAACAGTAATCCAGTTCCGTCCATACATTCAATAGCATGTTTCTGTCAATGTACATCACAGCAGCAATGATGTGTTCCTGCACGCGAGCCATGAAGCGTGCTTTTAAACTTGGTGAGTGTATGTATCTTGTCATGCATCAGCCGTCTTTGCAGAACGTATACCTCTCAATACACAGCGTTTTGAAACCTGGTGAATCATTTAGAGTAACCCTTTATGTTAAGATCCCCAAAATCATTTGCACATACAATTGCTTCTTCAGTAAAATGCATAAAGTTTTTTCATTTATATTAAAATAAATATATTAGCACTCAAAAAAACTTTTTGTTTTTCTTTCACAATATTCTTAGTTTATACATTTATGTGTAATTAAAAGAACAATTGTTTGATTAATTCCACTGACTTTGTGAAAAGTATATTTGAAAAGTCATTGTTTTTCTTACAAAAATTTTCATAAAATCAAACTTTAGATAATTTTGGGAGAATATCAAATTGAAATATAATCGTCAAACTTTTGGGGGGGGATGGGGGGGGGGGCTTTATCTCCGCCCTTATGTATACATTTTAGGGAAAATTTCAATGTGATATGTTGAAAATGAGTAAAATTATGATTTTTTTTTTATCTGAACAATGCGCTAAATATAGAACTGAAATACAGAGCCTGTAAAGTGCCATGTATGCAACTTTCCTAATTATTTCAATTTTTTTTTCCCTTCAAAAGTATTTGAGATATTTTATACTTTATAAATAAGAATAATAAAAACTGGCAATTACAAAAATTTTCATAAAAATTCCTGACTGTAAGTTAAAATTTACAAAAAAAAAAAAAAAAAAAAAAAAAAAAAATGTTTAAAAATTTTCGAAAAATCAGAACAGCATTAAATCTTAAAGAAATAAAGCAAACTATTTTAGAATGGTAAGCTTTTGTTTTTTCTTACATAGCAAAAAATTTGTTTTATGAAAATTTAAACAAACACTAGAAGGGGGTAGAGGATCTAGCAAAAATCACACAAAACATTAAATAAAACTCCAAACCGAATTTGGAAAAATCACTTCACAGTGAATAAATTTTATTAAAATTAATTTCATATTTATCTCCATGCTAAATTTTATAGCTCTAAAATGCAGATGACTGACAGGGTTCCTATGGGTCAGGGAAAGCCTGGAAAACAAAGAAATGTCAGGTAATTCGAAAATTAGGCAAAAAGTCAGGGAAATGTCAGGGAATTTTTGTTATACTACTTCCATCGGAATTTCTATTATCGTCGTAAATGAAGAAATTTTGAATTAATTATTCATCCAATCAAAAATTTTTATATGAAATTTATGCAAACTATATAACAATATGAAAAATAATTAAAAAATTGGATATCCATACAGCAGATACTTTTTTATAGCATTTATCTAAATTAAAGTCCATTGTGAAGGGTTTTACAACGATATATAAGCCGAATTTTTACTGAAAAAGGTCAGGGAAATTTTTGAATAAAGTCAGGAAAAACCTGGAGAAGCCAGGGAATTTTTTTTACCTGAATTGTGTAGGAACCCTGGACTGATCAGGTAGACACTGAATCATGTAATAATGACTATTATGTAGAAACTTATCTTGTGTGCTGCCATCTACTGTGATTTTATGCATTTTAATTGAATCTTATAATTTTTGTTTTAGGTTGGGGTGGTGCTGGATTAGGAGCTGCAGAACAGGGCATTCAAGATCCAGTTGATGCTGGTGATGTAAGAGATCGCCAAGACATGTACAAAGGCATTGGTTCTAATTTAAATGACCCCTATGAAAACTTTAGAAAAAGTAAAGGTCAAGCATTTATAAACAGAATGAAAGCCCGGGCTGAAGAGCTCGGGAAGATATAAATTTCTCTTCATCTTATACATACATATATCAATAAAATCACATCTTCATTTTTATAATTGACTGTTGACTAGTCTTTAATAAACATGTAAAGCATGTACAAGTTTATCACTTTTTAATAAAACAAATTATTTTATGTTGAGAAAAGTCATATTAAATTTAAGTAGTATTCCATATATTGCTAACAATTCACTGGCTTTGAGAATATGATTAATTTAATATTATAGCAGTGAGTTCTTTTCAAACCACCTGCCACTCAAGATTCACATTGTGTTAATTCACATTGTATCTAATTTGGTTTAAGTGTAAAAAAGAGCTGTGTTATTGAATTTTTTATAGCTTAATGCACAGTAAGAAAGTGACCATTTAAGAGTTTCTTTCTCAAGTTTTAGTTTGATTGGTGATTTTGATTTTAAGTAACACTCATGAGTTTCTCAAAAGAATTTTGATCCAGCAAAAATTTTATTACTCTTAGTAAGATAAAATTAAGTCAAATGATTTTTAAATAAAAAAAATACATAATAAATAAGCATTAAATATATAGGGTGTCCCAAAAAGATTGAAATGAGTTATTTTTTTTTTTTTTAATCTGTTAGGGATAATTAGGCAATGTAAATTGCATAATTGTTCAAAGTAAGGTAGGAATTAAGAGAATGTTAATGAGATAGTCCACCCATTAATTTTCAAAAAACTGCACTTTTTAAATTTTTATACCCGCCCCCTCCTCCTTTAGACAAAATTAATGTATCTCTTTTTTGTTTTTCTTTTTTTCCCCCCCTTTGCTGCTGCAACAAAATTATCACAAAAAACTGCAGGTTGATATCTTAAAAATTAACCAAATTATAATCAAATAAAAAAACTGACTTGTAATTTTTTTTTTTTTTTTTTTAATATCTATTAAAATGCTATTCCATCAATGAAAATAAGGACCATATTCAAATTGACCTTGACATTATTTAGATCAAAAAGATATTAGCAAGTGTTAAAAATCGCATTACAAATACATCTAAATAAAGTTTTATACAGGCAGAGATAATGCAAAGAGTCAATTGTAGTTCCCTACAAATGGTAAAATATTTAGTTGGATGGAATAATACAGGAAATAAACAAGTAAATCAAAATAATAATAAATTGTCCGAAGTTTGTCATTCAATCTTTTAAAATTATTTTGCTATAACTATCCAAATAAAGGCTAAATTGCAATTACAGGAAAGAAAAAAAAAATGTGTATGAGTTCAACCTTCAAGAACTCAACTGTGGGAAATAGTAGAGATTTTAATGGATTTATTATTATTATTATTATTAATGACATATCTCAATTTGACAAATATATAAGAATCTGTAAATATATTATGAGCCTACACAATTCTCACAAACTTTTTCCTTCCATATTCTTGGTTCCTCATTTTCACAATAATGCCTACATTGTTAATTTGATATATTGGGCTCCCTATTGGATATTGGTCCCTATGGAAGCAAAAGGGAAATTTTTTCTAATTTATCTGTTTTGTCTGCTGAGTTTGTATAAAAATTTCATAAGTATAACTTTTTTTTTTATTGCAAGACATTAAGATAATCTTATATCCTACTATATTTTGAGCACTTTTGCTTTTTTCTGACAAGCTAAAAATTAAAGCCCATTTCAATCTTTTTAGCACATCCTATATAGGTAACACTTGTGAGAATATGTTAAAAATAGTTATGTTGATATGAACTTTTCAATAAATAAAGAATAAAATAAAAATTTTCTGTTTCTTTGCTTATGCTAAGTAAGAAAGAATAATATAGCTTTGTTTAGTTTGGGGCTGTATATATATATATAATGTTATAATCTTTTTTGTAATTTTGGACCCACACACACACACACCCTTATGATATTGTTATCAATGGCTAAAAATCCTTTTGATTTTTGCAATTTTTTTCTTTTGTTTGCAATGATATACATATATGGCTATGCATTTATTATTTGCATACTTTATTCATTCAAATCAGGAGAAGTCAATAAAATATCCAGTGGTGTAGTCATAAACAAAACAGAGGGTATACAGTCTAAGCAGAGGGTATACGCTCAAGGCAGAAGGTATACCCTAGTGTATATATAATACAGCTTTTTTGAGAAACAGAGGGTATAAGGTGTTCCTTTAAAAAATCCTGGAGATATACGGCGTATACTCCCATATACCCTCCACTACATCTCTGAAAATATCCCTATTATATATGAAATAACTTTATATCAAATAATATTTAAAAGAAATAGTTACTATTTAAAAGTATTTTATAATAGCTTTTTGTTACATAATCCATTCAACAGTAATTCTTGCTGGCAGAACTTCCTATAAACAAAATACGTAGACAACATTCTTTTCTTTACTAGTAAACACAACAAGTATCGTTTCAAAACATCTTTACATCTGGTTTTCCGAACGGCAGATTATATATGTATACACCCAGACACAGAATTTTCTGCGTCAGTCTGCAGCAAACTAAAATTTATCTGCGACCCAGTAAGCCTACTATCATAAGAAATAACAGAAACACTTAAAGTAAGCAAAATTTCCATTTATAAAGAAAATATAATATAAGGATACAACAAATACCATAAATCTAGAGACCTAAAGCAAATTTTAGCTATTTTTTAAGCCCAGCATTTCTAAGTTGTTGGATTAATCTGAAAGGTTTAAAATAATCTGCAGTGCACGCTGCCATGCTGCACTGCTTCTGCTACTGGGTGTATACACATATGACAGAAGAATAAAAATTCCAAACACTAGGGTATTTCATATTTTGGAATTAGATAATTTTATAGTGATTTTAATAATAACTTTGTATTTTCATGAAAACAGATAACAAACTGAAAAAAAAAATGACTATTTTGATGTAAAAAAAAAAAAAAATAGTTGGGTAAAAGATAACAATATCAAAAGACAAATCTCCCTCGCCCTAGAGATACCTTACAATATTATGTGCCAGACCCCACTCCCCCCCCCCCCTAAAGTGATAACATAATATATGCACAATCCCTTTGTTGTCAGCTGCATATATTAAAACTTGTTCACTTATTAATTAAAAACTTTGTCAAATATAGTAACACATTCTTTAGATATGATACTCATGAGGTGTAGATGAAACAAATACTAAAATTAGATTTTAAACTAGTGTCTATGTATTTTAGAAGAAATACATTTTCATAGATTATAATGTAGTGTCATATTTTTCAATTCATAAACATAACTAAACTAATTAAAAGCTTTGAAAAGGATCTTGTTAAGTTAGATGATTTGAAACACATATATTTCTGTAGTAACTGAAGTAATCTAATAATGAAATATTAAAGAAAGACCGTAGACACTTTAATAAGTACATTTTAAAGTAATGTACTGACATATGTTCTTACAGTATCAAAAGATGACTGTTTTAATATGAAATAAGAATTCAAAGATTGAGACACACATTAAACAGACAGTCATTTAAAAAATCACCATCGCCCAAGTGTTCTGTTCTCTATTAAATGTTTTTTTTTTTTTGTTTTTTTTTTTTTAACTTTTACTCTTATTAGTTACTCTTTATTTCGACATATCACCTTGGTGCCTGTTTTTTATGGGTATGGTAGTATTTTATGTATACCAATCGTTATTAAAACACTAAAAAAGAGTGCAGCACTAACCTTTTATTGAATTGTGTGTCATATCTTATACATGCTGATGAATGCTACATTTTTATCACCATGGCTTGGATTTATACAAAATTAGCCTTGTTCCATGTCTGATTACATATACCAATTGATACCAGTTAGGGGGCAGTACATATATAATGTTGTCAGCTTTTTGACAATTTTGGACCCCCTCCCACCGTTACGATATCATACTTTATCATTCTGTGACCCTCCCCACTCCCCCTCTATCTCTCATGATATCATTATTAGTGTCTAAAAATTCTTTTTATTTTTACAATTTTTGCTATGATATGCATTTATTATTCGTATATTTTACTGATTTAAACCGAGAGAAGTCAATAAAATATCACTATTATACATGAAATAACTTTATATTAAATAGCACTTTAAGGAAGTACTTGGTATTTGAAAGTATTTAAAAAAAGCTTTTTGTTACATAATGCATTCAATAGTAATATTGCCTTCTTGCACTTGCCCCCTGTACAGGGAGAGAAAACAGAACTTCTTATCAACAAAACAGGTTGCTAATGTTCTTCCCTATTTTTTTTACTAGTAAACATAACATGAACCTGGTTTCTCTAACAACGCATTTTATGTGCGTATGACAGAAAAATAGTAATACTGAACATTGGGATATTCCATATTTTGAATAAAAGGATTTTATAATTATTTAGTGGTTTTAATAATAGCTTTGTATTTTCATAAAACAGACCAAGAAAAAAAATTAACATACTATTTTGATGTAAAGAAAAAATTACCAAAAAAAATTTTTTTTGGTTGGATCAAAAATGATAACGATATCGAAAGACAGCACCGTGATAACATTATATATGTGCAGCCCCTTATTATATTTTATACAAAAAAAAACATAATTGGTAAAAATTAAGCATCAGAAACAAGTTTTCTATTTTTAGTGATAAAAATCAAAATTATGTTATTAATTTCAACAGGCTTTATGTCTTATCTGTCAAACTTATTTGTATAGATAAAATTCAAAATTTTATCTTGAAATTATTATTATTTTTCATTTTTAACCAACCAAAGAGTATTAAGTTATTTATTGCAACAATAGAAATAAAAAAACATGCAGTTAATGGTTAAAAGCATTTACCATTTTGATATGAACGTTTAATTTTATTATTAATCTGTACTTTAGCCATTTGCAATCCAGTGGCTCTGCTAGGGAATGTTCAATATATGGCTTTTAAATAGCTTGTATTTCAAAGAGTCAAATCCTCATGTTTAAATCTTGCATGGTTTCATTATTATATTGATTTTCAAACTAAAATTGATGAAACATCGTTATTTATTTTTCTATCATTAAAAGTATTAAATCTTAATAAATAGTGCATATTCTATTACAGAAAAATATTCATTATTTTGTAAAGAAATATTCTACTTATCATAAACTTGTGGGCAAATTCAAATTAAGTTATTCAAATGGCTGAGAGTTGAATAATTTTTGTAATTAAAAAAATAAACATGTGCTAAAATTTGTACTCAAACAAATAGGTTCCCAATAATAATTCTAGGGTAATTGTTACATTTATGTAGATAAATTATCAATTTCCATTTGAACTTTAGTAGGAGTAGTAGTATTGAGTTATTGAAATGAACAATAATTACACAATTTTAAAAACAAAAACTATCTACTTCATTTAATTAAGAGAAAGAAAGTTTTTTCAACTGGATAAATCATATTCATAGTTGGAGTAGCACAGTTGAGGTTTATTCCAACTGAGTGATAAATGTCTGGACCAGACTCGAACCTGGATATCTAGGCATGCTATGCATTGCTCTACCATTTAAGCTATCTGGACGGTACTTGGCTGACATAATTCACTCTTATCTGTTGGACATGGCTGTGAACTGCAGTGCTAGTTTAATTCATCCAAGCTATAACTATAGCATTTACACAATTAAAGTGTGTGATAACACAGAAACTCTTATATAATATGTAATTATGTCATAATAATTAAGAGAAAGAAAGTTTTTTCAACTGGATAAATCATATTCATAGTTGGAGTAGCACAGTTGAGGTTTATTCCAATGAATGAAACTAGCACTGCAGTTCGCAGCTATGTCCAACAAATAAGGGTGAATTATATCAGCCATGTACTGGATAGCTTAAATGGTAGAGCATTGTGAAAGTATGCCAATGTGGTCCAGGTTGGATATTTTTCGCTCAGTTGGAATAAACCTCAACTGTGCTACTCTAATTGTGAATACTATCTACTTCTTTTAAAAATTCAAAAGGTTGTCTTTATCTTTTCAACTCAGCATCATATCATAACCCAAGTGTTCCATATTGAAGCGAGATTTAATGTTTGTATTCTCAAAAATCTGGAAAGTGATGGTTTGAATTCCATCTTAATTCCTGCACCAGTCAGGTAAGCTGAATCTGAAAATTCAGCTTACCTGAGTCAGTCAACTTGATTTGCGCCTGACAAAATAATTTTCATTGACCCACAACTTAACCTGAAATCAACCTTAATTCAACCTGAAACCTAAATAAAACAAATTAATGGAAAAGTAGTCTACAGCCATGTCTCTAGTATTTATTTTTTTCTTTTATAATGGAAAATGAATATATAGGGGTTGGACAAAAATATGGAAACACCTAAGACAAAACATACACTATATGGCCAAAGGTGACCGGTCACTTGCAATTTTTGACGTTTTGTTAAATATCTAGAAAAATACATGAGGAATTAACCTGAAATTGCAGGTGTATAAACAGTATTGTATAGTAGGGTGGGCCGAAAAAAACTTTTTTTTGATTTTCGATGATGGGTAGTGCGGAAAAGTGGCCACTAGTGGCACCAAGTTCACACAAAAAATTTGAGATTTTTAGGACAATTCCTATATTTGCCGCCTTTGGCTTGAAGTTTTGCTAAAATGCTGATTTTTGAACTTTTTTAGCAAAAATTTTAAAAATGTTAAATTAAACTTATTTTAATCGTATTTACTTGAAAAGGCATATTTAATGTTCCAAATGCATAAATAAGCTGTATTTATGTATTATTTAATTGCTATGTGTATTTTAAATTAGGCGATTTTTATAGCCTTTTCGCGTTTAAGTGAGCAAAAGTTGCATGCATTGTTTGACTCTTTCAACGGTTTCTCTCTTTTGTCTTGTTTATGTCCCTTGGTCTTCCTTATTTTTTTCGATGCTTTAAGGGTCATATATTTGGGTGACAGACAGCAGAATCCCTCAGAAACAGATCTGGAAGGAGAGAAGGGGGGTGAGGCGAGAACTTAAGCGAATGCAGTGACTCACCGTGATGTTGGGGGAGTGAAGGAGGAAATACAAGAGGGGAGAAAGTGCGATAAGAGATGCTTATTATTTTTGAGTGCTCGGTTTCCCTGTGACATTTGTTCAGTGTAAAAGTAAAACCTTTTTCTTGTGCAATACATTGCTTTTTGGATCGTTTAACGTGCCTTTACTGTGTTTTGTGCATTTTATTACGACGAGTTTAGAAATGGGTAGTGCGAAAGTTCATGATTATGTAAAGGCATGCGATAGCGTGAAAAGTAGCCATTTTGGGGCACCGTGCAAATTGAAAGACTTGCAATTGCCAACAAATGCTGACATCATGCGCCACTACTATTGGTTGCGAAGCAATATAGAAGAAAATCGAGATATTTATCTTCAACCAGTGGATGATATTATTAAAATGGTAGGTGAAAAAGTTTCCGAAATCTGGATAAAATCTTCCATACCAGTGGTTTCCCAACGAACAATTAAAGGAAAGATTAAAAACTATTACACTGAATGTAGATCATGGGAGAAATCTTGTAATCATACGGGCGTTAAGGGCAAGGCAATCCACGAAGATTTCGTACGAAATGCAGAAACCTCTCTCTTTGACATTGCGGCTTGTAAGTGTAGAGGCTTGAACAATTGTAGCTGCGACATCAGACGTAAAGTTCCACATCGGGAGGTGAAGTTCTTGAAGGATCAAAGAACTGTTCGAAAAATGTTTATCGGAAATATTGATTTAAAAACAAGCAAAACTCTCGCAAAGAAAATCTCGCTGAAAATGAAAAGGGATACAATTTCAACGAGGAATAGTGGTTCTGCGACAAAGCCTTCTACGAGTGGAGTTAGATCCAGATGGAAGACAGTTATATTGTTGGAAGATTCAAGTAGTGGGAGTTTTCAAGCAAGCAGTTCGATTGAATCTGAATTTGAACCAGGCTTACAAAGCCAAACACTCCTAAACGCATATTCCTGTCTCACACAGTGTCCGCCATTTCTCAGGGAAGCTGAGCACTGAAAATAATAAGCATCCCTTATCGCACTTTCTCCCCTCTTGTATTTCTTCCTTCACTCCCCCAACATCGTGATGAATCACTGCATTCGCTAAGTTCTCGCCACACCCTCTTCTCTCCTTCCAGGTCTGTTTCTGAGGGATTCTGCTGTCCGTCACCCAAATATATGACCCTTAAAGCATCGAAAAAAATAAGGAAGACCAAGGGACATAAACAAGACAAAAGAGAGAAACCGTTGAAAGATTCAAACAATACATGCAACTTTTGCTCACTTAAACGCGAAAAGGCTATAAAAATCGTCTAATTTAAAATACTCCTAGCAATTAAATAATACATTAACAGAGCTTATTTATACATTTGGAACGTTAAATATGCCTTTTCAAGTAAATACGATTAAAATTCGTTTAATTTAACATTTTTAAAATTTTTGCTAAAAAAGTTCAAAAATCAGCATTTTAGCAAAACTTCAAGCCAAAAGCGGCAAATATAGGAATTGTCCTAAAAATCTCAAATTTTTTGTGTGAACTTGGTGCCACTAGTGGCCACTTTTCCGCACTACCCATCATCGAAATTAAAAAAAAAGTTTTTTTCGGCCCACCCTATTGTATAGGTCATATAATTCTGCGAGGATTTTTTCCCGAAACCCCATAGGGGACCGTCAAAAAATTGAAAAAGAACGAATATCTTTTGGATAACCCTGTAAAAACTAATAGAGCAAAAGCGTTTAAACCCGAGATTATCAATAAGTGGCTTATTGTAATATACTGTGGTCATTTTTATGAGGATAGCATGTATACTCATAGAGAAATTAAGTTTTTTATAAAAACAGTCCCAAATTTCGCCAAATTTTTTGCTTATAATATGCAGAGTTCTTAATATAAAAAAAAGTTCCTTTCAGAAAATATGACGAACAACATTGTACACAATACCCCGCAATCAGGCTGAAAAAATAATAAAAATTGGATGAAAAATGAGCAGGTTTACTAAAATATGTTTCACTGTGCATGCACGAACGCAATCAAAATGTAATGTGCATAATGTGTTAGCTAAATGTTTAGAGCAACTTTTGTAAAAGTCTCAAAAACATAGTTTGAAAAGTCTGATAATAATCGTTTATAGAATAAGCTCAAAATCCGTTGTTCCCAAAATGAAGCAAAAAGATGAGGTATTGTATTCAAATGCAGTATTACGTGTAATATTATGTATGCTAAATTGACACTAATCAATGGATATATGGATGTAACCCCTTATGTTTTTGCTCCATTTTGGGAACAACGGATTTTGAGCTTATTCTATAAACAATTATTATCAGACTTTTCAAACTATGTTTTTGAGACTTTTACAAAAGTTACTCTATACATTTAGCTAACACATTATATTTTGATTGAATTCGCGCATGCGCATTGAAACATTTTTTAGTAAACCTGCTCATTTTTAATCCAATTTTTATTATTTTTTCATTCTGATTGCGGGGTATTGTGTACAATGTTGTTCGTCATATTTTCTGAAAAGAACGTTTTTTTATATTAAGAACTCTGCAAATTATAAGCAAAAAACTTGGCGAAATTTGGGACTGTTTTTATAAAAACCTTAATTTCTTTACGAGTATACATGCTATCCTCATAAAAATTAACACAGTATATTACAATAAGCCACTTATTAATAATCTCGAGTTTAAACGCTTTTGCTCCATTAGTTTTTACAGGGTTATCCAAAAGATATTCATTCTTTTTCAATTTTTTGACGGTCCTCTATGGGGTTTCGGGAAAAAATCTTCACGGAAATATGACCTATACAATACTGTTTACACACCTGCAATTTCAAGTTAGTAATTCCTTACGTATTTTTCTAGATATTTAACAAAACGTCAAAAATCGCAAGTGACCGGTCACCTTTGGCCATATAGTGTATTAGCATGCCTAATATGGGGTAGGAAAACCGTTGGCATTTAAAACAGCTTGCAGCCTTCTCGAAATTGATTAATACAGGTCTTGTATGGTTTCCAAGGGAATCTTATATTATTCTTCCTGCAAAATAGAGGCAAGTTCAGTTAACGATGATGGAGGTGGATAGCTATCACACACCTTTCTCTCCAAAGTAGGCCACAAAGGTTCAATAATATTGAGATCTGGTGACTGTGGTAGCCAGGGGAGATGCAACAAGTCATGCTTATGCTCACAAAACCAGCCTTGGACGATTCGAGATGTGTGAACAGGGGCATTGTCATCTTGGAACACTGCATCACCATTGGAGAACAAACATTGTACCATGGGATGGATATGATCGGCCAAAATGGTCATATAATCCTTGCCAGTAATGCAACCTTGCAGAGTAATCATGGAGCCCATGGAATATCTCGATATGGCTGCTCAAATCAAGACTGAACCCCCACAATATTTTACTCTTGGCAGCAAGCAATCTACATCGTAGGCTTGGGATGGAGTTCGCCAGACGTAAACTCTGCCAGAAGTTGGAAACAGTGTGAAACTTGACTCATCTGACCAAATTACTCTCTTCCATTGCTCCATAGTCGCGGTTTTATGGCTTAGGCACCACGTTTTCCACTTAGAGCATCGCTGATGAGTACTTTTGTAATTGCAGCTTGTCTGGAAAATCCCTACTTATGCAGCTCCCTTCTTAATTTTTTGGTGCTGATAGGCTTTGAGAGCTCGACATTCATTTCAGCAGTGACTTTTGCTGCTGTCGTGTTCTTATTTTTCGTCACAATCATCTTCAATGACTGTCTGTCATGATCATCCAACACACACTTTTGTTTGAGTTGTGACTTAGCGGATGATGTTGTTCCACTTTTCCTGTATATGATGTATGTGATATAAATATTTGATATGGTGCCTTTTGAAACAACCACTTCAGCTACCTTGGTAAAAGAAGCACCCACTGTACGAGTACCATCAATTTATTCTCATTCGAATTCTCAGACGAAGTTCAGACAAAGTGCACTCACAACTACACAGAACACTGTTCTAACAAGGACTGACACTTGCAACGTATTGAGGACATTGTACAACAGGTATCGTTAGTGGGCAAATACAACAGCGCCACCTGCAGAGTTGGCTAGAATCAACATTTACATTCAAGCATGTATTTCACGGGTTGTTTCCATATTTTACCCCCACCCCTGTAAAATCTCATTCACATAGAAATGTAGTTTTTTTTTTCGTATAAAAAAATATTGTTATTCAAACGAACTCTCAAGATTTAAAACCAACACCCAAACGAATTTTTTTAAAAAAGGTCAACCCAGCAAAGAAAACTACAGTCAATCAAACCCACTGCTGATTTTAAAACATTTCAAACTAATCTATATTAATAAAAGAAAGCTTCGGCTATGTTCGTGTGTCTGTCTGCGATGGTCTGTCTAAATCTAGCACACCTAGAAGTCTGAAAATGTCGGTGAGGATAGTCCAAGGTTAGTGAGGATAGATATTTCCTGATGCACCTGAGCTCATATTTTTGTTATTTTTTTTAATTATCCGAGATATTAATTAAAAATCACAACGAGCCCTCATCACTTTCATTTCTAGCCGGCAAAAGCTCTCGCACATGCCCAGAACCCGATTTACACAGCAGAAAGAAAAGAACCAAACACAGGGATTTTGGAAGGGATTTGGATTTTTTCATTTTTCTTTTAACCTTCACCTGTCAAACTGTTTAGTATAGTTAAAAACGAAAGACATATTCTGACAGATAATACTTTTACGTCTTAAACGCCGCAATCAGTTTGGAAAAACGTTGTTAACCCTTTGAAAAAAAAATTTGAAAAGGATCGATTTTCTTTTTCTCTCATATGGCACCGCTTCTCTAAAGTACAATTTCAGAGGAACTGATTAACAAAAAATACTTATGTAAAGCTGAGGCCGCCTTCTCTTTGGCGGTGCAATCGATTTTCAAAAATGCGAATTTTAACCCTTTAAAAAAATTCACGATCGCAGGTTACTTTGCGCCTTATGGACACAATCTTTTTCTTCTACGGTAAAAGTAACTAAACGTTCGTATTTCGGCACAATCTTTTCCAAGCACCTCTGGAGGCCGGATTTACATCATCTACAAAAATTTCGAAACGTTCGGAGGAGTATAAGTATTTTTTACAAAATGTGTGAAAATTTCGACAAAAGCTTTAAAAATCGTGGCATTTCAGTGCGGTTTCACTCGCCTTCAGCCCCGGTTTTCGCTACTAAATATGCATATTTTTTCACAACATTTTATAGAAGTCCCCGATACAGTTATATTTATAACTTATTAAAATTCCTTAGAATTTGTATAAGAAAGATGTATAATTTTTGCTGTTGTTAAGCTAACGGATCCGAGGCGTGAAAAAAAAGCGAGAAGAAAACGTATATCTTTTTCAACTAGATATCAATATTTTTTCATGTTTTTTTGTCGCAAACTGCATAACCGTCATATTTATAACAGTAAATAAATGTAAATGGCTGAAAGGGGCATACGTCCTCCAAAAATCAGTGGGAAGATTGTCTATAAAGTTTTAATTGGTATCCTGCTGCTGTTCAACTTGACAAGAAAGAAAATATGTTCAAGTCGCTACTTTTACAGGAAAATCTCTCAAATACAGATCCAGAACGTATGTTATTGAAACACTTCATATCCATATCAACTAGTTGGCCCCAAAACAAAGGTTCAGTTCCAGATTCCTGTAAGAAATCCCTACCATTTTTTGATGAACTCTCGGTTCAAAAAAAGATTTATTATAATTTTTAATCTTTAAAAGCCTTAATATAATTATTTCGAGAAATACACACCCCAGGCGTTACAAAATCTGCATAAAAGACATTCGGTCATAACAAGTTCTCTTAGAAGAGTTAGTGAATGCATGTTTTGGCTGGGAATGTCCAGAGACATAATTTCAATGATAGAAAAGTGTTTGTCAGAAAACGCAAACAATCTCCGACAGAACCATTAATTCTAAAGGAGGCCCCTAAACTACCATGGGAAATTTTTGAATCTGGTGTATTTACATATAATGTTGATTATCTACTTATTACAGATGGTTATTCTAGTTTTATTTTGCTTCAAACCTTTAAAAGTTTTATTTATCAAATCTACTGTTACAAATCCTCAAAGACTGGTTTAGTGTTCATGGAATACCCAGAATTTTAGAAATTAGACAACGCTATAAACTACTCATCTTCTGAATTTAAGCTATTTTTTCAAGAATGGATATTTACTCATCAAACTTCAAGTCCTCTGTATCCATGTGTACAAGATCTCCAGTTTCGGGACTGATTTCAGTCTTGAAGATATTTTTGACGGATAGTAAATTATACTTTATACGTATATTTAACAGGAGTCTGATCAGACTTTTCACACAGAGGCCTATTTTTATAAATTGTGAAGGTCTTCTTATACTTTTGAAAATTCTAATAATTTTGTGAATTTGAAATTATTGTTATATTCAGGTTTTGTCCTTCATATATAAAAAAGCTAAGTAATATATCTTTGATGAGTTCAGCTTATTTGTTACTGGTCAATTTTTATTTTTAAATGGTTAAATTTGTGAAAGGTTCATTTTGAAGGTGGAAAAATTCTGTGAAAGATCTATTTATAAGACAAAGAATTTTGTAAAGGGCCCTGTTTTAAGATTAAAAAAAAAAATTGTGAAGGGTCCATTAAAGAACCTAAAATTTTCCTAAACACATCCCTGTTCAAATAGTAGAAATGTTACAAGAAAACTTTTAGGTTTTCTTTTGTTGTAACAGATCACTTTTTAACCATAATGCAAGACAAATTGAAATCTTCTAGCCCATCTCCATTCGGTTTTACCTAATGTTCAGAAAAGTTTTCAATCTTGAATTGTATGGAATTCTTGCACCCATGTCTGTATTCAAAAGGAAACGGTTTAGCAGAGAGAGCAGTACAGACAGTAAAGAATTTAAATTAATTTTCATACATTAGACAGACCTGACTACACTTAAATTAAAAAATATATAAAAACATTTAATTAAAAATACAAAAGACGTTTCGCTGTGCAAACGCACAGCCTCATCACTACACAATCAGCTACATCAGAATATTGAAACATGTATTGGACACAGTCAAAATCAAAGTTAAAGTTAATCATTTAAAACAAAAAATATTCCATCGGGATCGCACCGAATTCGTTGAGTGTATACGTTAAAATGTATGTGTATCTTAAGTAAAAAATTTACTAAGAAAATTTAAGCTATCAGGCCAAGATATATACACTTAGCATTATTGAATTTTAGAAATACTCCGAGAGAAAACTTAGTCATCTCAAAGTCTCTCCAGTAGACATATGCGAACTACAGTTCCAATTGCTAAGGAATTGTTAAAGCCTAAAGTTATGATCCAAACTACAGAACATTTAACTGAAGCTAGATTAAAGCGAAAAATCTACTACAGTCATCATGTAAAAGCATCTTCCAATGCTCCGTTACAACCAATTCAAAATGTTATACCAAAAGAAACACCAAGGAATTGGACACCAGCAATAATAACTTCTCAAAGCTACTCCTACATCTATAATCTGATGAATCCTGAAGGGAAATATAGACGGAAGCCAAATCAAGCCAACTAAGTTTGGAGTTTTAAATTGGAAGGAAGAGGAAGTTACCAATATAAATAAAAAATCTCACATTCGTGCAAGAAAAAATTTAAATAAACCGCTTCCAGTGTGACTGATAGCAAATCCGTTATTACCCGATCTGGAAGAGTGTAAAACTTGAAAAGTGATTTGATCTCTAAAAAAACTTAAACGACATTTTGAAAGGGGAGATGTAATATAATTATAACTATAACAACACCATTTTAACTGTAATTGTCTGGTTCCTAACTGTTTTAAGTTTCTTTTGTTTTTTTATATGTGTTACTTGTCCTTATTAAAGATATATCTTATTTAACATAAATGCTTACTAATTTCAACATACGTATATCATTACAGCGATGCTGGTTATGTGATCACCCTGTCATTGAATGAAATTCCTCAAATTTCGTTTGAAATAATGAAGCAATTCTCACAAAGCACACCTGTATCTTATTCATACCTATTCTGAATAGATAATTAACAAACGTGCAATGTACCTGGTGTCCTAAAAAGGACTGACTGATTTTAAAATTCAATAACTTGCAAACGGTGACAGATATTTAAAAAATTCTTGCTGGAGGGTTATGTATGATGTCAGGAGTTATTTTACTGTGATTATCGAATTTAGTTCGAATTACAAGCAATAGATGGCGCTGCAAGCAATAGGCACTAAATTCAAGCTGGTTTTTTGTTCTTACTCTTCTACCATGCCAAAAAAAGGAGAATAAAATGTATTGAGCGGTTCCCGAAGTACCAAAAATCGGGCCTGGATTCAGCGCATATTGCTCGCAGCGCCATCTATTGTTTGCAATTCGAACTAAATTCGATAATCACAGTAAAAAAAAACTCTTGACATCATACGCAACGCTCCTGCAAGAATTTTTTAAATATCTGTCACCGTTTGCGAGTTATTGAATTTTAAAATCAGTCAGTCCTTTTTAGGACATCCGGTATGTACCTAATGTGGTCACACAGAAAAGGATGTATAAATATGCGACTACTGGAAATAAAATTAACAGGTAGCATTCTAAAGATTGTTGATTATTATTATTATTATTATTTTATGTTTTTACACAAATGTTCTCTATGGCCTATATTTCAACCTTTGAAAAACTACTAATTAACATTTGCAATTAAATTTTGTGTAAAATACCCAGAATATAGCAACCATTTTTCATCTTCCTATTTTGATCCTTAAATAATGAACATACAACTGGTCTGACCTCAAAATGTAACAGTTAGCCCATATTTAGACCTTTTCCTATCTCTCTTTACATATGTATATTTATCGAGATTTTCGAAAACAGCTTTAACGATTTTGGGAAAAACGATGATGTCAGGTCTCTGACGTTAATGAGATGTATACTTAATGTAAATTACTGTTTAATTAATTTTGTTTTCTTTATGTACTGTATTTATCATTATTTGCGTACTTGAGTTATGGACATATTCGCTTATCTATGAGATTAAATTGAGTGAAGTGTATAAAGGGAGATTCCAAAAGAGGGCCTACCATTGTCCAGGTGAGCAAAGCTAGTACAATAGCCACATACTTTGCGATAAAAGGGAGAGTTGTGAACAAAAGATAATCTTCTTTGATGACCTGCCAGTGAACAAGTGGGCAGAAGAAACCGTGTGGTTCCCCGTGGAAATACAGGTGAAAACTCTAGAGTCTGTAAGAAAGAAGGGAGAGAGAGTGCAAGAGTTCTGTTATAAGTTGAAAGTTTGAAGTGAAGGTTGAAAGTAGTTGGTCGTGCTGTGTGCACAGAGTGCTTCCTTGAGAAGTGTACGTACGTGTCGAGAATTCGGGCAGACTTGGGTGGTCGTAGCGTTGTATAAACCTAGCTAAGTATGGTCAAGAGAGACGGAAATAGTGTATCTATATGTGATATAATCTATTGCGTAGATTATATTCCGAAGTGATATTTGACTTAGCCAGGATCTGTTATATCTGATGGACTTATAAATTAAAATATTGTCTTTTAATGTAAATATTTAAGTATACTAGAAATAAATCTTCATTTTAATATTATTTGAAGTAGTGACTGATTCCAAACCTTCTTACATCGTGTCCGGTATCAACGCACCTATACCAGCATATCACTTAAGAGGCTACTTCAGTCAAACGAAAAGACCCGTTCGCTAATGCTAATCCTATGGAAGACATTTATAAAGATATCTCGTTTGAATTTAAATATTTTTAAATGATTTTTTTTCATTGAATATTTGAGATCGATCTATACAAAGGCCGTTGTTTACTTTTTCGATTTTGTTTACAGGTATTTTTAATGAGGACACTTTCATTTTCGGAACCGGTTTCGAAAATAAAAGCATTCTCATAAAAAAAATCTGCAATCAAAATCGAAAAAGTAAAAAACAGCCTGCATATAGATCGATCTCAGCTATCCATTAAAAATATTGAAATGCGACCGAGATATTTTTATAAATTTCTTCCATAGGATTAGCATTAGCGAACACGTATTTTCGTTTGATTGAAGTAGCCTCTTAAGTATATATTTATATCTTCACATGTAGTGGGTTAAAATCAGAGTGATAATTATCACAACGTCAGCAGCGTCGATTATAGATGGATTAGCCCTCTTTTGGATTTAAAAATCAATCTCTCCGTGTCATCTGCGGGAAAAAGCGTTTTCACTCAATACCGCTCTTCGCATAAGTGAAAATTATTGCAGAAAGCATTAAAGTGTAGAAGAACTACCAAAAATGGAATTGAATTATAAAAATGTTGAAAAATTGCAAATAATGTGTGGTATGCGAAAAGAAACAAACTATTATGTTCTACCTGCTTAGAGAAAACTGTTAATATTCTGCAAATTGTTTCACAGGCAAGTTTGACGTCAAACAAAAATTATGCTAGAAATTATATTGCTTTAACTGTATAAGAGTTATAATAATGATATTAAATATGCCAATTGGCTTTGAACCCGTTTTTGGTCCGGAAAATTTCCCTAGGAAAACAATTGCAGAGGGATTTTTACCATTTCTTTCGAAAGAAGCTCAGACAGTCAGGTATTTACTTTAATCAGCTAGAGCTATTGAAATGCATCGAAAGCGTTACAACATAAACAATCATTATCGTCTAGATTTATAATAACGTTAACAATGCCTTTTATAAATGTAGAAGGAAATCACATGGCAACAGCGAGGAATATTTGAACTGTTTTCAAACAGTTTCACGGATTAGTCTATAATGTTTTGGCGTGCCACATCACATTCTAACACGCGTGAACGCATATAGCGTAAAATAACCTGAAATTGATGATGTCAAAATCCATGCATGTCAACTATTAAAAAAATACATCTTGATCGAAGATCAATTCATACGGTGTTGGCATGTGATAAATGCCGTTTTACGCGAAATTTTCCTTCCTCACACGCAAATGTATTGTCTTTTGATTTTGATTAGGAATAAAGTATCATTTGTCGGTGGTTTTTCCAGTCATCTATTTTGAATTATACTGATGATATTGTGGCCTTTGATTATGTAGGAAAGCTTGCCATTTTCCACATATTTGTAAGCAGTCTACATGGACAAAAGAAGTTTGCCATAAATCTGAAAAAAAAGGAACTATTTAAAGATTCATACATTGAAACCAAGCATCACAAAAATATTTAACTTATGTTGAACTAAAGCTCAGAGTAATAGTATTTTAACTTCCTAAATTATTAGATTTCTTTAGAATTTATTAATATATATGCAAAGAATAGAACGGTTAAAACGCGTATTTGTTTTTTCGTGATTTCCTACACTATGACGTCACAGGTCAGATACTAGGGGGGTGCAGAGGGATCACGTGCCCCGGGCGCCTGAACAAAAGGCAAAGGGGAGCGCCAAATGAAGATTTTGCTGTCGTTTCACATAAAAATGTCTACATATATGAAATACAAAGAAACTCGCAAACTAATGTTAAACCTACGAAAGCGTTCTTTTGAAATTTGTGAACGTGAAAGTAACTTTATATATATATATATAAAATCTGCCACCAAAATCGGAAAAGTAAACACTAACCCGGTTAGGATTCAATCTCAGCTATTCTAAGCAAGAAAAAAATATCAATTAAAACCACTAATATGCAAGTGATAAATTTTAAAAAGAACGCTCCCATAGGTTTAATATTAGCGACCCAATTTCTTCGCGTGACTAGTGTAGGTTCTTAACGCTCAAGCTAACGTTAATCCTATGAGAGCGTTGTTAGCATATTTCTTGCTAGCATTTTAATTATTATTAAATGATTTTAATTTTTTAAGTTTTTTTTTTTTTTTTTTTTTTTTTTTTTTTTGCATAGGGTACCTGCGGTTGATAACTTTTATTGTGTGTTAGGAGGGGGTGCCAAAATCCATGTTTGCCCCGGCTGTAAAAAAAACTAGTTTCGGCCCTGCGTCACGAAACTTGAACGGAAGGAGAAATGATTATCTTTCGCACAAATCTGCATTCAAATGTGCATTGCAGCTGCCGGTGAGAAGTTTGAACATCTCAAATAAAGGTATATTGCTATAACTAGTTGTTTTTTTCTTTCTTAAGATCGTTTTGTCACGTCAGAGTGTAGGACATCACGAAAAAATGAATGCGCGTTTTACTGTTCTATTCCTTGCATTTATGTTCACAAGGTGTCTTTTCATACTAAATCGATGATATTCTACAACTTTGTAAATCACCTTTTCCCCTATCTCTTTCCATTTTCGAAATAGGAATGCTAACTCCGCAGTCTTCTACCAGGTGGCGCCGTAGGCAGTTTCCTTTAGTAGCGCATGGCTACTTTACTATACCTAGACACCACTTTTATGAATATAGCAGCAGCCGTTCCGAAGCTAAAAGGATGGCAAGGGACTTTAGTGGGCATACTGTATAATGCAGAAAATATGTATTCTCTTTATGCACTTGTTTACAATTATTTCCGAATTTTACTAAGATATATCAATATTGGCAGTAATTATTGGACATATTTTAAATAAATACCACTATTACAGAAATATTGGCTTTACACTCGAAATATTTAGAATGAAACCTTAAAATTGCAGAAGTATTGATTTTGTATTGGAAACATTCGCAATGAAATGGTGAAGTACTTCTTGCCGATATTGGCATAGTATTGATAAAATGAATATTTCGCTATTGAAGCAATATTTCATGCCAGTATTACCAATCCTGTAATAATATCAATATTACCAACATTGGTCAAAATATAGCCAATGCAAACAATATTAGCCTTACTACTAGGGAAGTAATAAAAACTACTTTGAATATATTGATATTGATTCTTCTCAATAAATGCAAACAAAAATGTCGTTATTTTAAATATATTTAAAAGTATGAAAACGCTGAAAAAAAAATGTCATTTAAAAAACTCCGTATTTTGTTTATTATTTTATATAGCTAGAGACCCTTCTATAGATGGAAATGTATGCAATTACTTTTGCGCAGCCATGTATACCCTTTTATTTCAATTCTACAATTATCTCCTACTATATTTAAACACAAAATTGCGATTTGAACGAAAATGCTTCTCACGATTCAAACATTTTTTAAATGCAAACAACCAAATTAGTTACAAGAACTGCCCATAGATGGAGCTATACATACAAAGCTTTAAAAAATATACCAAAATTTTAAGAAAAACAAGCGATTGATCACAGATGTCGCCGGTTATTCCCGTATTTAAAATATATTGTCTAGTTACATATGGCGTTTATGTTCGTTTTTTCATATTTTTTGGCATTGGGACTCAGAAGGATGGACTTCAAAATATGACTTTATTGTAGATTAATACATTACAAGCACGAATGAAACAACAAAATAATTTTCCTGTCTGCCTTAATTCGTTCGTTTTTCTCTACTTCAGGAAAAAAAAAAAAAAAAAAAAAAAAAAAAAAAAACACGAAGTGAGAGACAAAGAATATTAGGACGGGGATCAAAAACGAGTTGCAGTGTTGCTAATTTAGTGGGATGTTTTTATTCAAATATCTACCCTATTTCCGATTTATAATATTCGCCTTAATAAATTTGTCATTCAATAAAGCGTAAATTACTATTTGGAAATAGTGGTAGATATCTGAATGAAAAAAATCCCACTAAATTGGCAACACTTGGAAACGAGAGAAGAAGTTCGCTTCTTGGCCTATGAATTTGCGTATTCAGGGGGCTGGTCACTCAGCTTCCGATTTCCCCTCACTAATGTAAAGTCTATGGGCATTTGATGCATTCGTGTATTTAAAATATCTCCTCGGGAAATTCATATTTTTAACATCTTTTTTCTGTGTACTCTTCTTAAGGCTGTTCTCAACTGCTCTGCTCAACAAGCGCAAAACGTTTTGACACATTTACAAATTCATTTTTTAACGGAAATATATAGAATTGGAAAGCCTGTCCATGGCAGCGATTTGGAATAGAAGTGTTTTTTTCCATTTTTTAATCAATCAATTAGCTGTTGAGTTATAAGCGATTTTGATCACGTGACACGGCATTTTTCTCCCCTTATTGACTGGATTTTCTTCTTTCGTTCGAAAGTTCGGTTCAAAATGCCAACTTTGACAGTATTTTCTGAAAGATGTATTGCGTTTACAAGAAAACGAAAAAAAAAACAGTTCGATGACATAGTTTCTGAATAACACCTTCTAGTTTCAGGCGTTTCCGAACAAAAATGAATTAAATCTTGTGTCAGAAAGTTGACCCTTTGGATTTGAGAACAGCCTAGGATGTCACTTTTTTCTTAGTTTTCAAAATACTTCTAAAATCTATGCTGAATTTAATATTTTATTTGTTAAAAGCGGGCGAACTGTGAGTGAGATTTTAACACTTCATATAAAATGAAGTCTATACTTTAGAAATATTTTGAGAACTAAGAAAAAAAGAGACATCTTTTAAGAAGTGCACACAAAAAATAGAGGTTAAAAATATAAATTTCCCGAGATGATATTTTAGATATACGAATGCATCCAATGCCCATTGACTTTACATTAGTGAGTAGGGTTGCCAGATTTATCTCAGAAAAAAACGGAAGATTTTGATTGACACTAGTTAGTTTTGGTTTTATCGCGCTATCGACATTTTTATACTAAACTATGTTGAATGTTTTCGAATGTTGAATGTAATGTTTTCGGTAACGAATTTCTTTAAAAAGAGGTTATTAATTAATCGATTTAATAATTAATTTCCAACTGTATTTGTATTACATTTTTCTATTAACACTGTTTAACTAATTTTGCAGTCATATATCCCATTATGAATGAAAAATTAGTTGAACATAAGAACAAAAATAAATTAAAACATCCTACAATTCTTTAATGATTATGAAAACTTTAGTAATGGAAACCCTACAAAAATAAATGTTTGTATTTAAGCATAAAGGGAGATCATAAATTAAACAAAATATTTAAACTTAAAATACAGATATACTAAATTGAAAAATTTATAATGTAGATATAGTCTATAATAACGTCAAGTTCAGATGTTCAATGCTAACCAAGAGTTCGCGAATGCGCAATTAATATTACACCACTCTCCCAAGATTTTTGTCCTTCTGATGTGAAACAAGCCGACAAGCCATTTTCACATTTGATGCGCATGTGTATACCTTTTTATCGGTAAAAGGTATGAAATTTTCAAGCAAACTGAAAAAAAAAATTTTTTTTTAAACTATCAAAAGTATGAAATGCTAGAAAAACGGAAGAAATCGTCGTTCGGGACAAATTTAAACGTACACCGTACGATAACCCCAAAAAACCACTAAAGAAAACGTACATTTTACGGGAAAAACGTACAACTTGGCAACCCTATTAGTGAGGGGAAAAATCGGAAGCTGAGTGACCCCTTAAGCGGGATCGCTAGTCTTATGAGCGATGTTCAAGAGGCTTGTTATCAGTCAGGACGCAAATACTCTTCTCTAATACTAGACCTATGGGTTTGGAATGCATCCGTATTTTTCAAATTTCTCCCCGGAAAATTAAAATTTTTTTCTTCTGTTTTCTGTATGCTTTTCTTGAAGAATATATCCTTCTTTTTTATTTGCTAAAATGTTTCAAAAATATACATTTAATTTTATATTTTAAATGTTAAAATCTAAGTGAAACAGGCGAGTTGTAAGTAATATTGTAACACTTTAAATTAAACTAACAATGTATTTTTAAAATATTTTGTTCAATAAAAAAGAAAAAAACATTCTTCAAGAAGAGCATATTGAAAATAGAAGGTAAAAATTTTAATTTTCCGAGGATACATTTGAACTAATGTTGTGGCCATCACAAAACTTTCTTCTGTATAAATCACGTCAATTAAATCATTTAAATAGTACGAGAAATTACATCGATTTAGCACCAATTTATATCAAAGTTTATCTGAATTTGAAGTTTGATGAAAATTCGTGCATTAGTTCTTGAGATAGAGCTATAGCGGGAACTATGAAAAAAGTAGCATAACAGCGCAACCTGTTGAGCGATTTACACCAAAACATAAACAGCACTAATTCATATCCAGGTATACCTGAATCTGGAGTTTGTTGAAAATCCAAGCATTAGTTCTTGAGATAAAGCTATTGCGAAAATCGCAAAAAATGCAACATAGCATTTGAATTTGAGCGATTTACACCAAAATGTATAAGATGCCAATTCATGTCAAGGACTAACTGAATCTGAAGTCTGATGAAAATCCACGCATTAGTTAGTTCTTGAGATAGAGCCATTGCGGAAATCGTGAAAAATGCAGCATAGCAGCGTCACCTGGGCGATTCGCACCAAAAACTAATCAGCACCAATTTATATCAGGGACTAACTAAATATAAATTTTTATTAAATTCCGTGCATTAGTTCTTGAGATACAGCGCCCACAAAATTTGTGTCACATACAGACAGACAGACTCACAGACAAACATTTTGTAAAAATATGTTTTTCGGAATCTCTGACCCCCTAAAACGTGTAAACACGTCGAAAATTTTCACGAATCCAATATTTTCTTCTTGTAAAGATAGAAGAAAGTAAAAATACAGGTGCATTCCAAGCCTAGGACTAGCATGAGACAGGGGAATTTCCAGTCTGACTGATGAGGAGCTTTAAATTTAAAGTAATATTAAAATAACTTATTATAATAATTAATTTAATACATCCATTAGTAGTAATACAGTTTAGAATGAGTTATAGATGCTTTACTTTATCTTCTTCCAAAAGCATTATTGATTACACAAAACAAAAATATTTTTAATGGTACATTTAAGAGTAGTAATGGTTAATGAGTTCTATTTTCTAAATTATATATAATCAAAAGTTATTTTGTTTATTGGAAAAAATGTTGGTATTCGGCCTAAAATTTGGCCGAATATTCGGTATTCGGCTATTTGGCCAAATCACTATTCGTCCCATCCCTAAAAATTGCATTAAACCTTAGTCAGTTAAAATAAATAATCAGTATTAAAATATCTAATTAAAAAATTTATAGTTTTTCTTTATGTAGGGTAGACCGGGGCACATTTACGCAGTGCACTTTTTCCGAAACGAGTTATAACTGGCACGCCAGCAATCATGACAGATTGATCATGCTCCCTAGCGGGTATTCTCACACGTTTTTGAGCGTCAGTCGAGCTTCGGTCTAGCATGCGGAAAGGATAATCTGTTTTCTGTCAAGGTGAGTATTTGTGTTGAACTTATTGAAACTTATTGTGAACTATTAGTTCACAATAAGTGATAATATATATACTAATATATATATACATATAATATATAAATAATATATATACTTAGTTAAGGATAAACAAATATATGAACATTAGCAGAATTTTATCCTCTTTTGAGAACTGTATTTGTATGAACAGAAATGTTATTAATTTTCATAGCACGTTAAAAATAAATCCAAACATGGCAACAGGGCACGTTTACGCATTCACATCGGCGCACCTTTACGCACGTTCAAAAAGAAGAAATTACGTAAAAATTTACTAATTCCTATGGAAGCAGAACAAGAAGACAGCAAAGGAAAAAGTATGAAACTAAAAACTTCAAAAGGGAAAAAGTTGGTACATTGTAGAAAAAAGAAAATAGTGAATGAATCTGATGACGAAGACGAAAACTGTGTGTGTATTTATTGTTTGAAATCATACAACCAATCCAAAAAAGGACAAGACTGGGTTCAATGGCTTAGATGCAAAAGGTGATTCCATGACAAGTGTGCAAAAGGAAATACTTTATTTTTTCTTTGTAAAAACTGTAACAGTGATGATGAAGATGACTAAATAGTTTCTGTTTTTAATTAGCAATTAGCCCTATGTTTTCAGTTTAGGTTATAAAACGTTCCGTAATATATATAATTATAAACTTGTACGTTCCCGGGGCAAGTTTACGCAAAAGACTTGGGCCTAAAAAATTTTTTTTACGGTTAAAAACACAAATAGAGCAACAACTGAATACACAAATTTTGACTTTATTAACTGCTTTATAAAACCACAATGTCTAAAATTTCATAAGTTAAAAAAAAAAAAAAAAAAAAAAAAAAAAAAAAAAAAAAAACGCGCAAACGTGCCCCGGGCTACCCTACTGTTTATTCAATTTTTAGTAAATTATAATTTTGCATTTTATTATGCTGAAAATTTTGGATAACTGTAAAGGAAGTTTGGTTTCTATTCTGGGAGGGGGGTTGTCACTCATAGGGTTAAAGGGACTTAATAGAATTTTATGTAGCGGGACAGTGATGATAACTGCGGACCAGTAAATTCTCATGCTTACTGGTCCTCGGGACCAGTGACTTTTTTTTATCGATTCTAGCGCTGAGTACCATTAAAATAACTTGTTATAAAATTAATTTAATACATCGATTAGTAGTAATACAATTTAGAATGAGTTATGGATGCATTACTTTATCTTATTCCAACAGCATTATTGGTTGCACAAAACAAAAATATTTTTAAAAGGATGATTTCTTTTTCATTTGCATCTTTTCAGCTTTCTTGACGTTGAAAGATTGTGTGGAAAAAGTTTCAATCAGGAAATATTTCTATATTTCTGTTGTAAGAGCATTATATTTGTACATTTCCTAAATTTATAAAATGCTAAAAATAATTAAATAAATGATTAGAGTGGGGTTATAAATATTGCACAAAATCCCTATTAAATTCAAATTTAATTAATTAATTTTAATTGGCAAAATCTTTCTAAAATTTATTAAATGATTGTATGTAGTAAATGTAATAAAATGTAGTGTAATTTTTAAACTTCTAATGTAGTTTTAAAAAAATCACGAAATATTCTTTAGAAGATGAAATTTTCATGAATTCAGAATTTAGGACATAAAGGGTCTTAACCTCTTAACCGTGTTCGACTATACTTGAAATGTATTTTTGTCTTGATTAAATCATTTTTCTTCATAGAATCATTTAATATTATGTCAATAAGATATCATAAAATACTGAAAGGAAAAATTAGATCACAGAGTAGAAGTCCCAAGAAAACATGCAAGAGGACCCCTATGTGAATCTTTGTCTAATGCCTCCAACTGGGTTAGTCAATCATACAGATTAAAAATTTGTCATAAATGTACTGCAGATGAAAGAAAAAAATCTTTTTAAACTAATAAAAAAAACTTTACTGAATTTTTTGATAAAATTTAATACCATATTTCGATTTCTCGTTAAATTTCATATAGGAATAATGTGTTATGTTTCATTATCACTACACTGCTAATAAAATTATCGCATGTAGTTTTTAGAAAACAGAATATAAAAGCCTTATGATTCTTTTGTAGCCAACTCGTATATTGGTTAAATTGGTAAGGTAAATACACCAGTAGTGGACCTTTTAAGGACTTTTATCTAACTGTTATTGAAGTGTTAGTGAATTCCAAAAGATATATACAGTAGAACCTCTTTTATCCGAAACTCTTTTAACGGAAACTCTGGGTTAACCAAAATCCATTCTTAAAGCTTTTTTTTTTTTTTTTTTTTTTTTTTTTTTTCTCTCTCTTTCTCTCTTTTTTTTTACTATCACATTCATTGTGTGTAAAATCCCTTTTGAAAGTTTTTTTTTTTTTTTTTAACTATCATATTCCTTGTGTGCAAGCGGCCCTTTCCGAACTACGAGTACAAATAAATATTTTTGATCCCCTTTCTTAGAGTTTCTTTGAATTTAACTTGAGCTCCCGTAAGCTTCGGAGTGAAACGAAGAAAACGCACAAATTAGCAATTCTGAAGCTTTTGAATGTTTTGCAAAAGGTTTGGCATGGCTGGAGCAGCAGAAAGACAGTGATACTGGTGAACTAATAATATTAAAAAACTCTGTGATAGAGCTTCAAAGCAAAGGCAATCGAAACTGCAACAAACAGAACATTTTTTCAAACCCTTGTGATATATTTACAAGGTACTTAATTTCAAAATCAAAATTTACGTAATTTATTCTTGTTTTCTATTTTGCTATTGCTTTATTTTTATTAAGCACTTGTTACCATAATAAGAAATATTGCATATACGAGTATTTCTCCTTCATCTTAAAATTGAAGAATTCTCGATTATCCGAAAATTTCGATTTTCCAAAAGAGGGTCGATCCCAATTACTTCGGATAATCGAGGTGCTACTGTATATACATTTAGCCTAGTCCTAACCTTCATGTATCAGAAAAAACTTTCATAGTTTCAAAATGTATTATTCGGAAGAAAAATAAATGAAAATAAAAAATGTTACCTTTCTTTGTGCTCCAGTAGTGAGCCTAGTAAATTTCTGATGCATGAACCTTTAAGTTTTCGGTTTATCCAACAAATTATTTACAATGTAATAGAGTATACCAACAGTCGTTTAATTTAAAGTAAAACATAATATTATAGAAACAATGTTTTAAATAAAAAATTATCTCTTAATGAAATTTCTAAGAATTTGCCAAAAAATCTGTTTTTGTAGACACTTTAGAAAATAAACAAATATACCAGCAGAAAAAAAAAAAACAATTATTCGAAACATCTTATGGAAAGTTAACATTTAAGGCTTTAGTGCGCAGATTTGCATATATGCAAACAACAGTGTTTTGCATTTAACAGATTTTTTTTTTTTATTCGCATATACGTAATTCACACCAGAAAATGAAAATAGCAATATTTGTTTTAATTAATAACAGACATTTATTTAAATAAAGCGAAATTAACCATTGAAACTTTCTGGTGTAAAGTCATTCTCTGAACTACGTAATTTCTATCATGGGAATTAAAGGGTTAAAGGTTAAGTTTTATAAAATAAATTGGTTTGGTTTGGTTTAGTGCACCACCGTAGTGGAGACTGCTTTGGGGCCTATAGCAACTATGGCTTTTCGCCTCGAATGATCCTTATTATATACAGAAACAACCACAAGACACAACAATTTTATTTCTTGTTCCATTACATATTTATATAACTACAAAGCGACATTCACGAATACATCCATGTTTTCCCGAGGATTCGAACCCGGGCCCCCGCCGTGGCAGCAGCTGTCGCTACCGACCACACCACTGGGCGACCATATAAAATAAATAATTATATAAAATAAGGTATTTGGAGACATACTTATGAAAATATTTACTAATTTGCAATATTTTAGCATAAAACAGCCACACGGCAGCAGTTTTTACTTGTATTGCAGATGTGCAACAGAAGAAAAGATCAACGTATTATATGAAAAATGTATCTCTGATTTTTTCATTATTTTTCCTGTGTAATAAATCTTTCAGAGAATCATATATAATTTTTTCGAAGCAAATTAAAAAATCACGCATTTAAGGGTTAAGGATGTTAATCAATCAAATTTCTTTCAATCGTTTCTCTGAAATGCATTTTGGGCTTATTTTTAAACATTAGAAATTAGTGACGCACTACTCTGTAAAAAAAAAGGACTAAAAAACGGAAATACTACTGGCAATCTAGACGCCAGTATCATTTCCGTTTTTTTAATAACACATTTACACTTTAAAAATCGATTAAAAGTCATGTAGTTCTTTTTTGTGTGTGAAATTCGATACTAGTTCTCTTTCAATAACACACTTCAAGGGTTTCTTCTGAAATATGTGTTATAAAATATGACAGATAACTTTTAAAATAGCTATGTCAAAACTATGCTTCACCCGATTAAATTTTATGTCAGTTATTTAGCAGCCCAAGGTAAAAATATTTTTAAATGAAAAAAGAACTTTATTGATAGCATCTAAATTGTTATATAAATTGAAAAGCAGCTCAGTTTTGATTCACTGAATGTGAAGGAATTTCAACAGAATTATCACATAGATACGAAAAGAAGGTAATTATGTTACAATATCTTTTTCGAAAAAAATTAAATGTGCGACAATTCATTTATATAACTTATGTAATTCAATCGTATCATAAATGGCTGAAAAATTTTATTTATATATTTAACCCGTAAACCCGTATTTAACCCGTATATTAGTGTAAATTCGCACAGACCAAAAATTTTTATGTCGGCGTTTTTTTTAAGTTAACCACTTGAATTTAAAAAGAAAAAGAAAAATTGAAAAATTAATTCACTGGTTATTAGGATACTTAATTAATATTAGTATTCATGTATTTCAGATTATTTTTTTTTTATATAAAAAAAAATATATATATATCTATATATACATGTGATACTCAATATTGTTCTTCAATATTTTTTTTTTCAATATAAAAACTGTTTCAATTTGCATAAATATTAGAAGGTTTTGAATACTGAATTTTTATAAATTGGACCGGGTTTACTGCAGGGCGTTTGGATTAGACGTCTTGCAATCTCCCCCCCCCCCCCCCCACATCCCTGCAGAATACACATATGCGCTGACACAAAAATGGCGGATGTCGTAAGTGAATTTATTTCAGCGTTTGTACGGGGCTTTGGATTTTAATACCAGTAATTTATAAAAGTATTCTTCGCCTAATTTAACCTCAGTAAAAGAAGGCAAAGAATACTTTTAGAAACTATTAGCATTTAAATTCAAGGGATCATACAAACACAGAAATAAATTTGATTAACTTTAACCCTAAGAATCTGAATAAACTTTTTGTTGTATCTTGAACAAAACCTGATCATAGAAAAATTGGCTCCTGGGCACAGAAAATATTTTGGGCCCTGATCGTAGATTACCATGTTTTTAAAGAAAATAAGTTGAAACTGGTGTGAATTAATACGAACTAAAATAACTTCTTTAAACACCATCAAAACCTAGAATGGGCTAGGCCTTTCAAAAGATCTGAGTCTTTCTTCGTCAGGCGTAAAAAGACGTGCGTCTACTATGAAAGTAGCAGCAAGACTGAAATGAGAGAAGGGAAGGGAAAACAAGCTGAAGAAACAGCCAATAGGTAATTAGAAATCAACAGCCAATAGGATATCAGGAGACAACAACCAATCACAGAAGAGTATAATCAAAACAAAAGAACACAGAGTAGAAGGGGAATAAGGAAGCAAAATGGGGAAAAAATACATGAAAATAAAAATAAATTATAATAAAAGGAAAACACACACATATATTAAACTATGAGAACGCATGAAATAAAAATAAATAAATGAATAAAATATAAAAACAGACTAAAATTAATTAATACAAAAATTAACTTATATGGTACTACTGAAAAGGTTTTTCCAAGCTGCAGAGAGCATTGTGGAATCAGATTTATTATTAAAAATAACTTCACGATTAAGATAAATAGCTAAATTTTCAAGAAAGTCCAATTCAGAGATACTATTGGCATTAAAGATAATTTTAGCATTTTGAAAATTAAAACTATGGCCGGAATCCCCAAAAGTGCTTGGCAATAGAAGATTTAGAAATTTCTTGATTAATTACATAACGAGAGTGTTCTTTTAAATGGATTTCAAGATTTCTTTTAGTTTGACCAATATAAGATAAATCACAGCTGTTACAAGGAACATTAAAAATTCCCCATTCATATATATTCCCTATATTATTGTTTGAAAGCTGTATCTCAATTTGTTTCTGAGTTATTAATTTTTTTTTTGTAGTTTTTATTACTTTTTTGTCATAATGGCAACAGAAGTATCCATCTCTGTTGAAAATAAAGGGAAAATACAGATTACTGTATAGACCAATCAGAAAACGAATAAAATGCGGGATTCAACTAATAAAACGCTTCAGATATGATTTTAATTTCCTACCCTGACCGAGGACAATAACCATTTTTCCAAATGGTTAATAAACATTTATTAATATATAAGCAACAATAGCCGTGTTACCATGTCAGATAAAATAACGCCATTTTGGCACCACTTAAGTATCCCGGTGCGTACATGACATCTGCACCTAATATTTTTCTTTTCGTTTCGTTTTAAGAAAAGAAAAAGTGAAAGCCATTAATTTTAAACTTTTCAGTTTTAACTGAAAGTTTTGTATTAAATAAAATGATAATAATATATAAAAAAAAAAAGCATTGTTCTTAGCATACATTTAAAGGAGGCGAAACTGGTCGCCAAATTAATTAAAAAAATGCAATTTAACAAATTACAACGACCATTTGGAAAATGATTTTTTCAAAGACTAAAATTTAAGACATAAAACGCGCGGAGTTGATCGTACATTACGTACGCCATGGATTACATTTTTCGGTACTGTAAATTTTTAAACTTCTACGGAGCTGGTCATACATTACGTACGCCATGGATTAAACATTAATATTCCTGGACCAATTTTAAATGAAATTTCATTCTTAAACTTCTAAACATCCCACAATATTACTTTTTACACCGTCGGAGAAAAAATGTACTTTTAAATGGAATTTGTTTGAAAGCTGTATCTCAATTTGTTTCTGAGTTATTAATTTTTTTTTTGTAGTTTTTATTACTGTAACGGAGCCGATGTCGTAAGGTGGTGTGGTAGCGGGCAACTTCAACGGCCAAGGCTTATTTAAAGTCGAAGAAATATTTTATTGCATTACAAACAATTAAATAATATTTTCTGGATTATATAAGTCTTATTTACAACGTTTTTCATAAAAGGGTTCGAGTTCAGCTGACAATAATATATTTATAGAATCAAGTCCAGTCCTCGAATAATAGATCGCTTTCAGTGTAGTCAGTCTCTTATTATTTCAATGTCCACTATTTTCGAAGATAGAGTTCGCGATGCTCGACAGGAATGTCCCACTTTTGTAGGTGTTTAACCGAGGTTTAGGAACCTCCGATCTTCAACTCCGTGATGGAGATATCTTAACAGCCACACCTGGCTTTCGCTTTTCTGTGCTTCGGAGTATGTCCCGAAGCCGTCGACCCGTGAGAGATTTCCACTCTGCACGGCCAGAAACACTTTGAAGTCTCAACTTCAACAGAAGGGGGAAATTAAGCTCTCGAGAATACTCTCGCATCCTCTTTTATCAGTTTCGTTTTTCCGTCTAGGACCAAAGCCACTCCCATTAGCCACTCACCATCCGTGGGCCATGATCTCATAGACCAGCCCTTTCTCTATAGGCTGCAGTGAGGAACCTTCGCGTCCGGTTTCATCTCTGGTTTCACTTTCTACTTTCCCACGGGAATGAGACCGTCGTGAACATCAAAAGAATATTTCTCTCGCTAGATAAAAGAGTGCCTTTCACCCTAGTGTCATCTGCGAAGATTGATTGAAATTGAAGTATTTGTTTCATCTCTAGCGACATTTTCTAGGACTCTGAAGAAATTTGGAGGCTAGGTGAAAATACATTAGCTTCCCTATGCTGGCTTTTGCCTTGTAAATTGAGAGTTCCAATGTGATATATAGTCGAATTCTCACATTACTTTTTTTGTCATAGTGGCAACAGAAGTATCCATCTCTGTTGAAAGTAAAGGGAAAATGCAGATTACTGTATAGACCAATCAGAAAACGAATAAAATGCGGATTCAACTAATAAAAAGCTTCAGGTATGTTTTTGATTTCCTACCTTGACCGAGGACAATAACCATTTTTCCAAATGGTTAATAATAACCTTTACTAAAATATGAAAAAAAAAAATATCTGTTATGATTAAAATTTGAGTTGCCATCACTAGAAAAAAGTATTTAAAATTAGAAAAAAATTAATATTTCGAAAACTAATTCGAATTTAAAAAATTCTAATACCAGTTTTGAGATCTGCGGATCAATACCGATGTTTGGGGTTAATTTCATCGCAAAGTATTCCATATTTTAGCAGAAATCGCCGCGAAACATAATCAGTTGTTTAATCAGTCATCAGTCGTTTCATAGAATCGTTTCATAAATTCGTTACATTTCAGTCGTTTCATATATCCGTTTCATAAATTCGTTTTATTAGGATTTTATACATATAGGGTAGATTAATATCTTCTGAAATTATAATCCTAATGTGATAATTTTTTGTGTGGTTATAATTCTAAAAAACCCAAATATAAATACATTGAATTTGTAATTTAAAAATTTTTATAATATGAATTATGAATTATGAAACTAATATGAATTGCAGCCTACAATTTTTTTGGTAGATTTATAGTATTTATTATCTCCTGCTTTATGCGAATTTTCAATTTCAAATTTTTCTTCCAAGTAGTTTTCGAATTATGATTAAAAAACGACAAAATGAAGGTTTAAGGTATGAGATGATGAAGGTTAAGTCTATGATGAACAGAAAAGCATAATCCTTCTATATATAAAAAAAAGTTTTGATTTGGAAATGGACCAATGAAAATCTGCGTAGATCATCCGGGTATACTCCTACTAGATCGGCATCCATATTTTTTATGACCGGGGGGTCTTTTTTCGTTAGTATTAAGAAAACTGTTTCATACGAAAATATGAAAATCGGTGGTTATTATAGATACAGGTTTGATAAACACGTTGATGCAGACAGTTTTTTAATCGAATAATTATTTTAAGAGATATTAAATGTTAAAGATGGTCAAAATCGTTCCATCAAAAAAGTTTTATAGGAGAAAAACTATACATAGGAACTTAAACATTTTTAGATCATTTTATACATTGGAAGTTCCAGATGTGCAGACTGCAATTATCTTTTTAATTTGACTCATTTTTTGAGGATTTATTTCCATTTTAAATTCAAATTTTCAGCATTTCGAGAGATATTTTTTACACATTTTAGAAAAGGGCAATTATTTTAAACTGTTTCCAATTTTAAAAACAGCGCAAGGAATAATATTTCCTTCAAATAAAAAATTTATTTACACGTGGCTATTGTAAACAGAAAAAAAACTTTCAAATTAGAACTAAGTGATTACGTGTTAAAAATCAGGAAAATATTGAAAATTACATCATAAAAACTACAGTTACACGTGAATTTTAAAAGGGAAAAAAAATTTTTAAATACTAAATTCATTATTATGCGTTAAAAGTCACAAATGAAGGAAATTACGTCATATTTAAAAAGGCCAAATAAATAAAAGTTGGCAAAACACTTTAAATTAAAAAATATATTTGCACGAGTCGTTTATTTCCTATCAGGGTTGAGATTTCCGCTTTTTTGGACACCAGTATTTTGTTAGAGAATATGTTATTTCATTTAATCGAAACATTTTTTAGATTTAACAGAACAACATTTTCCCTAAGAAAATACTGGTGTATAAAAAAGCGGAAATCTCATCCCTGTTTCCTATTTTGAGATAATCTTTTCAACTATTATCGTGAATTCTCAGACAGCGCAAATAATATTTCCTTTCTAACAACAAAAGAATTTTCATGTGAATATTAAAAAGAGAAAGGAAACTTTGGTGAAAATTACGTCAGATTTAAAACGATACATTTAAAAGAACTTTCTCATAGTGGTGTTAAAAATTACCGAGAGACAAAGACTCTGTGTACTTAATTCATTTTACATTAGCTTCTTTCAAATTTTTAACACTTTCCAACAAAGTTGAAAAGTGTTATTGATTTCGGTTTGTCTGTTCGCGCTCTAACTCTCGTAAATATACTCGGGTCGCACTGAAATTTTTGGTTATTGACGTTTAGCCTAGCACGAACCCTATTTCAAATGAAGTTTGTAGCATGTTTAGTTCATTTACAGGGACAGTCAAAAGTATTCCGTTACATTACGGCCAATGGGAAAAAATCATTTCAAATGAATTTTAAAGATGTTACACCCTTTCAAACATAATAAAAAATATATGCATTTACGAAGTGCACTAAAATATGCAGAATATTCTGTAGCATATGCGGTGCAACGAATAGTTACTATTCATTTACAGGGCGTATTTTAATTATACAAATTCATATATAATAAAATTGATATACGTCGGTGAGGCTTACTTAAGTTATTTAATGTATAATACGAAGTGCATAGCATTTACAGGAACATACAAAACATTTCAGACAAGTATTTTCTATCCGAAATACTGTATATTAGCGGCGATGGTAGGGAATGCATTTTTAATTATGATATGCGCTTTTAAGTTTCACTATATTTATGCATACTATATGGTGTGTGTAAATGTTGTAGTTGATATACAGGGCTACGCAAAAGAATTCGTAAAGGTTACTGAGTATGACCGTAAATTGCTCAAAGGTGGGTTTAAAATGTGTTATTCTGAACTGCATGTAGTTTTCTATGAAATGTTTGTAGAATATAGATAAAATGGTATATAGGGACACGCAAAGAATTGGATACATGGCCCCTATAGATGATAAATTCTGGAGATGCGATTTCAGTAGTTTTAAGAGTGATTTAGTTTGAATAAAAGTTTAGCTAAATAGTAGCGTGTAATAAAGGTACTAGGTAAACAACAGGGCTGTACAAAAGTATTGAAGTATGTTTCTATCTATTAGTCTAAACTGCTGAAAGAGAAATTTCAACCTGTTATGCGTTTTCTTGATAAACTAAATTTTCCATTATATAGTATATATATATATCAGCCTACAGATCAAATATAACGGCTGTTCGGAAGAATTAGAATAAATATTTGGCTATGAATGGTAACTGCTGAAATCAGTTTTTTAAATGTTTTTATTTACCTTATTTCCCTAAATAACGAAGTTTTTTTTAAGCTTTCAGGTAGTGTTGGAAAGTGTTTCATAATCTGTGCCGTTCGCATGATTTTTCTTTCTTGTTTTTAATCAAATACGAAAACAGCCATTGTATCTCTTAGCAGCGGCTGATTTCGTCTTAAAAATCTCCAATCAAAGGAAAATGAATGAAAACCCGTTTACATGGAGACAGTCACTGTTTTTTTTTTTTAATTATAATTCAAACTTTTTAAGGCCGATGAAATTAGCATACTTTTAGAATCTGGGGTGTCTGAATGGGGGTTGGCGAGCGTAGCTCGTAGGGGGCAGAGCCCCCTAGTTTGAAAAAATATAAATTTTATTCATTTTATTGAAACATTTTAGGCTGGCTATAGTCGAAACATATTAAGCGAGTGAAATGATTGTATTGGTAAGAAATAATACCTTAATAGAAATGACTTAGTCATTCTGAAGCATTGCAACAATCGAGTACCGAACTTCAATTTGGATACAGCCCCTAAAATAGGCTAATTTTAAAAGAATTAATTTCTCTGAAACTATAGTACGAATTTCATGAAAATTTGTATTTAGGCTAATTGAAGGGTGTAGAATTTATTTATGGCGTAAAACTTGGGTATTGCTATTGAAAAAAACAAAGTTTGGTTTCGTTTTGATATGTAGATGGTCCCTTAAGAAAATTTTATAGACATGATTTAAAAGTAGACTTTCTTTCCAATCGTTTGGTACTGGTAACTTTCTTCTACAATAACTTGTTGCATAGTTAGTAGGGGTGTTTACTTTTTTTTCCCACTCTTCTATATACTTGTTCAAACTCATTCGAAATTAGTGTCTTACACCACTTTACCTTCAAAGGCCTCAATAACATATGCTATCTCATCTTTAATTAAGGTGAATCGTTTATAAATTAAACGTTCTCTGCATCATAAAATAAAACAAACGTTTCACTCGGATAGCTCAATAAAAACTGGAAGGTAAGGTTATTTTCTTTGGTTTACGCAAGATATTAAACGGCAAGGAGAAATTGGAAAGGCAGCATCATTCATGAACGTTGCTTAATCTTTCTTCCTTATAAGTTCTTTTTTCATTTACTGATAAACTTTATATGTATAAGTATGATGCTGTAGCATAATCTGTAAGAAAAAAAATATCCATTACAGTTAATGCATAATGTATTATTATTTAATTTTGCGTATTTTGTATCTTTAAGGCTTTTAGTCACCCAGCTTCCGAATTCCCCTCTATAATGCTAAGTATATGGGCGTTTGATGCATCCGTATATTTGAAATACCTTCTCCAGAAATTAATATTTTTAACTCCTTTTTCAATTCCTACTATTAGCTCACACTCTCCCTATATTTATTTATTTATATATTTATATATTTATCTTGTTCAAATTTTCAATCGTTAATAAAATACTCATTATTCATCCTATCAAGTTGAAATAAATTTTTTAAAACTTGTACTGGATGACACTTGATGTTAATACAGTTTTTTCAAATATTAATTAATTAATTAAATTTTAATTAATTAATTTTAGTTTTGCATGGGAAACAAAATGGCGGCCATTGGTTATTGAAGGTCAATGAAAGTATTTTCAATAAGGGGTTACCATAGGGGGGACCCTATTTTGTCGCCAAATACAGCCAAGTTTGTCGCCAACTTGGCGATATATCGCCAAATTTGGCGGCCAAAATGAGTCGCCAAAAGTGACGCCAACTTGGCGATATCTGTAATATTTCGCCAAATTCCCATAGAGTTCCATTGTAAACCTACTTGCTTATAGAAAATCAACAAATTGAGATATTTTAATGCAACAAAAACTAATATTAGCTTGATTATATTAAATTTTTCTTTGATGGCCTAAGTAGGAATTGACTTTAAAAACAAAATTTTTATATTACTTGTTTCTGTGTACTCTTCTTAAAGGATGTCTCTTTTTTCTTAGTTCTAAAAACATTTCTAAAATATATACTTAATTTTATGTGACGTATTAAAATCTTACTCACAGTTCGTCAGCTTTTAACACATAAAATATTAAATTAAGCATGGGTTTTAGAAATATTTTGGGAACTAAGAAAAAAAAAAAAGAGATTATTTAAGAAGAGTACACAGAATAAAGGAGTTAAAAATATTAATTTCCCGAGGAGATATTTTAACACGTTGAGTTGCCACGGTGACTGACACTGAAGCTGAAAAAATTTATAATGTTTTAAGTAATTTTTAAGAAAGTATAATCCTGTAATACATAAAAGGTAAGTAAATTTTAAATAAATTTTCTGTAATTACTTAAAACAATATGTATACTTTTAGCTTTATATCATATTTTAGACCGTCAGTCATCGGTGAATGACTCGTTTTAAACGGAAAGTTCAGTGTCAGTCACCGGTGACTGACGTGGCGCTTAACGTGTTAAATATACGAATATGTGAAACGCCCTTAGACTTATCATTAGTAAGGGGATTCGAAAGCTGTGCGAGTAGCAGCCTTAAATTATAGCACAAATTCACCAAATATTTTTTTACCATAAGAGTTTTCATCAAACTGAGAACAACTATACTCCTACAATACTATACCTAACTACAAAACTATACTATACCTATACTACACACCTATACCTATACATACCTATATACTACAATAATGCAAATTGGTTAAACATGTTTTGGCATCAACGTTTTTTAGCGCTAAATACACTGCTTCTAAAAATATACCATTTTATTCTTTTAAGTAGATATATGAATACGTGTAGATATTGAATTAAGATAAGGCCAATTAAATTTTCTACCTCTACTTACATTAATAAAACCGGAAAGAGCCAACTTAATGAGTATACTTTCTAACTTACAGAAAAAAAAAACAGTTCGCATTCTTCCTAATATTTTTCCTAATTAGCATATGATACATATCTCATTTTCATTAAGGTGAATGCTTTATTAAATTTAACATTCCCTGCATTGCCAAAGAAAAGAAACTAAATGTTTCACTCAGGCAGCTCAATAAATACCGGCAGGTAAGGTTATCTTCTTTAGTTTACGCAAGAAGCTCAATCGGCAAGAAGAAAATGGAGCACACGAACTCATTTAGCCTCGGAAATGGAGGTCGGGACCTTGTACTCCGTTACAACTTTCGATTTTGGTGACTTTAACCTCTTGACCACGAAGACGTTTTGGAGGACTACAATCACCACACGATACCATTTCGTTAAGGTGTTAACTTGTCAACAGTATTGTTATCACACTTGTGTCGGCAGTGTTTTCATCGGAAAGGGACTAAAATGTAAGTGCATTTTACTTGTTATAAATTTTATCTCTTACTAAAGCACTATTTATATATTAGATTAATTTTAACACAATTATTCTAACTGGTAAATAAATCCTATCACACGTAAATTTCCAACTGGGTGAAAAATGTCCGGACCAGGATTCGAACCACAGACCAGGTGCTATAATCAATAAGGTTAGCTGGGTGAAAAAGTTCCACCAGATTCGTCCGGGCTAGCTCAGATGGTAGAGCACTGGCGGCTTCAGTCAAGAGATCCCTGGTTCGAATCCTGGTCCGGACATTTTTCGTCCAGTTGGAAATTTACATCTGATACTATTTATATATATCTAGAGGGAGGTTTAAAAAGCCTCGTGTATAGTAAACGAAAATATGTGTAACCAAAATCGCAGCTTTAAGACTGTTAGTTAATTTCCGAATTCCCCTTGCCTATGTTAAGTCTATGGGTGTAGAATGTATTCACGCATTTAAAATATCTCCCTAGGAAATTAATATTTTTAACTCTTTTTTCTCTTTGCACTCTTCTTAAAAGATGGTTATGTTTTTCTTAGTTGTTAAAATATTTCTAAAATTTTATGCATAATTTAATATTTTATGTGCTAAAAGTTGGCCAACTGTGAGTGAGATTTTAACACTTGATATAAAATTAAGTATATATTTTAGAAATATTTTGAGAACTAAGAAAAAAAAAAGACATCCTTTAAGAAGAGGACATAGAAAGAAGAAGTTAAAATATTAATTTCATGGAGAGATAATTTAAATATACGGATGCATCACACGCCCATAGACTTAACATTAGCTACGAGAATTTGGAAGTTGACTGACTAACAGCCTTAAAGCGAATAAATAAAATAAAATAAAATCGTACGATGAAATGCAATATTAAGCCTTGATTCAATCACAAGCTACACGATATAAATTTTAACCATTAAATGCCTGATTTTTTCAAAAATCCTTTTAATAATGTTTTTCGGCTTTCATTTTTTAAATAAATCATGGTAAAAATACTTTAAAAAAATCATATTTTGTTTTAAGTATGGTTTACGGCTAAAAAGCAGTTTGTTACTAATCGACAATACTGGTCTTTAATTGAAAAAATAATTCTCCTCCATAAAATTCTATAATATTAAACACGCAAGAATTTTAGGAACTATGATAAGAAATAAATTTTACTTGCTCACTACAGATTAAAATAGGGTATTTCGCAAGCTTCCAAACAAAACAAAAAGAACATATAGCAACAATTGAAAAAATAAATCTATCTTTATTCTTAAACAGCACAAGTGTTGCCATCTACATGTTGAAAATCAATTTAATAATACTTTCTGAATGTATTTTATTGGCAACATTAGACAATATAGCTTCAAAATTATTCTAATAGTATTTTAGAAGCCTAAATTGGGTATGTTGCCGAAAAGCAACACCGGCATTTAAAGGTAAAACGTTTTCTGTTTACTTAAAAGGTAACAGATGATAATACTATAGATGTCACAAGTTTAAATATACATTTTATTTAAATTTCCTAGTATTTTAGGTCTGTATAACCCGCAGCCATCGTCAGGGAACATTTTCATGGCGTAATATTTTAAGGCGCAATACATTTTCTAGGTACTATAAAATTTTGAAGTAATATTTGTTCTACAAATTAAACTATATTAATATATTTTTTAATTCATAAGACGCTGTTTATACAAATATTAAATTAATAGTTGGTTAATAGTTGAGGCGTTCGCGGGTCCGTCAAAAAAAATAGCACTTAACACAAAAAATCGCGAAAAGTTTAAAAATTGCTGACTTCCTAATAAAATTTATTGAAAGGAGAACTATATTTACTGTATTGGGTTAGGGGATACTGAAATTGGATTCTTTTTACTAATGTGGGAAAATCTCAGCGAATCGCGAAAATATGCTAAAAGTCGTGAAAATTTATTTCGAAAGTCGCAGAGGACCAAATTTGATATACAGTAGTACCCCGACTTACGTCCCCTCCACTTACATCACCCCGCATTTATGTTGTCTGGCCTGGGAAAAAATTTCCCAAAATTTCCAACTTTTTTGAAGACTTTTGTTTCTATGAAGGGATATTTTAACGCTACAGTCAAGTAATAGTGACAAAGAAATAAAAAAGTTACAAGAAAAAGCTTAGAAAACCCACTCTGCTGTTACAAAGAGGTTTTAAAAGTTTAAAAAAATATATTGATTCAAACTTCATTGCAATATTTTTTCGCATCCTCAAAGACCCGAACGGGACAGCAAGAAGAACAATAAATTGTAAGTTAACTTATTGATTTATTCCAAATTCTTTTATTGCAAACGCATTTTTTTTTTTTTTAATAATGTTGAACGTACGTAGCATAATCCCTAAACACAATAGAATATATTAATATTTGGAAATTTTTCCAGAGAGAAACATTCGCCTTGCATACAATATTTCAAGTGAAAATCAAATTTCAAATTATTTTTGCTTAAAAGGCGCAAAGGCCAACCTAGTGAAAAAGATTCCATGCCGGGAATCGAACCCGGGCCATCAGTATAGCGCACTGACGTTCCACCGACTAAACCACATGGAACGATACCCAGCCTGGAATTTCTCACTATTACAGGTTGGCAAGGCTACAAACGCAGCACAAGATGGAATATTTTCCGTGAGCCACCGACATGGGGCAAACACAGACCCAAGCAAGGCGAATGTTTCTCTCTGGAAAAATTTCCAAATATTAATATAGATTCAATCGATGCTGGATTTAATTAAGGGTCTGTGTTTGCCCCATGTCGGTGGCTCACGGAAAATATTCCATCTTGTGCTGCGTTTGTAGCCTTGCCAACCTGTAATAGTGAGAAATTCCAGGCTGGGTATCGTTCCATGTGGTTTAGTCGGTGGAACGTCAGTGCGCTATACTGATGGCCCGGGTTCGATTCCCGGCATGGAATCTTTTTCACTAGGTTGGCCTTTGCGCCTTTTAAGCAAAAATAATTTGAAATTTGATTTTCATTGGAAACACAATAGAATATGTTCATTATATTTTGGAGAATCTTTATTACTTATCCTTTTTTGCTTATCTAAATGTACATCGACTTACGTCGTTAGACTTGGAACGAATTGCTGACTTAAATCGAGGTGTTACTGTATTGAGACAAAATATTAAAACAGGATTTCTTTTACGAATATGGAAAAATCGCTGCAAAACACGGACAAGACTCTAAAAATCTTATTAAAATTTTGGGAAAATTTCAAATCGCTATATGAATTCCTAATAAACTTTATTGAAAAAAGAACAAAATTTACAATATTGTGCTAAAAGTTTAAAATCTGATTTTTTTACTAACTTAGAAAAATCGCCTCGCAACTAAAAACTAATTTAAAAAATACTAAAAAGTCAAAAATCTCATATTACAAAATTTACTACAGTGGTCTATAATATTGTAACTGGAATTCTCTCACGATTGTCAAAAATCGACGTGAAGCGCGAAAAACACAGTAAAAATCGCATTGAAAATCGTGGAAGACAAAATGTACTATAATTGACTAAAAGTTTGAAACAGAATTTCCTTTACGAATGACGAAAATTCACCGCGGAGCGAGAAAAAAATTCTAAAAATCGTTTTGAAAATTGCATCAAAAAGTGCAAAAAATTAAATCGCTGAGAACAAAAATTTTTGTAGTGGTATAAAATATTGTGAACGTAATTATTTCATGAATATAAAAAAATAGCTAAAAATCACATTTAAATTTTAAATTGCGAATTTTATATTCGCAAACAATTAAAAATCGAGAAGGATAAAATTTACTATATATAGTAAATTTTATCCTTCTTGATTATCCTAATATATCAGGCTAAAAGTTTGAAACCGAATTCAGTTTTATTAATATTGAAAAATCGTCGCAAAAAGTGTAAAAACTAAAAATCGCATAAAAATATTCACGAAGAATTAAAAAAAAATTGTTTTACGAATTCCGAATAAACTTTACTGGAAAGAGGGGGAAAATACTATAGTGGATTAAAACATTGGAACAGGAAATCTTTCACAAATGCCAGAAAATCGCCGCGGATTGCGAAAAAAACTGTAAAAATCGCATTAAAAATTCGCGAAAAATTCAAACATCGCTGTACGAATTCCGAATAAACTTTATTCAAAAGAAAACAAAATTTATTATAGTGGTCTAAAACATTGTAACGGGAATTCATTCACAAATGTCAAAAAACCGCCACTGAACGCGAGAAAACGCTAAAAATCACACTAAAAATCGCTAAAAATTCAAAAATCGCAAAGGACAAAATTTGCTCTTGTGAACTAAATCATTGAGGCCGGAATTCTAATACGAATGACAAAAAATCGTCGCAGAACGCGAAAAATCGCTAAAAATCCCAATAAAAAGTCTAAAAAAATAGCTAAATATTAAAAAATCGAGGAGAATAAAATTTTACTGGATTACTAATAGATTACTAAAAGACTAACTTTGCTAAAAATTTGAAATCTAATTCCTTTTACTAATGTGGAAAAATTGCCTCAAAACGCTAAAAAAGTCGCGGAAAAATTTAATATTGTACAGTATTTATTCAACATTGTACATTTTATACATATATTGTACATAAAAAAAAAAAAAAAAAAAAAAAAAAAAACAGCGCTCCGAATGTAGGCCTTCCGAACCGTCCTGAACCTTAACTCTTCCAATTTGCCTGCTGCGAACGCTTAAATTTAATTCCCAAACTGCCAATTGCCGCCAAGAATTTCTTAGTAAAATTTTTCACTCATAATATAGAGCAAAAGCTTTTCATTATTTTTAAATAAATTTGCTCGTAAATTGTTTTGTGAATCAATTATTTCAACATTTTTGGGGTAGAAACGCCTTGCCCCTGAAAGGGTTAAAAGAGAGTAAAAGTAGACGTACAATTCATTAAAGTATCATTTCCTTATACAAATCCAATTTATTGCCATAGAACAAATATTCAGGAAGGAAAACATCAAATAAATACGTCATAAACATATAACTTCCGGAAAAAACATAGCAATTAATAAACAATTATAGATTTAGTTTCTAAAATGGCAAACGATTTGCGATAAAAATTTATTCTGATGCATTGATGAGTTAATCAGTCCTACAGTAAAATAAAGTAGTACAACAGACAGTCACGGTCCTAGATATATTTAGTTTAAATCACCTAAGGATAATCTTGTGAACAACTATGATGTGAGTAAAGTACTTACTTTTTCTTATTTTGTTAAACATACTTAAACTATAATTTATTTTAGTTTTATTTTCTTTCACCCTTTATGTCCCAAATTATGAATTCACGTAAATATCGTCTTCTAAAGCATTTTTCGTGAATATCTGAAACTATATTAGACGATTTTTACAATCATTTAATAAATTTTAGAAGAATTTTATCAATTAAAATTAATTAATTAAATTTGAATTTATAGAGATTTTGTGCAATATTTATAACTCCACTCAAATCTTTTATTTATTTTCTCTTTTTTTTCAGTATTTTACAGAATTAGGAAATGTACAAGTATAATTTCAAGGGAAAAGTACTTCTGCTGCTAACAGGGCTTAATTTCTAAAGAAAAAAAAAATAAAAAATACCGGAGCTCTAATATTCTGCAGTAATAATAACAATCGTGGTGTATCCCCCCCGTCCCCTCCTCTCGCATATTTATATTTCACACATTATTTGCAAAATTCAAAGCAATTTCGTCTTCAGCAAAAGAAAATTTGTAATAAATTTTGACTATATACATATACGAGGACTATTCAATAAAGAATGGTCATAAGTTTTTTATTGGCAAACTTTATTGCACACAAATTTACTTTTATGATCCACTAGCTAAAGTACCCGGCCTTGACCGGAATTTTAAGAATGTTTGTTTTGAAAAATCAATTTTGAAAAATCAGTTTTGAAAAATCAATGATTGAGTGTTAATTTACACAATTTTCACTCTTTTTAACACTTTCCAACAAAGTTGAAAAGTGTTTATGACTTCGGTTTGTCTGTTCCGTCTGTCCACGCTCTAACTCCCGTAAATATGCTCGGATCGTTCTGAAATTTTTGGATGTTAGTGACCTCTACCATAGCACGTTCCCTATTTCAAATGAAATTTGTAGCATGTTTAGTTCATTTACAGGGACAGTCAAAATTTTTCCGTTGCATTACGGCCAATGGGAAAAAATCGTTTCAAATGATTTTTAATGGTGTTACACTCTTTCAAGCATAGTAAAATTGATATTCATTTATGAAGTCCTCTAAAATATGCATTCTGTTGAACATGCGGTGCAAAGAATAGTTTTTGCTCATTTACAGGGCCACACAAAAGAATTCTGTTCATAATGGTATATGGGGGATTGTTTGCGGTGTATTTGAAAATATTTCAGATACTATATTGTATTGAATTACTGTATATTAGTAATGATTGCTCGAAATGCATTTTTATTTATGATATGCGCTTTTTTCACTATATTTATGCATACTATAAAGTGCGTATAAATGCTATAGTTCAAATACGGGGCTACAGAAATGAATTCGTAAAGGTTACTGAGTATGAGCATAAATTGCTTAAAGGTGTGTTTTAAAGGAGTTATGCATTTTTACGCTGAACTGAATTTAGTTTACTAAGAAATATTTGTAGAATATAGATAAAATGATATACAGGGCCACGCAAAGAGTTGGATATATGGCCGTCTATGGCTGATCATTTGTGGAAATGAAATTTCAGTAGTTTTAAGAGTGTTTTAGTTTGAATTAAATTTTGGTTAAATAGTGGCATGTAATAAAGGTACTAGGTAAACTACAGGGCTGTACAAAAGTATTCAAGTATGTTTCCATCTATTAGTATAAATTGCTGAAAGATGAATTTCAACCTGTTATGCATTTTCTTGCTAAACTAAATTTTCCCATTATATAGTATATATATATCAACCTACAGATCAAATACAGGGCTGTTCAAAAGAATTGGAATACATATTTGGCTATGGACGGTAACTACTGAAATCAGTTTTTCAAATGTTTTATGCGTTTTATAAAATGTTTACTTAGTTATCTTATTTACCTTATTTCCAGGCCTTAATTTCTAAGAAAAAAAGTACCGGAGCTCTAATATTATGTGGCACCGGTAGAGGTCTGCACGGGCCCGGGCTTGGCCCGAGGCCCGTACCCGGCGGAATGAAGGCGAATTTTCAAACGGGCCGGCAGAATTAAGACAATTTTTTCAACGGGCCGGGCCGACAGACAAAATAAACGGGCCGGGTCGGCAAAAAAATTAATCGGACCTATCGGCCCGATATAAGAATTTAAGCGAAGCAGATAAAATACAAGCCATTTTCAATGAATATGATTTTCTCGAGAAGTATAAATGTGCGTCACAAGCCGATGCGAGTTTAACAACATCAATACAGAAATGTAACATGCCCATCATAGAGATCGGCATCGTACAGTTTCAAGATGTCTGATTCCGAGTTTAATTTTTTTTTCAGCAGACTCGTGCCAGGACGGAACTGGTCTTAATCGATCTCAGGATGTGTAGAACAGTCATTGTGTTTTGTAGTTTTAATAGTGATAATGAACTTCTCTTAACAGTATCTTTGGAAATATACCTTAAGGTAGTTCTCATATTCACTGCTCAAAAATGCGAAGCTTTCAGACACATTTTCTGACAAAATGTTTAACTATAAAGGCATAAAATTGAGAGGCCTGCCTATTGAAGGCATTTGGAAACGAATAGCTTTTTCCATATTTGATAAATTACTTACAGAGATAAAAGATATTCCTGTTACGTGACTGTACGTTTTTCTCCTTTCCTGTGCTATCGCTTCCGGAAATTCGATTCAAAACGCTAACTTTGACAGTATTTTCAGAAAGATATATTGCTTTTATCTATGAAAAAAAAAAACGACATTTACATAGCTTCTGAATAAGAATGCTTGCCAATCTTACGCGTTTCCGAAAAGAAAAGAATTCATAAATGTGTCGAAATGTAGCTCCTTTGGATTTGAGAAAAGCCTTAAAAATGAGAGAAATATTTTCACAAATCTACTTTTTATTATACAGCTTCAAAAGTTATCATGTTTTTAATACTTTATTCTGATGAACTACATTAATCTTTTAATGAATCCTTATTTCCATTTTGAAATGTCTGTAGACACGATGACTAAAACACTGTAAGTAATCGGTAATGTTTACTATTGTGTGTTTTCTGTTTTCATCATAGTAATGTAAAATATACTGCAAAATGTTCCCATAAATATGTATGTAGTATTCATTAAAAGAATCGTAATTGTATGTCTAGAAAAAACGGATTTTTTTTTTTTTTTTGTAGAAATTCTGTCGGGCCGGGCCGGACCGAGAACTGTAAAAATGCAAACGGGCCGGGCCGGGCTCGGGCCGAACTTCCCATTTTTACACCGGGCCGGGCCGGGCCAAGATAGCTTTCGTTCGGGCCGGGCCGGGCCCGGGCCTCGAAATTCCGGCCCGTGCAGACCTCTAGGCACCGGTACTACAACTGTACCGTTTCCCCCTAACCCCCACCGTCCACCCCCCCCCCCTCTCTCATTCCAATCTGCATATTTATATTTCGTACATTATTTGCAAAATTTAAAGCATTTTTTCTTTCTTTAGCAAAATAAAAATTTAAAAAATATCTATCACCATATACTTAGCTGTCAACTATTCGACTTTTTAGTTATCACTCCTTCCGAATAGCAATCTTTGTCTAATTTTATGCGATTAAATATGGTAAGTATTATGATTCGGAAATTGTGTTAATACAAAAATGGATACTTCGTAGCTATGTATTTTTTACAAAAATGGATAGTTCGTAGCTATGCATTTTTTCATAAAGATGCATAGCTACGAATTGCACCGGGCTCCGGAGCCCTGTATTTATGAGCTCCGGTTAATTCCGACCAATATTTAAATATTTACTAAAAACAAAGAAGTACCGGAGCTGGGCTCCGGCGCAAATTAAGCCCTGCTTATTTCCCTAAATAACGAAGTTTTGTTAAAGCATTCAGGAAGTGTTGGAAAGTGTTTCATAATCTATGCTTAACGCATGATTTTTCTTACTTGTTTTCATTTAAACCGGACGACAGATTACCTACTTATTTAGTAAAATATAATCGGTGATCTGTATTGAGACCGAGATTAAAATCCTAAGATGAAAAGTTGTTTCCGAGTATTTTGTTATTTAAATAAATTTTTCATGATTAAAGAAAAATGGCAAGTACAAAAATTCTATTAATTTTATTTTTTAAAAATCTGAAATCTTTATTTCAGTTCTTCACTAAGAATGAACTCTATTGACCTAAACCTTTGTGTAAATTCTAATATACACGCATGCACAGTGCTGTAGTTGTAAAAAAATATTTGTGGGAACTCGCCTTTTCAGAGAGTAGATGTTGATGCTACCAGATTTTTGCTAAGCGAACAGCCAATTTAAAACATTTAGCCTAAAGTCGACTGTTTTTAATTAACAGTTATAATTATTATATTCTAGTAAAAAAAGAAAAAGTTTGTGCTCGTACGCGATTTTTTTTTCTTTTTCTTTCTTTCTTTTTTTTTTTTTTTTTTTTTTTTTTTTTTTTTTTTTTTACAGTAACAAGCCAAATATTTCTGGGAACGGCGTTCCCATGCGTTCCTACCCAACTACAGCACTGCGCATGCAAACATGGAATAGATTTTAAAAAGGCGAAAACAAATTCAGAGAACCTCAAAATGTCAAAATATGCCAATATTTCTATAATCGGGTTTTAATCATGTTTCGATACGTTTTTTCAAACTCATATGACGTTATATATTCACCTGCTGATGTCCATTATATTTCCAATATGACGTAATATTAACTTTTTTTTACAAATTCGTCAAACTATTCATTATATTTTCATTTTCCACGTGGAAACCTTGGAATAGAAAAGTTATGACATAATATTCACTTTTTTCCCTTAAATTCGTCAAACTATTTATTTCATTTTCATTTTTCACGTGGAAATATTGCAATAAAAAAGTAATTGTTATAGTAAAAATGTTATTGTGGATTTTTAATTGTTGGCAACTGCTATAACGGAAAATGTTTAAATTTGATAGGAAATTGCTGTTAAATAGGCGGTTTTTTATTAATTAAAAATTAACTATAAAATATTTCGATTCCGGATTACTTTAGTTGCCTCGGCCGTGTTTTAATACACATGCAAGTAACATTTTGCAATTTTGGCTTCCAAACTGTGGATTTGTATAGAATTACAGACAGACAAATTTTCATTTTTCAATTCCTACTATTAGTTCACACTCTTCCTATATTTATTTATTTATTTATTTATTTATATATCTTGTTCAAATTTTCAATTGTTAATAAAATTCTTATTATTCATCCTATCAAGTTGAATTTTTTTTAAAAAACTTGTACTGGATGACAATTGATGTTAATACAGTTTTTTCAAATATTAATTCATTAATTAAATTTTAATTAATTAATTTTAGTTTTACATGGGAGACAAAATGGCGGCCATTGGTTATTGAAGCATTTAATGCATCTTCATATCTATAAGGGGGGGGGGTACCACAGAGGGGACCCTGTTCCGTCGCCAAATACCGCCAAGTTTGTCGCCAACTTGGCGATATCTCTAATATTTCGCCAAATTCCCATAGACTTCCATTGTAAACCTACTTGCTTATAGAAAATCAACGAATTGAGATATTTTAATGCAACAAAAACTAATATTAGCTTAAGAGATTATATTAAATTTTTCTTTGATGACCTAAGTAGGAATTGACTTTAAAAACAAAATTTTTATATTACTTGTTATATATTAAATTGTGTAATGAATACGGTGCATTCTTTTTCGTTCGTATATTTATTGTACGTCAGTGGTAGCCATGGAAGTTCAGATACTTTCAGTAACGCCTACGGGAACGGTAACGTTGGAGGCAACACGCAATGAACAAGTATGCTTTTGCCTGCTGGAAATTTCGCTTTAACCAGAAGAAATTGTCAGTCAAAGAGTTTGCTGTAGAAGACTTGAGGAGGGCCTGTTCTTCCATGTAGCACAGTTAGACAATTATTTGAGATGTGAAAGAGAAAGACAATCATCTTCAAAGGAAGATGGACCAGGTAACTGAGCTGGCAGAAGTCAACATAATACCGTCACTATTATTGTCAGAGGAAATCGTTAGATATGAGAACTGTTAAAAATATTGCAATTATAATGGCGTGCCACCCATACGTTGGTAACAGAAATGTGAATATGAGGCGTGTTTGTGAGCCTTGAATTCAGACACTTGCACTTCTCATACCCTGTGGAATTTCGCAAACCCCTTCATCTCTCGAGCAATCAGCTAGACCTGCTTAGGCGCCAGTGATACCAGATCACGTGGCCTTCGAGAGAATTGATATTTAAAAACATTTTTCTTTTCTTGTTCCTTTTTAGTTGGTTTTGTGAATGTAAAATATGAACGCAGTAAGTAGACTGCATTTTTTCTCTTGGTCTTCTAAAATTAGAAGAAATGTTGTTTTAATTTTAAAAGGAAAATTTATCTCGAGCATAAAATCATGCTATTGTTCTTTATGGCTTCTTAATAGAAGAAAATAGTTGCTGGAAATTTAATTGTATTTAGAATCATGACTTCTAGAAGGAGCAAAGCAACTAAATATGTTTCATCTGTAAATAATGTACATTATGTATATATTCGAATTGTAAATAATAATCTACAAAAGGTTCTAGTGATGATGATTATTTACCAATGATAAACACAAAAGTAAAAACCTTTATTTGTGAAATATGATGACTTTAATATGATTTAAATGGAATCTTGACTTCTTATAATAATGCTCTCCCTATAACAATTTCGTGAACTGTGATTTAATTGTGGAATAACTTGAATTTTCTTCAAGTTTTTGGTGCCTCAACAACCGGGAAAAAAGGTAAGAAATACCTTTATTATTCTGCATGACTGTTGATTTTTTGAAAATATACATTTTTCATGATCATTTATTTTGAACATTGAATTTAAATTTAAACATGGATAAGCCTGATAAGTTAAAAAGTAAAAGAGCTACTGTTCGTGCAGCCATTACGAAATTAATCACAAAATGTGATACATTATTATCTGTTGATATTGATAAAACTGATTGCGACTCATTAATGGAATCATTAGAGCTCGTAAATGAAAAGGAAGCTCAACTAAAGGAATTAGATTCCGAAATGGATGAGCTAATTCAGGAAAAAACTGAATATGAAAAAGAACTAAAATCGGTAGAAGAATATTCTGAAAAAATATCCAGTTTGAAATTTAAAATTAAGATGAGGCTTAAAAAATGTAAAATCGAAACTGAACCAAAAGTTGTACTAGAATCAAGTAACGGTTCAAAAATCGGAAGTAAACCAGTTTCGGCAGTGAAGCTTCCTAAACTTAACATAGAAAAATTTTCTGGTGATACAAGCCAGTTCTTAGAATTTTTTAATTTATTTACTAGTGCGATAGATTCAAACGAATCGTTATCAAAAATTGAAAAATTTCAATATCTCAAATCCTTGTTGTCTGGTCCTGCATATAATATTGTATCTGGTTTTGAACTGACAGATCAAAATTATTCTACTTGTTTAAAATTGTTAGAAGAGAGGTATGGTAAGCGGGAAAATATCATAAACTGTTACATGAATAAAATTCTAAATCTTGAACCAGTGAAATCCTCTAACAATGTTATTTCTTTAAGGAAGCTGTACGATAATATTGAAACTAGTATGAGAAATCTTGATGCGTTAGGAGTAACATCAGGCTCTTACGGCCATTTATTACTACCAATTTTATTAAGGTTATTACCAGAAAATTTGATACTAGATTTCCATCGAAAACGTGACCCCGATAAGGACTGTGAAGTCACCGATTTAATAAATTTTATTAAAACGGAATTAAGATGTCGTGAAGCTACTAATTTAGTAAACAATTCCCAAACCAAGACTTATGAAAATTCTAAAACTAAATATGAAAATCCTTCAAGTAAATATCAAAATTTTCCGCAAAAGAAAAATATACCTTCAGCTGCTGCTTTAAATACATCTACAAAACAGTTTTGCATATTTTGTAAGTCTTCTGATCATGTAGGACTAAATTGTTCAGAATTCACTGATGAACAGAAACGATATAAATTAAAGAAAGAAGGTCGCTGTTACAAATGCTTTTTTAAGTCGCATTTATCAATTAACTGTAGAACAAAAATTAACCCTTGTTCCAAATGTGGTAACACTACACATAGTACTTTGTTTTGTTTTAAAGAAACAGCAAAAGAAAATCCTGAAAAAGAAATGGAAGGTGCAATTGTATCTATGATGTCGGAACAAAAATATAAACAAAATAAAGCAACATTATTGCAGACTTGTACAGTTTCTGTGTCTGCTGGTAAGGAATGCTTGTTGGCTCGCGTTTTATGTGATAGTGGTTCAGAAAAATGTTTTGTGAAGAGATCTCTAGTACAAAAATTAAAATTGAAGCCATTGCGAAGAGAAAATTTATTAGTTTATCCTTTTGGGCGGAGACGCCCTTATGAATCTTGTTATGAAGTAGTTGCTCTAGAATTATCCAGTGTTGTGCAACCTATTAACTCGATAAATATCGAAGCTCTTGTGGTTGATAATATAACTGGGGCTTCTGTGAAAACACTAGAACCAGAACTTCTAGACATAATGAGAACAAGAGGCTTTAAGCCTGCTGATACAGGTCTTGAACAGGAAATAAATATTTTGCTAGGGTCTGACTTTTTGTGGAAAATATTAAAGGGAATCGAGGGAAAATTGACAAAAGAATTATACGTTGCAGAAACTATTTTCGGTCATACGGTGCAAGGGCAAATAGAGTCTAATAAAAAAGAAGTAGCTTGTTTGCGTGTTTCAGTTGAAAATATAAATACCCAACTGAAAGCATTTTGGGATCTTGAATCAATTGGCATTGCTGAAAGCAATGAAAAGAACATTACCGATCATGAGGTAATAAAAGAATTTAAAGAAAATCTAAAATTCGTAAATGGGCGTTATGAAGCAAAATTATTGTGGAAAGATTCTCGCGAATTACTTAGAAATAATCTTGAAGTAGCAAAGAAGCGGTTTTCTAGTTTAGAAAATAAATTCTTGAAAAACGATTCTCTATTTAAAGAATATAACTCCATTTTGCTAGAGCAGTTTAATGAGGGTGTAATAGAATTGTGCACCGAGAAACATTCTAATAATTCCTATTACATGCCCCACAGACCTGTTATCCGTGACGACAAAACTACAACAAAAATGCGCATAGTCTATGATGCTTCTTCCAAATATGATGATTCTCTATCATTAAACGAATGTTTGTACCATGTCCCTAACTTGAATTCTAATGTTTTAAATGATGAAAACATTCCTGTATCGAGTTTCGAACCCCTAAATACTTCCTTGAAAATTTTAAGATTGATCTGTAACAATACAGAAGATAAATTTGGACTAGAATTACGACCCTTGTTAGAAAAATTAAATAATGATTCTTGCACAAAACGGAATGTTTTGAAAATTGCAACTATGTTCCTTGATTCAGCCGGATTTATTGCCCCTTTTGTTTCTGGTGAACTAGAAAATGATTGGCAAAATTGGCTTTCAGAAATCCCTGATCTCGCTCACTTGACAATTCCCTGGCAGTATTTTAGCAACCTGATCATGGAAAAGGAGCATCTCCAATTGCATGTTTTTCCTGATGCTAACCCTAATGTGTATGTTCCTGAATTTCTTTCCTTGCCCGAAGATCAGTGCCCTAGCGTTAAAATTGTTGCTACACAATTACCTGATGTTTCTAAAGAGAAGTCTCGAAAATCAGCAACCATTTCTTGTGTTGTTCAAACAAATAAATCTGATGAAATTCCTATTTTTAATCTTGAAAAATATAGCTCCCTAAAGAAATTGTATCGAGTAACTGCTTGGCTATTTAGATTTATTTCTAATATAAAATTAAAGATAGAGAAAAGAACATTTTCACAATTATCAGCTGAGGAAATGTTACATGCTGAAAATTTTTGGTTAAAGCTGGTGCAGGAAGAAAGTTTCCCTGAAGTTATAAAATCCATGAAATGTAACAAGAGTATCCCTAAAGAATCAAATCTTCTACAGTTAAATCCTATGTTGTCAGATGAAGTTTTTCTGTTGGTACGAGGACGGTTACAAAAGTCTGATTCCTCATGTTATGAAAAACATCCTCTTGTGATTCCTGCAAAACATAAATTGACTGAAATAATCGTGAAAGATGCACATGAAAAAGTTTTTCATTCAGGAGTGTCCAGTACATTAGTACAAACTAGTGAAAAGTTTTGGATTTTAAGATCCAGACAGTGTATAAAATCAGTCCTAAACAAATATGCAATCTCCAAGAACTTTAGTGTTCGCCCTGGTCAACTAGTTATAGCAACTCTAAAGCATATCTTGTGTTTACCTACCATAAAAGTGAACGATTTGATTTTAGTGAAACGCTTCCGTTTACGTGAGACTCTTCTGAATCATTTCTGGAAGCGCTTGAAAAATGAGTATCTTCTCAACTTACAATCTGCTCACTACACGGACCAGAATAAAACTTCTGACTTTGAAATATATGATGTGATTTTTATGCATATGAACATGTATCAAGAACTTTCTGGAAGTTAGGTATTTGTGGACAGAGATTTAAAAAAAAAAAATGAGGTCTTATGAACTGAAGGCAAATAATTCCATCATTAAAAGACCTATTGATTCTTGTGTATAATTTAGAAGTAAAAAAAAACTCTGAACTTTTTTATTAATAGAACTGAAAAAAAAAACTCTGATATTATTAGAGACTCAAGAACTCTTTTGTTTATTGACTTTAAAAAAAAAAATTATTTTTTTCACTTAAAAAAAAAAGAGTTTCTTGTTTGATAATATTTCTAATTTTTAGTTTAATTTTTTTTGTGATGAATATTCTAGAAAAGTTGTATAGATTTAAATTGTTCTTTCTATTTTTAGTAGCAGAAACATCTTGGCTAATTTTTTAAATTGTTTATTATTTTATTGAAGCCCAGTATGTAAGTATATATTTTGATTTTGTATTGTATTTATGTATAGTGTAACTGATAATTTTTTAGAATAATTTTTATTTCTACTTTAATTATTTGAATCCCCATTTTGATGAACCCTTGTTCATCGGGGGGGGAGTTTGTGGAATTTCGCAAACCCCTTCATCTCTCGAGCAATCAGCTAGACCTGCTTAGGCGCCAGTGATACCAGATCACGTGGCCTTCGAGAGAATTGATATTTAAAAACATTTTTCTTTTCTTGTTCCTTTTTAGTTGGTTTTGTGAATGTAAAATATGAACGCAGTAAGTAGACTGCATTTTTTCTCTTGGTCTTCTAAAATTAGAAGAAATGTTGTTTTAATTTTAAAAGGAAAATTTATCTCGAGCATAAAATCATGCTATTGTTCTTTATGGCTTCTTAATAGAAGAAAATAGTTGCTGGAAATTTAATTGTATTTAGAATCATGACTTCTAGAAGGAGCAAAGCAACTAAATATGTTTCATCTGTAAATAATGTACATTATGTATATATTCGAATTGTAAATAATAATCTACAAAAGGTTCTAGTGATGATGATTATTTACCAATGATAAACACAAAAGTAAAAACCTTTATTTGTGAAATATGATGACTTTAATATGATTTAAATGGAATCTTGACTTCTTATAATAATGCTCTCCCTATAACAATTTCGTGAACTGTGATTTAATTGTGGAATAACTTGAAATTCTTCATACCCCAACAACAGGACGTTCGAGTGGAGGTTGTGCGAAATTGAAGGTGGTGTTATGTGAGCATGAGATGATCCCCTTAAGGGGGCTGGTCACTCAGTTTCGGAATTTTCCTCCGTAATGTTAAGTCTATGGACTTTAGATGCATTCGTATATTTAAAATATCTTTTCGGGAAATTGATATTTTTAACATCTTTTTCTGTGGTACTCTTCTTAAAAGATGTCTCTTTTTTTCTTAGTTTTCAAAATATTTCTAAATGCCCATAGACTTTTACACTAGTGAGGGAAAAGCGGAATCTGAGTGACCCCCCCCCCCTTAATGTAATAATGCCCTTTGACTGACGATTTCTTCAGGCGAAAGCAAAATTCCCAGCAGGGCCGAAACTAGCCTTTTTTTTCGCCCGGGGCAAGCATGGATTTTGGCACCCCCCCCCCCTCTTCCACAAAGTATATTTACAAAGGGAATTTTACTAATTTTATAATAGACGACTTATTTTAAAATTTAAAATATGTAATCATAAAATATGTAATACTGAACTACGTAATCTACAGTAGCGGATTGAAGGGGGAGGTCCCTCTGAACATCAACAAAAATATTCTAAAGATCATTTTTAAAATGAAATATTCAGTAGAGTCCCTATTATCCGAGTTCCGCCTAACCGAGTTTCCGCTTTCACCGAGTTATTTTCTTCTGATGGACTGATGGCTTCCGTTATTATGAAACAGCCATTATAAATGAAGTGTTAGGTGAAGATGAAAGAGCAGCCGTAAAAAGTTAGAACTCTGATTTTCTGGTCCGAATGGGGGGGGGGGGGGGAGGGAAAAAAATTATGGCCATTTTTTTCCCCATTCGGACCAGAAAATCAGAGTTCTAACTTTTTACGACTGCTCTTTCATGTTCACCTAACACTTCATTTATAATGGCTGTTTCATAATAACGGAAGCCATCAGTTCATCAGAAGAAAATGATCCTTTCCAAAGGTATAATCTTCATTTGGCGCCCCTTTGTTCTGGCGCCCGGGACACATGGCCCCTCTGCCCCCACCTTAGTTTCGGCCCTGATTCCCAGCAATCATTAAATACCAACTCCTTTGCTGAAAATCAGTTAATAAAAAATGACAATTTGTAGAAAATCCCTTAACATTCAGCAGCTTTTAGAAAGCAATTAAAAATCAGTTCGCTCTATTGCCGATATCATTCTGAATTTTAATGATATTTGACTGGTTTTTTTATATGAGTTGCTTCGTAGAGTTGGCTATTAAATATTTAACAAAAATCTTTGTTATCGTGCTGCTGATCAAAATGAACATGCTCTTTCCCGCCGCCCTTTCCTAATAGTAATCTTTGCTGTAATTCTCTAACGAACTCTGCGATTAAATAAGGCGAAGATTACTGTTCGGAAAAAATGGTGGGAAAGAGAGTGCCCTGCCCAGTTTGAGAAGCAGGATGCGCTACTGCTGTACCCATCTTATCTGTGATATAAATATAGTAGAGATGTTCGTATTTTTTAAGGAGTCAAATGATTATTGAATCAAATTATATATAGCTTCTTTTATTTATATTAAGATATTTTTTCAATCTATATTAGATAATTTTGTTTCATTATAAAGCAAAATTCTGTGATTAAAACAAAATGAATAGAATGAAATTAAACCGATATATATGTAGTATTTTATTCGAATTTAGTACTTTTTCTCCATTATTTTATAAACATTATTTTTGGCTAGTTATAAACTTTTGATGCATGTTTTATATAATTTTTATTTTTACGTGATTTTTTTTATATCACAATTTTACAATATTTGATATCAAAATCACGCTACTGTCGTAATTACTGTTATTTTACGTCTTTACATAACATGTTTACCCTATATATACATAAAAAGTCGAAGGCCAGCAATAATTTCTTTGTGTTTTTTAATACGATGGCATGCAATAATTGCACGATATATATTTATACAAGACTATTGAGGATATATGTCCTTGAATGACCATTTTTGTTAACTTTACTCCAACTTTTATATTTTGATATCGCTATTGTAAATAAATGTGGATTCACGTCATATGATGGTCAGTGTTAAATGCAGTTGAGTTTGCAGTTTATATTTATTACTGCCTCATGTGTAATTTCCATTTGAACTTTTAATTTTTCAAAAAGAGTTTGGACTAAATTGAATTTTGTAGTATTACAAGAATTCTTATATATTTTCCATGATATCGTATAAAGTCAATATGGGTAAGTTAAATATTTATTACTTTTTTTTGGTATCAAGCTATACTGTAACAACAACAACAACAACAAAAAAAAATCATTGATTGCCAGTACAGTTTCTGTATTTTTACGTTTTCTTTTTAACACTTTCCAACAAAGTAAAAAAGTGTTTATGAGTTCGGTTTGTCTGGCCGTCTATCCATGCTCTATAACTCACGTAAATGTACTCGGATTTCTATCCAATTGAAATATGTTAATGATAATTACCATGGCATGTTCGGTATTGCATATGAAGTGTGTAGCATTAATAGTTCATTTACAGGGCCACTCAAAAGAAATCCATTACATTATGATATAGGGGAAAAATCGTTTGAAGAGTATTTTAATGACATTACGCTATTCCAAATGCATTAAAACTGATATAAATCACTGCACTTCACTACAAGATGATTACGATAGAATAGAGCAGGGATGGCGAACCTTTTTAAGTATGCGTGTCACAAATTTCAAAATTATTATGTACCAAAATTCTAACGTGCCAGGAACATTTTAATGTAGACAAAATCCAATAACTAATGTTTACAGAATGTTTACTTAAATATTTTTACAGTTATACTAAATTCGATTCCTAACTAATTTATTACGCTGTATTTACTCAACAATATAGCCATGTCGCATCAAATTCCATATTAATACTCTATAAATGAGTTTTTCTTTTATTGTATTACTTCCTAATCAGATCATTTTTACTTCTTTAGGTAGAAGCAGGTTCAATAGATATATGATTATTTACACTAACAATTAAAATTCAATTTTCAATATTAAAACCTAAATATAATAAAATCTAAAATAACTTAAAACCTTAACTAAACCTTAATAAAATAAACCTAATCTGAAGCAGAAAGCGTATCAATTAGGGGCTGTGCATATATAACGTTATCAACTTTTTGGTAATTTTGGACCCCCTCCCCCCCTTCGGATATCATTCGTTATCATTCCTCGAACCCCATCCCCCCTTATGATATCGTTATCAATTTCTAAAATATTTTTAGAATTTATTTCTTTTATTTAGAGTGATATACAAAAATGGTTACATTTGTTTTTCGCATACTTTATTGATTCAAATTAAGAAAAGTCAATAAAATCACTATAGCTTTTTGTTACATAATGCATTCAACAGTAAGAATGTCTTCTTGCACTTGCCTCGCACAGAGGAGAAGGAGAAGGGGGGGGGGGGGCAGATAGAAATTCTTATCAACAAAACAAGTGGACAATATTCTCTTTTACTTATTTTATTAGTAAAAACAAATTTCATTTCAAATATATTTTGCATATGGTTTCTCGAACAGCGATTATATATGCATACACATATGAAGAAGAATAGGAATGTCAAACATCGGGCATTCCACATTTTGGAATTAAATAATTTTATAATAATTTAGTGATTTTAATAATAATTTTGTATTTTCATAAAATTAGATGACTAAAAGAAGATAATATACTATTTTGATCTAAAGACCTGTTACAAACAGAAAGAGAAAATTTTGGTTGGATCAAAAATGATATCGATATCAAAAGACAAATCCCCCCTCCCAGTAGCGATATCTTACGATAGCATGTGCCAGACCCCCCCTCCCCCCTAAAATGATAACGTTGTATATGCACAGCCCCTTAGGTATGTATTAACACCTTAAAATTTAATTTTTAAAATTAAAACCTTTGACATTTGATAAAGAAGCAAAATAAATTGAAAAATCATTATGTTGAATGGTTTGGCAAGAAAATGACGCTATACAAGATTCTTTCATTGAAATTTATAATAATTTAAATCATTCAAAACATACGGATTATTTTAAAGTAAATTATATACATGTTACACAAAACTATACTTTTTGCAAACAAACAAACAAAAAATGGATAGTTCTCCCTAAACTGAATATAGTCCAAGTTTTTCAAGTGCCAGAGAAGTTTTCTTACGTGCCAAGTTCGGCACGCGTGCCATAGGTTCGCCATCCCTGGAATAGAGCCTTCATAGCATTTGTCGTTCATTTACAGGGACACACAAAAGAAATCGGTTACAGTACTGTCTTTGAGCAATAATTGCCGGAAGTGCGTTTTCAATTTCCGGATGCGCTTTTAATTTTAACTAACTTTTTGCATGTTAATCGTTGTATATAAATTCTATACCTCGTATACAGGGCTGCACAAAAGAATTCACGTACCGTTCTCCTTATTAGCGGAAATTGCTGAATGGTAATTTGCAACTGAGGTATATATTTCCTAACTGAACTAAATTTTTGCATGCATGTAGTTAATAGATACAAATCTATATATCCTATACAGGGCTACTCAAAGAATTCGAATCATTTTCCGATTATAGATGGGAACAGCTGAAATTGAGTTTCAAATGTGTTATGCGTTTCCATACCGTTGAATTAGACATAGTATTTTAACTTATTAAACGGCGCACTTTTGTTACGTTATTCCAAACTGTATTACAACTAATCGATGTATTAAATGAATTTTATAACAAGTTATTTTAATGGTACTTATAAGTACCGTCAGTAGATAAAGGGTTAATAAAAATTAAAAACATAATGAATTCAACATCTTCGATTTACTTTTGCGAATGCCCCATATATAAATTCTATACCTCATATACAGGGCTGCATAAAAGTATTCATGTACCATTCTCCTTACTAGGGGAAATTGTTGAAGGGGAATTTTCAACTGAAGTATATGTATTTCTTAAGTGAACTAAATTTTGGTATGCATGTAGTTAGTAGATACAAATCTGTATACCTCATACAGGGCTACTGGAAAATTCGGATAATTTTCCAATTGTAGATGGGAGCAGATGAAATTGGGTTTTGAAATGTGTTATGCGTTTCCATATATGTTTGAATTAGGATAATATTTAAATTTTTTTAACTGTGCAATTTTTGGCACAGATGTCATATTCGCCCCATATTGGCGCGATTTTTTTCGGTTGCCAATTTGGCGAAAACATCAACAGCATTAACAACATAATCCGGGTTATCACATCAAGCAAAATAACGACACTTTGGCGCAAGTTAAGTACCCATTGCCTATATGATATTGGCGACAGAAAAAAATCGTGCCAATATGGGGCGAATATGACATCTGTGCCCAATTTTTTTTATATTGTTCTGAATGTGTTGGACAGTGTTTTCGTAGTATATGCTTGACGGATGATTTTTCTTTCTTTTTTTCTAAATTTGTGATTTTGTCAAAAGTATGGATTTGAGAATATCTTTGGCAGATAATGCTAAATTTTTATTTTCTCTTAAACAGTCGGATTTATTTTTATTATTACACTTAAAAAAAAAAAATCCGTAAAAGAACCGGAAATTGTACTATTAAAATACGCAAAATATTTTAGAGTGAAACAATATTTTAAATCGAAAAGCAATAGTGAAAATGACAAGTTAAACATACTTTTAGTACTATACGTATCAATGATATTCTGAAATCCATACTGATATGGTTGAATTAGACATAATATTTTAATATTTACAAAATCATTTTATGGAAGAAAAAAAAATTCCATAAAAATACGAAATTTGTAACTGACAACCAACGGGATAATTTTTGCAGTGTAAGATGCACAACGAAAAATCATCTCTTTTGTTTGTTTGTAGTAAATCGTAGATGTTGAATTCATTGTGTTTTTAATTTTTATTAACCCTTTATCTACTGACGGTACTTATAAGTATCATTAAAGTAACTTGTTATAAAATTCATTTAATACATCGATTAGTTGTAATAAAGTTTGGAATGGGTTATAGATACATTACTTTATCTTGTTCCAAAAGCATTATTGGTTACACAAAACAAAAATATTTTTAAAAAGATGATTTCTTTTGCTTTTGCATCTTTTCACCTTTCTTGGCACTGGGGTGGGGGGGGGGGGGATTTTTCAATTCGGAAATATTTCTATTGTAAGAACATAATATTTGTACATTTCCTAATTCTACAAAATACTAAGAAACATATTTAAAATAAAAGATTTGAGTGGGGTTATAAATATTTCACAAAATCCTTATAAATTCAGATTTAATGAATCCTTCTAAATCCTCCAATCCTTCTAAAATTTATTAAATGATAATATAAATCTTCTAATGTAGTTTCAAAAATTCACGAAACGCTTTAGAAGATAAAATTTTCATGATATCATAATTCAGTACATAAAGGGTTAATCAACTTCAAAAGCATGAAAATTATTCAATTTACACTATGCAGTAATTTACACTCATGTCCAAAAGTTAAAGGATAGACCGGTCGCTGTCGATTTTCCCCTTTTTCTCGAACACATACTGAAATTCTTGACGAATTGTACTTTAACTTCTAGGATGTAAAGATCATATTTAAATTCATATTTCTCAGTGAAAATTTAGTCGGGGAGACAGTTAGGGGGGTAATAATAAATTTAATAACAAAATAATATTTGCGATCACCTATGTAACAGAAAATGCTGAAAAAGGTCTGTCACTGCATTAAATGACTATCTGGGTCCTGTTCAACGTTTTTGTGTAATTTGTGTAAGCATAGCACTCATATTCGTGAATATGTTAACGTTACTGTGAAAAGTTCAAAAGTTTTTTGTTTATAGCATACGGAGTTTTCAACCAAATTTAACACAACTTTCCAAAAACCTGACAAAGAGCAGAAGAAACAGTATGCTGCAATTAAAACATGGATATGTTGAATATTTGATGACATATGGGTATTTGTATGAAATAATTTCTAACTGCGCATGCGTGGAAGATTCCAAAATTTTTATTTCATAATTTGGTAGTCAGCTATTTAGGGCAACGTATGTAAAAAGTCTAGTCAAATAACGTGAAAATTCAGAAAGATAGAGGTGATGTAGTGAGTTCCATTCTAAATGTTGCTTTATTATAAGGGATTTTTCCACAATTTTTCAATCAGCTCACTGTAACTTTCTGAGCTTTCACAATATTTGACTGGACTTTTTATAGAAGTTGCCCCAAATATAGCTGACTACCAAATTGTGAAATAAAAATCTTGGAATCTTCTACGCATGTGTAGTTAAATTTTTTTTATCCAAATGCCCCTACCTCATCAAATATTCACTATATTCATGTTTTAATTGCAGTATACTGTTGCTACTGTTCTTTATCAGGTTTTCGGAAAGTTGTGTGAAATTTGGTTAAAAATTCTGTATGCTATAAACAAAAAACTTTTAAATTTTTCACAGAAACGTTAACATCGTCATGAATATGAGTTTACAGAAATGCACATAAACATTGAACAGGACCCAAATAGTCATTTAACACAATGACAAACCATTTTCAGCATTTTCTGTTACATAACTGATCGCAAATATTATTTAATTATTACATTTATTATTAGCCCCTAATTGTCCCACCGACTAAATCTTCACTCAGAAATATGAAGTTAAACGTGTTCTTTACATCCTGGAAGTTCAAGAACAATTCGTCAAGAAGTTTAGTAGATAGGGTAGACCGGGGCTAGTTGGCCATAGGGGCATGTTGGCCCAGTCGCGATATTTTTTAAACTTTCTGTTAGATGCCATTGTCAGTCCAGCCAAGTATGTGTTGCTTTGCTTTCTTTCTCCAACATCACCGCCATTGAAGTCGGAGCGTCCATTAAAGTACCATCGAGAATTTTCAAAATTTTGCTAAGGTGGGTAAATTTCCTCTCTTATAAATAATCGTTTTTTATTTGTTTTTAGATTACATTTTAGATTTTGATGTATAGTAATCAGAAAAATAATTGTTCGTAGTTATTGTAGGGCATGTTTGTTTATTGAAATGCTTTCAGAATAATTCCTTACAGTCATGAAAAAAAAAAAAAAAATGGCGATATGGGGTTAGTTGGCCCATTTGTCATGGGGCAGGTTCACCCGGCGGGCAACATGCTCCGTAGGAATTTGGCTCTGGGGTTTGGCATTTTGATAGTTTTAATAAATTATACTTTATTATTATTTTAATTAATTAATTAATGATTAATAGTAGGGAATTATTTTATTAATTGAATTCCTGGTTATTTCAGTCAATCTTTAAAAAAAAAATGAAGTTATACTGTTGTTTGCATCATCCCCACATTGAATCAGCTACTCTGTTGCACAAAACATTTATAACTTTCATAATTATAGAAAAATCCCTGTTGGCTTGGCCTACAGGCGCAAGTAGATTTCGAAGTTAAGTACTAATTTCACCAACAATTTAACGGATTATGTGATTTTTCCCCCCTTATACAACCCCCCCCCCATTATTTAAAAATTTCTTTTTGCTGCAATGGTTGGTCCTATCAAAAACTTGTCAATATAAAAGTTGTAGATAATATTAAGAAGACGTATAATAAATTTAAACGGATTTGATCTTTTGTAAATTGACGAAGTAATGAATTTTTTTCTTCTTCAACCCATCTTTTTTCCTTCTTTTTAATTTCTTTTTGCTGTAATGGTTGGTCCTATCAAAAACATAACAAAATTTTATGTTTGTCTTCATTGTAATGATGAAAATGATATCGAGTTAAGAAATTAATTCTATTTATATCTATAAATTGATTTTTTTTTAAACTTTAGTACTTTTTTTAAAAATTAATAATTTTACATTTTTATAATTTTAGGGCTTCATTAAGGAACGTTGTATGGTAGATTTTCTTTGGCATATACTGTGTTTTCGTTCGTACGAAATAAAAATTAAGATTTGGTAAAATTTTGAACATTTCTTAAACTTCTACACTATCTGAACTTTAAAAAAGTGACGTGCGCTAACTTACCGCGCAACCGGAACCGGGACAGGTTGGCCCAAGCTCCTTGGTGTCAGTTTGAGCTTCTAAATTAATTTTTATAGTTAATATTTTCAAGTTTTACTATTGTGACTTCTTCCTGAAAATACACTGCTAGTGGTAACATAAAAAGAAATTTAAAATGGTGAATTGTAATTTTTTTTAAATTATTAGAAGAAAAAGTGGGATAACTAGGCCCGGTCTACCCTATTCGACAAACCGTGAAAAATAGAAAGCGTCCGGTCAATTATCCTTAATTTTTGGACATGAGTGTAATGCAGTAAAATCTGGGAAAACGATAATCCTTTTTAATGGAAGCCCATTTTAAACGAAAAAAATTCAGAGGCTCGGCGAAAAGAATAGTAGTACACGTAGCGTAGCGTACCATCTAAGACGGAATCTTGTAAGTCTTTTTTAAACACGTAAACAACGTACTTTAAAAGGGTCAATGACTTGTCGATCTGCCGCCTCATCAGTTGAACGAAATGTTTAAAATCGACGACATGGGCTAAAATAATAATAATCCCAACAAAAAGTTTTCGGTAAAAAAAAAAAGCGCCAAGTTCTCCTTAATGTTTCGGCCAGAAAAAGTAGTGATATCTGCAGTTCGCACAAGGGCACAAGTTAAAAGCCAAACATCCCAAATCTTTCATTGAAAATGGCTTCCTGCGACTTGGCCGTTAATTCCTTCTACAGCATTTCAAAATTAATGATTGGAAATTTCGCATTTATGAATTATTTAAATATTAAAATTAATATTAGTATGCAAAGAGGCAAATTCACATAAAGACATTATAAGTGAAAGATTTCTGATAAATACCATTCAATTTCAACAAACAATAGTTTTGATTACAGGTCATTAATCCACATGTGGTTTAATTGCCATTTCGTACAGTCTAAAGCAAAAGTCATTAACGTAAAACCTAAGAAATAAAACAAAATTTACTTTCTTCAAATCTCACAATATGTTACATTATATTTTATTGTATAATATTGAAATCTTGTGCATTGACGAAAGAGATTTTTTTCGTTTGAACATTTATTATAGTTTGTTTGCATACATTAAGAGGTATTCGATTTATAAACTGTTAAAAGCTGGTACTAATTATGTTTTAGCAATGAGGGATATTACCTTCTGAATACAAGTATTTTGTTATATTTAACTTCTAAGCATTTAAATAGACTGAAGTGGTTTAAATGCTTTTTTTTTTTTAAATGTGTATTTTATTTCTGTACTTTGTGCCACAAAATGCCTAAAATAATAAAAAAAATGCAGTTTTCATGTAGCTCATTTGTACATACTTTAAAATTTGAAAAACCCTCTCGAAGGCATTAACGGCCAAGTCGCAGGAAGCCATTTTCAATGAAAGATTTGGGATGTTTGGCTTTTAACTTGTGCCCTTGTGCGAACTGCAGATATCACTACTTTTTCTGGCCGAAACATTAAGGAGAACTTGGCGCTTTTTTTTTTTTTTACCGAAAACTTTTTGTTGGGATATCACTACTTTTTGTATGTTTTTTCTAGTTTTTTTTCTAAGCTATATTAATGTAAAAAAAACTTAAATTTCAGTACTTTTATGTTAGCCGGGAGCAAATCTCCTAATTAGCTTTTTGTTTTTTCGCCAATAGTAGTTTTCATTTTTCACATGTGTAAATTAGGAACAATGCTTTGATTTTTAAATAAAATATTTTGGTTTATGTTATTATTTGTTATTTATTTATTTATTTATTTATTTATTTCTATGTTAAATATTCTATTAAATAAAATGAGGGAAATGCATCTATTTTAAATGAGATGACTGAAAAGTTTATATTTTTAAATGAAATGAATGCAATATGAACAATAGAGTTGGGGGCAGTATTTGGCGATTTGCCACTCGCGCCCGGCTAGCATAAAAATACCTTAATTTATTTTATTGAGCTTTACAAATTCATACTTTATTTCTTTTTATATTAAAGTACTAGCCGCCTCTAGCAAGCAGTATATACTCTACTAATTGCATGTTAAACGTTGCATCATGTTACTGTTATTCATAATTTAATTTACTTGCCCATTCTTTCGCCAAGTCGAAAGCTTTTGATAGAGAAATCAAGAACTCTACGATCATGGAAGCACATCATATATTTTGTGTTGTTATGTATTTCATTCTTTCATGACAAATATCTCTTAACTCACTTATGCATGTTTCCTTATCAGTTAGGATTCGTTCTCTAATGCGGAATTTTTTAATCCTATTAAGTAATCTTTTCTAATTGTATTTTATTATTGTATTTTAACTGATACGATTGGGTACAAGTGAAATGATTCGTATTAAATGCTTTGATAATATATGCATTTACATTAAACCATATTGATGCTAATATATTATTGTTTCATGCTAACCTTTTCAATAGACTCGATTACGGAAGTATAGAAGGTCTACGGGCTCACTGCTATGATCCATTTGAAAATCTATCATTCTTCTCATCTAATCGTGTTGAAGAACTAGCCAATTTGCCATGGTTTTAAGTTTTTAGCTAATTTTATTCGAAACCTGAAAACTAAAATGCGAGGAACCGGATTATATAAGATTCATTCTAACGTACATATCGATTAACAGGTTACATATTATAGAAGTATAATAATCATAAGGAGAATTGTCAGTTTCGGTGCTTTAATAGTTTCCGTAAATTCTATTTATATAATACAGAAGTTTCAGCAGAGTAAAGATTAACAACGTAGTCACAGTAACAATAATAACAGTACAATATATTAACAATAGCAGAGGTTTTGTGCGGTGAAGAAACTACTGGCACTTTGGAAATATTCGTACGTTATATTATTTAACTATTCCGATGATATGTGGAAAAATATAAATAGATGGCTCGCATTAATAATTAACTCATTGAAAAATAGCCACAAACGTCAAATACTCGCCAAGTTTGGCAACATTTAGCGAAGTGTCACCAAATTTGGTAATATATCATGTCAATTCCCAAATTTGGCGACAAAAATTTTTTTCTTTGTTCTGACGTCATAAGGATGCATATGTATAATTTATTATACGCATACCTATAATATGTATGATGCAAATGTATTACGTATTATATGCATATGTATAATATGTATGATGCATATTTATAAAGTTCTTTAATATCACTAAAACGCACTTAAAGGAATAGTGTTCCATAAATAGAAGGGATATTTGCCAGATTGACAAGAGTGCTATTGAGATTAGAATTCCGACATTTATTATAGACCGGGAGGCGTCTGCACACACCATCACCTCATCGAGTTTACAGCTGAAATATTAGGATTAGTTAAAACTAGATTAGTACATTAAAATGCAACTGGTCTGTTAAGTCATATCTTGGTAGAAACAACCTGAAGACCTAATTTTAGGAGGTGACTGATAGGTTTACTATTGTATTTTCCTGCATCCAAAAGTATGGAAACATGGAGGAATGGGTGCAGGAAAACACAATGGAAAATCCACCAATTAGCCGATAAAATCGGGTCTGTAGGTGGTTTCTACAAAGATATGACTTAGCAGACCAGTTACATTTTAATACGTTAATCGATTTTTAACTAGTCCTAAAATTTCAGCCGTCAACTCGATGAGGTGATGATCTGTGCAGACGCCTCCCGGTCTGTAATAAAATTTGTTTTAAGGAAATAAAAGATTAAAATATGGACAGATAAACTGAAAGATTTGCCTTATTAAGATTTTTGTAAAAGCATATAAAAATTTATTCAGCTTGAAATCATGTAGTAACATCTTTATAACTCAGGCTAATTTTCTGTAATCGAGTTTTGGCAACCAACATATCTGATCTATAACTATAATCTTTCTTTTACAGATTTAAAATTAATAATAAATTAACAGTAAGTAGGCTAATAATACAATATAATAACATTAGCAACGGACTTCGGACACCGCATCTGTCGCACATCGTTAAAGACAGCTTTATTAGTTACACATTTCATTTAATTAAAAACAGATTTTTAAACTTTCATATGAGAATTAGGATATTTTTCCACTGTAGGGACCTTGGCGTTTTTTAAAAATCTTGGCGCAATTCGGACTTCAGAAACTGAGATATGTTGCCAAATGATATAAATAACTATGAAAACAAACCTGATAAACTTTTATGTTATTTATATACATAAACATTTTATTTATACACGTATAAAATATTATTTTTTATATACAAATTATTTATGTTGGTATATAAAGATAAATAAACAGGTTCCTTACATTAAATAAATTGTATACATATGGAAAAAATTGCTTGTGTATATGACACAGTAGATAGGTTGCCAGAAAATACTTTATTATCAAATTTCTTTTCTCGTCAAGGGTATTTTCTCTATTTTGCCAAGGCTACTATATCGGAAACATACCGAATTGCGGTTAAATTTTGTTAAATGTTTTATTGTTTTAATATCGTGAATATATCATAACCTATACCGATTAAAATTTTTAGGTATATTCATTTTTTTCTATTTAACAAACATCTTTGGAAAAGCATATATATAAAGTTTTATTCTGCTTGAAATTAAGTGACCCCTTCAAAACTCTGTAATCGAGTATTGGCGACCAACATTGGCGCAATTGAATGTGAAGGAACTGTTTACGGCCAAAGCAACACCCCCCTGTTTTAAGGGTTTAGAGGCGGAAATTCTGTGTTTTCAGATTTTTCTGGTTAATTGTGCTACAAACCCAACTTACTTGTGAAATTTCATGATTCTACGACTTTTAGAAGTACCTTAGTTATTTGATGATGCGAAGTGAGTCAGTGACAAAAAAGCGCTTTTTCGGAATTTAATATTTCGAAAACTACTAAATACAGAAACATGAAATCGTGGAACCTTAGTTCAGTTTGATCATACGAACATGTGTATATAAAAAAAAAAAATTCTATATCTCTCCCTAAAACGACGTTATGAGGGGGTGAAAAGTATGCCGAAATGGTCCAGGAAAAGGTAGCTTACGGCTTGTGCGAACTTGGCGGACGCACTGCCGTGCTCCCAGATAAAAAAATTATGACTAAAAAAAAACCTTGATGGGCGTGTTCTATACATTCCAGAGTTCATCAGAAATCTGTGACCGGGACAAAAACACAGCATTCACCTTCAATAAACCAGTTCTTTTTATGAAATTTTGAGTAACGTTTTGCCAAATTGTTTAGTTAGAGGTCAAGGTTGGTATCAAGTTTTTTTTTGTTTTTTGTTTTGTTATTATTGTCGCTTTACGTCATTTAACACTTTGCGGTCGTATTAAGTTTATATATAGGTGTCATGCTAGTCGGAATTACTTTCCGTTGAACGAACAGTAATACATAATATGCAATAAGGAAAAACAAAATTATTAAATCTTTTTTAAACTTTAGATATACGGTAGAACCCCGCTAATCCGAAATTCCGGTTAATCCGAACCGATTTCATTTTCGAAAATTATACTTGAACAGAATAATTTTAATTAACTGAAGAAATTAACTTGCGAAATTTTCCGGATTACAGGATGAATGTCGGGAAAAACGTATAGAAGTTAGAATTAAAAAAAAAATGGCAGTAATGTTTTTAACATTTGGAAAAATGGTTAGTGTCCTCGATCAAGGTTGGAAATCAAAAATATATTATCTGAAGCTTTTTATTAGTTGAATCCGCATTTTATTTGTTTTCTGATTGGTCTATACAGTAATCTATATTTTCCCTTTACTTTCAACAGAGATGGATACTTCTGTTGCCACTATGACAAAAAGTAATAAAAACTACAAAAAAAAATTAATAACTCAGAAACAAATTGAGATACAGCTTTCAAACAAATTGCAATTAAAAATGTATTTTTTTCTCTATACGGCGAAATAAAAAGTAACATTGTGGGATGTTTAGAAGTTTAAAAATGAAATTTCCTTTAAAATTGGTCCAGGAATATTAATGTTTAATCCATGGCGTACGTAACGTATGACCAGCTCTGTAGAAGTTTAAAAATTTACAGTACCGAAAAATGTAATCCATGGCGTACGTAATGTATGATCAACTCCGTGCGATTTTTTATGTCTAAAATTTTAGTCTTTGAAAAAATAATTTTCCAAATGGTCGTTGTAATTTGTTAAATTGCATTTTTTTAAATTATTTTTTAAACAGCTTGAATAAAATTTAAAAAAAAATACTCAATAATGTAAAAGTACAACATATGTACACGAATATAAAATGAAAACGTGCACTGGAGGCCTACTCCTAGAAGACATCTTAAAAAAACCCCCTCTAGTATAAGTTTGTTTGGTCAGTCACTATAAAATTTTTTTCTAAAATGCAAAAAGTATTTTATTCAGATGATATTAACTCTCGGTACGGTATGCTATTTCTTTCTCCCAGCTTATTTTGTGTCGTCTTCAAAAAATAACGTTACCTTACAGAAGCCAGCCGTAAAACAAAGCAGTACGATTAAATACTCTATAGCAATTTTTTACATTCCTAAGCATCGCATATTTTCAATTTTTATACCGTCGTATTGGGGAAAAAAGTACTTTTTAAATGCAATTTGTTTGAAAACTGTATCTCCATTTATTTTTCAAATATTTTTTTTTTTTTTTTTTTTTTTTTTTTTTTTTTTTTTTGTCGTTTTCAGCACCATTTGTCTAATTTTGGCAACTCAAGTACTCCATTTATGTAGAAAGTAAAGGGAAAATTGTTGAAAAATAGCAGTTACATCTTTTTGTTGCCATTTTCTGATAACAACCGAAAGAAAATGTAATTAAAATACGTGCTATTTTGAAAAAATAGAAACAAAAAATTTCTATTAAACCATGGAGCTTTTTTAAACTACATTTAGTTTTAAATATCTAAAAACGTTTTCAGTGTGACGTCAGTCATGACGTTTGGGTTGGAAACTGACTCCAAACAAACGGTTGCTATGCGTCATTTCTTTTTAAATATAAATCGTGGAAAATGTTACCAGTACATATCAAGTATTAAAACACTTAGATGTGAGATATAGATATAAGATATAGCTGCAACACACAAACAAAATAGAAAATACAACATAGCAACCGTTTGTTTGGTGTCAGTTTCCAACCAAAACGTCATGACTGACGTCACGACTGAGGAGAATTAAAAAATTTTCCAACTTGAAACAAATTGCTTTATTTTCCAACTGAAATGATATGTGCAATGTGTGTTTAATGATAACGATGCTTATACGTTAAAAAAAAAAAAAAAAAAATTCTTTTCAAGGATAAATACTGAAAATAAAAACATAAAAATTATAATTATTGGTTCATTTAATGAAAGATTTTGTCTTCTATTGTGTACGAGTCATAATCGTAATTCATATTAAAATAGCGTCATGATATTTCGAGATTTTTGTGAAAGAAACAAAGTTTTGGAGGAAATAGATTAGAGAACTATTGATGGACAACAGTAGGGAAATTCAGGTATGGTAGACATATGATATTTTCGTAGCACAGACAAACACAATGACACATTGAGTCTGGCTGCTTTTTGTATTTCTTTTGATAATTTAACTAGTTTACTGTTACAGAACTCAGAAAGGTAGTCAGCAAAACAATAAAAAATTCTTTTTTTTTTTTTTACTATTATTTTTTAAAAAAGAAATGTGTTTCAAAAATCTGGAATTTCCCAACTGGAAGCTCAAATTTCCCAAGTTCACATATATTGGAGGGGGATGCTCCCCCTCCATAACCCCCCCCCCCCTTCATCGCGACGCCTCTGACTGTATGTTTAATTACCCGACTGAAAAGAAGGGTTATGTGTTTCACGCGTATCTGTGTATGTGGATTTCTTTATACCCTCGAAACATCCCAACGGCCGGATGGATTTTAATGAATGACGTCTCTATCAATTCGTCTTAGCGGCCCGATGGTTATAGGCTAGGTTTTGTTTTTATAAATTCAAAACGGCGGCCGTAAAATACAAAATGGTGGTAGAGACGAAAAAAAAAAAAAAAAATACGCACCCTAGCGAGTGACATATCATTGGATAGGTCTTTCAAAATGAAGACGATGTTTCATTGACTATTTTACAGTCAGAAGCTCCGTTAAAATATTATACAACCTGGAAGTTGTGTAGGTAGGATCTCTAGCTTTACTGCAACTCTAACCATCATAGACATCTATAGACCTCATCAAAACAGTGTTTATAGACAGGAACTAACAATTAAACACAACCTGAAAGTCATCAATACAAGTAAATAAAAAAAATAGGTAAGTAATATAAACGAGTAATATTAAAAAAAATATTTTAAGTCAATTCCTACTTAGGTCAATAAGAAAATTTTTTTCTCTCCCATTCTTCTTTCCTCCAGAGTGATGCTTAAAATGCCTTGATCAAGAAGAGGGCTCTCTCGGTCTTAAAATACCTTGATCAAGAAGCGGGCTCTCTCGATTATTGAAAATTAATTAATTTAATTTAATTAATGAATTAATATTTGGAAAAAAACTGGATTAACATCAAGTGTTATCCATTACAAGTTTAAAAAAATTATTTGAGCTTGATTGGATGAATAATAAGTATTTTATTAACAATTGAAAATTTGAACAAGACATATATAGCGTGAGTGTGAGCTAATAGTAGGAATTGAAAAAAAAAAAAAAAAAAGTTTCACATTGATGAGAAATAATTAATTAGCTCGCTTTTTACGCAGTCGGTTTTTTTTTTTATTTTTTAAATTTAATTGTTTATTTTGAAATTAAGTTTTCAAAACAAACATTCTTAAAACTCCGGGCAACGCTGGGTGCTTTAGCTATTATAATATAAGATCAGTATGGTTTTTTGCTGTGGTGGCTGAGAACAGACGTACGACTGGAAAGTTAAAAAAGCTGTGCTGGCTGAGAGCAGACATACGGCTAGAGCGGTAAAAATTTTTAGTGGCTGAGAGTACACATACGACCGCAAATGGCTAATCAAACACAATTTTGTTCTAAAACGTGTTTTTTGTAGGGTTTTTTATCTTTTGTTTATAAAAATATGTGTTTTAAAAATACAAAAAGAGCTATTCATAAAAATCCAGAATCGGTCAGGAAAGCTGGCTTTGATCTCTTTTTAACACTTTCCAACAAAGTTGAAAAGTGTTTATTCATTTGGTTTGTCTGTCCGTCTGGGCGTGTGTTCGTCTGTTCACGCTCTAACTCACGTAAATATACTCGGATTTTCATGCAAATGATAAAGGTTATTTAGTGTCACCAAAACATGTTTGGTATTGTATATTAAGTTACTAGGATTAATAGTTCATTTACAGGGGCACTCAAAAAATGGCCATAATTTTTTTTTCCAAAAAAATTATGGCCATTTCCCCCCCTCCCCCCCCTATTCTGACCAGAAAATCAGAGTTCTAACTTTTTACGACTGCTCTTTCATCTTCACCTAAACGTTTCATTTATAATTAGCTGCATTAATTTTAGCTTTAGATTAACTTTTAATATGTATTAGACCACTTTCTTGTTTTTAACACTTTCCAATATAGTTCAAAATTGTTCATGACTCCGGTTTGTCTGTTAGTCTGGGCCTCTGGCCGCGCTTTAACTCTGGTAAATATGCTCGGATTGACCTGAAATTATTTGTGTATGTTATTGACGTTTACTATAGCAGGATGTCTATTGAAAATGTCGTGTGTAGCATTTATACTTCATTTATAGTGGGTCATTCATTTATAGGCGCAGTCAAAAGTATTCCGTTGCATTTACGATCAATTGGGAAAAATTGTTTCAAGGGCATTTTAATGATGTTGCACCATTTCAAACATAATGAAATTGATATGCACTTATGAAGTGCACTTAAATATGTATTCTATAAAATATGTGGTGCAAAGAATTTATTATTCCTTTACAGGGTCATACAAAATAATTCCATTACAATATGGTATAGGGGGGGGGGGGCTGTTTGCAGCATATTTTAATTATGTTAAACTATTTCAAATATAGTAAAATTGATATCCATACTGAAGTTTACTGCAAGTTACTTCCTGTATAATATGAAGTGCATGGCATTTGCAGGAACACAAAAAAGATTTCGGATACAGTATTGTATCCGAGATATTGTCTATTATTAATAATTTCTGGTAGTACGTTTTCAGTTATGGTATGCGTTTTTAAGTTTAACTTTTGCATTCTACGGGGTGTGCATAAATACTTATAGATCATATACAAGGCTACACAAAAGAATTCCTAAGGTTACTAAGTTTGAGCGTGAATTGTTTAAAGATGGTTTTTAATTGAGTTATGCATTTTCATGCTGAACTATATTTAGTATACCAAGAGACATTTATAGAATATAGATAAAATGATATACAAGGCCATGCAAAGAATTGATTACATGTCCGCTATTGATAATTTATGGAAGTGTGATTTCAGTAGTTTTAAGCGTGTTTTAGTCTGAATTAAAATTTACCTAAACATGTGGCGTGTATAGAAAGATAGTAAGAAAAATACAGGGCTGTACAAAGGTATTCAAGTACGTTTTCGTCTATTGGTATAAATTGCTGAAAGCGAATTTGTAATCTATTGTGTGTTTTCTTACTAAACTAAAATTTCGCATACTATACATAATATATATCAAATACAGGGCTACACAAAAGAATTGGAGAACATATTTGGCTATGGGCGGTAATTGCTGAAATAAGTATTTTCATATGTGTTATGCATTTACTAAAATGTTTAATTAGATATTTTATTTACCTATATAGCGAAGTTTTGTTAAACTATTCTGGAAGTGTTGGGAAGTGTTTCATATTCTATGCTTAACACATGATTTTTCTCTCTTGTTATTTCTCTGTTACGATGTGTATTTAATTCACGTCTTTACTTTCGTTAGCCTGAGGCTTCTTAACTTAAAGACAATATGCAAGAGATAGTATACAAGGTCAAGTAAACTCAGACGTACATAATCCTTTAGCTCAAACTATTCCTTAGTCCTGCATAGAATTTTAAACACCATACTTCAATAACGAATTCTTTATTTTGAAATATCGTTTTCGCAACTCTTTTATTGTAAGTGGTACATGGTCAATATACATTGTCCAATGAATCAATAAAAAAAAAATTCCCAATTATTAAACAATACATAGAAAACAAATTGGTTATTATATTATTTATACATTTTCAGTCTCAGGGTTGTTATTTCTTTTAAAAATTAGATAAAATAATATTATAACTGCTTATTTCGCAACAATTTTTATTGAAATATATTTTAATCAAATAGATGTTATGTGAAAACAATGCATAAAAACGAAGATAGTCAAAATAAAGATTGCATACGGTCTTTTTTTTTCGAAATTTTATTAATACGAAAACTTTGTAATCTACACTGTTAAGAAAATATAATATAAGAAAGAACGAAAATATACAATAACCTCTTTGAGTTACCCATGATTACGAAAAGCATTCTTTATCTTTAGAAATCCTACAAGTTTATATATTTTTGAGATTTAAAGAAGCATTTGTGAAAACAAAGTTTCTTTTGCTGCCACCGATTTACGGAAACGTTTCCGAGTAGTTTTTATAATGCATTAACCCTTTATGTATTGAATTATGAATTGATGAACATTTTACTTTCTAAAGCATTTATCGTGCATTTTTGAAACTACATTAGAAGATTTATATAATCATTTATTAAATTTTAGAAGGATTTTATAGAAGAATTGAAGGATTTAGAAGGATTCATTAAATTTGAATTTATAGGGATTTTGTGCAATATTTATAACCCCACTCAAACCTTTTATTTTAAATATTTTTCTTAGTATTTAGTACAATTAGGAAATGTACAAATATAATATTCTTACAACAGAAATATTTCCGAATTGAAAAATCCCCCTTCCCCCTAATGCCAAGAAAGCTGAAAAGATGCAAAGGCAAAAAAAATCATCGTTTTAAAAATATTTTTGTTTTGTGTGACCAATAATACGATTGGAATACGATAAAATAATACATCTATAAGTCATTCTAAACTGTATTACAACTAATTGATGTGTTAAATGAATTTTATAGTCATATAGAGAAATATAGAAGTTATTTTAATGGTACTTATAAGTACCGTCTGTCGATAAAGGGTTAATCGGCTTTCTCAACCTAGAATATCGTTTTTAGGATGTTATCAATTCTGAATAAAATATTTTCAGCTGCGTAACTAAGGTTACACTTGCAAGTGCAACACAACAATATTAATTTAAATGTCAGTGTTAATACTGTTAATTCATCTTGTTTATTTGTAAAACATGCTTGTTGAACATGAAAATGCTTACTTGATTATTAATAGTAATAAAAAACCCTATATTCCAGGCATAGAAAACCGATTAATACACTATAAAAACTACTTTGAAACGCATCCAAAAATCGCTGGCACTGAAAATTGTTTGCATAAATACTTCTTTAAATATCGAAAATGTATTAGTTTCTGACGTTTATAAAGATGAAGAACGCTTTTTGTAATGATGGATAACTCGAAGAGGTTATTTTATATTTTCGTTTGTAGTTAAATAACATTTTTCTAGGCTAAGAAACATTTATCTATTTTACAGTGCACTGCATACACAATACACGTATATCACTTGCTCCACAATAAATGTACACCTCACAGTGGTAGAAATAAGGCCCTCTATGATGTAGGAGCCCTCTGTAAAATTAAATTGAAAAAATAAACATAAGTCATAGTGAATTTAATCTTACATGTTCTTCAGAAGACCTTACATCAAAGTTTTTGTAGGGGAAGGAACCAAAAATCCTAATGCTGCCTATCATAAAAAAAAGCATATCAACATAAAAGACATTTTACTTTAAAATCATTAAAACGTTGAGCATATGAAAAAAAAAGTCCAGCAACAAGATAAATTCAAAGGGGCACCAAGAGAACCTTAAAAGACGCCATGACGCACGCGGGTGCCTCGTTGATCAGCCCTACTCTATCGTACCAGTATAGTATTAACATATAACTTGAGGTGAATGAAATCAGATTTAATCTGGATGGGCCTAAAATTATATATTAATACTGACACTATTTGTGGATAAATGAAAACATTGAATGGAGCCTTCAAAATAAAGAAGGACCAGTCATGGTTCAGAGTTCTGCATAAGCTCAAGTTTAAACTAATTTAGTTATCTTATACGAGCAAAAATTGTGTGTGTATGTGTGTGTGTGTCTCTGTGTGTGTATGTAAACTTTACCTTAAAAACGGCTCTAAATATTTTGACTAAATTTAGTATTTTACCATTTTCGGGCACGAGAAGACCATTCGGCTAGGTCATGTGTTCGAGAAAATTCGATTAGTGGGTCATTTTGGGTCATAATGGGTCAGGGTCAAGCCAATTATATCTAAAAAACGGCTCAATCGATTTTGACTAAATTTTATATCCAATCATTTTTGGGCACGAGAAAACTATTGAGCTAGGTCACATGTTCGAGAAATTTTGATTAGTGGGTCATTTTTGGGTCACTTATGGTCAAGCTAATTTTATCTAAAAAACGGCTCTAACGATTTTGACTAAATTTTGTAATCTACTGTTTTGGATAATAGAGAAGACCAATGGGCTAAGTCACATAATAGAGAAAATTCTATTAGTGGGTCATTTTTGGGTCACTGTGGGTCAAGCTAAGTTTATCTAGAAAACGGCTCTAACGATTTTGACGAAATTTTGCTTTCTATCGTTTTCGGGTACGAAAATATCATTGGGCTAGGTCGCATGTTCAAGAAAATTCGATTAGTGGGTCATTCTGGGTCATAATGAGTTAGGTGTCAAGCTAATTGAATCTAAAAAAAGGCTCAAAACATTTTGACAAAATTTTATAATACACCGCTTCTGGGCATGAGATGACCATTGGGCTAAGCCACATGTTCGAGAAAAATCGATTAGGGGGTCATTTTGGGTCACTGTGGGTCAAGCTAATTGTATCTGAAAAACGACTCAGACAGTTTTGAAAAAAAATTTGTATCGTACCATTTCTGGGCATGAGAAGACGGGTGAGCTAAGTCACATGTTGGAGAAAATTCTATTACTGGGTCATTTTTGGATCACTGTGGGTCAAGCTAATTGCATCTAAAAACGACACAAAACATTTTGACAAAAATTTTTATTACATCGTTTCCCAACACAAGAAGACCATTTGGATAGGCCACATGTTCGATAAATTTAGATTAGTGGGTCCCTTTTGGGTTACCGTCGGTCAAGCTAATTTTATCTATAGAACGACTTTTACGATTTTGACTAAATTTTATATTCTATCGCTTTCGGATTCGAGAAGAGCATTGGTTAGGTCGCATGTTCAAAAAAATTCGGTTAGTGGGTCATTTTGGGTCACTATATCTCAGGATCATGCCAATTGCAAATAGCAAGAATGATACAGTGAGAATAAAATATCGACTTGAACACAAGGTTAATTTTAACACAATTGAACACAAGGCTCGGTCATCCCTGCTAGTTTATATTCTAATATGATGAACTCACAAGTGTACACATGCATTTTAAAAACACACATGTTGCCACATGTTTGCTTTTAACCCTTTATCTACTGACGGTACTTATAAGTACCATAAAAATAACTTGTTATAAAATTCATTTAATACATCGATTAGTTGTAATACAGTTTAGAATGAGTTATACATACATTACTTTATCTTATTCCAAAAGCCCTATGGGTTACACAAAACAAAAATATTTTTAAAAGGATGATTTCTTTTGCCTTTGCATCTTTTCAGCTTTCTTGGCGTTGTGGGGGAGGAGGAAACTTTCAATTCGGAAATATTTCTATATTTCTATTGTAAGAACAGAACATTATATTGCTACATTTCCTAATTTTACAAAATACTAAGAAAAATATTTAAAATAAAAGATTTGAGTGGGGTTATAAATATTGCACAAAATCCCTATAAATTCAAATTTAATTAATTCTTCAATCCTTCTAAATTCCTTCTAATATTTATTAAATGATTATGTAAATCTTCTAATGAAGTTTAAACAATTCACAAAAATGCTATAAAGTGCACAAAAAGTACATATAAAATATTTGTACTGCGATGGTTGATGTGGAATATTGAAGCCTACTGTCTTAGATGCCTATATGCTCAATTTCAGAACTGTAGCTGCTACATTAACATATTTGTTTCCGTTTTAGGTGTGAGAGGTCGTACCTAGCTTGAAAGGGGGGTGTTGGGGGGGGGTGTTTTGGGGTGACAGTGAATGAGACGTGGCTAATGTCGTTTGGACTCGGGATCATGGCGATGTAGCCACGTCTCATCCACTGTCTCAAATCTATCACAAAGCTGCTTCAGGTCTGGCCCCATGAGCTCCAAAATAGCCTCCCCCCCCTCTTTCAAGCTAGGTGCCATCTCCACACCTAAAACGAAAAAAAAAAAAATGTTAATATAGCAGCTACGGTTCTGAAATTGAGCATATAGGCATCTAAGTCATTAGGCTTCGATATTCCACATCAACCATCGCAATGCAAATATTTTATATACACTCGGGACAATAATTATTGAACCACCCTCGTAATTTATCGTTCATTTACAGGGTACATATTATTTAAAATATTTGGCTACAGTACTGCCTATGAAGAATAATTTCTGGAAATACGTTTTCAGTTGTGATATGCGTTTTAAAATTTAGCTATTTTTTTTTTATTATTACTTGTTGTGTATATATTCTATAGATCACATACAGGGCTACACAAAAGATCTCAAGTACATTTCCGTTTATTGACGGAAATTGATGAATGGGAAATTTCAACTGTGATATGCTTTCAATTAAACTAACTTTTAGCATACTATGTAATACAGTGCAACTTCTATTATCCGAGCTAATTGGGACCGTTAGTACCTCGGATGTCGGAATTCTCGGTTAATAGAAACTGTGTGTAAAAACTCGCCGTGCTTGCAAATTTAACATCTCTCAAAATAAAAAAAACAATAGAACATTTTTTAAATAATAAAGATAAATATATGAAAAGTTATGTTTTACAGCTTAACAAATTTAAAAAGGAAATGAATTACTAGTAGTGAATTTTAATAAGCAAATTGAAAAATTTACGAAAGTTCACACGGCCACTGGAAACAAAGCATTGTTCGCTGTTGACTTCTCAGGGTCCAATGTTTCTTGGGAGTTGAGTGCTTTTGGGGGCAGAAGAGCCTGTATAGCAGAGACAATGAACTAAAAAGTGTGGTCTTTTTCAAGGCTCATTCACACACACACACAAAAAAAAAGACAGACTTTGTTATCGGCTTGGTTAACGGAAGCCTCGATTAATCGAAGCTCGGTTAATCGAGGTTCTACTGTATATGGATCTATGGAACATATGAATCTATGGATCATATACAAGGCTGCACAAAAACATTCGGATATTTTTCGTACTATTCATGGTAATTACAGAAATTGGGTTTTGAAATGCATTATTCATTTTCTAAATTGTTTGTTTAGATATCTTTCACCTTAATTTTAAAGTTTTGTTACAGTGTTCTGAATGCGCTGGAAAGTGTTTCATAACCTATGCTGGACGCATGATTTTTCGTGCTTGATTTTTTATGTAAATGGCAAGCAATATTCATACATTACAAGTTTTATTACAATCCCTGGATAGCTGCTATACCAGCATCATAACACAAGCCTGCAAAATTTGCGTTGTGTCATATTGCTTAGCTCTTGATAATTGATTCTTATGTATTTTGTAGCGCTGAATACGAAAATGGCCTTCATTTTTTACCATCACGTCAGGATTTTTTGCAATTTATTTACTTTTTAACTTTGAAATTTGCGATTTGCGAAAATTTTGACGTGGTGGTCAAAAATGAAGGTTATTTTCAGATTTAGTGCTAAGAAGTACATAAAAATCAATTATCAAAATTTAAAAAACACAATTATCACATCTATTTTGTAGTATAAGAATTTTGCTATTTTTTGATTTTGAAATTTACGATTTGCAAAAAATTCTGGCATGATGGTTAAAAATGAAGGTCATTTTCGTATTCAGTGCTAAAAAATACGTAAAAATCAATTATCAAAATTTAAACAACACAGCCATCGCAGGCTTGTGTAATTATCAAAACTTATTCGAAGCATGTCGATGTGTATAACTGAGTCTCTAAAATAAAGAGGGTTACATTTCTTATTAAAATTGTACCTATTCGAACTTATAAGAAGTGTCCCTACAATTATGACCATTGAAAAATTTTAATAATTTTCCTTATTTTATATTTTTTACCCGACTGAAAAGAAGGGTTATGTGTTTCACGCGTATCTGTGTATGTGGATTTCTTTATACCCTCGAAACATCCCAACGACTGAATGGATTTTAATGAATGAGGTCTCCATCAATTCGTCTTAAAGACCCGATGGTTATAGGCTAGGTTTTGTTTTTATAAATTCAAAATGCCGGTAGAGACGAAAAAAAATTTACGCACCCTATTGAGTGGCATATCTTGGATAGGTCTTTCAAAATGAAGAGGATGTTTCATTGACTATTTTACAGTCAGTAGCTCCGTTAAAATAATATACAGTCTGGAAGTTGTGTAGGTAGGATCTCTAGCTTTACTGCAACTCTAACCATCATAGACATCTATAGACCTCATAAAAACAGTGTTTATAGATAGAAACTAACAATTAAACACAACTTAAAAGTCATCAGTACAAGTAAATAAAAAAATAGGTAAGTAATATAAACAAGTAATATAAAAAAATATTTTAAATCAATTCCTACTTAGGTCAATAAGAGAATTTGTTTTTCTCCCATTCTTCTTGCCTCTTGAGTGGCGCTTAAAATGCCTTGATCAAGAAGAGGGCTCTCTCGGTCTTAAAATATCTTGATCAAGAAGAGGGCTCTCTCGATTATTGAAAATTAATTAATTTAATTTAATTAATGAATTAATATTTGAGAAAAACTGGATTAACATCAAGTGTCATCCACTACAAGTTAAAAAAAAAAATTATTTGAGCTTGATTGGATGAATAATAAGTATTTTATTAACGACTGAAAATTTGAACAAGATATATATAGCAAGAGTGTGAGCTAATAGTAGGAATTGAAAAAAAAAAAAGTCCTTCCGGCCAGTGCCGGGAGGAAGAGGTAGCTTTCATAATCCTTATTTAAAAAAAGCCAACTTATATCATGCAAACACACGAAGCTCAATTTAGTGGAAACCGAATATAGGAGATTCAATACTAATTTTTATCAATATAATGAATGAGAATTTCCCGAAATTAGTCAGCTTTATCCAAGCTGCTTTTATTTAAAGTAACTTATATTTTGCTGCCATATTCGGCAATTTCTTAAAGTGCCTGTCATTTTAAGACAACATGGTGGATGAGGCTAAGCAGTGAACTTGGTCGAGACCTTAATAATTGCTGTGCACATGCTCACTTACATCGGAATCGGTTTATATATAGGAGTGCTGTCGCATGCAAAAAATCAGATTTTTCAAAATGTCACCCACAATAGAAATTGAAACTGCTATATCTGAGCCATTTTTTAAGGTGAAGACAAACAAAAAATGCTCCTGAATCCTTATATCAAGATCAAATACTTAAGAAAGAAACCTTTTTCAATTTCTAATTTTTTTGCACCTCACTTTAAATATATATATATTTTTTAATTTAATGGCCGCCATTTTGAAACAAGATGGCTGATGAATCTGGCCAGCGAACTTGGTCGAGGTGTTGATGTATACTATCCACATGCCTTCTTACATCGAAATAGGCGAATACATGTGTTATCGCGTGACAAATACAAGATCGTTTCAAAATGTTAGACATGCTAGAAATTCAAAGTGCTATAAATCAACCATTTTTTAAGATATCAACAAAAGAACAAATTTTCAGAAACAAAAACTGCTCCGGAATCTTTGTATCAAGGCCAAACACATAAAAAAAAATCTTTTTAATTTTCCAATTTTTTAATACCTCATTTTGAATTTTAAATTTAATTTTTTTTAAATGGCAACCCTTTTGAAACAAGATGGCGAATGAAGCTGGCCAACGAACTCGGTCGAGACATTGGTATGTACTATGTACAGACCAAGTTACATCCAAATAGGTTCATAATTACGCCTGTTATCGCGTGACAAAAATCAGGTCGTTTTAAAATGTCAGCCACAAGAGAAATTCAAAATGCTATTACTCAGCCATTTTTTTTTAGATATAGACGAAAGAAAAACTGTTCCGGAATCTTTGTATTAAGGTCAAACACATACAAAAAAAATCTTTTTCATTTTCCAATTTTTTGGTATCTCATTTAAATTTTTTTATTTTTAAATTTTTTTAAATGGCCGCCATTTTGAAACAAGATGGCGGATGAAGCTGGCCAACGAACTCGGTCGAGATATTTGTATGTACTATGTACACACCAAGGTACATCCAAGTCGGTTCATAAATACGCCTGTTATTACGTGAGAAAAATCAGGACGTTTCAAAATGTCAGCCACGCTAGAAATTCAAAATGCTATAACTCAGCCATTTCTTAAGATATAGACGAAACAAAAACTGCTCCCGAATCTTTTTATCAAGTTCAAACACATAAGAAGAAAATATTTTTTCAATTTTCAATTTTTGGTACCACATTTCAAATTTAAATTTTTCTTAAAATTTTAAATGGCCGCCATTTTTAAACAAGATGGCGGGTGAAGCTGGCCAACGAACCCAGTCGAGACATTGGTATGTACTATGTATAAACGAAGTTACATCCAAATCGGTTCATAAATACGCCTTTTATCGCGTGACAAAATTCAGAACGTTTCAAAATGTCAGCCACGCTAGAAATTCAAAATGCTATAACTCAGCCATTTTTTAAGATATAGACGAAACAAAAACTGCTCCGAAATCTTTTTATAAAGGTCAAATACATAAGAAAAAAATATTTTTCCATTTTCAATTTTTTGGTACCACATTTCAAATTTTAATTTAAAAAAAAATTTAAATGGCCGCCATTTTGAAACAAAATGGCGGATGAAGCTGGCCAACGAACTCGGTCGAGAGATTGGTATGTACTATGTACACACCGAATTACATTCAAATCGGTTCATAAATACGCCTTTTATCGCGTGACAAATTTCAGGACGTTTCAAAATGTCAGCCACGCTAAAAATTCAAAATGCTATAACTCAGCCATTTTTTAAGATATAGACGAAATAAAAACTGCTCCGGAATCTTTGTATAAAGGTCAAATATATAAGAAAAAAATATTTTTCTATTTTTAATTTTTTGGTACCACATTTCAAGTTTTAAGTTTTTTTAAAAATTTTAAATGGCCGCCATTTTGAAACAAAACGGCGGATGAAGCTGGCCAACGAACTCGGTCGAGACATTTGTATGTACTATGTACACACCGAATTACATCGAAATCGGTTCATAATTACGGGAGTTACAGTGTGACATAGGTCAGATATATATATATATATATATATATATATATATATATATATAGATATCAATTTTGAACGGAGGGTGGTTTCGGGGTCTGGGGGTCATGATCGATGAAAATATACCAAAATTTTTTGAAATCGCTTTCCTCCGAACGGCTGCAATAGGTAGCTTTTTTGTAAAGAAAGCTACCTAATAGTTTCACACTGATGAGAAATAATTAATTAGTTCACTTTTTACGCAGTCGGGTTTTTTGATTTTTTTAATTTAATTATTTTTTTCATAAAATGAGTAGGTTTTGTTTGGATTATAAATACACTAGGGCAGGGACGGTGACTGGCACACAGGGACGGTGTGCCATAAGTGGCACGCAACAGCATATTTTCTGCGCGGTGCGGTGCTTAACGAGGTTCTAAAATAAAATTGAATGAAATTAACCCTTTATCTACTGCATTATGATCTACTGCAATTTTTTTCATGTAATTTTTTTTCAGTTACTACAATGAAAATTAAAGGATAAACATAAAAAAATAATCACCCGTGAGAAATTTAATTCTTTAGAGGCAATTAATTAAAATGGTACTTTAAAGTACCGTCAGTACCCTATGACTAAAATATCGTAACTGAAAACCAGCAAGGTATTTCAAATGACACCAGAATTGTAGTAAAATATTTTCGATTTAATAGGTATGTGAAATATAGGCTTTTTCTTATTTACAAATAAATGTTTTGGCAAATTCCGGTGCCAATCATTTATTTCAACACTTTAGCATTGAAAATGCTTTACCACTGAAGGAATTTAAAAAACAATTTTATCTTTAGGTTTCGATCTTGTTAGCAGTCCTTTAGTTATGCGACATCTATATTCCAGTGATAACATGTTCTCTCGCATCTCCACATATACAATATGTGAATTTACATATGACATTTCTAGCATAGCAAAAAAGAGCCGATGCAAGAACTTTTTCGATTTCTTATAGAAAATAATAATGAAACAGAAAAGAAATACTAGAAAAATTATTGCTACACTACATTTTAGTAATTGCATTTTGAAGCAGATGAAAACGATGGATAACTACACAGACGAAAAGTAAAAAAGAAGTTTTTCTCCAACACCCAGTGTACTGACCGTACTTATAAGTACCACCGAGTAATTAAACTGTTATATCAAATACACCGCTCACCTAAAATAGCTAGTCAAATTGTATTCTAAGATCATAATGAACACATACAAAAAAAAAAAAAAAAAAAAAAAAAAAAAAAACGCTTATCTTATATCCTTTACTGTGTTTGCAGCAATAAAAAGATGAGCGTGACAATCTGTACAAAATGTCGGCACAAAACACATCACATGTTTCAAAGATAGCCTCCTTCCTCGCTAAAATACCAAACCTAGAACTACTGCTGCCATGTATCCGGATAAAGTGGAGTTAAAAGAGTGTTTTTGCAAAGCACCATTATAATATTAGTAATATTCACTAAGGGATGAAAGTTTAAAGTGAGTGGTACTTATAAGTACCGTCAGTAGATAAAGGGTTAAACAAAATACCCGAGTTTAAACAATCTGAGCTTTTATTTAAAAATATATATATATACTATCAAACCCCGTGGCTTTGCTCGCGTAATATTTGAAATATGCCAAGTGATATTTATATGTCTAATTTTTATTAAAAGGTACGGACTATATTTTTATTTTATTAAAAGGTAATATTTTATTTTATTAAAAGTTTTTTTAATTAAAAGGAACTTATTACTTTTAGGAATAATTCAAAAATTACTATTTATAACACAGTTTGATTAAACATCATTATTACACTGCATTAGGCATAAATGAGATTTAAATTAATAAAACGAAATAAAACTAAATAAATGATAATTTAGAAAATATATTGAAACTTTTATGCTCAATTAATACGCTCATTTCAGTATTCATTTGAAGTTTTGTATTTTTTAGAAACCATCTTCTTACATCTTAAAATTAACTATCATGTCAAATTCCAAGTCCTACCACCTCTCTCAACATAAAGGGATATGTTGAAATAGGAACTGTCACCATTAATTTGCCAACATTAATTTTGAAATCGGTTTGTTTTTCCTAATATTCCACAGAAACGTAATTTAAAAAGCTTTTAAAGGCCTTTTTTACAACGTTTGCTGTTCCTATGAACCGCAGGTGGTAGAATCATCGGCATAAAATATAGCCTGTGTCGGATGAGAGACTGTTACCATTGATTCGCAACTATTACTTTTATAATCGGTTTATATTCCCTGAAATTGCATAGAAATCGTAATTTATGACTTTTTTAAAATGCTTTTCGCACCTCCCCTTCGCTTCACCCCTTTTTAATTCAAATTTATTTTCGACAGTCCTTCGAAGGCATTTATATTTTATAAGTAACTACCATGCCATTTTTAAAGTTTCTAGCCTTTTCAGTATCACAGAAATCGCAATTTAGAAAGTTTTTAGCTCTTGGAACCCTCTCGTGGTAGTGGCATAGACATAAAATATAGCTTATGTTTGAGCAGGTTCTATCACCAACAATTTGTCATCATTATTTTTTTTAATCGGTCTGGTATTTGATAAGATTGCATAAAAATTGTAATTTATAACGCTTTGCGCTCACTTCATCTTTTTAAATAATTTTCTTTCGACTGCCCTTAGAAAGCAGTTGCATCTTGTAAGTAAATACCATGCCATACTTCAAAGTGTTAGACCCCTCAGTTGTGCAAAAAACGCAAATTAGAACATGTTTTGCTTTTGCAACCCTCAGATGCTAGTGACAACAACATAAAATATAACCTATGTTATAGCAGGGACTGTCACCATTGATTTGTAACCATTACTTTTGAAATAGCTTTGGTATTTCTGAGATTGAGTAGAAATCGCAAATTAGAACGTTTTTAGAACGCTTTTCACGCACTTTCACCCCTTTTTAAATTTCTAATTTTTTTTAAACTGTTCTTAAAGATCATTTATATCTAATAAATATGCACCTTGCCTAATTTTAAGTTGCTAGCCCCTACCGATTACAAAAATCGAAATTTAGAACGCTTTTTTGCTCCTGCAACGTCTAGATGACAGTGATACCGATATAAAATAGCGTCTATGTTAGAGCAGAGGCTGTCAGCATCAATTTCCTACCATTACTTTTGAAATCAGTTTGATTCTTCTTGAGATATTGCTGACAAATCGGCATTTAGAACGTTTTTAGAACGCTTTTCGCGGATTTTGCTCCTGCATCTCCTCTGGGGTAGTGGAAACAGGTATAAAATATAGCCTATCTTGGAGAAAGATCTGTCACCATCGTTTTTACACCATTATATTTGAAATCGGTTCAGTACTTCCTGAGATTGCATAGAAATCGAAATTTAGAACGTTTTTTACAACGCTTTTTCAGCATTTTGACCCCCTTTTAAATTTTGATTTTTTTAGGAAATGTCCTTAGAGATCATTGATATCTTATAACTAACTACCATTTCAAATTTCACGATTCTAGGCCCTTCCGTAACGCAAAAACCGCAGTTTAGAACGTTTTTCTCCTGCACCCCCTTTGGAGTAGTGGCACCGACATAAAACATAGCCTATGTTGGAGCAAGGGTTGTCACCATGATTTTGACGTCTTTATTTTTTTAAATCGGTTTGGTATTTCCTGAGATTGTGTGGAAACCATCATGTAGAACGTTTTTTAGAACGCTTTTCGCGCATTTTCAACCCTTTTAAATTACGAATTGTTTAAGAACTGTTCTTAGAAATCCTTTATATCTAATAAGTAGCTAATATTTCAAATTTCATATTTCTAGGACCTTCAGTAACAGTTAAATCGCATTTTTAGAACTTTTTTGCTCCTGCACCCCCTTTTGGCCAGTGGCACGGACATAAGATATAGCCTATCTTGGAGCAAGTGTCGTCACCATCATTTTGACACCAATATTTTTTAAATCGGTTTGGTATTTCCTGAGATTATGTAGAAACTACCATTTAGAACGTTTTTTAGAAAGCTTTTTGTGCATTTTCACCCCTTTTTAATTTCGAATTGTTTAAGAACTGTTCTTAGACATAATTAAATCTTATAAGTAACTAATATTCCAAATTTCACTTTTCTAGGCTATCCAGTAACACAAAAATTGCATTTTTAGAACGTTTTTTGCTTCTGCACCCCTTTTGGCCAGTGGCACGGACATAAGATATAGCCTATGTTCAAAGTTGGACTAACACCATCATTTTGATACCATTACTTTTGGAATCGGTTCGGTAGTTCCAGAGCTTACCTCCTACAAATAAACAATTTTTACCTCTTTATAATAGGAGTATAGATAACTGAACTCGAAGAAATTAACATGAAACTTATTGAATCACTATCTATTTCAATATAGGATCAATAATTAATCAAATCAAAAGAAAATTTGGAGAATACCAAAAAGAAGGATACTATAGATGGATTATTAGAAGGATATATTAGAAGGATTATGCATTAAAATAGTTTGCTTTTGGCGAAGAAAAGTACTGTTAGCCAAATCGCGTGACGCTTTCGTCTTTTCGCGCCAAATACTCGAAAGTATTTTATTTTTTTACAGACTTTCTACTGTAATTCCGCCGCTAAATTTGACTGATCCTTTATTACATACATAAGTAGTTTAATTGGTAATTGGTATTTTTTTCAAAATATTCTGAGTATGCCCAGTATGGAGACCTTCCTTGTGAGAGCTTCGACATTCATGTCAGGGTATGACAATATATGTATGTATAGTATATATACCGCTAATGTACAGGGTATGTATAGTATAGCGGGTTACTGCTTCCCGATGGACTTCAGAATGCAAAGAACTGTAGCGAGCTACAGCTTCCCAATGTATTTTACGGTGCGAATCACTGTAACTTTTTAATGTATGTTTTTGTTTTCGATGATGGTTTTGACGATAGACAGCTGCAGCTTCTTGGAGCTACTGAGAACGTGATTTCTTGGAACTTTTAGGCCTTATCCCTTTCAATCTCAATAGTTTTTCCAACTTTTTTTCTGTAGCTGATTTCTTTCTGTGTTAGGTATTCATTTGGGAAAATAATAGATTCTTGCGAAGTGTTAAGAAGAGGAAATAGAACGTCATAGTGACCTACTAAGAAACTACCGGAAAAACGAGTTTGAGAATTATCACCAAATGATCCCCTGATGGCCATTTTCATATACCTCGAAAGTATTCGGATACAGTTTGGCGGCTACCATGATCTCCGAAACCGGTCCATAAATTGCACTGTTCAACTTAAGATTCAAGTACTATTCAGTGTTAGGGGGAATATTCCCATGCTTATCAAAAGTGTATGCTTGAAGCTGATCACAATGTGCAACCACATACTCAACTATAGCACACCTGATATCATACAACGAGGCTATGTTACCTAGCATAGAAAAGAAGATATATAGAATGAAACAGACACGCAGGGCTGTTTCTTTACTATTTTTTAATTCGAGCGCAACACTTTTTAGAAACAAAAATCTTCGACATACACTTTGACAACATTTACTACAGAAATATACTACAAAATTTATTGCTTTTAAAATAGTGGTGCGAATAGAATAGAAAAATTGTCGCCTTTGGCAGCCCTGGACACGAACCATCTCCAGGTATAGGAAATACTCGATGAGGACTTTTTTCGTCGTCATCAAAATATAACATTTCAGCTTTTTCCTTAAACTGTCTTCGATAAATAATGTCTTTCTTTGGAATGTCATACAAGTTCACGTTTACGTCCTTCACCGCCTCTTTTCAGCAATTTTGCAGATGCACACTGACATCTAAAATCAGGGCCGAAACTAGCCTATTTCGCACCCGGGGCAAACATGGATCCCCCCTCCCCCCCACACACATACACACCATTTCCGCAAAGTATATTTACAAAGAGAATTTTAACCGAGTTGTTTTCTTCTGATGGACTGATGGCTTCTCTTATTATGAAACAGCCGTTATGAATGAAGTGTTAGGTGAAAATGAAAGAGCAGCCGTAAAAGTTAGAACTCTGATTTTCTGGTCAGAATAATAAAAAAAAAATGGCCATTTTTTCCCATATCCGAATTCTTATTTTGCGAATTTTCCATTATGCGAATTCTCAATTTAAAATTTTTCTTTCAAGTAGTTTTCGAATTATCATTAAAAAACGTCAAAATGAGGGTTTAAGGGGCCGGCTATGATGTGCAGAAAAAACATAATTTGAAAAAAATATATTTTACTCATTTCATTGAAATATTTGGGCCAGCAATAATCGAAACATATTAAGCGAGTGAATTCGTCATATTGACAAGAAATAATACATTAATTAGAAGAGACATAGTCATTCTGTAGTATTTCAACAATCGAGTTCCAAACTTCAATTTGGATTTACACATTTACAGCCCCTAAAATATTCTCATTTTAAAATAATTAATTTCTCGGAAACTAATGGTACGAATTTCATGAAAATTTGGACTTAGGCCGATTGAAGGGTGTAGAATTTATTTATGGTGCCAAACTTGGGTATTGCTATTGAAAAATTTCTACATCCTACAATACGCATTTTATTAATTTTTTAATTACATAAATATTTAGCAGCATATAAAATTCTTGGAAAGTTTCGGAAAATAAAAGCTTTAAATTATACAAGGAGTGACAACAAAGATAGTAATTTTGTAGATGAAAAAGTACATTTCTTCAGGGGGGTTCTGCACCTCTGAACCTCCTGTAGTCTTATTAAATTTTAATTAATTTTTTTCTATTGATTGTGCGAAATGTTATAGTATATCTTGGATTTCGTTTTACACTGGAATTTTATTACGATAAGCAACAGTTTGGAAGAGGATGTTATACTGTCCTAATATGCAAATAGCAATATTTACTTAAGTATTTAAAAGCATTTATATGCCTTTAAATCTACTTTTTTTCGAAATCTAAATTCCTTTTAATAAACTGATCTAAATATTTTCCACGCACAATCAGCGACTTTATCAAGATCAATATTAATAATAAACAAGAAAGAAAGCTCATGCGTACGGCATAGATTATGAAACACTTTCCAACACTCCCTGAAAGCTTTAACAAAACTTCGTTATTTAGGGAAATGGGGTAAATAATATAACTAAGTAAACGTTTAAAAAATTGATTTCAGCAGTTACCGTCCATAGCCGAATATTCATCCCAGTTCTTTTGAACAGCTCTGTATTTGATCTGTCTGTTGATATATACTATATAATGGGAAAATTTAGTTTAGCAAGAAAACGCATAATAGGTTGAAATTTCTCTTTCAGCAATTTTTACTAATAGATGGAAACAAATTTGAATACTTTTGTACAGCCCTGTAGTTTACTTAGTACCTTTATTACACGCCACTATTTAGCTAAAATTTAATTCAAACTAAACATTCTTAAAACTGCTGAAATCATATTTCCAGAAATTATCATCCATATTCGGCATGTATCCAATTCTTTGCGTAACTCTGTATATCATTTTATCTATATTCTACTAATATTTCTTAATAAACTAAATGCAGTTCAGCGTAAAAATGTATAGCTCATTTAAAAACCACCTTTAAGTAGTTTGCGCTCATACCCAGTAACCCTTATGAATTCTTTTCTGTAGCCCTGTATATAAATTATAGAATTTATACATACCATATAGTATGCATAAATATAGTGAAACATAAAAGTGCATACCATAATTGAAAATGCATTTCCAGCAATCACCGATAATGTATAGTGCTTCTGATACAATATAGTATCTGAAATCTTTTGTGTCCCTGTAAATGCTCTACACTACACTTCGTATTAAACATGAAATAACTTATAGTAAACCTCAGCGACGTATATCAATTTCAATATATATGTATTAGTTTAACATAATTAAAATACGCCGCAAACAACCCCCCCCCCCGCCCCCTGTATGTAACGGAATTCTTTTGTGTGGCCCTCAGGGCCTGATTAATGCACGGGCCTCCGGGGCCTCGGCCCTGGGCCCACCAATTTCAGGGGCCCACAAATTTGTGTGTATTTTCTCACAATTTAAGTTTTTCCACTGTTTGCATTATATATTTTAGTCCCTGATTTAAAAACAAAGTTTTACTGTAATAAAAAACCTCCATATTTAATTTTTCTGTAAAAGTCCTTTTCAATTTTAGAGTACCTATAATTTTCAAAACTTGCCGTATCCAGAAAATCAAATTTGGGGAAAATGCCAAAATTTGCATATTGTGTCTATTGGTTTCAATATAAACGAGGATTTTACAATGTCATAATTATAGTTTAAAATGATTACTAGACTGTTAGGGAAAACACAATTTTTATGATTTTGGATAAGGCGAGTTTTGAAAAAGACGTCCTCATTTATTCTGCAACATAAACTGTGGATTATAGATGTTTGTGAATTATACAAATGCTTATTTGAGAAAGTGGACGGCAATTCAATTTCTTGATTATTCTTGTAAGCTAAATATTTTTTTTTTTTTATAAACTTGAAACTTTCACCCAAACAACTTTGTCAACTCTTCAAATAAACCTACTTTTTTCTGAAAGTGTCGCCGGGAATGGTGAGGTAGGGGGGCCCAACTTTTTTACAGGCCCTGGGCCCAACTTCAGCTTGATCGGGCTCTGGTGGCCCTGCAAATGAATAACAACTATTCTTTGCACCGCATATTCTACAGAATGCATATTTTAGTGCACTTCATAAATGCATATAAATTTTGTTATGTTTGGATGCGTGTAACATAAAAATCGTTTGGAACGATTTTTTCCCATTGGCCGTAATGTAACGGAATACTTTTGACTGTCCCTGCAGATGAACTAAACATGCTACAAACTTAATTTGAAATAGGGTTCGTGCTATGGTAAATGTCAATATCATCCAAAAATTTCAAAGCAATCCGAATTATATTTACGAGAGTTAGAGTGCGTACAGACGGACAGAAAAACCGAAGTCATAAACAGTTTTCAACTTAGTTGGAAAGTGTGGAAAGTGTTAAAAAAAAGAAATATTTTCGTTTTTTTTTTTTTTTTTTTTTTTTAAATAAACTTTGTAAAACAAAAATCACGAAATTACAAGTATAATGAAAGGTGCTCTAATAAAAAGAGTCATCTGTGAACTTGAATTATTGTATTCTATTGTTTTTAATATTGTAAAGCACCTCTTTCCATATTCGGAGATCAGTTTATTTAAAAGCATTTACATGCCTTTAAAATGTACTTTTTTATTTCATTTTTAGCATGATAACACTTTAATTTAAATACATCCTATTCTATGATAGCAGTAAGATACAAAAATCCTCCAAAAATAGGCATATTTGGAGACTTTTAAATCTACTAGATAATCATTCATTATCTTGTCCTCTAAGTATTTTGAATAAATCGCATCGATATGGCGCTATAAAGTATTTTTTGTTACAGCCTTTTAATAGTACCCACATTAAATTACAAAATGTAATGTTACTAAAGGCTAATGTCAGACGGACGTCTTTTTGCACTCTTTTTTCCTTACGTATTATCCCTGCATTATGACGGCCAATTATCAGCACCAGAGATATAGGCCCTCCGTGGGGGTCTTTCTAAGGGTACCTAACCCGTATTTACGAATGGAAATCCACGGTTCGAAGAAAACCATGAAAATTCCGAACGATTAGGCCTACGGGCACGATTGGGTTAGAACCCAGCACCTCCCGTCTACCAGCTTCGAGAGCAGAACCTCTCGGTCACTGGTGGGGCCGATAATACGTAAGGAAAAAAGCGTGCAAAAAGACGTCCGTCTGACATTAGCCTAACATTACTCGCATATTTGACGCAAAGTTATATATTACAGACCAGATTATTAAAGCTATCATTTTATTTCCCTCAGCTTCTTAATTTTTCATAATCGGGACTATTTAAATGATTTTTATTTTTCATAGACTATCAAATGCAGTTGCTAGGTAACTTACAGAAAAAAAAAAACGAAAGATGTAGCATGCCAATTAAGTACATTGATAAAACAAAATGCTTTATATTATTGGAAAACATGTATAAAGTTCCATCAAAAATCATACGCCTGATTAAAAAAAATCTCACAAGTATATTGAGAAAATTTCAAAATAATAGGAATAATTTAAAATCATTATTTGGAAATTTCAGAATCCATAATTTACCATTTAAATACATTGAGGAAATGCGCCATTTTCCTTCAATAAATGGAAATTTCAAAATCGTCTGAACTCTGAACTGCCGTAGAAAAGCATTATGGTGTAAAATAAAATGTTCTATACATTCCGAACGAATTAACCAAATCTAACAAAAAAGTATACAGCTAAGCCCGGGGGTCTCACCAACACGCCTGCTTAATTTTAAGTTAATCGGATGTTTTTTGAGGCAGTTATCGTGGAATAGACAAACTAATAACAGAAGGAAACCAAAAACTTTTCGTGTCTCCACAATAAGCCTTAACTTATGTTTCGGCCATTATCTGAGCACTCTATTACGATAATGTCATAATGACATTATTCTTCTTCCCGTAACTACAAAGATTTGATCTCCAATAAATTGCCTTACCATGATTACTTATCTTGATTCTATTTCTCTGTTTATTTAAATGAACAAGGTTTGAATTCTCCATCATTTGAAGAGTTAAAATGAATGAAAATAGTACTCATAAATCTGCAGATCAAAAGCCTGAACGTCAGCTCTGTAAGTCATTATATTTTTATCTCAATTTACATAATATTCAGCATTCTACAATCCGCATTTTATTATTATTTTTAATTACATAAATATTTATAGGTATATAAATTTTTTAAAAGGTTTCAACAGAAATAAATAATAGAAGGAAGTATACAAATAGCAATATTTACTTAAACTGAATCTATTATTTCTAACTTATATTTAATTTAGAAATCTAGTGTTTTTACAAATTTTGTTTCTGAAAAACAGTTCTGATGGTCATAAATGTAAGATCTTATCTAAATAAATCCTATAGAACTACGTAAGAAAATCACTGATTATCATTAAACTAAAATTATAACAAGGTCAAACCGAAAAAAAAAGTACATTTGAATGCAATATAAATACCTTATAGCCCTTAATCGTCGCGCCCATAGGACCGAAGATTAAGGGGTTAACAGTTGTACTACATGTTTTATAAAACATAATCGGTATATTTATGCATATCAATATTTATGTTTAAAAAAAAAAAAAAAACTATTTCCGCAAAAAATTAAAAAAATGAACTTGGTAAAACAAAAATTACGAGATCACAGGTTTATTGGAAGCAGGTGCTTTAATAAAAAGCGTCAACTGTGAACGTGAATTATTTAACTTATTGTTTTTAATTTTCTAAAGCATATTTTTCCATATTCTCAAAGTAGTTTATTGAAAAGCATTTATATGATTTTAATTTTTCCTTTTTACTTTTTCGCATGTTAAAATTTTAATTTAAATACATCTTAATCTACTTGATAGCATTAGCATTCTAAATGCACCCAAAAATAGGAATATTTGGTGACTTTTAAATCTACTGGATTATATTTCATCGTCGTGTCCCCTGCTAATTGCCTAAATCACATCGATTCGGCACTATAAAGTATTTTTTATGATACCCTTTTAATAGTATCTACATTCAATTTAAAAACGTAATGTTACTAACATAGTTTTTATTTAACGCAAAGTTATATTGCAGACAAGATTATTAAAGATTAACTAACCTTTTATTTTCCCCAGCCAAACATGCTGCTTAATTTTTCGTAATCGGTATTATTTAAAGGATTTATTTTTTTATAGGCTATGAAATGCAGTTGTTATGTAACTGACGAAAGAAAGAAAAAAATAAATATGTAGTATCATGCCAAATAAGTAAACTAATAAAAGAAAATATTTATAATATTAGAAAACATGTATAAAGTTCCACCAAAAACCATACACCTAATTTAAAAAATCTGAGAAATATATTGCAAAATTTCAAAATAATAGGAATAATTTAAAACCCTTATTTAGAAATTTTAGCATCCATAATTTACCATTTAAATACATTGATCAAATGCGCCATTTTATGTCAACTAATGGGAATTTGAAAATCGTCTGAATTGTCGTAGAAAAGCATTATGACGCAAAAGAAAATGTTCTATATTTCTCGAACGAATGAACGAAATTTAACCAAAAACTATACAGGTAAAGCCGGGTACTTCACCAACATGCCTATTTACTTTGAACATTATCGGATGCTTTTTGCTGCAGTTATCGCGGAACATATAGACAGACAAACTAACTATTTAATTAACAGACGGAAACCAAAAACTTTTCGTGTCTCCCTGACGTTTCGGCAATTAAGGAGACTGTAGTTTCAAATAATAATAAGAAGAAGAGTTACGTTTCCCAACGATCCGATGGTTGATTTTTCTTTTACTGTAGATATTTTGGTAAGTTTATTATAAGTTCAGTTTAACACTTTTTTATATTGTTTTGCTGCCAAAAGTTTTGTAGATATTTTGCTGCTAAAAATTTAGACGCATAAGATGATTTTAAGGAAGTTACATCAACCGCATTTTAATATCAAGCAAGATATTTTGAAACATCGATTTCGCAACTTCTTTTTCTAAGTGTTTCATAGTCAATGCAGATATTGTCCAGTGCTATCAATCAGCTCTTTTGAGGTGGTAAAGGAATTATATAAGGTAAAAAGACTGTTTTTATTTTGTATATATTCGGTCTCAGGGTTATTTTGTATAAATTTCATTTATTGCTAAACGAGGGTGATAATTCAACTATTTATTTTACGTTAGTTCTCATGAAACACATATTATATAATAATATTATTATAAAATGCATGTCATCATAAAAGGATATCTGATGCCACTGTCAAAGTAATCTTTACTGTAAAATACTTGTTGATATGAAACAAATGAGCCGTTAATTTTGAAATTGATGGGACATGGTCATTTTGTGGGAAAAATGAGTTAAGGCTAAATCTTATTACAAATTAACGTAAAATTTGTGTTTTTAATTAATTCACCATAAATATCTTTTAACCCTTCAGCGAGCGGTGTTCACAAAAAAGGACACCTAATTTTAAGAGTACTGAAACAAGTAATATTTAATTAAAATTTTCCTTTTATAAAGTATGGGAAAATTAGCAAGTTTTTATTTTCTAATAAATTCGTTTGTAAATTCTGGTGTCAGTCCATCATTTCATCATTTTACAAACAGAATTACTCCGCGCCTGAAAGGATCTAATGATTATGCCGTTTTTCAAATATTGAATTTCAAAAATTACCAAATTTAACAATGGAGTACCATAGCGAAATCTCCCCTCGTGAAAAGATAATGATAACGGCAATATGTCCTGACGTGTGTACTAGCTATAGCACGCGTCACAAATTATAGTAGCCTTATTATTCTGTTAAAATATAAAAGGGAATTATGATGTCACGAGTGCATGATTTTTAATTCTCGACAAATACTAGATGCGCCATTTCTTTTTAGTTGTGAATAATATAGGTTAATTCCCGTATATCCTCATATTTAAAACAAATATATGGTAAATGCATAGCTTTTACAAGAGAAAGTGATATCATGAAGGACTTTTCATGAATTTACATTTCTTTTTCAATTTGTTTTTAAGAATCAAGACTATATTTATTATAGGCTTAAGAAATACTTTTTTTAAATACTGGTATAAAAGCAAAATTTCTCAAAGCTTTCAATATATTAAAAAAGAGAGCATATTTGCGCGAGAGTCATAGTCCGTACGGTGTTTAATTTTAAAATGGATTTTTCTAATCACATATATTTAAAACCCCGGGCAACGTCGGGTATTTCAGCTAGTATGGCATAAACAACCAAGTAAAAATTAAAAACAACGTGAGTAATACGAAAGAGTACGTAGAAAAATTAAATGATGGCGTTTCAAATCATTACATCACAGACCGTGCAATTCTAGAATAATATTATTTGTTTTGATAATGGCTCCGAAAGAGCCGAAACATGTAAAAAGTCTAACGAAACTCTTTTACTGTTTTTAAAGTTTTTACTTGATACCTTTTAGCAATTTAAAGAAGTATATACAAGGCATAATGTATGCATTTTGTTAACAGGCGAAAGCAAGAACATGCATGATCACCAGAAGACAGTTTTAAAGATAAAACATGAATCTGGTTCTGAATCGATGCATTATCCACTTCTCTACGAAGGATTTCCCGAAGAGTTCAAGCGGATTGCAGAGAGGGAACTCAACGAAACGGATGAAAACAGAAGGAAAGGTCTGCAGAGGCTCAAAGATTTCATGAAGAGTAAGTTATTGGGTTCTATAAGCAATATTAGGTGCCTTTCAATCAAGCTTCGATATTCGCAAGCTCATTTTAAACTAATCGCAGCGTTTTCTACAAATTTCGCGTTTAAATTTTAATATTTTTAAAGGATTTTTTTTTTTTGCTTAGGATAGCTAGGGTCGATGTGTAACGTCATGACTTTCAGTGCACATACTGTGAAAGAAAAGTACAGTAAAACCTCCCTAAAGCAACCACGTTCCGTTCCAATAAAAAATGGTCGCTCCGAGAGGTGGTCTTTTAATGGAGGTCATGTTTAAATCTAGATTTTAATTGTTGAAAAGAATTAACAAGTATTGTTACTAAAATTTAATTTAATTAAAATTTAACTAAAATTTAATTAAAAGTTAATTACATAAGTTAATTACTGCAGAGTTTAAAAAATGAATACATTGACGTTTGCTTTGATTTTATGGTTTTATCTTTTATAACTTTTATTTTCAAGTCCTTTCGAAGTTCATTAAATAAATGCAATTTTTTTTTTTTTGGACGGGAACAAATAATGGCGATCTCATTAACTTATCTGTTTCTTTGAGACAGAATGGAAGAATCTGTCAGGAGAAGAAATCTCCTGACAGAATAGGGCAGGGGAGTTTATTGACCATCATTCTTAATTTGTCATCAGAATTAAATTCATTGCTTAAAAAGGCACAAAGGGGTTTAAACATTAAAAGTTGCTGGAATTAAAAAAATTCTAAACTTAGTTTAGAAGTTTGATGAATAATACGCTCTTCGGAATTATTTTTCGAATAAAATGTTCTCCAAGAGACCAGGAAAAAACGGAATTCGTTTCCTTTTCCTCAAAGAAATTGGTCGCTTATGGAGGGAGTTCAACTAGGATGGCCTCTGAATGGAGGTAAAATTAGTATTGAGTCTATGGGAATAAATTTCGTTCCACGAAAAAATGGTCGTTTAGAGAGGTGGTCGTATAGGGAGGTTTCACTCTATTCCAAGCATGATAAAATACCAGATTATGGAAATATCGGTGATTTTAGGATCCCTGAATTCGTTTTCACTATTTTAAAAATGATTTTATATGTAAGTATTAGACATGAGACGAACCGACACCATTGCCCCGGGCCTAGTTCCAATAGATCGGGCCTAGTACCAAAGGAATTTTTTTATTATTATTATGGCCATTTTTCCCCCATTCTGACCAAAAAATCAGAGTTCTAACTTTTTACGATTGCTCTTTCATCTTCACCTAACACGTCATTTATAATGGCTGTTTCATAATAATGGAAGCCATCAGTCCATCGGAAGAAAATAACTCGGTTTAGCGGGTCTCAGACAAGGGTCATTCCATGCAAAATGAGCAAATCAGCTGTGGCAGACATGTCACAGATTTTAATGGAAATCAGTCTATATGTAGATCATCTATTTATGAGTAAATGTAAAATAATAGATTTCAGGATTGTTTATTTAAGTATTAAAATATGCATTAAAAGTGAATGCAAAATCGTAGTATTGTCTACATGCTTAAAATTTCAATTCTGATTATTAGACTTAGGAATGGAAAGACTATATTAAAAATTATTTATAATTAGGAATGAATAATAAGTAACAGATTGGCGTAAGTTAGTAATTGTATTTTTATTCCGTAATGAGAAAAAAAAAATTATTTTTCAAAAATTTTGAAGTAAAAATGCAATATTTCTACTGCTCATTTAAGCATGAAGGACAACTTTGACAATTTTACCTTTTTTTGGCGTTGTAGCTAAATGTATATATTTTAAATATCGAAAGTTTCATTCTTGCCTTTTTATTCCTTAATGAGAAAAAAAAAATAAGCAGTAAAAAATGTTGAGGGTAAAATGCAATATTTCTATATCTTATTTTTAAGTGAAAAAAAACTTTATTAAACTTTTAAATTATTTCATATTATAGATAAAAGTGTATATTTTAAATATAGAAACTTTAATTTTTGCTTTCAGTTTATTTTTGGCTATTAATATATTTATTTTAAACTACAGTAAAATTAAAAATATATTACTTTGAACAAAAATAAATTATATATTTATCCTCTAAATCCATAGATGGCAGCACTGCATCTTTTTTCCCTTTGAAATAGTGCAATATTGTAAAAAAACGTGCGCTTATTCAAAGAGTAAAGCTCTTGGAATGCAACAAATATTACTTTTTTGACCAAATTTTGTGACGTTAGGAATCAAAAGGCAATCTTGAATTTTTTTTAGCTTATCATGGACTTTTATTGATCTTTATGTCTGACCTTTCCTTCAATATTTTTTTTGCCTATCAATAAGAGGAAAAATTACAGTTTTGTCATTTTTTTTTAAGTTTCTAATTTTTTTTTTTAAAGGTGAGGGAAATACATGGCAACTGAAAAACTTTAGCAATTCGATCTTAATATGTAATACTACACCAGACATCAATTTTGCATATGTTTTTCAATTCCTTTAATTTTTATAACGTTTTTAATTTTCTCAAAATTGACAAATTTTCAATTTTTACAACAAATTTAAGATTAATCATGACGTTACCAAATTATTATTATTAAATAAATATGAAGATAATTTTCCAGAGATTACAATATTATAAAAAGATTTAATTTATGTTAAATAGTTTTCAAGATACGGAACTTCAAACTTGCAACTTTGAACGATTGTACTCATGCCATTCTATGTCACAAGTTTTTTAAACGTCCAGAACTTCCAATTTTTTTTTTTTTTTGTCGAAATATTTTGCAATGCTCTATTTGAATATGAATTGAATCTGTGTATCAAATTTTATTAAAATCGGTTGCTATGCAGCCACGACTTTTTTAAAATTTTTGCTCATTTTGTGTGGAATGACCGAGAATCGAGACTCTACAGTATTCATTTTCGTACAAATTGGTCAAAGGCACTGGACCAATATTCTTATGGGCCATAAACCCTTTTTTAACCATTTTGTAATCCCCATCCCCAAAAAAGCTAGTTAAGTATTTTTTTTTAAAGTCATTTCTTCAATTAAATATTTTTATTGTTCACGATCATGTTATTTTGAAACAACAGTCATATTTCACCAGAATGTTGCTTAATTTAAGAATGCATTTTTTCCCCTTAAAAAGCAAAAAAAAAAAATTATAAAGGTAAAAATAGTTTTAAAGAAAATAAGAAATAAAAAATCTTGCGTCAAGCATAGATAATATTAAACACTTTCCAACACATTCAGAATAGTGTAACAAAACTTTACCGTTTAACCCACTCAGGGGCAAAGTACTTCTGTTACTAAAATGTTAAAATGATTGATTCGCACCAGGATTTACAAGAAAATTTAAATGAATGTATGTAAAAGCGTTTCTTCGAGTATACAATATAAAGCAAAATTTAGTTTTAAAATCTTGGTGTCAACGTGGCGTTTGTGAATTAAAATTAAGTGGTATAGATAATATACCGGTGCCCTTCAAGGGGTTAATAAGTTAAAATATAATGTCCAGTTGAACCATTTGGAAACGCATAACATATTTGAAAACCAATTTCAACAATTCCTATCAAGAGTCTGAAAATTGTCCGAATTCTTACCAGATTTTAGGCTCAAGCTTGGATTCAAAGTGAATATTTTATTTAATCACAAATTGAAAAAACAAAACAAAAACACTTGCCATTTGAGAAGCAAGAATGTATTCTAAGTTTTTAAAGTGTTTTAACAGTAGTACTTTAACTAGTTGGATGTGCCAATCCCAAAACTTTCTTCTATATTATACATCTTAATATTTCAAAAACTAGTTACACATGTTAATACTTCAATATTATTAGTTCATTACTATACCAACTTTGATTTTCATCTTAAATTTCTCCTTCAGTCAATTAAATGAACTAAAAACAAGTTAATCTATATCATGATATTTGTTAAAATTAATAGTTTTTCCTTATTCTGCTTTTATCAGACGTTTTCGAATAGCCGGCTAAGCAGGAAGTGAGTTCCCGCCTTAGAACGAGCCGCCGATGGACAATAGAACTGCGAAAAATCAAGAAAAGTATACAAAAATCGCTATCACAAAGCCCCTTTACCGCGCGATATTTCCAAATTTCACGGAAGACCTGTTGGCCAAAGCCAAAAACATGCACAAAAAATTTGGTTCAATTGTATGCATAATTTTATACACTTTCCGATTGTACAATAAAGAAAATGGTACAGACATCGTAATTATAGCGCTCCCTTCAAGCGGAATTTTTCCAAATTCAGGGAGGACCTTCATGTCATGACCAAAAAGAAACACAAACAATTTGGCTCAATTCTATGCCTAGCTGTAGCGCCTACCTCAAAGCCAAATCAAAAAATCAATTCTATGCATAACTTCATACACTTTTCGATGGTGCAATATTCAAAATTGCACAAAAAAACGCTATAACAGCGCCCCCTACCAGCGAATTTTTCCCAAATTAAGGAAGGGCCTGCTTGCCATAGCCAAGAACTTAAAATAAAAATTTGGTTCAATTCTATGCATAACTTCATACACTTTTCGATGGTACAATATGCAAAATCGCTATTACAGCGCCCCCTAGTGGCGAATTTTTTCCAATTTCAGGGAGGACCTGCTTGTCAGAGCCGTACACTTAAAATAAAAATTCGGTTCAATTCTATGCATAACTTCATACACTTTTGGATGGTACAATATTCAAAATCGCACAAAAATCGCTGTTACAGCGCCCCCTACCGGCGAATTTTTTCTAAATTCAGGGAGGACCTACTTTCTATATCCAAAGACTTAAAATAAAATTTTGGTTCAATTCTGTGCATAACTTCATATACTTTTGGATGGTACAATATTCAAAATCGCATAAAAATCGCTATTAAAGCGCCCCCTGCCGGCGAATGTTTTCGAAATTCAGGAAGGGTCTGCTTGCTAAAGCCATAAACTTAAAATAAAAATTTGGTTCAATTCTCTGCAAAACTTCATACACTTTTGGATGGTACAATATTCAAAATCGCACAAAAATCGCTGTTACAGCGCCCCCTACCGACGAATTTTTTCCAAATTCAGGGAGGACCTACTTGCTATATCCAAAAACTTAAAATAAAATTTTGGTTCAATTCTATGCATAACTTCATATACTTTTGGATGGTACAATATTCAAAATCGCACAATAATCGCTATTACAGCGCCCTCTACCAGCGAATTTTTTCCAAATTCAGGGAGGATCTGCTTGCCATAGCTAAAAACTTAAAATAAAAATTTGTTTCAATTCTATGCATAACTTCATACACTTTTCGATGGTACAATGGCGACAGACAGACGGACACACGGACACACGGACAGACAGACATTTTCTATAAACATGTTTTTGGGTATCTCTGACCCCTAAAACATGTAAATCCGTCGAAAACCGGAAGTCGAAAAAAATTTCGATTACAATACTTTCTTCTATTGAAGATAGAAGAAAATAAAAATAGGTTTGAAAGGGAGTTGATTTGTTATTGATGGGATATAAGGAGAGATATTCTACTTGATTCTGAAGCCTTTGCACAGCCAGTGCTTGTAACATTAAGAAGCAGGGTTCGTAAATATCATGATATTTTCGAAAATATAAAAAATATCCGATATTTTCGATATATATCTGATATTTTCAAAATAGTCAACTTACTGCTGATATTATAATAAGCATAATATACATATGATAAGCATAATATACATGAGAAACTAAAACATATTGCAATTAACATAAAAAATTAAACAATAGTATTCTAAAATGCATCTCTTTTCTTTTCGTTTTTACTTAGAACAAAATTGAAGATATACTAATTGAAAACAGATACAATTTTCTTTATACACCTATATATGTATATAAACTATAGGATTTTTATCAAGTATCGAGAAAGTTTTATATAAATTTTAAATACAAAATAGCTTTTTTTTATTGAGGAATTTTAACATAAATGTAAGCTTGTCTTAATTTTTATTCCCTAACCTGTAGTACGGTTTAGACTCAATTAAACCAAAATTAGAAGATTATTTTCTAATAATGCTGTATATAAATGATTATATAAATTTCAGTTTATCTTTCAATGGCTGTTCTGAATTAATTGTCTCACATAATTATTAGTTCTACATTTAAAAATAAAAGTTTCAAGCATAAAGCTTGGAAAAGATATTTGTTTTCTTCTTTGCCTAAAAAAGACACTGCCAGAGACAAAAGTTCTTTATCTACAGAATGGTACGGTCAGTAACAGTTGACAATTTCATTTACACTTGTTTTGACTGAAGAAATTATCAAAATTATCTTGCACATTGATATTTTAAAAATAAATATCAAATATACAAATATCAAACATCTTATATTTTGAAAATAAATGTCAAGAATTTGAAAATATCAAAAATCTTGATATTTTAAAAATAAATATCGGATATATGTTAAGATATATACCATGATATATATCCAGTCATCCAGTGATATATCTCAACGAACCCTGTTTAGAAGCCATGGGACATTCCTTGCGGGCGTACATCAATTGCGCTTACGGTAGGGGGAGATCATAAATTGCGCCTACAGCTTCGGCCCCTTCTGTATGAACTGCGCTGGAAGGGGGTGAGATAAGCAATCCATCATTGTATTGAGGGTTGCCGAGCTTTTTTTCCCAAAAAGTCTTTTGGATGCAAATCCAGCCGTGGTAAATCTTGGCGACAATAATTCATCTAGCATTGCATTGCATCTTATAATATATTCAATGTAATAAATACAAATAAAAGATTAAAATGAACTAAATTCCTCAAGTAAAAGATATTTACTAATATTTACTACGAAAAAAGGGGGACCCGATTTAAATGGGCCCAGTGCAAACTGCCGCCCCAGATTTTGTTAGCTCTTTCATAGTATTCCAAGAAATATCTAATGTTAATTAAAAAAACACACCATTGTTTAAAAAATATTATTTTGACTTGTAACATTTGGGTAAAAAGCGTTTTTCCGTTTTTAATGACAAAAAATGCTGAAAACTCATAAAATTCAAGTTATCCTAACTTAGTAAGTTTTATTTTTACAAATGAAACTTTAATTGTTTTACTTATTAGTACATAAAGAAAGTTTTACTAAGTATATAGTACTTGAATCCCGTAAAAAATGCAATTTCTGTAACTTTTAAAAATAACACTTTTTTATGTAAACGGATTTAATAGGAGGACGAACAACTTTAAAAAATGTTTGCTATTGAAACTATACTTCAAAAGCTAATGGTTTAGGAAATTGGTCATTGGACAACAATTAGAGCTGACACTCTTATATACTATTTGTCACGATTTTTAATATTTTATAATTAAAAGTTCACTAGTTGAGTTTATGACGGCCAATTATCAACACGAGGGATATAGGCGCAAAGGGGGAGGGGGTGGATTGCTCTCCGCGGGGGTCTTTCTAAGGTAACTTAACCGGTATGTGCGCTTGGAAAGCCAAGGCTCGAAGAAAATAACGAAAACTCCGAACGATTAGGCCGACGGGCGCAATTGGGATCGAACCCAGCACTTCCCGTCTACCAGCTTCCAGAGCACAACCTCTCGGCCATTGGTGAGGCCAAAAGTTCATTGATTTTCACAAATGTTTTCCTCAAATACTTACTTACCAAATCTATCACTATTCATGTTTAAATTAACAAGATTATTACTATAAGTTGTGGTATTACTATTATTAGTAGCATTTATTTTTTGAATGAAGCAGAATAGAGAAGGGTCTAATTTAGGATTATTTAAAAAATCTTTAATGTGTTAAATTTTTCTATCACAGCATAATTTTCATCCATCATTCATGTATTTATATTCTCTTTCAGATACCAAATAACTAATCCATCAGTTCTACTTAAAAATTTGGCTTTTAAAAGTCAGCAAAAATTTAATTAAAAATATTTTGAGGATCAAAATCATAAAGTCAACTCTAATCTGTTATTTAAAGTGTGTTTGTCTTTTATAAGAAGACATCTATTATTAAAAAGGATATTTTATCTTTATAGATAAATAAAACCTTAAAACTATATTTGGAGAAGATGTGTAACACAAAATAAGAATATCATAATCTTATGTTGATGAAAGTTTTTTTTTTTTTTTTTTTTTTTTTTAAAGATTTAATGATGTTGTAAGAATTTCTCTCAAAATTTTTTTCAGTTACAAATTCATTTTTAAATGTAAAAGCATGTCACTTGCAGACATGACTATTGAATTAATTTAGAATCTAATAATCTTTTTATTTTTTGATAACTGAATTACACGTTGAATTATAAGCGATTGTTGTTTGATGAAAATTTTATCGAACAGTCACGTCTGGAAATTCAGTTCAAATGCTGAATGCTTTTAACAGCATTTTGTGAAAAATTGCCTTTAATGAAAATTTAAAAAACAGTTCGATTTCATAGTTTCTAAATCAGCATTTGTCACTCTCATGCAAGTAGGTATAAACAAATATGAATTCTGGAAAGTAATCAGTTTGGATTTGAAGACAGTTTTAAGGCTGCTCTCAAATTCAAAGAAGTTACTTCCCGACAGATTTCTGAATTTATTTTCGCTCGAAAACACATTAAATTAGAAGGTGCTCTTATTCAGAAACTATGCAATCGAATGACTTTTCCATTTTATGGTAAAAGCAGATGATTTTAGAGGAAATACTCTAAAATTTGGCGTTTTGAACCAAATTCACGATGTAAGAAGTGCGAGAAAGAAGAAAAACTTGTCGTCACGTAACAAAAATGGCTTATAACTCTATTAGTAATTTATTTATCTGAAAATGGAAAACGCTATTCAATTAAAAATCGTTTGAATAGGCATGTTAATTTTATTCCTTGAAGTATAAAAATGAATCAGACAATGTGCCATAAAATTTTGTGTCGCGGAACAACTTAAGAAATTAAGTTTCTTTACCCATTTTTAAATGCATATTTTTCAAATGACAACGCAATTCTCAGTTTTGAATTCATTAGAATTCAATGCTCTTCTTCTTATTATTATTAATTTATAAGCATGTGCACAAGGAGAATCGTGCGTGATTATAAGAAGAATATATTCAGTAAAAATTTAATTTTATCAAGAAATATATATTTAAGTTTCAGTTATGAAACATCGTGCAGCCGCTTATTTGGAATTTAAAAATTTACTTTAAAATTTGAAAAAAAAAATGTTTTCAGAGAAAATAATAGATTAATTTTTAAATACCATAGTTCCAAACAAGTTAATAATAAATAATAGTAAATACAATAATATTAATAGCAATAAAAGAAGTACTAATTAGCGTTTATAGGAATATTTCAGCACCAAAAATATCCTTGTATTTAGAATGTTGTTCTTTTTCCCCGCAGAATCTTTCATTCAAAATAATACAGCGGGTACTTTTAACGTGAAAAATATTTCTAGCATATCAATGGGAATACAAAATATCTGTATATAAATGTTAATATTTCATATGTTTGAAGTTCTTGAAGAATCTTAGAATGAAACATCCAAATGCAAAGTCCACGAGAAATTAGTTTAAACCTGACGAAAATATGTGTTTCCATTCTTAATTATCCCATGTCAATATTTAAAAATATATATTTCTAAACGAAAAATAACATACTTGAGAAAAAAATGCATTATTAGGTAACAAGTGTTATTTCTTCATAAAAATTTCTCTTCTAAAGTAGTTAAAAAAAATTCTTCAATGTTTAAATTTCTTGTGTAAATATATATTTATATATGGATTTTTTATCATCATACTTTTATTTATTTCCTTTTTTTTTCGATTTGTGCATTTTATATTAACGGATATACACTTTCATATTGTCGATTTTTCTGTGATTTAATAGTTATTATTAACAAAATATTTATTGTATACATATATAAAATATATGTGTATAAAATTTTTGTGAAACAACGTTAAGAAACAATGAAAGAAACTTTAAGAAATTTTAAGAAACAACGCTATTGATAGCCCAAATTATCGATAAAGCTCCGAATTTAGCGAATTAACGCCAACAGAAAAGAATCTTTCTAGCAAAAGAAAGCTGTCACTTCGTGCCCATAAGTATAAGAGACGGGGGTGACAATGATATCCGTTCCCCGTGACGCCGAGCGCAGTTCATACAGGGGGAGGCAAAGAAGGGTCGGCATAGGCGCAGTTAGCCGGTCTCCTTCCTTGCATATGCTCGCTTTTCGTTTAAGTCCTCTTCCAGAATGACCGGAAAACAGAATTCAAGTATTTTCGTTGTACGGTGATATTTCAAAAGATAAGAATTGTGAACTGCGAAGATCTGTACCAATGGTTCGATATAAATAAATAATTGGTTATTATAAACTGAACCAATGTTGTCATGAGGCGAGCCTTTAGAAGTTTATAGTTATTTCTATTTGACTGGGAGGCGGTTTTGCAGACAATCACCTCATCGAGTTAGGAGCTGAAATTCCAGAATTAGTCAGAACTCAATTAGCATATTAAGATGCAACTGGCCTGCCAAATCATATCTTGTTTGAAACCACCTCTAGACCCGATTTTAATGATTGACTCGTAAGTTTATCATTGTATTTTCCTGCACCCAAAGGTATGAAAATATGGAGGACTGGGAGCAGGAAAACGCAATGGTAAACCTACGAGTCAACCGCTGAAATCGGGTTTGCAGGTGTTTTCCGCCAAGATAGGACTTGACAGACCAATTTCGCTTTAATATGCGAAACGAGTTTTAACGAATTCTTGAATTTCAGCCTCCAACTCGATGAAGTGAATGTCTGTACTGCCGCGTCCCGGTCTATAGGTAAGAAGAGGTTTTTAAATGAGAGAATTAATCTTGAAATAAATTTAAAATGTTATTAACAATTTTCTACTACGTACCTTCAGTATCAGGCTTGGGCTCAGATTTTAAATCTTTCAGCTTGGGCCCCGAAAAAAAAAAGGAGTACAACCATAGTAGACCAAGTCCATTAAAAAAAAAAAAAAAAAAAAAAAAAAAAAAAAAACAACTATATAGTCCATTCAGAAGGTGCATAAAATCTGTTTTATTCACTCCCACAGTAAACCAAGTCTGTTTTTACATACTTTATCATATATGGCATCTATTTACCGACTTGGTTCACAGTGGAAGTGAATAAAACAGATTTTATGTACCTTCTGAATGTATCTATATCATTTTTTTTTTTTCAAAATGGACTTGGTCTACTACGGTTATGAGACCCTTATATGTAACATGGATAGTAAAATGTGCGAAAAATACCACTAATTTCACATTTAGTGTGCATAATTATTTTTAAGTTCTAAAAATCTTCTGCCCTTGACAATATTTTAAATATTTATTTTTTACGTCCACGGTTATTTTCGGGATCGTCGTATCTATGCATTCCCTGACAATTATATATATACTTAGCCGCCCTTGGCAACCAGTTTGGTCTCCCTTAAAATTTATGTTTGGGAAAGCATGCTAAGCATTGTATCATGTTACTTTTATTCATAATTTAATTTATTTGGACTCCCTTAAATATAATTAATATAATCCCTTAAGCTAATATTAGTTTTTGTTGCATTAACATATCTCAATTTTTTATTTTCTCTAAGCAAGTAAACCCTATTGGTTTACAATGGAAGTCTATGGAAATTGGGCGAAATATTAGAGATATCGCCAAGTTGTCGTCCCTTTTGGCAATATATCGCCAATTGGCGACATAACAGGGTCCCCCCTACAGTAACACCCTTCCAGATTTGGAGATGCATTAAATGCTGTTCAGTAACCAATGAGATGCGTTGCATTTGGGCGTTGCCATTTAACAATTAACAAATAATCGTGATTTCCGTGCCAAGTACGATAGCGTAATATATATATATATAGATTTTTTCCTGCAAGAAATAAAGTTAATACTCCTTTTTTGTCGCAAAGAATCGTTTAAAAATAAATCTAGAGCAAACGTATTATTATTTTACACCGAAGAGACGTTATTTCGAATTGTATAGAGAGACTAGGGGCACCTAACATGACCCCAATTGGAGCGGGACCCTGCGCATCACCCCTACCCTCCACCCCCCCCCCCCCCGCAGTTCGCCCGATGGTTGTACATATACGTATGTATGCATGTACGTTTTTTTTTTTTTTTTTTTTTTTTTTTTTTTGCGCGTTTTCTGGTTCCAAAGTGCATTTTGTGTGTCTTTTCGATCATGTCATGTTTGTACGTCTGTGAGCGATTGTTCTGATTAGTTTGAAATTTTATCGATGCATATATCAGACATTCTAAATTATTTATATATTTTTTGATAAAATTTCGTGCATTTATTTGTTCGAAAAAGTTATAGCATTTCAACTGTTCAAGTTATTTGTTATCATAAGTTAAGTAATTATTTTTTTCTCTTTTAATCTGTTAGTTTCCTAACAACTGTATTTTATAATGTTTAAATATACCGGGTGTCCTAAAAAGGACCGACTGATTTTAAAATTCAATAACTTGCAAACGGTGACAGGTATTTAAAAAATTCTTGCAGGAGGGTTATGCATAAGGTCAAAGTTTTTTTACAGTGATTTTCGATTTTAGTTCGAATTACAAACAATAGATGGTGTTGTGAGCAATAGGCGCTAAATACAGGCTCCATTTTTTAGCATTTCTCTTCTTCCATGCCATAAAAAGAGGTTAAAATGTATTGAGTGGGTCCCGAAGTACCAAAAATCGAGCCTGAATTTAGCGTCTATTGATCGCAGCGCCATCTATTGTTCGTAATTCGAACTAAAATCGAAAATCACTGTAAAAAAACTTAACGCAAGTTATTGAATTTTAAAATCATTCAGTCCTTTTTAGGACACTCGGTATATGTATATTAAAATGATGCATTCATTGTGATTTTCCCGTTTAGAAAAGATTTGGAAAAAGAAGTTTAAATAAAATATGAAATTGCTAAATTTCCTTAAGTGAATCAGCGGACAAAATTAGCGTCAAACATGGATATTAATATAGTTTAAAGTGAATTTAGATGCTATAAAATCACTGTCACAATAGCTGAAAATTACACTTGCTATAATACGCCACTTGCCAGTAATTACAGTAATCAGAGTTTTACTGCTGTTGTGAAAAAATTGCTAATTACTCTCACGGTTAAGGTTGCTTTTTTTCCTTTAATCAGGAAAAAGTGAGCTTTTATGAATACTTATGACGGAACAATTCTATTATGACTTATAATTTTTCTCTTATCTTCAATTTATTTATTCCTTTTCCTGATATCGGACCGCTTATACAATTATCCTTGAAAGTGCAAACTTTAAAACAATCGATAATGGGATGATTCACGGAATATCACGTAAAAAACATGAGCATTCTGTTCATATTTAAATACAAATGACCTTATTTATGTCGTATGTACAGTCGTGGGAGAAAAAAGTAACCCCCCCCCCCACACTAACTCTGCAACTAATTATAATGGGCGAAAGCTACTGGTACCAATCGATTGGAAATGTTTTTAAAGGATGTATAAGAAATATGCTTAAGGGGCCATCTACAAATCAAAACCAGACCCAACTTTGTTTTTTCCAATGGCAACACCGAATTTTGACAATATAGTTTAAATCTTCGGCTCAAACTATGCCTAGCAGCGAAATTTCTAGTTATTTGAATAATTTCTTGAATTATAAACATTCAAAATTTGAGTTTTTAATGTTAAATTACATTTTCATATTTTTATTAATATCTCCTGAAATTATAATCCTAGTGTGATAATTTTGCGTGTGGTTATAATACTAAAAAACCCAAACATAAATACATTGAATTTGTAATTTTAAAAATTTTATAATCTGAATTGTGAATTATGAAATTAATATTAAAAAAAATATGAATTGCAACCTACAATTTTTTTGATAGATTTATACTTATTATGCCCTGCTTTATCCAAATTCTCAATTTCAAAGTTTTCTTTCAAGTAGTTATCGAATTATCATTAAAAAAACGTCAAAATGATGGTTTAAGTGGCCGTCTGTGATGTGCAGAAAAGCATAATTAAAAAAAATATATTTTACTCATTTTAATGAAATATTTGAGCTGTCAGTAGTTGAAACATATTAAGCGAGTGAAATGGTTATATTGGCAAGAAATACTACAGCAATAGATGTGACATAGTCATTCTGCAGCTTTTCATCAATCGAGTACCAAACTTCAATTTGGATACAACCTCTAAAATATGCTTATTTTAAAATAATTAATTTCTCGGAAACTAATCGTACGAATTTCATGAAATTTTAGATTTAGGCTTATTGAAAGGTGTAGAATTTATTCATGGTGTCAAACTTGGGTATTGCTATTGAAAAAAAAAACAATGTTTGGGATCGTTTTTATATGTAGATGGCCCCTTAAACAAATTTTATATACATCATTTAAAAGTAGACTTTATTTCCTATCCTTTGGTACCTGTAACTTTCTTCTGCAATAATGTGTTGCAGAGTTAGCAGGGAATGTTTACTTTTTTTTTTTCCACGACTGTACCAAAAATGAAAGATGATGATATTTTACATTTTTATCATTACAAGGAAGGACTCTTTAAAGTGCATGCTCAGAATATTTTGAAAAAAAAAAACTGTTAATGAAACTATTTATGTATGTAATAAAGGATAAGCTAAATTAGCAGCGGAATTCCATTAGAAAGTTTGTAAAAAAGAAAGTACTTTCGTATATTTGGCGCGAAAAGACGAACGCTCCACGCCGTTTGGCCAGCAACACCTTTCCTCGCCAAATGTGAGCGATTTCAATGCATTTGGACATTACTAGTTAAATAAGTGTTTAAATGTATTTAATGAATTTAAAATTAAACGATGAAACAGTTTATTATTTTTTTCTATAAGCTTATATAATACATACAATTTGAATGTTGTTAATTTATTTTACACGATTTCACTGGCTGAATAAGTTTTAAAGTGTATTTTAAAAGTAACTAGCCGATTAAGAAAGCTTTCCTTATGTATTTCGATATTGAATAAGGATTGTTTCTATGGCAACAATAGTATTCTCTTGTTGTCTCCGACGCTGCCGAAGTCGAATTGACAGTGCTCAGAATTAGACCTTAGTTTTAAGTTTGGAGCAATTTTAATCAATTTAAATTTTGCCCTAAACCGTCGTTAAACGATCGTTAAATTTCATTATAGATGCATAATAAATGTATATGACAAATCGTAGTTATAAAATTGGATTTATTTAATTAAAACTTTTTTTAACTAGTTCAATATGAAGAGTAGAAAAAGTTTTTCCTTAAAGAGTATAGTTACCATAAAAGGGTATTTCTTTTTTATTTCACAATGTCTCCAACTATCGATAAATCGCCAAGAAAATGAAATTTTCATTACATTTTTACAGACGCTATATCGAGGTTCCGCTGGAAATGTTTTTATAAACATGCATATTCTCATGAGAAGAAAATTCTGCAAATTTTTATGAGTATACGATTATGGAGACCTCCCTTGTTAGTAAAAATTACACGAACGGATTGGACAATCACCAAGAAGGTCCTAATTGCCGAAAGACACGGTAACTGCGAGCACCCCCCCCCCCTCTCCCTTTTTTTAAGAGCACTCTTCCAAACACCCCAATTTCCATTCCCATTCCAATTCCCATTTTTCTTGGTTTTTACATTACATTCTTAAAGCTTTTTTTTTTTTCAAAAGTATGCAAAAGAAAATATATACTATACAACATTTTCTGTTATCTGACCGGAAAATCTGAACCTCATCAGTAAGGTGTTAATACCATGGCAACCTGATTTTTTTGTTAGAAATCAACCATGTAACTGAATATACAACAACGATATTACTGCAAATATATTCGTTAATATTCTTATGAAGGCTTCATAGAAAAAAAAGCTGGTTAATGAAATGTAAATTCTGATAAGCCACTCCCGGGAATTATATATTGCACACCCGGAAGAAAAGTGCCACAACTCGGAAAATATTCATTTTGCATATTATTGAACTAATAGGTCTGAAAAAGTGTCATGTCGTTATGCGGAAGACCGCTATATTGCACTAGGCACTTTACACAAGAGATGAAACGGTGCAGCACGGCCTTGAAACAGGCTCGGGTTCGAATTTTTATACCAGTTTTCTACCTCGTGCTCAAAGTGAAAGTTTCATTTATTAACAAATTGAAAATGGAAAATAAACTTTCCAAGAAACAAGAATGTAGTCCAAGTTTTTTAACGTGTATGAAAATCTTTTAATAATAAGTTTGAAAAATAATTGCATTGTTATGGGATATGCCAGTTGTCCTAAAAGGACTGACTGATTTTAAAATTCAATAACTTGCAAATGGTTACAGCTATTAAAAAAATTCTTGCAAAAGGGTTATGTAAGATCTCAGGAGTTTTTTAACTGCAATTCTAGATTTTAGTTTAAAATAGCAGCGATAGAAGGCACTACAATTAATAGGTGCTGGCTTTATTTTTGCCCTCTTTCTTCTCTCGGTATTGGTGCGAAAGAAGGAGGTTAAATATACGGCGTGTTTTTCAGTCGCCAATGCAATTTTGTTCGTAGGGGCCCACTCCATATATTGAACCTCCTTCTTTCGCATCAATACTGAGAGAAAAGAGAGGCTAAATATCGGGTCCCGATTTAACGCGTATTGCTTGCAGCGCCTTCTATCGCTGCTATTTTTAAACTAAAATCGAGCATCGCAGTAAAAAGAAAAACTCTTGGTATCTTACATAAGCCTCTTGCAAGAATCTTTTTAACACCTCTCACCATTTAAAAATTATTGAATTTTAAAATCTGTCAGTTCATTTTAGGACATAAAGTAGATATAAAGAGAGACACTGTATGTCATTCTGAAACTTTAGCATGATCAGTTTTAGTAATATAAAGAAGATGTGGGATATCGCTTGTTTAACCTCGCTTTTTGTGCTTTTCCAGAATGACTGGAAAACAGAACTCATGTCTTTCTGCCATATTTGTACACTGATGTTTTAAAAGAATAAGAATAATAACAATTTTTAATTAATTAATTTTCAACTATTTTTCAGCAGTGAAATTACGCTTGAAATTATTGAATACTAGCAAATCCCGCGGCTTTGCTTGCGTAATATTTGAAATATGCCAAGTGATATTTATATGTCTAATTTTTATTTAAAAAAATTATACTTTTAGGAATAATTCAAAAATTACTATTTAAAACATAGTTTGACTAAACTTCATTATTACACTGCATTAGGCAGAAATTAGACTTAAATTAATAAAAAGAAATAAAAGTAAATAAATGATAATTTAGAAAATATTTTGAAATATTATGCTCAATTAATACGCTCCTTTCAGTATTCATTTGAAGCTTTGAATTTTTTAGAAACCATCTTCTTGCATTTTAAAATTAACCATCATATCAAATTCCAAGTCCTACCACCTCTCTCAACATAAAGGGCTATGTTGAAATAGGAACTGTCACCATTAATTTCCCAACATTAATTTTGAAATCGGTTTATTATTTCCTAATATTCCACAGAAACGTAATTTAAAAAGCTTTTAAAGGCCTTTTTTAGAACGTTTTTTATCCTTGTGAACCCCCAGGTGGTAGAATCATCCGCAAAAAATATAGCCTGTGTAGGATCACAGACTGTTACCATTTATTCGCAATTATTACTTTTATAATCGGTTTATATTCCCTAAATTGCATAGAAATCGTAATTTAGAACTTTTTTAGAACGCTTTTCGCACCTCCGCTTCGCTTCACCCCTTTTTAATTCGAATTTAATTTCGACAGTCCTTCGAAGGCATTTATATTTTATAAATAATTACCATGCCGTATTTAAAGTTTATAGCCTCTTCAGTATCACAGAAATCGCAATTTAGAAAGTTTTTTGCTCCTGCAACCCTCTGGTGGTAGTGGCACAGACATAAAATATAGCTTATGTTTCAGTAGGTTTTATGACCAACAATTTTTCACTATTATTTTTTAAATCGTTTTGTTATTTGATAAGATTGCATAAAAATTCTAATTTGGAACGTTTTTAGAACGCCTTTTTTTCACTTCATCCTTTTAAATTCGGAATTTTCTTTCGACTGTTCTTAGAAAGCAGCTGCATCTTGTAAGTAAATACCATGCCATATTTCAAAATGTTAGGCCCCTCAGTTGTGCAAAACACGCAAATTAGAACGTGTTTTGCTCTTGCACCCCTAGATGGTAGTGACAGCAACATAAAATATAGCCTATGTTGGAGCAGGGACTCTCACCATCAATTTGAAACCATTACTTTTGAAATAGGTTTGGTATTTCCTGAGACTGAGTAGAAATCGCAATTTAGAACGTTTTTTCAACGTTTTTAGAACGCTTTTCGCGCATTTTCACCCCTTTTAAATTTCCAATTTTTTTTAAACTGTTCTTAAAGATCTTTTATATCTAATAAATATGCACCTTGCCTAATTTCAAGTTGCTAGCCCCTACCGATCAAAAAAATCGAAATTTAAAACTTTTTTGCTCCTGCAACCTCCAGGTGGTAGTGACATTGACATGAAACAGCGTCTATGTTAGAGCAGAGGCTGTCAGCATCAATTTGCCTACCATTACTTTTGAAATCAGTTTGATTCTTCCTGAGATTGCTCACAAATCGGCATTTACAACGTTTTTAGAACGCTTTTCGCCATTTTCGCCCCTTTTAAATTTCATATTTTTAAAGAAATGTTCTTAGAGATCATTTATATCTAATAAATATATACCATGAAAAATTTCATGAATCTAGGTCCTTCCATAATTCAAAAATCGCATTTTTAGAGCGTTTTTAGTTCCTGCATCTCGTCTGGGGTAGCGGAAACAGACATAAAATATAGCCTATTTTGGAGCAAGAGCTGTCATCATCATTTTTACACCATTATATTTGGGATCGGTTCAGTACTTCCTGAGGTTGCATAGAAATCGCAATTTAGAATGTTTTTTACAACGCTTTTCGCGCATTTTCACCTTTTTTAAATTTCGATTTTTTTTTTAGGAAATGTTCTTAGAGATCATTGATATCTTATAAGTAACTACCATTCCAAATTTCATGATTCTAGGCCCTTCCATAACACAAAACCGCAATTTAAAACGTTTTTTTCTCCTGCAACAGCAACCCCAAGGTGGTAGTGATACAAACATAAAACAGAGCCATGCTAGAGCAAGGTCTGTCACCATCTATTTACAACCATTGCTTTTGAAATCGATTTGATACTTCTCAAAATTGAGTAGAAATCACCATTTAGATTGTTTTTTAGAACCCTCTTCGCGCATTATTGCCCCTTTTAAATTTCGAATTTTTTATGAACTGTTTTTAGAAATCCTTTATGTCTAATAACTAATATTTCAAATTTCATATTTCTAGGCCTTTCAATAAACGCAAAAATTGCATTTTTAGAACGTTTTTTGCTCCTGCACCTCCTTTGGGGTAGTGGCATCGACATGAAATATAACCTATCTTGAAGCAAGGGTTGTTACCATCATTTTGACATCATTATTTTTTAAAACGGTTTGGTATTTCCTGAGATTGTGTAGAAACCACCATTTAGAACGCTTTTTGTACATTTTCACCCCTTTTTAATTTCGAATTTTTTAAGAACTGTTCTTAGAAATCCTTTATGTCTAATAAGTAACTAATATTTCAAATTTCATATTTCTACGCCCTTCAGTAACGCAAAAACCGTAATTTAGAACGTTTTTTGCTCCTGCACCCCTTTGGGGTAGTGGCACCGACATAAAACATAGCCTATGTTAGAGCAAGGGTTGTCACCATCATTTTGACACCATTATTTTTTAAATCGGTTTGGTATTTCCTGAGATTGTGAAGAAAAACCCATTTAAAACGTTTTTTAGAACGCTTTTCGCGCATTTTCACCCTTTTAAAATTTCTAACTTTTTAAGAACTGTTCTTAGAAATCCTTTATATCTAATAAGTAACTAATATTTCAAATTTCATATTTCTAGGCCCTTCAGTAACGCAAAAACCGTAATTTAGAAAGTTGTTTGCTCCTGCACCCCTTTGGGGTAGTGGCACCGACGTAAAATATAGCCTATCTTGGAGCAAGGGTCGTCACCAATACCATTATTTTTTAAATCGGTTTGGTATTTCCTGAGATTGTGTAGAAACCACCATTTAGGCTATATTTTCGAATTTTTTAAGAACTGTTCTTAGAAATCCTTTATATCTAATAAGTAACTAATATTTCAAATTCCATATTTCTAGGCCCTTCAGTAACGCAAAAACCGTAATTTAGAAAGTTGTTTGCTCCTGCACCCCTTTGGGGTAGTGGCACCGACGTAAAATATAGCCTATCTTGGAGCAAGGGTCGTCACCAATACCATTATTTTTTAAATCGGTTTGGTATTTCCTGAGATTGTGTAGAAACCACCATTTAGCACGTTTTTAGAACGCTTTTTGTTCATTTTCACCCCCCTTTAAATTTAGAATTGTTTAGAAAATGTTCTTATACATCATTTATATCTTATAATTATAACTACCATTCCAAATTTCATGATTCTAGGCCCTTCCATAACACAAAAAATGCATTTTTAGAACTTTTTTGCTCCTGCACCCCCTTTGGGGTAGTGGCACCGACGTAAAATATAGCCTATGTTCTAAGTTGGACTAACACCATCATTTTGATACCATTACTTTTGAAATCGGTTTGGTAGCTCCAGAGATTACCTCTAACAAACACACAATTTTTACTTCTTTATAATATTAGTATAGATTAAAAAGTGAATCATCATTTTGCTAACTAAGCGTAAACCAACAGAGTGAAAAATGTCCAAGCCGGGAATCAAACCCGTGCCCCTGCAATAGCACCAAGACTGCTACCGCAGCAATTACCAACTTATGTGAGTGAGAGATGCCAAGCTGGGCATTGTCCTCCTGGCTTAAATGGTAGAGCACTGGAGCGCTATTGCAGGGGCCCGGGTTCGGTTCCCAGCTTGGACCTTTTTCACTTTGTTGGTTTACGATTAGTTAGCAGAGTGGTAATTCACGCCTTTAATATTCCAGAATAGTAACTTTTGCAATTTCTGATAGTGGCTGGGTATAGATAACACAATTGCTATTTGAAACAGATTTCCAGAGTTCTGAAAATCTCGAAACGCTGTCATGAGGACGTCTTTAGGATTAATGCCTATTTCTATGTAGGAAGAGATCTTAAATACGAAAAGTAATCTTGAAACACTTTTAAATTGTTATTAACTATTTCCTACAGCGTACTTTCTTTATAGAACTTCGAAAATAAGAGCTAAACTCATCTCTATTTTCTACAACAAAAGGAGGACGAAGTGGTGTGTGTGGTGGGGATAAATTTACTCAATCTTTCCCAATTCTCCTCCGTCTTGATTCTTAAGGGGGCTGGTCACTCAGCTTCCAATTTCCCCTCACGAATGTAAAGTCTACGGGCACTGGATGCATTCGTATATTTAAAATATCTCCTCGGGAAATTCATATTTTTAACTTCTATTTTTTGTGTACACTTTCTAAAAGATGTCTCTTTTTTTCTTAGTTCTCAAAATATTTCTAAAGTATAGACTTAATTTTATAGGAAGTGTTAAAATATTACTCACAGTTTGCCCGCTTTTAACACATAAAATATTAAATTCAGCATCGATTTTCGAAATATTTTGAAGAAAATCCCCCCCCCCCCCCTAACCCGAAAGAAGAAAATCCCTAAGAAAAAAGAGACATCTTTTAAGAAGAGTACACAGAAAAAAGGTGTCAAAAATATGAATTTCCCGGGAAGATATTTTAAATATACGAATGCATCAAAAGTTCATAGACTTAACATTACGGAGGAGAATTCCGAAGCTGAGTGACCAGCCCCCTTAAGGTTTGTGCGATTTTATAAACACTTTTAAAGATGCATGCATAGGTAAGTGCTTAATTTTACGTAACAGTAAAACAAGCCAATCTTATTTTGCCTTTCCTGTGAAACATAGTACCTTTATGTTGTCTCCGTTTTCTTGCGAGTGAGTGATATGCAGACATTGATGAGTTCTGTATATGCATCTCTCTATTCTAAAAAAAAGTAACTACCGCTGTCACCGCCACCGGTTTTGATTTTTTTGTGACCGGAGGCCTTTCTTCGTAAATATTAACAAAAAGAATGCATACAAAAATATGAAAATCGGTGGTTTTATACAGAAATGTTTGATAAACACGCTGATGCAGACAGTTTTCAAATCGAAGAATTATTTTAAGAGTTATTTAATGCTAAAGTTGGACAAAATCGTTCCACTAAAAACGTTTTATAGCAGCAAAAACTATACATGGCAGTGTAATCATTTTTAGATCATTTTATGCGTTAGAATTTGCCGGAGTGCAGATTGCATTAATTTTTTTATTTTGACTCATTTTTCGAGGTTTCATTTCTATTTTAAATTCAAATTTTCAGCATTTCGAGAGATATTTTTTACTTATTTTAGAAAATTGTACTAATTTAACCTGTTGCCAACTGTATAAACAAAGGAAACAATAATGTTTGCTTCAAATTAAAAATTTATTTACACGTGACTATTATAAACAGAAAAGATACTTTCAAATTAAAATTAAATAATTGCGTATAAAAAGCAGGAACTTATTAAAAATTACGTCATAAAAAGTATACACGTGAATTTTAAGAGATAAAGGAAATTGGCTTGGTGAAAATTACGTCAGATTAAAAACGATTAATTTAAAATGTCTCATTTAAGAGAACTTTCTTTTCGCTTTGTTAAAAAATACCAGGAGACAAAGACTCTGTATACTTGATTCCTATTATATTAGCTTATTTTGAAATGTTGTTACACGTGTCTATGTCATCAAGTTATTTTTATTTCGACGTTTTATTTGTGTTTTTATTAATGTTGTACGAATTTATTTGTTCTTTCGTTATTTAAAATGTTAATTATAACAATTTGTATAATTTGGCGAGTGGTTTGGCGATTTATATAATTTGGCAAAATTGGTCGACAGGATAATCAAGTAGTACCGCAGCGGATTTGGCGTTAAAATTCCCCAATGAGAAATGAATAGAAATTCGTTTATAGGGAGATCGCCACTGTTTTTTAAATTATAATTCAATCTTTCGAAATCTTTTTAAAGCCGATCAAATTAGCGTGCATTTAGAGTCTGCGGTGTCTGGACGGGGGTTGGCGAGCGTAGCTCGTAGGGGGCCGAGGCCCTTAGTATTTTAAAAAATACAACAGAAGAAAGACAAAGGTGTGTGTGTGTGGAATAAATTGACTCAACCTTTCCCATTTCTCCTACGTGTTGATTCTTAAGGATTGTGCGATTTTAAGAACGCTTTTAACAGGGGCCGATTTACAAATTTGGGGGCCCTGGGCACAAATGCTTACGGGGGCCCCATTGCACCGATACTTACATGGGGGTTAAGTAAAAAAAAAAGAAAAAAAGGTACTTACTAAAATAACCATTATTGACTTTAATATCCATTAAAAAATTAAATATGATAATAATTAATTTACTTTTAAATAAGTATTTCACAATTATGAAACTTAAATGAGTAGACATTTTATAATAAATTGTGTGGCGTTGATTGATTATCTTTTCCTATACAAGTCTGTATGCCTGGAATGATAAAGTATGCAACAACTAATAATAAATTTTAGACAACACCAAGCTACAATTATTTAAAATATTAGGGGGCTCTGCTACGTGAAAACTACGCTCACCAACCTCCAAATAATTTGATGAAAACAGGAACAGGATTAAATAAGAATTAAAAATACAATGCATTTTTAATGTGATAAAGATAAAAGTAAATATTCACGATAATAAAGTAATTATAAATGGATGTTTCAGACAAAATATACAACGTTATAAAAATACAATATGAACACAAAATGAAATGTAAAATTCCGTTAGATATTAAAACTACATCAAATTTTGGAGAATAATTGAAAAATCTTCAGCAGCATTTGGGGGCCCCTGAAAATCAGGGTCCCTGGGCCCGTGCCCCGAATGCCCTGCTTTAAACCAGGCACTGGCTTTTAAAGCTGCATGCATAGCTAAGTACTATAATTTTATATTACAGTAAACAAGTTAGAAATTTTAAGTCAAACGTGGCAAATGAGGTGCGTTCGTACTATAGTTAGTTTTACAAATATTCAGATCTCGGTGTAATAGCTAGTTGCACTCTTATGCAAAAATGCATCAATACAAAATTTATTACGATTCTATATATTAAGTTCAGTAATACGGAAATAATAGGATAGGACTCCATCTTAAATAGGACGTAATCACTATGACAACCTAGAATCATAACCTACCATGGGATATCATTGAAATAATTACAGCTGATAGGATTTAATAGAATGTTCAAAACCTTTATTAATTTTTTTTTAAGTTTTGATCCGATTTTCATAAAATTTGAAACCATTCGAGAAAATTCTGCAACGATTATATATATTAAATTCCAAACCATTCGTTTGGCTAGTTCTTTCGGTGTTATATGCGGACAGACGGACGGACCAGTGCTACGTATTTATATAATTACGAACGCACCTAAAAAGTATATTTTTTTACCTTTCCTGTGAATTTTAGAATTTTTAAATTGTGTCACTTTTCTTGCGGGCGAGCGATATGCAAACGTTGATCAGTTCTGTCTATGTATAATTTAAAAAAAAAATGTAAACGGATAAAATAAAATAAATTTATTGGAAACGAAAAAACATGTCCTTGTATATTTCTTCAAAATTAAGATACGACTATCTATATTATAAAGGACAAACATATCTGTGCGTAACGCATACGTCATTTTGCGAATGGCAACACTTTGAAATTTGAAATAAAATGTTGGTTTTGCAATTTTCTCTACTGCTAATTTTTAAACTTCTAAACATCGCACATTTTTAATTTTTACACCGTCGTATAAAGAAAAAAAATGCTCTTTTAAATGCAATTTGTTTGAAAGCTGTATCTCAATTTTTGAGATATTAATTTTTTTGTAGTTTTTAATACCATTTTTCTTATCGTGGCAACACAAGTACCTCATTTCTATTGAAAGTCATTGAAAGTAAACGGAAAATAGTCGAAAATAGGAGATACTGTATATTTTTGTTGCCTTTTCTCATAAAAACTGAAACAAAAGTTGAAAATAAAATATGGGCTATGTCAAGAATATTATCTGTTATTCTGTAATAAATGACGTCATATGCACACTTTTCTATAGGCGAAGTTTAAAACTGGAATGTAAAAGTGGATTGCTTTAGCGGAAGATAATGACGTCCTTTTATGAAAAAGCGTGTATTTTAATCCTTAAACCTGAATTATCACCAAATAGGATTTTATCTTTTCAAATGGAATTTGTTTGCAAAGTTCATCTCAGTTTACTGATTGTCTATGGTTTTAAAAACAATTTTAAAGCATGAAATATTTTTTAATTTATCTATATCGCGCGGAGCTCGATTACGAAAGATTAATCCATTTGCCCTTAAACCAAAATAAAGAGTTCATCATTTTCTTACGGCTAATATCCATTAAAAAAAAACTTCCCTATGAATAAATAAATAAAATAATATAAATAAAACACAAATTTACCAGACATGTATGAGCTCTGAAATTATAAGAATATAAAAGATTGCCATAAGTAGCAAAATCTTGGCAAATAACTCTTAGCATGCGGCTAATAAGAAAATATCGCTTTTGATAAATTTCAAAAATTTATTTGATTGTATAATTCATATTTTCCATATGAAAAATGCTTTTTTAATCTAAGTGTTCAATCTGAAAAATTTATTGCATATAAAAAAATTATTAGTTTTAAATTACAAAAATGTTTTCACCTATATTCTTCATTCTGGGAAGCCCGGGTACGATCCCCTAGTAAATATAATGCTAAATCTGCTTTGCTTACACTGTCGAGCTGTCATCTGTGCCCTTGAAAATTTGCTTTTAAATCTAATTTTTTTTTTTTTTTTTTTTTTTTTTCTGAACAAGGTTTATTTTATCTAAAAATAGGCTATAAACAATATTTATCATTTTACATTTTTCTTTTTAGGAGAAAACATAACATTTTTAGAAGATCACGTGCTGTTGGCTGTCCTCAGAAATTGTAAATACAATCTGAAGAAATCCGAAGCGAAACTGAGACATTTTCTGAACAAGCGTCGCGAAGTCATCGATATGCTGATGGAGATAGAACAAGAGAAGATTGAGAATATTATAGATGATTTTTGCTTCGGCATTTTACCTTACAGAGACAGGCATGGGAGGGCGATTATGTACACCCGTCCTTGTAAGTAAGCTGTTCAAGTGAGATGTCTCTAGTTGTATTTCTTTTCTTTTTTTTTTTTTTTTTTATTCAAAATTCTGTTTTCATGAAGTTATGATGTTTTTTAGGGTGGTAATGTTGGTGTCACTAAATTAATACCCTGCCACGTTGTAACTGACAGCCTCTGTTACCCCGGGCATTCTTATTTCGGTGACCGGATCATGGGAAAGCTGCATGGAGGTCATTATACATCCCCTCATTGTAACAAAGGCAGTCTTGCCATAGTGGCTTTACTACATATTACTACAGTATGTGAAACCATAAACGAGGGTATGAATTGCAACATATAAATTTTTTAAAAAGAAAAATCTATTTCTAAAGGCTTCAGATATGTGAATTATAAAATTGTAGTTTATTCCGCAAAGTAGTTCTGAGGTTATACTTAAGGGTGTATTCCGATCCAAACTGCTTATTTTCTGATTCATTTTAAAATTCATTTTTGCTCTCAAACGCATCAAACTGGGAAATTCTCTTATTTAAAAACTATATAATGTGCCGTGCTTCTTAATTTTTTGATAAATGCAGAAAATACTGTAAAAAACGCTGTCAAAGTTGGCGTTTTGAACCGAATTTTCCGAAGCGGGCGATCTGGGAATGAAAAAAATGGTCATACTGAAAAAATAATTGTTTAAAAATCAAATTCTAATTAATTGAGCTGAAAATGAAATCACACGGCATGTTAAACATGTCTTCAGAAATCACCCCAGCAAGTTTCATGTTTTTACTTTTAAAAATGAGTCTGAAAGTGTCTCAGAAAATTTCAAGCTGTTGAGGGTAAAAAAATATTTTTTCGAATGCACCCTTAAAAACTCCTTGCATTGCAATCTGTTTTGCTACGGTTAAACCTGAATTTAATATTAGGAGTTCCCACTTTTAAATCTCCATGATTACGAAACTACGTAACTGAGTGACTTCTATATTTCGGAGGGGGATTTAGGGTCCAGAATTTTATTCTTATCTTATTTTAGATTTGGTTTTTACTAATTGAATATAGGTGATTGTTAAGAGTTACATTAATCAAGCTTATTATGCTCTATTATGAATTCAATTAGTTTAATTGAATATAATTATAAAAGATAATTTAAGACCTTTTTCTCGCGAATAAAATTATAATTTCTTTAGATACCTCTTTGGCCTTGTGTCAACCAAATTAATGTTTGACATTTTTTTACATGTTTTCAAATTTTTTTATTGCCAAACATGTCTTCTAGTAGCACACGCCAGAATAGCTAAGTTTGTATAGATCTTTTAAATGACTTTCATTTCATTCTTTAAGAATTTTGGCTAAACAAGTCTGAAAATTTGTATCAGTTGTATTCATTTTATTTTGGCAGCGTTAACATTTTGCTTTTATAGCTATCGAGTCCCATACTAGAAAAGTCGAATGAATTTTAAAGATTTCTTAGAAACTGCAATTATTTGTTTTAATGTACAAACGGAATCAAACAAAAAAGATATGTTAGCATAATATTTGATTTTTGAATCTGGACTTTAGTTAATTTTCGAATCTTGACTGTGTTGACTGATAGTTAATGGCTTATTCATAATCATACTGACAGACATTTCGGAAGGGATAAAAACCTGGCGATACCCCCAGTGACTGCAGCCTTAGTAGTAAGATTGTATCCATGAAAGAAAAGTCTTGTGGGAAGGATTAAAGAATATATCACCTTTATTAAAGTAACCTACGTAGTATTAATACATTAACTAAATTGGCGTTGTACATGTACATATTAAGTGTACATGTTACATAATTAATAAAAAGTATTTATTGAATAAAGTTTTCAATAAATACATTAGCTTTTTTTACATTCTTCATTATAATTTAAAAAGACATTTAAATTCAATATTTAAATGCAAAATGTTGAGTTATAAAAAGTCTAAAGTTCTAAATTTTACTTTCTTTTACACTAATTCATAATAACTAATAGCAATATGAGGTTTTTTCAGAGCTATATTTGTTTGAAGGATAAATACCCAGCTAAATACCCAAAAATGGGTATTTACCGGGGTATATACCTTTAAAAATAAATTCTCGGGTGTTTTACATCACTGGTTTGGAGGAGGTATAAAAGTTTGGTAGGTAGCATATCAGAAAATCTGAGATATATGAGACTTCTTACTTTCTTCTATCTTTACAAGAAGAAAGTATTGGATTCATGAACATTTTCAAATTACGGTTTTCGACGGATCAAATATTCCAAAAAACATGTTTTTACAAAATGCCTGTCTGTGAGTCTGTCTATGAGTCCTGTGTGTCTGTCTGTGACACAAGTTTTGTGGGCGCTCTATCTCAAGAACTAATGAACGGAATTTAATAAAACTTTAGATTCAGTTAGCCTCTGATACAAATTGGTGCTGATTACTTTTTGGTGTAAATCGCCCAGCAGGTGGCGCTGCTAAGCTGCACTATTCGTGATATCTACAATAGCTGTATCTCAAGAACTAAAGCACGGATTTTTAGAAAGCTTCAGATTCAGTTAGTTCTTGATATAATTTAGTGCTGATAACTTTTTGTGTAAATCGCCCTATAGGTGGCGATGCTATGCTGCATTATTCATGATTATCGCAATAGCTCTATCTCAAGGACTAATGCACGGATTTTCATCAAACTTCAGATTCAGTTAATCCTTTATATAAATTAGTGCTGTTTAGTTTTTGGTGTAAATCGCTCAACAGGTGGCGCTACTATGCTGCATCTCAAGAACTAATGCATGAATTTTCATCAAACTTTAGATTCAGTTAGACCTGATGTAAATTGGCCCTGATAAGTTTTTGGTCTAAATTGCGCAACAGATGCCACTGTTATGCAGAACTTTTCACGATTTCCGCAATAGCTACATCTCAAAAGCTAATCCACTGATTTTCATCAAACTTCAAATTCAATTAGAAGTTGACATAAGTTGTTGCTGATTATTTTCTATGGTTAGGTAAATTCTTCTAGATCCCAATAAAGGTGCCACGGTAGGTATTCAGTTAAATCTAAGCATAGAGGTCCTTTCAAAGATGTATCACCTGGAGGTGACAACGGGCTTTGGAGGGTTAATTACACAAATAAATATATAATATTAATTTTTGCAAAGTAATAATGCGTTTTCTGGATGATATGATTTTATTTATATTAATTTGTTTGCATATGATTTTAACTGTTGATTACTTCGAGTACGATTTTATGTATTCATTAGTTTACCTATGATTTTATGTATTCGAAGTTTATACACGAGATTTCATATTTTTTACGTTACGATGTGTTACGTAGTATACGGCAAGTCTTGTAATCGTTTTAAAAGTCGGAAAAAAAAAAAAGGATTTCCACGTTTCAGACACTGGAGATTCCGAAAAACATATTTTTAGAAAAAAAAAATTGCCGTCCGTCTGTCTGAGTGTGTGTAAAACGCTCTATCTCACGAACAAATTGAGATAGAGACTTGGAATTTGGTGTGTACTTAGTATGTAATAATTGAAAGAAGCCTATTGAATATCAGTAAACTCGATTATCCAGAACTATTTTTTCCGGACTCTCGAAATATTCGTTCTGATAAAAAGTATATAAAAATTTTCGAAATTTTTTATTTTAAGGAGAGAATATAAAAGACATAAAAAAACATAAATTTTGCATAAAGAATGAAGTCAATCGGATTATTAGTTGCCGAGATATTTGTAATCATATTTTCCACACTCTTCTATTTTTCATGACCCTGTATTTCATTAAAATTTCAATTCAAAGATATATTTTAATTGAAAATGAGACGCTTAATCTGAAGCTGTAAACTGTTAGTTAATATGATTATCATTTTTGGAGATGTTTCTTTTACTCAATTTAGTACTGCTTGATTATCCCGCCGACCAAAAGCTATCGCTAAACTATAAGATTAAATGCCAATAATGGCTTATCGTAAATATCCCATTCACTTGACATTAAGGGGACCAGGTAAGCGAAATTTGGGGAAAAAAATCGATTTTTACTTTATTATATCATTAAATAGTTTAAACTTTTATCTTTCCAACGATGCGTCACACATGTTTATTTATACATATAAAAAAAAGAAGTGTTGGAATTATTCATTCTTTCTAAGAGTACTTCACAACTTAATGGCCATTTAAATCTTTAACTGACTTTTCTCAAAAGGTTGGATTTTTCATGTTTGTGTTCCTTTTTTTTTTAAAAAAACAATATCTATTAAACTTATGAACTCAGATTTTTTTAATACTTATATTATGTTATATTGTATACTTTAACACAGGGATTTAATGATTTGTTGAGAATTATATATTTTAGGCAGTGAAATCTTACCAAAAATGCTAATTTAAAAATTACTTTCAATAAATAATTAATTTTCAGTTTGACTTAAAAATAAAATGGCCCGTTAAAATACGTAAAACATGTTATTCTAACTACTCTAAAAAATCTAGACCTCTATCTTTCACCATTTCTGAGAAAAAGGTACATAAAGTTGGTGAATTTAACATGGCGGAGATAGGACTTTCCCGGTCCCCTTAACTCCTTAACCTACAATGACGGGCATAGCCCGCGTACGATGATCGAGCCAAATGTAAATTCTTCTTACCACTAAAATTTTACAGTAAATATAATTCAATTTAATCATCGAAATTCCATGATTAAACAAGGCAAAAATCTTTATTAAATTTTAGTGGTAGCTATGGATTTGCCAAACCGTCGAGCTGTTGAGACTAAATCGTAGGTTAAGGGGTTAAACACGTTACACGTGTTTGTAAGGCCATCAAGTAATTTTTAGTTCGACGTTTTATTTGTATTCTTATTAATCTTGTATTAATTTTATAAACTATATATAAAAATCATTTCAAAATATCAAAGTACTCAATAATTGCTATAAGTGATAAAAATAAACTTTAAAAAGGCAAAAAAAAAAAAAAAAAAAAAAAAAAGTCTTTATTTATTTACATTTCGACATGTTTCATTGCATCCGACGGCAACATTCTCAAAAAAATAAAATGATAAAATTATTTTCGCAAAAAATTCAAATTAAAAAACTAGTAAACAAAAACATGTTCGCGAGATTTTTGTTTTTGTTTACTAGTTTTTCAATTTGGATTTTTTGCGAAAATAATTTTATTAGCCTCCGGTACGGTATGCTATTTCTTTCTCCCAGCTTATTTTGTGTCCAAAAAATAACGTTACCTTACAGACGCTAGCCGTAAAACGTAGCATCTTTAGCAATTTTTTAAACTTCTAAGCATCGCACATTTTCAATTTTTATACCGTCGTATTGGAAAAAAGTTCTTTTAAATGCATTTTGTTTGAAAACTGTATCTCCATTTATTTTTGAAATATTAATTTTTTTGTAGTTTTTGGAGCCATTTGCTTAATATTGCAATGGAAGGACTCCATTTCTGTAGAAAGTAAAGGAAAAATAGTTTTAAAATAGTAATTATATATTTTTGTTGCCATTTTCTCGTAACAACCGAAAGAAAATGTAATTAAAATACGTGCTATTTTGAAAAAAATATAAACGAATGATTTCTGTTAAAACAATGGAGCTAATATATACTATATTTAATTGTAAGTATCTATGAATCATTAGATAGCCGAGTTTTTTTTTTTTTTCGATTTTTTTGAATGACGGAATCTTTTTGCTGCATTTGTGCATTATTTCGCGATAGTGATGTGCTATGCATGCTTTACTGTAGATGTTTAAGAGTAGATCGTAAATGTGGAATTCTTAAGCGGATGCGAATGGCGTCATTTTAGATAAAATAAAACGTGCGCTTTAAGTCTTAAAATTGAAAAATGTTTTGTACTTCAGTAGAGTCCCGCTTAACCGAGTTATTTTCTTCTGATGGACTGATGGCTTCTATTATTATGAAACAGCCATTATAAATGAAGTGTTAGGTGAAGATGAAAGAGCAGCCGTAAAAAAAAAATTGTGGCCATTTTTTCCCCCCATTCTGACCAGAAAATCAGAGTTCTAACTTTTTACCGCTGCTCTTTCATCTTCACATAACACTTCATTTATAATGGCAGTTTCATAATAATAGAAGCCATCAGTCCATCAGAAGAAAATGAAGTAATGGAAATGCCGGGGGCGACACTAAATTCTGAGAAAGCAGAATTCCTGTTCTCTAGTTTATTATATTTTCTTGAGAATGTCGCCATCGGATGCAATGAAACGTGTCGAAATGTAAATAAATAAAGGCTTTTTTTGCCTTTTTAAAACTTATTTTTATCACTTATAGCAATTATTCACTACATTTACTAATTTATTTGTAATTTCGTTATTTAAAATAAAAATTATGCTAATTTGTATAATTTTGCGATTACCGTGTTTACTCGCGTAATAGTCGCACCCCCGTTTTGAAGCAAAAAAAATTCGTCAAAATATTTTTTTCGCATAAAAGTCGCAGTCGCGTTTTTCAAACCGGGCGGGATCAGAACGCAAAAACAATTAAGCTGATCTTCTATTTTTTTTTCTTAAATTAATGGTGATGTAATTTATTGGAACTCGGATCATTTTCAATATTTTTATATAAAAACAATAGTTTTAGAAGCATGCCATTAGAAGGATTCGCATAGATTCTGCAACCGTTAAGCGTATCGGTTAAAAAAAACATTTAAAGACTATATAAAACGAGTATATGGACATTGGTTGGTCAATGGGAACAAAGAAAAAACTGCCAGTGGAAAAGGAAGGCTAGAACTAATGTGTAGCTGGATATTACAAAGCTGGACTTTAATAACAAGCGATATAATTTCAAAAAGTTTTAAGAAGACAGGTTTCTCCAACGCTTTGGGCGGAAGCGAAGATGACATTTTATGGAATGACGGAGATTCTTCAGACACCGATTCACATTACAATAGTGATACTGATACCTTCATTGAAAGTGATTTATTATGAGGATTTTTTGTCAAAATTTTCACAGAGATTATTTGTAAATTTTATGTCGATAAAAAATGTACCATAAAAAGAAAAAAGGTATTTAATAAACAGCATATAATCTGGAAACATTTGGTAAGTTACTAATTTTATTATAATGTGTTTTTTTATACCAGTAATGCTTTAGCATTAGAGTGTACGATATTGTGTAGATTTCCCCGCATAAAAGTCGCACCTAGACTTTCACAATGAAAAATTGGCAAAAAAAGTGCGACTATTACGCGAGTAAACACGGTAGTTTGGTGATTTACATAATTTGTCGACATTGGTCGACGGGATAATCAAGTAGTACCCAAAATAATATAGCATTACTATGTATTAAAAATATTTAAATATACGTTTAAATTTTATTTTGGAATTGCAATGCAATTTATGAATAGTTTACACATGTTTTATTTTCATATTTTATATTATGCATATTCATGATGGGTAAGTATTACGGTCCCCAATGACTAGTTTTTAAGAGACAGGATGCTGTTAAAGTAAAATTTACGATACTGTCTATGTCGAAATGATTTTTGTAAGATTTCCCGGATTTTCATTAATATAATTTAACCTCAGATCTTTCCGTTTGTTTGAAACAATTCCGGAACGAACCATTTCCAACAATCGTTTCTGGGAGACCGCCGTTTTTATTAAAAAGTAAGAGATATTTTCGTGGAAACCTGCAAAAAAGTTACAATTTTAAAAAACTCTTTCAGAAATATTAATATTTACTGCGAAAGTGTAACTTTTTTCCATATATTGCCACTTGAAAATCCAGTGCGGAAACTATCGTTCCAAAAGCTGCCCTTTTAGGTAAGAGATATTTTAAGGAAAAACCTGCATAAATGTTACTTTTTTAGAGAGTTCAGTCAAAAATATTAAAATTATCTGAGTATACTCTCTGTGTAAGTGTAATACTCTTTGAAATGATACAAATATGAGGGAAACAACAATATTTCTGTTTCTGCAAGCAGTTCACGCCGTTCCTCTATTCATGGAGGTTTATTTAAACATGGAGGTGGTTTGTTCTTCTACACCTTCATCTTCAAATGATAAATATTAGCAAGTTTTAATATGTTGGGGAAAATATTAATAAGCTTTTTAGCATTTCTGATATGAAGATCTGAACTTACAATTTAAAACTTGCATAACGCGAAATCTTATAATCTTTCGGGGGTTTTATTCTTTTCCCAAGAAGACTGTCTAGACTATAGAGGTAGAAGAAAAGTAGAGGGGAAATATGCTGCTTCCAAACAGTTGCATAACTGGCTTCATAATGCAAACCGTTTTGACGGTATGCTGCATCTTTATTATGCTTAGAAGTCTGTAGTCTAGACGGAATTAGTTACAAATAAAGAAGATAAGATAGAATGGAGCATCTTTCTAAAATGTTAAAATATAAGAATAATAAAGAGTTACGAAAGTACTTTCTGAGACAGTCTGTGATAATATGGTTAAAACTTCCTTTGAAAAACATCGTTTTTCCTATCCAATTAACATATTTATGTATGCCAGAGACCGGATTATATACATTATGAATTTTTAAAAAAGATTTCATAAGTTATTTTTTTCCTAAAATATTAAAATAGGCCTAAATTTAAGATCATTTTCTGAGGGAAACAACAATTATCAATATATATTTGTAGATTAGGAGAGAATCCCAGATAGTTTTACAACTTTTCTGTCCGTTGTCATTGATGAACAAGGTTGACATACAGTTTAAATTTCACGTTTAAATAAGAGGTCAAATTTCAAGCACGTGCAGGAACTTTCGAATAACTTTTTTCTCCCTTTTCTTTGCAGAACTTGTTCTATCCACTGGGTGGATAGTGGTTCTATCCTATGAGTATGTGAAAACGATCGATGAAGTTTACACTGTCGTTAAAAGGTCACAGGACTTTTAAAATTTCGGAAAAATTGACCACATTGTCATTTTGTATCTTAAAAGTATACATTACTAGCAAACACAGCGGCTTTGCTCGCGTAATTGTTGAAATATGGCAAATAATATTTCTATATCTAATTTTTATTAGAAGAAATTGTACTTTTAGGAATACAGTCGAACCCCGATTAAACGAATCGCGATTAAACGAATTTCTCGATTTAGCAAATTTTTTATGGCCCCGGCGAAAATGGAACAAAAGTACTTCAATTTAACAAATTTATAATCCCGATTTAACGAATAATTTTCGATGTCAAAAAAAAAAAAAAAAGAAAAATTGAAGAAATTTTCTAATATTTATTATAAATTTTCAATGTCCCTGATTGTTAATTTTCTAAATATGTATCCTATGATGCAGAAATATCTACATGTGAAAATGCACGTTACACCGAGGTTATTAATAGTAGTAGTGGATCGGATGAAGAAGATGAAATAGAAATGAAGTATGTAACGTTAAAAAAAGCAGTTAGCAGTTTGAATACTTTGAAACGGTAGTTGATGGCTCATGATGTTGGTGACACTGTTTTCACAGCTTCAGAAAAAAATCGATAAAGAAGTTTGGAATACAAAATCGAAACATAGCAAAGAAACATTTATAAAAGATGTTTTATGATTTATCGATAAAATTTGAATAAATGAGATTTGTTCTGAATTACAATGCTTTTGATTTATAGTAGTACATAAAAAAAAGGGAATCAATTTTTATACAGAGTACTTTCTTAAAGCAACAAATGTTTAACATCATTATTAAGGTAAGTGAGCATTTTACTTCTTATTTATTTCCATTTTTAACTACTTCTGTTGTATAAAAATATTCCTTTGATTATTCCGATTTAACGAATAATCTCGTTTTAACGGACAAAGTTCCTAGTCCCGAACGATTCGTTAAATCGGTTTTCAACTGTAATTCAAAAATTACTAATTAAGCGAAAACGGGAGAATTTTACCATTTCAAAAAAGTGGTGTTAAGCAATAAATTTTAATTTAAAAAAGTTGCCCACTGGCAACACTTCTTCCGGAATTCCACGCGAGCGCCATTACCCTTTATCACCATGTCGAGTTTTAATGCCTTGTAATTGGCATAACAACGCACTACAAAAATAAATAAAAGCATGAAAGTACAGCTAAACGTATATATTTTGTAGACATAATGAGTAAATTAATATTTGAAAATAAGAGTGTACACTTACCTTCAAGTTAGATGTCGTAGAATTTTATAATAAAACAACTGCAAACTAATAACGTGAGGACACAAAAATACTTTCCTTCCGACGGTCACTATATCCTTACTGGGAACTTACGATGAAATTCGCTAGGTGCCGGTACCGATCGCATGTTTTCAATTCTATTCTGTTTAGAGATATTGGGTGAGCGGAGCCCTTCTGAGCGCCATTACCCTACTTTCCCCTAAGTATGTATCCATAGGCGCAGGTAATGTAGCTCCAGAAAAACACTGGATACGTATTTAAACATGAATAGTTAAAGTTGTAATTTTTTCAAACTGGACGAAAAAAATGTCAAACCTGGCAGACACGTAATTTCCCCAGAAACCTAATGACTAAAGTTTGTTAGTCATTAGGTTGGGAATGTTTGTCTATTAGTCATTAGGTTTATGGGTGAATTATGTGTCTGCCAGGTTTATCCGGGATAGTTCAGTTAGTAAAGCATTGGCGGCTTCAGACAGAGGTCCCTGGTTCGGATCCTGGCCTGGACACATTTCCGCCTAGTTTGGAAAACTTACAACTTTAATTATTCATGTATAAGTATGTAGTATATATATATGTGTGTGTGTGTGTGTGTGTGTGTTATTGGAGCAAAAAAAATCTTAGTTGACTAATTTTATCTGCAAAGAAAGGAGATATAAAGGATTCATGTAAAATTTTTAAAGTGTAACACTTTTTGAAAATTAACCGGTGAAAATTTAATTAACACAATCTTATTTACTATCTTAACCTCTTAATTCTCGCTCCCGTGATATTCACAGGCTGTGTCTTTTATACAGATTGTTTGAATAAAATCAGTCATATAAAATAGTTAGATTGCCTTTATTATGGTATCATTTTACCTGTCATTAAATAAGGTGGATATTTCTTTTTCAGAAAAAAGGTGCCAATAAGCAATTTGAAATTTTAAACCGTAATTTAATGCGACCGTTAAGGAGTTAAACAGTGTTTCAGTTTACATTGCCTACTTATTTCCAACAGGTATATATATATAAAAAAATTAACACATTTCAATATTTTTGGAACATTCTATCTTTCCATCTAAATCAGTGGTTCCCAACGTGGGGCGTACGCCCCACCGGGGGGACATTTGACCTTCTAGGGGGGACAATTCCAAATTTCTTACTTACTCATCTATACTCCTATTATAAAGAGGAAAAAATTGTTTATTTGTAGGAGGTAAGCTCTGGAACTACCGAACCGATTTCAAAAGTAATGGTATCAAAAAGATGGTGTTAGTCCAACTTAGAACATAGGCTATATCTTATGTCAGTGCCACTACCCCAAAGGGGGTGTAGGAGCAAAAAACGTTCTAAAAATGCAATTTTAGCGTTGCTGAAGGGCCGAGAAATATAAAATTTTGAATATAAGTTACTTATAAGATACACATAATGTCTAAGAACAGTTCTTAAACAATTCAAAATTTAAAAGGGGTGAAAATGCACGAAAAGCGTTCTAAAAAACGTTCTAAATGGTAGTTTCTACACAATCTCAGGAAATACCAAACCGATTTAAAAAATATTGGTGTCAAAATGATGGTGACAACGCTTGCTCCAAGATAGGCTATGTTTTATGTCGGTGTCACTACCCCAAAGGGGGTGTAGGAGCAAAAACCATTCTAAAAATGCGCTTTATGTGTTACTGAGGGGCCTAGAAATATGAAATTTGAAATATTAGCTACTTATTAGATATCAAGGATTTCAAAGTACAGTTCTTAAACAATTCTAAATTTGAAAGGGATGAAAATGCGCGAAAATCGTTCTAAAAAACGTTCTAAATGGTTGTTTCTACACAATCTCAGAAAATACCAAACCGATTTAAAAAATAATGGTGTTAAATTGACGGTGACAACCCTTGCTCCAACATAGGCTATATTTTATGTCGGTGCCACTACCTCAAAAGGGGTGCAGGAGAAAAACGTTCTAAATTGCGGCTTTTGCGTTACGGAAGGGCCTAGAATCGTAAAATTTGGAACGGCAGTTAGCTATAAGATATCAATGATCTCTAAGGACATTTCCTTAATAAAATGAAATTTAAAAGGGTGTCAAAATGCGCAAAAAGCGTTGTAAAAAAATCTAAATTGCGCTTTCTATGCAATCTCAGGAAGTACTGAACCGATTTCAAATATAATGGTGTCAAAATGATGGTGACAGATCTTGCTCCAAGATAGGCTATATTTTATAACTGTTTCCACTAACCCAGAGGAGAAGCAGGAGCAAAATGCGCGATAAGCGTTCTAAAAACGTTCTAAATGCTTATTTGTCGACAATATCTGTGGAAGAATGAATCTGATTTCAAACGTAATGGTAGGAAATTGATGCTGACAACCTCTGCTCTAACATAGACGCTATTTTGTGCCGGTATCACTATCACCAACACGTTGCATGAGCAAAAAAGCGTTCTAAATTTCGATTTTTGTGATCGGTAGGGGCTAGCAAATTAAAATTAGGCAAGGTGCATATTTATTAGATATAAATGATCTTTAAGAACAGTTTCGAAAAAATTGGAAATTTAAAAAGGGGTGAAAATGCGCGAAAAGCGTCCTAACAACGTTATAAATTGCGATTTCTACTCAATCTATGGAAATACCAAAGCTATTTCAAAAGTAATGATTGCAAATCAATGGTGACACTCCCTGCTATAACATAGGTTATATTTTATGTTGCTGTCACTACCATCTGATGGTTTCAAAAGCAAAACATGTTCCAATTTGCGTTTTTTGCACAACGGAGGGGTCTAACACTTTGAAGTATGGCATGGTATTTACTTACAAGATGCAACTGCTTTCTAAGAACAGTTGAAAGAAAATTCCAAATTTAAAAAAATGAAATGAGTGAAAAGCGTTATAAATTACAATTTTTAAGCAAACTTATAAATTACCAAAGCAATTAAAAAAATAATGATGACAAATTGTTGTTGATAGAACCTGCTCAAACATAAGCTATATTTTATGTCTGTTCCATTACCACCGGAGGGTTGCAGGAGCTAAAAACTTTCTAAATTGCGATTTCTGTGATACTAAAAATTCTAGAAACATTAAATATGGCACGGTAGCTACTTATAAAATATAAATGCCCTCGAAGGACTGTCGGTAATAAATTCGAATTAAAAAGGGGTGAAGCGAAGGGAAGGTGCGAAAAGCAGTCTAAAAAAATCCTAAATTACGATTTCTACGCAATTTCAGGGAATATAAACCAAATATAAAAGTAATAGTTGCGAATCAATGGTAACAGTCTCTGATCCTACACAGGCTATATTTTATGCTATTGATTCTACCACCTGGGGTTCACAGGAACAACAAACGCTCTAAAAAAGGCCTTTAAAAGCTTTCTAAATTACGTTTCTGTGGAATATTAAGAAATAACAAACCAATTTCAAAATTAATGTTGGCAAATTAATGGTGACAGTTCCTATTTCAACATAGCCTTTTATGTTGAGAGAGGTGGTAGGACTTGGAATTTGACATGATGGTTAATTTTAAGATGCAAGAAGATGGTTTCTAAAAAATTCAAAACTTCAAATGAATACTGAAAGGAGCGTATTAATTGAGCATAATATTTCAAAATATTTTCTAAATTATCATTTATTTACTTTTATTTCTTTTTATTAATTTAAGTCTAATTTCTGCCTAATGCAGTGTAATAATGAAGTTTAGTCAAACTATGTTTTAAATAGTAATTTTTTTAATTATTCCTAAAAGTAATAAGTACCTTTTAATAAAATAAAAATTTAGTTAGTACTTTTTTAATAAAAATTAGACATATAAATATCACTTGGCATATTTCAAATACTACGCGAGCAAAGCCGCGGGGTTTGCTAGTTTACTATAAGTTTCTTTTGTCTTTTTGGGGATAAGTAGTGTTGTGGGCTAAAAATAAATGGAATACAAGCAAAATTTAATAAATCAGTTTTTTATTGAATTTTTAAAATGTTCTGTATCGAAAATTTAAAATAGATTTAACACCAGAATAATTATGTGAATAATTTTTGAAAATATTTTGATAGCTTTTAAAGTATTAAAACTCACTACAATTTTTCTGGTGGAGAATTTAAAAATTTTTCGTCGTGATTTCCATTATTTATTAAATGAGTTTTCTACTTCTATTCGCTAATACAATTATCTATATTGGGAAAGGGAAAACAGAGAGAATGTGGTATGCGAAATAATGGCTACTTAATTTGATAAAGATTCGAATATTAAAATACTTCTTGTGTATTGTGTTATTCGTATAAAGAAAAGTCAGTGTCCAAAGCTTTTCCGCCAACTCTTAATAAGTTACAAGAATGCATTATAAAATGTATGAATTTACAAGTTTTAACGTTAAATGTAAGTGTTTATTTAAGTTACTTGGGAAGATACAAATGCAGACTGTATAACACTTTTCTTTAACATTGAGTTAAATTGGAAAAGTACAACATAACTCGTTTTGGAATGTAGGCAAAGATGTATAATATCATTGCATTTATAAAATTATGTTAAAAACAAATTTGTGGTAGAAGATTCACCTCTTTGATAAGTTAAAAAATATTAAATGAATAGATTTTATTAAGGCTCTATTACACTTCCACCGTGTGAATAGAGTTCATTTAAAAAAAAAATGAGAGGCATAATTTAGAGATTAGGGGGGGGGGGGGGCATAGTGACTTTAGGGATGCTTTGGTGGGGCGTGGCCAATAGAAGGTTGGGAACCACTGATCTAAATAAAAGTGAATGTTTGTGTGTATGCTAGTTATACAAATCTACAATTTTTGACAAATTTGTACGAAATGCGATGTACATACATTACTCAGAACGCGGCGAAAAATACTGGCTACTTTACTTGCTCGAAAATTCTGAGAATTCGTGAAATTCAAACTATCATAATTAGGTAAGTTTTTGTCGCTCAATAATGGAATTTTGACTGTTCAAACAGATTTTAATTGTGTGAATTCATCGTAACATAAAGCAACGTCTATACTTCCCAAAATTGTTTCAAACATTCTGTTTAAAGACCTTTTGATTAAAACGTCTATAATTATACGTTACAAAAAGAACAGGTTATTGAAACTTATACTAGTGGTACTATGGAACGATGTAATTTATAATAGACCTGCAGGCGGTTGCACAGACCATCACCTCATCGAGTTGTCGGATGAAAATCCAGGATTAAACAGAAGTCGATTAGCATATTAAAATGTAACTGGTCTTCCAAGTCATAGCTTGGTGGAAACCACCTGTAGAACCGATTTTAGTGCTTGATAGGTAGTTTTATTATTATATTTTCCTGAAACCAATGGTATGAAAACATAGAGGAGAGGGAGCAGGGAAACACAATGGTAAACCTACCAGTCAATCACTAAAATCGGGTCTGAAAGTGCTTTTCACCAAGATATGACTTGGTAGATCAGTAACATTTTAATATGCGAAACGGGTTTTAACCAATCCAGGAATTTCAGTCGTGAACTCAATGAGGTGATGGTTTGTACAGCCGACTCCTGGCCTATAACCAAAAGTAATGCTTTATTATCTCTAGTAGTTTATAAGTAAATTACATTGTTATAAATATATAAGTCTTCCTGGTTCACACTGTCGAGAACGAGATGTCATTTGTGCTCTCAACTAGCTAATAGTAAGAAAAAAATCTTCAATTTTGGCGGCTATATTAATTACTGTGCCCCGCCCATTAAATTATAATGTGTGCTTGTTTTGTTAAATTAAGATAATATCAACCTTTTAAGCATGTTATTTATTGTTAATCTTGATACAATAAATATTTTTATTTGTTTCTACAGATGGCCTGGATTTTGAGAAGTACGAGGCACATGACGTGGGTGTTGTGATGGCCGTTGCAGCTCTTTTCATCTTGAGATATCCAATAACGACCGTCGCTGGATACGCATACTTCGGAGAATGTAAATCTCCCTCTCTCTACCTATTCTATCCTATTTTAAGGACGTTCAAGCAAATGATGTTCTACTTAGTGAGTCTATTCTTTATTTTTAGCGACAGCGCAGTTAGTAATTTCTTTAGTTAAAATAAGTATTTTTAGCGAAAATTACAAGACATTATGATTGTGGAAAAAGTCTAAATCTAAATGTTATTAAGTTTAAATCAAACAGAGTGATAAAAGATCCTTCAAGTGACAGATATTTCAATCTATATGTATATTTATTAATTGAATAAGAATTGCAAAAAAATGCTCAATTAGAAAATTCGTCAATATAAAGGTGCATTTGTATGTTTTAATTGAATATTGAATCATAGTTGCAAACTATTCCTCGATTTAAAGATTTTTTGATCTCACGTAATATTTATTAATTAAATAATGGTTGTAGTAAGTTACTCAATTCAAATGTATATTTATCAAGTTTTAGTTGAATCGGTATCATACAATATTCTTGAACTGGAGGCTACCCAACTATATGTGTATTTATTAACTGAATAAGGATTTTAGATGATTTCTCAATCGGAAAATCCCTCGATCTGAATTTTTATTTATTAAGTTTTAATTGAATCATAGTTGTGGAAGGTTCTTCGATTATAAGAATTTACAATCTTTTGTGTATTCATTAACTGAATAAGGGTTGTAGGAAATTCCTCAATTCAAATGTATATTAATTTAGTTGAATCGGTATTATGGAATATTGTTGTATTGAAAGCTCTCCATATGTATATTTATTAATTGAATAAGGATTTTAGAAGATTACTCAAATGGAAAATTCCCCGATCTATATGTGTATTAAGTTTTGATTGAATCAGGGTTTCAAACAATTTAGTTGAATCGGTATTTCGGAATATTCTTTTATTGAAAGCTCTCCATATGTATATTTATTAATTGAATAAAGATTTTAGAAGATTACTCAAATGGGAAATTCCTCGATCTATATGCGTATTAAGTTTTAATTGAATCATGATTTTGAAAGATTCCTCCATTATAATTCAATCTATCAGATAATATTTATTAGATAGTAAGAGCTGTAAAAAATTCCTTAATCTAAATGTATATTTGTTAAATTTAAATCAATCATAAGAGATTTCTCAATTGGAAGAATTTTCAATCGGTGTGCATATTTATTAATTGAATGGAAAATTCTTCTATCTAAATGTATAATTACAGTAAACTCTGTCTAAGGCGGAATCGATCGGGACTGAGAAAATTTTCCGTGGTAGACAATATTCCGGCTTATGCAAAAAAGCTCCCCCCCCCCCCCCCGAAAAAAAAAACCCCTCGAATTTGATGATTTTTTATATATTTTCCTGACTCGAAAATCGGTTGAAAACTGAAATTCGGAAAGACCTTTTGTCTTTAGAGATAAATGAGAAACGCTATTCAATTTCTTAGTACTGCTCTAATACATGCGAATTGGAAGTTTACACACACACACACACACAAAAACCAATAAACTTCGAGAATGAGACAGAACGCTATAACTTTGAATTTGAGTACATCCTTAAAGTATAATATATTGCACTTTCGAAAATATATATCTTTATAAATGTTCATTCTACTAGAAATATAAATTTTTAAATGTAATTTTGCATATGAAAAAATGGCACAAGCATAAATTCCTTAAAATTTAAATATTTTCTGTTCTTTTGAATTAGCTTTTTCAAAGTGTTACGGAAGTTAAGTAACATGCACGACATTAAGTATTTGACTTATCAGTTTTAAAGTTTAATAAACAAATTGCCTTTCATTTTTAAATTATCCTTTTTTCCGTCTTATGCAAAATTTTGGTTTCGGTGGGACCTTAAAATGCTTTCCGTTTCCGCATTAGACAGATTCCGCCTTATGCAGCATGAATTAATGTAATTTCCTATGGGCTCGCCGGGACTTGAAAAATTTTCCGCGGTAGACAGATTTCCGGCTTATACAGAGTCTGCCTTAGACAGAATTTACTGTATTAAGTTTTAATTAAATCATGGTTGTGGAAGATTCCTCGATTATAAGATTTTTCAATATGAGTATTTTTTAAATGAATAAGGGTTGCTGAAAATTCCTCAATTTAAATATACACTAATTAAGTTTTACTTGAATCGGTAATTGGAAGTTTCCCAAACTATAAATATATTTATTAATTGAATAAGGATTTCAGAAGATGAGCCGTTGATTTTGAATGTATGACAAGTCCATTTTTGTTATTGCTAGATATTGGATAGTGTAATGGGCGCTGCCGATGTTGTGATTATTATAACTCCAATTTTAATCCACTGCACGTAAAGATATAAATATATACTCCTTAATTGGTATGCTGCCACGACCGGTATAGGTGCGCGATACGGGACACAATGTAAGAAGATTGGGAATCAATCACTAGGTTACTTTAAATAATATTAAATAGAAGGTTTATTTACAATGTGCTTACATATTTATGTTAAAACATAATATTTTCATTTATAGGCCCAGATATTACAGATCCTGCCTTTAGTTAAATACCACTTTGAGTTATTATTTACGCACTATGTTATGTTACTATAAATACACTATTCCTGTCTCTTTTCATCGTACTCAGCTAGCCTTATCCAACGATACGACCAGGCCCCGATTACTGAATAGGCACGAGAAGCACATGCTTCCCTTAGAAAATTTCAAAGGGACCCAAAATTGGGAAAACAGAGGACCTTAAATTTTATATTGAATTAACTTCATTCCGAAATTTTCTTTTTTTTTTTCCAAATTGTTAACTTATTTGTACATTGCTCAAAAAAATTAGGGGAGCAAGCACAAAAGTGAAGATAACAGTGCAAGAGAGCCATGTATGGGCATAAAATGGATAGTACGCGTGTATCAATGCGCAATACAGAAAAAAACGCAAAAAAATTGTAAGGGAGCTTTTATACTTCGAAAAGATGAAAATAACATGAAAAGATGGTTTAGGGCTACAATTTGTTTTCATGTAAATGATAAAAAAAAGTATTGTTTAGAAATGATGCAAGATTTTTAATATGGCGTGTGGTCTCCCCAAACAGCTAAGACTGCTGCACACCTGTTTTCCATGGCCGCGATGATGTTATCGATAAGACATTGGGGAATAGTGTTCCACTGCTCAAGAATTGCAATCTCCAAGTCCCGGACAGTAAAAGGAGGCCTCGGTCTCGCAGTAATGCGTCGTCTGAGTACATTCCAAACATGGTCGATCGGATTTAGATCAGGAGAGCATGCTGGTCATTCCATACGCTGTATTGTTTTAGCTTCAAGCATGTTTCCCACAAGACGAACTGTATGAAGTCTGGCATTATCATGCATGGAAAAAAAGAAATCACTAATTTCTGCAACATAAAATACGACATGAGGTCTCAGTATCTCGTCTGTATAACTTCGGATCGTCAAAGTGCCATTCCGAATGATATGCAGGCCCGTACGTCCACCTATGCTGACTCCAGCCAATAGCATCCGAATGTGGGATTATTTGGAGTGCCTCTTTCTGTCCATGCTAAAACACATCAGATATCTCATCCAGACTGAATCGGGACTTGTCTGTAAGCAGAATTTGACTCTAACAACATTGCCTCCCAACTCGATGTTCAGTTCCCCAACTTCTTTGGGCCGCACTGTGGCTTGAGGTCAACGGAATACAGACCATTGGCTTACGTGCATAGAGACCACCCTTATGAAGCCTATTTCGGACTATTTGGCTGGACACCCTTCGTCCTGTGTCCAAGAACAACTGTCTTTGCAGCTGAGTAGCATTGTCCGTTCCGTCTCGACGAGCTGTTAACAGGATATATAAGTCATCAGTTTCTGTGTTAGCACATTTTCAACCATGTACTTGTCGTTTACTACCATTCCATGTGTCTTGGAATCGATTCCACAACCTTTCATGGACACTTCTTGCGACTCCAACAGCGTCCACTACACTTCGTTGTGTTTCCCCAAACTCAACTGTCCCGATAACACGCCAAGTCATGGATTGCGCTAAATCATGTTGTTGTGACATCTTCAAGCCCCCTTTTCTCAAAACACAAGCTGAGTAATTGAATTTTACAACTGAGGCAGTGAAACAGACGTTTCTGCAAAATCCTGATTTCTGCACTTATCTCCTTTTTCTAGTTTTTGCCGTCATAAACTTTAATTTACATGTGAAGTTTTCTTTATCTGTTTTCTACAACGCTTTAAATTATGGATGTTTTATTTTACGTTACTTATCGGTGTAAATATTTGCGTAATTTCGTTAAAGCCATGTGCTCCCCTAATTGTTTTGAGCAGTGTATATATATATATATATATATATAAAAAATTAAAGTGTTTCATACAAATACCCTTTATAAGAAATTAATTTTTCATGTAATAGATCAAAATATTGATATTTTATGTTGTGCATACATATATGCTGAATTCAACCTTTTTATCCAACTTAGACTTTTATGCTAATAATATGTAAAATCACTTTTGCATATTTTTCTTTGTTGTATTCAGTTTGTGTGTATATATATATATAGCGAAACATAAAAAAAAGTTGTTTAATGAATTCAACTGAGACACTCTTTGGAATAATATTTGAACCACTGCTGAGTTTCTGGGTATGTCGTATTTAGAAAACTCTTCTCAAATTAAAAGGGGGCCCGAAATGACACCGTGCTTCTCATAGATTCAGAGATTAATCGGGCCCTGGATACGACCACGTAGGTCTACCTGAATTCTCGGCACATATGTAAACTGCTCAAGGAAACACCATGTGCACCACACAGCACGATCAACTACTTTCAACCCCCACTTCCAACTTTCTACTTCACATTGAATTCTTACTTTCTCTCCCTTCTTCTTTCCAGACTCTGGGGTTTTCAACTGTATTTCCACGGACAACACGCCCACCCCCACATATCTTTCTGGCAGCTTGTTCACTGACAGGTCATCAAAGAAGGTTACCTTTTGTTCACAACTCTCCCTTTCGGCGCCAAATACCTGGCTCTAATACTATCTTTGTTTCACTACTGAAGAATAGTAGCCACTCTTTTAAATATCTTCTTTTATAAACTTCACTCATTTTAATCTCATAGATAAGAGACTGTATACATAACTCAAGTACGTAGATAATTATATACAGATAAATACAATATACAAAGACATTAAAATTAATTAAACAGCATACGTCTCATTATCGCCAGAGACCTGAAAAATGGCTTGGATTTAAAAGGGTATAAAAAAAATCGTAAAAATACTTTAAAAATATTTTTGAACCAATCAAGCTTATTTGATATTTTTTGCAGTTTTATTTCGCATAAATTTAATATGCAATAACGATTATCCGTGTTAGTTCTAAAAAATTATGGTTTTGGTATGCGCCGACGGACTTACCTCATTTTCAAAAGTTATGATTTGTTGAAAATATTGGTTTTCTTTGAATAAAATATAATTATCATAAGAAAATAAATTGAACATTTTGTTTTATTTATATATTTATTTTACTTCAATATTTCATTCTTCTTTTGAAAAATTACATGAAAACAAAATATAAATTTCATTTTATAAGTAAAAGTGGAAAAAATAAGAAAAAATATTCAGTAATAAGTTATATGCATATAACTATGATAAAACGATATTTTACGAATGTTACCAATTCACCATAGTTGTAGTAGAACTGCAAATTCTGATTGTGCTTGTTAATACAAGGTGTCCATAAAAGAATGTCCCAGATTCAATGGTATATTATAACAATTTAATTTAGAGTATTTACAACAAATCATACATCACATTGAAAGTAAGCTAACCTAGTTTTTCTTACAAATGTTCAATATAGGCACCTTTAGTTATACGGCACACGTCCAACATGTCCAGTTCTTCCCACATTTCGATTAACAAGTCCGGAGTCATGAAAGCAATAGCCTCTTCCATTCTGTGTCTCCGTTCTGGCAAATCATTAGGTAGCCGCGGAACGTAGACACGACCTTTTATGAAGCCCCAAAGGAACTATCCAGCAAAGAGGAAATTGCTGGCCAACAGCAAGATAGGTGCTGGCAATGATGGAGAAGTGCTGGCTGATGGTCTACCATTGTATGATCACTGCTGGACAGCTTCAGTCAACTTTGCTGTTGGAAATCATCACATAAAATTCTGGTGGGCATCCATTTTATCTCATGCGCTGGCCCACCACTACATGGAAGTGCACGAACTTTTGCAGTATTATTGCTGGGAACCCTTACGCTAGGTGGCGCTGCGAATATCGAAGACATTGAGTATTTGAACACAAATCTAAAATGAATATCCTAACACAATTTAAGCTGGGAAGCTAATTTTTTTTAAACTGTAAAAAATATAGCACCACTGCCACCAACAAAATAAATAAGTAAATGAATAAATAAATAAATTCTTTATTTCAACGCACTTTTTTTTCTTCTTAAATCTGGTTTTACTAGGTTACAAAGGATTTCAGTTTTCATAATTTACACAGTTCAGAATGAATAATAAAAAAAAGCGTATAAAATAAATAGGATTTCTATACAATAGAATAATTTCTATACTAGTTTAATGATTGGGAACGTAAATCACAAAAGAAACAAACTTGAAATAGTATAATGAGAGCTTGAAAACTACGAGCTGTCGTAGCGTACGCTGAAAGCACTTTTCATGTCCGATCGCGGAAACCAAACAGCATCGAGCGCGGTCAGTACTTGGGAGGGTGACCACATGCAGTTCAAATATTATTATAGACACTTCTACAGATATTTCTATAGCTCTTGGTGAAACTAGCTTATAGAAAAAAGAGCCATAATTATTTAATACTTTGTTTTTTTACAGAATTCTATAAGAAATTTTTGTAAGGGAAAGTGCTGGGCCAGCAAAGGAATAGCAGCGAGATAGGTGCTAGCACTGCAGGAAAAGTGCCGGATTGAAGTAAAGTAATGTGATGGCATACCAATGCTGGCCTGCTGTTGGCCATCACTGATGGGCCAGCTGCATTCGGCTCGGACACTTTCCGACAGGTTTATGTAATGGCACCCTTGCACTTTACCGCTGATGGCACTGCTGGCTGCCATCTTTTTTCCAGCTGATGGCCCACTGTTTCTTTCTTTGCTGGGTAGCATGTTGTGGCCATTACGAAACTTTCTTCTACGTAAATCACGTCAATTAAATCATTTAAATAGTACAAGAAATTACATTAATTTAGCTCCAATTCATATCAAAGTATATCTGAATTTGAAGTTTGATGAAAATTCGTGCATTAGTTCTTGAGATAGCGATATAGTGAAAATTCTGAAAAGTGTAGCATAGCAGCGACACCTGTTGAGCGATTTAAACCAAAATACAAACAGCACTAATTGATATCAAGGTATACCTGAATCTGAAGTTTGTTGAAATCCAAGCATTAGTTCTTGAGATAGAGCTATTGCGGAAATTGCAAAAAAAGGAGCATAGCAGCGCCACCTGATGAACGATTTACACCAAAACTTACAAAACGGCAATTCATGTCAAGAACTAACTGAATCTGAAGTTTGATGAAAATCTGTGCAATAGTTCTGGAGATTGAACTATTGTGGAACTCGTGAAAAGAGTTGCATAGCAGCGCCACATGTTGAACGATTTACACCAAAAACTAATCAGCTCCAATTTATATCAGGGACTAACTGAATATAAATTTTTATTAAACTCCGTGCATTAGTTCTTGAGATAGAGCGCCCACAAAATTTGTGTCACATACAGACAGACAAACTGACAGACTACAGACAGACATTTTCTAAAAACATGTTTTTCGAAATCTCTGACCCCTAAAACGTGTAAATCCGTCGAAAACCGAAAGTCGAAAATTTTCACGAATCCAATACTTTCTTCTTGTAAAGATAGAAGAAAGTAAAAAATCGCATGGCTCTAACGGCTTTTAAATTTTCAGTCCAGCAATAACGCTTTACGCTTAGGAGTTGACATTTTGCATATGTGGCATTGCAAGTTAGTCGAGAACAAAGCAGTACTCACGCGTGCGCTTCTCTAAAACTGTTTGAGTTACTCTTTATTTGTGACCTTGAACCAACATTCTACAACACTTACAGTTGATACTGTTAAAGTTTTATTCCTGGGACATTCTTTTATGAACTTCATGTATTATGTAGCATAAAAAATAATTCTATTCAAGGGATTCTTGCCTCATTTAAAAAATCAACGCATTTGAACTATCTTTGACGTAATGAATAGCTATACTAACAAATTTACACTGATATTAAAAGATATTTAATATGAATTGATTAAAACAAGTAATCTAAAAATTTTGTTTTTAAAATCAATTCCTACTTAGGTCTTCAAAGAAAAATTTAATGTAATCCCTTAAGCTAATATTAGTTTTTGTTGCCTTAAAATATCTCAATTTGTTGATTTTCTATAAGCAAGAAGGTTTACAATGGATATGGGAATTTGGCGAAATATTAGAGATATCGCCAAGTTGGCGTCCCTTTTGGCGACTCATTTTGATCGCCAAATCTGGCGATATATCGCCAAGTTGGCGTCAAACTTGGCGGTATTTGGGCGATAGAACAGGGTCCCCCCTGTGGTAACCCCCTTTTAGATATGAAGATGCATTAAATGCTTCAATAACCAATGGCCGCCATTTTGTCTCCCATGTAAAACTAAAATTAATTAATTAAAATTTAATTAATGAATTAATATTTGAAAAGAAAATTTATTAACATTAATTGTCATCCAGTACAAGTTTAAAAAAAATTTATTTCAACTTGATAGGATGAATAATAAGTATTTTATTAACGATTGAAAATTTGAACAAGATATATAAATAAATAAATAAATAAATATAGGGAGAGTGTGAACTAATTGTAGGAATTGAAAAATAAATTATATGGGACTGTCCATAAATGATGACACCCTTTAAAAAAATATTTTTGATCCCCTCCCCCCTTTTTCACAAAGTGTCACACTTCACCATATCCCCTGCCCCTCCCTCCCCCTTCTCACATATCACGCTGTATTACATAAACATATAGCCTTGCAGTTCGGAAACAAAGTACTGTGAAATAGATCATATTTCAAATTTTGTTTTTAAACTTTATATGTTTTAATGACATTTGTGAGCCTAACAATAAAAATGATTCGTGTACTTATTTTTTTTATTGATTATTTTATTGGAATAGGAATAATATGAATAGATTTTATGAAATAGAGTTAAGGTTTACAACAAAAAACATAATTAATATACAATAGTAATAAAATGTTAATATGAAAGAGCAATTGAAAACAGTAGTATTTTGGAATTTGAAATGGAATTTAATACATTTGGCTTTAAATCTTATCTTTACTTTATGAACACAAAATACTTTGATTTCAAAATAACTTCAAAATTGAATCTGCTGATTTTTAATGCTTTTATTTTAACCAAAATGTGTGATGTCACACTTCTTCTTACCCCCTCCTACTGCTACTCCCTTGTCACAAACTGTCACAATTTCATGAACCCCCTCCCCCTCCAAGCGTGACATCATTTGTGAATGGCCCCTATGTTAATTTGTTATAAGATTTAGCTGTAACTAACGTTTTTGAAAGAAAAGACTTTTCCCACTTTCAATATCAACAGCTCACTAATTAATTTAGTAAAAATTGCAGAAGATTACTCAATAGGGAAATTCCTCAATCAACTGTATATTTTAAAAGTTTTTATTGAATCATGATCATGGACGATCTTTTTTTTATTGGAAGGTTTTTCATTAGCGACAAAATGCTCGTTATTTCTTTCATTTTGTTGATAAAAATATTATTGTACATATTGTATGCAATGTTTTAATATGTGATATGTGTTGTAAATTTTAGATTTTGTAAATTGCAAGTGTGTTGTAGGTATTATAAGGCTTATGTATGAAAACATGCAAGAAAGGATGTATGTAGGTAGGTAATGTATTAAGCATGCAAAAAAAAAAAAAAAAAAAAAAAAAAAAAAATATATATATATATATATATATATATATAAGTGGTAATTTAAAAGAAAAAAATATATTAATCTTAGCCGATTTTGACGCATAAATAAAATCTCCGAATAAGGAATATTGGTTACATGGTATACATGGTTTATTTTCCTTTCTTTCTTTTTTTTCAAGTTATGTTACTGTTATGTCAAGTTATGTGACTTAAGTTGGATTGACGTTTTTAAAATTAAATAACAAATAAACGAGTGCTCTATTTGTTTTTATTGAAGTTACTATTGCAAGAGAATAATATGTGAAGTCAGGAATACCTTTTCCACGCTTCCTGTTTTTAGTTCGATGTATCACCGATAGATGGCGATGCTCTGTCACGAACTATTAAAACTCTGAAACAAACCTATAAAGATGGATCAAAGCTTAGTCAGTCTAATCTTTATCTTTCATTATGTTTGGTTGTTAACTCCCCCCCCCCCTTTTAAAAAAAAGGCTTACATTTTTAAATTGCAATGTTCTTTTGAGTATTATTACAATTTGAAACATTTCACCACTATCTATCGCTGATGAGTAGAACTGAAACAATAAAGACAAGTAAAATAAAAAACAATTTTGCTACAAATTAAAAAAAAAAATTACTTCTATTTGTTTTAATTTTTGCACTCTTTTCTTTACCTTATGAAAAAATATATTGTAAATTTTTTTTGCTTAAAAAAAAAAAAAAACTTCTATTTGCATTTATTTTTGCACTCTTTTATTTAACTCATAGGAAAATATATTGTGAAAAAATTTTTGCTACAAACTTTTAAAAAAATCTAATGTGAAAAAAAGTTCTGCAAATTAAAAAAAACACTTCTATTTGTTTTATTTTTACCCTCTTTTATTTAATTTAGGAAAATATAGTGTGAAAAAAATTTTGCTACAAATTTCAAAAATACTTCTATTTGTTTTTATTTTTACACTCTTTTATTAATCTTATGAAAAAATATATTGTAAAAACATTTTTGCTACAAATTAAAAAATATATATATTTCTATTTGTTTTTATCTTTACACTCTTTTATTTAACTTATGAGAAAATATATTGTGAAACAATTTTTGCTGCAAATTAAAAAAAAAATACTTCTATTTGTTTCGATTTTTACACTCTTTTATTTAACTTATAGAAAAATATTTTGTGAATTTTTTTTTGCTACAAATTTCAAAAACTACTTCTATTGGTTTTTATTTTTACACTCTTTTATTTAACTTATGGAAAAATATATAATGAAAAAAAATTCTTCAACTTTAAAATCATCATCACCTATTCGTTTTTATTTTTACACTCTTGTACTTAACTTATGAAAGCATATAATGTGAAACAAAAAAAAAAAAGTTCTACAAATTAACAACAACAAAACAAAACAAAAAAAAACCTTCTAATTGTTTTTATTTTTACCCTCTTTTATTTAACTTATCGGAAAATATATTGCAAAAACATTTTTGTTACAAATTTAAAAAAATTTACATTTGTTTCTATCTTTACACTCTTTTATTTAAGTTATGAGAAAATATATTGTGAAACAATTTTTGCTACAAATTTCAAAAAATACTTATATTTGTTGGGTTTTTTATTACTCTTATTACTTTTATTTTCTTTTTGTTACATAATGCATTCAACACTAATAATGTCTTCTTGCACTTGCCTCTCATGGGTGGTTGTGGTGGTGGTATGGGGGGGGGGGGCATTGAGAATTTTTCATCACAAAAACAGATACACAACATTATTTCTCTTTTCTTTACTAGTAAAGACAATAACTGTCATTTCAAAAAAACGAACCACAACTTTGTTTTTTTCAATAGCAGTACACAATTCTGGCAGCATAAATGAAATCTACATCCTTCAATTAGTCTAAAAACAAGTTTTTATGCAATTCGTACCACAAGTTTCCGATAAATTGCTTATTTTAAAACGAGCGTATTTTAAGGGCTGTATCCAAATTGAAGTTCGGTACTCGATTGTTAACCGAGAGAGTTCCCTTCTTGATCAAGGCACTTTAAGCAGTCAATTAAGCCTGTTAGATTACAGAATAGCATAAGAAATTTCAAAATATTTATTCACTTCTATCATAGACGGCCCCTTAAACCATCATTTTGCCGTTTTTCAAGCGTAATTTGAAAACTTTGGATTTCCATAAAGCAGGACTTAATAAATCTGAATCCATCAAAATAATTGTAGGTTGCAACTCCTAATTTTTTTTAATATTAATTTCATAATTCATAATTCATATCAGAAAATTATAAAAATTGCAAATTCAACGTATTTATGTTTCGGTATATTAGTATTAATTTTTATAACTCAAAAACTTATCATTCAAATCATTTGAAATTTGGTGTCTAGGCATAGTTTGAACCAAAGATTTGAAATATCTCGTTAAAATTGGGTATTGCCATTCAAAAAAATGAAGTTTGGATTCGGTTTACTATGTAGATGGCCCCTTAAGCAAATTTTATATACGTCATTTAAAAGTAGACTTTATTTCCAATCGTTCGGCACTAGTAACTTTCGTTTACGATAATTTGTTGAGGAGTTAGTAGGGGGTGTTTATTTATTTTTTTTCCACAACTGTACATTGTACATGTGTAAAAAAAATATTCAAAGGAAAGATTCACTTTGCTAAACCTCGGACCAGATGTGACTGCAGACTGTGGATTGGACCACGCTGCTCTAAATCATGGCTTAATTCAACATACAAGGTGGCCATAATTAAACTGACAGCACTCAGAGTGTTGTGTAGCCCAATCTAATTGAGAGAATGGCGCCAAATTTTGTAAGAAGATTAAACAGGACAAGGGACGAAGGATTCCACGAAAAAAAAGTTTCAAAACTCACCGCTAGGGGAATATGTGGCGCTATGTAACAGAAAAGACAGTTAAAAAAATTCAGAATCAATACTGAAGTAAAATTACCTTTTATTTAGCACATTCAACGATTTTAGTATTGATTCTGCATTTTTTAAAACTCTCTTTTCTGTTACATAACGCCAGATATTCCGCTAGCGGTGAGTTTTGAAACTAATTTTTTTTTTTCGTGGAATAAACAAGGAAGTTATTATTTCCCCGTCTTGTTTAATCTTCTTACAAAATTTGACACCATTCTGTCAATTAGATCGCACTACAGAATACTCTTGAGTACTTTCAGTTTAATTATGGCCACCTTATATATCGATTACTTTTTTCTGAATTTAGGCTTTTAAATTTTAAAGTTGATTTATTTGTTCTTTTTGTTTTCAGTTTTCCTTTCCAGTCAGAATTTCCAGAGTTGAAATTCTAAATGAAAACTACTTGTGTCGCTGTTTTCTTAAAATGGTGTCACCCGTCATAAATAAAAAGATACTTAGCAGGGTAAGTCTTTAGAATTTATCGTTATTTATTGCATCTATCTACAGTTGTGATGAGCTCTTCGTTCACGCTACTATTTTGTGGATCAGATACCACGATAGCATAAATTTTAAAAACAATAAAATGTTTGTTTAACAATCAAACTGAATTCTCAATGATTTAACTTGGTAAAGTTAACTAACTCATTTGGCTTTAATGTAGAGTAAACTTAAAGAGGGAACAAACTATTCTACCTTTTAGCTTGAACTTAATATCGAGCAGCATAAATGGAATCCTAAGTCTCCAGAAAAGCACAATTCACTAGAAAGTATTTATATTAAAATCACAATGACAAATTCGTACTAACTTTAATAAACTTGAAAGTCTGTGTGTTTTCATAGAACTTTATTCGGAGCATAAACTAATTTTCTTACACCGTTAAAAATCTGCAGCAAACTGTCCCGTCATTTGACAGTTTTTAAAGAAAACGGTTACATAACCGTAATTTAACTCTATTCTGGGCATATTATTGCTCAGATTATGATAAGAATAGAGTTAAATTACAGTTATGTAACCATTTTTTATAAAAACTGTCGAATGATTGGACAGTTTGTTTCAAATTTTTAACAGTGTACCAATACTCCTCCTCCACAAGTTGGTTCCAGTTTTTCCGTTAAAAGTTATTATCCCTCTCAACCTTTAATGGCGAGGCCCGGTATAAGATTCAGAAAACACGATTGCAAATGAAAGCTGCAATAGACATTTATGCAGAAATCGTTATAAATCCGATTCTTAAAGCGAAATGCGAAATACCCATAATTTATACCTTCCAAACAACCATGATCACCTGATTATCGTAAGTGCAGAGCCCCACCAGTGGCCGAGATGTTCTGCTCTTAAAGCTGGTAGACGGGAGGCACTGGGTTCGAACTCAATTGCGCCCGTCGGCCTAATCGTTCAGATTTTTCTGTGGTTTTCTTCGTTCCTTGAATTTCCTTGCGTAAATACGGGTTAGGTTCCCTTAGAAAGACCTCCATGGAGGGCAGCCCCTCCTCTTCGGGCCCATATCCCTCGTGTAAATAATTGTTCATCAAAAAACAACACATAAGTGCAGAAAATACAAACGGCATTCCAACTCTGCCGAGTGCGTTTAACCATATGATAGTTTATTGTGTATGACTTTTAATTAACATACAACATACAACCTTGAACTCAAATAACTTTGGAGTCGTTGCAAATAGTACTGCATTTTTCCCCCTTTCTTAAATGTGGGAAAGTAATTTAATGGGTAAAGTTTTCAAAGAGTCAATGTTCAGCGGGAACACAATAGCGCTACCTAGACAAAAAGTTGTCAGATACAGTTTCAAGTGTTTGTTTTTTATGCTTGTAAACGAGTCAGTTAAACCAATGGAGTTATGTGTAAAGAGGAGGAGACATGCAGTGTATTGTATACCAGTTGCGGGTGAAGTAGCTGAGAAGGTTGTCACAAGATAGTATCTGTTTTTTTTTTTGTTTTTTTTTTTACATCGGATCAACAATTTCTAATTACCGCCGGAGCAAACTTCCACCAATAAATTTTGAATAGAAAATTCTGCCTTATAGTCCAGGCAATAGGGGATTTTACCTGGCAAAATTAATGAAAGTTCTGGAAATTGGTTTATTTTATGTTTTTTGGGTCGCTGAATCCGAATTTGTAACTTCCCACCAAAATTTCCCCCGGCAACCCCCCCCCCCAAATTTTGGTAAAATGCCCCCAGAAAAGGTTTTTATTAAAAAAATCAATATTTTTATTATTTTAGGGGAAACGTATCTAGAAATTCGGAAAGTAGACAAAATTTGCAACAAATTAGATATATGACATTATGACTTAGGTTGAAGGGGAAGGGGGGATCTGCCTCGGAACATGCGCCGCGGTGCTGCGTGGACTAAGTTGCGCAATTCCACTTAACCACTCACACGTTTACATTCGCCCTTGGGTCGCTGAATCCGAATTTTTAACTTCCCCCCAAAATTCCCCCCTCCTAAAACCCTCCAAAATAGTTGTTTTTAACTGAAATTTCTTATTGTTTTAGGGGAAAAGCAAAAAGCATTACGAAATTCAGAAACTAGACAAAATTTGCAACAAATAGGATAGATGACATTATGACGTAGGATGAACGGGGAGAGAGGGGGCTGCCTCGGAACATGCACTGCGGCGCTACATTCACGAAGTTATGAAGTCCAGGCAATAGGGGATTTTATCTGGAAAAATTAATGCTAGTTCTGGATTTCGACACACTTTATGTTTTTTGGGTCGCTGAATCCGAATTTGTAACTTCCCACCAAAATTTCACCCGGCAACCCCCCAAAAAACTGACTTTTTGAAAAAATTTGGTTAGTGAGAAAAGCGCGCGGGGAATGTTCCGAGGCAGACCCTTCTCTCCCCGTTTGTCCTACGTCATGTCATATATCCTATTTGTTGAAAATTTTGTCTAGTTTCTGAATTTCGTAATGCTTTTTTCATAAGGATTTTTTTTATAAAAACCTTTTTTTTTTGGGGGGGGGGGGGCATTTTACAAAAATTTGGGGGGGTTGCCGGGGGAAATTTTGGTGGGAAGTTACAAATTCGGATTCAGCGACTCAAAAAACATAAAGTAAGCCAATTTCTAGAACTTCCATTAATTTTGCTAGGTAGAGCCCCTATACGGTCTCTATTGCCTGGACTATTATATTAGCGACTATTTCATGAACAATTTCTCACACAAATAATGTTAAAAAAAATTTTTGGTTTCTTTTTACTGGTAGCAGTTTGAACGGGTATTACACATACTTTTTTTTCTGACACTAACAGGAGGTTGTCTAGGTTGTCACAATATGGCGGAAACGCAGAGCCTGATTACCGCCGAAGTAAACTCCCATCAATAAAATTGAAAATCTGTTTTTGTCATTCCGTATGACGGAAAATTTGGCTTTGCTAACACGTTTAAAATAGGAGAAATTTTCATTTTTAAATTTACGGTTGGAAGTTTGCACTGGTGATAAAACCAAATCTTTTACATAACCCCAAAGTTAGAAAAAACATGTCTTAATATCAGGTGAATAAGGTGTCCAATACAATGCACTAGGATAACAATTTGGGCATGTGTGCCATTGCTCAACAACGTTTAGGACGGTTTTTGAATTTCGTAAAATCTCTTCCGTAGAAACAGAGTTGCATTTTCATCACAGAAATATAAAATTTTAATAATCAAAATACGATTATTCTGTTGAATATGGTGGTTTGGGAGGCATTTTGAAAAAGAGTGAAAAATGAGTTAACACATTTTTTTTAAAATTCGTTGACTGCCTTTTCGATTGGTGCAGACATTCACAATAATATAAATATGTGCTTACCCTAGAAATCTCGATAAGCAATATCACAAGAATCTTTCTGCTATTTTCAAAACAGTTTAAGATTTTTAAATTAGCATTTTAATGAATTTTTCATCTGTTCATAACATTTTCCATTTAGGTAGTTTTGTAGATGACGAAAAATACAGGTTGGCAAAGGGAAACAGGAAATTTTGAAATAATTCTCAAAAAAGTTTTAAAAAAATTTAAAGTTTTATTGGTGAAAGCAAAATATAAATTACATACCATTAAGTATTTCAAGATAAAAAAAATTCCATTTTTGAAAACAATTCCCATAAGATACAACCGTTAGATGATGACCACGTAGTCTGTTGATTTCAATTCTTGCAAAAATTTTGATTTTGTATGGGTAAAATTTCATTTTACCGTGGAGTATTTGGCGGACGGTTGTTCGGTTTACATTGAAAACTATTGCAGGTTTCTTTGTAGAACGTTGTGAGCTCCTTTCGAACACCCGAACAGCTTCACTGTTTTCTTTGGATCGTTGAGTTCGTTGAACTCCTGGTGGTCTCTTTTTTAGAGCTGAAAATGTCTTGATGGAGTGGCAGGATGGAACGCGACCATGACGTTCTAAATTGTAATGATATCGAAATTCGAAATGCGAGCATCTGCCAAACTGTCACCATTCTTATAAAAAGGCACGTTCTTGATCGACTCACTAGTCCATCATTACTAAAGGGCAGGAAGTTGTGCACGGAAGGATCCCACTCCCACCTTTCTACTTACCAGAGAGCACGTATGGACCACAAACCAGTGGAGCAATGTAACGATCTCTGACAAATTCAAGTTTTGTTTACAGAGTGACAGTCGACGTGTTGTCATATGGAGAGAGCCTGGCTTACGATGTAACCCAATATTTATACGCGAATTGCACCAACACAGCGGAGGTGGCATACACGTATGGGGCTGCATTATGATCAATGGACTTACGCATCTGCACCATTGATACCGATCTCGCCTGTGACGAAAGGTAAGTGGGACACACATTGTCTGACGTCTGGTATAAAAGCCATGTTGACTAAGTTGCCTATATACAGTTTACCACGAAACTATCGGTCAATCAGCGGCATTTAAATCTGCTACTATCGTTCCTGCAGGCATTGGTCTGTTGCGTCAGGTCATTAACACTACAAATCGGTCATCTGAGTGTATTTTTGTACGATGGTGACCTTCTACAGATCTTTTACTAGCATTTGCAGTTAAAATGTATCGTTGCCACAGTCTCGAAACCGTAGATTGGTCGATACCAACAGCTTCGGCAACATTGGCATCAACTTGGAGGCGGGCAGACTCCCTCATACCGATAACACGATCACGCGTAATTTTAGTAATTTATTATTTAAAAAATAATCGAAATTACCACTAGAGAGAACAACAAATTAAGAATCATCTATTCTCACAATCCACCTACTTTGCAATCCACGCTTTTGCCATCCAATCCTCTGAAACGACGGATTTGATTGGTTTAAAAAAGTCATAACTACCCCTTAGTTTGAATACCATTTTCTTACGTGTATCAATTTTCAACCTTTTCCAACAAAAACCTTTTGACAAAACAATGATTTGGAGAAATATGCAATACTTTAGACATAAGTGCATACATATATGTATAAATATGTGTGAGTGTGTTTGTCGTGTGTGTATACATATGTATATATATAATTTATACTCTGCTCATTTCATTTATTTATTTATTATTTTTATATTTTTTGGTAATTTGTAATGTTTTTTAATGGTCATATATACGAGAGTCGATCCAGAAGTAAGGTTCCCAAAGATCTCCAGCCCCACAGGGAGGTGCGAGGCGAAATACCGCAACAGCACTGTGCGCGGCTGTTCCCGCAGTCGCGATGCCTCTGGCCGCGCTTCGCTGCGCCGCTCATTCTTGGATTAGCAGCCGTCTGAGATGGAGGTTCCCATTGTTGATCCCGCCAAGTGCGAGATTCATCCCGTAATTAGCTTTTTGCACGCCTAAGGGGCTCCACCCATGGATATTCGTCGTCAGTTGACAGAGATGTATGGCGAGAAGCGTATGTCCGTTCAACACGTCCGAAAGTGGTGCAAGGAGTTTAGTGCCGGTCGGAAGGAGGTACATGATGAGAATGGAGTGGAAGACCGTCAGTTTTGGAGGCGGTCATCGAGATGGAAGTTATCGGACCTTACACCTAATGATTATAACTTGTTCCCCAAGCTAAAAGAACACTTGGGTGGCCAACGCTTCCGGACAGACGATGACGTCAAAGAAGAGGTGAAACGCTTCCTCAATTGGTTGGAGGCGGAGTTCTAGGACATTGGGATACAGAAATTGGAGCACCGTCTACAAAAATACATAGAAAAAGATGGCGATTATGTAGAGAAATAGAGCAAACTTTCTTCTTTCCAACGATGTAAATTTCTATGAGAATAAACAATGTTGTCTGTTTGTAAATTTGATGGGAACCTTATTTCTGGATCGACCCTTGTATATACATATATATATATATATATATATATATATATATATATATATATATATATATATATATATACATATATATATATACAATAAAAAAATTAATATAATCAGTAATTAGTTATATAATAAGTATGAAACTTAATAAGACAATAATGCAGAAATGACAAGATCTCCTTTAATAAATCAGACTTTTCTGGACGCAAAATCTTTTTATCTTTTTAAAATTAATAACATACATATATAACCTTTATGCATATATGCCTTTATGCAAAATGAATTATATACATATATAACCTTTATACATATACATAGCTGCCAACGTGTACGGATTTTTCTTACCACTAAAATTTAAAAGAAAATTTTGACTAATTGAATCTCCGAAAACTAGCGATTTTTAACGATTCAGTATGGCAAAAATGTCTTTAAAATTTTAGTGGTATGAAAAATCCGTACAAGTTGGCAGCTATGCATATATGCAGGTTTATTTAGTTTAAAATAACGTTGGTGATTTAAATATATATATAGCCACTTTAACACTAATAGGACCCCGTGTAAAAAGAACTATTCACTATATAAATGACATTTAGGATGTTTTAACAAAATTTTAAATTAATTATAGATAACAGGGCATATTTTACCTTCGCATAAAAATATATAAAACAATAGAGAAGGCCATAAATATCTTTTATGCACATGTGACATTTTTATAAATATGAATTAGTGATTGATAAGTCTCCGGCCGCACTCAAACCGTCGTCAGGTAATATGAGGCTCGCAGGTTTAGTATGACAAGTTTAACTCGATTAGACAATTTTTCTTAAACTTGAAATGGGGTTTCTGAAATGGACCCTTTTCTTCCTTTCGGTTCGAGGTTGTTTGGGAAATCATTGTAAAATCGCTTCATTATTTAATAGTTAAAGGATATGTCTTTATTTCTTTTAATTTAGTTTCTGAGTTCATAAGTGTGACATTAAAATAACGTTGCAAAGAGAAATAGCAGAAAAAAACCTTGGTGAACGCAAAGCGTAAACAAAAGATCAGGCCGCAATTTTACCTATTGTGACGTCACGAGAATACTGTCTGTAGGGGATTCAACTTGTAAGGATCCCCACAAAATTAGGCGTGCTCAAGCAACGCCCCCTCGAATGGAGAAAGTCGTAACACGCCTTGTTATGACGTCACGAAACGTCACACGAAGCAGGCAAGACAAAGAAAAAAAACTTGAGAATTTTTCTCTTTGTTTTCCCTGCTTTGTGTGCTGTTTCGTGACGTCACAACAAAGCGTGTAAAGGCTTTCGCCATTCTAGGAGGCGTTGGTTCAAGTCGTCCGAGTGTTTTAAATTGCCTATCTGTCTTCTGTAAATGCACTTTTAATAATGCAGCCAATTTTATTTTCCAGATTGCTTTACATGGACTAGGTTATGAAAATCTTCACAAACTTTATGACCCTGATATACTGCCAGAAGAATTTGGAGGTAACTTGGGTCCTTTGAACAACGAAGCTTACAGACGGAAGTTTCTGGAATTTGTGACGAAGTTAAAAAATGAAAGTGCTTGAAACAAATTCCAGTTCATATTATTCCTACATTTTTTATTATTTAAGGGTCAAGAGTGTTGAATTGTATTTAAGCATGTTCCTGTGTAGTAATTTATATTTCTTGCAAGAGTGTATTATAATTTTTTATGTTGAATGTATCACACTTTCGAAGAACATGTAAATAAAGTTTATGTCTTATGTGAAATATTTTTAATCTTTATATTTGTATACTTCAGAACTACTGGGTTAAGAAAGAGGTTAGATAAGCTTTAACTACTCAGTTCCACTTAAGATCTACAAGAACAATTTTCATTTTCAAATTTTTCAAATATTATTTAGTTCTTAAACAAGGCAAACACCGGGTGTTTCATGAATTCGTTACAACTTAAAAAAAATCATTATGAAGGAACGAATGATGCTAAATAATTGCGTTTTGCATGAATGGTATTAGAGAGAGATCGGATTTTTTTTTCATAAATTAAAAAAATTGTGGTTCGGAAAATTACCGATAGATGGCATTGACATGCACAATACGAAGCAGATTTATGCAAATTAGGCTTTCAATAAAACGCCTTGGTGCACATAGATTCTTCATTCGATACCAGAGCATTACTGGTTAAACTCTTTTACAAGGACGAACGTGGAATCAGAAACTGACACACTGCGAAAATTCCACAAGGATAAAAGACTCAAGACAAGAAACCCGTTTTATGTGTTGAAATACTAGAGCTAATGAGAAAAATCGGCCCAAGGCAATAGAAATAGGGAGGGTTAAAATTTTTTAATACTGCCTTATCATGATTCTGATAAAACAAACTCTTACTGAAAAACTACAGGAAAATTTAAACATTTTTCGTTATAGCAGTTGCCAACAATTAAAAAACACAAAACATTCTTACCACAACAATTACATTTCTGTTGCAAGTTTACCACGTAAAAAATAGAAATAAAATAAATAGTTTGACGAATAATAACAAAAAAAAAGTGAATATTTCGTCATAACTTTTCTGTAACAAAATTTACACGTGAAGAATGAAAATGAAATAAATAGTTTGATGAATTAAAAGAAAATTAATATTACGCCATATTGGAAATATCGAGTCTAACAAAAAAAGACAGGCTACCGTGGTGCATTCCACGTATCTTTTTTTACAGACCGCTGGAGTCACGTGATGCTCGAATGCACCAATGCAGGTGTAAGAAAAGAGCATCACCTCCCACTTAGCGGTCTGTAAAAAAAAGACACTTGGGATGCACCCACCGCGGTAGCCTGCATTTTTCGTTAGACTCGGGAAGTATAATGGACGTCAGCAGGTGAATATGTAACGTCATGTGAGTTTGAAAAAACGTATTGAAACATGATAAAAACCTGACTGTGGAACATTGGCATATTTTAACATTTTGAGGTTCTAATTTTGAATACCGCCTTAACATGATTCTGATGAAACCACCTCTAGCAGAAAATGAAATAAAAAACGGCCAGATAAAATTGTTAAACTGTGTTTATCTCTAATCTTGATTTAGTTTTTGTTGTTGAAATTAGTATTTAACTTCGAAATCTACCTCCGCCTGTAGGCCGATCCGGCTGGGAATTTTTTTTTAACCATTTGGAAAAATGGTTATTGTCCTCGTCAGGGTAGGAAATCAAAAGCATATCTGAATGTTTTTATTGGTTTAGTCATCATTTTATTCGTTTTCTGATTGGTCTATACAGTAATCTGTATTTCCCTTTACTTTCAACAGAGTGTTGCCACCATGACAAAAAAGTAATAAAAACTACAAAAAAAAATGACAACTTAAAAACAAATTAAGATACAGCTTTCAAACAAATTGCATTTAAAAGTACATTTTTTTCTCTATACGACGATATAAAAAGTAATATTGTGGGATGTTTAGAAGTTTAAGAAATAAATTTCATTTAAAATTGGCCTTCAGATTTCTTGGAAATCTGACGATGGAAAAGCCTTTTCCCGAACTGCCAATGAAATGCTTGGATAATACGTAAGTTTCAGGTGGATAATACGTACGAGTCGCAGGCGATTTCTGTCGCTTGCAATTTTTACGTGTAATAACACTATTAATGTTTAATTTATGGAGTACGTAATGTATGATCAACTCCGTGCTATTTTTTATGTCTTAAATTTTAGTCTTTGAAAAAATCATTTTCCAAATGGTCGTTGTAACTTGTTAGATTGCATTTTTTTTCCCGGTACGGTATGCTATTTTTTTCTCCCAGCTTATTTTGTGTCGTCTTCAAAAAATAACGTTACCTTACAGAAATTACCTTACAGCCAGCCGTAAAACAAAAGTCGATGTTTCATTGTACGTTTAAATACTCTACAGCATTTTAAAAAACTTCTAAGCATCGCTCATTTTCAATGTTTCCCAGCAAAGAAAGAAACAGTGGGCCATCAGCTGGAAAAAAGATGGCAGCCAGCAGTGCCATTAGCGGTAAAGTGCAAGGGTGCCATTACTTAAACTTGTCGAAAACAAGTACAGTTGCCAACAGCAGGCCAGCATTGGTATGCCATCACATTACTTCTATCCGGCACTTTTCCTGCAGTGCTAGCACCTATCCCACTGCTATTCCTTTGCTGGCCCAGCACTTTCCCTTATAAAAATTTCTTATAGAATTCTATAAAAAAACAAAATATTATATAATGATGGTTATTTTTTCTATAAGCTAGTTTCACCAAGAGCTATAGAAATATCTGTTGAAGTTTCTATAATAGAAATGTCTATAGAAACATTTGAACTGCATATGGTCACACTCCCAAGTACTGACCGCGCTCGATGCTGCTTGGTTTTCGTGATCGGACAGGAACAAGTGCTTTCAGCGTACGCTACGACTGGTCGTAATTTTCTAGCTCTATTTCCAGTTTGTTTCTTTTGTGATTTACGTTCCCAATCATTAAACTGGTATAGAAATTATTCTATTGTATAGAAATACTATGTATTTTATACGCTTTTTTTTATTATTGATTCTGAACTACTTAAATTATGAAAACAGAAATCCTTTATAACCTAGTAAAACCAGATTTAAGGAGAGAAAAAAAAATGCGTTGAAATAAAGAATTTATTTATTTATTCATTTACTTATTTATTTTGTTGGTGGCAGTGGTGCTATATTTTTTACAGTTAAAAAAAAAATAGCTCCACAGCTTAAATTGTGTTAAGATATTCATTTCAGATTTGTGTTCAAATACTAAATGTCTTCGATATTCGCAGCGCCACCTAGCGTAAAGGTTCCCAGCAATGATACTGCAAAAGTTCGTGCACTTCCACGTAGTGGTGGGCAGCGCTTGAGATAAAATGGATGCCTGCCAGAATTTTATCTGATGATTTCCAACAGCAAAGTTGACTGAAGCTGCCCAGCAGTGGTCATGCAGTGGTAGACCATCAGCCAGTACTTCTCCATCATTGCCAGCACCTATCTTGCTGCTGGCCAGCAATTTCCTCTTTGCTAGGTTATACCGTCGTATTGGGGAAAAAAGTACAATTTGTTTGAAAACTGCATCTCCATTTATTTTTGAAATATTATTTTTTTTTGCAGTTTTAAGCGACATTTGTTTCATTTTGGCAACTCAAGTACTCCATTTCTGTAGAAAGTAAAGAAAAAATAGTTGAAAAATAGCAATTATATCTTCTTTTCGCCATTTTTTCATAAAAACTGAAAAAATGTAATTAAAATACGTGCTATTTTGAGAAAAATATAAATGAGTGATTTATGATAAAACAGGGAGCTATTATAAACTATATTTAATTTTAAGTATCTATATTAATGCAAATGACGTCATTTTACATAAAATAAAAGCATGTGCTTTAAGTCTTAAAATTGAAATATGTTTTGTACTACAATAGAGTCCCGATTATCCGAGTCCCGCTTAACCGAGTTATTTTCTTCTGGTGGACTGGTGGTTTCTATTAGTGATGGGCGATAACGAGATGTTTTTCTCGATTTTCTCGATTGTATGGACATCTCGATAGTTTTCGATTGTATAAATTTTTTCTCGATGACTACAGTTTGCAAATTTCTTTTATAAATCATATATTATGTATTATATACGTCATACATTTATCAAGAATCGTCTGCGGGTGAACTGGAATGAGTCGATGTTAATAATGACTAGGTGACTTCGACCGCTAGCGGACCCCTCCTTTAATCGGGGTCCCTAATTTATACGTAATCTTGTAATATGAAATCACGAACAGGTTACCCGCTATATACGACACTGATATATGATAGCAGGCGGATGTGGTGTGCACGCACTACAAAATCTTGTAAAAAATATAATATCGAAACGAATGAACGTCGGACCAGATCTCTTGGGGGAGGGGTCAAAGCGAGCGGAGGGGCACAGCAGCTGCATAATATGATTAAGTCGTCACAGGTCTTTAGGCCTTTCCAACTATATGTCACATGAGAAGTCTGGATCTGAATTTATAAAAATGCCCTCCCCGTGGGGGGAAAGGGGGGGAGGGGTGCGGGAGGTGGATAACATGAGTAAGTGGTCATAAGCCTTTCCAACAATATGTCACATGAGGGGTCTCGGCTAAATTTAGAAAAACACCCCCGTGGGGGAAAAGTGGGGGGGGGGGCGGTCACCGGAGGTGCATTACATCAATAAGTAGTCACAGACCTTTCCAACGATATCTCACATATGGGGTCTTGGCTAAATTTGGAAAAGTGTCCCCGGGGGGGGGTCCAAAATGGGGGGATGGACACCGGAGGAGCATAACATCAATAAGTAGTCACAGACCTTTCCAACGATATCTCACATGAAGAGTCTTGGCTAAATTTGAAAAAGTGTCCCCCGGGAGGGGCAAATTGGGGGAGACTGTCACCGGAGGTGCATAACATCAATATATAGTCACAGACCTTTCAAACGATATCTCACATGAGGGGTGTTGGCTAAATTTGGAAAAGTGCCCCCGGGGGGGCAAAGTGGTGGGGGGGACAACGTAGGTACATAACATCAATAAGCAGTCACAGATCTTTCCAACGATATCTCAGACGAGGGGTCTTGACTAAATTTGAAAAAGTGTCCCCCAGTGGGGGGGGCAAAGAGTGGGGGACTGTCACCGGAAGTGCATAACATCAATAAGTAGTCACAGACCTTTTCAACGATATCTCATAAGAGGGGTACTGACTAAATTTGGAAAAGTGTCCTCCGGTGGGGCAAAGTGGAGGGGGACGGCCACCGGAAGTGCATAGCACTAATAAGTAGTCACAAACCTTTCTAACGATATGTCACATGAGGGGTCTTGGCTAAATTTGGAAAAGTGTCCTGAAATTTCATATATTATAAATAATATTTAGCGGAGGGCTCCATAAAAAAAATCCGATCTAAAATGATAAAAGCGGAAAAAACTACCCTCGCAGTGGGGGCCAAATTGGGGAGGGGAGGAAGAAAGTCTCATAATATGAAAGAGTCATCCGAAAGCTTTTTAATGACATATCACATGACTTGTCCAAAAAAAGTTTGAAAATTGCTCCCCCTCTCTCCCCCCGTGGGCCCACTCTTTCACCCCGGAATTCACACAGCCGCCACTTTAAAATTTTTATATTCAATAAATATTATTTACCGGAAGACTGCATAAAAAACCCATATTTAAAGTGATATTTAATTTTATTATAGAAATCGGCTACGGTTTTAAAAATTTGTTCGCCCCTTCCCCACCCCCCTTTGAGCGAAGAAAGGTTCATAGTATGAAAGAGTGGTCAAAGGGCTTTTCTATTATATGCCACAGGAAGGGTTCGGTAAAATTTTTAAAATTGCACCCCATGAGTCCACTCTCACGTCCTCCTCCCTCGAAATCACCCGACCCACCTTCCTCTTTGAAAATTTTATATTTAATAAATAATTTTTATCGGAGGGTTCCAGGTATGTGACATCTTGGTAGGGCTAAAATAAGATAAACTTTGAAAATTAAAGCTTCATTTCACAGCTCATTGTCATGCCTTTTCTCTATCTCGTCCCTTGGTACTCTCGATAACTTTTCTTACTTTTCTTCTCTGCCGAGGACGAGAGAAATCCTCGAAAAGCTTCTCATAGCGAAATGTTGAAAAGCGCGAGAGAAATCCTCGAAAGGCTTTTCATTGGTAGATTTCGAAAAGGACGAGAGTAACAAGCGAGAGGCTTCCCATCGAGAAAGGTTGAAAAGGGCGAGAGGAAACTCTCGAGAGACTTTCCATCCCGAAAGGTTTAAAACCGCGAGAGAACCAACCATCGAGCAGCTTGCCATCTGGAAGCCTCGAAATGCTGGAAAAATCATCGAGATGAGATTTGCCGAAATGCGAGATGGAAATGAAGCTTTCAGAGTCAAACTTCCCGCATTTCTGGTTTTAAGTCATAATTTCTCAAAGGAGTCCATCTGCTTATCCAATCTCTTTTTAGCTCACAGGCTATCTAAGCCTGAGAGCTAATGTACCCGTCGGTTCTGTGTGTATGCATGTACTGTACGTACGTACGTACGTATGTATGTACGTAACGCGATAACTCTTGATTAAAATGTACGATTTGCTTCATTTTTTTTTATGTTCATTCTGATAAGGCGTTCCGCTGTTTAGTTTTGACTGTTCATTGGTTAAGGATAAAGGGAGAGAAGGGGGTTGGTCCCCCCCCCCCTCCTTAATTTAGATAAATAGGTTTTTCATGCAGAATTCTTCGATTTGCTCCAAATTTCGTATACCGGTTTATTATGTTAAGGAGCTTCCCTGATTAAACTTGGAGGTTCATTAGTTAAGTATAAAGGGGGGAAAGTGGGGTAGACCCCGTCCTTAATTTAGATAAATGGGTTTTTCATGCAGAATTATTTGATTTGCTCCAAATTTGGGATACCGGTTTATTATGTTAAGAAGCTGCCTTGATTAGATTTGGAGGTTTATGGGTTAAGTATAAAGGGGAGGAGCTAGTCTCCCCTTAATTTAGATAAAAGGTAAAAGGGTTTTTCATGCAGAATTATTGGATTTGCTTCAAATTTAATATACCGATTTATTCCGATATGCCGCTTCCTTCATTAGATTTGGAGGCTCATTGGTTAAGTATACAAGGGCGAAAAGGGGGCAAGTCCCCTTAATTTAGATAAATGGATTTTCATGGAGAATTATTCAATTTACTTTAATTTTTTTTTCTATGTTTGTTCTGATAAGGAGCTTTCCTGATTAGATTTGGAGGTTCATTACTTAAGTATAAAAGGGTTAAAGGGGTTATACCACCCTTAATTTAGCGATATGTTTCTTTTTTTCATGCAGAATTATCTGATTTGCTTCAAATTTGATATACTGATTTATTATAGTTAAGGAGTTTCCCTGATTAGATTTGGAGGTTCATTGGTTAAGTATAAAAGGGGCAAACGGCGGATATTTCCCTTCATTTATTTTTTGAGGGACATTATTCTTTGAAATAAGAGTATAATATACAGTTAGTGTTAATAACCTGTGAGCTCAATGCCATCAGTTTAACTGGCACTTATCATTTTATTGCTATTAACCGATGTGGGTTATGAAGCATAGTGGTTTATGTATTCAGTTCTGTATAGTTTTAGTTTCAAACTTTACTGTTAAATTTAGTGTCATTTTGCCACGAATTTTTAATGTTTCTCTTATTTTAGCTCTGCCAAGCTGTCCCATACCTGGAGACTCAGATAAATACTATTTATTAAATATAAAAAGTTCAAAGAGGAAGGTGAGTGAATTCTGGGGTGCGCGAGAGTGCACAAAGGGAGGGGGGGGGTAATTTTCAAACTTTTACCAAACCTCTCCTTGACATATCATCGGAAAGTCCTTTCACAACTCTTTCATATTATGAACCTTTCTCCTCCCAGAGTTGAATTCCCGAAGGGGCTCGGGGGGGGGGGGGGAGGGTGACTTTTTCTTTAATTGTAGAGATTTCTACAATAAATATCATTAAATGAGGTTTTTTAATGGAGCTCTCCGATAAATATTATTTATTAAATATAAAATTTTAAAAGTGGGGCTGCGTGATTTCCGGGTATATTCTATGATAAAAGAGGAAACCCACGTGGGAGGAGTAGGTTTCAAACTTTTTTTGGACCAGTCATTTGATCTATCATCGGAAAGTTTTCGGTTATCATCGCAAAGTTACTCTTTCATATTATGAACCTTTCTTCTTCCTTCCTTAGTTTGGCGCCCCGAGAGAGGCACTTTTCGAACTTTATTGAAATCGTAGCGTTTTTAAACATTTTAGATCGAATTTTTTTACGGAGCCCTCCGATAAATAATTTTTAATATATGAAAATTTCAAAGAGAAGGATGGGCAGGGTATATTTCGGGGGGGGGGGGGGGGGGGCACGATAATTGGAATCCTGGGAGTTGGGAATCTTTTCTATCTTTTGCTGACACGCCTCACGTGATATATCATTGGAAAGCTCTGTGACTACTATTTCATTTTATATATCGCCCGCGCCCCTCCCCTTACTTTGTCCCCGAGCGGGGGCACTTTACTAAATTTAGCCGACACCCCTCATGTGCCATATCGTTGGAAAGTCCTGTGACCACTTATTCATATTATGCACTTTTCTTGCCCCTCCCTCCTACTTTGCTCCCCGCGGGAATTCGTTTAATGTATTCCAGTCGAAGACTTTATAAAAATGGGGAAATTAAAGATCCAATCTCAAATGACGTAGAAAAATCAATAAAAATTTTTGATCCCTTTTATCATCCTTTAGTTCATATTTTTGCCACTAGGGGTGCTTTTGATTCTTATTTCTTTGGCCATTTTGGTACTAATTGCCGAAAAATTCTAATTTTTGATACTTAAACTCCCCTTACCGCTTCATAGCTACTCGCGTTTTTTCAGCTTTTTTCAACCAGGGGGCACCCTTACAAGACTTTTCCAGTCTTATGGCTCCTTTATAGTTTCCCTTTGGTTTGTTGTTTTTTTATTCCATCTGTTTTCAGTTACCCTATATTTAATAAAATCTGCCTTATATATATGTAAAAACAATGATTTCAATAATCGATTCTAGAACATCTCCTTTGTAGATTCTCGAAAGTAATCGATGACTGTATCGATTGTGTATTTTACGATAACGATTTTTTTCGATTGGTAAATTTTCGAGAATCGCCCATCACTGAGCCCTATCACTACTGTGAAATTGTCGGCCAGAATAATAGCTAAGTTTTCCAATAACTGTTTTTAGCTTTTCTCGTTATAATCGATTGTAAAACATCTCGATTGTAGATTCTATGAATTAATCGATGGTTGTATCGATTGTGATTTTTTACGATGACGATTTTTCTCGATTGTCGAATTCTCGAGAATCGCCCATCACTAGTTTCTATTATTATGAAACAGCCATTATAAATGAAGCGTTAGGTGAAGAGGAAAGAGCAGCCGTAAAAAGTTAGAACTCTGACTTTCTGATCAGAATGGGAAAAAAAAGGGCCATAATTAAAAAAAAAAAAAAAAATTACTGCCATTTTTTTTTCCCATTCTGACCAGAAAATCAGAGTTCTAACTTTTTACGACTACGCTTTCCTCTTCACCTAACGCTTCATTTATAATGGCTGTTTCATAATAATAGAAGCCACCAGTCCATCAGAAGAAAATGAAGTAATTTAAATGTCGGGGGCGACACTAAATTCTGAAAAAGCAGAATTCCTGTTCTCTAGCTTTTTTTTTTTTTTTTTTTTTTTTTTTTGTTATTAAAAAAATCCGATCTCTCTCTAATATCATTTGTACAGAACCGCAATTTTTTAGTATAATTTGTTCCTTTTTAGCAATGGTTTTTTAGTTTTAACGAATTTATAGCGCATCCGGTATATGAAACTTATTTTATTATTAATATTTGGCTGTTATATCCGCAAAATGCTCAGATTGTCATCATCACATCTTGACGAATAAATTCGGTAATGAAATGATTCAATGATTTCAAAAGTTCAATGTTCAATCTATCGGACAGCATGTATGTTTCCCTGTATTTAAAATATATACTCAATACTGCCAATCAAAGTTTACAAATATTGTTAGCTTTTTGTAACATTATATATCTTGTTCGTACTATGGTATTTCAGTCACTTAACTTGAACCTTTTTTAAACGGACGACCAGAATAAAAAATTTTCACTTTTGCAAGTTTCCGAAATGTTCTTAAATTTGATATACTCCCTTAACCTTTAACTGATGTTGCCGGTCTCACAGACCGGTGCTTTTTTCAATTTTCATAGTTTAACTTGCAAATTTCAGTTGATCTACAAACACTACTGAAATTTTATTTCGTTTGGAACTTTAATACTAACACCAGAGACTTTTGAATAGGTGAATTTTAATTATAACACTCTTGTACAAAAAGTTTAGTACTAAAACAACATCCTATGAGTTAATGCAGCTTTTATTCATCTTTCGATTTAGCGGTCTCACAGACCACTTCACACTAGTTATGCGACAATTTCTGTGACATCAGTTAAAGGTTAACTATGAGTTGAGTGGAATTCTGTCTTCTGAACTATTTTTCTTATTCGAAATTGCTTTTCGTGAAATTACTCTCAGTTAATTTCTAGAAGTAATTAATCAACTTATTCTAGAGATTAAACAAGGTATATTTAGCATGGCGCGGTGAGCAGTGCTATTTTTTTTAATGCATCGTGCTATTTTTTAAGTGCGCCAGGATATTTTTTCAGGAGCGCCGTGCTATTTTAAAAATTTGTTGACGATTTTCTCAGAGTGGGGCGCCGATTTTCGAAGAGCGAGGGGTGATTCTGTTCCGAAATTTCCCCAAATTTAAGGCATTTAGTTCCAAAAATTAAAAAAAAAATCGATCATCAGTTTGAAAATTCAGACTAAAAAAAAATCTTCATTTTTCTTTTTCTTGACATGAAACCCTTATAATGGATATCAACCACTAGACAATCATATTTTTGGGGATATTTACATAAAGAATTCATCCTCAGATGCTGGTGTACCATTTCAAGAGGAGGGTTGTCGGGGGGGGGGGGGTTGCAACGGTTCCACTGAGAGGCAGGGTTTGCAAAAGCGTGAATTGTGCGAATCGAGTACAAAGTAGGAAAATCCCGCAAAATAAAAATAAAAAATGCTCTGTGGCGGTTTTCTTCCTTTAATTCTTTCACAAGCTCGTTATTCTTCCGAGATTTTTTTTTTAATTTTCAAGGAAGCCCGCGATTTTTTCTTCTTTAGTGGGATTTTGAAAAATCAATTCTTGACATTCTTCAAACGATGATAGAAAGATATCGTGAATTTCGTCAAAGATCTCAGAAACAAATATCGATTTTCTTCAACTGGTGGCGGAAAAATATCGCAAACTTCCATAATCGGTTGCGAAAAAAAAAAAAAAAAAAAAAAAAAAAAAAAAAAAAAAAAACGCGAAATTCGTTAAATGATTGCTCAAAAAATCGCAATTTTCGTCAATCGTTGGCGGAAAAATCCCACTAATTTCGATAAAGATCGTTTATTGATCGTTTATTTGATTGAGAAAATATCACGAATTTCGTTAAAAAACATTTGCGAATTTTGTCAATCGGTCTCGGAAAAAAATTAATTTCGTCAATCGATATAAATAAATAAATAAATAAATAAATTGCAAAGGTAGTCAAAGGGAGCGCGAAAAAAAAACGCGAATTTTGTCAAACAATTGTAAGAAAAAAATCTTAAATTTCGTGAAACTAATGGCATCGTGCCAGAAAAGCCGATTTTTCCATCACGGGTAGTTAAATTCTTTATTTTTTTCATAAGTTTCCGATCAACTTTGTTTTAATTTTTGACTTGAATAAAAATTCCTTAAGGTAAACTCCTGCAACATGTCGAGTAAACTAGATTTTACCGAAGGCCTTTTTTTGGTGTGGAGGAGGGGGGGGGGGGTTGAGTAATGAACTTTTTTGCAAGACCGCAAGAGACTTTGTAATATTGTTCAGATGAATTTGTTTATCAAACTTATTTTTTAGCATTATTCATGCAGTTTTTTGCTTCAGTGTCCTCTTTATGTCTCATGGTGGTTTTTTTCTTCTCCTCCGTGCTCTTCTTCTTCACCGTGCCATTCTTTCCCCCGCGTGCTGCAATTTTTTTTTCTGGTATAAGCAATTCTAGCTTATTCTAATGATCCTTTCAATTGCTTATTTATTTAACGCAGCGCAAAGAATGAAAACAATAATAAACAATATATGATCAGATGTTGTACTTACAAATTTACCAACTCATGCACATGCCCAGACATCAAGTTAAGTCTCTTAAAAGATTTGGTAATGTGAACGGGAACCTCCTTTATGTCTCATGGTGCTTTTTTCTTCTCCTCCGTGCTCTTCTTCTTCACCGGGCCATTTCCCCTCAGCGTGCTACTTTTTTTTTTCTGGAATAGACTCTAGCTTATTCGAATGATCCTTTCAATCGTTTATTTATTTAACGCAACGCAAATAATGAAAACAATAATAAACAATGTATGGTCAGATGTTATACTTACAAATTTACCAACTTATGCGCATGCCTAGACATCAAGTGAAGTCTCTTAAAAGATATGGTAATGTGAAAGGGTGAAATCTAATTCCGGGTTGTTCGGTTAAAAAAAAGTTAAGCTAAGTGACTTAACTACCTACCATAGTCTGAACAGGATAAAATGATCGCTCTTGTAATAAAAATCTTCTCGGAAGTCTTGGAAGATATACTTGATAAAACACAGCGATTTGCAGTCGATCTTTGTAACATGTCCGATGTTCATAGACATGTCCTTTTTCTGTCTACTAAACAGAAAAAGTTACCAAAAAATATCCCAAATGTTGCATGTTTAAATAAAGTAGTACGTATTTTAATCTTTTACTAAATATTTATTATTTTGATTTGTTGAAAATCTCATGACATCATAAATTTAACTGATATTAAATCAATCAAAACAAAGCCGCATAGTTAAACTCTTTTTTTTTTTTTTTTTTTTTTTTTTTTTTTTTTTTTTTTACATAAAACTGATAATAAATTCAGATTTTCCAATGAATTTGAGGAATGACGAAGCTAAGCTCGGTCAAAATAGCAGATACCTGTATACGAGGTATAGAATTTATACACAAAGAATAAAATGCAGAAACTGTGCTCGCAAAAGGTGGTCACTGCGTCTCAATTTAAAAGCGCATACCGAAATTGAAAACGCACTTCCACCAATTATTGCCTAAAGACAGTGCTGTAATAGATTTCTTTTTGTGCGTCCCTATAAATGAATGATAAATGCTATGAATGCCCTATTCCGTAGTAATGATCTTATAGTGAAATTTGGTGATTTATATCAATTTCCATACATTTGAAATATGGCATTAAAATACACAGCAAACTATTTTTCCCCATTGACCACCATAATATAACGAAATTATTTTGAGTGTCCCTGTAAATTAACTATTTGTGCTACACACTTCATATTCAATACCGAACAGGCCATTATGAACATCATTAACCTATATCAATTGCATGAAAATCCGAGTATGTATGCGCATGTTAGAGCGTGGACAGACAGCCAGCAGACAGGCAAACCAAATTCATAAACACTTTTCAAATATGTTGGAAAGTGCTAAAAACCAATTATTGAAATGGTTATTGAATGTATTAAATACATAACATTCAAAGTGTATCTCCTGTCTTTCTTTTAAAAGACTCTTTTTACTTTCTTCTATCTGTACAGGAAGAAAGTACAGTAAAACTTCCCTTTTAACGAAGTCTCTATTAAACGAAGTTTTCTACTTAACGAAATTTTCTGCTGAACCTTGACTTTATGCGCTATTAGCATGTAAATTAATCTTCATATTACGAAAAATATATTCTATATAACGATGTTTTTTCTACTTTCGTGCGTGTACAACATTTAAACGGAGAGGTTGCTGTTATGATGGATGTAGGAATTTATTTGAAGGGATTGTACGGAAATGAAATCATTTATATACTTAATCATTTCCATTTAAAAGAAGAAATGCTAAAAGGGTCATTCCATGCAAAATCAGCAAATCAGCTGTGGCAAACATGTCACAGATTTTAATGAAAATCAGTCTATATGTAGATCATATCTATTTATGAGTAAATGTAAAATAATAGATTTCAGGATTGTTTATTTAAGTATTAAAATATACATTAAAAGTGAATGTAAAATCAAATCGAGGTATTGTCTAGATGCTTAAAATTTCAATTCTGATTATTAGACTTAGGAATGGAAAGACTATATTAAAATTATTTATAATTAGGAATGAATAATAAGTAACAGATTGGCGTAAGTTAGTAATTGTATTTTTATTCCGCAATGAGGAAAAAAAAATATTTTTCAAAAATTTTGAAGTAAAAATGCAATATTTCTACTGCTCATTTAAGCATGAAGGACAGCTTTGACAATTTTACTTTTTTTTTTTTTTTTTGGCGTTATAGCTAAATGTATATATTTTAAATATCGAAAGTTTCATTCTTGCCTTTTTATTCCTTAATGAGAAAAAAAAATAAACAGTAAAAAATGTTGAGGGTAAAATGCAATATTTCTATCACTTCTTTTTAAGTGAAAAAAAGCTTTATTAAACTTTTAAATTATTTCATATTATAGATAAAAGTGTATATTTTAAATATAGAAACTTTAATTTTTGCTTTCAGTTTATTTTTGGCTATTAATATATTTATTTTAAACTACACTAAAAAAATATATATTACTTTGAACAAAAAAAAATATACATTTATCCTCTAAATCCATAGATGACAGCACTGCATCTTTTTTCCCTTTGAAATCTTGCAATATTGTAAAAAAATGCGCGTTTATTCAGAGTAAAACTCTTGGAATGCAACAAATATTACTTTTTTAACCAAATTTTGTGACGTTAGGAATGAAATGCAGTCTTGAATTTTTTTTAGCATATCATGGACTTATTGATCTTTATGTCTGTGCAATTACTATAATGTCTGACCTTTCCTTCAATATTTTTTTGCCTATCAATATGAGGAAAAATTACAGTTTTGTCATTTTTTTTAAGTTTCTAAATTTTTTTAAAGGTGAAAGAAATACATGGCAACTTAAAAATTTTTGCAGTTCGATCTTAATATGTAACACTACATCAGGCATCAATTTCACAGATGTTTTTGAATTCCTTTAAATTTTATAACGTTTTTAATTTTCTCAATATTGACAAATTTTCAATTTTTACAACAAATTTAAGATTAATCATGACGTTACCAAATTATTATTATCAAATAAATATGAAGATAATTTTCCAGAAATTACAATATTCTAAAAAGATTTAATTTATGTTAAATAGTTTTCAAGATACGGAACTTCAAACTTGCAACTTTGAACGATTGTACACATGCCATTCTATGTCACAAGTTTTTTAAACATCCAGAACTTCCAAAATTTTTTATTTTTTTGTCGAAATATTTTGCAATGCTCTATTTGAATATGAATTGAATCTGTGTATCAAATTTTATTAAAATCGGTTACTATGCAGCCACGACTTTTTAAAAAATTTTGCTCATTTTGTGTGGAATGACCGAAAAGCCTTCGATACAATAAGAAGGAGATTCCAGTTTCAAGAATATGTTACAAATGAATTGTTCGAATACTTGACATAAGTGCGAACATTTTTATGAATAGTGTATTTTTTATAAGAAAACTGTTCAAAGTAATATTACAGACTTTTTTAAAGTTAAGAATTTGAAATACTGAGAAAAAGAGAAAAGGTACGTTGCGTTTCAGTTTTTGTTTACCTCTGTTTATTATGTGTTTTTCTAGACATTATTTTAATTAAATTTTTCTCCTGTATCTACCTTCCATAATACAAAAGTTACTGCCATATTTAAAATACATTTTTGCAATATTTCCATTTTAGGTGTATTTTTCATTTTATGCATGTGTATTTTATTACAAACATTTCATGAATTTGAGTTGATTTCTATTTAACGAATTTTCATCATAACGAAGTGTTTAGGTGTAACTAAGAGACTTCGTTAAATGGAAGTTACACTGTATTAAATTCGTGAAAAATTTCGACTTCCGGTTTTCGATGGATTTATACGCTTTAGAAGGTCTTGAACACGATTTGATGCTTTTTAGAAAATGTCTGTCTGTCACTCTGTCTGTGAGTCTATCTGTCTGTATGTCACAAAAATTTTGTGGGCGCTCTATCTCAAGAACTAATGCACAGAATTTCATAAAACTTTAGATTCAGTTAGACCTTGATACAAACTGGTGCTGATTAGTTTTTGGTGTATATCGCCCTACAGGTAACGCTGCTATGCTGCAATTTCCTCACTTTTCGCAATAGCTCTGTCTCAAGAACGCACACAAGGATTTTCATCAAACTTCAGATTCAGTTACAAGTTGACTTAAGTTGTTGCTTATTAGGTTTTGGTGTATATAGCTCAACAAGTGGCACTGCTACGCTGCATTTTTCACGAATTCTGCACTAAATCTGTCTCAAGAACTAATGTACGGAATTTAATAAAACTCTAATTAAGGTAGACCTTCGTATAAACTGTTGCTAAGTAGTTTTTGGTGTATATCGTCCAACGGGTGGCGCTGCTATGCTGCTGTAAGATTTCCGTAATAACTCTATCTCAAGAACTAAAGCACGGATTTTCATCAAACTTCAGATTCAGTTAGAAGTTCACGTAAGCTGTTACTATTAGGTTTTGGTGTAAATCGCAGAACAGGTGGCGTTGCTATGCTGAATTTTTCATGATTTTCGTAAAAGCTTTATATCAAAAACTAATGCACGCAATTTAATCAAAGTTAATATTCTGTTACATTTTCACGTAAATATAGATCCTTATTACACTTAGGCGTACAATGAAAGACAGCTGTTGATTTTATGCTCTTTGAGTTGGAAATTTTGGTTGAGGATATCTAAGAGTATGGGTCCCGAAATTCAATAATTTGCTTGAAAATATGCGATACTTATACCTCATTGTTAAATGCATCCAATTCAACGAACCTATATACCTTTACAATCCTCATGATGGGCATAGATTATCATTTAATTTTGGCACTGTGATAGCGAATTTTGAATTAGTAATATTGTGAGATAGCAGAATGTTTTCGGATTGGTACATCCGACTAGTTTGTTTTTGTGTGCATGTGTTGGAATAATATCGCCATCACAAGAAAAAATAAAATTTTAAGTTTTCTTTAAATTCTGATATCAAGGGTCTACTTCAATATTATTAGTTCCCAACTTTGATTTTCATCTTAAATTTCTGCCTCAGTCAATAATCGGAATAAAAACGAATTTATCTCGACCATAATATTTATTAAAATCAATAGTTTTTCGTTATTCTGTTTTTCATCGGGTGTTTGTGAATAGCTGGCCTAGAAGGACGCGAGTTCCCGTCGCTGCTCGAGCCGCCGATGGGCAAAAGAACTTCGAAAAATCGCGAAAATGATACAAATCACTATCACAGCGCCCCTTTCCAGCGGAACATTTCCAAATTCAAGGAGGACCTGCTGACCATAGCCAAAAACGTACACAAAATATTTGGTTCAATTCTATGAAAAACTTCATGCACTTTTCAATAGTACAGTAATGAAAATGGCACAGACATCGTTAATACCGCCCTTTTTCCGTCGGAATATTTGCAAATTGAAAGCGAACCTTGTGTCCATATTCAAAAGCATGCACAAAAAATTTGGTTCAGTTTTAGTCACAACTTTATATACTTTTCGATGGTACAATAACAACAAGAAAGAAAAATCATGCGTACGGCATAGATTGTGGAATACTTTCCAAATACTCCCTGAAAGCTTTAACAAAACTTCGTTATTTAGCGAAATAAGGTAAATAAGATAACTAAGTAAACATTTAAAAAAATGATTTCAGCAGTTACCGTCCATAGCCAAATATGTATTCCAATTCTTTTGAACATTCCTCTATTTCATCTGTATGTTGATATATATGCTATAGAATGGGAAAATTTTATTTAGCAAGAAAACGCATAACAGGTTGAAATTTCTCTTTCAGCAGTTTATTCTAATAGATCGAAACATACTTGAATACTTTTGTACTGCCCTGTATTTTACCTAGCACCTTTATTGCACCCCACTAATTAACTAAAATTTAATTCTAACTAAAACACTCTTAAAACTACTGAAATCATATTTCCAGAAATTATGATCCATAGACGGCATGTTTCCAGTTCTTTGCGTGACCCTGCATATTATTTTATCATTTGCATTCATATTCTCCAATTCTGAATAAACTAAATGCAGTTTAGCGTACAAATGCGTAACTCATTTAAAAACCACCTTTAAGCAATTTGCGCTCATATCTAGTAATCCTTACGCATTCTTTTGTGTAGACCTGTATATAAATTATAGCAGTTATAGACACCACACAGGATGTATAAATATAGTGAAACATAAAAACGCATATCATAATTGAAAATGTATTTCCAGCAATCACCGCTAATGTACAGTACTTCTGATACAATATAGTATCTGAAATCTTTTGTGTGTCCCTGTAAATGCTATGCACTTCATATTATACATGAAATAACTTATGTAAGCCTCAGCGACGTATAATTTCATTATACATGAAGTAGTTTGACATATTTTAAATACGCCGCAAACAATTTCCCTCCCCCTATATCAGGGAGGGCGAACCTATGGCACGCGGAGAAACTTAAGAGAGAACTATCCTTTTTTTTTTCTTTTTCTTTTTTTTTTTTTTTTTTTTTTACAAGAAGTATAATTTTTTGTAACAGGTATATAATTTACTTTAAAATAATCCGTTACTTTTGAATGAATTGAAATATTACAAATTTCAATGAAAGAATCTTGTAGCGTCATTTTCTTGCCAAATCATTCAGCATATAATGATTTTCCAAATTATTTTGCTTCTTTATCAAATTTCAAAGGTTTTAATTTTGAAAACTGAATTGTAAGAGATAGTTTGCATATTAATATATACCTAATTGACAAGCTTTCTTCTTCAGATTAGGTTCATGTTATTTACGTTTAGGTTTTAAGTTACTTTAGGTTTTATTATATTTAGCTTTAGTTTTGAAAATTGAATTTTAATTGTTAGTGTAATTAATTATGTATCTACTGAACCTGCTTCTACCTAAAGTACTAGAAATGATCTGCTTCGGAAGTATACAGTAAAAGAAAAACTCATTTATAGATTACTAATACGGAATTTGATGCGACATGGCTATACTGTTGAGTAAATACAGCGTAATAAATAAGTTAGGAATCGAATTTAGTATAAATGTAAAAAAATATGTAAGTAAAAATTCTATAAAAATTAATTATTGGATTTTATCTACGTTAAAATGTTCCTGGCACGTTAGAATGCTGGTACATAATAATTTTGAAAATTTTGGCACGCATACTCAAAAAGGTTCGCCACCCCTGCCCTATATCATTATGTAATGGAATTCTTTTGTGTCGCCCTATAAATAAATAACAACTATTCTTTGCACAGCATATTCTACTGAATGCACATTTTAGTGCACTTCATAACTGCTTATAAATTTTGGTATGTTTGGATGAGTGTAACATCATTAAAGATCATTTGAAACGATTTTTTCCCATTCGCCGCAATGTAACGGAATACTTTTGACTGTCCCTGTAGATGAACTAAACATGCTACAAACTCATTTGAAATAGGGATCGTGCTATGGTAAACGTCAATAACATCGAAAAATTTCAGGGCAATCCGAGTATATTTACTAGAGTTAGAGCGCGTACAGACGACCAGACAAACCGAAGTCATAAACACTTTTCAACTTTGTTGGAAAGTGTTAAAAATGGCACAAAAATTACTATTACAGCGCCCCCTTCCGACAGAATCTTTTCTAATTCGGGGTGGACCTGCTTGATATAGCCAAAAACATGTGCAAAAATTTTGGTTCAATTGTATGCATAACTTCACACATTTTTCAATGGTACAATGGCGACACATGGACATACGGACACACGGGCAGACAGACATTTTGTATAAACATGTTTTTTGAAATCTCTGACCCCTAAAACGAGTAAATCCATCGAAAACTGGAAGTCGAAAAAAATCTCGATTACGATACTCTCTCATTTTGCTAGCTGCTGGTTGATCTGTAGTACTGTCAATTTACTGGACTTGCATACATGATGCACGTTGCCATACATAAAATAAGATTTGATATGAAAATCCATGATACTTATTATTAATATGCTCAAACATTACAAACTTAAAATATTTTAAAATGTTTTATTGAAACATTAGTAAACACACTTCATTAAAGAAATTTATACTTAACATATCTTAAAGATATTAATCATTTAGAGTTTATTGGCTTGTATTAAAATATAGAATGGCACATAATATTCGAAAGATAAATACTAGAGTAGAGTTGTTGTAACATTAAAGTTAATTTCTTAAACGCATTTCCAACAATTTGTCAATTGTCATAAACCATTAGTACAGAAAAGGGGGTAGGGTAACTCCGGGAGAGTCGACGCATACGGTATAGATGCCGCGCCCCATCTATTTCTTGTAATTATCGATAGATGGTCTTCAAACGCACAGTATAGGTGCGCAATGAGATTATTTTAACCAATGTATAGCGCGAACCCCATTTCGATGTTAACTTGTAGAAGTACAATCCTTAATTTGACGTAAGTGCGTGATTTCACTGTCCAAAATTTTAAACACATTATCTTTAAATACTTTTCATACACTAATTACTAAATGCATGCATGATTTCAAAGTCAAAACTAAGTGTAGCGTTTGTATAGAGTACTGTGTGTATGATTACGCCATTCTCCTTAGCGATGACAGGTAACTGTGATGGCCGACGTCTGCACCATGCAAAATGGGATACATGCCGCAGTTTCTTTTGTACGGGATGATTAAGTGTTATTAATTAACTTTTCCTTTTCTTTTTGTACAGACTAGCCATGTTAGGCATGTTATCAAGTTTACTCAAACCAAAGGAGAAAAAGGGGAAAATAAAAAGTAAGAAGGGCAAGAAAGATGCAAGTCAAGATGATAATAATGAAAAATTGGATTACGCGCAACGCAGACGTTCTTTGCAAACTACTCCAAAAAAGAGGAAGTGTAATTGGCTTCGTTGCATCATGTGTTTAAATGTAGTTACATAAAGACTGTACTTTTTCGACACTTTTTCTGTAGATTGAAGTCGATCTCTTAACCCATTTGGGACCATAGGTGCATATAAGCACCTTCATAAAGAGCTTACAAAATTTGTTTCTGGCACCAGTAAAAAAGAAAATTAATATTTGCTTTGTTTAATTAGAGCATTTTCATGATTATTTAAGCAAAGATAACTTCTTTTAAAAAAAGTGGTACCAACCGAATAAAATTTGTGTAAAAGCCACCGGTCCCGAAAGGGTTAACAAATAAATTATGTAAACACAATTTTACTTTTTTTTTCTTTTCTGTTTCTAATACATTGATGTTGCGTTGTTGCTGAAATAACAATTAAAATTTAATGTAAAAAAAAATAAGTCGATAATTTTAATAGTGAAAGTAGGCAACAATTATTAATTTGAATCTACTAATACGTTTCATTGAACTCATTTAGTTTCATTTTGTTATTACATCCATGATTATAGTCCAGATATGAATATTTTTTTTAATATTTTTATTTAAAATTTCATTCTGTTCTTAATTCAAGCGCGGCATAACTACCGCACAAGTGCCTCGTCTCAGCCTGAATGTACGGGTGACGCGCCGCAGTGTAATGTTTTAGAAAAAAATTTATAAAAAATATTAATAATTTGTTTTGAATTTTTTTGTCGCGGTACACTCGTTGTATATTTAACATTAAATAGCACAGCATGATTTTTTTTATTTTATGTCCACCATGGGACTTTATACACAAGTTCAAACAAATGTGCGGCATAAATCCCGGAATTACCCTAGGTTTTGGGATTAACATTTCTTTCAGAAGGCTTAAAATCTGATAAGATGTATTACATAACAAGTTGTATTAAGATTATTAACAAATGTTAGAATACAGCTTTTAAAGGCTTCGTATCAGGTGCCCCTCCATCAATTGAAGTTGAATGAAAGAGATAATGAAAACGATAGCAGCAAACTACATTACTGCTTCTGTTTTTTCACAACCTTTCATTTAGCTTCAAATGAAGATTGTAGATGAGGATATTTTTACAAAGTCAACTAGCATCTCGGTGTTAAATTTACATCGATTTCTTGGTATGTTTTGTTTTTTTACTCAGTTGCCACTTATTTATTAAAAACTTAAAAATTACTATATAAGCATGCAAAAGTAATGATTTTAATAATCGATTGTAAAACATCTCGATTGTAGATTCCGGGAAGTAATCGATGGCTGTATCGATTGTATTTTTTACGATGACGATTTTTCTCGATTGGTAAAATCTCGAGAATCGCCCATCACTACTTTCTTCTATCGAAGATAGAAGAAAGTAAAAATTATGAAATGACGTTTCAGGCTCAATTTCCCTTCGATCATACGGAAAAGAAAGCTTAATTTTTCTTATTATAACTCTTTTTTTTTTCATTCTAAATTATACACAAATTTAGGATTATAATTATGTCATTACTCCAAGTTTTATTTCTAGTTTTGGCTATTTTCTCGTATCAGTGCATCTTAATAAAACATTACAAGTCTGTAAGGAAGACAACTTCTTCGTCCTTCAACTTCATTTGGAACATTATGATGCAAAGAACTTGTGTTTTGCCATTTCTACATTGTTCCGAGGTTTAATTTTCAATTGTTTTTGTGATTTCACAGAAAGATGAAGAATAATATGTGACGTGGTCTTCAAAGAATTAAAGTAATGATAATTTTCTTGCAATTTATGTTATTTTCGAATAAGCGGATGCTTTTAATATATAGTATTACTATCTTCTATTATAGAAAGAAGCTTTTGTAATAGATTTTTTTTTTTCGATGGGTTTACACGTTTTAGGGGTCAAAGATCCCGAAAAAATGTTTTTACGATAGGTCTCTCCGTCCATGTGTGTGTCCTTTTTGTATCATCGAAAAGAGTATGAAGTTATGCATAGAATTGAAAACTTCATATACAGTGTGTCCTTAAAAGCATGGTGCACATTTGACCGGTCACAGGAAATCAACGAAACAAGAGGGAAATGTGAGATCTTCACCAAATAAAAGAAAAACCTGTTCAGTGTAGTTCGATGTGGCCTTCATTTGAAAAAGAGAATCACAGACGTTATTTTCTCCGTTACACTAGACGTCCTTACACCCCGAGAAAAGTTTTGTTGAATCAACAAAAATTTGGTTGGCCCAACAAAACTTTTTGTTTAAATATGGATCAATGGAAATTTTGTTTGAATCAATAAAAAATATTGTTGATTTTTTTTTTCAATTCCAACAAAAAGTTTTTGTATCGTCAGCAAAAAAATGTTTTGTTAATTCAAGTAAAATGGTTCAAATTTACTTGAAATAACAAAATTCTTTTGTTGAAAGATTTTTCAGAATAAATATAATTATCTGTTAGTTTAACAACCTGTTTTCTCTTTTCAACAAAATATAGTTTGTTCGCTTAAATAATAAAATATGTTATATTATGCACTTGTTTTCTTTATAATACAAAAACATTTGTTATATTAATCAACAAAGCAATCACAGAGATATCGGTAAGCAGTTGGCCAACAACCGCTTGCGACTACCGGCAGTATTAGCACGATACCGCCTGCCGCTACCGTGTAACTCTTTAACACGGCGCGCATGCGGCCCGATTCATGAGGCCCACAGCCGGTTTGATATCGGCAGAACACTATGCCGAAAGCAGGCCGTACTAGCACAAATTGAGAAACAATATTTCAGTTTGGATGGCGCCAACTACGAGCCGTCTTGGTATGTATATTTGTTAACCCTTCACTGCACGATTTTTTCTATTTTGTATGAAAAAAAATATTTGAATTCTATATATCGTTCTAATAACGGGTAAAAAAGTAAAAAAAATAAAATAAAATTTCAAATTTTCAGCTAAAATTTGACATTTTACGGCGTGTACCCTAGGTACACAATTAGAGTTTTAAAATAATGTATTGCTATATTTTACAACTGAATGAGCTTAAATTAATTCATTTTATCTGCTTAACACTCTGCAACTTTGTTTATATTAATATTTTTAAATATTTAGTAAAAATGATGAAAGTAAATTTTACCTTAATAGAATTTTTTTTTGTTTCCGAAGAACAAATTCTAATTTTTTTTTTCAAATGCAGCCATCTGACATGGACAAATAAGTGTTATTCCAATCTTTGGACTGTTCTTAATCAGAGATAGAGATCATATTGGCCAAATTCATGGCACATAACAAGAATTACGGTGTTTTTAGGTATGTGCCGTCGTGGGCTACTTGCCTCCGACGGGGATCGACCTCATCACCTGCTGCTTTGCAGTCCAGTGCTTTACCTCGGGGCCACGGATTCTCACAGGCAGAGAATTCTAGTTTCGCTATATTTACTACGGTCAGCCTTGATAGATCAGGAGGCTCCCCCAAGCCCAGAATGCTAGTTTTGTTACAATATTTCAAATGAATATATTCCGGCGCAGAAAAAAAAGCCTGGATTCGATCTGTTGTCCCCAAGCACAGAAGGTAAACGTTTTTAACCCATATTAGACCACACCGATTAAATACATTTGAAAATTTTTTTAACTTCGATTATATCATTAATATGGTGTAATTAAGTAGATACTAGTAAAATTTTGAAAAAAGTTTTTAATTTCTTAAGTAACTAGCTGTCCTATAAACAGGACATATTAGTAGGACACATAGTAAGGACATATAAAATGCATACATGAACTAATTTTATGAGCAAATATTTTATTTTACTTTAAAAATACTGTTTATGTTGTACAAAAATACTCTATGATTTCCCCCAATAAAAAGATAATAATAACGGTAAAATTCTAGATTATAAGACCACAATTTTTAAAGGATTTTTTAAATAGATTTTTTTCAATTAAATTTTAATTGGTTACTTGGTTTTTTTGTTTATATGTTATACTTTTATGTCTTTTAAGGACGTTATAACAAAATGCACCCAGAAAATTTTTACCAATTTTATTTTAAAAAATGTTTTATTAGCTGTCCTATTTATAGGACAGCGGTCCAATATGGGTTAACCACTTGGCCACTGAGCCTTGTTGAGGAGAGGATTCTATGGATTGTAAGGGGAAGGCATTTCGATAAGTGATGGTTTGTTGTTGTAGGTAAATGGTAGATGCGAAAATTGGAATTTTGAAGTGTTTTTAAAGATTTTTTTTGTAATTGTCTTATGCGCGTGTATTTAAAAGATAATTTAATATTTAAATGAATGAAATAAATATCTTAGCGAAAAATTTTAATCTTAAAAAGATGGGTAGATTTTTTGATATTTTTATAGCTTGTAAAATGATTTAAAAAACTTTTTAATAATTTGATTTTTGAATAAAATAAGAAATTTAGCTATTGCTTTTAAAATGAATATAAAATTAGAAAATAAGTTGAATTAACTCTTGAAGTATTTTTTTTTTCTTTTTACGAATAAGTTTATAATGAATAATAATTTTAAGGAACGATAAAAAAAATTCTTTTGATGATTCAAATAATTGTAGGTCCTTTCAATCAGTTATCTTTTTCCTTTTGAAAATGAACGCACGCGTGTGTGTTCGAAAGATCTCAGGTTTGCATTAAATAATATTTTTATATGTTTGTGTCACCTTTTAAGTAGTTATAAGTATATTGTAAAGTTATGGATAGAATTCAACCAAACTTCATATTTATTGACTATATTGACTATTTATTGACTATAGATTTCAGGTCCCAGTTGAAAATATGGACATTCCCCCAGAAGAAAACGCAGTGACGTACAACAGAATGACGAAAAGTATTTATTCTATTGAAAAATATGATCGAGATTAAGTCGTATTTATTCCGATTTTTAAAATGAAGCAAAAATTTCAGATGAAAAAAGTCCTTCCGGCCAGTGCCGGGAGGAAGAGGTAGCTTTCATATTCCTTATTTTAAAAAAGCCAACTTATATTATTCAAACACACGAAGCTCAATTTAGTGGAAACCGAATATAGGAGATTCAATACTAATTTTTATCAATACTAAATTATTATGAATGAGAATTTCGCGAAATTAGTCAGCTTTATCCAAGCTGCTTTTATTTAAAATAACTTATATTCAGCGATTTCTTAAAGTGCCTGCCATTTTAAGACAACATGGTGTATGAGGCTAACCAGTGAACTTGGTCGAGACCTTAGTAATTGCTATGCACATGCTCACTCACATCGGAATCGATTGATGTATACGAGTGCTGTCACAGGCAAAAAATCAGATTTTTCAAAATGTCCCCCACATTAGATATTGAAATTGCTATATCTGAGCCCTTTTTTAAGATAAAGACAAACAAAAAATGCTCCTGAATCCTTATATCAAGGTCAAATACTTAAGAAAGAAACCTTTTTCAATTTCTAATTTTTTTGCACCTCACTTTAAATACAATTTTTTTTAATTTAATGGCCGCCATTTTGAAACAAGATGGCTGATGAAGCTGGCCAGCGAACTTGGTCCAGATATTGATGTAAACTATCCACATGCCTTCTTACATCGAAATAGGCGAATACGTGTGTTATCGCGTGACAAATACAAGATCGTTCCAAAATGTTAGCCATGCTAGAAATTCAAAGTGCTATAATTCAACCATTTTTTTAAGATATAAACAAAAGAACAAATTTCAGAAACAAAATCTGCTCCGGAATCTTTGTATCAATGCCAAACACATAAAAAAAATCTTTTTCATTTTCCAATTTTTTAATACCTCATTTTAAATTTAATTTTTTTTTTTTTTTAAATGGCAACCCTTTTGAAACAAGATGGCAAATGAAGCTGGCCAACGATCTCGGTCGAGACATTGGTATGTACTATGTACAGACCAAGCTGCGGAAACCTACGAAATGTTAAAACATGTTTACGGCGAGGAAGCATTATCCTGCTCAAGAACTTTTGAATGGTTTAAACGCTTTCGGAACGGGCGCGAAAGCGTCGAAGATGATCCCCACACAGGTCGCCGCAGTCCGTACGCACGCCGGAAGCAATTAAAGTTCGCGATATGGTGAAATGTGATCGTCGATTGACTATTTGAGTACTCGCCAATGAATTGAACATGGACAACGAGACAGTTCGGCGAATTTTGACGGCAAACGCAAGATTTGTTCCAGCAAGATTTTTCCATTGCGTTAACTCTGAGGCGATTCTTAGCCCAGCATGCTGTCGATGAGATGCAGCACCCACCATACTCTCCATACCTAACACCCGCAGACTTTTTCCTGTTTCCTAAGCTGAAACATTCGCTGAAGGGTACAAGATTTCAGGATGTCGAAGCCATCAAGAAAACTGTAACGTCACTATTAAAGAGCATTATAAGCTAGAAGAGCATTAAGAGCATATAAGACTAATAATAAGCTAGAAAAAGCAACGGGTCGTCGGGTAGTTTCATCGCCTCGAGCCCAACACTTCCCGCTTTTCGGTGTCTTTAATTTGTGTAATTTCCCTTTTAAATTTGTCTGGTTTCAATTTTTGATTTTTTTTTTTTTTTTTCAATCTCGCTTTTGCTAGAGAGTCTCTTACTCGGGACGTGGCTGGGGACATATGAAACTTGCTTCCGCAAAACAGTCGGAATAAGTGGAAGAATAAAGGGCTGCGGACGAAGATGGGCCGCTCGCCGCGGCGGTCGTTTGCATTCGAATGTACGTTTGCATTCAATATCCGCATAGAGGCCCTGCACTTGGTGTGATGGTGTGGGGAGCCATTGGGTACATGACATGCACATCTCTAGTTCGGATCGGCGGTAATTTGAACGCAGATCGGTATATTTTTGACATCTTACGTAGTGGTTGTGCCCTATCTTCGAGGCCTGCCAAACACCTTCTTCAAGCAAGATAATGCAAGGCCGCATGTTGCACGTTGTGTTCTGACCTTCCTCGATACACAGGGTATTTGATTGCTGCCCTGGCCTGCATGGTCTCCAGATCTGTCACCCATTGAAAACATCTGTTCATGAATTGCTTAGAGACTAGCCCGCCACCCTTCTCCAGCTAATACGGTTGATGAAATGTGTCATAGACTTGAAGCAGCATGGAATGAGTTGCCCATTTCTGTGCTCCAAGCCCAGTTCGACTTTATGCCTAACCGAGTAAGGGCTGTTTTAGCTGCTAGGGGGGAGCAGCTGTTTCTACCAATTTTGCCCCCTTGTAAACCCCCAAACTGTTTACAAATTTAATCATTTTGTTTTCCTGCCATACTGTTTACGTACAATAAATATCTTTTTTATATTTTCAATCTTTCATGGTGTTGCAACTTTAATGCCCAGCAGTGTATTTGTTATAATCACATAATTTTTTTTTTGTAATAATTTTGATATATGTAGGTATATTTGGTATGTACTATGTACAGACCAAGTTACATCCAAATCGGTTCATAAATACGCCTATTATCGCGTGACAAAAATCAGGTCGTTTTAAAATGTCAGCCACAATAAAAATTCAAAATGCTATAACTCAACCATTTTTAACACTTTCCAACAAAGTTGAAAAGTGTTTATGACTTCGGTTTTTCTGGCCATCTGTCCGTCTGTCCGTCTGTCCGCGCTCTAACTCCCGTAAATATACTCGGATCCTTCTGAAATTTTTGGATATTAGTGACCTCTACCACAGCACGAACCCTATTGCAAATGAAGTTTCTATCATGTTTAGTTCATTTACAGGGACAGTCAAAAATTTTCCGTTACATTACGGCCTACGGGAAAAAATCCTTTAAAATGATTTTTAATGATGTTACATGCTTTCAAACATGATAAAATTAATATGCATTTATCAAGTGCACTAAAATATGCATTCTGTAGAATATGCGGGGCAAAAAATAATTATTACTCATGTACAGGGCCACACAAAAGAATTCCGTTACATAATGATATAGGGATGGAGAGAATTTTTTCCAACGTATTTTAATTATGTTAAATTATTTCATGTATAATGAAACTGATATACGTCGCTAAGGTTTACTATAAGTTATTTCATGTATAATACGAAGTGCATAGCATTTACAGGGACACACAAAAGATTTCAGATAATATATTGTATCCGAAGTACTGTACGGTAGCGATGATTGCTAGAAATGCATTTTTAATTATGTTATGTGCTTTTATGTTTCACTATATATTTATGCATTGTATATAGTGTGTATAAATGATGTAATTCTCATACAGGGCTACACAAAAGAATTCGTAATGGTCACGGGGCATGATTGCAAATTGCTTAAAGGTGGTTTTTAAATGAGTTATGCATTTTAACGCTGAACAGCATTTAGTTTACTAAAAAATGTTTGTAGATAATGACATAGATTAAATGACATACAGGGTCACGCAAAGAAATGGATACATGGCCGTATATAAATGATAATTTCTGGAAATGTAATTCCAGTAGTTTTAAGAGTGTTTTACTTACAATTTAACTTTAGCTAAATAGTGGCGTGTAATAAAGGTACTAGGTTAACTACAGGGTTGTACAAAAGTATACAAGTATGTTTCCATCTATTAGTATAAATTGCTGAAAGAGAAATTTCAACCTGTTATGCGTTTATTTGCTAAAATAAATTTCGACATAATATAGTATATATATATCAACCTACAGATCAAATACAGGGCTGTGCGAAAGAATTGGGATACATATTTGCTATGGACAGTAACTGCTGAAATCAGTTTTGTAAATTCTTATGCGTTTTGTAAAATGTTTACTTAGTTCTCTTATATACCTTATTTCCCTAAATAACGAAGTTTCGTCAAAGAATTCAGGAAGTGTTGGAAAGTGTTTCATAATCTATGCTTAACGCATGATTTTTCTTACTTGTTTTAGATATAGACGAAACAAAAACTGTTCCGGAATCTTTGTATTAAGGTCAAACACATACGAAAAAAATCTTTCTCATTTTCCAATTTTTTGGTATCTCATTTTAAATTAAAAATTTTTTAAATGGCCGCCATTTTGAAACAATATGGCGGATGAAGCTGGACAACGAACTCGGTCGAGATATTTGTATGTACTATGTACACATCAAGGTACATCCAAATCGGTTCATAAATACGCCCGTTATCACGTGACAAATATTAGGACGTTTCAAAATGTCAGCCACGCTAGAAATTCAAAATGCTTTAACTCAGCCATTTTTCAAGATATAAACGAAACAAAAACTGCTCCCGAATCTTTTTATCAAGTTCAAACACATAAGAAAAAATATTTTTCAATTTTCAATTGTTTGGTACCACATTTCAAATTTAAATTTTTCTTAAAAATTTAAATGGCTGCCATTTTTAAACAAGATGGCGGATGATCTGGCCAACGAACTCGGTCGAGACATTGGTATGTACTATGTATAAACGAAGTTACATCCAAATCGGTTCATAAATACGCCTTTTATCGCTTGACAAAATTCAGGACGTTTCAAAATGTCAGCCACGCTAGAAATTCAAAATGCTATAACTCAGCCATTTTTTAAGATATAGACGAAACAAAAACTGCTCCGGAATCTTTGTACAAAAGTCAAATACATAAGAAAAAATATTTTTCTATTTTTAATTTTTTGGTACCACATTTCAAATTTTAAATTAAAAAAAAATTTAAATGGCGGCCATTTTGAAACAAAATGGCCGATGAAGCTGACCAACGAACTCGGTCGAGACATTGGTATGTACTATGTACACACCGAATTACATCCAAATCGGTTCATAAATACGAGAGTTACAGTGTGACAAAGGTCAGATATATATATATATGTCAATTTTGAACGGAGGGTGGTTTCGGGTTCTGGGGGTCATGATCGTTGAAAATATACCAAAATTTTTTGAAATCGCTTTCCCCCGAAAGCTGCAAAAGGTAGCTTTTTGTAATGAAAGCTACCTAATAAGAGTCTGTGTAGTCGTATTTTGCAGTGAATGTTCGTGCAGCAACGCACTCTTCAGCATATTTTTTGTTTTTAAAATGCATAATTAAAAAAAGATACGATTTTTGAAGCATTAATATGTATTAGATAGAAGAAACTTTTGGGATAGGCACATCCGACTAGTTAACTATATCTATACCAGGATTTTAAAGAAGTAACGTTTGAGATGTGAACTTCGCATCCTGCTAAGCCGGTTATTCGCAAACAACTGATGTACAACAGATTAACGGAAAAATATTGATTTTAATAAATTTCATAATACGGATTAACGCGTTTTCACTCCAATTAATTGACTGAAGCAGAAATTTAAGATGAAAATCAAAGCTGGTTATGGTATTGAACTAATAATTTTGAAGTATTAATATTTATAACTACTGTTTGAAATATTAATATGTATGAGATAGAAGAAAGTTTTGGGATAGGCACATCCGACTAGTTAACTATATCTGTACCAGGATTTTAAAGAAGTAACGTTTGTTTGTTTGCTTGTATCTTTGTAGAGGATAATCTCTGGAACTACCGAACTGATTTCAAACGTAATGGTGGCAAATGGATGGTGACAGTTCTGATTCAAACATGAGCTATATTATATGCCGGTACCACAACACCCAGGAAGATCCAGGGAAAAATTAAACCATTTCTAGTGTATTTTTTTGAGCCACCTTGACGCAATATTAGATCTACGTCCTGACACAAAAATGACAGCGGTCGTAGGTTTATTTTTTTAAACGTTTTTATGATCCCCTGGATTTAGATACCAATATTTTCTAAACACTTTGTTTGAATTAGTTAATCTCAGAAAAATAATGTGCGGGAAAACATTTAGATATTATTGTTATCAAAACTCAAGGGATCGCATACACCATCCATATTCAACCTTTTTTTCTCGTGGACTGCAAACGTATGTTTTTGTCGTTAGGCTGGCCGCAACACATGTATAAAAGGACTAGCAAACCCCGCGGCTTTGCTCGCGTAATATTTGAAATATGCCAAGTGATATTTATGTAATTTAGAAAGCTTTTAAAGGCCTTTTTTAGAACGTTTGTTGTTCCTGTGAACCTCAGGTGGTAGAATCATCGGCATAAAATATAGCCTGTGTAGGATCAGAGACTGTTACCATTGATTCGCAACTATTACTTTTATAATCTGTTTATATTCCCTGAAATTGCATAGAAATCGTAATTTAGGACTTTTTTAGAATGCTTTTCGCACCTCCCCTTCGCTTCACCCCTTTATAATTCGAATTTATTTTCGACAGTCCTTCGAGGGCATTTATAATTTATAAGGAACTACCATGCCATATTTAAAGTTTCTAGTCTTTTCAGTATCACAGAAATCGCAATTTAGAAAGCTTTTAGCTCCTGGAACCCTCTGGTGGTAGTGGCACAGACATAAAATATAGCTTATGTTTGAGCAGGTTCTATCACAAACAATTTGTCATCATTTTTTTTAAATCGGTTTGGTATTTGTTAAGATTGCATAAAAATTGTAATTTATAACGCTTTTCGCTCACTTCATTTTTTTAAATTTGGAATTTTCTTTCGACTGTTTTTAGAAAGCAGTTGCATCTTGTACATAAATACCATGCCATACTTCAAAGTGTTAGACCCCTCAGTTGTGCAAAAAAAAAACGCAAATTAGAACATGTTTTGCTTTTGCAACCCTCAGAGGGGTGATTGTGTTCCGGTTGTACCCCGGATTTCCGGGTTTTTCGATCGATCCTTTCCGGGTTTATGAGATTCCTTCCGGACATCAAAAAATATCGCGAATTTCGACAATTGGTGGCCGGAAAAAATTAATTCCTCAATCGTTCGCTGAAAAAAAATCGTCAATTTCGTCAAGGCATTGCAGAAAAAAACGCGAATTTTGTCAAAGAATCTCGAAATAAACACAAATTTCGTCAAATGATCGCGAAATAAACACAAATTTCGCAGAGGATCGTGAAAAATCAAAATTTTCGTCAAAAGATCGCGGGAAAACGGATATATCGTCAAAGGATAATGCGCGAAAAATGGATATATCGTCAAATGATCGCTGGGAAAACGGAAATATCGTTAAAGAATCGCTGGAAAAACGTGTGTGTAAATTGGTATGTGCCACTATTCACAAGTGTAAGCGTGCAAATATATTAGTGTTAGGAATTGAGAAAGTGTTCGCTAAATAGAAGTGACCGCTTCTAGGGAGTGTCCAATAAGGAATGTTTGTAGTATATAGATTTTTAACCTGAAAAAAAACATTTTGGACATCCTTTAGAAAAATCGGGTCAATCCGAACCCGACCCGCAAGAGTCAAAGCCCAACCCGAAACAATGAAAGTGAACCTGACCAGAATCCGCAACGAAAAATATAGCGCCGACCCGACCGTAACCGCGGATCGGGTCGGGTGCGCGTAAAAGAAATTACCCCGACCCGATGCAAGACTCTGCTTGAAAGTCTGCACTAAAGGGAGTATATTTAAAAGAATGAACTTTTTTTTTCTAGTAACAAAATCTCAGCTGCATATATCTTAACGTGAAATCAAATTAGACAATAAATAGAGGCTTCTTTCCCTTTCAAGCAGCACTTTTAAAGTTAATTGAAGGCCTGGGTGGAAAAATGTGTTATGTAACAAAAATTAGAATTCGAGAAAATTGAAGTGAAAGTTTTTTGTTGCAATTTAGTTATTTATTTAATTCCAGCAACATATGTTTGAATGTTAAATAGGTGATTTTAAACTCTTCTGAGAAAATACTATTAATATTTAATTATTAAATATTAGAAATTGTTTTCGCCATTAAAAATATTAAACATAAAAATATTAAATATTAAAAGAAACTGTCTTATATCTTCAATACTAAGTATGATTTCAGTATTTTAGTTTTACCATATGATATAATACCTCACAACGGTTTCATTCATTAAATAAAACAATTTTTGAGAAAATATATCATAACATGTTCTTCCGCTAAGCTCTTAAATTACAAAATTCCTGCCGCCCCGGGCTACAGGTGAAGGTAGCTTTCGAAGTTAAGTACTAATTTCACCAACAAAAACTAAATCAAGATAGAGTTAAAACCAATTTAACATTTTTATTTAGTCGATTTTGACGCATTTTTAATTTCATTTTTCTGTAAGAAATGCTTTTATCGGAATCATGTTAAGGCGGTATTTAAAAAAAATATTTTTCTCCTCTCAACAACTCAAAATTTTCGGACACATTTTCAGACTCATTTTTAAAGGTGAAAACATGAAACTTGCTGACGTGATTTTTGAAGAGATGTATAAGAGGTCGCGTATTTTAATTTTTCGCTCAATTAGTTAGAACTTGATTTATATTTAAAAAAATTCTCAGTACGACCATTTTTTCATTCGGGAAATTCGTTCAAAACGGCAACTTTGACAGCATTTTTTGAAATATATTCTGCCTTTATATATATATATAAAAATCGACAAGCGCGGCACATTATATAGTTTCTGAATAAGAGAATCTGCCAGTTTGATGCGTTTCAGAACAAAAATAAACTTAAAAATGAGTCAGAAAATAAACAATTTGGAGTTGAGTACACCCTTAAAATGATAATTTTTTTCTTCAACCACTATGCGTTTTTAATTCGTTTTTGCTGTAAGAAATTATGAAATTGATTAATTATGAATTATTGCCCTATGAAAAACTTGTCAATATAAAAATTGTAGCTAATATTAAGAAGACTTATAATAAATCTAAGCGGATTTGATATCCTTTGAATTGACGAAGTTATGAAATTTTTTCTTCGTAACCCCCCCCCCCCCACCTCTTTTTTGTTTTTGTTTTTAATTTGTTTTTTGGGTTTTTTTTCGGGGGGGGGGGTTGGTAATAATTGATCCTATCATAAACTTGTCAATATAAAAGTTGTAGATAATATTAAGAAGATTTATGGTAAATTTAATTGGATTTAATATCTTGAAAATTGATGAAGTTGTGATTTTGTTCTCCCTAAAACCCTATTTTTTGCGCCCCTTGAGCTCATTTTTAATTTTACCAAATATTTGTCATTCGTAAATTTTTGGCCCTTTCCCTAGAAGTAATAATACCTTTAAACTAATTTGATATATATTATAATTAAGAAGTTATAATTTTTTTTTCACGAAACCCCTCCTTATTTTCACCCCCTATGTCCGATTTTACCCATTAACGAACTTGATCGAGATTTTCTACCCCTTGATTTTATGTATCAGTTATGAAGAGATTTGCGCAGAATTATGAAAGTTATCATGTCCATAAAAAAGTGAGATAGATACATAGATAGATAGATAGATAGATAGATAAAGTTTTCAACTGGTGTTAGTTTTGGATTCAAGGGGGTCATAATCGGCGTAGATCTGTAAAAAAATCTCAGAAATTACAGCATAGCAGAGAATGTATACTAGGGTTAACACTTGAAACATATAATCTGTTGAGTAGTCGAATCAGGCCTAATATAGGCAATTGCTTTATTGACATCTCCATGTTCATGCTTCATGAATGATGAAAAAAAATAAGACACTGAGTCTTTTCAAATTTTCGAAGTATAAAGTCCTTGTGCTTGTAATCCGTGATTTTCTCTTTTATATCTCATGCATTCAAATTATAGCCAATAATAAATACTAGAGAGTTCTCTGATTTGATCGCGTACGTCATTAGCGTAATAAATAATGCCACCTTAATTCAAATCATAGTTGTATATCAATTTCAATATGCTTGAAATAGTGTAAAGTTATTTAAATACATTGCAAATGATTTTTCCGTGTAGACCAGGATTGGCGAACCTATGACAGGCGTGCCAGAGTCGGCACGTAAGCTAATTTTTCTGGCACGCGAAAACTTTAAATTTGGTAATCGTTATACAGATAAAATCCATTTTTTATTGCTGTTATAACCAATAAAATTTTGTTTCATAGGGGTAGATTACAAATAAAGTAATTATTGTCTGCGTCAAGTAATACATCAGAATAATTTTCTTTTTCTGTCATGCTATGCAGCGTTTTCAACATGTATTTTTACTTTCTATATGAATTTAAACATCTGTAATTTTCGAATGAATTTCGTTTGAAAGTCATTGGAATAAAATGGCAAATGGATCTAATTTAGCTTTGTACATTTGTAAAAATAATAAAGTATGAACCAACTATAAAGAAATTCAAAAGCATTTCCCATCGAACGTAACAACAGTAAAAATCTCATCAATACGTTATTAGTACATTGTTTCATGAAACTTGGAAAATAATAACCGAGATGTTGCATTAATAAATTAAAAATTGATGAAATAAAAACTCTTAAATTTTCTCCCTTATTAGAGTACACACCGCAGAGATGAATCCTATTAGCGATTAAAAAATTCATTCATTTAATGGCTGATTCCAGCATACAGAAAAATCGCATTTTGATTTTTAATATTTTTTAATTATTAATGCATGAAAGCAACTGATTTTATAACCAGTATTTCGTATAAACACTAGCCGCTTCTGGCGACCAGTTTGGTCTCCCTTGAATTTGTGCTAAGCATTGCATCATGTTACTTTCATTCTTAAACTAATTGACTTGCTCAATCCTTCCCCGAGTACAAAGATTCTGATAGAGAAATCAAGAATTCTTTGCGAACTTGATAACATTTCATACATTTTTGTTGTTATGCGTATTTCGTCTTTTTTGACAAATACTATTTAATTAAGCTGTAAAAATGAGTGATATTTCAAGTGTTTAAACTGAGATTTGTTCATAAATTATCTAAATTAAACTTATTTTACTTAAACATGCTGTTACTTCAATGCTATTTTTTAGTATTAATAAATTTATTTAAATTTTGCAAATCATGCATTTATAATTTTTTTTCACTATTTAATAACTAAATAATGAATATACCGGGTGTCCCAAAAAGGACTGACTGATTTTAAAATTCAATAACTTGTAAACGGTGACAGATATTAAAAAAATTCTTGCAGGAGGGTTATGCATAAGGTCAAAAGTTTTATTACAGTGATTTTCAATTTTAGTTCGATTTACAAACAATAGATGGCGCTGTAAGCAATAGTCGCTAAATACAGGCTCGATTTTTGGTCCTTTATCTTGTTCCATGCAGAAAAAGGAGATGGAAATGTATTATCCGGGCCACGAAGTACCAAAAATCGAGCCTGAATTTAGCGACTATTGCTTACAGCGACATCTATTGTTTGTAAATCGAACTAAAATTGAAAATCACTGTAATAAAACTTTTGACCTTATGCATAACCCTCCTGCAAGAATTTTTTAAATATCTGTCACCGTTTGCAAGTTATTGAATTTTAAAATCAGTCAGTCCTTTTTGGGACACCCGGTATATATACTTTTGCTTTTATGGATTTGATTTCTGAGTTCATAAATATGACAATATAATAACGTAACTAAGAGAAATAGCAAAATAAAACCCTCGTGAATGCAAGCCGTTAACAAACGTTAGCGCCATCAATTTACCTACTCTACTATGTCGTCATAAGAATATTGTCCATTCATTGTTGGAGAACCTGCTTTGTGAATGATTACCACCATGGTCTACTATTTATGATGAATGAATCTCTTGTGTTTGTTTACTTTATGAAGTGAAATAGAAAGATGTCAACTTAATTTCAATTGAAATTATCTTGGAATATATATTTATTTGAATGTAAATTAAAAACAATACTTTGATGTTGGAATGAAACATTTTAGTTTATGTTATTATTATTACGATTAATTGTTTATTTAGGTACTTTTCCATTACAGGGGCCTTGGCATTATTTTTTTTTAAAGCTTGGCGCAATTCGGGCTTCAGAACGTGAAATACGTTGATAAAGTATATAAATATCTATGAAAACAAATCTGGTGAACTTTTATTTCTATTTATATGTATTTATTTGCATATAAACATTTCATTTACACATATTATACAACATTTGTTTACATAGAAATTACTTCTGTTTCTATATAAAAATAGATTATTGGCTTCTTTAGATTAAATAAATTGTATACATATGGAAAAAATTGCTTATGTATATTCAATAGGATATAGATTGTCGGAAAATACGATGCCAATTTTTTTTTCGCCAAGAACCTATGCTGGAAAAATATCTATTTATTTATTTATTTATTGTATTTTAAATGAGGTAAATGAAATATGTGTATTTTAAATGAAAGATTTATTTTAAATGAAATGGGAGATGGGTTTATATTTTTAATGAAATGATGGCGATGGAAGAATATTTGGCGATTATCACCTGCGCCCGACTAACTTCTATGTATAACAGTACCGAAATGTCCTTTGGCATATAAAAAGTGAAGCGGTCAGCCCGGAACTATTGATGACAGTCACATGACTTCGGCTTTTATTATATAGATTACTCTTCAAAATTATATCTGTATAAGTTTGGCATGTTACATTGTTGATAGATATTGTTTGTGAATTTTCGGCACGCGTACATGAAAAGGTTCGCCGAGCCACGTGTAGACGATATTACGAAATCTACCTAAAAGAATACTCGAAATTTACTTTTGGTAGATACATGAAAATTTTCCTTTTCTGTCTGATAAATAATGCGTAGAACATCAATCACAGTTTGACAATGGAGGAAATATTGGAAAATTGAAGACATTTTAGTAAAAATAAAAAAGAAGGATTATTTGATGGTAGACAATAATTTGAGAGATTAAATAAAAATTGTTTTTGCTTTCCTTGATGATTAGATGTGTATCAGCAATTATCCCATTGAAGGGTCATAAATGTGTGTTTCAAATATAGTTTTGAACAATTTTTATTATTATCTCTTTCCAACATATTTGAAAATTGTTTATGACTTCGGTTTGTTTGTCTGCCGTCTGTCTCCCGTGTATCTGCAGTCTATCTGTCGTCTGCTCGTACAGTAACTTGCGTAAATATAGTCGGATTTAGATATAATTGATATACGTTATTGAGGTTTGCCATAGCGTGTTCGGTATTCAAAATGAAGTGTGTAGCACTCATAATGCATTTACAGGGGCACTCAAAAGTATTCCGTTACATTATGGTCAATGGGGAAAAAATCGTTTGTGGTGTATTTTAATAGTATTACACAATTTTAAACCTAATGGAATTTACATACATTATTGAGATGCACTAGAACATGGTTACTATAGAGCAGCGTTTCTTAAACTGTGGTCCGCGGACCCCTGGGGGGTCCGCAAGCTTACAGACGGGGGTCCTCAAACCCAGTATTGAATTCACACCTTTTTTTTCTTTCGGGAGGAATTTCTGTAGCTGTATTTGTGAATAAACGCAGGACTAGAACTTCTAATCTGGGACTATTATTGAATTCTAGACTTTTTAACATTCTGTAGGAAGAAATTGGGAGTTAACACAAACAGTTTTTTTTCCCATACAGAAATTTGGTGGCTGTCCCGAAAAAAAGTTTTAAATCGCTATTTTGCACTGCATGATGAAATAAGATTATATTTATTGGATTCCAAATGCCATTTGAAAGAAGGTTTCAATGATTTCTACTGACTTAACAAGATAACATATTTAATAGATATTTTTAGTTTTTTGAATGAGCTGAATTTAAGCTTACAAGGAACATTGCTACGTATTTTCTAGGACAGGTCAAAAAAGATGCAACAATAAAAAAAACTGATTTATATAGACAAATGGAGATGAAAATAATAATTTGGAATCCTTCCCAACATTACTCGTTTTCTTACAAACCTCTGGCGATACCATTTCCCCTGATATTGTTCAAAATTTCGCTGTGCACTAGAAAAAGAAATATGTATACAGAAATATGTATAGAAGAAATATGTATACAGAACTAGCAGAATTACTATCCAGCATTTACATCCTTCCTGTACAACATGTTTGTGTGAAAAGACTTTCTCCAGCCTTGTGCACATGAAAACCAAATATAGAAATCGATCGAATATCAAAACGGACTTGCGAATACATGTTTCGAAAATTGAACCAGACATTGCACATCTCGTAGGAGAAAAACAACAGTATAATTCTTATGGGAAATAGTAGTATGTATTTTAACTGTCTGAATATATGTGCCATTTTTCTAATTAATGCAACTGATTTTTTCAACCACTAAACACGGAATATCTGTAAAGAAAAAGAAATAAGTTCTATACTACAAAATTATATTTTTTTTATCTTACATTTACAAAAATTTTGTTGGGGATCCGCGGAATGCAGATCATATCAAAGGGGGTCCGCAAGAACCCAAAGTTTAAGAAACGCTGCTATAGAGTATATTAGGTGTAGCATTTACAGTACGTGTACATGCGAATTCAGAAGTATTCCGTTATACTATTATGGTCTGTGAAGAAAAATCTTTTGCGGCGTGTTTTAAGGATGTTACTCTGTTACGAACTTAGAAAAAATGATATGAATTTCTGTGGTGCACTAAAACATGCTTTCTGTAGAATATGGGTGCAAAGCCTTTATCATTCACAGTACGTGTACATGCGAATTCAGAAGTATTCCGTTATACTATTATGGTCTGTGAAGAAAAATCTTTTGCGGCGTGTTTTAAGGATGTTACTCTGTTACGAACTTAGAAAAAATGATATGAATTTCTGTGGTGCACTAAAACATGCTTTCTGTAGAATATGGGTGCAAAGCCTTTATCATTCACTAGAAAGATTAGCCCGTCAAAATGACCGAATATGAGATATAAAGATGTATACAACACATGTGCAAGAATATGAGTTTTTCTTGCTTGTTCCGCAGTGATAGATGAAAATAACAGATTTTAAAAACGGAATTCATTTATGAAAATTTGTATTACAGTAGAAGACCACTAATCCGCACAGCTCGGTTCCAAGTGTTGTGCGGATTTGAGGCTTTTTCCGGATTATAGGTCATGTCTATATTACAAAATTAGATATATGAAATGAAACAGCGAATAGGTTGCCAGAAAATATGTTGCCAATTTTCCTTCTTCGCCAAGGTTCTTAAAGTGGAAAAGTACCAAGAATTTAACTTTCGTATCCGACTATATAAAGCGCGGTACTTTTTCAAAGTTTGTCATAATTTGGGCTTCAGAAGTGGGATTTTTTTCCAAATGATATAAACAGCTATGAAAACAAAATAATTAATGAACATTTAAGTTTATTTACATAATTTATAAACATTTTATTTATATCTATATTATTGTTGTTGTATTTTACATACAATTTACTTCAGTTTGTATACAAAAATAGTTAAATGGCTTCTTTATATTAAATAAATTGTATAAATATTGAAAAATTATTTGTGTATATGAAACAGTGAATAACTTGCTAGAAAATATGTTGCCAAATTTCACTTTCTCTATCACCCTAAGACCCCTAGACTGGAAAAGTACCTAAAGCACATTAAAATCGGACAGTTAGGAGCTCAGACAGTACAGCGTCGTCTATTGGCTGTTATGTTATTAGTAGTATCGGGATGAAGATGTAAAAACGCACATTACACTTTAAATTCTCACCCATAGATTTTGAAAAAAAAAAAAAAAAAACCTTAAAAGCGCGGAGTTTAAGTTAAACTGCAGTGACCTCGATTATGAAATATTAACGGTTTTAAATGCAAATTTCGCCAAATTAGCTAGCTATCGCCAAGTTGGCTTCATATAAGACAACAATTTGGCAAAATTTCTCCAAGTTGGTCAACATTTGGCGCTACTGTGGTAACCCTGCATTAGTCATTTTCAATAATTACTCATTACAATGAGGCGGTCCTACCGGAATTGTGAGAGACACACAGAGACTTGGATTTTATATAAACAGATTTACAGTGTCACACAAAAGAGTTCGGTTGTATAATGGTCTACGGGGAAAAACTGTTTACATCGCATTTTAATTATGCTGTACTATTTCAAACAGGATGAAATTGATATACACTACTGAACTTTACTACAAGCTGCTTGTAGTGTAATATGATTTGCATCGTATTTATCGTTCATTTACAGGGACACATAAAATATTTCGTATATAATACCATATCCGAAATATTGTCTATTAAGGATGACTGGTGAAAGTGCGTTTTCGGTTATGGTATACGTTTTAAGATAAACTACATTTTTGCTTTTACGTCACAAAATAATTCGTAAGTGTTACTGAGAATGAGCGTGCATTACTTAAAGGTGTTTTTAATTTCAGTTTTGAATTTTTAAGCTCAGCTACACTTATTACACTAAGAGGTGTTTCTAGCATTTAAATAAAATCATATACAGGGCTATGTAAAGAAAACTGAATACATGGTCGGCTATGCATAGTGCTTCCTGGAAGTGTGATTTTAGTAGTTTTAAGCGGCTTTCTGCCTGAATTACGTTTAAGGTTAATATGTGGCATGTACAAAAAAAATCTGTAGGTAATATACAGGTCTGTACAAAAGAATTCAAGTACGTTTCCGTCTATTGGTAGAAATTACTAGATGTGAATAATAAATTCTGTTATGCTTTTTCTAACAAAATTAAATTTTAGCATTCTATGTAGGATGTAGGATATAATACAAACATATAGATCATATACAGAGCTGCACAAAAGAATTGGAGTACTCTTACGGCTATGTGCAGTAGATGCTCAAGTTTGGTTTTAAAATGTTTTATGCATTTGATAAAATGTTTACTTGGGTATCTTCTTTACCCTATTAAAAGGTGAAGTTTTGTTTAAGTAATATGGAAGTGATGGAAAGTGTTTCATAACCTATGCTTGCCACTTGATTTTTTTTTCACGTTTTTATTACACACGTTTATTTAACTCAACCTATTTTTTGTATGTAAAGGTAAAATTTTGCAATCGATTTTGCAATTTGTAAATTTCTAGAATATAAGGAAGTGGGTACACTTCCTTATAGGGTAATTCCGGGATTTATGCCGCACTTTTTTTTTTAAATCTGTGTATAAAGTCCCATGGTAGACATAAAAAAAAAATCATGCTGTGCTATTTAATGTTAAATATACAACGCGTGTAGTGCGACAAAAAAAAAAAAATTATTAATATTTTTTAACAATTTTTTTTCTAAAACATTACACTGCGGCGCCTCAACCGTACATTCAGTCTGAGACGCCGCACTTGTGCGGTAGTTATGCCGCGCTTGTAATAAGAACAGAATGAAGTTATAAATAAAAATATTTTTAAAAAATATTCATATCTGGACTATAATTAACGATGTAATAACAAAATGAAACTAAATGAGTACAATGAAACGTATTAGTAGATTTAAATTAATAATTGCTGCCTAATTTCACTGTTAAAATTATCGACTTATTTTTTTACATTAAATTTTAATTGTTATTTCAGCAACAGCGTAACATCAATGTATTAGAAAGGGAAAAGAAAGAAAGTAAAATTATGTTTATATAATTTATTTGTTAACCCTTTCGGGACCGGTGGCTTTTACACAAATTTTATTTGGTTAGTACCACTTTTTAAAAAGAAGTTACCTTTACTTAAATAATCATGAAAATGCTCTAATTAAACAAAGCAAATATTACTTTTCTTTTTTACTGGTGCCAGAAACAAATTTTGTAAGTTCTTTATGAAGGTACTTATATGCACCTATGGCCCCGAATGGGTTAAGAGACCTGTTTTTTCGGCTACAATCTACAGGAAAAGTGTCGAAAAAGTACATTTAAACACATGATGCAACGAAGCCAATTACACTTCCCCTTTTTTGGAGTAGTTTGCAAAGAACGTCTGCGTTACGCGTAATCCAATTTTTCATTATTATCATCTTGACTTGCATCTTTCTCGCCCTTTTTACTTTTTATTTTCCCCTTTTTCTCCTTGGGTTTAGGTAAACTTGATAACATGCCTAACATGGTTAGTCTGTGCAAAAAGAAAAGGAAAAGTTAATAACACTTAATCATCCCGCACAAAAGAAACTGCGGCATGTATACCGGAATAGCAGTGCGCCATGCATCGCATTTTGCATGGTGCAGACGTCGGCCATCACAGTTAAATGCCATCGCTAAGGGGAATGTCGTAACCATACACACAGTACTCTATACAAACGCTACACTTAGTTTTGACTTCAAAATTATGCCTGCATTTAGTAATTAGTGTAGGAAAAGCATTTAAACATAACGTGTTTAAAAGTTTGGACAGTGAAATCATGCACTTACGTCAAATTAAGGATTGTACTTCTACAAGTAAACATCGAAATGGGATTCACGCTATACACTGATTAAAATAATCTCATTGCGCACCTATACTGTGCGTTTGACGACCATCTATCGATAATTATAAGAAATACAAGGGGTGCGGCATCTATCCCGTATGCGGCGACTCTCCCGGAGTAACCCTATTCTAGAAATTTACAAATTATGAACAAAGGTATGCTTCCAAAAGCATGTCGTATAACAGTACAATATTTTAATATTTTTACAACTTAATTATAAACTAATACATTAATTTTAAGGAATTTTTCAATTATCTTGGCACAAGTGATAAATCGCCAAATATTCTCTGTAACTCGTACATTTGTATGGGAGTTGAAAAAGCAACGAATTATATGAAGCGCCAATAAACGCTTGCCAAAATAGGCCAAATCGCTGTGAAACTGCAACAATGAAACATTTTAAAGACCAGATATAGAAAATAAATTATAAATAAACCAGTTGCCAATCCCAAAACTTTCTTCTATCTCATATATCTTAATACTTCAAACAGCAATTACAAATATTAATATTTCAATATTATTAGTTCAATACTATATCAACTTTGATTTTCATCTTAAATTTCTGCTACACTCAATTAATCGGAGTAAAAACCAGTTAATCCTGATCATGATATTTATTAAAATCAACAGTTTTCTGTTGTATAGTTGTAAGTCATTTGTTTCCGAATAGCCAGCTTAGCAGGATGCGAAGTTCTCATCGCTAAACGAGGCACAGATGTACTATAGAACTACGAAAAATGGAGAAAATTATACAAAAATCGCTATTACAGCCCCCCTTCCGGCGGATTTTTTCCAAATTCTGGGGGGATCTGCTTGCCATGGCCAAAAACATACACAAAAAATTTGGTTCAATTCCCTATGCATAACTTCATACTCTGTACCACTGTCATGGTACAATGGCAACGTGTTTTTGAAACATGTTTTTGTTATATCTGATCCTAAAATGTGTTAATCCGTCGAAAACCAGAAGTCGAAAAAAGTTTTGATTGCAACAATTGAAGATGTAATCTATTGAAGATTGATCTATTGAAGGTGTAAGAAAGTAAAAAGGAAGAGTGCAATATTTTTGAAACATTTCCTTTTTTTTCAGATCCTGCTTATTACCCGACTGCCAAGAAGGGTTATGTGTTTTACGCGTATCTGGGTATGTGGATTTCTTTATACCCTCGAAACATCCCAACGGCTGGATGGATTTTAATGAATGAGGTCTCTATCGATTCGTCTTAACCGTCCGATGGTTATAGGTAGGGTTTTGTTTTTATAAATTCGACATGGCGGCCGTAAAATACAAAATGGCGGTACAGATGATTTTTTTTTTTTTTACGCACCCTATTGAGAGGCATATCATTGGATAGGTCTTTGAAAATGAAGACGATGTTTTATTGACTATTTTACAGTCAGAAGCTCCGTTTAAATATTACACAACTTGGAAGTTGTGTAGGTAGGATCTCTAGCTTTACTGCAACTCTAACTTTCATAGACATCTATAGGCCTCATCAAAACAGTGTTTATAGATAGAAACTAACAATTAAACACAACTTAAAAGCCATCAATACAAGTAAATAAAAAAAAATAGGTAAGTAATATAAAAAATAGTTTCACATTGATGAGAAATAATTAATTAGTTCGCTTTTTACGCAGTCGGGTTTTTTGATTTTTTAAATTTAATTTTTACTTGTTTTTTAAAAAAAATATTATTTAAGACAGAATTTCGTCATATACAGACTCCGTTTTTATATGCTTTATAGGGTATAACAATAAATAAAATCGAAGACAAATCTATTCAAATAAGTATAAAATTAAAAAGATGGGGGGGGGGGGGTTAATACACTCTGTTATAAGCATTCAATGTTCATCTTGAAAATCACGCCTATTTTTTTTTTTTTTACTGCAATTCATGCTTTTTCCCAAAAATTTACATTATAATACATTCATTTGGAGTGAACACCAAACTCGATTATGAAAAATTTACGCGTGTTCACAACTACCCCACTAGTGTGGCACATATGACAAATTTTTTGAATTATAAAACTATTAAAAAAGTAAGAAGTACTATAAAGGCGATTAAAAAAATATACCATGTGTAAGAAAAAGTTTTCTTTAGTACATTGGGTAGTTTTTGTACATAGAAATTAATTAAATTATGAGAAAAATCTATATTTATATGAACTGTTCATATGTGCCCCCTCTCCCCTATATATAAAACACTCCACTGCATAACAAGGAGTTAACTTCATTTGCCATTTTGTTTGAATAACTTGATTCTGCTTGATGATCAATAAAAAAATGCTAATTAATTTTCAATTATGTAAAGGAAAAATTACTTATCGAAAAATTACTTATCTAATAGAACAAAATTAAGAAAATAAAATATATTTTTAATATTTGATTTGTTCTAAATATATTAAAATATGTTAATGATGAAATGTTAAATGATGAAATACAAAAATATTTATCATTACTACCACTGACATTTTAGTTTAGTAAATATCCAATTAATCGGGAAACACATACCGTAAAAATATTCAAAACGGAATGTTCATATGGAAAATGTTCCTATATATAGCATAATTTCTTACTTAGTACTTGTTTATAAAAGAAGCTAAAATATATGAATAAAAAGAAATGTTTATTTTTTCTGATTTTATCTCAGCCAGGTTCAATTTGAAATTGAAATAAAATAAAAAGTGTTTCCTTTATTGTTTGGGGAACCGCATAATCATTCTGTTTTTTCAAGCATGCTGATTCGCTCATAAATTATTACGTAGCTACATTGTGACAAATGCATAATGATACACTGTAAGCTCATTTACCACACTCTTATAAATAAAATTAAAAATGAAATGCTTGCGGAAAATAGTTCAAAGGCAGTCTTTTCTGGACTTTTATGGCTTTAGCAGCATGAACAGCGATATAGAATGTCACTGTTAGCTATTAATATGCAACAGAAAATGCCTGTTCCCTTATTCACAGTATATTAAGCTGTATACTTCTTGATATAAGAATAAAGGCAAACGTAATAGTTCTGTGCTGCTCAAAATTTATCGTATTCAAAAAGTTTACTGCGAAAAATGGGTAAGTTTAAATTTTTTCTATTAGCACCCGATATACCATTTCTTCCAGACAACAATTAAAGTATCATCCCTAAAAAGTCCATAAAAAGTATCGTTACGTTACATAAACCAGCCGTAAAAATAAGCAGATGTATCATTGTACGGTTCAATACTGATAATCTCTTCTGCAATTTTTTAAACTTCTAAGCATCGTACATTTTTAATTTTTATATCGTCGTATAGGGGGGGGGGGGAGGTACTTTTAACTGCAATTTGTTTGAAAACTGCATCTCAAGTTATTTTTGAGATATTAATTTTTTTTTGTAGTTTTGAATGCCATTTCTGTAATGATAGTGACTGAAGTACTCCATTTCTGTAGAAAACAGAGGGAAAATAGTTGGAAAATAGTAGATTATTATTATATCTTTATGCTGCCATTTCTCATAACAACTGAAAAAAAATTGTAATTAAAATACGGGCTATTTTCAAAAATATAAATGAATGATTTCTGATAAAACATGGAGCTATTATAAACTGTATTTAATTTTAAGTATCCATATTAATGTTACAAACAAATGGAGGCATAGGAATCATTTGATAGCCGCTTTTCTTTTGCAAGTTTCTTAAATGACGACTTCGGACATCGATCGACCTCGGAAACCCGTTTACAGGGAGATCGCTACAGGTTTTTCATTATAATTCAATGTTCTATAATCTTTTTAAAACCGATCAGATTAGCGTGCTTTTAGATTCTGCAGTGTCTGAATGGAGGTTGGAGAGCGTAGCTTACAGGGGGCAGAGCCCGCTAGTAAACTATATTTAATTTTAAGTATCCATATTAATGTTACAAGCAAATGAAGCCATATGAATCATTACATAGATGTTTTTTTTTTTTTTTTTTTTTTTTGTCGAGTTAGTTGACATTGCTTTTTGTTAGGTTTGTATATTATTACGCAATAGTGGCGTTCTATGCATACTTTTTTATATATGTTCTTTAAGACTGGATCGTAAATGTGGAATTCTTTAGCGGATGCAAATGACGTCATTTTATATAAAATAAAAGCGTGTATTTTAAGTTTTAAAACTGAAATATGTTTTGCACTATCTATATTTGTCGCATATTTTTGACTTTTAAGTCCCTGAATTATAATTTTTATTTTTGTACATATTCTTGTTTTTTTTTTTCTTATGTTGGAAAACATCCCATTGCATGACTGTATAACAATATTAACGAGATAAATAAATTTTGGACGATGTTGGGGTTCCAAATATACCACGAAATTCCTTACCATCCCGTGTTCCTGATGCTGATTTTTAAGTTTGGAGCTGTCTGTATAAAATAGTTTCAATAAAAATAATTCGATGTAATTTTTTTTCCGAAACTGGGACTATTGTTTTATATAAATATGAAGCAAAAAATTAACCTGCACATATTTTTACAGTTGTTATTATTTTTTTAACTCTGTCTGTGGATTTTAGATTCCTTACCGTCCCTCTTTCTAAAATTATACAGCAAATCACATCAGATGCAGCCACAGAATTTTTTTTTTCAACTTTTTCTCATGTAGGGGTATGCTAGAGAAAGAATGGCTAAAATTCTTTGACAGGAAATTGACTGCAGAATTTAAATCAGCATTTAAATATCAATTTCAAGCTTCGTGGATTTATTGGTAGTTTTACCGTCTCTAAGGTTTATTCCTGCACTTTTCGAGGTAAATTATTTTTTTTTAATTTAATCCAATGTAAATAACTGTTTCTAAAAATCAATGAACATTGTGGCTATCACTTAGTCTTAACATGATTTGCCTAAAAATAGGTGTTAATTTTCATTACCGTCCCTTCCTTAACCCTTTGGGTACGAGTGACCGGTATACGTGCCACTTAAGGTGCTCAGAATCTGTCATTATACCCACAAGCTATTTTTTATTGTAAAGTTTATCTTATTTTATCAGAGCATTTGCGCGAATCAACTACAAAAAATTTTCTATTTTAAAGAAATGATGGTAAAAGACTAAAAATTAAGCAAAGTGCTCTCGTCGCGAAGGGGTTAACATCCCTTTAAGACACATCCCTTAATGTTAAAATCCCTTTAATGTTATGCCAAAATTTTCTACTAAAAATACTGCATTGTTATTATTTCTTATTTGAATGTTCTGTGGGTACTATGCAAATTCATTATAAGTAAAAATTTAGAAGAAAATAAAAAGTTAGGTAAAATGGTAAGGAAAATTAATCTCGCAAGTTTAACTTAAACCTCAGTTAAATAAAAAACATTGTCCCTGCTGATCCTTTTTTCTTCATTTTGAATCATTAAGGTATTCGTCTATAAGTTTAAAATGTTATTTTTTAAAGTTTAATTTCACCAGATTTTTATTCCTGAAAGTTAAAATTTTGTGAGAATGCCTTATACACACACACACACACACACACACATACATATATATATATATATACTAGGGGGCTCTGCCCCTGCAAGCTACACTCGCCAACCCCCATTCAGACACCGCAGAATCTAAAAGTACGCTAATTTGATCGGTTTTAAAAAGATTAGAGAAGATTGAATTATAATGAAAAAACCTATAGCGATCTACCTGTAAACGGGTTTCTATTCAATTCCCTTTGATTGCGAAAATTTAAGGCCGAATCAGTTGCTTTTAAGACATTCAATGATTGTTTTCGTGCTTGATTAAAGAAGAAGATCAGTTAAACATTTGAAAAGAAGCTAAAATAAAATGAATTAAGTAAACAGAGTCTTTGACACCCGGTATTTTTAACAGCGTTATAAAACGAGTGACATAATACAATTTACTACAATTTACTGCTTTAACCCCTTCAAGGGCGGTGGGTCAATTTTGGACCACTTAATTTTAATTCTTAAATGCCACATTGGCACCAGAATATTGGAATGAAAATTTTCCTTTTATTAAATAAATGAACAAAAGCATTTTCGTATTTCGAAATTTGTTTGTAAATTCTGATGTCATTCACTGATTTCAACATTTTACGAATAGAAGTACCTTGCCCCTGAACAGGTTAAACGCATATTAATGTATTTATTATTTTAAAGTTTCCTTTCTCTTTTAATATTCACGTGTAAATACAATTTTCAAGACATAATTTTCAATATTTTCCTGCTTTTAACACGCACTCATTTAATACTAATTTTAAAGTTTTTTTTTCTGTTTTTAATAGTCACGTGTAAATAAATTTTTAATTGCTAGGAAATATTATCCTTTACGTTATTTTTAGAATTTAAAGCAATTTCTATAATAATAGCCTAAGTCATGTGACTCTTATCAACAGTTCCGGGTGGATCCCATCGCTTTTTATATTCCAGGCGACCATTTCAGTACTTTAATGTTAGGCAGCCACAGACGATGAGTCGCCAAATATTATTCTATCGCCATCATTTCGCTTATATTATAATAGTCCAAGTCATGTAACTGCCATAAAAAAATACGGGCTTATCCCTTCGCTTTTCATAAAAAAGGTTTCCATTTTAATTAAAGAATCAAAGTTTTTAAAAAAATAAAACTACATAAAAGTTGTCAGGATCGCAAAGAAATCTGGGTACTTTTATGTTAGCCGGGTGCAAATGTAGCCACGACTGCCGGATGCAAATGTAGCTTTTTTTTTTTTTAACTCACCAGTTAGCATTTTTTTTATTTTTCGAATGGTAAATTAAAACGGTACTACTTGGTCATCCCATCGGCCAAAAATCTATCGCCAGACTATAAGATTAAATGTCAATAACGGTTAATCGTAAATATCACATTCACTTGACTGTCAATTTGTATATTTTAGCGAGTGATTTGGCGATCTATATAATTTGGCGAAATTGGTCGACGGTATAACTAAATAGTACCATTAAAACATGGCTTTGAATTTGAAATTAAATGTCATGATTTGTTCCATTATTTAATATGGGTTTGGTGTGATTTTTTTTTACGACAATTTGGCGAAAACCTCGTTTTCGAATACCAGTTACATATGTATTTTTAAATTATTTTCTATTATTTTAAAAATAAAATAGCAATAAATAATAATAATAATAATAATAACTATCGAACAAAACAATTTATAACTTTTTTTAATAAAAAGAAAATAAATGTAAATAAACATTTATTAATAAATAAGCAACAATAGCCGGGTTACCATGTCAGACGAAATAAAGCCCTTTTGACGCCAATTAGGTACCCCGGTGCGTATATGACATCTGCGCCTAATATTTTTCTTTTCATTTCGTTTAAAAAAAAAAGAAAGAAGTCAAAGCCATTAATTTTAGATGTTTCAGTTTTAAATGAAAGTTTTGTATTAAATAAAATGATAATGAAATACAAAAAAAAAAAAAAAAAAAAAAGCATTGTTCTTAGCATACATTTAAGGGAGGCCAAACTGGCCGCCAAATTAGTTTAAAATAAAAACCTTTTCTAAAATATGGAAAAAAAATCTGTTATGATTAAAATTTGAGTTGCCATCATTAGAGAAAAGTATTTAAAATTAGAAAAAAAAAATAATATTTCAAAAACTAATTAGAATTTAAAAATTCTAATACCAGTTTTGAGATTTGCGGATCAATACGGATTTTTTGTGTTAATTTCATCGCAAAGTATTCCATATTTTAGGAGAAATTGTTCTGAAACATAATCAGTTGTTTAATCAGTCGTTTCATAGAATCGTTTCATAAATTCGTTTCATTTCAGCCGTTTCATGAAGTCGTTTCATAAATTCGTTTCATTGGGATTTTATATATATAGGGTAGATTTTTCGGGGGCGACACCAAATTCTGAAAAAGCAGAATTTTTGTTTTCTAGTCTAATTTTTCAATGGACTCACTTTATTTATTTATTTATTTTTATTTTTTATTTTTTTTTTTGGACGAAAGACCGCGTGACGTATTTTTTGCAGAGAGCAGTTGTACTGTGTACCGTGTAGACCGTGAACAGGGGGCGTCTCTAGTGGACAACTTTCATTGTCTAAGTCGATGATCAAGAGATGATTGGTAGGAGAATGCGAACCGAGTAGAGCTATGCTTTTGAGCACGATTTTCTTCTTCAAAAGCCTATTTCGTAAGAGGTCTATTCTACTCTACGTTCATGGCACAGGGTGTGCCAAAAAACACTAGTGAGAATTTAAATTATCATTATACTAGGAAGGGAACTACAACACACTTTTGAAAAGTGCCAGGTGCAACAGCGGTGTTTGCTATGTTAGCAGTTAAAGCAGCGTAAAGATCGTATTTTATCCAAATTTGTCAAAATTTGCTTGTCCAAAAAGCATGCAAATACGTGTCTAGAAGTTGTAAGAGAACAAATCTGGATATCTACTGTAATACAGAACAAATAAATGGATTTTTAGAATACAACGCTGATCTACAGTTTGTTTACATTTCAGCTGACTGACAGACATACAAACACATTTATACTTTCATCACTTATAGATAACAGGCAAAGCCTTAAACTTAAAATTACACTATGTGCAAATTACTTAAAAGATGAAAAAATATTTAAAAGGTGTTAAATTACTTTAATGTCCTTAGTACTTTCAACTATATACATAGCCTTCGTCAGAGAATACAAAAATACAAGCGTCTTATTTTCAAATTTCACGTAGTTGGTGTCGAAAGTAGCGAAAGTGAAAGTCAATTTTTAGATCTGGAAAACATTGAAAAAATAAAAATATGGATATAGAAGGAAGTGGAATATTACGTGTTTTATGATTCCTTAAGCAAACTGAGCCAAATTCTGGGTATATTGTAGGATAAAGCGTCATTACAAACAGTATTTTCTTTACTAATTATTTCTATTGATTCGCGGATAATTAAATCATGATAATTCTTTAAGGTGCATATAATTCTTGTATCTTCGAAATTAACTTGTATATTCTGCTTCTGGTTTAGTCTTGAAAGGGCTGTTGTTGGTCGGTTGTACTTCAAATCTCTCAAATGTTCTTTAATACGATCTTTAAGTTTACGGGATGCCATTCCTATGTCATCATCATCATCATCATCAACCGTTTTCAATCCACTGCTGGATGTAGGTCTCCCCAGATTTTTCCAATGTTTTCTGTCTAGTGCTTTAGTCATCCAATTTACACCGGCTACTTTTCTGATTTCATCACTCCATCTTACTTGAGGTCGTCTTCTTGGTCGTTTTACATCTCTGGGATACCACTGTAGGGTGTTTGTGCTCCTTCTATTGTCTTGTCTTCTTGCAATGTGCCCAGCCCATTTCCATTTTAGCCGTTTAATTCTTTCAACGATGTCAAAAACTTTCGTCTGACTTCTTATCCAGGTTATTCTTTTTCTGTCTCTTCTAGTTATACCTAGCATACATCTTTCCATACTTCTCTGTGTTGTTTGTAATCTTTGTACCATCCGTTTTGTTAAAGTCCATGTTTCTGCTCCATAAGTTAGCATAGACAAAACACATTGGTTAAATACCTTTCTTTTCAAACAAAGGGGCATGCTACTCTTCAGAATAAAATTGTTCTTCCCAAAAGCACTCCATCCATTTCTTATTCTTCTATTGATTTCATTCATAATACTATTATCCGATGATATTTCCTGCCCAAGGTACACATAACTTTGCATTTCTTTAATTTCAGTGTTGTTGTAGACAATTTTCTTTTTTAATGCAAATGAATTGAACATCACCTTAGTCTTTTCCAAATTTATTTTTAATCCCACATTAATGCTAGCTTCTGCCAAATCTTTTAGCATACTTTCCAATTCTTCAGGACTCTTACTGAAAATTAAAATGTCGTCAGCGAATCGGAGATGACTTAAATATTCCCCATTTATTCTAATCCCTTTGTTTTCCCAATCCAGCTTCTTGAAAATATTTTCTAAGACAGCCGTAAAAAGCTTAGGCGAAATGGTGTCTCCTTGTCTTACCCCTCTTAAAGACCCTACCTTATTTTACCATTCCTATGTATTCGAGATAAATATTTCCTGTTTTCAGCGGAATTACATATACTCCAGAATCTTCATCTTTCGGGATCGGGTCTATTTTCCACTAACTAGATCATTCAATTTTATTGGAGGAGTGGCGATTAAGTTTACGCCAAAGCGAAAAAGTGCATGTCTGAGTTTTTCGAAAGATGAAGTTTCTGGAAGTTTTCGCGAATCAATAGAAATAATTAAAGAAAATGCTGCTTGTAAGGACGTTTTATCCTACAACATATCCAGAATTTGGCTCAGTTTGCTTAAGGAATCATAAAACACGTAATATTCCACTTCCCTCTATATCCATATTTTTATTTCCCCAATGTTTTCCGGATCTATAAATGGACTTTCATTTTCACTCCTTTCGACACCAACTACGTGAAATTTGAAAATAAGACGCTTGTATTTTTGTATTCTCTGACGAAGGTTATGAATATAGTTAAAAGTACGAAGGATATTAAAGTAATTTAACACCTTTTTAAATATTTTTTCATCTTTTAAGTAATTTGCACATAATGTAATTTTAAGTCTGATTTTTTAAAGATGAATTTAGCATTCTATAGGGTGGCTGAAAAGTATTGGCGCGCGAAAAAACACACTTTTTTTTTTCAAAAATATACACTATCTAATGGCATTTTTTATTCTAACAAAATAAAAATGTGACAAATAACAATCTTTAAACAACTTATTCAAAATGTCCGCCAATCGCTTTTATACAGGTTTTCAAAAGAGCAACCACAGAATTGACGGTGCGCCGCAGGTAACTCTCATCTAAATCATCCCAAGCCTTGATAAGTTCGCATCGCAGAGATTCCAGATTGGATATTTTTTACCCTTTAACATGTCTTCTAATTAGCCCCAAACAGAAAAATCGAGTGGGTTAAGATCCAGACTGTTTGGAGGCCATTTATCCTTTGTCAAATATTCCTGGCATGTGGGCTTCGAGGAAGGCCAATGTTGTTTTTGCTCCATGTGCAGGCGCCCAATGCTGCTGGAAGATTTCATTAGGGTGATTTCGCTTCCATGGGACTACAATATTAGACAAGACTTCGTCTTCGTACGTTTTTGCATTAATCATCACGTTTTATCAATAAAAATCACGATAGTTTTTTTCGTGGCAGTAACGCCTGCCCAAACCCTCTTTCGTGAAAAAGCGATCGTGTGACAATTTTTGTTTTTCAAGCATTTCTTTTCATTGAACTTAACAGAGCCCGAACATTCTGACGGTTTCGTGCCTTCTCGATGGTGAAAATTTTCTCACCCGACCACAAAACATCTTCCATGCAGTGCTCCTTGGAAATTTGGAGCATCTTCTTGCATCTCGTTGGTCTCTTTTGCTTGGCAACATTGAACATAGAAAGTAAATAAGTAATACATCATAAGAAAGTCCATAAAAAATACTACAAAAACTATAAAAATTAATCAGGCTTTTTCTAATTTTGGTTGTGAAATGGCAGCGTGTCAAACAACGCGCCAATACTTTTCAGCTACCCTATATTTATTTATTTGCTGAGGTAAAGCATTATTTAAATATACACGAGGGAGTTTTAATTACTATGTACCCAACTATAAACCTCTGTTGTTTACTTCCATTGTTTTTTTTAAATATCTCTACTACTATTAATGTCCGTAATCGTCTGTCTGTATGTTGGTAACACTCGCCCGTGTCGCCGGAACTACTTTTCTCACAGGCGACGCAGAGGGTCTTATAATATGTCGATTCGGGCCGCCATTTTCCGAGAAAAACGGACTTTGTGGTTTCGAGAAAATCCCGCCGTAATTACGGACGTCATTAGCTAATTAACAACTCATTATCGATGGAAAATCCTTTCAAAATTGAATCTGAGACTCGACATCATTAAATTTCCTTCCCAACCCCTCAATATACACCTTAAAATAAAGGTAAAGTAAATTCCGAACTGAATAACATACAAGCTTAGACTTACGAGGCACGACCATAAAGTTATGACCGTTTTTATTGAACTTTTTAATTTAAGCCACTACCCCTTACATAATACACCTTAAATTAAAGGTATTAAAATTTCCGAACTGAAAATCATGTTAAATAAGCTTTACGGGTTCTTTCCAGAAAGTTATGGCCAAAAAAAGCAAATTTCTCCAAAAAAAATTTTTCAAAAGACAATAACTCGGTAATTTTTGCCCCTATAAGTAGGAAGTTCCGCCTTAGAAAAAGTTCTAATCAAACTGCTGGGCATCACGAGCCCAGTTTGTCCCCATCTTTCTCTTCTGCCTCCCCCTCTCTCAGCGTGCCCATAAAGGGTTAACTTTTGCAACTTCTTCTGGTTTTGACTTAACTCAGCGGTGTTTCATATCAAACTGTTGGACATCACGAGTCCAGTTTGTCCCCCCTCTTGCTACTATGTTTATGCATCTCCGGTGTCCATCCCCCCAATTCCCCCCCCCCCATTTTTCTGTATTTATCTGTTACCCGCCATGTGATATATCATAGAAAAGGTCTGTGAAGGTTGATTCAAGTTATGCATCTTCGGTTTTCATCCCCTCCTTTTCACCCCCCCCCCTAGAGGGGCACTTTTCTAAATTTCTTAAAATATTGGTTAGGACCGCCACCTTCCCGACCCATGTATCTACGGAAAGTACTTACACAAGGTACTTACACAAAACATTGTCTTCCGTGAAGTTTTATCTTAAGTCGCAACTATTTGGCTTTGTTGTAAAAAACAAACAAACAAAAATGACTCTACTTCACTTTACCTCATGGATAACGTGGAAAACAATGCAAAGATTTTTCATTTTAAAAGAATTATTTTCAAATCTTTTTACAATGACTTTGTACATTCCATTCTTTTTTACAAATTTTTGTTTAGTTGTGTAAATATTGACTTCATAACTGATTTCCTAAACTTTAATTTGATTGTGTAAATACTCACTAAAAAACGAGTCTACCGCAATTTACCTCATTGGTGATGTGGAAAATAGTGCAAAGGTTTTTTATTTTAAAATAATTTTTTCCGTTTTTTTTGCAGTCACGGTGTAAATTTTATTTTTTCTTACAAATTTTTGTTTGGTTGTGTAAATATTGACTTTATAACTGATTTTTACATTCCCAAACTTTAATTCAGTTGTGTAAATACTTACTTTTATTTATTTTTTAATACATAACTGATTTTTTGTGTACATACTTATTTAATATTGGTTTTGTATTTACTGATTTTTAATAGACATAACACATTTTTCTATTCATAAACTTTAGTTTGGTTGTACTGTTTTTTATTTTTAATTTTGGTTTTAGAATAAAATTCATGAACTCCCGTGCGTAGAACGGGTTAAACAGCTAGTATTATGAAATAAGAAGTATAAAGATTACAGCATTAAAATATCATAATCTATGAGGATATACTATTTTTATTTTATTTTCTTTTACTCAGGTAACAATGATAATGAATCTGATACCATCAAGACATTCATAAGGTTAAAAAATGGCGAGGGATCGGAAAATATTCATTATTCCACGTTTTACGAAGACATTCCCAATGAATTTAAAGATGTTGCGCTGAAAGAGTTAAACGAAACGGAAGAAAATAAGAGAATTGGCCTATTAAAACTCAGGGGTTTTTTGAAAAGTAAGTATCAATTTTTTTTCCGTATTCAATCTTACCTAGTTATTCCCAGTTAACTCGATTACGCATGGTATGCAATAATAATTATCACGAGTTAAATCTTTCCACCAGATCACAATCCGAACTCTTTTACAGACAAAAGAAGCACTTAGCAAATGTTGTCAGCTAATAGAAGCATGAAAAACTGTTAAAAGTAATAGTACCATAAAACTAAACATCTCGACTTTCGTTTACGACCGAAAAAATAAAAATAAACAGTTCTTCTTCAGATGAGTCATAGATAGCGATAAAGGAAATACATAATACAGGAAAACAAGATAGAATCGTGAGGTTTTTAAGTATGATAGAGATGCAGTATATTGTCAAAATGTTTTGCAATGTGAAACCGTTTATCACTCAAATTTAAAGTTCCCATTCGGCCCAAACCAAAGATACAGAAACAATTACATATTACAGGGTATTCCACTGTATTTACAGAATCGATTTATAACAATCACATACATATTTAAGTATAATTAAAAAAGCCTTGAAAAGTTCGATATCCACCGGGTAATACTTTGAGTAATCCCAAGTTCCACTAGCTTTCTGCCACCCTAATGGATGCTGCCAGCGAGCCGCTGCAGAATCACGAAGTGATGAGAGAATAACATTGAGTGCTTAATCTAGTTATATTATTACTTTCTTCTATCTTTACAAGAAGAAAGTATTGGATTCATGAAAATTTTAGACTTCCGGTTTCCGACGGATTTACACGTTTTAGGGGTCAGAGGTTCCGAAAAACATGTTTTTACAAAATGTCTGTCTGTGAGTCTGTCTGTCTGTATGTGACACAAATTTTGTGGGCGTTCTATATCAAGAACTAATACACGGAATTTAATAAAAATTTATATTATAGTAGTCCCTAATATAAATTGGTGCTGATTAGTTTCTGGTGTAAATCGCCCAACAGGTGGCGCTGCTATGCTGCATTATTCGCGATTTCTGTAATATCTCTATCTCAAGAACTAATGCACGGATTTTCATCAAACTTCAGATTTAGTTATTTCTTGATATGAATTGGTGCAGGTAATGTTTTGGTGTAAATCGTCTAACAGATGGCGCTGCTATGCTGCCTTTTGCAGGATTTACACTATTTTTGCAATAGCTCTATCTCAATAAATAATGAAAGGATTTTCACCAAACTTCCGATTCAGTTAGTCCGACATGAATTGACGTTTTGTACATTTTGGTGTAAATCGCTCAACAGGTGCCGCTGCTATGCTGCAATTTTGCGATTTTCGCAATCTATGGCACAAGATCTATCTCAAGAATTAATGCTTTGGTTTTCAAGAAACTTCCGATTCAGATATACCTGAATATGAATTAGTGCTGTCTATGTTTTGGTGTGAATCGCTCAACAGGTGGCGCTGCTATGCTGCATTTTTGCGATTTCCGCAATAGCCCTAAAGAACTAATGCTTGGATTTTCAACAAACTTGAGATGCAGGTATACCTCAATATGAATTACTGCTCTTTATATTTTGGTGCAAATCGCTCAACAGGTGTCGCTGCTACGTTACACTTTCCAGAATTTCCACTATAGCTCTATCTCAAGAACTCATGCACGAATGTTCATCAAACTTTAAATTCAGATATACTCTGATATGAATTGGTGCTAAATTGATGCAATTTCTTGTACTATTTAAATGATTTAATTGACGTGATATAAATAGAAGAAAGTTTTGTGATAGCCACAACATACTAGTTATATCTATGGCCTGAAGAAGATAAGCACGAGGACTCGACGGGGAGTTTTAGAGATCATTCTTTGAGGTTTTTGTGTGGCTGTGAGTGACGGATCTTACAGGTGTTTCAATGAGAGCTGCAATGTTTGGGTCGAATTGTAATCCTGAACTTCTAGACTGAATGACTTCCCGTTTGGAATCCGAAGGTATTCGGAAATTATATATTTGGAATCCGTAAAATGTATCGAAAAATCCAAATATGATATCAAAATTAGATGTTTGTGTTGAAAATTTGGAAGTTTGAAACAATTTCTATATGTAATCACTTAAGCAAAATTTATATAGCATTAATTTGTAGACTTTTTACTAATGGCCTAATTACTAATATTAATCATATTTTTACACAATGATTTGCGGCAGAGTTAGTATGGGTACGGTTATAAATACATATATATTTTTTCACGATTGTAGATGCTTGAGAGGCATTTTGGTATTTGTATTTTCTCCCTGTACATGCTTATATCATGTCATGCTATACATATGTATGACTTATAAATTTACAAACCATTAGAGCAGTCTTCTCTGGGAACGGGAAGAGACACCCCCCACAGTCATAGATGATCTTAACATTGGGATGAAGCGATAATATCCTCTTCAGACCCCAGGGTTTGTTTTCATATATTTTCTTACTTCAGTTATGACTTTATATTCGCAAAGTGATAACTAAGAAAGATTGAAAAGCAAAAAAAATTAATTTTAATTTTTGTACATAAAATTTGATGTATCATATATGACACATGGGACACAATAAATACATTTTTTGATATTTTTTTAGGATATTTTCTTTTGTTTTGAATGGAAACAATAATAAATAATATTAAATAATCATGCATTTAATTAATTTTTATTTTTAATGGGCTCTCCATGTGATATTTTAACGAATAAAAAAATTATTTACTTTTCGTTTTTGTATATTTCCCCCATTTTTGCCGCAAGTCATTTTTAAATCCCATTTTATGGCAGAAAAAAGCACTATAAGAAACAATTTGCTATTTTGCTTTAGTTTGGCTATCTTTGAAGATTCCATTCACACCATTTTCATTTTATTAATCATTATTTATATACAGGGAAAAAAATGGTAAAGATGTGTATCCTATAGGATACTCCAGGTCCGAAGAGGATATAGGGTTAGCATAAATTAGTAACCGGATTTTAAAATTTTATATATTTAAAACTTTTACACATAGTATAATAAGTGATACATGAAAATAAAGAAAAACATTCCAAAGGTTTTTTTTTTTTTTTTTTTTTTTCAGTTACCAATGTTTGATGATGGAACTTTTCGTAATACGACAAATAACTAATCTGTAATTAAAGGTATAACAGCAGAATGCAGGCGTTATTTATGTGTGTATGTGTGTTTTAATATATATGTGTGTTTTATTATAATCTGTAATTAAGTTTGTTCCACACATTTTTCTGTTTTACTTTGTTAGCGGTTCTTAATGCAGGACTGATGTATTCTTTAAATTCTTTGTGTATTTTCGGCAATGGTGGATCATAAATAAGGTATTTAATGTAACCCTGCGAAAAAAATCACGTGGCGTAATATCCGGTGATCTTCGTGGCCATGGGAATAAGGGTAAATCCTCGATACCCTCATGTCCAATCCAGCGTTGAGTCAAAGAAAAAATAACTTTGAATGTTTCTTATTTCATTCTGGTATCCAAGAGTGTTGCATATTTCAATATATCATTATTTTCTCAAAAGCTTGTTGTTGGAAAGCGTTGAGAATTCGTACATATAACCAGAAAAAGATATGCAAACTAGGGGAAGTTAAGATTTTTTTTTAACCAATCAAATCAGCCGTTTCAGAGAATTAAACGACATAATAGTGAATTGCAAAGTAGTTGAATTGCGAGAATGGATGACTCTTTTAATTTGTCGTTGTTGTTTCTAGTCGTGATTTCGTTCATTTTTGTTGATGATAACGATAAGCTGAACTCTTACCAAAAGAATGAATTTACGCCTAGTAGTGTTATCGGCATGATGGAGTTCGTGTCAAGCCGATGTTGCCAAAGCTGTTGGTATCGACCAATCTACGGTTTCGAGATTGTGGCAACGCTATCTTTCAACTTGAAAAGCAAACAGAAGTCTTATAGAAAGTCATTCGCATATATATAATAACAGTATCGGATGACCGATTTGTGGTGTTAATGGCCGGCTCATCCAAACAATGCTAGCAAGAGCTATAGCAGCAGAGTTAAATGCCGCTGGTGGGCCCGTAGTTTCGAGACAAACTGTATAGAGGCGACTTAGTCAAAATGATCTTTATGCCAAATGTCGTCCATTGATCGTAATGCCACCCAATATGTGTATGTCACCTTCTCTGTGTCGATGAAATTCATGTATAAGTATTGGGTTATATCACAAACCAAGCTCTCTCCACACGACAACACGTCGACTGTAACTCTATAAACTAAACCTGGTTTATTACATTGCTCCAGAATATTAGATTGCTCCACTACATGTTTTCTGTACAATTGATACCGATCACGCCTGTGACGAAAGATAAATGGACACATATTTTCGGACATCTGGCATTAAAATCATGCTAAGTCGCCTATATACACTTTGTCACGAAACTAGTAGCCTACTAGCAGCATTTAACTTTGGTGCTATAGCTCTTGCTGGAATTGTTTAGTTGTGCCAGGCCGTTTTTGTGTCTAATAGGTGATTTGATGATGTTGTTATATGCGGAAGACCTTCTACAGGACTTCTACTGGCATTTTGCGTTGAAATGTAACGTTTCCACTGCCTCGATAACGTAAATCGGTTGATACCAACAGCTTCGGCAATATCGGCCTGACACTTGTCAAACTCCATCAAACTAATAATACGGCTCTGCGTAAATTCATCCGTTTGGTACGTAATTAACTTATCATCAACAAAAATGATCGAAATCACCACTAGAAACAACAACAAATTTAAAGAGTCGTCCACACTAACAATCCAACTACTTTTCAATTCATGCTTTTCTCTTCCAATCATCTGAACGGCTGATTTGATTGGTTTAAAAAAATTCATATTTACCTCTAGTTTGCATACCATTTTCATATTATGTGTATGACTTCCGATCGTTTTCCAAGGAAAACGTTTTGAAAAAACAATGATTTATTGAAATATTGAATGCTTTTGGACATCAGAGTATTTTCCTATAACTTTTATCATAATACGTGTAATAGTTTTGAAAATATATATATATTTTTAATCCGATCATTCATTTATGCCAACCCTGTATAAAGGGCATGTGTTTCCAGCCGAACCCCTTAATTCTGTGTTGAAAGATATCCGCCATTAAATTTCTTTACGTTTGCAGTCTTATACGTGTCTTAATATTTTATTACTGAACTAGCGGACCCACCCGGCATTACCCGGGCTCATGATAATATTCTTAAATAAACATTAAATTTGTATGATTTTATATCTGCCACGAACACGCTGGTCAAACGATTTATCAAACAGCTGCCAGATGAAAAAAGATAGAAAAGGTAAAGATTTTAATTAATGTATATTCATTAATTGCGGTCGGATTTCAAAGAAAATTAGATATTTGGATTCGTCGTTAAAAAATACGCATAGGTGTGTTAATTTCAAATCGATAAAAGCAATATTAAAAAATATATATAACGTTCCTTAAAATTTTCCAGCATACTTTGAAATGTGGCAACATGGCGAACTGCAAATTCTGGTAAACCCTCCCCCTCTCAAAGAAGAAATTAAGAAAGAATTAGCTACACAAGTGTTTTCTTTTAAACCAGAGATCAGTGAAAGTTTCACTGAATTCAAATAACTATTGTTATTTTATCTGATTTGTTTTAATTTTGTGACTTAACAAACAAAAGTGTAATATGACATGAGTGCAGTATTTTTTTCTTTCTTAGTGAAATTTCTCTATGTCATCCAGCAATTTTTGTAAAAGCAGAAATAAAGTTTCCTTGAAATCATTCACATTTACAAATCTCAAACTTTTCTCTACTTCTTTAGGAAAAGGTATCTCCGATGTTGAAGACAGTACATTACTCATCGTGCTGCGAAAATGCAAGTACGACATAAAAAAATCCGAAAAAAACCTCATGAAATTTCTGCAGACTCATGACATGCTCACAAAATGGCTACAAACTGCGGACTTTGAGCGGCTTAAGTTAGTTTCCATAAACAGGCTTATTGGAATTTTACCATATAGAGACAAACACGGAAGAGTGATCTTTTACACTACTCCATACGGTAAGTATCTAATTCTTAACTTTTGTTTTAAATTAAATATTTAAACTAATAACCTCTTATAAAAAAACAGCAATTAAAATAAAAATTTCGATGTGCTCAAAATGAAGCTCTCTGGGAAAGAGCGCGATGGACGCAAGAGATGTTCCTATCACCGTAACACAGGAGGTCATTCACAGAACATTATGGTCAGTAAATTTCCCTTGACTTAGCTGAAAAAGACCTTATTCTTGCTTAAGCAACTTTTCCGCGCTGAAGTGGGAAAAGTTTCGCCAACCAATAGGAAAGAATTCAACCAATGAACCTTATGCACGTGACCTGAAGTCGAGGCTGAAATTCGTCTGTTGGCGGTATTTACTGTTGAACAGTAACATAGCAAGTTATGGAGTTTGAGTTATTAATACTTGTTTTGTTAAAAATACTGCAAAATGTCGTAGCAACAGATACTTAATGTATTGTAATAGAAATTCCAAATGTTGTTATGTATGCGAGAATATTCGCTAAATTTGAATAATTTCGTTTAAAATTTGTGTACTCAACCTGGGTCGAGGCTATAAGCCGTCTACTGGCGGTGTTAGCTAATGTGCATACTGGTGATACAGTGGCTAAGAATAACAGATCAACACACCGCCAGCTCTGGTACCTGAAGCCACATGCATAAGGTTCGTAGGATGGAATTGAAGTAATAAGAAGGATGTCACCATCCAAAAGGCTATCCTCACCATCTTAGTCGTCCTTGTTTTTAGCTGCTTCGTTCTTGAAGTCATGGACGCATGCATAGAAAAAAAACTGTGCCTTTGATGACGTCTTTTAAACTTCCAAAGTCCCTTCGTGGTGTCAATTTGCCTTCAAAGAAGTCTAGTTTTTTCGAATGCGTTGGTTTACAGCAATTCCATACTGAGAAAAAGTGGTGATCATTCCATTCCTCAAGTTCAACATAGCTTTTGTTTCATGTAAAAGTGGCCTCTCGGAAACAGTTTTTATTGCTTTGTATTTGGCTCTATCTCAATATGTACTGCGCTTCATTCTACCAAAAAACTGACATGTGAGGGTTTTCATTTTTATATCGTACCACTCTGGACTCATGAACTAGAATAATTTTATTACTTTTGTCTTATTACGTTGATTACGCCCTGATCTACCTGCTGGGACACACTCCCAAATCTGGTAACAAACATTTTTTTTTTAATCAAGAATGTTCTTGCGGGTGGGATAGGTAGTTCTCCAGATATAACATTGACTTAAACATTTTTCTTGTGTTTGTATTTCGAAGTTGTCCATCTATGAGACGAAAAGATCACCCAGTCATCCAATTCTGCTAAAGTTTTATATATTCACAACGCGAACTCTTCCTTTTTGGAAATAGGGGGGAGGGGGAGGGTTTATGATTTCCTTATCAAGAAAAGTTCTAATTTTTCCGTGCCGTCTGCATTTCTTCTGACAAGCACTTCATGAATACTACTGAACTTCCCATAGTATATTTGTTCCCTTTTCACAGCGACTATCTTGTGAGACGTTATTTGGCAACTTTAAAGAACAGTCCACATTTTACCACACTGGAGATATCACAATCAATATATACTTTCGCAATTTGGGAAGTGCTTAGGTCCTTCAACATCCTATTTGCGTCTCCAGTGTTCACTACTGCCACTTATCCAGAAACATGCTTGTAAACGATTTCGCACCGGTTTTTAAATAGTGCCAAGGTCCAGCCATCCATTTGATGGTTAATCTTCGTTTTTAGAATCTTTGCTATCCATGAAGCTTTCTATTTCTTTACTGGCCATTAAGAGATATGTTCAAAGCTCGAGTGTTTACTTTCATTCTCTTGGACTAATAGGCAACTACAATTTTGTTGATTGTGTGTGGAAGTTTTAGCAGGACAAAATTTGCTTTCGAAATATTAATTGATTTTACGAATGCTGCTTTTTATTTACCACACCTTTCAGAGTCATATTTTTGTCTAATGTCTAATTTATATGACACAAATAGTCTCTTCCTTTTGATTCTGAAGAATAACTCACACTTTAACACAAATTATTTAAAGGCGCTGGTTTCTTTATGTAACACTTTATTTAACAGAGAAGCAGCGCACCGCCGCTTTCTCCGACACTCACATCTCAACACAACACTTAAGCTTACTTCACTTCACTTCAGATGTTAGTCACTGAGATTTTAATTATAGGTGGCGCGGCATTTCTCGCTACATGGAACATACCGGCCCCCATTGACATGTTTATAACATTCAATAACAATTTTTACCAAGTACTCTAATTTACACAAATTAATACAAAAATTCACTTATACGTTAATTAAATACAATCCTTTGAAAAAATATCAATACAACAGATATATATACACAATTACTTTTTTTTTAGTTTGAATTGTCAAGGGGATCAGGTATGGGTAAAATACATAATTTACTTATCGACCTTTTAAAAGTTCCATTTTGAGTGTTTACTTTAACTACTCGAATTTTGTTATCGTTACCGTGATACACCTCAATAATTCTGCCTAATGGCCACTAATTTGTCGGTAAATTTTCCTCTACTAACACCACTAAATCCCCGATTTTTACATTATCTTTTTCAAATCTCCATTTACCCCTTTGTTGTAATTCACTTAAATAATTATGATGCCATTTACGCCAAAAAAGTTGTATAATTTTAGTTATTCGTTGCCATTTTTTGAGGCGATTTTCTCTCATATTGGTTAAATCAGGCTCAATAATGGAATTTAACGGCCTGTTTATCAAAAAATGAGCCGGAGTTAAGACTCCAAAATCATTCTCATCATCTGATAATGCACTCAAAGGCCTGTAATTTAGAATTCCCTCAATTTGTATGACTACTGTAAGAAGTTTCTCATAAGTGAGATTAGCACCTCCCACAACTCTCTTAAAGTGATATTTAAATGATTTTATAGCGGCCTCCCAAGGACCCCCGAAATTGGGTGCCCTGGGAGGGATAAATTTCCACTCAATGCCTTCCGTGGATAAATATGCTGCTAATTTCTCATCAGGTTTTTTTACTAACTCATAAAAAGCCTTAAGAATCTGATTTGCACCGATAAAATTTTTCGCGTTATCCGAATACAATTTGGCACATTTAACTCTGCGTGCAATGAATCTTTTCAATGCAGCAATAAATGATTCGGAGGTTAAGTCTGAAACAATTTCTATATGTACAGCTTTAAATACAAAACAAACAAAAATACAGATATAAATTTTTTGCAAGGTAATTCTACGTGCATACCCCACTTTGACCATAAATGGGCCACACAGATCTACTCCCGAAATATTAAAGCAGTAGTCCAATTGAACTCTATCCCTGGGCAAATCGCCCATCAATTGATTTGCAATAACTGGTTTAGCTTTAAAACATGGAATGCACTGATGAACTACCTTTCGACATGCTGCACGACCATTTATTGGCCAAAAATTTTTTCTTACCAAAGAAAGTAATGTTGAAGCACCGACATGAAGGTATTTTTTATGATAATAATTTATAACACTTACAGTAAAATTATTAGACTTAGGCAAAATCGCTGGGTGCTTTCTCGCAAAATTTAAATCACTGTTATCTAACCGGCCACCAACCCTTAAAATTCCAAATTCATCTAAGTATGGGTTGAGGCTTCTTAGCTTACTACTTGGACTTACCGAACCTTTGGTTTGCAGACTACGTATGTCTGCATTGAATTCTGCCCTTTGGACAGATTTAATTAAATAAATCTCTGCATGCTCCAAATCTGAAGTTGACAAAGGCCCACCACACTTATAAAGTGGGTTACTTGCATTCATGACAAACCTGAAAATATAACCAAGAATACGTAAAATAGTTATATAATTATTACTAAGATTAATTAAGTCATTAACAAAACAGTTATCTGTAACATTACAGTTCATTACACTAACTTCATTAAAAGGATTTGAATTTGTTTTGAGCTCTTTTTTGAACTCTTCATTAGCTTCTGGTATTATTACTGAATTTTGGTGATAGTCAGTGTTATTAAGAAAAATGGGTCCACGCCACCACAAGTCACAATCAATGAGTTTATCTGGATCCATACCTCGTGAAAGTTTATCAGCCGGATTATGTTCAGAGCAGATATGACACCACTGCTCAGGACTAGAGTTTTCTTGAATTTTAGCCACCCTGTTCTGCACAAATTGTTTGAGATCAATAGGTTCCTTTTGAATCCACACTAACACAATAGTTGAATCGGACCACAGGAAAACATTAGTAACTATTATTTTCATGGATGATAAGACTCTTTTTACCAGCTTGGTTAGCAAAACTGCGGCGCATAGTTCAAGTCTGGGAATAGTTAGACTCTTTACTGGTGTAACACGTGATTTGCTAGCTATTAATTTCACCATCACATTTCCTAGAGAATCATAAGATTTACAATAAACCGCTGCTCCATAACAACGTTCTGAGGCATCTGCGAAGCCATGTATTTCAACAATTTCCGGGTTTTCAATTATAATGCGTCGACTTATTTGTATATTATTAACACTTTTAAGCGATATAAGAAATTGGTGCCACTCGTGATATTCTGACTCAGGGAGCTCGTCATTCCAGTCAATATCAATTCTCCACAATCTCTGCATAAATATTTTGGCTTTCGCTATAACTGGGCCAAGAAGTCCTAGCGGATCAAAAATTCTGGCAATTGTCGACAATACTTGTCGCTTGGTATAGGAGTCACTCAATTCTACTTTAACTCTAAATAGGAAACAGTCATCCCTTGGGTTCCACGAAGCCCCTAACGTTTTAGTCTCAATGTTGTTTTCAAAATGATACCCTTCTCCAGGTGTCAGCGAAAGATTTTTATCACTTGTGCACCATTTATGAAGTTGCATACCTGCCTTATGCATAATCGCTATGAGTTGCCGCTGCAACTCTTTGGCTTCCTCAAGCCTAGGTGCACCACACAAAATGTCATCCATATACATGTTTTCACAAAGAACTGGTGCTGCAATTGGAAAATTATTTCCTTCATCAATTGATAGTTGATTGAGCGTTTTCATTGCTAAAAATGACGGTTCCATAAGTCACTGTTTGTAATTCGAAAATTTTTGGTTCTTCTTCAAAATTATCGTTCCATAAAATTCTCTGCAACGAATGCTACTAGGGCCAATGTTAATCATTCTATACATCATCTTGACATCTGCAGTTAAAGCATAAACATGTTCTCGGAAGCTAATCATAATTGTAAATAAGTCGTTTTGGATGACTCCGCCATTATATTGTAATGAATTTAGGGATGTCCCATTTGCTGTCGCGGCAGAACAATTAAAAACAACTCTGAGTTTAGTTGTCGATTTTTCTGGACGAAATATACCATGATGTGGAGCATAGTACACAATATCAGGTTCTTTTGTTTCTTTCACCTGTTTCATATGCCCTAAATCTTCGTATTCCTTTAAGAATTCTTTATACAGCTTAAAATATTGCTCATCCCTTGATCCACAGTGACCCATCATCCCGAGTCCACAGTGACCTGAGTTTTTAAATCGGCCTAAACACGAAGGATTTTCCTTTAAAGGCATTTTCACTACGTATCTACCTTCAGCATTTCTTGAATGCGTACGCGCAAAATGTTTCTCGCATATCTCAAATTCCTTACTTTTTGGTAACTCTACCTCAATGTCTTCGACTTCCCAAAACTTTTTTAATGTTTTGTTTAAATCCTCCTCACGAATTAGTCCACAATGAACTTTAACCTGATCTCCCTGTTCTATGCTTCCACTAGCCACGTATCCAAATACAGTATTTTGAAAAAGTAATTTCGAACTCTGAGAATATATTTGTCCTGGTCTTAATAACTCACAGAATATTTCCGCACCTATCAACAGATCAATTTTATCAGGACAGTTAAATCGGTAGTCTGCTAACATATTTAAATCTGGAACCTCAACATTTACATTAATCACTCTTTGCGGAAATAAATCTGTAATTTTTTTTACTACTAGCATATTCAATTCCCTTTCAAAACTTTTATCTCTATTCCCGATTTTTGTCTTTACGCAACCCTTTACTGTGATAGAAGAATCATCTAAACACGAAATTAAAGTGTTTGTTTTATTAATTTTAAGTTGCAGTCGATTAGCACACTGAGAAGTTATCAAACACGATTGCGAGCCGACATCCAATAAACATCTAACTTCCTGCCATTCCGAAAATTTATCTTTCATGAAAATGCGAGCCGTACTCAATAACACAGTTTTCGTTTTATTTTTTTCGAAACTAGTGGCGACCAGTGGTGTAGTCGTAAAAAAAACAGAGGGTAGACGCTATAAGCAGAGGGTATACGCTCAAGCCAGAGCGTGTACCCTAGATTGTGTATACTATAGCTTTCTTGAGAAACAGGGGGTATACGGTGTTCCTTAAAAAATCCAGAAGGTATACGGCGTATACCCCCGTATATCTTCCACTACATCACTGGTGGCGACAGTCTGGCTCGGAGGGAAAGAAAATTTTTCTTCGCCTGAACTTTTTATTTCTGCACCTGCCTGAAACACATGACCTCGAAATTAATTTTGATTATTACTCAAATCATTTTCTTCCCTCGGAAAATGAATCAGTTTGTTATGGGGTAGTCCACAATCGCAGTTCTTATAATTACATTTCTGTACGCAACAATTATAATTTAAACATTTGAACCATGCTTTATTTAATTTCACAACTTCAACTCTTTCTTTTATCGAAAGTTTTTTGAATTGCGGACAAGAATGTAATGCATGATACGCAGTAGGTTTACACAAAATGCATTTATTATTTTTTGTTTCCGAAAGGAAAACATTTGAGACCCCCCTTTCAGGGCGTGCATTTCGCAATTTATTTCGCGCTATTTGTTTATTTTCATTTACGAAATTTCTCGAATTTGATTCATTTCTGTTTTTATTTTTAACCGATAAGAAAATATCGCATTCTCTGCCAAGTTGCTGTAGTTTAAAATATGATTCTGCCTGTTTAATTGCAATATGACTCATTAATTCGCGATCTAACGAATTGAAAATTCTGTCTGAAACAATCAGATCACATAATGATTTAAAATCATTTACTTCACGCAAACTACAGTAATATAGAAAAATTGATTTCAACCTAGATGCAAATTGAACGTAATTTTCTGACGGTAATTTTTGCGTTTTCCGGAAATTATTTAAACACTCTTGCGCTGTAGGTTGAAATTCCTTTAAGACTATAGTTTTCAATTTATCATAACTAATCAACTCCTCCTCTGACAAATAAATCATTAAATTACTCGCTTTTTCCCCGAGAATGTTTAGAAGAATTTCTGCTTTAAACTCTTCGGGTACATTTTTAATTTTGAACGCTTTTTCAAGTGATTGAAAGAAAAGATTAAATGACTCAGCTCTCGTCGGTACACGAATAGTTAATGTTTTAACACTTTTAATAAAACTTTCTAGGCTATTGCTCACTATTTCCGTTTCCGATTTTTCTGTTAAGGGCGACAAATTTTCGCGGGAACTTCTACGCACTTTGGCCAATTCTAATTCTTTCTCTAACTGAGCTAATTTAATTTTTTCAAATTCAGAATTTTGGGAAGGTTCTTTGCGAATATTTGCTATTTCTAATTCTTTTTCTAATTGCGCTAATTTAATTTTCTCTAGTTCTAGTTTAGATTTCTCAGTTTCTTTTCGCGACTTATACTCCTCAACAACCGAATTGACTACGTCTTTCATTAATTGCTCATTTGAGTAGTGCTCACTTTTCTCTATAATATCTCTCAACTCTATAATTTTACTGCTTTTAGGAGCAGTTAAACCTAATTCCTCAACAACAATCTTAAGTTCGTCTTTATTTAAATTATCAATAATAGACATAATTTAACTAAATCAAAACTAGGAAAATTGCTCTTACCTCAGTCGCTGCGGCAATCACGAAGTAGATTTCGCTGTATAACTCCACGGTCACATTTATAAAAATAATATCTCCATACTGAAATCTTCTTAGTAACAAACTTCTCTTATTAGGCACAAATTATCACGACACTCTCACAACAAAGGTGAACTAAACATCATTAAGCACAAACAGAAACTAAATCACATACTATTCGAATTTGTTCTTGTTATCGAAAGCACACGAATTATTTTAATTATACTCCTCCGTTGGGTCGACGGACCATGAAGAATAACTCACACTTTAACACAAATTATTTAAAGGCGCTGGTTTCTTTATGTAACACTTTATTTAACACAGAAGCAGCGCACCGCCGCTTTCTCCGACACTCACATCTCAACACAACACTTAAGCTTACTTCACTTCACTTCAGATGTTAGTCACTGAGATTTTAATTATAGGTGGCGCGGCATGTCTCGCTACATGGAACAGATTCTATAAATATTCTCAATAATAACAGACAACGGACGACCTCTATCTGTCCAGCGATCCAATTCACTATCGAAATTGAGAATGACCACTAATTACCTTTCCTGATGTTGAAAGAGTAGAGGGTACTGGTTTACAGGAAGTTTTAACATCTGTGCATAGTAAGGCTACGAATTCTGGGCAATATCTAAACTTTGAATCATTGAACCCACTCTCCTATAAAATCGTAGTTGTTAGAACTTTGACCCATAGAGCAAAATGCTATTGTAATATTGATGCAGTCCTCCAATTGAAGAAAAAGAAGATAACTACTGTCTTAACCCCTCAAGGTTCGCTTAATATTTGGAAAAATCCTCAAAAAAGTGCCTATTTTTTATTACAGAAATTGAATAATTATAAAGATTCTATATGAAATATGTAATTAGTTTTTTAAGGCGAAAAAAAAAAGAAGTTATACAACAAATACACATTTGTAGAAAAGCCATCATGAGAGAATTCTGTCTCTTAATGTTTGTTTTACACCATACAACTTAATGCGAATAAGACCTTTATTTTTCATATCTTAGATCTTTATTTATCATCATCACACAAATTTTTACAAATAATATTTGAAATAATATTTATACATTAAATTTTGAATACTAATAATTTTTTTGAGTGTGATATATTTCGAAACATGCAATACAAAATCCAACATCACAATCAGCGCCAAAACGAAACTCAACCGGAAATATTCAAAGATTTCACACAGAAATGCCAGTTAAATTTTTCTGGTTTCAGAATTTTTTCCAGCTATAAATATCCAGCCCAGGAATATGACGGGCACGAGAAATAACAAACGCAATGTTGCCAGATTGGGAACTTTTTTAATTCAGATTCTTTGACTGTCACTACTTTTTTTAAATAGTATAATTCGCCTTGTTTTTCAGAATTTTAAATCTATTTCTAAATAGGCCGAATATTTCTATTTCAAAAAAGCGGGGACAATCAACAATCTGGGGACAAAAAAGTCCCCAATCTGGCAACACTGAACAAAAATGACACCCAAGTCCGTGATATTGACGGGAGCGAGAATTAATCCATTAACCCTAGATCTACCGGGAATTTTATTCAAGTTTTAATAAAACGTTCTACACCAGAATTTTTATTTAAAACTATTTAACTTATTTATTTACCTTATTTTTGTCTGGTTTATATACTTAGTTTATTTTAAAGAAATTTCTGGTTTGAATGAATATTTTGTATGTACCTGTCGGGTCCAATGGACCCGTCTGGTAGACGGAGGGTTAAGGACGAGTTTCTTTTACACTTATTTTAATTCTTCAATACCAGTTTTTTCCACATTGTAATTTTGAATTATTTAATCGCTCAAAATTTGAAATTAGATAATGTGAAAATTTCTAAACTAAAATACTGGTATTCAAATTTAAAAGTTTTGTTCGGCTTACGTGGCAAGTTTTCTTGCCAACCGGCTTTAATGAGTTAAGGGGTTAAGGTGACAGTAGACTTTCAAAATCACCAAATTTGACAAAAAAATCTGTTTTTCTTTTTTTTTGAGAATTATGAAAATAGATGCTCAATTTTATCTGATTCAAAAATATTTTTCAATTCCGCCGAGTCTTTCAAGAGATATAAGTTTTTGTATGCGTAAAAACTGTATATAATTATACAGTTTATTTTACTTAAAATGCTGATATATTGGCGAAACTGGTCGTACTTGCGCCATTCGCCTTGTTGAGCATAAGCGTGCCTATAAATTTGGAAGCCTATAATCTAAACTTGTACAGAATTCTTTGGATACAGATCATATCCCAGATTTCGCAGGTATCACAGTTATTAGATCCAGCTGTAGTAACATTAAAAGTAGATTTTTTTCTTGAGGGTTGATTCACTCGTAAGCAGATTTCTCCGATTAATGAATCCTGTGTAGTTCCACCTGAATATACAGTCTTGATTTGATATAGGTTCTATATAGTATCTTTGATTTTAACTGTTAGTAATCGTTGACTGTAAACATGATATGTAGTTGTCTGGTCAACTGTATGTTATTACACTGATGAGAGACTAAATCTTATCTCGAAACGTCTGCATTTTTAATTGTATATTTATGTAATTTTAACTTGTTTGTCTGATTAATTATAGAATATTTTATTTTACATATGAGACGTTAAAAAATGTTTAGTTATTTTGATATTAACAGACAATTTGCTAAAATTCGTCAATACAATCAAAGACAAATTGACTCCACGACACCCATGGTGCAAATAACTCACCGGCCATGAATAACACATGAGCAGGCAGACATCAGAAGAAAATAACGAAGAAATAGAATTGAAAACGAAAGAACGTTTCTCTTTCGCTTCAAATGCGTTTAAAAGCATGCAATACTAGTGAGGCTTTCTTTACTGTAGTCTACCAGAGGAAAAAACAAGAATCGAGAACATATACGGCGCAAAAGAAGGAAGAATAACTAACAAAGAATATTTTTTACTGAAGTAAAAACATGCACGAAGAGAGGCAAAGAATATTTGAACGCGAAATCAAAGAAGGGTAGTAGGGTTGATAATTTTGCGGGATATTTTTATTCAAATACCTACTACTATATCTAATTAAAAATGTTCGTCTTAATTATAATCGGTCATATTAAATAAGGCGAAAATTACGATTAGGAAATAATGATAGATGTATGAATAAAAAAATCTAATTAAATTGGCAAAACTGGAAAAGAAAAAAGAAATTCCCATCTTGGTCTAGGAATTGGCGTATTAACCGAGAATTTTTGCCTCAAAGGGCGAAACTTTATCGCCTATTAAGCGGGATCGCCTACTAATCGTTGGCGTATTAATAGAGATATTTCTACCCGACTGAAAAGAAGGGTTATGTGTTTCACGCGTATCTGTGTATGTGGATTTCTTTATACCCTCAAAACATCCCAACGGTTGGGTGGATTTTAATGAATGAGGTCTCTATCAATTCGTCTTAACGGCCCGGTGGTTATAGGCTAGGTTTTGTTTTTATAAATTCAAAATGACAGCCGTAAAATACAAAATGGCGGTAGAGACGAAGAAAGAATTACGCACCCTATTGAGTGACATATCATTGGATAGGTCTTTCAAAATGAAGACGATGTTTCATTGACTATTTTACAGTCAGAAGCTCCGTTAAAATATTATACAACCTGGAAGTTGTGTAGGTAGGATCTTTAGCTTGACTGCAACTCTAACCATGATATACATCTATAGACCTCATAAGAACAGTGTTTATGGATAGGAACTAACAATTAAACACAGCTTAAAAGTCATCAATACAAGTAAATAAAAAAATAGGTAAGTATTATAAACAAGTAATATATAAAAAAAAAATATTTTAAGTTAATTCCTACTTAGGTCAATAACAGAATTTTTTTTCTCCCATTCTTCTTTCCTCTTGAGTGGGGCTTAAAATGCCTTGAGAAGGCTCTCTCGGTCTTAAAATACCTTGATCAAGAAGAGGGCTCTCTCGATTATTGAAAATTAATTCATTTAATTTAATTAATGAATTAATATTTGAAAAAAACTGGATTAACATCAAGTGTCATCCACTACAAGTTAAAAAAAAATATTTGAGCTTGATTGGATGAATAATAAGTATTTTATTAACGATTGAAAATTTGAACATATATATATATAGCGAGAGTGTGAGCTAATAGTAGGAATTGAAAAAAAAAATAGTTTCACATTGATGAGAAATAATTAATTAGTTCGCTTTTTACGCAGTCGGGTTTTTTATATTTTAAATTTAATTGCTTATTGCATTAGTCTTATGGATCGATGTTCAAGAAACTTTCGAAACTTTATCGCCTATTAAAGCGGGATCGCCTACTAATCGTTCGCGTATTAATCGTGATATTTTTGCATTAGTCTTAGGGATCGATGTTCAAGGAACTTTCGAAACTTTATCGCCTATTAAGCGGGATCGCCTAATAACCGTTCGTGTATTAATCATGATATTTTTGCATTAGTCTTATGGATCGATGTTCAAGGAGCCGGGGAAAATTGCGCGTTAAGGGGGATAGTGTATTAACCATCAGCGTCGTAACCGGGTTCGACTGTATCTGTAATTTTTACATTCAATAACATTTAAAATAAATTATGTATAAATTATTTCAAGCATTAATTTAAATTAAATTAATAATTTTACTTAGGTAAAATTACTTAAGTAAAACTGCTTAATTGAAAATAAGCAGTCAAATTAGCAGACATCAAATACATCAAGAAAACTACAGCTCTGGCCAGACTATATAACAAAGAAACTTTACAAATAGATTTTACAAATAGTACAATAATTTATCCATCAAGATCTTATTTGCAATCCATTCATCAGAGAATCAATAGAGATCTTCTTACGCAATGAGAATATTCGCAATGATTCAACATCCATGGACCTTCCTGAAATTTGGAAAGAAATGCTATACAGAATAATGAAACAATAATATAAAATAATTTACGTACACAAATTCCCATTTTTAGGGTTCCGTACTTAAAAAGTCAAAACAGAACCATTATAAGATCACTCCTGTGTCTGTCTGTCCGTCTGTCACAGCCATTTTACTCGTAAACTATGTTACGTGGAAAGTTCAAACTGCGGGAATTGATAAAGACTATTGACCCACATATTTAGAGATTATTAAACATTCACAAATGTATTTTTTTTGGAGGGGGGGGGGGATTTAGAGAGGCTAATTAAGTTACTTGAAAAAAAAAAAATTCTTTGTATATCGTGTGAAAGATTTCGTAACGCTGAACTCAAAAATTTATTTTTTTTAAATTTTAGGTTCTATATTTTCAGAAATATCGTCGAAAATGTAGCGCAAAAATATGACCCCCCCCCCCCCCCTCTACTTCCGAATCTACTGAAGTTAAAATTATGAAAAAATTAGAGTTAGTAGACGTTAATTTCAACCTTGCAAGAAAATTATAGCGATTACCCTAGGTCACATAGATTTTGAGAAAAACGCATTTTTCCGTTACACACAATTTTCGATTTACGGGCATTCAGCGAAGGTGTTGAGGAGCAGTGGAGATACCTATCGTAGCAGAAGTATAAAAGCATCGTTGATAATGATTTTTAAAACAAAAAATGTCGGCAATTAAGTGAGATATTAACCCTTAAAGACACGGACGGTTTAGACATGCATAATGACAGGAGCAGCTTACTATATGTACCATCGGCTTTTAAGGTCTAGATAACAACTTTTAATGATATATTTGTGTAATGCAATGCCGAGTAGCAGTATAAAAGCAATAAACGTGAAATTGTTAAAAACAGACTAATTTAATTAGAATTAATCACACGAATACTATGAGATTCGCGACTAGTTTGCATTGAATGGATTTCTCAATACACCTCCCGTGTCTTTAAAAATTAATTAAAAACCTATCTGGAAAAACGCGGCACGGACCAAGGCAGCATGCAACTTTGCGACCTCCTTTCGAAGCGCGCTTAGTACAATGCCAAGTTTAAAATTTGAACAAGGATTTTGTTTTTTTAGATACACTGTAAAAAGAAAAGATTATTACTGCACTGAATTTAGTTTTATGAAATCCCAAATGAAGTTTAAATATGCACTACTTTTATTGTCAGTACCGAAAAACAGATTAGGGTAAGATTAAAAGAAGAGTTATACAGAATAGCAATATTTGATATTATTTAAGGCTTCATATCTCTCTGAACTTTTATGGCATACCCATTCATATTTTTCTAGTATATACAGCTATTCCCAACCCTACGTTGTATAGTTTTTTACAAAGTCTTATCATTCTTTTAGCAACGATTGTTTTTAATAATGCAGTCAATAATTCATATATTTATTGTGCGGAACCCTCTGAGCGCGAGTAATACTCGCACTTGACCGTTTATTAAAGTAAATTAAATAATAATTTATAATATTAAAAGTTTATTGATATTGCAGTTAACTTCATTACGCTTGTGTGGCATGATTTTAGTTTTAATTCACGAGTTTTTCAATTTGAATTTTTTTTTGCAAAAATATTCTTATTAGCCTCCGGTACGGTATGCTATTTCTTTCTCCCAGCTTATTTTGTGTATTCTAAAAAATAACGTTACCTTACCTTACAGAAGCCAACCGTAAAACAATGCAGTACTATTAAATACTCTATAGCAATTTTTTAAACTTCTAAGCATCGCACATTTTCGATTTTTATACCGTCGTATTGGTAAAAAAAGGTTCTTTTAAATGCATTTTGTTTGAAAACTGTATCTCCATTTATTTTTGAAATATTAATTTTTTTGTAGTTTTTAGAGCCATTTGCTTAATATTGGAAAAGGAAGTACTCCATTTCTGTAGAAAGTAAAGGAAAAATAGTTGTAAAATAGTAATTATATATTTTTGTTGCTATTTTCTCATAACAACCGAAAGAAAATGCAATTAAAATACGTGCCATTTAAAAAAATATATAAACGAACGATTTCTGTTAAAACAATGGAGCTATATAAACTATATTTAATTGTAAGTATATATGAATCATTAGATAGCCATTTTTTTGTCAATTTTCTTGAATGATGACATCTTTTTGCTGCATTTCTGCATTATTTCGCGATAGTGATGTGCTATGCATGCTTTACTGTAGGTGTTTAAGAGTAGATCGTAAATGTCGAATTCTTAAGCGGATGCGAATGACGTCGTTTTACATAAAATAAAACGTGTGCTTTAAGTCTTAAAATTGAAATATGTTTTGCACTTCAGTAGAGTCCCGCTTAACCGAGTTATTTTCTTCTGATGGACTGATGGCTTCTATTATTATGAAACAGCCATTATAAATGAAGTGTTAGGTGAAGATGAAAGAGCAGCCGTAAAAAAAATTGTGGCCATTTTTTTCCCCCATTCTGATCAGAAAATCAGAGCTCTAACTTTTTACGGCTGCTCTTTCATCTTCACATAACACTTCATTTATAATGGCTGTTTGATAATAATAGAAGCCATCAGTCCATCAGAAGAAAATGAAGTAATGGAAATGCCGGGGGCGACACTAATTTCTGAAAAGGCAGAATTCCTGTTCTCTAATCATTTTATTTTCTTGAGAATGCTGCTGTCGGATGCAATGAAACACGTCGAAATGTAAATAAATAAAGGTATTTCCTTCCTTTTAAAAATTAATTTTTATCCCTTATAGCAATTATTGAGTAATTTGAGCATTTAAAATGTTAATACTCATATAAGTGCCATTTTCACGAAAAGGTACATTTTACTATGCACAAAGGATATTAGGAAATGTAGAAAATTTTGGTCGTAAAAGAATAAAAATTTTCAGTATTTCATTTGTTGAAGAAAGATTTTTAAAATATAATTTACAAGATCCAGGGAACATATATTAATTTAAATTTCATAAAAATGTTGCATCTTAAAAATTGTAAAGCATTAAAAATTCAAATCGTAAGATTTAAGCATCGAAACCATTTAGGCACATAGATAAAAATTTTCTACTTACAAAAAAAAAAAAAAAAAAAAAAAAAAATCATGATTTCATTTTTTTTATTTTCCGCATTTAGACCAGTAAAAATAGGATTTTACTAACCGAAAATTTGCGAAAAGCTGAAAATTGTTTTAATCACTTTGTTTTACATCGAAATGTAGGGATTTGAATTTTGTCCCATTTTCCCTGGTGAGCTTTAGATGTGGCACCACAAAAACCTCAAAATTTTCGGGCTTTTTTCAGCATTTCGCAAATAACTCAAAAACCGTTCACTATACTGAAACAGTCTGAATTTATAAATTGTAGAGCACAAAATTCTGTATCACTTGAGTACCACAGACTAAAAATTACACCAATAATAAGCAAGATATGATAGATCAAAAAAGTGAATTTTTCTTAATTTTTCTAAAAAAACGCATAAAATTGGATTTTTCCGTACCGATTATCGGTTAAATGAATCATTTCCCTTACAAAACAGTAGAACTGCATAAATTGCCGAATTCTCCTGTTTGATTAACAACTTCAAAATTTAATTACATCAATATGGGAATTTCCCCAAACTTTCCAACAGATGATTACGCTTGAAAAGCAACCGATGTCCCCAAATTAATTTTAATTCTATCCTTTGTAAGCAAATTATTTTTTCAGGTGCATAAATGATTATATTTTTCTGTTTGATAACTTTGGCATGAGGAAAACGCGAAAGTCGGTATTTTACAATTTGTTCACTCCCCTTGATAATTTAGAATAAATCATACAAACTGTCTATGTGATTGATGGTGGCTTCCTCCTTGATCGAGTGAGTTGGAAGCTAAGAGAAAAGTTCTCGTCAATTATTTCAAAGTACATTGGATATTTGAAAAACAACTATGGTAAAACTGCAGCCATTGTATTTGACGGTTACCCAGAAGAATCGTCAGAGCATGGCACCAAGTCTGCTGACCGCTTCCGTCGAAAAAATAAATACATTGCAGCAAGTGTTGACTTTGACGAAAATACGACGCTCACAATGCAAAAAGAGCCTTGCAAATGAAGACAATAAACGCCGTTTAATAAAACTGCTCATTTAAAAACTATAACAACACAATTTTACTGTAAAGCAAGCTGTCGAGGATACAGATACTAGAATCGTGATGGAAGCCATTCAACTTAATCAGCAATCAGAACGTGTCATCATAGTTGGGGAGGATATTGACCTGCTTGTACTTTCGACTGTATTTGCTCCCAATTCATCCACGATATACATCTTGAAACCTGGGAAAGGACAGTCAGGCAATGTTTTCTATTCACCATTAAGTTTCAAGTACTCGCCGATTGTGAAGAATAGCATCTTATTCCTGCATGCTTTTAGTGGCTGTAATTCTACATCGGCCTTCTTCAGTCAAGGCAAACTGAAATTCGTCAAGCTTTTGGAAAATCATGCTCACCTAGAGCATGTTCCAACTGTCTTTCATAACAAATATGCTACGTCTCAGGACGTAAGTGTTGCGGGGAAAAAATTTATTGCCACCTTATACAATCTACAGTACGACGAATCCACAACGCTGCACAAATTGCGATACAACACATTTGCAAAACACCTTATGAAGACCCAATTTAACCTCGCTTCTCTGCCATCAACTGAAGATGCTGCCAAACACTATTGATACATAGCTTTTCTTCAGATCAACATCAAGAATGGAAGAGTGATGAATCCCAGTAATTGGGTTTGGAAGTCATTCAGGAATGGTATACTTCCAGTCACAACAAACGATGTAGCTGCACCACCAGAGCTCCTAAACATTCTATTATGCAAATGTGCAAAGGATTGCAAAGGCGGTTTATGTTCTTGTAGGAAAAACGGGGTTAAGAGTTCAATTATATCTTACCACTGTAAAGGTGCGTCGTGCACAAATACCGCAGAAGAAGAAGATTCATAAACTGGATACGACGAAAAAGTAGATATGGACAAGGAAGCCTTCCTCGTACAGGACGAAGAAGAATGGGCAAATAAAAGTCCAGTAAAAAACTCTCCAAGCTCAATTTTCCTGTATTTCCTTCAAGTAACTTGAGTTAATTTTATTATCATTGCTTATATACTCATTTTTTTTTAATAAATTAATTTTCTTGATTTCCTGTTATTATTATATTGTTCTCTAACATTTTATAAAATACATATATATTTTTTAAATACACATGCAATTCTTTCATTTTTTTATTACCTATCCCTTATATTCATCATTTCATAGAATTTTCAAAATATAATCATTTATGCATCTCAAAAAATAATTTGCTTACGAAGGGCAGAATAAAAATTAATTTGGGAACATCGGTTACATTTCAAGTGCAATCATATATAGTAGGGATGCACAACCTGTAGCCCGCGGGCCAAAAGTGGCCCGCGATGGGGTAACGTGTGGCCCGCGAACTTCGTCAATTTATAACTGGAAAAAATTGCAATTTTTGTCCAAAAGTCGCAGGAAAAAATCGTGAATTTCGTCAATTTGCCGCAGGAAAATTTGAAAATTTTGTTGGTCAAATAAGAATCGCGAATTTCGTTGATCGAGCGTGGAAAAATCACGAATTTCGTTGATCGTGTACGGAAAAATCGCAAATTTCCTTGATCGGGCACGGAAAAATCGAGAATCTGGTTGATGAAGCACGGAAAAAACCGCAAATTTCGCTGATCGGTCACGGAAAAATCGCGAATTTCATTGGTCGATCACGGAAAAATCACGAATTTCGTTTGTCAGGCACGGAAAAATAAAGAATTTTGTCGATCGGGCGCGGGAAAATTGCAAATTTTGTTGATAGGGGACGAAAAAAATCATAAATTATGTTGATGATGCGAGGAAAAATTGCACATTTTCTTGATCGACAGCGGAAAAATCGTGAGTTTCGTCAGTCGCGATAAAATATCGCGAATTTCGTCAATTTGCCTCGGGAAAAAATTGCCAAGGGAAAAAATTGTCAATTTCGTCAGTGAGTAAAGATTTGGGAAGTTTGTAGATCAGGCGCGGAAAAATCGCTAATTTCATTGATCGGACACGGAAAAATCGCGAATTTTGTCGGTCAGGCGCAGAAAAATCGCAAATTTATTGATCGGTCACCAAAAAATCGTGAATTTTGTCGATCAAACGCGGGATAATCGCAAATTTCGTTGATCGGGCACGAACAAATCGCCAGTTTTGTTGATGATGCGCGAAAAAATTGCAAATTTTCTTGCCGAAAAATCGTGAGTTTCGTATGTCGCACGAAAAAAATCGCGAATTTCGTCAATTTGCTGCGAGAAAGAATTGCAAATTTCGTCAGTCAGTTGAGAATCATGAATTTCGTCTATCGGGTGTGGAAAAATCGCGAATTTTGTCAATTAGGTGTGGAAAAATCGCGTGTTTCGTCTGTTTATTGGGAATTTCGTCAATTTACCGCGGGAAAAATCGCGAGTTTTGTCTATCGGGCTCGGAAAATACGCAAATTTCGCACAGAAAAATCGCGACTCTTCTCGATGATGCGCGGAAAAATTGAAAATTTCGTTGATTGTCTACGAGAAAATCGCGACTTTTTCAGATTATCGCGAGAACAAATCGCAAATTTCGTCAATTTACCCTTTGAAAAAAATCGCAAATTTCGTCAAAGTCAGTTCAGAATCCCGAATTCCGTTGATCGTTCGTGGAAAAATCGCGAATCTCGTTGGTCAGGGGTGGAAATTCGGAAATTTCGTCGTCCTTGCAAAAAAAAATCCCGAGTTTTTGTCGATCGATATCGTAAAAATCGCGAATTTCGTTGGTCGGGCACGAAAAAATCGTGCATTTTGTCGATCGGGTGCAGAATAATTGGAATTTCGTCGACCGGATGCGGAAAAATCGCTAATTTCGTCGATCCGGTGCGGAAAAATCGCTAATTTTGTCAATCAGGCGCGGGAAAATCTCAAATTTCGTTGATCGGTGACGGAAAAATTACAAATTTCGTTGATCAGGAACGTAGAAATCTCAAATCTTGTTGATCGGCTCTTCTTGCCCCCTTCGTTCATAAAGTTCGCATTTTTTTCAGCAACAGCCATTTTCCTGCCTATGTTTGTTTTTTAGCACTTTTAATAAAACAAAATTTACTCCCCCGTATAAAGTCCAGGAATATTATCACTCTTTCAAATTAATCCGTGTTATATATACAAACGTAAACTGTTGATATATCATTGCCAGCTGAATTGGATATGTTGACTGGGTAGGGGAACCTAGAGGGGTAACCCTCTACCTCCCCCTAATGGAATTCTCTTCATGTGACTGATGTGGCCCTCGACAACCCAGACATTTTTGAAAGTGGCCCTTCTCTTAAAAAGGTTGTGCACCCCTAATATATAGGAAAGGTTGGTGAAATTCCCACAATGATGTAATTAAATTTTGAAGTTGTTAATCAAACAGTACAGTTCGGCAATTTATGCAGTTCTACTGTTTTGTAAGGGAAATGATTCATTTAACCGATAACTGGTACGCAAAAAACCAATTTTATCCGTTTTTTTAGAAAAAGTAAGAAAAATGCACTTTTTTTATCTATCATATCTCGCTTATTATTGGTGTAATTTTTAGTCTGTGGTACTCAATAGATGCAGAATTTTGTGGGACTGTTTCAGTATAGTGAACGGTTTTTGCGTTATTTGCGAAATACTGAAAAAAGTCCGAAAATTTTGAGGTTTTTGTGATGCTACATCTGAAGCTCATTAGGAAAAATGGGACAAACTTCAAATCCCGTCATTTGGATGTAAAACAAAGTGATTAAAACGATTTTTAGCTTTCCGCGAATTATTGTATAAAACGGCTCTGTTTTGAGCTAATTTTACTGGCCTAATTACCTAAGCAGTATTTCTAAAAAAAACTGACGTTACTCATTACTTTCAGATTTAGATTTTGAGCTCGTTGGAGTGGATGATTGTGCAATTTGCGCTTTTTGCCTTTTATTCTATGCTTTGTCTTTTCCATTGACATCTATAACTGGAGTTGCTTATATTGGTGAATGTAAAACTCCGTCTATATCAGACCTTTATCATATAGTGCAAGGATACAGGAAACATTTTCCCAGCTTGGTGAGTATCTTTACAATTCTTAACATTTAAATTAAAAGGATGTTATTTTTTTAAATATTGCTAAAATAATCGATGAAAAGCAATTTAGAAAATACAGTAGCCTCCCTCTTAGCCGGAACTCCGCTTTAACCGGCCGAATTTTTTTTTTCAACATCAGGCAAAATTCAGGGATGACGGCTTCGGGAACTCAGCTTACGCTTTCGAGTTCAAGTGCAATCCCGAGGGGAAGGAGACAAAATTCAGAAAAGAGAACATAGGTTCTAAATGGATACGCGTTGACCTTCACCAGTGTTGAATTCAGGGTGTGGCCCGGATGGGGAACATTTCCTCCCAGGAGCAATGAGATGTCCCCACGGAAGATCTGAGATTTTGTGTTTTTAATGGTCAAAAGTGCAATCCCCCCCACCCTCCCGGGGACTTTATAACGTCTGATCTATCTGCAAACTGTTTTGTACAAACATTTAAAAAGCTTGACGGATGCGAACAGATCACCGTAGAAGATGTATAAGAGTTGTTTGTGTCTTATAAAGATCTCACGCATGAAACATTATTTGACGAGGATATAATTAGGACTGTAACTGATGTTGTTCAATACGAAGACAATCCTGATTATGGTCCAGTTGAAGTTGACACTGCCAAAATTCCTCATACGAAAGGGGTAAAAGCATCAGAGTTGACGCTATGCTTATGTCGAGCAACAGCTAACAGCTTCCTCGGTTAAACTTATGATGTTAAAGAGATGGAGAGATTATGCTGCAAAATGTCGGGCATCTTGCCTTCAACAGAAGAGCGTTACTGATTTCTTTATGGTTGATTAACTTAAATTTGCATAATGTAGAACAATTTCAAAATTTTATAAAGGTGTGTGACACGATATTTAACAATTTAATTTATGTTAAATATTTTTCATTATTTGTTATCAGTGATAATTTTTCTTTCAATTCAGTTAATTATACCAAGTAATCATTTCACAAAATATAGAAAAATGTACTTTTTAAAACTACACAAATGGAAAAACTAAATGCATCGTACGGGTTTTATTAAATAAATTACGTTGATACTTATTTATTTATTTATTTACTTCTCCGCTTTAACCGGTTTTTCTCTTAACCGGCTAACCCTCGGTCCCGTTTAGGCCGGTTAAGCGTGAGGCTTACTGCATTTTCACTTAAGATCAGGGCTTAATTTCTAGAAAAAAAAGTACCGGAGCCCTGATATTTTGCGGTACTGGTACTAACAGCTGTACCGTCCCCCCCCCCTCCCCGTCACTGCAATCTGGATATATTTATATTTTGATTTCGTACATTATTTGCAAAATTTAAAGCATTTTTTTTTCCTTTAGGAAAATAAAAATTTTAAATCTATGAGCATATCTATCAGCTGTCAACAATTCCACTTTTTAGTTATCACTCCTTCCGAATAGTAATCTTTGCCAAATTTTAATGTTAATTAATTGCAGAATTCTGCGATTAAATATGGTAAGGCTTATGATACAGGAAAAAGTGTTAGAGATAGTTCACAGCTACGTATTTTTATGAACATAAAATGAATGAAATTTACAGAAATTAATATTTATATGTTGAAGAATGGAACAATGTTTTTCAATTTCAAAATTTCGAATGTAAAGACTGATTGAGCTTGAGTCAGTCCAAGACCAAAAACTGATATAAAAATTGAGTCCGTTTTATATTCACCTCCTCTAAATTACGTCACATATAAGTATTTTGATAAAAAAGAATGCAAGTGTTTGGAGATGGGAAGGAAAGGAAAAGGTAATTTAGGCTTCGTTTTTTCGGAAGCGCTATTGCACTGGGCTCCGGAGCCCTGTATTTATGAGCTCCGGTGATTTCCAACCAAAATTTAAAATTTTAGTAAAAACAGAGAAGTACCGGAGCTGGGCTCCGGTGGGCTCCGGCGCAAATTAAGCCCTGCTTAAGATACATAATACATATGTATGATGCAGTACTAATATTCAGGGCCTGATTATTGATAAAGCAGGTGAAGCGCAAGCTTCCTCTCCAAAATTTAAGAACGGATAAAAAATGAGTGTCATTCTAATTTTTATTTTCTAACATTACATTTAAAATTTTTTTAGACTGGAATGTTTGCCTATTTTCCATATTATTTCAAGAAACTTATCTAACTGGGCAATTTGAATGTGATTAAATCTTAATTTTTTAGGCTGAAAAGTTTGTCTATTTTCCACACTGCTCTAAAAAACTTATCTAACTGAAAAATCTGAATACGATCAATTTTTAATTTTTTAGAGTGGAAAGTTCACCTTTTCTCCACACTACTTCAAAAAAATTATCTAAGTGGAAAATCTGAATGTGATTTTTTTTTTTTTTTTTTTTTTTTAAGAGTGGAAAGTTTGCCTTAATTTCCACAATGCTTCAAGAAACTAATCTAACTGGGAAATCTGAATGTGATCAATTTTTAATTTCTTAGAGTGGAAAATTTGCCTTTTTTCCACACTACTTCAAAAAAATTATCTAAGTGGGAAATTTGAAAGTGATCAATTTTTAATTTCTTAGAGCGAAAAGTTTGCCTAATTTCCACAATGCTTCAAGAAACTAATCTACCTGGGAATCTGAATGTGATCAATTTTTAATTGTTAATAGAAAGTTTACCTTTTTTCCACACTACTTCAAAAAAATTATCTAAGTAAGAAATCTGAATGTGATCAATTTTTAATTTCTTAGAGTGGAAAGTTTGCTTAATTTCCACACTGCTTCAAGAAACTAATCTACCTGGAAAATCTAAATGTGATCAATTTTTTAATTTTTTTAGAGTGGAAAGTTTGCCTTTTTTCCACACTAATACTTCAAAAAATTATCTAAGTGGGAAATCTGAATATGATCAACTTTTAATTTTTTAGATTGAGAAGTATGCCTAACTTCTACAATACTTCAAAAAACTAATCTACCTGGGAAATCTGAAAGTGATCAATTTTTAATTTTTTAGAGTGGAAAATTAGCCTTTTTCCCGCACTACTTCAAGAAAATCACTATAGTTTCTTCTTATAGTTTTTGGTAGTTTTTACTCAGATATTATTGTTTTTGGTTCCAACTTTTTTTTTTTTTTTTTTGGGGGGGGGGGGGGGGTGCATGAAAAAAAATCTGTCATTATTATTTAATATATTTTTTCATTATATTTCACTACAAGTGTGAACTATAATTTATTTTAGCTTGACCTTTTTCATTCAATATCTATGAAACACTTTATTTTTAGATTTTTTTCTTTTTTTTTTTGCCCGGTTTGTTATTTTGCAGCAATAATAAATAGATATTAATATTGCAAATTACTATACGAGCAAAGTAGAATTTAGATGATCTAAATCCCTTTTTGACAATTTTGATTATTTGAGTTCTAGTTTGGCCGTTTAATTGTTTATATTTACGCACACAAAGTGCCATGAAAAAAAAATGCATAAAATTTGACTGAGTATTTTTATTAATTGTTTTATATACATATTTTATTTTTAAAAAACACATCAGCTATCAAGGAAGGGGAGGGGGGTGCTTGAGTTTACTGTTGCTTTGCACACATAACTACGGTCAAAACACATAGGTAATCAAATGCAGTTGCCTAGCCAGGATATTATTTCTGGGGGGGGGGGGGAGGGGCGTCTAATCCCCTAATGTGTTGTTACGCATGTTTAATTAACTTTACTAGTTAATATACCGAGCATTTTGGCGTGTTTGTGTATTTAAACACTATTGAAGACAATGTAATATCGAACGACACATTTAATAAGCACACAGACAAATGCAAACGGTAAACATACTTCACAACTAAAGTTACAGTTAACAGCCGGTTAAATAGTTCTTAAGGTTAAATACAGAGTTCGGACTTAACACTATCGTTCATAGTTCAAGATAATGCCACAACTCCCCCTTTTAGAGATTTAGTCGATTTGGAGGTTTAACAGTTCTTCCACTTCGAGTACATCTTCATGAAAGACATCTTCGAAACAGGTTGGTTGATTCTAGGGTTAAGCTGATCATTTTTCTTATTACAGTCTGAAGGGTTTGGTGTTCCATTTTTAGGTACTTCACTATTAGAAATTTCTGTAGATAGGGTTTCATCGATGTCATTATCTGTCGGACGTGGTTGCAGTTTCGCACTCGGAATTAGAGGCTTTCTATTTCGTCTCAGGATATGATGTCCACTTTTACGAAATATGATCTTGGTGTATCTGCATGTTTCTGTATTGTACCAACAGCCTTTCTATCAGTTATCCACACTTTCTCCCATGGATTTATTGGCTTCAGTTCATGAGAGTTGTGTCTTTGATTATAGTACCTTTCTTGTGTTTTTATTCGATTTTCCTCTATCTCTTCTAATTTCTCCTTCTGTATGAGCTTTGGTTGAAGTGCTGTTAGTGGTATGGGTAACGTTGTTTGTAATCTCCTACCCATCAATAACTCAGCTGGACTGTATCCATTCTTTAAAGGCGAAGCTCTGTAACTGAGCAGTGCTAAATAAGGAGCTTTGGATTTTTTCAATCGGAGCTTGATAATTTTAACAACAGCTTCTACAGATCCATTGCTCTGTGGGTATCTTGCTAGACGTGATATGTTTAAACCCATATGTTTTTGAAAATTGATAGAATTCAGCTGTTCTCGTTACTTCAAATTGTTTCCCATTGTCAGACCTAACAATATCGGGTATTCCATGTCTAGCGAAAATTGACTTGCAATGTAGAATCACTTCTCGAGATGTAAGCCTGTCTAATTTAGCAATTTCTGGATAACGTGAATAGTAATCAGTCACTAACAAATACCAGTCTGAATGAAGTTTGAACAGATCCATAGCTACTATTTCCCAAGGTCTTTGAGGAATTCCTGTGGGTTTCAACGGTTCCGAAGAATTTTTAGCTTCCTGTATACATGAAGTACGCTCTCGCACCAACTTCTCTATGTCTTTACTGATACCCGGCCAATATTCTGCAGATCTCGCCAAATCTCTACATTTACCTATCCCCATATGGCCTTCGTGTATTTTCTCTAAAATTTCATGTCTTAGCTTGCGTGGAATGATTATTCGAGTTCCTCGCATAAGTAATCCATTCTGAAAGGATATTTCGCATCTCAAAGGCCAATAAGGTAGACATCCTGGTTCTAATTTTTTTTTTTTCCGGCCTTCCTCGTAAAGCATAGGCTGTTAACATTTTACATGTTGAATCTTGCTCTTGTTCCAATTTTACCTGTGTGAGTCTTTGCGGAGCTACAGGGATGGATTCTGTTAAAAGATTGACATAAGCTTCAACTTCGTCTTCTAATTCGAAATCTGGAACTTCCTCCTGGATAGGTGATCTAGATAATGCATCTGCTGCACATAAATTTTTCCCTGGGGTGTGAAAAACATCGAAAGAATATCTCATCAATCTCATTTTCAATATTTGAAGACGAGGAGTTAAATCATCTAAGGATTTTCTTGTCAATATAGGGACAAGAGGTTTGTGATCTGTCTCTAGAAGAAACCTGGTGCCTATCAAGTAATTACAAAATTTTTCACATGCCCATGTTAGCGCAAGTGCTTCCTTTTCTATTTGTGCATAACGTCGCTCAGTTGGCGTCAGCGTGAGAGATGCATATGCAGTTACCTTCAATGTAGAGTCACTCTGTCTTTGACACAACGTCGCCCCCAAATCATAGGATGAGGCATCAGCTGTCACAATAGATTCTTTTCCAGGATCAAAAATTGTCAGCACCGGTTCGGACGACAAAATCTCTTTAAGTTTTTTATCTTGCGGTGAATCACAAATGAATTCGTTCTTCGTGGATGATAAAGAATTCAGAGGTGCTAAAGTTTCGGAAAATCTTGGGATGAATCGTGCGAGGTAATTAGCCATACCAAGAAGTTGTTTAAGCTCCGTCTTATTTGCTGGAATTTTGAAGTTGCGTATAGCTGCAATCTTTTCTTCGTCGGGATGTATTCCTAACTCGTCGATGACATGACCCAGAAATTTTATGGTCTTGACATTAAAAACACATTTTTGTTTATTTAGGGTAATTCCCGTTTGTTGAAGCCGTTTTAGGGTCATTTTTAACCGTTCGTCGTATTCTGCCTGACTAGATCCCCAAACAAGTATATCGTCCATGTTGCAGATAATCCCGTGAAGTCCTTCTAAGGCCTGCGACATTCTCCGCTGGAAATGCTCAGGAGCCGACGAAATTCCGAATGGAAGACGCAAAAAACGAAATCTGCCAAAGGGTGTTATGAACGTTGTCAGTTAAGATGATTCTTCGTCAAGAGGTATTTGCCAGAACCAGCAATTGGCATCCAATTTCGAAAATATTTTTGCCCCTGCCAAAAGAGATAAATTGTATTCGGTGGTTGGCAGTGAGTGCCATTCCCTACGAATACTTCTATTCAGTATTGTCAAATCTACGCAAATCCTGACATTTCCATCTTTTTTTTTTTTTTTTTTTTTTTTTTTTTTTTTTTTTTGACAACAACGGCAGGAGAACACAAATCAGTTGGTTTTTCCACTGGCTGAATTACATTAAATTCCTGCATTCTTCTAATTTCTAACTTTGTTTTTTCTAATAATGGCACAGGTATTCGCTGTGGAGAAGTAAGAGCATAAGGCTTAACGCTATCGATAAGTTCTATGTGGTAGACACCTTTCAGTAAACCAAGCCTTTGAAATAGAGAAGGAAATTCATTAACAGGATCGAAACTACTAATACTACGCACACAATGGCCTAGCATATTCGGACCTAGCCCAAACATTTTTATGGCTGGTTTCCCCAACAAACATGTCTGGAGACCTTCTATAACATATATTTCTTCCAAACAATTTTTTACGTTATACTATATTTTCAACAATCTTCCCCTTAAGTTTTAAAGGTATCAGGACCCAAAATTACTTTATTTGTTCTTTTAATTTGAACATTTTTCAACACTGTTTGTGCAACATGAGAAGGAATAACAGTGTGGTCAGCACCACTATCAATTTTAAATTTAACAGATTTTCCTAATATCTTAATTGGTATAATCCAGTCATCTTCATTTTCGATGTTACCTACTAAGCCTATAAAACCTGCTTCAAATTTAACTTCGTTAATTCTCTTAGTGGATGATATACAAACTTTCTCCCAGTGCCCTTTCTTCTTACATTTTCTGCAAAAAGAGTCCTTGGCGGGACACTTCTTTTGATCGTGTGGTGAATATCCACACCATTTACACTTTGAAATGCTTACATTAACTTTATTATCATGAAAATCTTTTCTATTTAAAAATTGTACAGATTTCTTTTTATGAATTACTGCATTAGCTGATGAATTATTTACTAAAACAGACTGTTGCTTTTTGATCGATTCGGATAAACGAACTTTGTCTATCGCTGTTTGGAAAGTAAGGTTAGGATCTAGTTGTAATTTTTCACTTAAATCCAGATCAGTAATACCAACAACTATTCGATCCCTCAATAATTCATCATGTAATGCACCATAACTACATTTATCTGCAAGTGCATATAAATCAGTAATGAAATCAATAACGCACTCACCTTCTCTCTGTAGCCTTCTGTTAAACTGTGCGCGTTCGAAAATTACGTTTCTTTTTACAATAAAATGATCATCGAATTTACTTAATACAGCCTGGAAGTTTTTCTTCTCAGCATCTGTTAAAGTGAAAGCGAGAAAAATATCTTCGGCCTTTTTGCCCATGAAATATATCAGAGCATCAACTTGTTCCTCTTGTGTCTTCGTATTCAAACCAGAAGCAGTTCGGAATCGAAAAAACCTCTGTTTCCATTTGGGCCACTCCGTTGGAGTTGAAAATTGAAATAAATCCGGTGGTGTTATGTGATATGCCGCCGCAGTTGCCATACTGTTCGCAGAACGAATCTAGAAGTTGATTTTGAACTTCGAACAACGTAGAATATGCTAAGTTACTTCTTTACTTTTTAACCGCTGCCGCCATGTGTTGTTACGCATGTTTAATTAACTTTACTAGTTAATATACCGAGCATTTTGGCGTGTTTGTGTATTTAAACACTATTGAAGACAATGTAATATTGAACAACACATTTAATAAGCATACAGACAAATACAAACGGTAAACATACTTCACAACTAAAGTTACAGTTAACAACCGGTTAAATAATTCTTAAGGTTAAATACAGAGTTCGGACTTAACACTATCGTTCATAGTTCAGGATAATGCCACAGCTTCTGTACTCCTGATGCAAAGCTATAAATCAAAAACTATTAATTTTACTTTTCGTATAAATATCAATTTTATACTTTTAAAATATGGGATATGTTTTTTTTTTTTTTTTAAGTTTAAATTTACATACACCTGTATATACAAAAGGAAAATATAAGTAATGTGTAATTAAAAAATAAGTTACAAAATAATAAGTCTAAAATATTTAAATTGATTACTTTTTTAAAAGAAAGTCAGTTTTATCAATTTTTTGCAGGGAAAAAAGGATATTTTTAAAAATACCACACCATTGTTTTCCGTGAATCACTTTATATGAGAAATAAATTGAAATTCCTTACATATCGCAAAGAAAATTTAATATGATTCCAACTTAATACTTGAAATAATCTCAAGTGACACTTGGCGATTTGTTTTGGTGGTGAAATGCGATGTGCCCTCTGATTTGTTAGGAAGAAGTGTCTACCACTGCTCAATTATCAGGACTTGTAACCTTTAGAAGTAATCGCGGGATTCTTGTTTCTTCTCAACCAATGGCAGAATTGAACCTTTCACCTTTGAGTCTCTTCCCTCTCAGAGAGTTCGGTGGCCTGAGATATCTTAAGGCTCCTGCCCCTGCTGGTGAAGGCACTCACGAGATAATGCTAATCCTATGGGGAAGGATTTTTCTAATATCTCATTTGCATTTCCACATTTTTTAATAATTTTTTTTTTTTTTTTTTTTTTTTTTTTTGCATTGGACAGCCGAGATCCGTCTCTACATCGCACCTTTTTTACTTTTTCGATTTTGGTTGGAGATATTTTTTAGAATGATACTTTCATTTTCAGAACCGGTTTTGAAAGTGAGAGTAACTTTATAAAAAAATATCTGCGACCAAAATCGAAAAAGTAAAAAAAGGTGCGATGTAGATGTGATCTCGGCTATTCTATGCAAAAAAAAATTATTTAAAAATGTGGAAATTCAAACGAGATATTAGAAAAATCCCTCCCCATAGGATTAGCATTAGCTCGTGAGTGTCTTCGCGGGCAGGGACAGGAGCCTTAAGGTATCCAATGTGAACATAGTATAATTCTATGTTTTTACCCCGCTCGCAAAGAGCGTCTCCGTCTCGTACATGCAGTAAAGACGTCTGATCAAACGGTGACCTTTGATTGGTGCAAACCAGAATGGTGCTTTACGCGGCCGGCTTGTAAAAAGTTGATGACGCTGCAAGCGGTAGACACTTACTACACAAGGAGGTACGCAGGTGGCGCTGTGGAAGCTATTAAAGGCACTTGTCTAACCAAATGCAGGCCCATATATATGTAAAATTTAGAAAACTTTTTCCGGAATGTTTCCGCTGAAATGTAACTGTGCTTCCAAATTCAGAGTTTGATCGAGCCATGCTAGTATTTCAGAATAATTCCGCACTAGCCCTACTCGTAATACGTTCAGAATATCACTAAGCATTGAAGCACCTTCTCTAATTTTATAATCATTAACCTGACTACTTGTGAGTAGTTTGGATTATTTAAAGTTACAGGAACTTCGCAGTTTTTTTTTTTTTTTTTTTTTTTTTTTTTTTTGCTAGAAGAGCAATAGCGATAAATAAATTGATCACTTCATGAAATCCAGTTCTCGCCAAGCTTGGCAATATTTAATATGATATCGCCAAATTTAGAGACAAAAAATAAATCACCATAAACAGAGCCCGCTTAACCTCTGAATTTATGGGAAGCACAATATAGTTTTGCCACCCCCCTTTCATTTGATAAAAGTTTTTGAAAGTCTACCTTACATCAAAAACTCATCAATGCTACTCATATTACTCCCGGGTTTCACATCCGAGTTCACATATATTTCATTAAACAGTTTTTTTATGTTCTATATATTAGTACATATAGTAGTTATGTGCTCAGTTATCCAGGTTATTTCTAACCAGCACATTAAGACGCAATGTGATTAATTAACTTCCTATTGATCATATTCATCTTTCCATTAAATTACTTCATCATCATCTTTCCATTAAAAAGCTTCCTAGAGCAGTATGTGGTTTTGTCTCTTACATTAAGTAAATTTTCCCTTCCAAAAAGAAAAAAAAAATTAAAATGCACAATAAAAAAAAATGAAAATGTGAATTAGACGATCCATTTCTCACCCATTTTGCGACCCTTCTTAAAATTTAGAGAGGAAGCTCGTGTTTCATGTGCCTTTGGATAACCAGGCCCTGACCATAAATGAAGCCAGCTTGGTTTATAACTGATTAATTTGACGAAATTCTTATTTAAATTCAGTATTGACGAATCTTCTCTAATCGGTTTCTTCGCATTTTAACTTCGAGTTATCGAGTAAAATTAGCTAAAATCTTAAAACCAAAAAATAGGGAAGCTACCCTTTTTTTTCTGGTACAGGCCGGAAGTATTTTTTTCAATTTAGAACCTGTTTTGAATAAACTATGTATATGTGTAGCATGTTGTAACATCTGCTGAACAAAACAAAATAATTTTTCTTTCAATTCAGTTAATTATACCTAGTATTCATTTCACAAAATATAGAAAAATGTACTTTTTAAAACTACACAAATGGAAAAACTAAATGCATCGTACGGATTTTATTAAATAAATTACGTAGATACACATTTATTTATTTAATTACTTCTCCGCTTTAACCGGTTTTTTCTTAACCGGCTAACCCTCGGTCCCGTATAGGCCGGTTAAGCGGGAGGCTTATTGCATTTACATTTAAGATACATAATACATATGCATGATACAGTACTAATATTCAGGGCCTGATTATTGATAAAGCAGATGAAGCACAAGCTTCCCCTCCAAAATTTAAGAACTGATAAAAAATGAGTGTCATTCTAATTTTTATTTTCTAACATTACATTTAAAAACTTTTTAGACTGGAATGTTTGCCTATTTTCCATATTATTTCAAGAAACTTATCAAACTGGGCAACTTGAATGTGATTAAATCTTAATTTTTTTAGGCTGAAAAGTTTGTCTATTTTCCGCACTGCTCTAAAAAACTTATCTAACTGAAAAATCTGAATATGATCAATTTTTAATTTTTTAGAGTGGAAAGTTCACCTTTTCTCCACACTACTTCAAAAAAATTATCTAAGTGGAAAATCTGAATGTGATTATTATTTTTTTCTTTTAGAGTGGAAAGTTTGTCTAATTTCCACAATGCTTCAAGAAACTAATCTAACTGGGAAATCTGAATGTGATCAATTTTTAATTTTTTAGAATGGAAAGTTTACATTTTTTCCACACTACTTCAAAAAAATTATCTAAGTGGGAAATTTGAAAGTGATCAATTTTTAATTTCTTTGAGCGGAAAGTTTGCCTAATTTCCACAATGCTTCAAGAAACTAATCTACCTGGGAAATCTGAATGTGATCAATTTTTAATTTTTTATAATGGAAAATTTACATTTTTTCCACCCTACTTCAAAAAAATTATCTAAGTGAGAAATCTAAATGTGATCAATTTTTTAATTTTTTAGTGGAAAGTTTGCCTTTTTTCCACACTACTACTTCAAAAAATTATCTAAGTGGGAAATCTGAATATGATTAACTTTTAATTTTTTAGAGTGAGAAGTTTGCCTAACTTCTACAATACTTCAAAACACTAATCTACCTGGGAAATCTGAAAGTGATCAATTTTTTATTTTTTAGAGTGGAAAATTTAGCCTTTTTTCCGCACTACTTCAAGAAAATCACTATAGTTTCTTCTTATAGTTTTTGGTAGTTATTGCTCAGATATTATTGTTTTTGGTTCCAACTTTTTTTTTTGGGGAGGGGGGGGGGGGTTCGTGAAAAAAAATTTTGTCATTATTATTTAATTTATTTTTTCATTATATTTCACTACAAGTGTGAACTATAATTTATTTTAGCTTGACCTTTTTCATTTACTATCTATGAAACACTTTATTTTTAGATTTTTTTCTTTTTTTTTTTTTTTTTTGGCCCGGTTTGTTATTTTGCAGTAATAATAAATAGATATTAATATTGCAAACTATTATACGGGCAAGGTAGAATTTAGATGATCTAAATCCCTTTCTGACAATTTTGATTATTTGAGTTCTAGTTTGGCCGTTTAATTATTTATACTTACGCACACAAAGTGCCATGAAAAAAAAAATGCATAAAATTTGACTGAGTATTTTTATTAATTGTTTTTTATATATATTTCATTTTTAAAAAACACATCAGCTATCGAGGAAGGGGAGGGGGGAGGTACTTGAGTTTACTGTTTCTTTGCACACATAACTACAGTCAAAACACATAGGTAATCAAATGCAGTTGCCGAGCCAGGATATTATTTCGGAGGGGGGGGGGGGGGGCGTCTAATCCCCTAAGCTTCTGTACTCCTGATGCAAAGCTATAAATCAAAAACTATTAATTTTACTTTTCGTATAAATATAAATTTTATACTTTTAAAATATGGGATATTTTTATTTTATTTTCTTCTATCTTTACAAGAAGAAAGTATTGGATTCATGAAAATTTTCGAATTCCGATTTTCGACGGATTTACACGTTTTAGGGGTCAGAGATTCCAAAAAACATGTTTTTACAAAATGTCTGTCTGTGACTCTGTGAGTCTGTCTGTGTGTATGTGACACAAATTTTGTGGGCGCTCTATCTCAAGAACTAATGCACGGAATTTAATAAAAATTGATATTCTGTTAGTCCCTAATACAAATTGATGCTGATTAGTTTTTGGTGTAAATCGCTCAACAGGTGGCGCTGCAATGCTGCATTTTTTACGATTTTCGCAATAGCTCTATCACAAGAACTAATGCACGGATTTTGATCAAACTTCAGATTTAGTTAGTCCATGATGTGAATTGATGATGGTTACGTTTTGGTGTAAATCGCCCAACAGGTGGCGCTGTTATGATGAATTTTGTAGGATTTGCACGATTTCCCCAATAGCTCTATCTTAAGAACTAACGCACGGATTTTCATAAAACTTCAGATTCAGTTAGTCCTTGATATGACTTGCTACTGATTAGGTGTTGATGTAAATCGCCCAACAGGTGGCGCTTCTCTGCTGCCTTTTTCACGATTGCCTCAATAGCTCTATCAATAGAACTAATCGACGAATTTTCATCTAACTTCAGATTTAGTTGTATGTTGACACAAGTTTTTGTTAATTATGTTTTGGTGTTAATCACCCAATAGGTGGCGCTGCTATGCAGGAATTTTTGCTATTGCTCTATCTCAAAAACTAATGTACGGATTTTCTCCAAACTTCAGATTCAGTCAGACGTTGACATAAATTGTTGCTGATTAGGATTTGGTATAAATCACCCAATAGGTGGCGCTGCTAGGCAGCATTTTGTTGAATTTAGACGATTTCAGCGATAGTCATATCTCAAGAACTAATGCACGGAATTTCATATCGTTAGAATCCTCATGAGATGCATAGATTGCCATTTAATTTTGGCAGTGTGATAGCGAATTTTGAAGTATTAACATGTATGAGATAGAAGAAAGTTTTGGGATTGATACATCCGACTAGTTTTTTTTTTTTTTTTTTTTTTTTTTTTAAGTTTAAATTTACATACACCTGTATATACAAAAGGAAAATATAAGTAATGCGTAATTAAAAAATAAATTACAAAATAATAAGTCTAAAATATTTAAATTGATTACTTTTTAAAAGAAAGTCAGTTTTATCAATTTTTTGCAGGGAAAAAAGGATATTTTTAAAAATACCACACCATTGTTTTCCGTGAATCACTTTATATGAGAAATAAATTGAAATTCCTTACATATCGCAAAGAAAATTTAATATGATTGCAACTTAATACTTGAAATAATCTCAAGTGACACTTGGCGATTTGTTTTGGTGGTGAAATGCGATGTGCTTTCTGATTTGTTACGAAGAAGTGTCTACCACTGCTCAATTATCAGGACTTGTAACCTTGAGAAGTAATAGCGGGATTCTTGTTTCTTCTCAACCAATGGGAGAATTGAACCTTTCACCCTTGAGTCTCTTCCCTCTCAGAGAGTTCGGCGGCCTGAGATATCTTAAGGCTCCTGCCCCTGCTGGTGAAGGCAATCACGAGCTAATGCTAATCCTATGGGGAAGGATTTTTCTAATATCTCATTTTCATTTCCACATTTGTAAGTAATTTTTTTTTTTTTTTTTTTTTTTTTTTTTTTTTGCATTGGATAGCCGAGATCCGTCTCTACATCGCACCTTTTTTACTTTTTCGATTTTGGTTGGAGATATTTTTTAGAATGATACTTTCATTTTCAGAACCGGTTTTGAAAGTGAAAGTAACTTTATAAAAAATATCTGCGACCAATATGTACTTTAATTTTTTTTTTCAATTCCTTTCAATAAATCATTCTTTTTACCCAACTAATTTGTAGACACCATGTATTTGTTTTGTGGCGATTATTGATGTTTTTAGATTATACTACTTTTGATAAACTTTATCAATATTGAAAATATTTCTAATTATTTTCTCTTTGTAGTTGACACTTCCCTTTCGAGCAGCAAAAGCAGACTTTATAAATGAAAACTTTGTCATAAGATGGGGTTTTAATATCATAAGGCCTTTCATAGCTTCAAAATTGTTACAAAGGGTAAGTTGACTAGCACTGAATTTATTTTTTACTTTTTTCTTTATTTTATACTTGAAGGACTCTGATTTAAATTCTTCTGAAAGGAAGGGTTCTCTTAAGGCTGTTATCAAATACAAACTGGCTGCTTTCTAACTCATTTCTGAATTTATTTTTTTTCTCTTTTCAAGCGCATGAAGTTGACAGGTGCTCTTATTTACAAACTACAGTAGCTGGCAAAAGCTTTGATACGATACGTTTTTCTGTCCTAACTTTTTCTATAAGCAAAATTTCTTAATGATGTAAATTAGTAATTTGCACCCCTTTTAAAGTTCAACAAAATGCAATATTAGAACAATTGAGGCATATGCATGAAGCAATAATTCAGAAATTACTTAAGCTTAATTTTTACGTAGAAAAACTGAAGACGATTCAGTTTTTCTAAACTTTTATTGAAATTAAGCGTCTTAATGTAACGATATTCAGCCATATTTAATATTTAGTTGCATATCCTTTTGCTTTGAGGACTGCGACACATCGTCTGGGTATGGAATAAACAAGGCTTTCTTTAGGTGGACCTAGAGATTTTCGCCCATTCCAATTGAAGATCCTGAAGGTGTTCTTGCCTTTGAAGAATACTTCCATGTCCCGACTTTTCTTCTGATGTGTGTTCTCAAAGATGTTCAATTGGACTGAGGTCAAGTGAGTGACTAGGCCAGTCCAAAACTTTAATTACCTTAGCTGTAAACCAATTTGTAACCATTTTGAAGTTGTGCTTGGGTTCATTATCCTGCCTAAAAATCCATCCACGAGGCCCCTTTTTACGAGCATAAGGCAGCATGTGATCTTCTAAAATGTTTTTATAAACATTTTAATCCATAATCCCATCTATGTGCAAGAGCGGGACGACGCCATCGTGACATAAAGCTCCCCAGACTATTACTGATCCGTTTCCGTGCTTCACGGTTGGACTTTGGTACCGGAGATGTATTCTGGTGCCTTTTGGACGACGAATATAACGTCGGCCATCACTTCCAGACAAATTGAATTTGGATTCATTGCTCCAAAGGACATTCTTTCAATCTTTGGTTGTCCACGTTTCGTGCTCCTTAGCGAATTTCAATCGGATTTTCGTATTCTTTGTCTTATGAGAGGTTTTGTTTTACAGGTACCCGCGCACACAACCCAGCTGCATCCGGATGAAGTCTTATTATGCCCTTACTCACTGTGAGTTCATGTTCGGTTGCCATCTCCTTATATATTTCAGCAGCGTTCTTGTTTGGGTCAGAGACCGACTTCCTCCGGATCAACGCGTCCGGACGTTGAGTCGTTTTTCGGAATACAGTTACGCCTGGTTTTTTCAGAAATCACTTTTCAAGATAATTTAAATAAAATCTTTAAAAAACAAGATATATTAGAGTAACCGAATTTCAAGCTTATGATTGAATCCTAAGACTAGATGAGACCTCCTGATGTTAATCCATGGCTGATATTGAATATATCGAAAGAGTGGCAATTTATTGTGCAGTACAATATATATTTGAGCACATTTGTATGTATTTGCGCCTAAACATCGTACATACATACACACACACACATGCCTGCTCAATACATACACACACACGTGTGTGCTTACCGAAATGTTTATAATAAAACAAAATTAACCTATGGTGCTTTCAAGTAGAAAATAGTGCAACTAAGTAAATATTGATGTCATTTAGCGACATGTGTGATTACTCGAGATCTGGAACAAGTCTCATATTTTGCAAAATCATTGCAGTTGCATTGCACCCATGGAAATATATTTATCGCCATGCATCCTATATTATACAAAATTCAGTGAAAAGTTAATTGATGTACAAATGCATAACATTTATTCGCACACATCATATATAATACAAAATGCAATGAACAGTTAACTGGTGCAAAAATGCATTACATTTATTGGCATGTATCATTGTATCATATATGATATAAAATACTCAATGATGGAAAACTATATAAAATTTATTATCATGTATCATTTATAATACAAAACGCAATGAAGGATTAATTACTCCCGAAAGTGTACTTGTGTTTTTCCTTCATTTTTACATGAGTATAACACATAAAATCGGTTACTTTAAATTTTTTCCTTGTGTTTTAGGTGAAATTCCATGGAAACGCTATTGAAGGCTTACAAGACTTCTATCATCCAGCTATACTGCCAGACGAATTTGGAGGAATCATGGGACCACTGAATCCTAAACCGTATATGGAGGATCTTTTTAACTTTATCAGAAAATTGAAATATAGAAAGCTCTATTTGTAATAATAAAAATTTCATTTTGCTTTTAGCCGCCGATATGCTATTTCTTTCAGGCAACAATTGAAGTGTCGTCCCTAAAAAATAACGTTACGTTACATAAAACAGCCCTAAAACGAAGCAGATGTATCATTGTACGGTTAAGTACTGATAATCTGTTCTGCAATTTTTTAAACTTCTAAACATTACACATTTTCAACTTTTACACCTTTGTATAGGGAAAAGAAAAATACTTTTAGCTGCAATTTGTTTGAAAACTGCACTTGAATTTATTTTTGAGACATTAATTTTTTTAACCATTTGGAAAAATGGTTATTGTCTTCTGTCAGGGTAGGAAGTCAAAAACATATCTGAAGCGTTTTATTGGTTGAATCCGCATTTTATTCGTTTTCTGATGGGTCTATACAGTAATCTGTATTTTCCCTTTTCTTTCAACAGAGATGGATACTTCTGTTGCCACTACTATGACAAAAAAGTAATAAAAACTACAAAAAAAAAATTAATAACTCAGAAACAAATTGAGATACAGCTTTCAAACAAATTGCATTTAAAAGTACATTTTTTTCTCCATACGACGGTGTAAAAAGTAATATTGTGGGATGTTTGGAAGTTTAAGAATGAAATTTCATTTAAAGTTGGTCCAGGAACATTAATGTTTAATCCACATGGCGTACGTAATGAATGACCAGCTCCGTAGAAGTTTAAAAATTTACAGTACCGAAAAATGTAATCCATGGGGTACGTAATGTATGATCAACTCCGTGCGATTTTTTATGTCTTAAATTTTAGTCTTTAAAAAAATCATTTTCCAAATGGTCGTTGTAATTTGTTAAATTGCATTTTTTTTTTTTTTTTTTTTTTTTTTTTTTTTAGTTTTTAATTCCATTTATGTAATAGTAGCTACTGAAGTACTCCATTTCTGTAGAAAGTAAAGGGAAAATAGCTGTAAAATAGTATAGTAGATTACTATATCTTTTCGTTGCCATTTTCTCATAAAACAGGGGAAAGAAATGTACTTAAAATACATACTATTTTGAATAAATATAAATGAATGACTTCTGATAAAACATGGAGCTATTATAAACTATGTTTAAATGTTACAAACAAATGAAGGCATATGAATAATTAGACATTTTTTTTTCTTTTTTTTTTTTTTTTTTTTTTTTTTTTTTGTCGAGTTTAGGACATTATTTTTTGCTGGGTTTGTGAAGAGTTTGTGATAGTGACGTCATATGCATACTTTTTTTTAAGTTGTTTAAGACTAGATCGTAAATGTGGAATTTTTCCGCGGATGCAAATGACTTCATTTTAAATAAAATAAAAGCGTGTTTTGTAAGCTTTAAACTGAAATAAGTTTTGTAGAAATGCATTATTTTCTCTTCAGTGGCTTTCAAATTCTTCACCAGGGGAAATGCTCACTTTCGAAAATAAGGCAATTGAAATCACACACTGATAAAACATAAAGTTTTACAAAAATTTAGAGTGTCTTTATAGAAGAGCAGTGGCTTTTAGGTTAAAATAAAGTTTGTTTGAGAGTTAGACTGATCAATATAACATGCATTTTTCATTGTAACCAATTTTGTATGTTTATTATATATTACTGAAATAGTTCTTTCTTAAACGTTTTCTTGGTTCCACCTCTAATAATAATAATATTTTGTTTTCCCTCATCGGAGGTGACACTAAATTCTGAAAAAGCAGAATTCTTTCTTCTTGCTGGTTGTTATTAGGCGTGTTTGTAATTATATAAATACGTAGCACCTACAGTTGTCGTTCAGTCCGTCTGTCCACATATAACAGAGCAAAAACTACCCAACCGAATGATCTGAAATTTTAAATATATAATTGCTGTAAAATTTTGTCGAGTCATTTCAAATTTTATGAAAATCGGATGTATAGTTTAATTACAGGGACAGTCAAAAGTTTTCTGTTATATTAAGGCCAATGGGAAAAAATTATTGCAAGTGCATTTTAATGATGTTACAGCCTTCCGAATAGTCTGAAATTTTAAATATATAATTGTTGCAAAATTTTGTCGAGTCATTTTAAATTTTATGAAAATCGGATGTATAGTTTAATTACAGGGACAGTCAAAAGTTTTCTGTTATATTAAGGCCAATGGGGAAAAATTATTGCAAGTGCATTTTAATGATGTTACAGCCTTCCGAATAGTCTGAAATTTTAAATATATAATTGTTGCAAAATTTTGTCGAGTCATTTTAAATTTTATGAAAATCGGATGTATAGTTTAATTACAGGGACAGTCAAAAGTTTTCTGTTACATTAAGGCCAATGGGAAAAAATTATTGAAAGTGCATTTTAATGATGTTACAGCCTTCCGAATAGTCTGAAATTTTAAATATATAACTGTTGCAAAATCTGGTCGAGTCATTTTAAATTTTATGAAAATCGGATGTATAGTTTAATTACAGGGACAGTCAAATGTTTTTCGTTACATTAAGGCCAATTTGAAAAAATATTTCAAGTGCGTTTTAATGATGTTACAGTTGGGTGGTCACAAGCAACATGGGGAAAACATTATATATATATATATTTTTTTTTTTTTTTTTGGGGGGGGGGGGTAAAAGTTGCCAATTAAAAAGAAAATGATATTGGCAAAGTTTCAGCTAAATTGAATAACATTAACCCTTGCCTCATCGAGGTTGAATTCTTGAAAATTTGCAAATTTTGGCGAAAAATTGTAGTTTTTCTTTCTTTAAGTGCAAACTATTTGCCTTCAAAACCTGATTCCTGTTTTTATTTCATAGAAACTGGTGTTACCTCTAACTTATACTCTCATCAAAACTTATATTTAATAAACATTTAGTATTTTTCAGGTCAGCTCGTGAACCATACCCTCAAACTTTGCATTTTGGAAAAATAAGTGAAAAATGACAAATTAATAATTTTATTACTTTTGATAATTTTTTGTATTATTTGGATTAATAGGCAAAAATAATTGAACAATTTTTGTAACTTTAAAAATATTTCACAGTAATTATTAGTTATCTAGTTCTGTGTCTAGAAAGAAAGAGCTTCTCGATTTGTTGATTGCAGTTGAAGCGCATTTCAAACGAACCTCTGGATTTCTCTTTTTATTACAAGGCTGTTTTTGTTACCTGCTATCATCATCTATTTTTAGAATTGAGGAAATATTCCGGAAAAACCCTTCCCCCTTTCGGTATGATGACAGAAATGTAAGATTTTTTTAATTGGCCATGCGTCTCATCAAATCTTCGACAGTAAGTTACCAAGTAATTGTCAGGTTTTATGTATTTTATTTTATAATATTCGCTAAGTGAAACTGAACGCCAGAGAAGCTGCTAGACTTAGAGTACATCCAACAATTAACCACAGACTTTAAGTAGAAGTGCAATACGACTCTGCAAATAATTATTTCGTAAGCAAAGAACTGAGCTCATAAAAACCAGATTTAAAAATTTCGATTTAGAGAGAGCTGTTGTTCACTGGGATGGAAAACTGCTTCGTCATTTTTTGAATAAAGAAAATTTAGAGTGGATAGCAGATTTAATTAGTTGTGGAGATGAAGGACAGTTACTACGAGTTCCTCAATTTGAAAATAGCATTGGAATAATTCAGGAGAAAGCTGTATTTTCAGCAGTTGAAGAGTGGGAGGAAACATGTTTTGATACCACTGCAGTAAACACCGCACCGGTCGCTTCATAGTAACCTACATTTTCCCATAGCAATTGTTAAAGGAAAAAACTTCTGTATTTACCATGTCGCCACCATAATTTAGAAATCATCCTAAAAGCTGTTTTTGATTGTAAAATGGGCACAATCACTGACCCTCAGCCAGATATTTAAAAAAACAAATTCTGAGTGGGTGGCCTAAGTTAAACCAGGCTAAGTACAAAAATGCTATTCAAGATTAAATACAAGTTATAAATAGTTCATTCGGAAGAAATTTCAATTTTTCTTACAGAATCTTTAAAAAATTAATGGCCCAGGGATGATTATAAAGAATTTATTCAACTTTATTTAATTTTTATAGGACGTCCTCCTCCAAAAGACATTTTTAGAGCACCTGGTGCTTTTAATCCTGTCAGATGGATAGCACAGGGGATGGATGGCTATTTATTCTCTCAAAATATATCATTTCAGGCATCATCTCTCAATAACAAATTTAGAAAAAGAAGGTTTTAGGGACCTTTGCTTATTTCTAATCAATATTTATGTAAAAGCGTGCTTCAATACTCCCACTACCACTTTGGCCCCCAATCCAAGACTTTCAATTAATAAAATCACTTGTTGACTACAGAAAAATTTATAAATATGTTGCAGACAAAGCACTCTCTAAAATGATAAACCGCGTTTGGTATCTTAACTCGGATCAAGTTCCATTTTCATTTTTAGATGATACTTTGGTAAAAAAAAAGTGAATATAAGGCTGTAAAATTAATGTCATTTGAAGAAGAAAATTATGATAACGACAGGAATGTAAGAGCAACAAAAGTTTTATTTATTGAACAAAGAAGTCGATGTTTTTGTTTCATCTCAAACTATAATTTTTTTTAAAAGATTTTATATTAATAAACTATTTTTAAATACTCATTCCAATTCATGGTGCGAAAATAAACCTTATTTGAAAGCCAAAAAATAGTGAATGGTTTTAAAGTTGTCAATGATATATCTGAAAGCAGAATAAAATTAATCCGAGATTTTAATTCCTGTTTAACATAGACGAAAAACAAAAACAGTATATGCTAAAAGTTGTATCTAAATGCTGAAAAACTTTTCAAGCAAAAGCAAAACTTCAAAAACCACCTTATCTAAGCCATTACCCCTTAATCCTTTCCAGCACAGTGGTCCCATGCCAATTAATTCCAAACTTCCAAACGGCACCAAGAATATTTTAATAAAATTTTGTTTTTACAATGAAAGCTTAACGTAATGTGCTTCCTAATTTCTAAAAAAGTCGTTTGTAAATTCCGGTGTTAGTCAATCATTTCATCATGTTACGAACAGAATTTTTATGTGCCGGAAAGGGTTAAGGTGACAATTGCAAGGGATAATAATTTGTTTTCTTCATTCTGCTTCCTTTCTCGTAACACAACTTTGACATAGCTGCCAACTCTTCCGCTTTTTCAGACCACAAAAATTTAACAGAAATTTTTGCCTTATTTAATCGGCAGATTACGACGATTTAAAAAGGTAAAATTTACTATAAATTTTTTGTGGTCTGAAAAAGCGTAAGATGTTGGCAGCTATGCTTTAATAATAAAATGCATTTGAGCATTATTTGTTCTAATTTTTATACTTTCTCCCACCCCCCCTTTTTTAAAATCCTTTCAGTTTAAAATTCGATTTTTTTCATTTTCTTTGGAATTTTTTTTAAATTAAACCTTTTATCATGTACAAAATAAAAAACAAAAGGAAAAAAAAGTTGGAAAGCAGATGAAATGGAATGTTACAATGGTTTTTCGCATTTTCATAAAAAGTCAATTTTTAGGATTCGGGTGAAGTCTAGTCCTGAAAAATGTGCATATATTTAAATCTATACACTTTTTTATAAAAAATGGTATGTAGTTCTTCAAAGCAAAACTTTTTTTTTATAAAATTAGACCTGAATTATGTTTCTAGGTTCAATTGCATTAATTTCATAAAGAAAAAAAAGCATTTTTTTTCGAAAAATCACGTTTTTTTCAAACTTTAACCTCAGTGAGGCACGGGTTAAGATTATCCAAATGAGCTGAAACTTTTCCAATCTCATTTTTTAGTCAATTGGCAACTTTTTTGGTCCCCCCAAAAAAATTCGAAAATTGATTTCTTGTGACCACCCTATAGTTACAGACTTTCGAACAGAATGAAATTGATAGGCACTTATGAAGTGCACTAAAATATAAATTCAGTACAATATGTGGTGAAAAAAATATTTATAAAACTAGTTGTAGTACGAACGCACCTCATTTGCCACGTTCGACGAGCAATTTCCAACTTGCATGTTTCTCTGACGGATCTGGTAGTTTATTTAATATTTCAGAAATTTAAACCTGGATGTATATTTTTATAGTTTTCATATCTGGTTAAATAAGAAAAAAACAATATTTTTTTTTAATAAATAATTTATTTAGTCCATAAGAAAAAGTAGTATTAAAATATCTTATATATTTAGATTAGATTCTAAAATAAGGTGTTCATTTATATATTTGGTCATACTTAGTTATCCCGTCGACCAAAAACCTGTCGCCAAACTGTAAGATTAATTGCCAATAATGGTTGATCGTAAAAGTCACATTCGCTTGACTTTAAGCAAGTTACACGTATTTACATCATCAAGGAATTTTTATTTCAACGTTTTATTTGTACTTTCATTAGTGTTATATTAATTTATTTGTTCTTTAATTATTTAAAATAAAATTATGTTAATTTTATAACTTGGAAAGTGGTTTGGCTATTTAAATAATTTGGCGAAATGGGTCAACGGAATAACTAAGTACTACCATTTTTTTTAAAAATTATTTTAATAGTAATAGTATTTTTAATGTTGTGTTCTGTAAAATAAGTGTATTCAATATTATGAGTTATCTGAAATTCAGATATTTTATATATTCTATTATATTCTTATATTCTATTATATATCTTATATATTATTTTATTAATAAGAATACAACCCCCTAAACAAACCTTACCACTGCTTTCCCTTCACGGTGGAAGGTTAAAATAATTATCGCACCCATCTCGTACGCGCCAAGTAAAAGTGCCAATTACATCTTGGAGGGGGAGACCGTGCATTGCAGGAAAGAAAAGAATGAAGACCCCAGCTCACATCGGGTCACGTAATGGACCTGATCCATTTATTCATATGAGAACGATGTAATGTAAGTTAAGACGTCTGAGTAAATTATTACAAGTTTCTCCGAGGTATTCCACATTGCACGAAGTGAATTTCAATGAATAAATAACGTTGAATGCTTTACAAAATTGTACCCTACGATTCTGATTATATATTTAAGTAGAGATCAATTGAAAATTCGTTTTCGGCGTCGAATCAGAGTTTCGCCGAAAATTCTTTTTTGGCGAAAATGCTCTCGAAAATTCGGCCGGACCGAAACTCGACCGAAACTAGCTGTATTTCAATAATCTAATTTCTTCTTTAGGGAATTTTCAACATTACTCATTGATTTTTGTTTTATCCGCTCAAATGAGACACTCCTTATTTATTGCTATGAACTTCGCTGTTTATAATTTTCAGCCATGAGAGGCTCAAGACGAGTGAAAATTATAAAGCAAGTAATGCAGATAGAACTAAATTTTGAAAACGCTTTTCACGTGCTCATTAAAAGCTGCAGACTTAACTGTAACAGAATTTTTTTTTTGTTTGAAACCGTAGAAATGTATCGAATACTCTTTGAGAAAATTCTAGTATAACAGATAATCATTAAAAAAAAAAAATCATTATGAAAGATAAATTGAAGAATGTAGTGGAGAGTAGCCGAATTTGGACCATTTCACATATTTTCAGGTGTAACTCACTTAATTTTTAGAATATCTGCAAAAGATCATTACATAGGGTCAATCTACTCATCTACTAACTAAATAAATATTCAGATCAATTTCTTTTTGAAAATCTTAAACTTTATTTTAATTTGAAAAATTTGAAAAGTGGTCCAAATTCAGCAACTGGTTGCCTAAGTTGGACCCCTAGTCTCCTAAATTGAACCAAATAATATCAGGTTGTTTTAATGACTAGGGATTATAACTAATTTTATTAAAAGCAAAGTTTGCGAATAATGAAACAATCAAACAAAATAACAGCAATGAAATATGATGAAATCAAATATCTGAAAATAAGAGTAATTGATTTAAATAAAAATTTATTCGAAATATAAATCAAAGTTATCGGTAATTAAGAATAGAAATTATGGAACTAATTGTCAGTTACTAGTAGAGGGAAAAGGAGAGTTCGATTGCGGCGGTGGAGGAGGTGGAGGAATCATACTATAGTAGGATGAGGTTTGAGCGAAATTTTTTTGATTGGAAAGGATATTTTTTATTTAATCGTCTTACAGCGTAGGAAGGGGTAGGAGGGGTTAATTTTTTTTTGAGGGGGTTAAATTTTTTTAGGGGGCTTAATTATTTTTTTCGAGTCGACTTAGAGTAGGATTGGAAATATCATACTATAACACAAGGGGTTAGCTGTTTTTGAGAGAAAGTATGAAGGGCTAAACTTTTAGTGGGGCTAAATATTTGAGGGGGGCTTATTTTTAGGGGGGGGGACTTTTTTTTTTAAGTAGAGAATCGGTTTTGAAACCACTTTAAATTGTGGAAACAGTTAATGGCTAGGCTACTACTCCCTCTCCCCCCGTTGCCCCCCTCCCCCCTGAAAAATTAGAATTTTTTTTGTCTTCTTTTGAAAGAGAAAGTTTTCATGTGTTGTAACATATTTAATTTTTCGATTGTTATGAACTTTGTCAAAAATAGTAGGTTAGTTTTGACGAGATTAAACTGGACTTGTATTATTAGATGAGGATTCTTCTTTTAATTTAATTTGTATTCTTATTGTAAGGTTTTTATGAACAACTCTGTTTTTGGAAAAACTTTAGTGAATCTTCGAAAAAAGGAGAAATATTATGCTTTGCATCAATGAAAAAACAGTAAAAAAATTAGTAGTCTCACCTAGTTTTAAGTCATTTGATGAAGATCTGATTGCAGTGGAAAGGATTAAACACAGTTTAATTTTGTATCGTCCTGTATACGTTGGGTTTGTCATATTAGAACTGTTTTCCTTATAGGTTTCGAACCCTGAAACTCCCCATTATTCGAATTTCTGCAATGAGAATCTAGACGGAAAATCGAAAAAATTTCATTTAGAACTGAAGATTGACAATTATTATTATTATTATCCTCTTGCTGTAAGTTCATACATCTCTTTACCTAATCGTCTGGTTTCGAAACTACAAACTTCCCATTATTAGATTACTTCTGTAACCATTGGGCTGGGCGGGCCCCATTGTTTTTTCACTTGAATTTGCTTTCTTTCAGTTTTGTATCGACTTCTTTTAAAAATCAGTGGGTTAATGATTTTACGTTATTAAAAATTTTAACAAAGTGTTGCCATTGAATTTAGAAAAAATGAGAAATAAACATTATACATTTTTATTATCGTGCATTTCAAGAAATTATTTAATTTTCAGATGAATAGGTTTTGCTAACATTTATTCATTTTAGTATCTATTTCAACATTGGGGAAACTATTAACAGTGTGTTGCCCCAGTATTATGTACTGCACGAAATTAAAGACTGTTGTCGTTGAAATTAGAGAAATAAACATTCAATTTTTATATATTACTATGTACTTCGAGAAATTAATTCAATTTCTTAGATTTAATAATGTCTACTTCAACTTCGGGAAAGTATAGTAATTTGAGCGAAAAGATAAATTATAAACTGGATTTTAGGAAAGTAATGAAATTTCAACGTAATGAAATTTTTTCAATCAGGGTTTTCTTGTGCAGTTAATTAATTTTTTTTTATTATCACTCACCCGGAATGTTTCTTTTTACTTATACTATAACAAAATTTATGGATTTTAGTTTTAAAATATTCGCCTTTGGATGGATTCGAACCATCAACCTATTCATTAACGGTGAATTGCGCTTACCAATTGCGCCACAAAGGCATTAAAATGATATACAATTAAACCAAAACAAGTTTATTCCTCAGCGTTTAAAAACTATCCAGTTCTTCAATTTTCAACGATTTGTGGTCATATCTATTTATGTGTTTGTTGTTTCGATCATACATAAACAGGATGTACTGGGTTGGGTTGGGTTGATTGTTGACGGCCAATTATCTACACGAGGGATATGGGCCCTAGGGGGAGTGCCTTCCGTGGAGGTCTTTCTAAGGGAACCTAATCCGTATTAACGCATGGAAATATCCACGGTTCGAAGAAAACCACGAAAACTCCGAACGATTAGGCCGACGGGCACGATTGGGTTCGAACCCAGCACCTCCCGTCTACCAGCTTCGAGAGCAGAACCTCTCAGCCACTGGTGGGGCCAGGATGTACTGTTTCTAATCTTGATGTAATGATAAACCGTACTTACGGGCTATGTGAAAAACAGAGATAATACTTCTTTATTCCATTGCATCAGGAAAACAAATTTTCTTAATAGGTCAGTATTTTAATCAACTAACAATTAATCAATTAATCAATAATTATCAATTAAGAAATGAATCAAATTTTTTTTTTTTCATAACACTCGCATTTCAGTAGGATTCATAATAAAGTTAATAACTTAATGATAAAAACAGGTTAATTCAAAAGAAATGAATTTATAAAATAATTCATTTTGCACACTTACTTATTTTTATTAAATGAACACAACAGTTTATGTATTATATAGTTATCACGTGATCTTCTTTTTTTCTGATGCGCCACCTACATTGATTTAAATGTAGTTGGATTACATTTCACGTCATTATTCTGTTTTCTACTGTTTTGAGTACACGTACTATATTTTTTTGTCATCGCAAAGTTAAAAGAGATTTTCCCCCTCCTTTGTAAATGAATATGGATGTTATTAATGATACACAATCGACTTTTGTCCACAATTAGAATAAGATGAGTGAACAGGAGATGAAAGATGTGCCCGTTTCGATTAGTAAAAGTATTCCTGCTTCATCAGAACAGTTTAAATTGCCTTATATTTGTGGAAAAAGTAAAGCAGAGTTTTACGAGAAACACGAGTTTTTAAAATATATGAACATTCATTTAGAAAAAAAACTTTTTATGGGCGACGTATGTGGAATGTTGTTTTATCAAAAGAGTTCTTTAATGGAACATATGATAATTCATCGCATGACATCTACCATGTACCAATGTGAAACATGTGATAAATCTTTTTCAAGAAAGAGTGTGTTAATCAGACACACAAAGTTTCATTTAGAAAAAAAGCCTTTGAGTTGTGACAAGTGTAAGAAAACATTTGTTCAACAATGTGATTTACGAAAGCATTTGCTAATTCACATTAAAGCCGGAAAATGTCATAAATGTGAACAATGTGAAGAAACGTTTTCGAAAAAGATGGACTTAAGGATTCATCTTAAAATTCATATCGTTTCGAAGAAAAGTGAGCTTTCCAAGCAATTCAAATGTGATGATTGTGATCAAGTTTTTTCTGAGAAATTCGACTTAGTTGAACACAGAAAAAGTCATCTTTCACCCACTCAACTTAAATTGGAACAGCGTAATGGATTGATTAAGCAATTAGAAGAATCAGCACTTCAATTAAGAACTTTGCAAAATGAAATATCTTCTTCAAATATCGAATTTTCATTGATTTGAAATAGACATATACACTGCTCAAAACAATTAAAGGATATTGCAGTTTTAGGTGGATTTTGTATCTGGTAAACTGTTTAGCTGATTGATACATGGTCGACAGACATAGTAGGTTATATGAGAATAAATTACACATGTTTGGCAGAAAAAAATGCATTTTATTGCGCATTTGTGTACTAAAGGAAAAAAAACACAATTTGTGCATATGAGAAAAAAAGAATAAGAAAAGGTGTTTTCTTCAAAGAAAATCATTTTCAGTAGGGGGTATGGTTTCCACGGGCGGCCAGCAACGTTGAACACCTTTGGGGCATGGACTCAATGAGGCTATTAATGACGAGTTGGGGTATTCTGCCCCACTCTTCCAGAAGAGCTCTTTCCAGTTCTTCGAGAGTTTGTGGGGGTTGTTGGCGGCCAGAAACTCGTCTTCCTAGAGCGTCCCAAGCGTGCTCGATTGGATTCATGTCTGGAGAACACGCTGGCCATTCCATTCGAACGATTCCTTCCTCGAAAAGGAAATCCTCCACCAGGTTTGCACGATGTGGCCTGCAGTTATCGTCCATTAAAATGAAGTTATCTCCGATTGCTGCAGCGTAAGGGACTACAATAGGTCTGAGGATCTCATCTCTATATCGGCGACCAGTCAGAGCTCCATCTCGAATGATGTAGAGGTCAGTGCGCCCGTCAATGGATATGCCACCATACACCAACACTCCTCCACCGCCAAATCTGACACTTTCATGCACGAACGCAGGATTATTCCTACTGCCACGGTCCCTCCAGATGAAAATACGCCTATTATCCGGATGTACAGAAAAACGGGACTCGTCAGAAAACAGAATATTGCTCCATTCATTTCTCCTCCCGTTGACATGCTCGGTTGCCCACTCCCTGCGGTCGCGACGATGCCTTGATGTTAATCTAACACATACCATCGGTCGGCGAGCATACAGACCTACAGCATGGAGCCGGTTTCGGACAGTCTGAGTTGAAATCGTGGTGCCTGTAGCCGAGCGAAGGTGTTGTTGGAGAAGAGTAGCGTTCATGGTTCGGTGTCTTCGAGCTGTTAACGCTAAATACCGATCTTCATTGGGCGTTGTTGCCCGTCTACGACCTTGCTCTGGTCTTCGGCCTGCACATCCACTCTCCAAAAAACGGTTCCAGATCCTGGAAATGATACTTTGTGACACTCCAATGGCTTGCGCTACTTCGACTTGAGTTTGGCCCCCTTCTAACCTACCAACAATTCTCAAAGCTTCTGAATCTGTCAAATGACTTCGCTGAGACATCGTACTCATCGAAACAAAGCAATCACTGAATGCCGATCATCCTTGTCTTCATTCTCTTTTATCCAGTTGAAAGTCAAATTTCATTCGCTGCCGCTGAAGTGACGTTTTTGACGTCGAACTCAAAATTTGCATACTCCACAGTTTGAAAACCAGAAAAATTTGCATTTGTGATTCTCTTCTTCTATTTTCGGCAAAAAAAATTTCGTTTATATCTTTATTTTATATAAAACTTCAAATATCCTTTAATTGTTTTGAGCAGTGTATTTTCATTAGACATAAGCAATCATTTTTGTAACTAACGAAAAATAAAATTTTTCTCAATTGAAAAATACTTGTATGTTTTTATTTTAACAAGATGTCTTAATATTTTATTGATTCCTTTACAAATGAACTTGATTTTTTTTTCTAAGTGAATAAAACACTAATAATATTTTAGAAATACAATTTTTTATTTTTAAGTTTTCTTCATTTAACTCACTCTATTAATTTGAAACCATTGCAAAATTGAAGTATATTTTAATAAAGTTAAAATAATAAAGTTATAATAGTAATAAAGTTTTAGTAATATTAATGAGTAGCATTACTAATAATTGTAAATGAATTTAATCATCTACTAATTAATTTAATCAACTATCAACATTTTTTTGGGGGGATATATTAAATGAAGTATTTATCCACTCATTATTTTATTCAATTTCATATGAGTATGAATAGATCGTAATAAAAACTATTTTAAGCAATCAACTTCTATTACTTTTGTTTAGAGGGATTAGAAAATGAAGTTATTTAAATTATTGTTATGTTTATTACATATGTTTTAAAGTTTAATTAATAAATAAGTTATTTAATTAATTTGAGTATAATTATCATTTTAGTATAATTATCATTTGATAATATTTATCCACTCGTTATTTTAATCCATTTCATATAAGTTTAATTATCCACACACTATTTATTTTAATCAATTTCATGAGAAAAAATATAATGAACTTGCGTTTCATTTTCCATGTGTTGCCATTCAGAAATTTGAAAAATAACTATCATAATGAAATATTCATGCTAGCATTAATCATGCTTTTTGGTTTAATCATCAATTTGAAAAATTTACTTGATACCGATTTTTAACTGAAACCGTCACTGATTTGAATTCATATAAATATAATTATTCACTATTTTATTTTAATCAATTTCATTTGAGTCTTATTAATTTAATTTGAGTATAATTATCATTTGACTATATTTATCCGCTCATTATTTTAATGCATTTCATATAAGTATAATTATAACTTCCAATATATATTTTAATTAATTTCATATGAACAAAATTATTATTTGTAGTGAACTTGTGATTCACTCATCGTGTGTTGCCATTCTCAAGTTTGAAACTTATCTAACATGATGAAATATTCATACTAGCAGTAGTCATGCTTTTCGACGGCATATATATATATATATATATATATATTCTAGCTATATATATATATATATATGCTAAGTATGTATATAATTTTATATACCTCTAGTATACATAATTACAAATTATGTTAGATAACATAATATATAATCAACCTTAGATTATATAAATGATGGAATATTCTTTTTCGCTTTCATAAGAAAATTATTTCTATAAAATAATAGACAGTTAAATAAAACTTCTTAATAAGAATTTCGATTACATCATCTAATTAAAAATAAAAGATCTTTCAACTAAACATACTAAAATATGATGATTTTATTTGGTAATAAAAGTTTGCAGATATAAAAAGATACGTTTTAAAATTATATTAGATCTTTTCAATATCAAACGTGTAAAGAAAATATGCAGTTCTTTTTTAATATGAAGGAATATAGAGAGTAAAACTTAACGAACCAGCACAATTGAAGACTGAGTTGGAAATGGGAAACATGCTATCGGTTTATCACATGTTAGAGGAAGTCACGTGATGATATAAACATCCGGTCAGTTATCTGCAGTGAGCATTTCATCTGTAGGAGCGAGACATGCCATGCTTCGTTTTAAATCAATGCTGTTTGTAAGTAGATATTATACTAATATTTGAATATAAATGAATTTGTATTAAAAATGTAGATGTAAAAATTAGAGTTTGAAGAAATAAGGTAGATAAGAATAAAGAAAAGTTTCATTAAAAAAATAGTTTTATAACTTATAATTAATTTTAGACTAAAAAAATGATTATTCTTAAGTCGACCATAGTATACAATTAATCATATATGACACACATTATGTGATAGATAACTATTTACTTTGTTATACATACACATTGTGTGATATTATACTATGTGATATATATTATGTGATATATAAATACATACTATGTTAACATCAATAACTCATATTTTCCAACTTGTATACAACTGAAAACTAATAGCACACACACACACACACATATATATATATATATATATATATATATCAGTGACGTGGCGTGAAAATTTTCGGTGGTCATCGCAATTATTTAAGTTTGTGGTGAAAAATTATTAACTCTAAAATTCAATGGTTGAATGTTCAAAAAAGAAACTTTAAATCTTACCTTCACTTATACATGAACTCCAAATGTTCTGCTAAAACTGGATCGTAGAGTTTTAAAAGCTTATTAAGAGTTTTAAAATATTGCTTGGTCATCGCCGCATCCAGCGATGACCGAACGCCACGCCACTGATATATATATATATATATATATATATATTCTTTTTTGAATTGTAAAACTAATATATATATATATATATATATATTAGAAAACTTAATTGATTTTTTGTAAAACTTTTAAAATATTTTTTAGAAAACTGAATTTATTTATTTATTTTTATTTATTTATTTATTTATTTTTTTGTAAAACTTGTAAAATATTTTTTAGAAAACTTAATTGAATTTTTTCCTTTTTTTTTTGTAAAACTTATAAAATATTTTTTAGAAAACTGAATTTATTTATTTATTTTTATTTATTTATTTATTTATTTTTTTTTTGTAAAACTTGTAAAATATTTTTTAGAAAACTTAATTGAATTTTTTCCTTTTTTTTTTGTAAAACTTATAAAATATTTTTTAGAAAACTTAATTGATTTTTTTCTTTGTAAAATTTATAAAATATTTTTTAGAAAACTTAATTGATTTTTTTTTTCTTTTGTAAAACTTATAAAATATTTTTTAGAAAACTTTTTTTTTAATTGAAAACTAATAAAACATTTTTCTATACTTGTAAATAATTTTGAACTAGAAAAATCTTTGTTCTTATATGAAAAATAGTACATACTATGTTACATACTATACAATATATTGCATTGTGAACATACTACATATTCATGTGTAGTATGTAAGCATGTTTAAAAAATTTATACAATGAATTGAACAAACAAAAAATTTTAACTAATGAAAATTTTTAAAAACTTTTATAATTTTATTTCTTAAATTGTAAAACTTTTCTTTTTTTTATATATAATTTTTTAAAACTGATAAAATAGTTTTGTAATTTTTAGGAAACTTATTTTAAATTGAAAACTAGTAATTTTTTTTCTAACTTGTAAATATAATTGAACTTATAAAATATTTGTTCTTACATAGCATATTTTTCTAACTTGTAAATAATTTTGAACTATTAAAATAATTGTTCTTACATAAAACATATTTTATACTACATATCTATATGTAATATGCAAACATAAAAGCATGAATAAATTTTTTTAAATGAATAGTTTAATTAAAAAAATTAATTAATTAAAAACTTTTTTATTTCTGAAATTGTAAAATTTAAAATTTAATTTTAACTTGGATTGAAAAAAGACTATTTGAAAATATATTTTAACTTGAAGTGAAAACTTTTTTTCTAAAATTGTAAAACTCGAAAAATATATTTCAACTAGATTTGAAATTTATTTAAAAAAATATTTTTAACTTGTAAATACTTTTAAATATAATTTTATTAAATTGCAAAAGTAGAAAACTTTTATTTTCATTATTAAAAATATTAATAACTTCGAATTCATTTTAAATTCTAAAATAAAAACTTGTATATATACATTTTGATTAGGTAATACTTAATTTCTTTTTTTTTTCAATATAGATTGTCATAATTAAAAGATAGACTAAATGAATAAACATATTCATTTAACAAACAAAAACAACAAAATTTATTATTTAAACAATACATATTTAAACAATACAATAAATAGTTTCTACATTGATGTTACATAAAAAGTTTTTACTAACACATCCAGTTCCGATTAAAAACATACAAACAACATAATCGAAATTCACTAACATTAACATCGTGTACCCTAGCTAATTAAACTTTTCGCGATTATTAAATGTGAAACATGTAAGTAGACTCATACTTTCGTGTTCAAAAATACATCCTACGCACTCATAAATTTGGTTTAAAATAGTCACTACATTACTCTCAATACACTTGATGAGCTTTGAAAATAAAGCAGATTCATTTTCGATGGTTAAGTCACCTAGTGTACATGTTTGCTTAATTAAGCGCGGTAGATAATTTGTATACATGTGTTGCAAAAGCTTCTTGTTAAAATGATGAACTTTATCCTTCAAATTTAATAATTGGTAATCGTTTAAGTCAAAATGTGAAAAATTCTTCAAGTTTTTAATTTGCATAGTGCTATTATTGTGATTCATTACCAACACAGTATTATTAGCAATAAATGATGAGGATTTATATTTCAAATTAAAAGCAAATAGTTTCGATTGAAATTCATACCACGTATTAACGTCCATCAAAAGTCTATTTCTAAATCAAAAGTCTATAGTCTAAATGAAGGATTGGAAAATTTTTAAATCTAGGTCATTAAAAATAGTGTCCAAAAAACTCATAGTAGAAGTTGCGTCGTCATCATTATGAGTGAATATTGGGGTCGTCGAATCCATATCGAACTTGGGTTCTGCAGCATCTAAATCCTTGTTTGAGAGTAATGTTGAACAGTTCTCGTTTGAATTACAAAATTCTAAACTTGGGAGATTTAATTCCTTCACATCAGTATCCAAAGATGATTCTAAACGTTGATACTTTTCTACGCAATTGATTTCTAGGGGAGATCTTTTCAGCATATTTAATTCACAAGCCATTTTAAATAGCAAACAGTATGTAGTGTAGTCTGATCAAAAGTCAACAGTAAACTGATTGAGATGATTTCGAAACGATTATTAACATAAGTTCAAATCAGTGACGGTTTCAGTTAGAAACGATCACATTAATTAAAAAAAACCGTGAGCGACTAAATTTTCAAATTGTAGACTGAATCGAAAAGCATGACTACTGCTAGTATGAATATTTCATCATGTTAGATATTTTTCAAGCTTGAGAATGGCAACACACGATGAGTGAATCACAAGTTCACTACAAATAATAATTTTATTCATATGAAATTAATTAAAATATATATTGGAAGTTATAATTATACTTATATGAAATGCATTAAAATAATGAGCGGATAAATATAGTCAAATGATAATTATACTCAAATTAAATTAATTAGACTCAAGTGAAATTGATTAAAATAAAATAGTGAATAATTATATTTATATGAATTCAAATCAGCGACGGTTTCAGTTAAAAATCGGTATCAAGTAAATTTTTCAAATTGATGATTAAACCAAAAAGCATGATTAATGCTAGCATGAATATTTCATTATGATAGTTATTTTTAAAACTTTTGAATGGCAACACATGGAAAATTAAACGCAAGTTCATTATATTTTTTCTCATGAAATTGATTAAAATAAATAGTGTGTGGATAATTAAACTTATATGAAATGTATTAAAATAATGAGTGGATAAATATAATCAAATGATAATTATACTAAAATGATAATTATACTCAAATTAAATAAAATAATTATTTATTAATTAAACTTTAAAAAATATGCAATAAAGATAACAATAATTTAAATAACTTCATTTTCCTATCCCTCTAAACAAAAGTAATAGAAGTTGATTGTTTAAAATAGTTTTTATTACGATGTAGTCATACTCATATGAAATTGAATAAAATAATGAGTGGATAAATACTTCATTTAATATATCCCCCCCAAAAAATGTTGATAGTTGATTAAATTAATTAGTAGATGATTAAATTCATTTACAATTATTAGTAATGCTACTCATTAATATTACTAAAACTTTATTATTATTACAACTTTATTATTTTAACTTTATTACAATATACTTCAATTTTGCAATGGTTTCAAATTAATAGAGTGAGTTGAATGAAGAAAACTTAAAAATAAAAAATTGTATTTCTAAAATATTATTAGAGTTTCATTCACTTAGAAAAAAAAATCAAGTTTATTTGTAAAGGAATCAATAAAATATTAAGACATCTTGTTAAAATAAAAAAATACAAGTTTTTTTCAATTGAGAAAAATTTTATTTTTCGTTAGTTACAAAAATGATTGCTTATGTATAATGAAAACATATGCCTATTTCAAATCAATGAAAATTCGATATTTGAAGAAGATATTTCATTTTGCAAAGTTCTTAATTGAAGTGCTGATTCTTCTAATTGCTTAATCAATCCATTACGCTGTTCCAATTTAAGTTGAGTGGGTGAAAGATGACTTTTTCTGTGTTCAACTAAGTCGAATTTCTCAGAAAAAACTTGATCACAATCATCACATTTGAATTGCTTGGAAAGCTCACTTTTCTTCGAAACGATATGAATTTTAAGATGAATCCTTAAGTCCATCTTTTTCGAAAACGTTTCTTCACATTGTTCACATTTATGACATTTTCCGGCTTTAATGTGAATTAGCAAATGCTTTCGTAAATCACATTGTTGAACAAATGTTTTCTTACACTTGTCACAACTCAAAGGCTTTTTTTCTAAATGAAACTTTGTGTGTCTGATTAACACACTCTTTCTTGAAAAAGATTTACCACATGTTTGACAGTGGAACATGGTAGATGTCATGCGATGAATTATCATATGTTCCATTAAAGAACTCTTTCGAAAAAACAACATTCCACATACGTCGCACATAAACAGTTTTTTTTTTCTAAATGAATGTTCATATGTTTTAAAAACTCGTGTTTCTCGTAAAACTCTGCTTCATATTTTCCACAAATATAAGGCAATTTAAACTGTTCTGATGAAGTAGGAATACTTTTACTAATCGAAACGGGCACATCTTTCATCTCCTGTTCACTCATCTTATTCTAATTGTGGACAATAGTCGATTGTGTATCATTAATAACATCCATATTCATTTAAAAAGGAGGGGGGAAATCTCTTTTAACTTTGCGATTACAAAAAATATTGTACGTGTATTCAAAACAGTAGAAAACAGAATAATGACGTGAAATGTAATCCAACTACATTTAAATCAATGTAGGTGGCGCATCAGAAAAAAAGAAGATCACGTGGTAACTATATAATACATAAACTGTTGTGTTGATTTAATAAAAATAAGTAAGTGTGCAAAATGAATCATTTTATAAATTCATTTCTTTTGAATTAACCTGTTTTTATCATTAAGTGATTAACTTTATTATGAATCCTACTGAAATGCGAGTGTTATGAAAAAAAAAATCTGATTCATTTCTTAATTGTTAGTTGATTAAAATATTGACGTATTAAGAAAATTTGTTTTCCTAATGCAATGGAATATAGAAGAATGGAATATATCTCTGTTTTTCACATAGTCCAGAAGTACGGTTTATCATTACATCAAGATTAGAAACAGTACATCCTGTTTACGTATGATCGAAACAACAAACACATAAATGGATATGACCACAAATCTTTGAAAATTGAAGAACTGGATAGTTTTTAAAAGCTGAGGAATAAGCTTGTTTTGGTTTAATTGTATATCATTTTAATGTCTTTGTGGCGCAATTGGTAAACGCAATTCACCGTTAATGAATAGGTTGATGGTTCGAATCCATCCAAAGGCGAATATTTTAAAACTAAAATCCATAAATTTTGTTATAGTATAAGTAAAAGAAACATTCCGGGTGAGTGATAATAAAAAAAAATTAATTAACTGCACAAGAAAATCCTGAATGAAAAAATTTCATTACGTTAAAATTTCATTACTTTCCTAAAATCCAGTTTATAATTTATCTTTTCGCTCAAATTACTATACTTTCCCGAAGTTGAAGTAGACATTATTAAATCTAAGAAATTGAATTAATTTCTCGAAGTACATAATATATAAAAATTGAATGTTTATTTCTCTAAATTCAACGACAACAGTCTTTAATTTCGTGCAGTACATAATACAGGGGCAACACACTGCTAATGGTTTCCCCAATGTTGAAGAAGATACTAAAATGAATAAATGTTAGCATAACCTATTCATCTGAAATTTAAATAATTTCTAGAAGTGCACGATATTAAAAATATGTAATGTTTTTCTCAGTTTTTCTAAATTCAATGGCAACACTTTGTTAAAATTTCTAATAACGTAAAATCATTAACCAACTGATTTTTAAAAGAAGGCGATACAAAACTGAAAGAAAGCAAATCCAAGTGAAAAAACATTGGGGCCCGCCCATCCCAATGGTTATAGAAGTAATCTAATAATGGGAAGTTTGTATGTTCGAAACTAGGCGATTAGGTAAAGAGATGTATGAACAAACAGCAAGAGGATAATAATTATAATTGGCAATCTTCAGTTCTAAATGAAATTTTTTCGATTTTCCGTCAGGACGATACAAAATTTCAGGACGATACAAAATTAAATTGTGCTTAATCCTTTCCACTGCAATCAGATCTTCATCAAATGACTTAAAACTAGGTGAGACTACTAATTTTTTTACTGTTTTTCATTAATGGAAAGCATAACATTTCTCCTTTTTTCGAAGATTCCCTAAAGTTTTTCCAAAAACAGAGTTGTTCATAAAAACCTTACAATAAGAATACAAATTAAATTAAAAGAAGAATCTTCATCTAATAATACAATTCCAGTTTAATCTCGTCAAAACTAACCTACTATTTTTGACAAAGTTCAAAACAATCGAAAAATTAAATATGTTACAACACATGAAAATTTTCTCTTTCAAAAGAAGAAAAAAAAATTTTCATGGGGGTAGGGGAAGGGGGGCAAGGGAGGGAGAGGGAGCAGTAGCCAAGCCATTAACTGTTTCCACAATTTAAAGTGGTTCCAAAACCGATTCTCTACTTCAAAAAAAAAAAAAAAAAAAAAAAAAAAAAATACCCCCCCCCCTAAAAATAAGCCCCCCGCAAATATTTAGCCCCACTAAAAGTTTAGCCCTTCATACTTTCTCTCAAAAATAGCTAACTCCTTGTGTTATAGTATGATATTTCCAATCCTACTCTAAGTCGACTCGAAAAAAATAATTAAGCCCTCTAAAAAATTTAGCCTTCTCAAAAAAAAAATAATATTTAACCCCTCCTACCCCTTCCTACTGTAAGACGATTAAATAAAAAATATCCTTTCCAATCAAAAAAATTTCGCTCAAACCTCATCCTACTATAGTATGATTCTCCCACCTCCTCCACCGCCGCAATCGAACTCTCCTTTTCCCTCTACTGTTACTTGAATATCATGTAAGGAGTGATGCAAAGCTAATACATGAATTTTGTTTATTGTTTTTGTTTTCCAGCGCACACAACATGGAACCGTATATGGCAATCTGAACACTGAATCATTTCTGCTATTTTATTTTTCTTACAAATTAGGCAAAACCAATCATCACTGTCTAGGTCAGGGACGGCGAACCTATGGCACGCGTGCCAAAGGTGGCACGCGAAACAATAATTTTGGCACGGTGTTGCTTGTGGCTCTAAATTAATATACAGTATTTGTTATTGCACAAAATATACAAACTTAGAAGTCCTGATCTTGTCAAAACTGGATTAATTAGAAATTGCAGAATTTTAATTGCGGCTATTTAAAATACCGTAAATTACCGCGTAAAGTACCAATGGTAAAATTATGGCAACTTAGAAATTAATTTCAGAGCTATTTAAAGAGACTGGCATTTTATCTTTTAGTATTTTTTTCAATCTACCTATGTCCGCAAGGTCATTAGTTTCTAAAATGAATAATACAAAATATCAAATAAAAAGCAGTTGTCATATAAATCCAGTTCAGTTTGCATTCTGTAGAAATTAACTGAGTATGAACGTGATATTAATGATTTTTCTTCTAAGATGCAACAACACAATTCATCACATAATTTGTTTAAATAATTTCTAAAATATAATTGTTTTTAAGATTATTACATTGTAATGCTCATTTTTAAAAATCTTTTTATGATTTTTAATCCACTAAATTTGTTAATTAATCGGCACGTCAAGGTCATGTAAAATATTTTTTGGGGAAAATATGCACGCGGCTATAAAAAGGTTCGCCAACCCTGGTCTAGGTTTTTCCAATCATCACTGTCTAGATTTTTCTTTTTAGATTCTGAATTATCAGACTTTTTTTTTGCAACAGAAGTTTTCTTTATATTATGTTTGTAGTTCTTCTCTTCTTTCATTTTCTTGCTAATTGCATTACGCCTATTTTTTAAAACTCGATGTTCCAATTGCTTTTGTGCTGTGAAAGCTTCCTTTTTGTCTTTTGTTTTTATTTCAAGGTTTAGTTTATATGGTTATGCTGTTAACACAACTGTTTTTTTTTTTTTTTTTTTTTGGCTCTTTCTGTACTTTAATTTAACTGAATTTAGCAATGGAAATAACATTTATAATGATTTTTTTGCTTTTGGGGAGGATTCGTAGCTGCAGCCTTGTTGCAGGTCAATTTCTTCACAACTTTCTGCCTGCTTTTTGTTTCCTATATCTTTAACAGCTTTTGCTGTCAGGGTTGTTTTTCTTCCAGGCAGTTTGTCTATGTCTTTTTCAACATTTTCATCAAGGTTGAGATTTTATGCGTTTTAAGGGCAAAAAAGTATAATTCCACCCTCCAGAACTGTAAAAAGTCTTCCATCACAAATATCCTGCAGGAGGAAAATGCTTGAATCCAACTCTATAAATCAAATTTGCCGTAGGAATAAAGAATTCAAAGAAAATAGATACAATTACATACAAGATAAAAGACATTGCAAACAAAATTTATTGCATAGATATGTAAAATATTTTTATGTTTATATAGGCCTAATCTGTATAAAAAAAATTAATCCAGATATAAAAAAAAAAACTTGCATGGAGATAATAATCCATTATAAAATATAAAAAAAATAGTGTACAAAGCGTGCTTACTTTTAAAATTTATTATCGCATATCTGGTCCAATTTAAGCAACTTAAATTGGCCCAATTACGGCAACTGCGTCATTTTTTAAAACAGTTAATTTCAAAACTAAGAACAAAAACGAAATCAAACAAATCCGCGTGAAAAATATGCGCAATAAACAGATGAATTCATATATGTATATGAAAACATAACAACTTACCTTAGTTTTAAAATATTCACTTACGTTTAGTAGGAAAAATTTAGATCAAAACAGCTAACTTTAGGGGTTTTTTAAATCTTCTGAAAACAGCACATGGTAGGCGGCTGCTTCTTCTAATCATGAGTGACGTCATTCTGATGAGTAGGATTTCAGCGGTAGATGGAGTCTCTTCCTGTAACTAATGGCAGAATGGCAACGGTCCAATTAAAGCGGCTGTGCAAATATGGCTACTTTCCCCTATACCTTTTTAATTAGATGAAATTCGTATAATTAGAAAATCATTCTGTGTCGCAAATGAATCAATTACATTTTATTTTCTATGGAAATACAAAGTTTTGTTCAGAGGTGCAGACTTGGGCTATACATATAATCAAAAATTATGTATGTTTAATAAACACGAATAACTAATTAATGATTATGTATATTTATGTTGTATTATATAAAATATATTTTTGGAAATTTTCGTTTTCGTTTTCGGCCGAAAGTAGCAACATCACCGAGATTCGGTTTCGGTCTTAAAAATCTGTTTCGGTCGATCTATATATATATAAGAATGTCAAAAAAACATCGTTTATCAATCAACGATTCGTGGCATTGACTTAGTATGTTGTGGCCATCATCACAAAACTTTCTTCTATATAAATCACGTCAAGTAAATCATTTAAATAGTACAAAAAATTACATCAATTTAGCACCAATTCATATCAAAGTATACCTGAATTTAAAGTTTGGTGAAAATTCGCGTATTAATTCTTGAGATAGAGCTATAGCAGAAATTCTGAAAAATGTAGCATAGCAGTGTCACATGTTGATTGATTTACATTAAAACATAAACATCACTAATTGATATCAAGGTATACCTGGATCCGAAGTTTCATGAAAATTCGTGCATTAGTTATTGAGATAGAGCTATAGAGGAAATTCTGAAAAATGCAGCATAGCAGCGCCACCTGTGGAGTAATTTGCATCAAAACATAAACAACACTAATTCATACCAAGGCATACCTCAATCTGAAGTTTGTTGAAAATCCAACCATTAGTTCTTGAGATAAAGCTATTGCGGAAATCGCAAAATATGCAGCATAGCAGCGCTACCTGTTGAGCGATTTACACCAAAATATATATAACCCCAATTCATGTCAAGGACTAAATCAATCTGAAGTTTGATGAAAATCCGTGCATTAGCTGTATAGATTGAGCAATTGAGGAAACCGTGAAAAATGCTGCATAACAGCGCCACCTGTAGAGCGAGTTACACCAAAAACTAATCAGCACCAATCTTTATCAGGGACTAACTGAATATAAATTTTTATTAAATTCCGTGCATTAGTTCTTGAGATAGAGCGCCCACAAAATTTGTGTCTCATACATAAAGACAGACAGACAGAGTCACAGAATCACAGACAGACATTTTGTAAACAGTGGCGTTGCCAAGGGGGGAAGTCAGGGGTCCGGACGCCCCCCCCCCCTTCCCCGAACGGAAAACTTTCTTATTGAATACAGCAGTAAAACCAGCTAAGACGGAATCACAAAGAACCTATGAAAAATTCCGCTTTAGACGGGTGTTCTTCTTGCAAAGTATAAATCAAAGGTATTTCTTTCGCCGGGACTATTAACTTTCCGTTTTAGACAGGTTTCCGTTATAAACACTGTCCGTTTTCACAGTATCTATTAAAACTGCTAAAACCTACTCACTCTACAGTACACCTCTCATGAGTATAAATGTATTACAATAAAATCTGTGAAGATGACCTATCTTAAAGGGGAAAAATTCAAGATTCGACGAAAACAACGTTATATATTTATGCTTGCTAACGTTTCAAACCTATCTGGAATGGAACTTGTTCCAATTGTGATTCCTTCTTGTCATGTTTTCTGTGAACACGGAATCCTCACTTGAACGGAAATATTTTAATGTCCCGAGACGCAAGGATAACTATGCAATTATACCTGCTTTTCCATTTACGCAAATTTACTGTAACTAGATTAAACGTAAAACTTCTTATCTTGAGCTTCGATAGGACTAACTTTTGCCAAGACAAAACCCCTTCACGCTCGAATTAAATTGCGGTTAAAAAATTCAAATTGCTTATTGGCACCACTTTTATGAAAAAGAAATATTCACCTTATTTAATGACAGGTAAATCCATACTAAAATATAGCCAATTTCACTATTTTATAAAACTGGTGGGAGTCAAACAATCTGAATAAAAGACGCAGCCCGAGAATATGACGGGAGCGAGAATTAAGGGGCTAAGGAAAAGACGAGTTTACACGAATTCAATAACGACACATTGGTTGAGTTTCGTGACCTTTATCTTCGTTCACTTTATAACGGAAAATATCAATTATTTTTAAAATGTTGCCTGCAATTAATAAAAATACTAACTTTATTTTTGGACTGGTTATATGTTACCATTTTCAAAATACACTGGCGAGAATAATTAAAGAAACAACCATAAAAAGAAGCTTTATGTTAATTCTAAGGAATTTTAATTAAAGATGATTCAGTAGTAACTGAATATCAAAGTTATCAAATAGTTCAATGGGATTAACCTTCGCTACAGAAAAATATGCAAATTCCTTTAGCCCGTTATTTCGGTTGGCATGTGAAAAGGAGTGCACGTGAGTGATTTGAAGTCTAATTTTAAGGCGTGTACGTGTAGTTGGGTAAATGTTCGCCTATAGTATGTGGAATATGTCGTCCAGAAGACAATTGAATCACTACCCCAAAGGGGGTGCAGGAAGAATAAAAGTTCTAAAAATGCGAATTTTGTGTTTCCGAAGGGTCTAGAAACATGAAATTTCGAATAGTAGTCACTTATAAGGTATAAATGATCTCTAAGAACATTTCTTAAAACTAGTAAGTTGTGGCCATCACAAAACTTTCTTCTATCTAAATCACGTCAATTGAATCATTTAAATTGTACAAGAAATTACATCAATTTAGCATCAATTCATATCAAAGTATATCTGAATTTGAAGTTTGATGAAAATTTGTGCATTAGCTCTTGAGATAGAGCTATAGCGGAAATTCTGGAAAATTTAGCATAGCAGCGCCACCTGTTGAGCGATTTACATCGAAACATAAGCAGCAATAATTGATATCAAGATATACCTGAATCTGAAGTATGTTGAAAATCCAAGCATTAGTTCTTGAGATAAAGCTATTGAAGAAATCGTAAAAAATACAGCATAGGAGCGCCACCTGTTGAGCGATTTACACCAAAATGTATAAAACGTCAATACATGTCAAGGACTGACTAAATCTGAAGTTTGATGAAAATCCCTGCAGTAGTTCTGGAGATACAGCTCTTGCGGAAATCGTGAAAAATGCAGCACAGCAGCGCCACCTGTTAGGCTATTTACACCAAAAATTAAACAGAACTAATTTATATCAGGGACTAACTGAATCTGAAGTTTGGTGAAAATTCGTGCATTTTTTCTTGAGTTAGAGCTGTTGCGGTAATCATGAATAATCCAGCATAGCAGCGCCACCTGTTGGGCAATTTTTACCAAATTGTTATCAGCATCTAACTATATCATGGACTAACTGAATCTGAAGTTTTATGAAAATCCGTGTAGTAGTTCCTGAGATATAGCTATCAAAGAAATCGTGAAAAATGGCGCATAGCAGCGCCACCTGTTGGGCGATTTTCACCAAAAACTAATCAGGACCAGTTTATATCAAGGTTTAACTAAAGCTAAAGTTTTGGGAAATTCCGTGCATTAGTTCTTGAGATAGATCACCCACAAAATTTTTGTCACATACAGACTCACAGAGTGACAGACAGAGTGACAGAGTGACGGAGTGACAGAGTGACAGACAGATATTTTCTAAAAACCATCAAATCGTGTTCAGGACATTATAAAACATATAAATCCGTCGAAAACTGGAAGTCGAAAATTTTCACGAATCCAATACTTTCTTCTTGTAAAGATAGAAGAAAGTAAAAATTGAAATTTACAAGGGGTGATAATGCGCGAAAAGTGTTCTAAAAAACGTTCTAAATGGCGATTTCTACACAATTTCAGGAAGTATCAAACCGATTTTAAAAGTAATAGTTGGAAATTGATGATGGCAGCCCTTCCTCTAACATAGACACTATTTTATGTCGGTGTCACTACCATATGGAGGCTGCAGGAGCAAAAAACATTACAAATTGCGATTTTTGTGTTACTGAAGAGCCTAGAAACATGAAATTTGGCACGGTAGTTACTTATAAAATATAAATGATCTCTGAGAACATTTTCTAAAAAATTCAAAATTTAACAGGGATGAAAATGGGCGAAAAGCGTTCTAAAAAACGTTCTCAATTGCGATTTCTTCGTAATCTCAGGAAGTACCGAACTGATTTAAGAAATAATGGTGTGAAAATAATGGTAACAGCTCTTTCTCCAAGATAGGATATGTTTTATGCCGGTGCCACTACTGCAAAAGGGGAGCAGGAGCAAAAAACTTTCTAAATTACGATTTTTTGTGTTACTGAAGGACCTAGATACATGGAATTTGGCATGGTTTTTGCTTATTAGATAGAAATGATCTCTAGGAGCTTTCATAAAAAATTGAAATTTAAAAGGAATGAAAATGCGCGAAAAGCTTTCTAAAATACGTTCTAAATTGCGATTTCTACGCAATCTCAAGAATTATTGAACCGATTTCAAAAATAATGTTCTGAAAATGATGGTGACAGCCCTTGCTCCAACATAGGCTCTATTTCATGTCGGTGTCACTGCCACCTGGGGGATTTCAGGAGCAAGAAACTTTCTAAATTGCGTTTTCTGTGATATCGAAGAGACTAGAAACTATAAATATGGCATGGTTTGTTACTTATAAAATATAAATGCCCTCTAAGAACTGTCGAAAATAAATTCGAAATTTAAAAGAGGTAAAGTGAAGGGAAGGAACGAAAAGCGTTCTAAAAGTCCTAAAATACGATTTCTATGCAATCTCAGGAAATAATAAACGTATTACAAAATAAATGGTTGCGAATCATTGGTGACAGTCTCTGATCCCACACAGGCTATATTTTATGCCAGTGCCACTATCACCTGGGATTGGCAGAGACAACAAACATTCTGAAAAAACCTTTAAAAACTTTCTAAATTACCTTTCTGTGGAATATTTGAAAATACCAAACCGATTGTAAAAATAATGTTGGCAGATTAATGGTGACAGTCTCTGTTTCAACATAGGCATTTTATGTTAGTACCACTGCAACCAGAGAGGTGGTATAGACCGATTGACAAGAAGCTCGGAATTTGACATGATGGTTAATTTTAATACGTAAATGCGTAATAAAAACGGTTTATAAAAAGTTTCAAAACTTCAAATGACTACTAAAATGAGCATAAAAGCTTCAAAATACATTCTAAATTACCATTTATTTAAAATTAGTTTTAGTTCTTCTTATTAATTCAAGTCTCAGTTCTGCCTAATGCAGTGTAATAATGAAGTTTAGTCAAACTGTGGCTTAATTAGTAATATTTGAATTATTCCTAAAAGTATAATTTCTTCTAATAAAAATTAGATAATACAAATGTCACTTGGTATATTTCAACTATTACGCGAGCAAAGACGCGGGTTTTGCTAGTATACTATACATCGACAATAAAGTATATTGGACCTGAATTTTAAGTTTAGTGCCGGACTAATGCCTGGAACTTTGAGGTTTTAACAACAAATTTGAAATCCGATGTAAATAAGATGGAAAAATAGAGGATTATCATAATTAGTAACTATCTTAATTAGTAAAAGGAAACAGATACAGATTAAATATAATCTATCCTATATCTACCCTATATATATAAAATCCTAATGAAACGAATTTATGAAACGGATATATGAAACGAATTTATGAAACGGATATCTACCCTATCTACCCTATATATATAAAATCCTAATGAAACGAATATATGAAACGAATATATGAAACGGCTGAAATGTAACGATTCTTTGAATCGACTGATTAAACAACTGATAATGTTTCACGGCGATTTCTCCTAAAATATGGAATATTTTGCGATGAAATTAACACCAAAAATCAATATTGATCCGCAGATTTCAAAACTGGCATTAGAATTTTTAAATTCGAATTAGTTTTCGAAATATTAATTTTTTTCTAATTTTATGTACATTTTTCTAATGATGGCAACTCAAATTTTAATCAAACAGATTTTCTTTTCAGATTTTAGAAAAGGTTGCTATTTTAATTTTAAATTAATTTGGCGAGAGGTTCGGCCTCCCTTAAAAGTATGCTAAGAAATGTATCATGCTACTTTTATTCATAATTCAATTTGTATTTCATTATCATTTTATTTAATACAAACAGAACCATTTAAAATAAATGGCTTTCACTTCTTCATTTTTTTTAAACGAAATGAAAAGAAAAATATTCAGGCACAGATGTCATATACGCAAAGGGGTACCTAATTGGCGCCAAAATGGCATTATTTTGGTTGACATGCTAAACCGGCTATTGTTATTTATTTAATAATAAGTGTTTATTTACTTTATTTTCTTTTTTTAAGTTACATAAATTATTTTGTTCCATAGATAATTATTTTTTTTTGGTTATTTTCCTTTAAAAATAAAAAATAATAGAAAATAATTAAAAAATACGGTACTACTTAGTTATTTCATCGACCCATTTCGCCAAATTATATAAATCGCCAAACCACTCGCCAAATTATAAAAATTGACATAATTTTTATTTTAAATAACGAAAGAACAAAGAAAATAGTATAACATTAATAAATATACAAATAAAACGTCGAAATAAAAATCACTTGATGACGTAAAGACGTGTAACTTGCTTAAAGTCAAGTGAATGTGACATTTATCAACCATTATTGGCATTTAATCTTATAGTTTGGTGATAGATTTTTGTTCGACGGGATAACTAAGTAGTACCAAAAATACATATGTAACTGGTATTTGAAAACAGTGATTTCGCCAAATTTTCGTAAAAAAATCACGTCAAACCGGGTGCGTCTATAGCATCTGGCCAAATATTAAATGATGTAACAAACGATGACATTTAATTTCAACTTCAAAGCAATGTTTTAATTTATCACTCGAAAAAAAAAAAAAATGGTAACTGGCAAGTTGAAAAATAGTTATTGGAGAGATTTGCACCCGGCTAGCGTAATAGTACCAAGAATTCTTTGCGACAATGCTTTTATGTAGTATTATTCGGAAAAAAAATTGATTTTTTTTTAATCGAAATGGAAAACTTTCGGCACAGATGCCACATACGGTCCCATATTGGCGCTATTTTTTTTTCTAACGCCAACGTCATATACTCAACGGGTACTTAACTGGTGCCATAGTATCGTTATTCTGCTTGATTTGATAAGCCGGATGTTGTTGTTTATGCTGTTGATCTTTTCCCCAAATTAGCGTCGGAAAAAAATCGTGCCAATATGGGGCCGTATATGATATCTGGTCCAAACTTTCATATGAAAAGCGAAGGGATCAGAGCGTATTTATTTATGGCAGTTACATGACTTGGACTATTATAATATAGATGAAATGATGGCGATAGAATAATATTTGGCGACTTATCACCTGTACCTGGCTAATATTAAAGTACCAAAATGGCACCAGGAATATAAAAAGCGAAGTGGTTCGCCCGGAACTCTTGATGATAGTCACATGACTTAGGCTATTGCTATAGACAAAGACTCTGTACACTTAATTCCTTTTATTTTTAGCTTCTTTTCAAACGTTTAACTGATCCTCTTTAATCAAACACGAAAACAACCATTGGATGTCTTAACAGCAACTGATTCGGCCTTAAATTTTTGAAATCAAAGGAAATTGAATGGAAACCCGTTTACAGGGAGATCTGCACAGCTTTTTTCAGTATAATTCAATCTTCTATAATATTTTTTAAACCGATCAGATTAGCGTGTTTTCAGATTCTGCGGTGTCTGAACGGGGGTTGGCGAGCGTAGCTTGCAGGGGGCAAATCCCCCTAGTATATATATAAAATCCTAATGAAACGAATTTATGAAACGGATATATGAAACGAATTTATGAAACGGATATATGAATCGACTGATTAAACAACTGATTATATTTCAAGCGATTTTTCCTAAAATATGGAATACTTTGCTATGAAATTAACACCAAAAATCAGCATTGATCCGCGGATCTCAAAACCGGTATTAGAATTTTTAAATTTGAATTAGTTTTCGAAATATTAATTTTTTTCTAATTTTATATACATTTTTCTAATGATGGCAACTCAAATTTTAATCAAACAGATATTTTTTTTTTCATATTTTAGAAAAGGTTGATATGGTAACCCGGCTATTGTTGTTTATTTGATAATAAATGTTTATTTACTTTTATTTATTTTTATAAATTATATAAATTATTTTGTTCTATAATTATTAATTTTTTTTTATATTTCCTTTAGAAAATAATAGAAAATAATTAAAAAATGCGGTACTACTTAGTTATTCCGTCGACCAATTTTGCCAAATTATATAAATCGCCAAAACACTCGCCAAATTATACAAATTGACATAATTTTTATTTTAAATAACGAAAGAACAAATAAATTAGTATAACATTAATAAATATACAAATAAAAAGTCGAAATAAAAATCACTTGATGACGTAAACACGTGTAACTTGCTTAAAGTCAAGTGAATGTGACATTTACGATCAACCATTATTGGCATTTAATCTTATAGTTTGGCGATAGATATTTGGTAGACGGGATAACTAAGTAATACCAAAAATACATATGTAACTGGTATTTAAAAACGAGATTTTCGCCAAATTTTCGTAAAAAAAAAAAAAAAAAAAAAAAAAAAGAATCACGTCAAACCTGCTGTGCGTATACAAATCATCTGGCCAAATATCACCACTCGAAAAAAAAAAAAAAAATCCCTGCCGGCTCGGGCCTACAGGCAGGGGTAGATTTCAATGTTAAGTACTAAATTCTCCAACAAAACTTAAATCAAGATTAGAGATAAAACCCAGTTTCTTCACAAAGAGTGAGCTGTAGGGAGCTAAACTTTTTGTGAAAATTATAATATACACGAATACACACACACATGTATATGGAATAGGTTTAAAAAATGGCTACAAAAAATTCAGAGAACCTTAAAGTGTTAAAATGTGTTAATATTTCCATAGTCGGGTTTTTATCATGTTTTAATACGTTTCTTCAAACTTACATGGCGTTACATATTCACCTGCTGAGGTCCATTATATTTCCAATATGACGCAATATACATATTTTTTTAATTCGTCAAACTATTTATTTTATTTTGAGTTTTCATGCTGAAATCTTGCTCTAGAAAACTTATGACGTAATATTCAATTTGTTTTCAATTTGTCAAACTATTTAATTTTACACGTAAAAATTTTGCAAAAGAAAAGTAATTGTTGTGGTGAGAATTTTATTGTTTTTTTTTTTTTTTTTAATTGTCGGCAACTGCTATAACGAAAAACTTTTATTTTTTTCCTGCCATTGTTGTGTAAGAGCTGGTTTTATCAGATTCATGTTAAGACAGTATTCAAAATTTTGAACCCTCCCCATTTCCACCCTCTTGGGCCGATTTCGCCCATTTTCATTCCCCGCCGAGATATTAGTCATATCAAAGTTGTTGGCGAGTTTGAGGACAATCCGTGCATAATTGCGACTTTTATCGTGCGGACAAAATTTAGTACATACATACATATATATATATATATATATATAAACTTTTTAGGTGGGGGTGGTTTTGGGTTCCTGGGGTCCTATAATGAAAAGTTATGAAGGAATTTTTCAAAAGTCGCACCATGGTAACGATTGCAATAGGTAGTATTTCTTACGGAATCTACCTAAAATGCTAACTGGCTAGTTGAAAAAAAGCTATTGGCGATATTTGCATCCGACTAGCGTAACAGTAACAAGAATTCTTTGCAACCATGGCAAAGTTTATGTAGTTTTATTCGAGAAAAAGATTTTTTGATTTTTTAATCAAAATGGAAAACTTACGATCCCACATTGGCGCGATTTTTTTCTGACGCCAATGTCATATACGGAACGGGCACTTAACTGGCACCAAAGTATCATTATTTTGCTTGATATGGTAAGCCGGATGTTGTTGTTTATGCTGTTGATGCGTTCCCCAAATTGGCGTCGTTAAAAATTCGCGCCAATGTAGGACGTATATGACATCTGTGCCAAACTTTCATATGAACGGCGAAGGGATCAATCAGACCGTATTTGTTTATGGCAGTTGAGGACTTGAACTATTATAATATAGATGAAATGATGGCGATAGAATAATATTTGGCGACTTATCACCTGTACCTGGCTAACGTTAAAGTACCAGAATGGCACCTAGAGTATAAAAAGCGAAGTGGTCCGCCTGGAACTGTTGATGATAGTCACATGACTTAGGCTATTGTTATATAGATTGTTTTAAAATACCGACAGACAAAGACTCTGTATACTTAATTTATTTTATTTTAACTTCTTTTCAAATGTTTAACTGATCCTCTTTAATCAAAAACGAAAACAAACATTGGATGTCTCAACAGCAACGGATTCGCCCTTAAATTTTTGCAATCAAAGGGAATTGAATGGAAACCCGGTTACAGGGAGATCTGCACAGCTTTTTTCAGTATAATTCAATCTTCTCTAATATTTTTAAAACCCATCAGATTAGCGTGTTTTTATATTCTTCGGTGTCTGAACGGGGGTTGGCGAGAGTAGCTTGCAGGGGGCAGAGCCCCCTAGTATATATATAAAATCCTAATGAAACGAATTTATGAAACGATTTCATGAAACGACTGAAATGAAACGAATTTATGAAACGATTTTATGAAACGACTAAATAAACAACTGATTACGTTTCACGGCGATTTCTCCTAAAATGTGGAATATTTTGCGATGTAATTAACACCAAAAATTCGTATTGATCCGCAGATCTCAAAACTACTACTAAAATTTTTAAATTCGAATTAGTTTTCGAAATATCAATTCTTTTTTAATTTTAAATATTTTTCTCTAATGATGGCAACTCAAATTTTAATCATAACATATATTTCTTTTTTCATATTTTAGAAAAGGTTATTATTTTAAACTAATTTGGCGACCAGTTTGGCCTCCCTTAAATGTGTGCTAAGAAATGTATCATTGTACTTTTATTCATAATCCAATTTGCATTTCATTATCATTTTATTTAATACAAAACTTTCATTTAAAACTGAAACATTTAAAATAAATGGCTTTAACTTCTTTTTTTTTAAACGAAACGAAAAGAAAAATATTAGGCACAGATGTCATATACGCAACGGGGTACCTAATTGGCTCCAAAATGGCGTTATTTTGACTGACATGGTAACCCGGCTATTGTTGCTTATTTATTAATAAATGTTTATTTGGATTTATTTTCTTTTTATTTACAAACAATGTTAAACATTGTTTTGTTCTATAGTTATTAATTAAGCTTCATTTTATTTATTGTTATTTTATTTTTAAAATAATCTATAATAATAAGGAAAGAAGCTTGTGTGCGAGTGTTTCGACGGTGTTCTGAAGAGACCGCTGCAAGTAAGGGTACAAAATTTGGGGAAAAGGTACGTCTATATATGAAGTTTTGCACCTCGAAGCCCGATTTTCGATTTTTTGATTAGATTTTTTTAATTTACTTCTGTATGCGATTTTTAGCGCTTTTTTAAGTTTCGAAGCGATTTTTCCACATTAGTGAAAAGAATACGGTTTCTTCCTTTTAACCCAATATAGTAAATTTTGTTCTATTTTCAAAAAAGTTTATTCGGAATTCGTACTGCAATTTTTGAATTTTTAATGAATTTTTTATGCGATTATTGAACAGCATTTAATGCATCACCATAGCTATAAGGGGATTACCGTAGGCGGACCCAGTTGTGTCGCTAAATGCCGCCAAGTTTGTCGCCAACTTGGAGATATATCGCTAAATTTGGAGACCAAAATTAGTTGCCAAAATTGACGCCAACCTGACGATATCTCTACTATTTCGCCAAATTCCCATTGACTTCCATTGTAAACCAATAGGGATTACTTGCTTACAGAAAATCAACAAATTGAGATATTTTAATGCAACAAAAACTAATATTAACTTAAGGGATTATATTAATTATACTTGGAACAGGAACACTCTACCGGGGAGCCAACCAAAAATGGCAAAGGCAGAAAACCCCCGGCAGAAAAATCCCCTCTGCCCAAATGCAGACTGGCAAGGGAGCAGCCCCAGAAAACCAATGGCGTTTAATAACAATAAATAAATAAATGAATAAAATTACAATAATTATTGTCATTTACAGGTTTGACATATGACTGTATGGAAAATAATTGTATACAAAGTATAGAGTCATGTACACAGTTATACATGCTGTAATAGAGAAGAAAACCGTTAAATAAAATCTTAAGATATACTTAAACTTAATTATACTTAAGGGAATCCAAGTAAATTAAATTATGAATAAAAGTAACATGATACAATGCTTAGCATTTTTTCCCCAAACATAAATTTTAAGAGAGCCCGCAGGTCAAAGGAATTAGATTTGAAACTTTTATCCAATTATAGAAAATTTTGACTTTCGTGATTTTTGGACTTTTTGTGATTTTTAATTCGATTTTTACTTTTCTTCGCGATCTGCTGCAATTTTTAAATTCCATTTTTGATTTATAATATTAAAGTAATTTCTGCCCTTATTTCAATAAAGTTTATTCGGATTTTGTACAGCAATTTTCGAATTTTTAGGCAATTTTGTATTTGATTTTTAGTGTATTTTAGCGATTCCCTGCCATTTTTCACATTAATGAAAAGAATCAACTTTCAATCATCGAACACAATATATAATTTTTTTTTCTTTTCGAAATTTGTGCAGCGATTTAAAATTTTTTCGCGATATCTTGTTGTGATTTTCAGAGCTTTTTCGCAATTCGTGGTGTTTTTTTACGTACCCGGGCAACGTCGGGCAAGTTAGCTAGTTGACAATAAAGAAAACTGACCTGAAAGTTTAAGTTCAGGGCCATGGGTATCTGGAATTTAAACGACAAATTTTTAATCTTATGAAAATAAGATGACGGAACACAGGGTTAATTACAGATCTTTCATAATTAGTAAGGAAACAGATATAGATTTAATCCAATATCCGTAGATATAGTTTGTACTGACTTGTAATAGCAATATCAAATTATATGTTTGCACTTAAAGCAATATAAATAATTTAGCGTTTGTTTCCAGGTAATTCCTTAATATCATAACAAAATTAAGAGTTCATAATGAAACACAAATTTCACAAATACGTAATCGGACCCCGTGCTTAAACGCAGAAATAATCAGAATTTAAAAAGTCTGCAGTAACTATTAAAATTTTTAGCAGTTTCTTCGGTGTTAAATCCTGGCAAATGGCTAATACGAAAATATTGTTTGTAAAAAGCAGAAAATACACATTTAGTAAAGCGTTTAACAGTTGAACAAGCACATGCACAACTTACTGGGCACATAAATATTAAAAGTACACTGTAAAAAAATCCGAACAATATTCCTGTAGGAATCGGAAAAAAAGTTGCCCTTATCGTACCGGAAAATTTTCAGACCCAGCTCGGAATAAAATCCGTAAAAAAAAGGAAACATTCATTAAAACGGTACTTTACGGATTTTATTCCAATTTTACGGATTTTATTCCGATTTTACTGATTTAATTCCGAGCTGGGTCGGAAATTTTTACGATACGATAAGGGCAACTATTTTTCCGATTCCTACAGGAAATGTGGTCCCTTTTTTTTTTTTTTTTTTTTTTTTTTACAGTGTACGCAGAGAAAACTGAGACCAACATGCAAGGATTTAATGCCAAAAATTTTAATACTTGCTGCAGACTTTTGAAATTGTGATTATTTCAGCGTTTAAGCACGGAGTTCGATTACATATTTGTTAAATTTGTGTTTTATTATGAAGTCTTAATTTTGTTATGATATTATTACCTGGAAACAAACGCTGAATTATTTATATTGTTTTAAGTGCAAACATATAATTTGCTACTGCTATTACAAATCAGTATGAACTATTTGTACGGATATTGCATTAAATATACCCTCTTACTAACTATGGAAGATCAGTAATTTCTCTTCCGCTCGTATTATGAATAACCTTGAATTGTCTTCAATATTTTATTACACATTGTACTGATGCAGAAGGCACAGGTGATGCAGAAGGTGCGGTCTCTAGTTAAATGGCGTCTCTTTCAAGAGATATCTCAAAATGTATCATGTATATAAAAAAATATGAAAAAGGCAAAAATTCTCTGCAAAAAACACAAAATTTAGCTAAAGCATGTAAAACATTTCAATGCAGACTTAACTATCATTGTTGACAGATCACTTCAAAAAAATTTTCAATGAATCTCAAAAATGAATGACTCACCGCACAACTCGTTGCTTATTTACATTAACGCAAAACATATTAGTACAAAATTAAAGATGGTGATTTGTATATGAACTATTAAAATTCACAAAAATTAAAATATTAATACTGTAGAGGTAAAATATTCAATGCGCGATTTGTTTATTTTTATGAATAGAAACTACATAAATCATTGTTTGTTTACATTAGTAAAGTTAAAAATGACTTGCAAAATAGTTTGTCGATTATGCAGATCACTGAAACTCTGTCAATTTTGAATGTTTTATAGGAATATATTCTGAACAGAGGTGAATTGAGGTAGAAGAGATTTGTTTTTAGGCAGTTAAGTTTTTCCATACGCATCTCAAATCGAAATTAAACCTAATATGACTTCATTTTATCGCCAACTGGTAAGAGGGATTAGCCCGTATCGGAATCCTCACATTCCTTTTTTTATTCTACAGTCGAACCCGATTGAACGAATCGCGATTTAACGAATTTCTCGATTTAACGAATTCTTTTATGGTCCCGACGAAAATGGAACAAAAATACTTCAATTTAAAGAATTTATATTCCGATTCAACGAATAACTTTTTATGTAAAAAAAAAAGTGAAAAATTGAAAACATTTTCTAATATTTATAAAATATTTTCAGTGTTCCTGATTATTGATTTTCTGAATAGGTATCATATGACGCAGAAATATCTACATGCGAAAATGAGCATTATAACCGAGGTTATTCATGCTGTAGTAATGGATCGTATGAAGAAGATAAAATAGAGATGAAGCATTCAACATTCAAAGAAGCAGTTAGCAGTTTAGTTTCTTTGAAAAGGAATTTGATGGCTGATAATACTATATTCACAGCTTCACGAAAAAAATCTATAAATAAGTTTGGAATACAAAATTGAAATAAAGCAAACAAATATCTATAAAAGATATCTTATAATTTATCTACAAAATTTGAATAAATGAGATTTTTTTCGTAATTAAAATGATTGTGATTTGTAGCGGTGCACTGTAAAAAAAAAAAAAAAAATAGGACCAGATTTCCTGTAGGAATCGGAAAAATAGTTGCCCTTATCGTACCGGAAAAATTTCCGACCCAGCTCGGAATAAAATCAGTAAAATCGGAATAAAATCCGTAAACTTGGAATAAAATCTGTAAAGTACCGTTTTACTGAATGTTTCCTTTTTTTTTACGGATTTTATTCCGAACTGGGTCGGAAAACTTTCCGGTACGATAAGGGCAACTATTTTTCCGATTCCTACAGGAATACTGTTCGGATTTTTTTACAGTGTGCATAAAAAAAGAATGAATTTTTATACAATGTATTTTCGTAAAGAAACAAATGTTTAAAATCGTCATTAAGGTAAGTGAGCTGTGTGCCTTTTATTTACAGCCATTTTTAACTTGTTCTGTTGTATAAAAAAAATTCCTTTGACTAGCTGACCCGCCCGGCGTTGCCCGAGCCTTAATAATATTCTTAAATGAATCTGAATTTTTTATCGCAGGTGCATACAGAGGGGAGTGGAAGTGGAGACTGCAAATTACCAGGGCCGACTCTTGTTCAGTTCCAAAGTTGTGTAAATTCACAGGTTAAGTTTTTTCATTTTTATATGTCTCATGCTCTTTTTATTCCAAATTAATTGATGAATTCAATTAAAATTTAATTATATTTTCAATAATTTAATTTTTTATTTAAAATATTTAGATGAAAAAGCAATTATAAATACAACATAAACTGTTATAATTGAAAAAGAAATAATAAAATTGTAAGCAAATATTACTATATAGAATGTTTTTAAAAGTACCATCCAGCAAATTTATTTTCTAATACAGTAAAGCCTGCTTCTAATGGAATCCTGCAATAAACAAAAAAAAAGTTACAGCTTCCCTCTCTCCCCAAAATTGTTATTATGCTTTGTTCAATTTAAATAACCTGCATAAAACGGAATTTATCACTGATCGTTTCCGTCTAAGCAGGTTTTTTTGTATCTAACTTCTGGTGGGCCCATAATAATATTCTTAAATGAACCTGAAATTCGAATCGCAGGTCCGTACAGAGGGAAGTAAACAAAATTACTTGACGTCATGACAATATTTTTAAATTTCTTGCTGCTGATTTATTCGCATTTCTAATATAGTGCTTTTCCGAAATTGCACGTTTTACTCAAAGTTCCACAGTTGTGCCCCCCCCCCCCCCACCCCCCGGAAAGTTTAAATCAATAATTTGGATTTCAGAAGCAACGCGTGCACTCTGCAGTTATTGAGCCTATTTTAGCGATCGCTTATGCTCTGTGTTTAACTTTATTCCCGATTCAATCTATTTCAATTTTCTGTTCTTAATTCGGCTTCTTCTTCACTTTCAAGTATTCACCAAGATCCTTTACGGGCATTTCGAATGATATTTTGAAGCTCTATAATTGCAGCGAAAGAGGGAAACATCATGGAGCTCTTTCCTCTACGGCGAAATGTAAATAAACCCGATCGCCCTAAATCCTGCCAAAGGACTTTTCGCAATAACCAATGAGATGCGTTTCTCGGGCGTTGCCATTAGACAATAACAAATAATCGCGATTTCTGTGCCACGTACGTTAGCGTAATATATATATATAGATTATCCTGGTTTAAAGAATAATCTCGATTTAACGAACAAAGTTGCTAGTCCCGAAAGATTCGTTAAATCGACGCTCGACTGTATGTAGCATCAGAAAAATCTTTTCATCTCTTGCATTATAAAAGCAAAATTTTATTCCAAAATTCTGGAGGTATTGATTCATTTCGGAATTGAAATGATATAATATCCCACTACACTTCAAGTGGTCAGCCTCATTTCCTATTTGATTTGAATTGCTTGATTCTGCTTGCTTACCAATAAAAAGACATTAATTACATTAAATTATCTTAATAGTTAGTTGAATGAATTAGTCCTCCAGATTCGGTTGGTAGAGGATTGGCGACTTCAGCCAAGACATCCCAGGTTCGAATCCTGTCCCGGACTTTTTTCATCCTCTTGGAAATTTGCAATTTTTATGATTTATTTACCAATTGAATAATTGTATTAATATAACCAATTGGATAATTAGCGTTAATATAATTTACAGCGTTTACTGCAGTTCCAAAAATAATCTTCGATTTATTCTGTTGGACTGATTCAGATATCAGACCAGATGCTGTGATCATTAAAGGTTAGTTGGGTGAATTAATCCTCCAGATTCGTTCGAGGTGGCTCAGTTGGTAAAGCATTGGCGACTTCAGCCAAGACATCCCAGGTTTGAATCCTAGCCCGGACTTTTTTCATCCTCTTGGAAATTTGCAATTTTTATGATTTATTTACCAATTAACTAATTGTGTTAATATAACCAATTGAATAATTAGCGTTAATATAATTTGAAGCGTTTACTGCAGTTGCAAAAATAACCTTCGATTTATTCTGTTGGACTGATTCAGATATCAGACCAGATCCTGTGATCATTAAAGGTTAGATGGGTGAATTAATCCTCCAGATTCGCCCGGGATGGGTCAATTTGTAGAGCATTGGTGACTTCAGTCAAGACATTCCAGGTTCGAATCCTGGTCTGGATTTTTTTCACCCACTTGGAAATTTACAATTGTTATGATTTGTTTACCAATTAAATAATTATGTTAAAAATTAATCTAATATTAATTACTTTTCAATTATGCAAAGAAAAAGTTCGAAAAATTATTATTGTCTACTAGCACAAAATTAAGAAAATAAAATATGTGTTTAATTTTTACTTTGTATGCATTAAATTTAAAAAATACAAAAGTAATAATATTTTTAAAAATTTAATATATTAAAATGTATTAATATATTAAAATATGTTAATGATGAAATATAAAAATATTTATCATTAATGACATTGACATTTTAGTTTAGTAAATATGCAATTAATCGGGAAACACATATCATAAAAATATTCAAAACGGAATATTCATACGGAAAATGTTTCCATATATTGCATAGCTTCTTACCTAGTACTTGACTATAAAAGAATCTAAAAGATATCAATGAAAAGAATTTTTTATTTATTCTGATTTTATCTCAGACAGGATCAATTATGAATAATAATAATTTAAAAAAAAGTTTTTCCTTTACTGTCTGTGGAACCGCATAATCATTCTTTTTATCCAGCATGCTGATTCGCTCATAAATTATTACGTAGATGACAATTATGTAGATGGCATTGGGACAAATAATAGCTCATTTACCACATATTTTTAAATATAATTAAAAAACTAAATGCATACGGAAAATAGTTAAAATGCAGTCTTTTCTGCTCTTTTACGGCTTTAACAGCATGAACAGCGGTATAGAATGACATTGTTAGATATTAACATGCAATAGAAAATGTACGTTCCCTTATTCACAATATATTAAGCTGCATATTTCTTGATATAAGAATAAAGGCAATCGTAATAGTTCTGTGCTGCTCAAAATTTATCAAATTCAGATAGTTTACTGTGAAGAATGGGTAAGTTTAAAATTTTTCTATTAGTACCCGATACACTACTTCTTTCGGACAACAATTAAAGTGTCGTACCTAAAAAATATCGTTACGTTACAAGCCAGCCGTAAAAAGAAGCAGATGTATCATTGTACGGTTAAATAACTGACAATCTTTTTTGCAATTTTTTAAACTTCTAAACATCGCACTTTCTTAATTTTTACACCGTCGCATAGGAGGAAAAATACTTTTAACTACAATTATTTTGAAAACTGCATCTGAAGTTATTTTTGAGATATTAATTTTTTTGTAGTTTTTAATGCCATTTCTGTAATAGTGTTAACTGAAGTATCCATTTCTGTTGAAAGTAAAGGTAAAATAAACGAAAATAAATAGATTATTTCTATATCGTTTTGTTGCCATTTTCTCATAACAACTGAAAAAATTATAATTAAAATACGTACTATTTTGAAAAAATATGAATAAATGATTTCTGATAAAACATGGAGCTATATTATAAACTATATTTAAGTTTAAGTATCCATATTAATGTTACAAATAAATGAAGGCATATGTAGGCCGATATTTTGTATAGAGTTTCTTGAATGACGACATCACTTTTTGCTGGGTTTGTATATTATTCAGCGATAGTGACGTCCTATGCATACTTTTCTATAGATGTTGCTTAAGACTGGATCGTAAATGTGGAACTCTTCAGCGGATGCAAATGACGTCATTTATATAAAATAAAAGCATTAATTTTAAGTCTTAAAACTAAAATATGTTTTGTATTATCTATCTATCTTTATATATATATATATATATATATATATATATTCTTCGGGACGCACTAAATTCTGAAAAAAAGAGATTTCCTGTTTTCTAGTTTTTAATTTTTCAGTGGGCGCACTTAAATGCTTTTGTAAGAAAGACCGCGTAGCGTATTTTTTTCAGAAAGTACAGTAGAGGAAGTACAGAAGAATACCCGCGAATCCGAAATAATTGGGACCGGCGTCTGTTCGAATTACAACAAATTCGGATAATCCAAAATTCCGAAAAAATAGAAAAGAAAGATGCGTGCTAAAAAAAAAAATGTAAGTTATAAGTACTCACTAGTACAGTAGCATCCTCTAATGCGGCATCCTAAGGTCCGGCATACTGGATAATTCGGCAAGGTTTTCGGAAGAAAATAGCATTCCTTGTTTAATCACTCCTGATGTTTATAATAATCCAATGGAACTTCGGAATGAGGAATTTCGTAACAACCGATTACAAAAGGTTCAAAATCGGAAATACTGTAGAGCGCCGATTATCCGAATAATTCGGGACCGACCCTAGTTCGAATAAGCAAAAGTTCGAATAAATGGACAGACTATTTAAGGGATGTTTCTGACTATACTAAAATCTTCACACGTTATCTAAGCTTAGGACTGGCAGCACCAGTTAATGCTGGTATGGGTTTTTTTTTACATTTTTATTATTATTTATTTATTATTATTATTTTTTTTTTTTTGAGCTCTAGAGATTATAATTTAAGGTTGCTTGCTTCAACGAAAACATCCTTTTCAATACTGCTTCTTTTCAATCGCAAACATTCTTTTCAATCGCTAATTCTTCTTAAGTTAGTTGAATAGGATCAACGTTCTTCTGCTGTTCGGGCCATTTCATAGCTATTTTCAACCATTCAAAGGCTTCGTTACGTGATGAACCTGGGTTATTTTCAGAGCGTTCGTTTTCATTTTCTTCAATTTCTCTTTCATCATGAATCTCATCCTCAATCTCATCATCATTTAAAATTGGTATCCAGGGTCATGTACTTCACTATTTAACCACTCATTAATTTCATTTTCTTCATAGCTTAGGATTCTTCCCATCTCCTTTATTGTTTTACATTCCACATTTTCTGATCCACTATCAGTTTTTTCTTTATTTAAAATTTTATTCCAAGCTAATGGATAATTAAAAGTTCGTTTAAAAAAAAAAATTTTGAGAGAAATATGCTGTTCGGATAATTGGAAGTTCGGTTAACCCTTTATCTACTGAATTATGAATTCATGAAAATGTTATCTTCTAAAGCATTTTTCGTGAATTGTTTAAACTAGATTAGAAGATTTACATAATCATTTAATAAACTTTAGAAGTATTTTAGAAGGATTGAAGGATTTAGAAGGATTCATGAAATTTGAATTTATAGGGATTTTGTGCAATATTTATAACCCTACCCAGATCTTTTATTTTAAATATTTTTCTTAGTATTTTGTAGGATTAGGAAATGTACGAATATAATGTTCTTACAATAGAAATATAGATTTATTTCCGAATTGAAAAATCCCTCCCCCCTCCCCCCAACGCTAAGAAAACTGAAAAGATTCAAAGACAAAAGAAATCATACTTTTAAAAATATTTGTGTTTTGTGTAACAAATAATGTTTTTGGAACAAGATAAAGTAATGTATCTATAACTCATTCTTAACTGTATTACAACTAATAGATGAATTAAATGAATTTTATAACAAGTTATTTTAACGGTACTTATAAGTACCGTCAGTAGATAAAGGGTTAAATGGAGTTCCGATAATCGGCGCTCTACTGTATATAAATAGCTGAGTCACCGCATGTCGACGAGGGGGGAAAGAAAAAACAATTTCTGTAGATAATTTGCGAAATCAAGCTGTTGAAGGGAAAAGTAAATTTTTATCATCTGAATTAAATACAGTGGAACTTCCCTTTAACGGAGTCTCTATTTAACGAAGTTCTCTACTTAACGAAATTTTCCGCTGAGCCTTGACTTTGGACAGCCTTAACGTGTAAATTAATATCCATATTACGAAAAATACATTCTATATAACGAAGTTTATTCCACTTTCGTGCGTGCACAGCATTCAAACGGTTGCTGTTGCGATGGATGTATGAATTTATTTCAGCGGATTGTATGGAAATGAAATTATTTATTAACCATTTGGGGAAATGGTTATTGCCCTAGTCAGGGTAGGAAATCAAAAGCATATCTGAAGCTTTTTATTGGTTTAATCCGCATTTTATTAGTTTTCTGATTGGTCTATACAGTAATCTGTATTCCCCTTTACTTTCAACAGAGATGGATACTACTGTTGCCACTATGACAAAAAAGTAATAAAAACTACAAAAAAAAATTAATAACTCAGAAACAAATTGAGATACAGCTTTCAAACAAATTGCATTTAAAAGTACATTTTTCTCTCCATACGACGGTGTAAAAAGTAATATTGTGGGATGTGTAGAAGTTTATGAATGAAATTTCCTTTAAAATAGGTCGTCAGATTTCTTGGAAATCTGACGATGGAAAAGCCTTTTCCCGAACAGCCAATGAAATGCTTGGATAATACGTAAGTTTCAGGTGGATAATACGTAAGTTTCAGGAAATCTGAGGAGTCGCAGGCGATTTTTGTCGCTTGCAATTTTTACGTGTAATAACACTATTAATGTTTAATTCATGGCGTACGTAATGTATGATCAACTCCGTGCGATTTTTTATGTCTTAAATTTTAGTCTTTGAAATAATCATTTTCCAAATGGTCGTGGTAATTTGTTAAATTGCTTTTTTTTTTTTTTTTCTTTTTTAATTTAATCATTTCCACTTTTCCTGATGCTAAACAAAACAATTTTTTACACACTATGGTAAACATTTGCTATAACCACCCTCTCATACAGACTCTCTGGCGCTGACATTGGGGGGAAGACTTCGATGCAATAAGAAGGGGATTCCAGTTTCACAAAAAGGCTACAGATGAATTGTTCGGATACGCGAAAATTTTAAAGAACAGTGTATTTTTTGATAAGAAACTTGTACAAAATAATATTACAGACTTTTTTAAAGTTAAGGATATGCAATAATGAGTAAAAAAAATAATAGTTATGCTGCGCTGCAGTTTTTGTTTACCTCTCTTTAATATGTTCTTTATTACATATTACACTAATTAAATTTTTCTCATATGGTTAAATTGCTGTGAAGATGTTGTTTATTCCATGTAGAGAGAATTTAAGTGCACAATATTTTGTTGTATGAGAATAAAACAGGTCCCAGGTTCTTACGATGAATTATTTATTGAGCATCGAGGTGAGGGCGCTAAGCGAAAGGAGTTACAAGGGCGATATCAAGAAGGCAAGTGTCCATTCTTGCCAAATAATTCGCCAAAAGGTTACAAATTCTCGATACTTTTTCTGATAGGGAGATCTTCATATAAAGTTTGACAGGTTATCGCCTTTATCCTCGAATTCATTTCAAAATCCCATAAGAATTTTATAATGACGGTCACAGACAAAACAATGGGGCTCTCGACGATAACTTTGGAATTTGGAATTGAGACCTATAAACCAAATAAGGATATGATTAAACTTTCTGCTTCGCTTGCACATGGCCCGGCAAAAGGGCCAGTGATCGATAACCATATATGGTCATGAAAAAGTTCAGATAAAATGAATCGAAATCAATGCTTAGCATATGGTTCTATAACGGCTAACATTGGAGGGGTTTTATGACTATTGCGAATTTTAAAGATAGGGACTGTATTTAATTAAAAGCGGTTATGCTAAAGGTTTATTAAGATATCCTTTAATGATTAGAATGGAGATTGAATTTAAGACAAAATGAAGCAGGGAAAATTTTATGATTAAATAAAGGAAAGAGGAGATTATATTAATATATGATTCTGATATCATAATTGCATTAAAAAAAATTACTGCCCGATTTAAAATACATTTTCCCAATATTTCCGTGTTATATGCATTTTTAATTTTATGTGTATTTTATTATACAAATTTCATGAATTTAAGTTAATTTCTATTTAACGAATTTCCTTCATAACGAAGTATTTAGGTGTAACGACGAGACTTCGATAAATGGAAGTTTCACTACTTTTGGATTTTAGAAAAGAATTTTATAGTAACTAGAAAACAAACTGAAATTCGAGGTTTTTTTTAAGATGGTTTCTACGAGTAAGTCTACAGTCCACGTTTTCATTTTATATTCATGTACATACGTTGGATTTTTACATTGAGTATTTTTTTTTAATTCTATTCAGGCTGTAAAGAATAAAAAACATGCTGTACTGCCATTTTTTGTTTAATTCTAACTTCTGCTCGTTTTCCTCGACATTCATCCTGTAATCCGGAAAATTTCGTAAGTTAATTTTTCAGTTAATCTGTTTAAGTATAATTTCGAAAATAAAAATTAGTTCGGATTATCCGGAATTTCGGATTAGGGGGTTCGGCTGAGTGAGGTTCTACTGTAGTTAGGCTATTAAAAGTGCACCAGTTTTCATAACAGTAATAAGAGATATGCTCGATGCTGGAATAACAATTATAGATTATTAATAGTTAAAATTTTTATTTTAATTTCGGTGGTTTACAGATACTTTGCTACGTTTGTTGTATTATTGAATCCGCTGGATGATTGTTGAAAATATTAATGTGTTTTAAATTATACAAAGGAAAAAAAATAAAAAAAACACTTATCTATTTTATCTCAGATGAGTTCAATTATAAAGTAATATAATAAAAAGTTGTTTTTCTTTTTTGTCTGTGGAATCGCATAATCATTCTATCTTTTTCCGTTTACTGATTTGATCATACATTATGACGTAGATAAGAATTACATAGGTGAATTACATTGTGTCAAATAATGATAGCTCCATCTAACACACGTTTCTAAAGGGGAAAAAATGCAAATTAAAACATAAATAAAATGCAAAACTTCGATTTTGTACTAATCGCAGACTTTTACGGTTTTAATAGCATGCATTATACAATTTCATTGTTAGATATTAGGGTGTAGATGCGGTTAGATATGTTAGATATCTGCGATGAATATTAACAATGTTATATATTGCCATTGTTATAAGATGCAATAGAAAATGCACATTCCGTTATTCGCAATATATTAAGCCGTATACTTTTTTGGTGAAAGATTTAACGCTATCCTAATAGTTCTGTGATGTTCAAAATTATCATATTCAAATATTTCAGTGAGAAAAATGGGTAAGTTTAAATATTTTCTTTCCTTAACCTTTCAGCGGGCGCAGTTAAGGAGTCTCAGGACTCTTAATATTCAAAATTTTTGAAATTTAATTTATTTAGATGTTAAACTTCTATCTTTTCTGAACATTTTTGTATGATTGTTTCCTTGAAATTCCCATTAGAACAGAATTTATGGCTATTAGAATTATATTCGCTCAACAGCTAAAACAGCGTTTCCGAAATTTAGAAGTTATTTTTCTCCAAATGACGTTTTTGGGTATAGCGCGCACGATATCTCAAAAACTTCTGATTATTTTTTCATGAAATTTTCAAAACATGTGTTACATGTTAGTCTGTATAAACTGAACCTAAAATTTCATTTGGTACTTTTCGGTTAGCCGGGCGCCAGTGTTATATATACATCTGTATGTATATCTATATATACACATTTATGTATATTTATACAGGGTGTCCAGCGAATAAGACCCTGATTTCAAAATTAAATATCTCAAAAACAAAGATCAATAGAATTATGCAGTAAACGGTTTGTTTATTAGCTAAGTTGTAAAAATGTTGTACAGAGGTTTCAAAAATTAGTTGCAAAAACCGCTAACAGATGGCGATGTAATAGTAATGCCTATAAATTGTGTTTTGAAGTCGAGAGCCCTAGCGTCTCAATCCTAGATGCCTTCCTATGGAAGAACGAAAATTGGGAAAGACCGCTTTTTCGTTGGGGTGATGTGCAGAAGTGGAGGCATTTGGTCACATAATTATTGCATCAGCTTCAATTTTAGAGAATTTCAATTAATAGAATTTTCAGTAAAAAGTTTTAACAATTATTATATAAGAACTTAAAAATTATTTTATTTGGGTAATGTGCAGAAGCGCAGTCATGTGTTGACAGAATTGAGATTTTTTTCAAATTTTGTTATAAGCTACTTCGGTCCGGTTACCAATATCTCTGTGGTATGTATTTTCTCTCCTAATTGGTAGATCGTGGAATCGAATCCAAGTTAGAGGTCTGTACGGGCCCGAGCTTGGCCCGAGGTCCGTACCCGGCCCGGCCCGCGAGCCGGGCCGGCGGAATGAAGGCTAATTTTCAAACGGGCCGGGCCGGCAGAATTAGGACAATTTTTTCAACGAGCCGGGCCGGGCCGACAGACAAAATAAACGGGCCGGGCCGGCAAAAAAAATTAATCGGTCCTATCGGCTCGATATAAGAATTTAAGCGAAGCAGATTAAACGCGAGCCGTTTTCAATGAATATGATTTTCTCGAGAAGTATAAATGTGCGTCACGACCCGATGCGAGTTTAACATTATCAATACAGAAATGTAACATGTCCATCGTAGAGATCGGCATCGTACAGTTACAAAATGTCTGATTCCGAGTTTAATTTTTTTTTCAGCAGACTCGTGCCGGGACGGAACTGGTCTTAATCGATCTCAGGATGTGTAGAACAGTCATTGTGTTTTGTAGTATTAATAGTGATAATGAACTTCTCTTAACAGTATCTTTGGAAATATACCTTAAGGTGGTTCTCATATTCACTGCTCAACAATGCGAAACTTTCAGACACATTTTCTGACAAAATTTTTAACTATAAAGGCATAAAATTGACAGGTCTGCCTATTGAAGGTATTTGGAAACAAATAGCTTTTTCCATATTTGATAAATTACTTACAGAGATAACAGAGATTCCTGTTGTCACGTGACTGGACGTTTTTCTCCTTTTCTGTGCTATCGCTTCCGGAAATTCGATTCAAAACGCTAACTTTGACAGTATTTTCAGAAAGATATATTGCTTTTATCTATGAAAAAAAACGACATTTACATAGCTTCTGAATAAGAATACCTGCCAATCTTACGCGTTTCCGAAAAGAAAATAATTCATAAATGTGTCGAAATGTAGCTCCTTTAGATTTGAGAAAAGCCTTAAAAATGAGAGAAATATTTTCACAAATCTAATTTTTATTATACAGCTTCAAAAGTTATCACGTTTTTAATCCTTTATTCTGAACTACATTAATCTTTTAATGAATCCTTATTTCCATTTTGAAATGTCTGCAGACACGATGACTAAAACACTGTAAGTAATCGTTAATGTTTACTATTGTGTGTTTTCTGTTTTGCGAACATCATAGTAATGTAAAATATACTGTAAAGTGTTCCCATAAATATGTATTTAGTATTCATTAAAAGAATCTTAATTGTATGTTGAGAAAAAACGGATTTTTTTTTTATTATTATTTATTTATTTATTTTTTTATTATTTTTTTTTTTTTGTAGAAATTATGTCGGGCCGGGCCGGGCCTGTTTTCACTGATTTTTGTACGGGCCGGGCCGAGAACTGTAAAAATGCAAACGGGCTCGGGCCGAACTTCCAATTTTTACACCGGGCCGGGCCGGGCCAAGATAGCTTTCGTTCGGGCCCGGGCCTGGAAATTCCGGCCCGTGCTGACCTCTAATCCAAGTACAGGCGGATTTGAAAAAAATGTTTTAATATTTATTTTTTATAATAAATTAATATATAATATATTAATATATAATTTTAATATTTATTTAAACTATGAAAAAAGTTTGAATAAAAAAATCTAAAGTTTCTGGTTTTAAAGTGTAATTAAGTTAAAAGAAACCCCTTTTTTAAAAATCATTGAGCTTTTATAATAATGATTCATAAATAATTTTTTTTAATTGTAGAGAATAGTTTGAATGAAAAAATACAAAGTTTCTATTTTTAAAATTTAATTAAGTTAAAAAATAATTTTAATTTTAAAAACTCGTTTTCCTTTTTTTTATCATTGAGCACAGAATTATGGTGCAGCTTCTAGCGATAGGATCCGAAGTGTTCGAAAGGAATGCAGCATCCAAAACACTTTTGCTTTGACGTTGAGATATGACTTATCATCAATTCATTTAAAAAAAAAAATAATTTAATGCATAATTTCTGTCTCTAAAACTTTGTTTACAAACAAAGAAATATATGAGTTGTGCTAAAACCAAAGTATTATGCCGTGATTTAAAAATAAATTAAAAGTGAAAAATTACTTTTTTATTTATAATAATTCAGGTATAAACAATAATACCAAAATATTATGCCGTGATTTAAAAATATAAAAAATAAATAAAAAGTACAAAATTATTTTTCTAAATATATGCATTTTTATTTAAATAATTATATGGTATTAAAGATTGAATTTAATAAAATATTTAAAAAATTCTTATAATGATTTCTAAACTTTTTATTGAAAATTCTACTAATTCAAATTTTCTAAAATTAAAGCTGCTGCAATAACTCTGTGACCAGATGTCTCCACTTCTGCACATCACCCCAATGAAAAAATGGACTTTCCCAATATTCGTTTTTACGCAGGGAGCCATCTAGGAATGAGACGCCATTGCTTCTGACTTCGAAGCAGTTTACAAGTATTGTGATTACAGCGCCATCTGTTAACGTTTTTTTAAACTAAATTTTGAAACTTCTGTATAACATTTTTACAGCTTAGCTAATAGTAATAAACAAACCGTTTACCGCATAATTCTGTTGATCTTTGTTTTTGAGATATTTAATTTTGAAATCAGGGTCTTATTCGCTGGACACCCTGTACATATATAGAAGCTACATAGATGTGTGTGTGTGTGTATACATATATAGAAGCTACATAGATGTGTGTGTGTATATACATATATATGTATATATAACACTGGCACCCGGCTAACCGAAAAGTACCTTTCATTTTTATGGTTCAAAAAAATAATTTTTTAGGTGATTATACTGTTGAAAATTTCATTTTTTTTTAGCCCCGGAATGCTATTTCTTTCTCCCAGCTTATTTTGTCTCCAATAAATAACGTTACCTTGTGCACGCTAGCCATAAAACAAAAGCCGATGTTTCATTGTGCGATTAATTATTCTACAGAATTTTTTAAAACTTCTAAGCATAGCCCATTTTCAATGTTTATACAGTCGTATTGGGGAAAAAAAATACTTTTTAATGCAATTTGTTTGAAAACTGCATCTTTATTTGATTTTGAAATATTAATTTTTTTGTAGTTTTTAGCGACATTTGTTTCATTTTGGCAACTCAAGTTCTCCATTTCTGTAGAAAGTAAAGAAAAAATTGTTGAAAAATAGCAATTATATCTTTTTGTTGCCATTTTCTCATAAAAATTGAAAAAAAAATTAATTAAAATACGTGCTATTTTGAGAAAAATATAAATGAAAGATTTATGATAAAACATGGAGCTATTAAAAACTATATTTAATTTTAAGTATCTATATTAATGCAAATGACGTCATTTTACATAAAATAAAAGCGTCAGATTTAAGTCATAAAATTTAAATATGTTTTGCAGTAAGAGTCCCGATTATCCGACTCCCGCTTAACCGAGTTATTTCCTTCTGATGGACTGGTGGCTTCTATTATTATGAAACAGCCATTATAAATGAAGCGTTATGAAGATGAAAGAGCAGCTTTTGCTCTTTCATCTTCACCTAACGCTTCATTTATAATGACTGTTTCATAATAATAGAAACCACCAGTCCACCAGAAGAAAATGAAGTAATGGAAATGCCGGGGCGACACTAAATTCTGAAAAAGCAGAATTCCTGTTCTCTATTTTTTTTTTTTTTTTTTTTTTTAAGCTAAATACAACTTTGCATTAAATATATAAAAATGCTTTAAATAAAAATTAATTTAGGTTCAGGATAATTATTTTAATCTGAAATATAATTAAGCACAAAAAATTTCATTCTACACTGTTAAAAATTTTGCAGCATTCTGGCACGTCATTCGACCGTTTTTTGAAAAAAAACGGTTTCATAACCATAATTTAACTATATTCTGACCATAAAATGGCCAATAATATGGTCAGAATAGTGTTAAAATTACGGTTGTGTAACCGTTTTCGGAAAAAACGGTCAAATGACCTGCCAGAATGCTGCAAATTTTTAACAGCGTAGTTTCAGAATTTATTTCGTAATCCTGCGTGTAAACTGTTATACCAATTTTCTGCTCGACAAAGGTCTGACAGTTTGGAACGCCCTATAAATACTAATTCTGTATCTTGCAATTTTTTTAATACATCAAATGAAAGAACATCTTTTAATACCAATAAAAATTGTGTTTTTTAATCATATATATTTTAAGATATGACATGTAGAAAATTGTCTTTTTTGGTCATTTTATACAATTTTAAGAGCTGAGGCCCCTGAAATTTTTTTGGCTGAACGGGTGGGAGGCATATTTCTAGCAAAGAGTAGTTGGGATATTAAAAATGTAATATTTTGCATGCTAGTAATAGGAGAAATGTTAGAAGAGCAATTATACAACATCAACAATAAAAATTTAATTTTGATTTTGGTGCTATTTATGAAAATAAAGATTGGAAAAAATCGCGTTTGTTATTAAGTTTGTGATTCCATGCTTTAAACAATGAGCCAAATAACTTAGATACCTGTAATATTAAAAAAAAAAAAAAAAAAAAAAAAAAAAAAAAAAAAAAAGAAAAGAAAAGAAAAGAAAAAGAAATAGAATTTAATGGTTATAAGGATAGAATCATTTAATTTAAATTGATTTTAAAAGAAGCAGAGGCTCGTGATCTATATGGTTAAATAAAAGTACATTGCATAGAAGGAAAGTAAACAATTAAATACTAGCAATCTTCATGTTAAAAGAGTAAACAATAAAATTTGACATACCTGAACTGAGAAACTTATTCACCATTCCTGAAATTATGTTTATGAATTTTATATGGAGTATATTATAGTTTGTGCCAAATATAAATTTATATTTTAATATAATGTTCATTATTTTTTATCATTGTATGTATTCAAAATCAATCATCAAAGTATTCCGGAATTGTGAATAAAATTGCACTCATTTAATTATATAATATTTATGTTCTTTAATTTCGGAATTAAGCATGTATTTAAAGGATATTTTTGTATTTTGCATGTATCTTATCATATTATGTACAATCGTCATAAACATAATGCAAAATATGCAGTACAAATATTTACAACTTAAAAATGGAAAAAGTCTAAGATTTATTTCGATTTCATTTGAACGGAATCTAAGTATATAGGTGTTTAAAGTATTATATTGTATGAATTTCATTTTTATTTTTTAATGTTCAATTGGTTTAACTTATTTGTTACAAAAATTTAACATTAAATGTAGAACGAATTGAATGAAATATCTTAATATCTGCCCCTTCTCGGGCTTAAACAATTTAGGAAATAAATTTTGTTTTTTTAATTTGCTCTGCAAATTAGGTTTTTATTTAATATATCAAGTTTTTTAATAACTACTGAATTCAGACGAACACATTTCAAAATTAATGGAGGGTATATCATCATCAGGCTTTGATTTGTGCGATATAGCATCACAATTTGTGATGCAATTTACCTATGTATAATTCAAAATGTTTCACCAGTGCAGTAATGCAGGTTGCTGTAGTTTGGTCAAAATATTACAATCTGAACTTTAAAAAATCTGCTTGAAAATGTCATTTTTATTTCCACTATGACGCCATATTCATCTTCTTTTTAATTCTTAAAAAAAAAACTATTTCAGTTTCTTCAGTTTCATGTTTCACGTGAAAATCATTCAACTAAATATAGGCAAATTATTATTACGGCTTTTGAATTATTTACAACAATGAAGGGAAAAAAGTTAAAATTTATTAGAAAATGTCCGTTGATTCTCAATGAAAATAGCGAAATTTGAAATAATTAAGAAAAATATTTGAATAATGTAAATAAAAATTAGCCCATGTTACTCTCTAGATTATAATCCACCTATAAGCAATGGCATTCTATTATCCGTTTTGACCCTGACGTCAGGCAAATGTTTTTACACTTTGAATTTATAATATTATTAGAATTAGCAAAGAATTAAAAATGAGTGGCATCAGGGACAAAAAAGTGGGAAGAAAAAATGAAAAAGTTATCATCTCCATAGGCTTTTCTATGTTAAATTAACATTGAGAAGTGACACTGGAAATAAATAAGTATTGCGCTGCCGCGCAATACTTAAATATTAAAAATTTAAATATTATGATCAGTTTTGCTTTAGTAGAAATGACATTTAGCTTCATTATCTTACGCAACATCCACTGTTCAAAAGATAATGCCGACATTATTTCCCTTCGTTAAAAGGAAAATCGAAATCACGAGATTCAGTATTCCTAGTATGATATTCAGTATATCTATAAGTGTTCATATAATAGTCTCTTAATTAGCCGAAGCAGATATTAAGTAGTTGAATCAAGAATCTCATTGTTATTGTCTTGATAAGCATCTACACACATTTGATTCTTGAGGTAATGAATAATCAGGGTTGGGTTTTTGACGTCAAAAAGTGGTTTTTGACATGACAAGCGTCAAAAACTGGTTTAAACTGTCATAAACTGGTTTAAACCGTCGAAAACTGTCATAAACTGGTTTAAACCATCGAAAACTGTCATAAACTGGTTTAAACCGTCGAAAACTGCCAAATACATGTAACACACTAAAACATTTTAACAATAGGTAAACATTAAATAAGTCAATGATTTATGTGATCTTTTATTGAAATTTAATAATTTAAAAAATATTATTTGCAATAAAATATTTTTTTTTTTGGACTTTTCAAACAGAAGAAAATAATTTTGTACAATTAAATAATCCGAAGCAATTTTACCCTGCAGCATGCTACAGCACACCACGTGTTTCACACATCTATTTACACCCAAAAGATTTTTGAGTTTAGAGTGTATGAAGTGTTAGAAAATAGTTTGTCTCTTAATTGATGCTGAGCTAGTAGGACTTGATAGCAAAAGCATTGTTTTATGAGCAAGTTTTGAAGCAGACTCAAAAAGCTGTTGCATTTAATGATATCTTTCCACCAAGCAATGGAGTCCTCTCTATAGCACTGAAATAAGAAGACGGGAAAAGTCATTCTTTAGCTTCATACACAATCAGTATGGGTAAGGATCCATAAATTTTCTCTGTAGCTCAAGTGCGAGCTGAATCAACTGATACAGCAGTCAACCCTTGCTCCTGATGGTTGGGATGCAAAGTATAAGCCAAACAATGGTATGGTGTCATGATTTGATCCCTTCTATTATGCACTTTTTCAATATGGGCTTAAAAGAATTTCCTTTTAGATGATTGGCCAATTTTGTTCAGTTTTAAAATCGAAAACATTTTTATATATTGAAAGAAAGCATGTTTTAAAAAGATTTTGACTTTAAGCTTTTTTTTTTTTTTTTTTTAATTTCTTCTCTTATTTTGTAAATGTTTAAAATTAATAATCCAATTTCAATTTTGAATGGAATGGTTATTGCCTAGACTAGAATAACATCGATGCATATTACCTTGTTATATATACAAAAAAATCTGCACTTTTCTAAGTTTTTTTTTTTCCCATAAAAAAAGCTAGCTAATGCTTTAAGCTCTCAAAAGTAAGAGAAATTAAAATGATTTTAAGTAAGAGAAAAAATGTACAGCTCAGGTGAGCTTAATGTCTACTTTTTAGAAAAACACAATTTTACAAAAAATATTTAAAAATTTTACCCTGTTAAAAAGTTGTACTTAACAATAATACTTTACTATGTACTAATTACTAATATACAGTAAGAGTGAATTTAAAATATTACATGTAATGTTGTCATGTGTGACATTTAATTTGAATTTTTACAGATCAATTTAGTATTTGAGGTTTTTGACATGAAGGTTTAAACTATGGTTTAAACCCGACATAAACTGACACATGTCAAAAACCTGCCAACCCTGTAATTATTACTAATACTATATACTAATTACAGTAATAGTGAATTTTAAATATTACATCTAATGTGTGACATTTAATGTGAAATTTTACAGATCGCTGTAGTATTTGAGGTTTTTGACAAGTGGTTTTTGACATGACGGTTTAAACCACAGTTTAAACCGTCAAAAACTGACACGTGTCAAAAACCTGCCAACCCTGTGAATAATCAACCATCATCTTACCTATGTGAACACTGCATGATCGAAGTATGAATAACACATCACCACTACAAAATATGAAACATTCTGTGACCAGCATTCGTATATGAAAATGAGTATGAGATGAGACAATAGCTCATCACTTTGTAAAAGAACCATAACGATCTTCAGAGCTATATGGCGGATTTCTTACAATCATACTCGAACTCTTCATTGCATTCCAAAAGTCCATCTGAGCGGGATAAAACGATTGCACTAAGATAATTAATTGGTTTCATAAATATAATCTCATTTTCATTTCCATTACTACTGATTATTTCTGAAACAAGATTAGCTTGAAAACGTAATAGCAGACATCGCGCCGTTGTAACGGCCGAAGCGTCCCGAGGGACAAAAATTGCGACTTCCTCACATGGTATCTGCCGTTGGAGAGAGCGAGATAGACGCCAGGAAGGACGCTCATATCAAAAAATTCGTTGGGCGCGAAAGTTACGGTGTTGCCACATAGAAAGATAAAAGATTTAAATGAAAGATCGTTATGTTAAGAATTATGAATTTAATATTGGAAAATTATTATAAAAATATTTATTTTTGCTGAAAGTATTAAATTTAAGATTTATTATTTTATTAGATATTTATTAACGATCTTTTCTGTAGAATAAATAAAATTGTTTTAAAGTAAAATTTAACTGAAATGAATTTCGAATAATTAATATAAATTAATTAATTAAATATTTTAAAGTAACTAATTAAATATTTTAAAGTTTCTATTACCTAACAATACCAAATTGCCAGTGCAAGATTGGATCATTTGACTTTGTCTACTTTAGCACTGACACTTAATCTCCATATGCTTGCAGTAGAAGCTTGGCCTCTTTTGGCATTGACAGAACTGGTCTAAAAGAATCTTTCTATTCTAAAAAAAAAAAACTAACGCTGTCACCGCCACAGTAAATGAATTTTCTGTGACCTAGGGTATTTCTTCACTAATATTAACCCATTAATTCCTTGAAGGGCACCGGTATATTATACATACTACTTAATTTTAATTCCCAAATGCCACATTGGCACCAGAATTTACATTGCAAGTTCGTGAAACTCTTTTGCAACACTAACTGAATATAATAATTAACACTTCTAACTAAAAACATTTTTTGTGTTGTGAATGTGTTGCGAATGAGCAATACTAAATGAAAAGAATGTGTAAAAAGTGTTGTTAAAAATTACAAGAGGAAAAAATATGTTTTCAATACATTTCAAAACATTCATTTTTAAAATTGTGTTATAAATGTTTAATAAATAGTATATTTTAAGTGTGTGTGTGTGTTATTTTAAAGGCACCATGTAGAAAGTGCTTTACATGTGTTGTTTTATAGTGTTCTAAGTTGTGTGGTGTTTACAATGTGTTGTTAATTTGGTGACAAAGTGTTGTACAGCACAACTCTATTCTAAGAAAATATTTTCATCAATACTATTTACAACACAATTAACAACACTATTTTTAGAACACATTTTTAGATAACAATACTTTTGCAACATATTAAGAATACATATCTAGATAGCAAGACTTTTGCAACATATTAAGAACACTATCACAACACAAAAAATATTTCGTATATGAAGTTTTTTCATTCACAACACATTAATGTGTTGCTAATTTGGAGACAAAAAGTGTTGTAAAATGTGTTTATTTTTATGTTTGAGAATTTACAGTGGAGGAATTAATCTTTTTTATGTATAATGTACGCGAAGGAACGTTGTTACTTAATTTCATATAAATTTGTTCATAAATACCGGAGTCATTCAAATATTTTAACATTTTAGTAACATAAATACTTTGCTCCTGAAGGTGTTAATGACGACTATTATCTATTCTTCTTTTAATACCTAGAAGCCAGCTCACACCAGTTTTCCCATATTGTAATTTTAACTCAATAATTCTCTCAAAGTTTGAGATTGGTTAGTATAAAAATTTCTTTACTAAAATTGGTTTTCAAATTTAAAGGTTTCGTACTGCTTAAATGACAAGTTTTCCTGCCAATCGGCGTTAATGAGTTAAGAAAACTACTCCACACAAAAATATGAAAATTAGTAGCATTATCGAGAAATGTTTAATAAACACGCTGAAGCAGTTTTTAAATCAAAGAATTATTTTAAGACATGTTATTAAAGTGGCTCAAAATCGTTCCATTAAAACAGTTTTATAGGAGCAAAAGCTACACATAGGAATGTAAACATTTTTTCTAAGGATATACATTAGAAGCTCCCGGTGTTCACACTGCATTTATTTTTTTATTTCACTAATTTTTTGAGGGTGTATTACCATTTTAAATTCAAATTTTCAGCATTTCGAGAGATATTTTTTACATATTTTAGAAAAGTTTATTATTTTAAATTGTTGCCAATTGTAAAAAAAAGCGCTTATTTCCTTCAAATTAAAAATTTATTCATACGTGACTATTATAAACAAAAAAAACCCTTTCAAATTAAACTTAAAAAATTACGTATTAAAAACAGAAAAATATTGAAAATTACGTCACAAAAAGTATATTTACAAGTGAATATTAAAAGAGAAAGAAAATTTTAAAATAATGAATTCATTATGTGTTAATAGCAACAAATAGGAGAAATTACTTCATATTTAAAATGACCGAATAATAATATTGCACAACAATTTAAATATAAAAGTATATTTACACGAGACATTTATTTCATAGTTAGGGATGGTCTTTTTAACTATTGTTGTGAATTCTAAGACAACGCAAATAATATTTCCTTTCTAAAAAGAAAAGTATTTTCACATGAATATTGAAAACGTCGGTAAAAATTACGTCAGATTTAAAACGATACATTTAAAATGTCTTATTTAAAATAACTTTCTTATAGCGCTGTTAAAAAATACCGGGAGGCAAAGACTCAGTTTACTTAATTCATTTTATATTAGCTTATTTTCAAATGTTTAACTGATCTCATTTAATCAAACACGAAAACAGCCATTGGATGTCTTAACACCAGCTGATTAGGCCTTAAATGGAAACCAGTTTACAGGGAGATCCCCACTGGTTTTTCAATTACAATTCAATCTTCCATAATCTTCTTAAAGCCGGTCAAATTAACGTGTTTTTAGAGTCTGCGGTGTCTGAATTAGAGATGAGTTCGGGCTCGTTTTTTGAAGCCCGGGCCCGCCCGAGCCCGACAATTTTAAATCCGAGCCCGCCCGGGCCCGAAAGATTTTTTGTCATCAGAGACCGTGCCCGCCCAAGCCCGATACCAAAAATATACACTCATGTCCAAAATTAAGGTCACAATCATAAAGTCTGTGAAAACTGGTGAACAATTCACTGCGTTGCCACGAAATTTGGCAGAGAGGTATATTACAATAGGGCAAAGAATATAGCAACATAATAATATGGAAAAGGTTTTAATTGTGAATTAAGATACAGGGTATATCAAAAAGTGTTAAATCATGAATCAGAAATAAAGCATTTATCTCGGGAAAAGTCTGTCTAATATAGAGTGTGACTACCGTGCACTGCTATACAAGTCTCGCAACGAGCTCTCATACTGTTAATGAGGGCATCAATAAATGTTTGTGTGGCAAAGAAGCCCATTCTACCAAAATCGCGGCTTTTAACTCCTGGCGGGTCCTGGGAAAGGGGTTACACTGTACAATGGCTCTTCCTAGAACATCCCAAACATGTGCAATACGATTTAGGTCCGGAGACCACGAGGGCCAATTCATACGGAGAATATCCACTTCTTCAAAAAAATCATTAACAATGTGAGATCTGTGTGGCTTCGCATTACCGTCCATAAACATGAATCGGACCTACAGTCCACCGGAACAACCTGACATAGGCTTCAAGGACCTCCTCCCTATCGCCCGGAATCCAGTTGTCTGTGTCTCTTTAACTGCATCCAACAGGACAGCACGGTTGTTGTGGAGCCGAAGACACCATTCTTGGACACAACAAGAATGGGGGTGCGTTCTTTATAGAGATGAGTCGAGATTCACCACGGTGAGAGATTCTCGTCAAATCTTCATCTGGAGAGAACGTGGAGCTCGCTATTATCCCTCCTACGTAAAAGAAATCGACAGATTTGGTGACAAAGGAATTAGTCCAAGAGCTGTTAAACATTTTAGAGAAGGTATTTGAGGCACCCTGAAAATTTGTACAACACTTCTTTTGTAATGGCTGAATACAAAATCGAATGTCTGGCTGAAGGATCGTGGCCCAAAAACTGTGCCAGACACGTGTCAAGTGCCATTTTTTGACTACCCCAAAAAAAAGGTATTTGAGGCACGCTGAGATTGAGACAGAATAATATTTATACTTAGAAAAAAATATTTTGAAAACGACAGACACTTTAGTCGGCCCAAAAACTGTGCCAGACACGTGTCAAGTGTCATTTTTTGACTACCCAAAAAAGGTATTTCAGGCACGCTGAGATTGAGGCAGAATAATATTTATGCTTAGAAAAAAATATTTTGAAAATGACAGACACTTTAGTCGGCACAAAAACTGTGCCAGACACGTGTCAAGTGCCAAATGGCACTTGACACGTGTCTGGCACAGTTTTTGGGCCACGATCCTTCAGCCAGACATTCGATTTTGTATTCAGGCATTACAAAAGAAGTGGTGCACAAATTTTCAGGGTGCCTAAAATACCTACTCAAAAATGTTCAACAGCTCTCCTACTAAATCCTTCTCTATGGCGGCATAATGTTGGACAGTCGTACACTAGTGCAAGTCTTCGACGCGGGTACTGTAAACGCACATCTCTATAGGAATGAGGTCCTTGAAGCCTACGTAAGGTTGTTCTGGGAGGCTGTAGGCCCGGACTTCATGTTTATGGACGATAATGACGTTAGATTAACTAAATGAAAAATAAATAAAGGATCGGATTAAAAAATATCTTCTGTCGCAAACGAAAATACTACTGAAAACAAATTCATTGTTTGTGCTTGTTTGGATTGGCGACATATTAATTGATCGTCGTCGGAAATGCCGTAGACATAGATCTGAAAACATCACAAATTTTCTTTTGAAACAGCAATCAAATACTAAAATAAATAAACACGATTTTTGTTCCCCCTTCGTTTTTATCAAAATAACTTTGAAAAGACTTGAAAAGTAATTTTAAGCGGGGGGGGGGGGGAGTTTTTTCAATCTTTTTTATACAAAAATAAATAAAGATTTCCGGTTTCAGAAAGAACGAGCCCCAGCCCGCACGAGCCCGAAGACTAGAATAAAAATGGAGCTCGAGCCCGTGTCAGGCCCGGACTCGGGCTCGAGCTTTCGGGCTCGGGATGAGACCGTCTCATCTCGGGGTTGGCGAGCATAGCTCGTTTGTTTAATAAAACGTTTGTTTAATAAAAGCTCCCTTGTTTAATAAAACTTGTTAAGACTGGAATACAAGGGACAGGAGAATAATCCTGTTTTAAACATGGTGGCCATGCACACGTAAAAATAAACTGCACAGAAAATATAAATCATAGTAAAATTATATTTACATTTCCGTGTGAGAAAAAAAATTTGTAGTATAAAGAGACAAAAATCTTAATACTGTTAAAATAGAGAAGCATGCAAATGTTAATTATTTTAAAAAAATTAAATGAATTTTTATATTACAAAAAACTAGTAACAGGAAACATGCAAAAAACGCACATACGTCTTATCCGATGTGCACACATCTCTTGGTTATACCAGGCGCCTGGCAAATGCGGTTGCTCGGTAGGCACTAGTGATCACTTTTTTGGGTTTCGTTCATCTGACGAAACCCTATTCGTCTCAGTCCTCTATCTGTCTGTCTGTCACAGAGCCCATTCTCAGAAACAATATATGTTGGAGACTTGAAATTTTGCATGCTTATAGCTGAACACCTCACATCAAACGACAGATCATAAAATTTTGAAAAAAGTCGTAGTTAACTGACGTTATTAATTAAAAAACCCCAATTACAAGATCGGAAAGGCATTCGTAATTGAACAAAAGCATGAATTTTTTATCAAATTGCAAAACCGATCTCTTCCACCGATTAAAAGCAGGCGTTATCATTATCTGCAGACGTATTGGCACCGAGCTATTTAAGTAGATCACGTGGTTTTTCATACTAGGATTTTCTTAAACGAATTTTAAACTTTTAAATTATTAATTTTCTGATTATTATTATTATTATTATTATTATTATTATTATTATTTTACATCCGGACGTAAAATTTTTCGCTGATTTCATCAATTTCAGTTTCAATCTTCTATCTTAATTACAAGCTGAGACATTAATTATTATTTAACTACTTGGTTTTATTTCCATAAAATGCTTCTGGAGATTGCTGTTGCACTATGGGAAATCTTGATTTGTATAGATTTATAATGGAACCGATAATTTGAGAATAATTCCAACGGGGTCTTAAGGGGGGTCTTGTGCTATCATGGCTGTTTTCATTGTAACCCTTTGGGGCCGCTTAGCACATTAAAACTTAAAACTATTATTCTCATCTGCAACGAAATCCTATCTTTTTTTCACATTCCCTTAAATATCTCGGTTCCTATTGGTCGTAGAGCTTAGATCTCGTCCCAAAATTAGCTCCGTAGCGCAAAGCAAACTTTTCCCAACGATTATTTTGGCGTCTTCCGATTTCCTCCAACTCTATTAGGGGCCCGGGTAGGGCCTTTTTTAAATATTTTTCGATAGGTATGAAATACTGGTTTGCACCCCCCCCCCCCCCCCCCAGCCCTTTATCATACAACTTATTTTAAAGGTAAATAAATTTCCTGTTAATATTTTTAAAAAAATAATACTTCGAGGCACCCCCACCCCGCAGGGGCCCCCCCAACGTTTGGGGCTGTTTTTTCTTTGGACTATAACTTTGCCCCTAATTGAGCCACAGCGGGGGAGAAATATAACTGAGAAGGCTACAGAGAGGCTAACTTTTCCCTGCCGATCGAATGGCAATCTCCATTTTTTGATAAATGTCTAATACCCCCCCCCCCCCAAGGGGGCCACTTTTCTATATTTTGCAGTTACCCGTCATGTGATATAGCGTAGGAAAGGTCTGTGACCGTTTAATGATATTATGCATCTGAGGTGCCCATCCCCCAGATTTGCCCCCCGAATGATCAGATAAATATTACTTATTCAATATAAAAAAAATCCTAAGTGTCGATACCACTATTTTAGAATAATAATTTCAGCAAATATCTTGAATTGGTGTTTAAGACCCCCCCCCCCCCGACTAATGTATTTACTGATAAGTTGTAGAAAGAAGTTTCGTTCATATACAGTTTTATTAAGAATAGAGTGCGCTCCCTGGTGGTGGAATGTGGAATTAAAAGAACGCGATTTTATTTAAATTAGGAAATCGAACACGGCGATCTGTTTGAAACTTTAAGGTAGTTTATAACATATAATAAAAAGTTTTCAAAAGAATGGCGTGAGGAATTTCGTGGGAGAGGGGGGGCAAATTTTTTTTTAAAACCTTAGCGTTTTTTACCTTTTTATGTGCGATTTTTAAGGATTTAATAATTATAAATTATATCAATTTGGCTTTATTAATTAAAGAATAAAGTGCTTTGAAAGGAATATTAAACGAAACCCTCTGTGCGATCTGTGATCACACTTATCCACTTGTTTTTTTATCCTCTGACCAAGTTATTTAATCTAGCAGGGTTTTTTTTTTCGGGGAAGTGGGGGGGGGGGGGGATATAACAATTGGCCAAAGAAAGATCACAAACGTCATCTTTTATTTTCCATATACCTCTGCTCGGGTGCTGCAAACAGTGATCTTCCTCTTCTTTCGTAATTTTAATGGAAGGAACAAGTTTGAAGTACTTTTAATTATGTAGCCCATACCATAAACTTCTGTTATTTACTTCTATTGTTTTTTTTATATTCTATTATGAAATAAGAAGTATAAAGATTACACCATTAAAATGCCATAATCTATGATGATACTATTTTTCTTTTCTATTTTTTTTTCGCTCAGGTAATAATGATGGTGAATCTGATAGCATCAAGACATTCATAAGGTTAAAAAATGGCGATGGATTGGAAAATACCCATTATTCCATGTCTTACGAAGGCATTCCCAATGAATTTAAAGATGTTGCGCTCAAAGAGTTAAATGAAACTTCAGAAAATAAAAGAATAGGCCTATTAAAACTCAGAGATTTTTTGAAAGGTAAGTATCAAATTTTCCCTTTTTCAATTGCTTATCTAATCCCAGTTCCCTGTTAACTCGATTACCCTATTCCCAGTTAACTCAATTACACATAATATGCAATAATAATTATCACGAGTTAAATCGTACAACCAGATCACAAACCGAACTTTTTTAAAGACAAAAAAAGCACCAAGCAAATGTTGTCAGCTAATAGAAGCATGAAAAACTGTTAATAGTGATAGTACCATAAAAGTAAATATCCCGACTTTCGCTTACGACCTAAAAAATAAAAACTAGTAGTTGGGGGCCACCGTAATACTTACCCATCATGGATATACATAATATAAAATATGAAAATAAAACATGTGATATATGCTAAGCATTGTATCATGTTACTTTTATTCATAATTCAATTTACCTGGACGCCCTTAAATATAATTAATATAATCCCTTAAGCTTTTGTTGCATTACTTTTTTTTGCATTAAAATATCTCAATTTGTTGATTTTCTGTAAGCAAGTAAACACTATTGGTTTACAATGGAAGTCTATGGGAATTTGGCGATATATCGCCAAGCTGGCGACAAACTTGGCGTAACTTGACGACAGAACAGGTTCTCCCCTATGGTAATTCCCTTTATAGGTATAGAGATGCATTAAATGCTTGATATTTACGATGAGCCATTATTTGCATTTAATCTTATATTTTGACAATAGTTTTTTGGTCGCGGGATAATCGAGTAGTACCGAATTGCGTAAAAGAAACATCCCTGTAACTCGAAAAATTATAATCATATTAACTAACAGTTTACTAAGTCGGATTAAGCGTCTCATTTCCAATTAAAATATGTCTTTAAATTGAAATTTGAATGAAATTCAGGGTCATGACAAATCGAAGACTGTAAAAAATAGGATTACAAATATTTCGGCAACTATTTATCCGATCGACGTCATTTTTTATGCAAAATTTATGTTTTTTACTGTCTTTTATATTCACTCCTTCAAATAAACAATTTCGAAAATTTTTGTATACCTTTTATCACAACGAATATTTCGAGAGTCCGAAAAAAAAATAGTTCTGGATAATCGATAGGCTTCTTCCCATTATTACTTCCTAAGTACATACCAAATTTCAAGTCTCTATCTCAATTTGTTCGTGAGATAGAACGTTTACAGACACACACTCAGACGGACGGCAATTTTTTTTTCTAAAAATATGTTTTCGGAATCTCCCATGTCTGAAACGTGTAAATCCGTCAATTATTTTTTTTCAATTTTCAAAATGATTACATAACTTACCCTATACTACGTATGATGGGTAAGTAATAAACCGTTCTTCTTCAGATGAGTAAAAAGTCGCAGATAGCGAGAAAGCAAATACATAATACAGGAAAGCAAATTAGAATCCACAGGATTCTCGGTATAATAGAGATGCAGTATAGAATCAAAATGAGTTGCAATATCAAGTCGTTTGTCGCTCAAATTTAATGCCCTCATTCGGTCCAAATCATAGGTATAGAAACAATTACTTATGATAGGGCATTCCATATTTTCTACAGAATCGATTTATAACAATCACATACATGTTTAAGTACAATTAAAAAAGCCCTGAAAAGTTCGATATCCACCATGTAATACTGTGAGTAATCCCAATTTCCACTAACTTTCTGCCATCCTAATGGATGTTGCTACCGAGCCACTGCAGGATCAAGAAGTAATAAGAGAATAACAAGGAAGAGTGCTTAATCTAGTTATATTATTATATCTACGGCCTAAATAAGGCAAGCACAAGGATTCGACGTGGTACTTTGGGAATCATTATTTGAGGCCTTTGTGTGACTGTACGACAGACTATACAAGTGTTTCAATGGGGGCTGCAATGTTTGGGCCGAATTGTAACTACTTAAACTACTTGACGGAATGACTTCCCATTTGGTATCCGAAGGTAAAATATATCAAAGAATCCAAACAGGATATCAAAATTAGGTGTTGGTATTGAAAATTTGAAAGTTTGATTCAATTTCTATATGTAGTACTTAAGCAAAATTTAAGTATAGCATTAATTTTAGACGTTCTTACTAATAGCAAATTAATAAAATGAATCGCATTTTAAACGATGATTTCTGGCAGAGTTAGTACGAGTATATTTTTATTTTCCGATTGTACATGCTGGGAGGTGCTTTGGTGTTTACATTATCTCCCTGCCTCATATTATTACGAACTAATAGAGCCAATGTCTTTTCCGTAATTATGCAAAGATTAACCCCCGGCTTCACAGTCGCAGTCCTGACACAGTCATGAATCGATAATACAAGGTTAGCAGAAATCAATGACCAGATTTTTAAATTTTATAATTTTTAAAACTTTTACACATATTGTAATAAGTGATACGTGAAAATAAAGAAAAACATTCCAAGGTCTTGTTTTCAGTTACCAATGTTGGGTATATGTGAACCATTCGTTATACAACAAACAACTAATCTGTAATCAAGTTTGTTGCATACACTTTGCAGTTTTTCCCTGTTAACGGCTCTTAATGCATCACTGATGAGTTCTTTAACACGTTCACGCCGGCGCGGTGGGTCACACCCGACTGTCTCAGAGTTGTCAAGTCTCCGGCTTTTTGCACACCACTCTTTAAATCGCCCAATTGTTTTAATTAAATAAAACAACATTTTCTGTATTAAAATACAGGTAACCAAAAAGCCGGAGACTTGGCAGCTCTGAGACAGTCGAGTGTGACCCACCACGCCGGCGTGAACGTGTTAAATCCTTTGAGTGTTTTCGTCAATGTTGGTTCATAAACAAGATCTTTGATATAACCCTACAAAAGGAAATCACAATGCGTAATATCCGAGGATCTTAGTGACCATGTGAATAAGGGTAAATAAACGTTACGCATATATCCAATCCAGCGTTGAGCGACAGAAAAAATAAATTGGGATGTATTTTATTTCACACTGATATCCAAAAGTGTTGCGTAGTATTTCTATAAATCCTTATTTTCTCACAACTTTTTTGTTGAAAAAGGTTGAGAATTCATACATATAATAAGAAAAAAGTATGCAAACTCTGAGTAGTTAGATTTTTTTTTAACCAATCAAATCAACGTTTCAGAAAATTGGACGACATAAGCGTGAATTATAAAATAGTTGGATTGTAAGAATGAATGCCTCGTTTATTTTGTTGTTGTTTCTAGTGGTGATTTTGATAATTTTTGTTGATGATAAGTTAATTACGTAAAATTAAGCGTGGTCGTGATATCGATATGATGGAGTCTGACTGATGTTGCGGAAGCTGATGGTATCGACCAATCTTCGGTTTCGAGATTGTGGCAACGCTATGTTTCAGGGATGACAGGGATAACCGCCCCGGTACCCAGGTTTCGCTTTAGAGTACAAGTGCAATCCCGGGGGGAGGGGGGGGAGACGCTACATTTCAACGGGAAGTGCCAGTAGAAGTCTTGAAGAAGATTGTCCGCATATAACAACCCCATCAGATGACGATTTGCGGCCATAACGGCCCGTCGCAACCGAACAATGCCAGCAAGAGCGATAACACAGCAGAGTTAAATGCCACTGGTGGGCCGCTAGTTTCGCGGCAAATTGTATACAGGTGACTTTGTCAAAATGATCTGTATGCCAGATGTCTGACAGTATGTTTCCCATTTGCCTTTTGTCTCTAGCATGATCGGTATGAATGGTGCAGAGGCGTACGTCCATTGATCATAATGCCACCCCATACGTATATGCCACCTCCCCTGTGTTTTTGCAATTCATTCATAAATGTTGGGTTATATCACAAGCCAGGCTCTCTCCACATGACAACACGTCGACTGTCGCTATGTAAACTAAACCAGGATACATCGGAGAACATTACATTGCTCCACTGGTTTGCGGTCCCTACTAAGTGCTCTCTGCACCATTGATACTGATCACGTCCGTGACGAGAGATAAGTGGGACACATATTGTCGAACGTCTGAAATGAAGACCATGCTAAGTCACCTGTATAGCATTTGTCTCGAAACTAGCGGCCCACCAACGGCATTTAACTCTGCTGAAATCGCTCTTGTCGGCATTGTTCGATTGCGCCGGGCCGCTAAGTCTACAAATCGGTTGTCTGATGGTGTTGTTATTGGCGGAAGATCTTCTACAGGACTTCTACTAGCATTTCCCGCTGAAATGTATCGTTTCCACAGTCACGAAACCGGAGATTGGTCGATACCAACAGCTTCGGCAACATCGGCCTGAAACTGGCCAAGCTAGATCACACCGAATACACGACCACGCGTAAATTCATTCATTTGGTACGTAATTAAATTTTCATCAACAAAAATTATCGAAATCACCACTAGAAACAATAACAAATTTAAAGAATCATCCACAATCACAATTCAACTACTTCGCAATTCATGCTTTTGTCGTCCAGTCCTTTGAACGGTTGATTTATTGGTTTAAAGAAATCATAATTACCCCTAATTTGGATACCGTTTTCTTATTATGTACATGAATTTCAACCGTTTTCCAACGAAAAAATTTTGAAAAACAATGATTTATTGAAATATTGAATACTTTTGGACACCAGCGTAATACATCTTTTATCATAATGCGTGTAATAGTTTTGATAATATTAATTTTTAAAATCCGGACATTCATATATGCCAACCCTGTATAACGAGCATGTGTTTCCAGCCGAAGACCTCAGTTCTGTGTTGATAGGCTTCCACCACACGAAACTTCTTCTTTACATTTACAATCTTACATGTGTATTAATCATTTATTATTTAACTGGCTGTACCCGTCCACACGTTGCTGTGGCTCAATCTGGTTAAATGGAAAAGAAAGAAAAAAGAAAGCGCACGTTTCTAATATGTTTAATTTCACAATGGTTGTGGGTATACAATATTTGTTGTTGTTCCATTGTCTGTACAGATATAGAGGTTGTCTGGTTTGTCGACTCTAGAACACGCGACATATTGTCCATGTGAGCAGAAATCCGTGCCTAGATCTAAACCACACAATTCTAAAGATTGGTCCTGAGCTTTGTTGTTGGTGATTGCAAACGCCAATCGAATTTGGAAAGGAAATGAATCTCTTAAATTGAATCTCTTAACACTCTTAAAATGAAATGACATATCCGTTGGAATCATAGGAATGCGAGGTATGAGGACATCTTCACCTTTAAAAGGTCCTGTCAAGATTGTTGCTTCAACGACGTTTCTCATTAATTTTCATACCGCAAGCCGCGTGCCGTTGCAAAGTTTTGGCTGGTTCATATTTCGCAACATGATAACTGGCACGCCTATTTTCAAGTGCTGTACGTGCGGTGGCATCCCTGGCAAATCGAGTGAATTAAAAAATTCTTTTGTATAATTAACCGCTTCATCTGCTTCCACAGCAGTGTCGACGGACTTGTATGTAACTGTCTCGCTTTGAATGTAAGACTGAATAATATTGTTAAGTTCGTAGACGTCTTTGTTCTTGGCCTCAAGAATAGCTCGTTCATTCAGCCAATCGTGATTCTTATAATTGGTTTGAATATTGGGAAATACTTTTTCAATCAATTCTTCTTTTGACGTAACTAAATTGCAGAACTTATAAGGCAACGAAATTCGTGGTCAGATAAACAGGCACCTTTCCGTGCCCCGTTTTCAGTGATTGATGTGAGAATATCTCAGATGATCGGTCGTTTCGCAGTTGGACGCACATATTTGTAGTGGATTTTAACGTCTTTACCGTCTCACAAAGAAGAATTTCAAGCAAGCATTTATTTCGTCCGCTGGTGTCGATCGAGAAATTACAGGTAATGTTTGCCTGAAATTTCCTGCTAGGAATATTAATGTGTTCCCAAATAGTTTGATGTTTCCACGCAAATATTGCAAATTGAGGGAGGGGAGATTGGGCGAAGTTCATAATATGAAAGAGCGGTCGAAGGGAGTTCTAATAATATAGCACAAGATGGGTGTCGTAAAAAGTGCCCCCCGGAGGGTAATTGGAGGGAGAGGGAATAGTAGGCGATTAAAAACACGCGCGTATTCCAATGCAACGCAATCGGTGAAGAACTTTCGTAGATTTTAGATTTTGAACAGAAGAATGTTTACATTTTTATTTACATAGATTATTTACGATCATTTTTTTTTTTTTTTTTTTGGCTTTAGCTACTCATTTGTTCTTTATTAACCCAGACATCACTGAAAATTTCACTGAATTCAAATAAATACTGTCATTTTACCTAATTTGTTTTAATTTTGTTGCTTAACGAACAAAATGTAGTATTTCTTTAACATTTTCTTTCTTTCTTAGTGCAATTGTAGCACATCACCGGACAATTTTTAAGGCTGTTCTCAACTGCTCTGCTCAACAAGCGCAAAACGGTTTGACACATGTACAAATTCATTTTTTAACGAAAAGATATAAAATTGGAAAGCATGCATGGATAAGGAAGGAGTTTTGGAATTGAACTGTGTTTTCCATTTTTTGATCAATAAATTACCTATTGAGTTATAAGCGATTTTGATCACGTGACAAACACGTTTTTCGCCCTTTCTTGAGTGATTATTGTACTTTAGCGCGGAAATTCGGTTCAAAACCCCTATTTTGACGCTATTTTTTGAAAGATCCATTGCGTTTGCAAAAAAAAACCGGAAAAAACAGTTCGATTACATACCTTCTAAACAACAAGAACTGCTAGTTTCATGCATTTCCCAACAAAAATAAATTAAAACTTATGTCATAAAGTTGCCCGTATGGATTTGAGAACACCCTTAAGAGTAGAAACAAAGTTTCTTTGAAACCATTCACATTTACAAATCTCAAACTTTTCTCTACTTCTTTAGGAAAAGGTATATCCGATATTGAAGACTGTACATTACTCATCGTGCTGCGAAACTGCAAGTACGACATAAAAAAATCCGAAAAAAAACTGATGAAATTTCTGCAGACTCATGACATGATCACAAAATGGCTACAAACTGCGGACTTGGAGCGGCTTAAGTTTGTTTTCAGAAACAGGTTTATTGGAATTTTGCCATATAGAGACAAACATGGAAGAGTGGTCTTTTACACCACACCCTACGGTGAGTATCTATTTCTTAACTTTATTTTAAAATTAAATATTTAAAGTAATACCCTCTTATAAAAAAAATAACAGCAATTAAAATAAAAATTTCGATGTGCTCAAAATGAAGCTCTCTACGAAAGAACGAGATGGACGCAATGGATGTTCCTATAACCGTAGCACATGAGGTCATTCACACAACATTATGGTCAGTAAATTTCTTTTGACTTTGCTGAAAAAGACCTTATTCTTGCTTAAGCAACTTTTCCGCGCTCAAGTGGAAAAAGTTTCCTTTCGTTCAGTGCTCGCCAACAAATAGGAAGGAATTCAAACAATGCATCTTCTGCACACGAACTGAAGTCGGGGCTAAAATTTGTCTGCTGGCGGTATTTATTGTTGAACATTAGCATATAGCAATCTATGGAGTTATTAATGCTTTTTTTGTTAAAAATACCTCAAAAAAATTCTTTGTTGTAGCAGTAGATACTTAATATATTGTTATATGAATTCAAAATGTTGTTCTGTATGCGAGAATATTCGCTAAATTTGAAAATTTTCGGTTACAATTTATGTACTCAACCTGGGTCGAGGCTAAAGGTCGTCTGCTGGCGGTGTTTGCGCCTGCGCATTCTATATAAACGAATACTATATACACTATATATACGAATAACATATCAACATGCCGCCAATTCTTTGAGCATGTGCATTAACCCTTTGTTGCATACTGTCCACTACAGTGGACAAAGTTGGCATTTTTTTGTTATCCAACCTATTTCATTCACAGTTCCTGTTTAAAGCTTATGCTATTTTTTGACATTCATGCTTTCCGGGAAAAAAATCGAAATGGCGCCGCGAGACGGTTAACTTACTTCTTGAGATAGAATTAATATTGACGTCCCATCAGAAAGCCGGTAAGTTGTTCAGCATGAACTAAAATGCCTCTAAACCTATAATAATATTACACTGCTCAAAACAATTAAAGGATATTGCAGTTTTAGGTGGATTTTGTATCTGGTAATCTGTTTAGCTGATTGATACATGGTCGACAGACATAGTAGGTTATATGAGAATAAATTACACATGTTTGGCAGAAAAAAAATGCATTTTATTGCGCATTTGTGTACTAAAGGAAAAAAACACAATTTGTGCATATGAGAAAAAAAGAATAAGAAAAGGTGTTTTCTTCAGAGAAAATCATTTTCAGTAGGGGGTATGGTTTCCACGGGCGGCCAGCAACGTTGAACACCTTTGAGGCATGGACTCAATGAGGCTATTAATGACGAGTTGGGGTATTCTGCCCCACTCTTCCAGAAAAGCTCTTTCCAGTTCTTGGAGAGTTTGTGGGGGTTGTTGGCGGCCAGAAACTCGTCTTCCTAGAGCGTCCCAAACGTGCTCGATTGGATTCATGTCTGGAGAACACGCTGGCCATTCCATTCGAACGATTCCTTCCTCGAAAAGGAAATCCTCCACCAGGTTTGCACGATGTGGCCTGCAGTTATCGTCCATTAAAATGAAGTTATCTCCGATTGCTGCAGCGTAAGGGACTACAATAGGTCTGAGGACCTCATCCCTATATCGGCGACCAGTCAGAGCTCCATCTCGAATGATGTAGAGGTCAGTGCGACCGTCAATGGAGATGCCACCATACACCAACACTCCTCCACCGCCAAATCTGACACTTTCGTGCACGAACGCAGGATTATTCCTACTGCCACGGTCCCTCCAGATGAAACTACGCCTATTATCCGGATGCACAGAAAAACGGGACTCGTCAGAAAACAAAATATTGCTCCATTCATTTCTCCTCCAGTTGACATGCTCGGTTGCCCACTCCCTGCGGTCGCGACGATGCCTTGATGTTAATCTAACAGATACCATCGGTCGCCGAGCATACAGACCTACAGCATGGAGCCAGTTTCGGACAGTCTGAGTTGAAATCGTGGTGCCTGTAGCCGAGCGAAGGTGTTGTTGGAGAAGAGTAGCGTTCATGGTTCGGTGTCTCCGAGCTGTTAACGCTAAATACATTCTTCATTGGGCGTTGTTGCCCGTCTACGACCTTGCCCTGGTCTTCGGACTGCACATCCACTCTCCAAAAAACGGTTCCAAATCCTGGAAATGACACTTTGTGACACTCCAATGGCTTGCGCTACTTCGGCTTGAGTTTGGCCCCCCTCTAACCTACCAACAATTCTCAAAGCTTCTGAATCTGTCAAATGACTTCGCTGAGACATCGTACTCATCGAAACAAAGCAATCACTGAATGCCGATCATCCTTGTCTTCATTCTCTTTTATCCAGTTGAAAGTCAAATTTCATTCGCTGCCGCTGAAGCGACGTTTTTGACGTCGAACTCGAAATTTGCATACTCCACAGTTTGAAAACCAGAAAAATTTGCATTTGTGACTCTCTTCTTCTATTTTCGGCAAAAAAAAATTCGTTTATATCTTTATTTTATATAAAACTTCAAATATCCTTTAATTGTTTTGAGCAGTGTATTTAAATGCTACTTTGTTCATTAATTATTGTTTTTAAATGTCTTGGCCTAATAGACAATTGAAAAACAAGTATACAAAAACTTTTTTTGTTTATTTTATGGAAGTTTTTACATAATGTCCACTATAGTGGACGCCATGCACAGCATCAACATTATGACATTTTACTCTGTCAACTGAAGTGGACGTCATGAGTGTGAACACTGTAAATTTTAAAATATAAATTTGACGTGTTTTTGTGATTTTAATAGTATGCAGGCATATTTTATATAAATTTTCATCTCTTTCACATTTTTAAAGTTACAATTGCATGATTTCATTTATTTATGCAATTTATTAGTTTAAAAAAAAATCGCATATGTGTTCTGTTTGAAATAGGTCTGTATGACAATATTGAACAAACAATAAAATAACAATAAACAATTTTAAAATTGATATCTACAAAACATTTAAAAAATATATTTTATTAATTGAAATGGAGCAGACAGCTCTAATTGAAGATTATAACCAAAATATAGGAGGAGTAGATAAATGTAACATGTTACTGGCATTATACAGAACTCACCTGAAAACCAAGAAGTAGTATAAAAAAATTATATTCTATTTAATTGATGTAACTGCTGTCATTGGGTGGCTTTCATACAGAAGCTTGTTTCCAAATTGCAACATAGAATTTGGAAAATTTAAAACTGGCTGCAGCAAGTGGGCTCATTCAATCAGTTACGCGACAATTTGGCGAACCACATTTGATTCCAGATTCTGAAGAATGTAATGTGCTGGAGGACAAACAACTAAGACAATTGCCAGTAAGAGCAAATTCTGTACACAAGGGAACCAGATATGACAAGATGGAACATTTTGCCTGTCAAACATCCTAAAGTGCTCAACGATACAAGATGGAACTATGTAAAAGAAAGTCAACATATTCATGCGTAAAATGTAAAATTTACCTTTGGATCGATGCATAAACGGACTGTTTTCACAAATTTCACCATCAATGAATATTTTCTCAATTTTAACAATAAATATTTTTAGAATATGATAATATTCAAGAAGAAAACTAACATAAATCTTATTTTTCTGACAGCACTACATTTCAATTCTGTGTTCATAGTGTCCACTATAGTGGGCAAGCTGTAACTCAAATAATAAAAAAATATTACACATAAAATAATTTTTTTCTCATTCAGCATGATCCTTTTAGTAGGAAAATACTAAATTTAACTTTGGGAATTTGCCAATTTTAGAATTCCTGCTAATAAAATGTTTTCTGAATTATCTCCTCACATTTTCATGTTAATTCTTTAACTGCGACAGCGGAAAACTACCTTTTAACTTCTCACCGCTTGCGTTCCGACAATACATTCTATGACGAAATTTGCTTGTATAGCTGCGTTCTATCACCTCGTAAAGTTTTGTCCCCTTTTATCAGGTACACCCTGTATATTCTTTTCTTACGTATTAGTATATTAATTTTGCATGGATCAACACGTTTTTCAGTTTAAAGCAGGATTCCTTCATAAGCAGGTTCTTTTTCACACGTTTTACTATATTTTAATAAGCGTAGAAACCTACTATTCGTTAAATAGAATACATTTTAATGTTTAATTGTAGAATAATAGCGATTTAAATGTATGCATTTTTTGCAAAAAATTTTTGGGCCAGGCCTAATTTTACTGACCTCTGAACGGACATGGCCACGCCGAGACAATGATTTTCATACGGGCTGGGTCAAAACTAGGACTGAAAATTTTGGGCCGTGAAGACTAGGAATAAAACCAGTCCCGACTCTGGACAGAAAAAATAAGTTAGGCCCAGCCCAGCCTGATCCTCCAGGAAAAAAGTAAGTCCCGAACCCGGTCCGAGCCTTCAGAAAAAAGTATGGCTCAGGTTCGACCCGGACCGAAAAGAGTTGGGACCAGGCCCGGCCCGAGTGCCGTGAATGAAAATAAGCCCGTGCAAATCTGTGATGCAAGTTGTTCGAAATTTTTTCTTTGTTTTGCCTGCTTTGTGTTAGGTTTTCGTGGCGCATGTCAAAGCTTTCACCCTTATCTAGAAGGCGTTGGTATTAACCGTTAGCGTCTTAATCGGATTCGACTTGTATAATTGGGTAAGTTCTTGTCGTAAAAGAATAAAAAAATGTACTATTTCATTTGTTGAAGAAATATTTTTAAAATATAATTTACAAGAACCTCGGACCATGTATTAATTTAAATTTCGCAATACAAAAAATCCTAAAAATTGTAAAAATTCAGCATCAACTTTTCGTTTAGCATCAAAAATTCAAATCGTGAAAATTAAACATCAAAACCATTTAAGCACATAGAATACAAATCTGGAAATTTCAATTTAGAAAAAAAATAAAAATTATTGATATATATATATTTCAAGGGTTTTGTTTATCTGACGAAACCCCATCGTCTCACTCCTCTGTCTGTCCGTCTGTCACAGAGCCCGTTCTCGGAAAGTATATGTGTTGGAGACTTGAAATTTTGCATACTTATAGCTGAATACCTCACATCAAACTACAAATCATAAAATTTTCAAAAAATCGTAAACGAACGTTATTAATTAAAAAAAACAAATTTCAAAAACGGAAAGGCATTTATAATTCAACAAAAGCATGGATTTTTTATCAAATTACAAAAAAGATCTCTTCTACCGATTAAAAACAGGTGTCATATTAGCAGCAGATAAGGACTGGCGATTTCTTTAAGGCGCGATTACTTTTTTTCTACCCATCCCAGAAATTTAAAACTACTCCCAGAAGAAGAGGGGGAAAATAAGCTTTCAGAAATTCTAAAAATTATCTCAATCGTACCATAAAAACTAGAAAATTCGTTAAAAATCGTAAAAGTAATTTATTTTCCTTCATTTGTGAAGGCGACAGATGTCTGCTGACATTGAATTTTCGGCGATAACAAGAGAATATAAAACAAGTGCGTCTTGCGGTCTGAAATGGACTCAGAATTTTTATACAGGACCAAAATTTTTTTTAATATCGATTTTTGAGCTACTATTTTTAAGCCATCAGACGTAAAATTTCATTCTCTTTCAGAATATGTCTTTATTTTTAAATTTCGACAGTCGGAAGTGAAGATAATTAATTTTTTGGTAATTAATTCCAGAATTGCATTTTTTGCATGGCAGGCATCCTGACGCGGAAAGAAAATGAGATAAATTTTTATACTAGGGTTTGATCAGTACAATTTTTTTTAACTATTGATTTTACACATTTGGTTCTTTCGCATCCGGATGTTATTTCGTACGCTGATTCGTAAAATCTAAATTTTTAAAAAATCGAACCACAACTTTCCGAATTATTAAAAAATCGATTTTTTAACTTATAAAAGAGATGCTTTTTCGCGCAGACAATTGATGGGAAAGGAATTATTATTTTTCTATTAACAATTTTGATTTGTTAATTTAAGGATAAAGTGTTTTGAAAGAGATATTAAACGAAACCCTCTGTGCGATCTGCGATCACACTTACTTACTTGTTAGGGTTTCGTTCATCTCACGAAACCCTATTCGTCTCGCTCCTCTGTCTGTCTGTCTGTCTGTCTGTCTGTCCGTCACAGAGCCCGTTCTCAGAAACTATACCCGTTGGACGGTCGCAGACGATTAGCCGAAAACCAAATAGCCGACAAGACATTTAGCAGACAGCACTTAGACGACAGGACGTTTAGCCGACAAGTACATTTAGTCGACACGTACATTTAGCAGACAGGATATGTAGCCGACAAGTACATTTAGCCGACAGGACAAGTAGCCGAAACGTACGTATAGCATACAGGACAATTAGCCGAAACGGACATTTAGCAGACAGACAATTGGACGACAGGCAATTGGCCGAACGTGACATTTAGCCGACAGGACAATTAGCCGACAGGACAATAAGCCGACAGGACAATTAGCCGACAAGACAATTAGCCGACAAGACATTTAGCCGACAGGACAATTAGCCGACAGGACAATAAGCCGACAGGACAATTAGCCGACAAGACAATTAGCCGACAAGACAATTAGCCGACAAGACAATTAGCCGACATGACAATTAGACGACAGGACATTTAGCCGACAGGACGATTGGCCGACAGGACATTTAGCCGACAGGACGATTAGCCGACAAGAAAAATTAGACGACAGGATATTTAGTTGAGAGGACGATTAGCCTAGTTAGGTTCTGGTTAGGATACTTTTAGGTTACGGATAGATTATAATTAGTTTACGGTTACTTCAAGCTTAGGTTACAGTTACGTTACGGTTAGGTTACAGTTAGATTACGGTTACGCCACAGTTATGTTACTTTCAGGTAACAATTAGGTTACGTTTAAGTTACAGATAGATTAAGGTTATGTTACGGATAGGTTACAGTTAGATTACGGTTAAGTTACGGATAGGTTACAGTTAGATTACGTTTAGGTTACGGATAGGTTACAGTACGTTACGGATTGGTTCCAATTAGGTTACGGTTAGGTTACCGCCAGGCTACAGTTAGGTTACGGTTAGGTTACAGTTAGATTACATTTTACGTCACAGATACATTAAATTTAGGTAACAATTAGGTTACGTTTAAGTTACAAATAGGTTAAGGTTAGGTTACGGATAGGTTACAGTTAGATTAGGGTTAAGTTACGGATAGGTTACAGTTAGGTTACGGATAGGTTACAGTTAGATTAGGGTTAAGTTACGGATAGGTTACAGTTAGGTTACGGATAGGTTACAGTAATATTACGTTTATGCTACGATTAGGTTACAGATAGGATACAGATACGTTACAGATTGGTTACAATTAAGATTACGGATAGGTTACAGTTAGATTACGGTTAGGTTACGGACAGGTTACGTTACAGATAGGTTCCAATTAGGTTACGGTTAGGTTACCGCCAGGCTGCAGTTAGGTTACGGTTAGGTTACAGTTAGATTACGGTTACGTCACAGTTAGATTAAATTTAGGTAACAATTATGTTACGTTTAAGTTACAAATAGGTAATGGTTAGGTTACGGATAGGTTACAGTAAGATTACGTTTATGCTACGATTAGGTTACATATAGGATACAGTTACGCTACAGTTTGGTTACAATTAAGATTACGGATATGTTACAGTTAGATTACGGTTAGGTTCTGGATAGGTTACAGTAGGTTACGGATAGATTACAAATAGGTTACGGTTAGGTTACCGCCAAGCTACAGTTAGGTTACGCTTAGGTTACATTTAGGTTACAGTTAGGTTACATGTAGGTTACAGTTAGGTTATAGTTACATCACAGTTAGGATACGGTTAGCGTACCGCCAAGCTACAGTTAGGTTACGCTTAGGTTACATTTAGGTTACAGTTATGTTACAGTTAGGTTATGGTTAGGTTATAAGTAGGTTACGGTTGCGTTACGGTTAGGTTACAGTTAGATTACGGTTAAGTTACGGATAGGTTACAGTTAGATTACGTTTCTGCTACGATTAGGTTACGGATAGGATACAGTTACGTTAGTTTGGTTACAAATAGGATTACGGATAGGTTACAGTTAAATTACGGTTAGGTCCGGATAGGTTACAGTAGGTTATGGATAGATTACAATTAGGTTACGGTTAGGTTACCGCCAAGCTACAGTTACGTTACGGTTAGGTTACATTTAGGTTACAGTTAGGTTACATTTAGGTTACAGTTAGGTTATACTTACATCACAGTTAGGACACGGTTATTTAATAATTAGGTTACGGTTAGCGTACCGTCATGTTACTTTTTTACAGATAGATTACTGTTAGATTACAGTTATGTACAGCTAGGTTATGGTTAGGTTATAAGTAGGTTACGGTTACTTTACGGTTAGGTTACAATTAGGTTACGGTTATGCTCCATTTACGTTACAGATAGGTTACGGTTAGATTATGGATAAGTTACAGTTAGGTTAGGGGTGGTCTATGTCATTTAGCCGAAAACCAAATAGCCGACAAGAAATTTAGCAGACACCAATTAACCGACAGGGCGTTTAGCCGACAAGTACATTTAGCCGATACGTACATTTACCCGACAGGACATTTAACCGACAGGTCAAATAGCCGACAGGACAATTAGCCGACATGATATTTAGCCGACTAGACATTTAGTCGACATGACAATTAGCCGACAGTTCAAATAGCCGACAGTTCAAATACCCGACAGGACATTTAGCCGACAGGTCAAATAGCCGACCTGACAATTACCCGACAGTACAATTAGCAGACAGGTCAAATAGCCGGCAGGACAATTAGCAAACATGACAATTAGCCGACAGGACAACTAGCAGACAGGTCAAATAGCCGACATGATATTTATCCGAAACATACATTTTGCGAAAGAATTTAGAAGACACATTGATATGGGTCGGTGATATACCAACAATGCCAACCTCAATAACTCGTCACCATCATAATTCAACTTTTTAGCTCACAGGCAATCAAAGTCATAGAGCTGATGTGCCCGCCGTTCTGTACGTATGTAAGTATGTACCTACGTGTTCACGTAACGAGGTAACTCTTGATAGAATCATCCGATTTGCTTCAATTTTTCTTCTACGTTCATTCTGGAAAGGTGCTTCTCTGATTAGTTTTGGGGGTTCATTGGTTAAACATAAAGGGGAAAAAGGGGGCTAGTCCCTCCCCTTAATTTAGATAAATGGGTTTTTCATGCAGAATTATTCGATTTGCTCTAAATCTGATATACCGGTTTATTATGTTAAGGGGCTTCCCTGATTAGATTTGGAAGTTCATTAGTTAAGAATAAAGGGGGGATAGGGGAGCTACCCCCCTTAATTTAGATAAATGGGTTTTTCATGCAGATTTATTCGATTTGCTCCAAATTTGCTATACCGGTTTATCATGTTAAGGAGCTGCCTTGATTAGATTTGGAGGTTCATTAATTAAGAATAAAAAGGGGAAAGGGGTCTACCCCCTATTAATTTAGATAAATGGGTTTTTCATGCAGAATTATTCGATTTGCTCCAAATTTGGTATACCGGTTTACTATGTTAAGGAGCTGCCTTGATTAGATTTGGAGGTTCATTAGTTAAGAATAAAGGGGGATAGGGGAGCTAGTCCCCCACCCCTTAATTTAGATAAATGGGTTTTTCATGCAGAGTTATTCGATTTGCTCCAAATTTGCTATATCGGTTTATCATGTTCAGGAGCTGCATTGATTAGATTTGGTGGTTTATTAGTTAAGAATAAAGGGGGAAAGGGGGCTACCCCCCCCCCCCCTTTAATTTAGATAAATTGGTTTTTCATGCAGAAATCTTCAATTTGCTCCAAATTTGGTATACCGGTTTACTATGTTAAGGAGCTGCCTTGATTAGATTTGGTGGTTCATTAGTTAAGAATAAAGGGGGATAGGGGAGCTACCCCCCCCCCTTAATTCAGATAAATGGGTTTTTGATGCAGAGTTATTCGATTTGCTCCAAATTTGCTATATCAGTTTATCATGTTAAGGAGCTGCATTGATTAGATTTGGTGGAAGATCATTATTATGTATAAAGGCGGGGCTACCCCCCTTTATTTATATAAATGGGTTTTTCATGCAGAATTATTCGATTTGCTCCAAATTTGGTAGTTAAGTTTAGTTATTTAAGAATAAAGGGGGAAAGAGGGCTATCCCCCCTTAATTTAGATAAATGGGTTTTTCATGCAGAATTATTCGATTTGCTCCAAATTTGGTATACCGGTTTAATATGTTAAGGAACTGCCTTGATTAGATTTGGAGGCTTATTGGTTAAGTATGAAGGGGGGACGGAGATTAATCTCCCCATTAATTTAGATAAATGGGTTTTTCATGCAGAATTATTCGATTTGCTTCAAATTTGATATACCGGCTTATTCGGGTCTATGTCATTTAGCAGACAACCAAATAGCCGACAAGACATTTAGCAGACAGCAATTAGCCGACAGGACGTTTAGCCGACAAGTACATTTAGCTGACACGTACATTTAGTTGACAAGACAAATTAGCCGAGAGCGACAGTTAGCCGACAGAGACAATTAGCCGACAGGACGATTAACCGACAGTATGTTTAGCCGACAGGGCAAATAGCCGACAAGACAATTAGCCGACAGACATTTAGCCGACAAGACGATTAGCCGACAGGATATTTAGCCGACAGGATAATTTGCCGACAGGACATTTACCGACACTTAGGTTAAGTTAGGTCACAGATTACGTTTAGGTAACAATTAGGTTACGTTTAGGTTACAATTACGTTACAATTAAGTTATGGTTATGTTACGGTTACATTACGGATAGGTTACAGTTACGTTATAGTTAGGTTAGGGTAGGTTATATTTAGGTTACTATTACGGTTAGGTTATAATTAGGTATAACAAACAAATTTTTAAAAAAGTAACATTTTCAACAATAAATATTGTTTGAAATGGGGTTTTTTGTCGGATAACTCCAAAAAATATTATTTTTTAAACGTAAGAATTTAAAAGAGGGGATGCATGAATTAAGAGTGTATTCAGGTGGCGAAAGAGTGGACTCACAGGGGGCAATTTTCAAACTTTTTTTGGACCAGTTATGTGATATATCACCGGAAAGACCACTTTTTCATGTTATAATTATTTCTTCTCCCTTCCCCTCAATTTAGCTCCCCAGGGGGCACTTTTCGAACTTTTTGAAATCGTAGCGTTTTCATCATTTTAGATCGGAATTCTTTTACGCAGCCCTCCGATAAATATTATTTAAACTATATGAAAACTTCAAAGAGTGGGAGGATGTATAACGGTAGGCGAGGACACCCCTCATGTGATACATCAGTGGAAAGCACTGTGACCCCTATTTCATATTATACACCTCCCACGTCCCTCCCGCCAATTTGCCACCCCAAAGGGGGCCATTTTCAACTTTTTTGAAATCGTAACGTTTTCATCATTTTAGATCAGAATTCTTTTACGTTACCCTCCGATAAATGTTATTTATAATATATAAAAACTTCAAAGAGGGGGAGGGTGTATAACAGTGGCCGAGATAGTTGCCTCCCCGGGGGACTCTTTTCTAACTTTGCGGACACCTCTCATGTGATACATCAATGAAAAGCCCTGTGACACCTATTCCATATTATACACCTCCCACGTTCCTCCAGCCAAGTTGCCATCCCAAATGGGGCCCCTTTTCAACATTTTTGAAATCATAGCGTTTTCATTGTTTTAGATCGGAATTCTTATACGCAGTTCTCCGATAAATATTATTTATAATATATGAAAACTTCAAAGTGGGGGGTGTGTAACGGTGGGCGCGATAGTTGCCTTCCCCCCCGGTAGAGGGCCTTTTTGTAATTTTTCGCCGACACCTCTCGTGTGATATATCATTGGAAAGCACTGTGACCGCTATGTCATATTATAAACTTCCCTCACATCCCCCACTCTGCCCCGCCGGGGGCAATTTTCTAACTTTTGCCAACACCCCGCATGTGACACATCATTTGAAAGACCTGTGATAACTTAATCATGTTACGCACCTGCGGTGTCCCTCCCTCCAAATTGCACCCCGGGAACACTTTTGTAAATTTTGCCGACAGCCTTTGCGCAATATATCGTTTTAAAGACCTGCGACCACTGTTTCATATTAGGCACCTTGCGCGATCCTCCATTCAACTTGTCTCCGTAGGAGGCAATTTTCAATATTTTGCCGACAACCCTCATCTGACATGTCGTTGGATCGGCCTGTGACCACTTATTCATTCTATGCTCTTCGCGCGCTTCTCGCTCCACTTTGCATGATGTGGAGCTCCTTTCTAAGTTTAGACGACAACCCTCATGGAACATATAGTTGGAGAGACCTGTGACCACTTATTCATGTTATGCATTTCCGGTATCCCTCCCCTGACTTTGTACACCCTCCGGGGAACTTTTCTAACTTTTGCCGACACCTCTCATGTATTACAACTTCTTCTCTTTTGCGCCTAATAAATAACATTCTCTTTAATGTTCCCAAGTTATAGGATTAGAGAATTATAGTTTTAGTTATAATTTTAGTTATAGGTATAGAGAAGTTATAGGATTTTTATTTTATGATTATTATTATTTGAATGTTTTATAATTAAATTAAATTTAACACTCAATAATATTTTGAAAAAATAATGATTTTATATTTAAAATATTTTGCATGCAATTATCAATTAGATAAATTGAGCTGATGTACAATTTTCGTTATATTTTCTGACCATTATCAAGAATGTATATGTGTGTGTGTCAGAAAGAAAAGTTTGTCATTATTTTCCGTAAAAAATAATACGAAAAGAAAGAAAAATATTCGTATAAGAGCTATAAAAGAAATTACCTTGATATCCAGGTTTAACATTTAAAAAATGTATAAAAACGTAAAATAAAATTCAAGTAATAAAAAATATATATTATAAATCGTTAGCTCCATCAAGTTTCAAATTTAGGTTTTTAGAGAATAAGGCAGATAAAAATAAAATTCAAGGCAGCTTTTAATCTTCGTGTTGTTAAAAAAAAAAAAAAAAAAAAAAAAAAAAAAAAAAAAAAAAGAATGAAAATAAATATTGTTATTAAAAAAAAAAAAAAAAAAAAAAAAAAGAGGCCATAGTAAGTAAAAATAAATTCTCTACCCGGCATTTTTAGGTAAATTTCTGATAAAAAGCATAATTGGTTGTAAATTATAAACTTAAAATTCCTTTACTTCATTGAATAGGTTAGACTGACAGCACCATCTATCGCCTTAAAGAAATAGGAATCACTTATGCAATATTTCACGCAATTTTTATATTCACTACGCTTCACTACTATGTTAACTACTATTTTTATATACGCAATTTCAATATTTGCAATTCGTCACGTAATTCGTCATTCAATAATTAATTTAATAGCAACTAATTAAGAATTCAAGAATTTTTCTGATGAAACATTCACGTTATTTACCGTCAAATCCTTACGGGCACTATCTTGAAGATGTTTAAATGTTTATCTACGGATTAGAGACATTGCGAAATATCCTCTACAATCCTACATTCTCGCGGTTTACCGGGGCCATCACGATTCTTTGTTCAAAGAAACACGATGACCTGGGGTTTACTTACCTCCTGGTTGTTGCGCAGGCACTTAAAAAAATCTGAATACTTTTCCTCAGTTTAGATTTTGGTTTGTTTTCCCTAAAAACGAAGCTATTAATTATGAAATGTTTTACTATTGGTATACTATCGCAGATATGTAGCACAGCTCCTAGCTCCTTCTGATTTATGGCATGGACACTTCGCGGAAACATTATTTTTCAATGCGGCCACAGAACAGACTTAAATTAATTTTATATTTTAAAGTGACATTGATCAATTGGACTCCTAGTTTTGAAATAATACTTTTATTGTATATGAGAATATTGTTTTCTAAATTTAAGATAGTTTGAAAATATGTTTTACTCTAAAAAAGAAAAGAAAAGGCAAATCATTTTAAGCATGTGCACAATTGCGCTCTAAAACCTGCCAGTATAGATTATTTGCCAGCCTGTATAAGTAATCGAAATTTATAGGTACTTTATACAAAAAATTATATAAATCAAAATAATACAAAATATCAATATCAACAAATCTTAAACGTAATGCCCTAACATTTTGTATAAAAAACACCACGAGTGTCATAATTAAAAAAATAAATTTTCATTATACATTAACAGAATAGAAAACATTTTCTCCGTGAAAATAATAACATTTGCGCCCGAATGCAATCTTGAGTGTAACTGTAACACACACCGAATAAAGAATTTGTAAAAGATTAAAAAAGAAAAAAACATACTTAACAAGAATTCACTATAAATCTGAAACATTTATACTATCATTGTTTGCTCAAAAAGTGTTCAATTTTGCTAGTTACTTACAATAAATACAATTTGTATACACTATATAATAAAATATAAAAGTAACGTGATATCTGATCTCAATACCCTGAGATGAAATTAGAAGAAACATAAATTAAGTAAATTATTTATTGAGGAAAGTATCAAGATCTTATGTATGAAACATAATGTGCAGATTGTAGCATTGGGCGATGTAGAAATTTCTTAAATCGATTTATCATCCATTTAACATCGCGATGTAGTTTTAAATCACAATTAACACCGATTTTATCCTTTAGAAAATGGATGCCTATTTTTTGATTTTTAGTAACAAAATACGGTGTTTATGCAGCCCCCCCCCCCCACCCTCCGATGTTATATAGTATACTTATCTTTTAATTTTTCAAATACCTTTGAAAAGAGGTATATTTTACTCATTAAAAAGTGTGAATGCTTAAGACACTCGTTTTTTTATTATTATTATTATTATTATTAGTGACCTCTTTTAATACATTTTATAAACTCATTCTTTAAGAAATAATATAAAAGAATTTCTTTTTTTTTATCTGACTTGTTATGGCCGCTAGAATCTAAATTCCTTAAGAGGGGACGACGACTTTCCCTTACACACCCAAATAGCACATCATTGCTAACAACATACACATTTTTTTTTTTTTTTTAACAAACACAGAATTAAAAAGTTATTGAGGCAAAACCGAAGGAGATTCAATAATGAATCTACTGTTCATTTACAATAACGAGAAAAGTAGTAAAAAAAAAAAGAGGGAGGATATAAGAAATAAGGTGCAATTTTATTTCTTTTTAACTTTTAGATTATAATAAAATTTGTTTAACGTGAATGCTGACATTCATATGGCGGATAGAGAAGTGTGAGCGTCGTAGAACATTAGTGAAATGGCTGATTTTTTCGCGACCGTTGGCAACCTGTAAGATTAGTAATATAAAATAATATTAAAGTATATATCTCTTTAATGATCACAAAATGTCAAAAAATCAGAAAATCGCAGATCTGCAGAAAAATCTAATGAATGCCCCCCTCCCACAGCTTCCCCATTCTGCTGTAAAAATAAAGTTTCTTCACTCATTACAGAATATTAAAATATTTTTAATTAATTACAAAATAATAATAAATTAAAACTAAAATATTCCAATATTGCTCAAATATATGAAAATTAATTTTTCATCAAAATAATGCATAAAAATATATACTAAAAATGGATGAATTTGGTTTTTAACCTTAAGATTTTCCTTTTTTTTCAGACATAAATAGTGTATCAATTTCAGCAAGATACTCAAAACACGTAGCTGGCATTGAAATTGGATGTTAAACCCGATGCATAACTAATTTAAAATATTTTAATTACTTACAGAGTAATAGAAAATAAAGAACATATATTAAAATATTAACCAAACATTTGAAAAATTAATTTTTCATTAAAAGAATATGCATGACTATACTTTAAAATATTTTCATTAACTACAAAATAATAGAAAATAAAAAAGTCCTTCCGGCCAGTGCCGGGAGGAAGAGGTAGCTTTCATAATCCTTATTTAAAAAAAGCCAAATTATATCATTCAAACACACGAAGCTCAATTTAGTGGAAACCGAATATAGGAGATTCAATACTAATTTTTATCAATATAATGAATGAGAATTTCGCGAAATTAGTCAGCTTTATCCAAGCTGCTTTTCTTTGAAGTAACATATATTTGGCTGCCAAATTCGGCAATTTCTTAAAGTGCCTGTCATTTTAAGACAACATGGTGGATGAGGCTAAGCAGTGAACTCGGTCGAGACCTTAGTAATTGCTGTGCACATGCTCACTCACATCGGAATCGGTTAATATATAGGAGTGCTGTCGCATGCAAAAAATCAGATTTTTCAAAATGTCACCCACAATAGAAATTGAAACTGCTATATCTGAGCCATTTTTTAAGGTAAAGACAAACAAAAAATGCTCCTGAATCCTTATATCAAGGTCAAATACTTAAGAAAGAAACCCTTTTCAATTTCTAATTTTTTTGCACCTCACTTTAAATATATATATATATTTTTTATTTTAATGGTCGCCATTTTGAAACAAGATGGCTGATGAATCTGGCCAGCGAACTTGGTCGAGGTGTTGATGTATACTATCCACATGCCTTCTTACATCGAAATAGGCGAATACGTGTGTTATCGCGTGACAAATACAAGATCGTTTCAAAATGTTAGCCATGCTAGAAATTCAAAGTGCTATAAATCAACCATTTTTTAAGATATAAACAAAAGAACAAATTTTCAGAAACAAAAACTGCTCCGGAATCTTTGTATCAAGGTCAAACACATAAAAAAATCTTTTTCATTTTCCAATTGTTTAATACCTCATTTTGAATTTTAAATTTAATTTTTTTTAAATGGCAACCCTTTTGAAACAAGATGGCGAATGAAGCTGGCCAACGACCTCGGTCGAGACATTGGTATGTACTATGTACAGACCAAGTTACATCCAAATAGGTTCATAATTACGCCTGTTGTCGCGTGACAAAAATCAGGTCGTTTTAAAATGTCAGCCACAAGATAAATTCAAAATGCTATTACTCAGCCATTTTTATTAGATATAGACGAAAGAAAAACTGTTCCGGAATCTTTGTATTAAGGTAAAACACATACAAAAAAAATCTTTTTCACTTTCCAATTTTTTTGGTATCTCATTTAAATTTTTTTATTTTTTTATTTTTTTAATGGCCGCCATTTTGAAACAAGATGGCGGATGAAGCCGGCCGACGAACTCGGTCGAGATATTTGTATGTACTATGTACACACCAAGGTACATCCAAGTCGGTTCATAAATACGCCTGTTATTACGTGAGAAAAATCAGGACGTTTCAAAATGTCAGCCACGCTAGAAATTCAAAATGCTATAACTCAGCCATTTCTTAAGATATAGACGAAACAAAAACTGCTCCCGAATCTTTTTATCAAGGTCAAACACATAAAAAGAAAATATTTTTTCAATTTTTAATTTTTCGGTACCACATTTCAAATTTAAATTTTTCTTAAAAATCTAAATGGCCACCATTTTTAAACAAGATGGCTGATGAAGCTGACCAACGAACCCGGTCGAGACATTGGTATGTACTATGTATAAACGAAGTTACATCCAAATCGGTTCATAAATACGCCTTTTATCGCGTGACAAAATTCAGGACGTTTCAAATTGTCAGCCACGCTAGAAATTCAAAATGCTATAACTCAGCCATTTTTTAAGATATAGACGAAACAAAAACTGCTCCGAAATCTTTGTATAAAGGTCAAATACATAAGAAAAAATATTTTTCCATTTTCAATTTTTTGGTACCACATTTCAATTTTTAAATTTTTAAAAAAAATTTAAATGGCCGCCATTTTGAAACAAAATGGCGGATGAAGCTGGCCAACGAACTCGGTCGAGAGATTGGTATGTACTATGTACACACTGAATTACATCCAAATCGGTTCATAAATACGCCTTTTATCGCGTGACAAAATTCAGGACGTTTCAAAATGTCAGCCACGCTAGAAATTCAAAATGCTATAACTCAGCCATTTTTTAAGATATAGACGAAACAAAAACTGCTTCGGAATCCTTGTATAAAGGTCAAATACATAAGAAAAAAATATTTTTCCATTTTTAATTTAATGGTACCACATTTCAAGTTTTAAAATTTTTTAAAAATTTTAAATGGCCGCCATTTTGAAACAAAATGGCGGATGAAGCTGGCCAACGAACTCGGTCGAGACATTGGTATGTACTATGTACACACCAAATTTCATCGAAATCGGTTCATAATTACGGGAGTTACAGTGTGACATAGGTCAGATATATATATATATATATATATATATATATATATATATATATATATATATCAATTTTGAACGGAGGGTGGTTTCGTGGTCTGGGGGTCATGATCGATGAAAATATACCAAAATTTTTTGAAATCGCTTTCCTCCGAACGGCTGCAATAGGTAGCTTTTTTGTAAAGAAAGCTACCTAAAATATATATTAAAATATTGCTAAAACATGCAAAAAAAATGAATTTTTCATCATAAGAATGCATAAAGGTATAAACTGAAAGTAGTTGAATTTGGATTTTAAATATAAAATTTTATTGTATAACACGTTGAGTGCCACGGTGACTGACACCGAAGCTGAAAAATGTACAATGTTTTAAGTAATTTTTAAGAAAGTATAATCCCGTTCCCAAAGCAGAATATGCTTAAAACTGCGACGCACGTCGCAGAACAATAGATTTCTCTGCAGAACATTTCAAATTCTGATTTTAAGCAAAATTTGCCATTTAGCCATTGGAAAAAAATCGTGAAATTCATCAATCGGTCACAGGAAAAAAAGTCCTTCCGGCCAGTGCCGGGAGGAAGAGGTAGCTTTCAAATACGTTATTTTAAAAAAGCCAACTTATACTATTCAAACACACGAAGCTCAATTTAGTGGAAACCGAATATAGGAGATTCAATACTAATTTTTATCAATACTAAATCATTATGAATGAGAATTTCACGAAATTAGTCAGCTTTATCCAAGCTGCTTTTATTTAAAGTAACTTATATTTGGCTGAGATGTTGATGAATACTACCCACATACTTTCTCACATGGAAATAGGCGAATACGTGTGTTACCGCGTGACAAATACAAGATCGTTTCAAAATGTTAGCCATACTAGAAATTCAAAGTGCTGTAATTCAACCATTTTTTAAGATATAAACAAAAGAACAAATTTTCAAAAACAAAATCTGCTCCAGAATCTTTGTATCAAGGCCAAACACATAAAAAAATCTTTTTCATTTTCCAATTTTTTAATACCTCATTTTAAATTTTAAATTTAATTTTTTTAAATGGCAACCCTTTCGAAACAAGATGGCGAATTAAGCTGGCCAACGAACTTGGTCGAGACATTGGTATGTACTATGTACAGACCAAGTAACATCCAAATCGGTTCATAAATACGCTTGTTATCGCGTGACAAAAATCAGGTCGTTTTAAAATGTCAGCCATAATAGAAATTCAAAACGCTATAACTCAGCCATTTTTTTAGATATAGACGAAACAAAAACTGTTCCGGGATCTTTGTATTAAGGTCAAACACATACAAAAAAAATCTTTTTCATTTTCTAATATTTTGGTATCTCATTTTAAATTTTAAATTTTTTAAATTTCTTTAAATGGCCGCCATTTTGAAACAAGATGGCGGTTGAAGCTGGCCAACGAACTCGTTCGAGATATTTGTATGTACTATGTACACACCAAAGTACATCCAAATCGGTTCATAAATACGCCTGTTATCACGTGACAAATATCAGGACGTTTCAAAATGTCAGCCACGCTAGAAATTCAAAATGCTATAACTCAGCCATTTTTTGAGATATAGACGAAACAAAAACTGCTCCTTAATCTTTGTATCAAGGTCAAATACATAAAAAAAAAATGTTTTTTCAATTTTCAATTTTTTGGTACCACATTTCAAATTTAAATTTTTCTAAAAAATTTAAATGGCTACCATTTTTAAACAAGATGGCGGATGAAGCTGGCCAACGAACTCGGTCGAGACATTGGTATGTACTATGTACAAACGAAGTTACATCCAAATCGGTTCATAAATACGCCTTTTATAGCATGACAAAATTCAGGACGTTTCAAAATGTCAACCACGCTAGAAATTCAAAATGCTATAACTCAGCCATTTTTTAAGATATAGACGAAACAAAAACTGCTCCGGAATCTTTGTATAAAGGTCAAATACATAAAAAAAAATATTTTTCCATTTTCATTTCTTTGGTACCACATTTCAAATTTAAAATTTTTAAGAAAATTTTAAATGGCCGCCATTTTGAAACAAAATGGCGGATGAAGCTGGCCAACGAACTCGGTCGAGACATTGGTATATACTATGTACATACCAAATTACATCCAAATCGGTTCATAAATTCGAGAGTTACAGTATGACAAAGGTCAGATATATATATATATATATATATGGATTTATATATATATATATATATATATCAACTTTTGAACGGAGGGTGGTTTCGGGGTCTGGGGGTCATGATCGATGAAAATATACCAAAATTTTTTGAAATCGCTTTCCTCCGAACGGCTGCAATAGGTAGCTTTTTGTAATGAAAGCTACCTAAAATGCGAAATTCGTTAGTCGATCTCGATCATAAGAAAAAATCGTGAAATTAATTCTTCAGCTGGTTGCGGGAAAAAATACTAAATTCGTTGAACAGTCGCTGGAAAAAATCTCCGATTTTCGCCAATCGTCAACCAGAAAAAACTTCAAAATTTTCCATTCGGTAGAAACAAAATTTCATGAAATTCGCATTACAGTTGCGAGTCAAAAGCGTGAAATTCGTCAGCGGATCGTCTGATAAAATCACGAAATTCGACGATCAGTTGTGGAAAACCCCCGCAAATGTTACCAATCAGTCGTAAGAAAAAGATGTAAAGTGTGCCAATATGTAGAAGGTAAATACCGCCAAATTCACCAATCGGTTGCGCGTAAAAAGGCGAAAGTCGTCAGTGGATTGTTGGAAAAAATCACGAAATTACTCGCGGGAAAAGACTTTCTCCAATCGGTCGCAAGAAAAGGATGCAAAATTTGGCAATCAGTAAAAAGAAAATATTGCAAAATTTGCCAATCAGTCACGGGTAAAAAAACTGCAAAATTCGTTTGTGGATCGTCGGAAAAAATTGCGCAATTCGTGAGTGAATCGTCGCAAAAAGCCGTGAAAAAATCATCGATCAGCCGAGGGAAAAAAAAATCATGTTTTCCAATAGATCTTAAGAAAAGACTGTAAAATTTACCAATCTATAGAGGGAAAATATTGTGAAATTCGCTAATCAAAGCGGAAAAAAATAGCAAAATACATCGATCAGTCGCAAATTAACTCGCCAGTCGATCAAGAAAAAATCTAAAAAATATTGTGAAATTCCTCAATCGATCATGAGGAAAAATTGCGAAATTCATCAGTCGGTCGGAGAAAAATCATGAAACTCAGTCGGCCCCGGAAAAAAAATATCGTGAAATTCTACTGATAAATCGGAACTCTAAACAAACTAGTTCAAATTATCTCTTTTGAACAGAATGCATTTCTGTGAAAGATGCAAAAACATTCCTACATATACAAGAACAGCCCCGGGGTTTTTCTTTTTAGGTGCGTTCGTAATTATATAAATACGTAGCACCTATAGTTCTCGTTCAGTCCGTCTGTCCGTCCGTCTGTCCGCATATAACAGAGCAAAAACTACCCAACCGAATCGTTTAAAATTTATACTATATAATTGCTGCATAATTTTGTCGAGTCATTTCAATTTTTATGAAAATCGGATGTATAGTTTAATTACAGGGACAGTCAAAAGTTTTTCTTTACATTACGGCCAATGGGAAAAATTATTACAAGTGCATTTTAATGATGTTACAGCCTTCCGAATGGTCTGAAATTTTAAAGTTATAATTGTTGCAAAATTTTGTCGAGCCATTTCAAATTTTAGGAAAATCGGATGTATAGTTTAATTACAGGACAGTCAAAAGTGTTCCGTTACATTACGGGGAATGGGAAAAAAATTATTGGAAGTGCATTTTTATGATATTACAGACTATGCACTTTAGGAAGTGCAAAAAAATATACACTCAGTACAATATGCTGTGCAAAAAATAATTATAAATCTAGTTATAGTACGAACGCACCTCATTTGCCACGTTTGACGAGCAATTTCCAACTTGTTCTATAAAAGCATAGATTCTTTCCGATAACGTTGTCAAATTTTTAATTTTATCTGATTTTCAGGGACTCACCGCAAAAGATTGTTATGCGGAAGGAAATGATTATAGTTTAAGATATGCACCTTTTACAGAAATTGTAAAACATTGTTCCATTTTTCAGCATATACATATTCATTTCTGTAAATTTCATTCATTTTTTTCTTATAAATGCATAGCTGCGAACGATTCCTTTTTTGTGTTAACACCATTTCCTAATCATAATCGTTACTCTATTTAATCGCAGAATTCTGCAATTAATTAACATAAAAAATAGGCACGGATTTTTACTATTCAGAAGATGTGATAACTAAAAAGTGGAATAGTTGACAGCTAAGTATATGCTGATAGATATACAGTAAACTCTCGACTATCCGGTCTAATGTAACGGAAGGGTAGGCCGGATAGGCCGGAGTTCCATAAATATTTACTCATTTCCTGGACCCCCCTCCCCATTATATTAAAAACACATGTCACACATTCTAAGATAAATTTTATCCATACAGTACATGCAGTTTCAAAATAAGAAAAACATTAACGTAAAACGTAAGCCTAATTCATAAAAAATTAGTAAATCTTTTTTTATTGCTTGTTAATAAATGATTGTACAAATATGAAAAGTTATGCATAAGATAAAAGAGTCAAAGCTTAGTTTTTAGTTTTTGAGAAAGTAATTGATAGATGACTGTCTCTGATATTGCATTGTGTAATCCCTTCTTGCTCCTTCTTGTCGTGTGTTAGCACTTTCCTTTGGAAAAGAACATGCCTGTCTCGGCTGCTTGCAACATTCCTCATTTTTTTTACTAGGCCGGATAGTACGAAGGGCCGGATAGTCGGGAGTTTACTGTATTTAAAATTTTTATTTTGCTAAAGAAAAAAAATGCTTTAAATTTTGCAATTAATGTACGAAATATAAATATACAGATTACATTGGCAGGGGTTGAGGGGCGCGGGGGGGGGACGGTACAGTTGTTGTACGGGTAGCGCAGAATATTAGGTATCCGGAACTTTTCTTGTTAGAATTTAAGCCCTGGGCGCAGTAGTCTTATTGTAACGTAACCTTAATCTAATTCTACCATAAACATTACCTAACTGTACCCTAGCTGTAATATGTTACCTAACGGTAACCTAACAGTAACACACCTTCAACCTAACTATAAACAAATTATCACCTAACCGTAACCTAACTGTAACCTAATTGCAACCTAACCTTAATCTAATTATAACATAACCGTAACCAAACTGTAACGTAGCTATAAACTATCGGTAACTTAACCGTAACGTAAACTAATTTTAAGCTAAATGTAACGTGGCTGTAACCTACCTGTAACCTATCCATAATCCAACCGTAAACTATCTGTAACGGAAATGGAACATAACCGTAACTGTAACATACCTGTAACGGAAATGGAATATAACCGTAACCTATCCGTAATCTATCTGTAACGGAAATGGAACATAACCGTAACCTAACCGTAACCTAATTATAACCTAACCGTAACGTAACCGTAACCTACTTATAACCTAACCCTAACCTAACTGTAACATAACTGTAACCTAACCGTAATATATCTGTAAAATAAACGTATCATGACGCTACGCTAACCGTAAACTAATTATAATCTAACCGTTTCCTAACTGTGATGTAACTATAACCTAACTGTAACTTAAATGTAACCTAACTGTAGCCTGGCGGTAACCTAACCGTAACCTAATTGGAACTATCCGTAACGTACTGTAACCTATCCGTAACCTAACCGTAATCTAACTGTAACCTACCCGTAATCTTAATTGTAACCAAACTGTAGCGTAACTGTATCCTATCTGCAACCTAATCGTAGCATAAACGTAATCTAACTGTAACCTATCCGTAACCTAACTCTAACCTATCCGTAACTTAACCCTAATCTTACTGTAACCTATCCGTAACCTAACCTTAACCTATTTGTAACTTAAACGTAACCTAATTGTTACCTAAATTTAATCTAACTGTGATGTAAACGTAATCTAACTGTAACCCTACCGTAACCTAACTGTAGCCTAGCGGTAACCTAACCGTAACCTAATTGTAACCTATCCGTAACGTACTGTAAACTATCCGTAACCTAACCGTAATCTAACTGTAACCTGTCCGTAATCTTAATTGTAACCAAACTGTAACGTAACTGTATTCTATCTGTAACCTAATCGTAGCATAAACGTAATCTAACTGTAACCTATCCGTAACCTAGCTGTAACCTATCCGTAACTTAAGCCTAATATAACTGTAACCTATCCGTAACCAAACCTTAACCTATTTGTAACTTAAACGTAACTAATTGTTACCTAAATTTAATCTGTGACTTAACTGTAACGTAACCGTAACCTAACTGTAACCTAAGTTTAACGTAACCGTAAACTAATTATAACCTAACTGTATTCTAACTGTAACCTATCAGAAACCTAACAGTATCCAAACCAAAACCTAACTGGGCCAATCGTCCTCTCGGCTAAATATCCTGTCGGCTAAATTTCCTGCCGGCTAATTGTCCTGTCGGCTAATTGTCCTGTCGGCTAATCGTCCTGTCGGCTAAATGTCATGTCGGCTAAATGTCTTGTCGGCTAATTGTCCTGTCGGCTAATCGTACTGTCGGCTAAATGTCATGTCGGCTAATTGTCCTGTCGGCTAATTGTCTTGTCGGCTAATTGTCCTGTCGGCTAAATGTCTTGTCGGCTAAATGTCTTGTCGGCTAATTGTCCTGTCGGCTAAATGTCCTGTCGGCTAAATGTCTTGTCGTCTAAATGTCCTGTCGGCTAATTGTCCATGTCGACTAACTGTCCTATCGGCTAAATGTCCTGTCGGCTAATTGTCTCTGTCGGCTATCTGTCTTGTCGGCTAACTGTCGCTGTCGGCTAATTGTCCTGTCGACTAAATGTACGTGTCGACTAAATGTACTTGTCGGCTAAACGTCCTGTCGTCTAATTGTTGTCTGCTAAATGTCTTGTCGGCTATTTGGTTGTCTGCTAAATGACATAGACCCCATGTTGGAGACATGAAATTTTGGGTACTTATAGCTGAACACCTCACAACATACGACAAATCATAAAATTTCGAAAAAGTCGTACATTTAACCCTTTGGGCTCCCGCATGTGTATTTTAAACAATTATTTCTAAGTGAGCTCCTAATTATGTTAGAGACATGAAATTTTGGGTACTTATAGCTGAACACCTCACATTATACGACAAATGATAAAATTTTGAAAAAGTCGTATATTTAACCCTTTGAGCTCCGCATGTGTATTTTAAACAATTCTTTCTAAGTGAACCCTAATTAGGTTGGAGGAGTGAAATTTTGCATACTTATAGCTGAATACCTCACATCAAACGACAAATCCTAAAATTTTGAAAAAGTCGTACATTTAACCCTTTGCGCTCCCACATGTGTATTTTAAACAATTTTTTCTAAGTGAACCCTAATTAGGTTGGAGGAGTGAAATTTTGCATACTTATAGCTGAATACCTCACATCAAACGACAAATCATAAAATTTTGAAAACGTCGTACATTTAACCCTTTGGGCTCCCACATGTGTATTTTAAACAATTCTTTCTAAGTGAACCCTAATTATGTTGCAGGAGTGAAATTTTGGATACTTATAGCTGAATACCTCACATCAAACGACAAATCATAAAATTTTGAAAAAGTCGTACATTTAACCCTTTGGGCTCCCACATGTGTAATTTAAACAATTCTTTCTAAGTGAACCCTAATTAGGTTGGAGGAGTGAAATTTTGCATACTTATAGCTGAATACCTCACATCAAACGACAAACCATAAAATTTTGAAAATGTCGTACATTTAACCCTTCGGGCTCCCACATGCCTATTTTAAACAATTCTTTCTAAGTGAGCCCCTAATTAGGTTGGAGGCGTGAAATTTTGCATACCTATTGCCGAACACCATCATGCGACAAATCATAAAAAATTCGAAAAGTCGTACATTTAACCCTTTGGGCTCCCACATGCTTTTCTAAAGAAATTCTTTCTAACTGAGCCCCTTATTAAATTGGAGATTTGAAATTTTGCATACTTGTATTGCATACATTATATTTTGCAGAACACCTGAGGCCAGGCGACAAATCCTAAATTTTGAAAAAGTCTCACGTTTAACCCTTTGAGCTACCACATATGTATTTTAAGCAATTCTTTCTAACAGAGCCCCTAATTAAGTTGGAGACATGAATTTTTGCACACGTATAGCTGAATAACTCAGAACACACGACAAATCATAAAATTTTCTAAAAGTCTTATATTATTTACTCCTCCGTGCTCTAGCTTGTATATTTTAAGCAATTTTTCTAACCTCCGCCCTTTTCACCCGGGGAGCACTTTTCCAACTTTTGCCGACATCCCTTTGACCATTCTTTCATATTATGCACCATAGCCTTACATATTTTAGTTCCAATTTTTACCAATAGGGGCGCCTACTGATCTCGGGTGATATGGGCCCAATCCCCACGACTAATATATCTACGGATAGTATGTAAAACGGGTTTTCGTTCGGATAGATGTTTGTTTAGAATAGAGTGCGCCCCCTGGTTGCGAAATGTGGAACTAACAGATTTTTCAAAAAGAGTGTTTTGAAAGGAATATTAAACGAAACCCTCTGTGCGATCTGTGATCACACTTACCCACTTGTTTTTTTTTTTTTTTTTTTTTTTTTTTGCCACTTTATCTAAGCAATATTTCTAATAAAACTGACATGACTCATTACTTTCAGATCTTGATTTTGAGCTTTTTGCAGTGGATGATTGTGCACTTTGCGCATTTTGCCTTTTATTCTATGCTTTGTCTTTTCCATTGACATCTATAACTGGAGTTGCTTATATTGCTGAATGTAAAACTCCGACTATATCAGATCTTTATCATTTAGCGAAAGGGTACAGGCACTATTTGCCCACATTGGTAAGTATCTTTACAATTCTTAACATTTAAGTAAAAGGTATGTCATTTTTTTAAAATATTGCTAAAATAATTGATGAAAGGCGATTTAGCAAATACTGCATTTTCATTTAAAGTGCATTATACATATGCATAATGCAGTACTAATATGCAAGACCTTATTATCCAAAAAGCAGGTGAAGCGCAAGCTATCCTCTAAAATTTAAGAGCGGACAAAAAATGAGTGTAAAATGGGGCCTCTATTTCCCATTTTTATTTTCTAACATTACATTTAAAAAAAATTTGGAGTGGAAAGTTTGCCTATTTTTCATATTGTAGAGTCCCGATTATTCCGAGTTAATATGGACCAAGCTCACCTCGGATAAACCAGATTTACACAAATCGTCGCCAACTAAGGAGATGAAAGATAAATTTTCCCTTAATTTATTAATTTTTATGGTACTAACAATATTTCTTTGATGTACATTTACGTTACTTTTAAGAATAACGGGTAATGAAATTGTTTGTTTAAAAAGGCCCTTGATAGTTGTTTGTTTGTTAAATGTCAATTTTGCTACAGTTTTTTTTTCCTTTACTGCAGTATTACGCTACTGCATAGCTATCAATTTCTAAGATTTTTCCTTACCACTAAAACTTACCAGTAAATTTTGCCAAATTCAATCGCCGAAATCTAACAATTGTCAACGATTAAATATGGCAAAAATTTGTATTAAATTTTAGAGGTAACAAAACCGTACAAATTGACAGCTATGTGATTCTTAGTGTCATGAAAATTGCAGGTGTAGCCTCTTCTTTCTGCCCAGAGTATTAAATAGTTTTTTTTTTTCAATCGAACGTACCTTTGGAACGTATCATTTTCTTCTGATGGTCTGATGATGGCTTCCCTTATTATGAAAGAGCAGCCGTAGTAAAAAGTTAGAACTCTGATTTTCTGGTCAGAATGCGGGGGGGGGGGGGGATGGCTATTCTTTTTTACTTTTGAAAAAAAATTGTGGCCGTTTTTTCTTCATTTATAATGCCTGTTTCAAATCAGTCCATCAGAAGAAAATAATTCAGTTAAGCGGTAGTCGGATAATTGGGACTCTACTGTACTTCGAGAAAAAGATCTTACTGGGCAATCTGAATGCAATTAATTTGAAATTTTTTAGAGTGAAAAGTTTGCCTATTTGCCACACTATTTCAAGAATCTTATGTAACTTAGAAAACTGAATGTGATCAATTTTTAAGTTTTAAGAGTGGAAAGTTTGTCTATTACACTGGGGGAACAATTTTTGACACAACTTCTGTTGACTTCGATTTTTCAGCTGTTTTTAAGGTTAAAACAGCGTGCTGATTTCAAAATTGCAATTAGTTTTCTTTTAACACGTCAAATTTTTCCTCTACAGCTTAAATTAATGTGACCAATCTACGCTGGATCGGGCATGAATCATGGGAAGAACTAGTTGGATGTGCCAATCCCAAAACTTTCTTCTATCTTATACATCTTAATATTTCAAAAACTAGTTACACATGAACATACTTCAATATTATTAGTTCAATACTATACCAACACTGATTTTCATCTTAAATTTCTGCTTCAGTCAATTAAATGGACTAAAAGCGAGTTAATCTATATCATGATACTTGTTAAAATTAATAGCTTTTCCTTATTCTGCTGTTATCAGCTGTTTGCGAATAGCCAGCTTAGCAGGAAGTGAGTTCCCGCCTCTGCACGAGCCGCCGATCGACAATAGGACTATGAAAAGTCAAGAAAAGTATACAAAAATCGCTAGCAGTGAGCCCCTTTAATACGCAATATTTCCAAATTCAAGGAGGACCTGTTGGCCAAAAACATGCCAAAAACATGCACGAAAAACTTGGTTAAATTGTACGCATAATTTTATACAATTTTCGGTGGTGCAATAAAGAAAATAGCACAAACATCACTATTACAGTGCCCCCTTCTGGCAGATTTTTTTCAAATTCAGGGAGGACTTGCTTGCCATAGCCAGACAGATACACAAAAAATTTGGTTCAATTCTTTGCATAACTTCATACACTTTTCGATGGTTCAATAATGAAAATGCCACAGAGATTGCAATTATAGCGCCCCCTTCTGGCGGAATTCTTCCAAATTCAGGAAGGACCTTCGTGCTGTGATCAAAAACAGACACAAAAAGTTTGGTTCAATTCTATGCATAACTTCATACACTTTTCGATGGTACAATATTCAAAATGGCACATTAATCGCCATTACAGCGCCCCCTACCGGCGATTTTTTTCCAAATTAAGGAAGGACCTGCTTGCCATAGACAAGAACGTATAACATTTTTTTGGTTCAGTTGTATGCATAACTTCATACACTTTTCGATGGTATACCACCCTAATCGTACAAAAATCGCTATTACAGCGCCCCCTACTGGTGAATTTTTTCCAAATTCAGGGAGGACCTGCTTGCCATAGCCAAAAACTTAAAATAAAAATTTGGTTCAATTGTATGCATAACTTCATACACTTTTTGATGGCACAATATTCAAAATCGTACAAAAATCGCTATTACAGCGCCCCCTACCCGCAATTATTTTCCAAATTCAGGGAGGACCTGCTTGCCATAGGCAAAAACTTAAAATAAAAATTTGGTTCAATTCTATGCATATCTTCATACATTTTTTGATGGTACAATATTCAAAATCGCACAAAAATCGCTATTACAGCGCTCCTTACCGGGAATTTTTTCCAAATTCAGGGAGGACCTGCTTGCCATAGCCAAACACTTAAAATAAAAATTTGGTTTAATTCTATGCATAACTTCATACACTTTTTGATTGTACAATATTCAAAATCGCACAAAAATCGCTATTACAGCGCCCCCTACCGGCAATTATTTTCCAAATTCAGGGAGGACTTGCTTGCCATAGGCAAAAACTTAAAATAAAAATTTGGTTCAATTCTATGCATATCTTCATACATTTTTTGATGGTACAATATTCAAAATCGCACAAAAATCGCTATTACAGCGCCCCCTACCGGCAATTATTTTCCAAATTCAGGGAGGACCTGCTTGCCATAGGCAAAAACTTAAAATAAAAATTTGGTTCAATTCTATGCATATCTTCATACATTTTTTGATGGTACAATATTCAAAATCGCACAAAAATCGCTATTACAGCGCCCCTTACCGGGGAATTTTTCCAAATTCAGGGAGGACCTGCTTGCCATAGCCAAACACTTAAAATAAAAATTTGGTTTAATTCCATGCATAACTTCATACACTTTTTGATTGTACAATATTCAAAATCGCACAAAAATCGCTATTACAGCGCCCCCTACCGGCAATTATTTTCCAAATTCAGGGAGGACCTGCTTGCCATAGGCAAAAACTTAAAATAAAAATTTGATTCAATTCTATGCATATCTTCATACATTTTTTGATGGTACAATATTCAAAATCCCACAAAAATCGCTATTACAGCGCCCCTTACCGGGGAATTTTTTCCAAATTCAGGGAGGACCTGCTTGCCATAGCCAAACACTTAAAATAAAAATTTGGTTTAATTCTATGCATAACTTCATACACTTTTTGATTGTACAATATTCAAAATCGCACAAAAATCGCTATTACAGCGCCCCCTACCGGCAATTATTTTCCAAATTCAGGGAGGACCTGCTTTCCATAGGCAAAAACTTAAAATAAAAATTTGGTTCAATTCTATGCATATCTTCATACATTTTTTGATGGTACAATATTCAAAATCGCACAAAAATCGCTATTACAGCGCCCCTTACCGAGGAATTTTTTCCAAATTCAGGGAGGACCTGCTTGCCATAGCCAAACACTTAAAATAAAAATTTGGTTTAATTCTATGCATAACTTCATACACTTTTTGATTGTACAATATTCAAAATCGCACAAAAATCGCTATTACAGCGCCCCCTACCGGCAATTATTTTCCAAATTCAGGGAGGACCTACTTGCCATAGCCAAAAACTTAAAATAAAAATTTGGTTCAATTCTATGCATATCTTCATACACTTTTTGATGGTACAATGGCGACAGACACACGGACAGACGGACGGACGGACAGACGGACAGACACACGGACAGACAGACATTTTCTATAAACATGTTTTTTGGGATCTCTGACCCCTAAAACGTGTAAACCCGTCGAAAACCGAAAGTCGAAAAAATTTTCGATTATAATACTTTCTTCTATTGAAGATAGAAGAAAGTAAAAAAGCTTCAGAACTCTTAGTATCAAGAATGCACGAGAAAAATTTGCTTGAAAAGGGAGCTAAGGTATCCTACTTTCGATAAAGAGAAAGTTAATTTCTTCAATACTTTCGAAGTGACGGTGGATTTGCTTATTGCCATAACGTACATTGTTTAATGGAGGAGTTTGAAATTCCATCCTAATACCGCAACTTAATGGCAACTGTTCATCGGTAGCTCAGAGAAGAGTTTGAAGTGCGTTCTCCTTCACTATGGAAATTTATTTGAACCAGTCCCAATAGGCCATTCAGTTTATTTGCGCGAAGAATATGAGGACATATAGATAGCCATTTATTTATTGCAATATCTCATGCACGAATGGATCATTTGTGTTGACCTTAAAATGGTCTGTTTCCTTCTTGACCAGCAACATGGATATACCAAGTATCACTGTTTTTTGTGTATCTGGGACAGCAGAACTCGTGAGAAGCATTGGTTCCAGTCGAATTGGCCTCCAAGATCTGGCGTCAAACTTGGTGATTCAAGCATTTTACATCAAACCCTTGTCTACAGAGAGAACATTATATTTCCACCTCTGCATATAAAACTGGGTCTAATGAAGCAGTTCCTGAAAGCTTTGTCAACCAAAGGAGATTGATTCGAGTATCTCATTTCGAAATTTCCAAACCTAGCTTTAGAAAATATAAAGGCAGATGTATTTGACGGTCCACAGATTCGGCAGCTCATTAGAGATGAACATTTCATCGGAACAATGACAGAACTCCAAAACTCCAAAAAAACCTTGTTAAAGACTTTCTTGGAAATACGCGAGTAGAGAATTACACCAAAATTGTCCAGAAACTTTTATAGAGCTTCAAAATGCTTGGTTGCAACATGAGCATAAAATTTCATTTTCTGCATAGCCATCTTGATCACTTCCCGGAAAACCTTTGTGCAGTCAGTGATGAGCAGGGTGAGCGATGCCACTAAAATTTGAAACTCATGGAAGAACAGTATCAAGGTAGATGGGATTAACATATGATGGCTGACATCAAGTTAGCATCAAGCTATCATTAGCATCAAGTGAGATTGTCCACAAATTGAACACTACTGGAAAAGCTACAAGCGAAATTGTTTACCTTAATATGTATTTTTTCTCGCTTTCTAAAATAATTTTACTACTTGTATGAACACAATGTAGGTTATAGTAAGTACATGCAGCCGTTGTATGAATGATATCTTTGGTAATTTTTCCTTTGTATCCACATTAAGTATGATTTTGGGGGTACCCAATAGCTTAAAAAGTTGACGTGATAGAAAACAACTGGGGTCATTTTTGGATTTAGATGTCAATAATTAGCCAAAAACAAGTGCCAGATCTAAGTCAACAAAATGTGTGTTCCACATTGTTATCCACCCTTAAGAAACTTATCTGAATGTGACCAAATTTTAATTTCCTAGAGTGGAAAGTTTATCTAATTTCCACAATACTTCATCTACCTGGAAAATCTCAATGTGATTAAATTTTAATAATTTTCAGAGTGAAAAGTTTGTCTATTTCAGGGATGAGAATTCCGCGTTTTTCCACACCAGTATATTCTTAGAAGTTAAATCACAAAAATGTTCCGATTAAATGAAATATCATTTTCTCTAACAAAATACTGGTGTGCAAAAAAGCGGAAATCTCATTCCTACTACTTTCACACTACTCTAAAAGACTTATCTAACTGAGAAATCTGAATGTGATCAATTTTTAATTTTTTAGAGTGGAAAGTTTGCCTATTTTCCATACTTATTCAAGGAACTTATCTAAATGAGAAATCTAAATGTGATCATTTTTTTATTTTTTTAGAGTGGAAAGTTTGCCTTGTTTTTCACGCTACTTCAAGAAAATCATCTAAGCAGGAAATCTGAATATGATAATTTTTTTTTTTTTTTAGAGCGTGGAAAGTTTACCTAATTTCCCAATACTTTAAGAAACTAATCTACCTGGGAAATTTGAATGTGATCAATTTTTAATTTTTTAGGGTGGAAAGTTTGTCTATTTTCCATACTTCTTCAAGAAATTTATCTAAATAAGAAATCTAAATGTGGTCATTTTTTTTAGGGTATAAAGTTTGCTTTTTTTCTGTGTACTACTTCAAGAAAATCATCTAAGTAGGAAATCTGAATATGATTATTTTTTTATTTTTTATAGAGTGGAAAATTTACCTAATTTTCACAATACTTTAAGAAACTAATCTACCTGGGAAATTTGAATGTGATGAATTTTTAATTTTTTATAGTGAAAAGTTTGCCTAATTTCTACAATACTTGAAGAGACTTGTGTAACTGGGAAATCTGAATGCGATCAATAGGCTGTTAACGAATCAATATGTCATCCTGATGAGCTAGAAACCACCTGCGTAACTGAATATATAAGAGCTATGTCATACTACAAATATCTCTAGCTGTACTATATACAGGAAATATATTTAAAAAAAGATGTATTCAACATCTTTTTTATATATGTTTTTCATATTTTTTACATATGTGAACTTACTTCAGTCGCTTCACTATAGTATATTTGTTACATTGTTTACATTTGTTATATTTATGGGTTTTCATGTATGTAGAATTTAGAGAACGCATCCCGAATGAACGGGGCCAGATGTTACTTTGCTTCTCCACACTTCAGGCTGCTAGTCACTCAGCTTCTGAATTCCCCACTGTAATGTTAAGTCTATGGGTGTTTGATGCATTCGTATATTTAAAATACCTCCACGGGAAATTAATATTTTAAACTTCTTTTTTCTATGTACTCTTCTTAAAGGATATCTCTTTTTTCCTTAGTTCTCAAACTATTTCTGAAATATATACTTAATTTTATATGAAGTGTTTAAACCTTACTCGCAATTCGTCAGCATTTAACACATAAAATGTTAAATAAAGCATAAAGTTTAGAAATATTTTGAAAACTAAGGAAAAAAGAGACATCTTTTAAGGAAAGAACAACAAAAAAAAAAGCAATTAAAAACATTAATTTCCCGAGGATATATTTTAAATATACGAATGCATCCCATCCCCACAGACTTATCATTACTGAGGGGAATTTGGAAGCTGCGTGACTAGCAGCCTTAAGAGTTTAATCGAGTCCTACTAATATTTCAGAATAATGTCGCACTATCACTAACTCATTATTCCTTCAGAATACCACTGAGTATTGTAGTACAGTCTCTAATTTTACAATTATTGAACTGGCTATTTGTAAATAGTTTGAAATTTTTAAAGTTACAGAACTTTGCAGTTCAGTTTATTATTATTATTATTATTGCTAGAAAAATAACGCCACATGGAGGCTCAATAATGAAAAAGTTGGTCTCCACATGAAATTGCGCTTATAAGTTTTTTTTCATCACGAGAATCAAGAATACGAAGAGCCCATAAAAACTCCTCATGTACGAGAACAGGAACAGTAGAACAGTGCATTTGTGGTAGTGTAACGACGAGAATAATGAGAAATTCGAATTTTCGGAACCTAGTCATGTGGGACGTTACTTTTAGCGTCTCTTAAATTCTGAAAACAAGTACGCTAATAACAGTTGAAAGAAATTACTTTTAAAAAGAAAACAATTCATTTAGGATTGCAAAATTGCTGGAACAATGAAAAATTCTAATTTGTGAAACTTGGTCATGTGGGATTTTATTGTTCATGCTTTTTAAATTCTGAAACCAAGGGCACTAATAACAGTTGAAAGAAATTACCTTGAATAAGAAAACAGTGCATTTAGGATTGCTAAATGGCCGGAATAATAAAAAAAAAAATTCGAATTTGTGGAACCTAGTCATATGGGATATCATTGTTCATGTCTTTTAATTTCTGAAACCAAGTACACTAATAACAGCTGAAAAAAATAACTTTAATAAGAAAAAAAGTGCATTTAAAGCTACCACATAGTAGGAATAATGAAAAAAAAATTAATTGTAAAGCCTTGTCACGTAGAATATAATATTCCATATTTTTGCCTATTGAATTGAATTGCCACTGATAGAAATAAGATTTATTAAGGAAAAGTTTGAATTTATATTACTTAAAGGTAGATTATTGATTATAGAGCTGAAAGGAATTTATAATGAAGTTACATGAAGGGACGAATTATTTCATTATTGAATCCTTATTTTACCTTCATCATTGCGGAAAGGGGTTTAAGATGACGAAGTAGGTAAGATGATGGTTTCAGTGGGTTTTTTTTCATCCAGTCATATGTAACAGCCCCTGAACTAGTCCAGCATGCAGCTGAGACTCGTGCTAAAGGTTCACGTAAATCACTATCAACAATTCGCTTCAGAGAAACCTGTGAATAGTTGTAAGTCGAAGTTTGATTTTCAAGTGCGTTGTAATTTTTTAACATCACAGTACAAGGAATTATTCATCTGTGATAAGTTATTCCTATTTCTCACTAAAATTTTCTCAAACTACATTTCAAAACGTAAACACGTACGAGAAATAAAGGTTGTTTACAATGAACACAACGTTAACTGATAGACGTAGTTCACTCAAATATGGCGGTAGTGGGAGGAGAAGACGTAGTTGACAATGACATAGAAGATTATGACGGTAAAAACTGCATTACCTGTAGGAGAACAGGGCAAGGATGAAATCTGATTTGCAATGCTTTCATGCGCATAGCTTCGTGTGCAAATCTCGGGCCCATGCTAAATATTCTCATTGGGGTATCGACAGGCATAGACCCAGGCGATATGATTTTTGTTTTTTTTTATTAGGTAGCTTCCAATACAAAAAAGTAAAAACTTACCTATTGCAGTCGTTCAGTTGAAAGCACTTCCATAAAATTTCTATATATTTTCTTCAATCATGACCCTTAGAACCCAAAACCACCCACCGTTTAAATGTTGATTTATATATAGCTAGATAGATATAGATATCTCATTTTTCTCAGGCTGTAACACTCGTGTTCATAAACCGATTTAGATGAAACACAGCATGTGTACAGAACATAGAAAAGTCTCGACCGAGTTCGTTGACCAGCTTCGTCCACCTTTTTCTTTGAAAATGGCAGCCACTTAGAAATTTCCAATTTAGGAAGATATACAAAAAAAAATATATATATATATATATATATATATATCCAAATTTATTTTCTCATTAAGTGTTAGGCTTTGATACAAGGATTTCGGAACATTTTTTGTTTTGCCTCTATCTTAAAAAATGGCTGAGATATAGCAGTTTGAAATTCCAGGGTAGCTGTAAAATTTGAAACGGGACAACAAATTAAAAAAAAGAATAATGCCTCCCGGCACTGTCGGCCAGTGCCGGGAGGAAAAGGTAGCTTTCATATTTCTTGGTTTTAAAATTTTGCCAGTTTTACTTGAGGCTAATATTACTCAAATTTTAAGAAGTTAAAATGCAACGAATTCGAGAAGAGAATATTCGCCAATACTGAATTTGAATGAGAATTGCGTCAAATTAGTAAGCTACTAGCCGCCCTTGGCGACCAGTTTGGTCTCCCTTAAAATTTATGTTTGGGAAAGCATGCTAAGATTTGTATCATGTCACTTTTATTCGTAATTTAATTTACTTGGACTCTCTTAAATGTAATATTACTTTTTGTTGCATTAATGTATCTCAATTTGTTGATTTTCTGTAAGCAAGTAAACCCTATTGTTTTACAACGGAAGTCTATGGAAATTTGGCGAAATATTAGAGATATCTGCAAGTTGGCAACAAACTTGGAGGAATTTGGTGGCAGAACAGGTTTCCCTATACGGTAACCCCCTTATAGGTATGGTGGTGCATTAAATGCTGTTCAATAACCAATGGCCGCCATTTTCAAACAAGATGGCGAATGAAGCCAAAATGTCAGCCCCCCTAGAAATTCAAACTGCTATATCTCAGCCATTTTTTTAAATAAAGACAAAACAGAGTATGCTCCGGAATCCTTGTATTAAGTTCAAACTCTTAAGAAAATAATATTTTTCAGTTTTTAATTTATTTCCACCCCTTTTTAAATTTTTTAATTAAAAAAAATTTAAATGGCCGCCATTTTGAAACAAAATGGTGGATGAAGCTACCCAACGAACTCGGTCGGGACATTGGTATGTACTATGTAGTGATGGGCGATTTCGATTTTTTTAATCGATTTAATCGATACTATGGCCAACTCGATTTAATCGATACTTTGAATTTTTTAATCGATGTCTCTAAGACAAAATAAGGTAATATCCTTTTCATCTTCCTACAAAAATTGAAGGTAAAGTAGTTGGATGTGCCAATCCCAAAACTTCCATCTGTCTCATACATGTTAAAACTTCAAAATTCGCTATCACAGTGTCAAATTTAAATGATAACCTATGCGCAGCATGAGGATTCAAAAAGGATAGGTTCGTTGAAGTATGTGCATTTTAAAAGAAAATATAAGCATTGCACTTTCCTAACAAATCATTGAATTTCGGCCCACACCCTCTTAGGCTAATGTCAGACGCACGTCTTTTTGCACGCTATTTTCGATCTTACGCCATCCCTACACCTTCGCTAGCATGTGTAGGGACGGTGTAAGAGCGGGGAAAAAGCGTGCAAAAAGACGTTCCTCTGATATTAGCCTAGATGTCCGCAACGGAAAATTCCAATTCAAAGAGAATAAAAGCGGCAGCTGTTGGACAGTATACACCCAAGCCTAATAAGGATCTATTTATCTGAAAGTGTAACAGAATATGAAGTTTGATTAAATTCCGTGCATTAGTTTTGAGATATGGCTATCACGAATATCATGCAAAAAAAAAAACAGAATAGCAGCGCAGCCTATTACATGATTAACACGAAAAACTCACGAACAACTTATGTCAATGACACATAACATTAAGTTTGATGAAATTCCGGTCATTACTTCTTGAGATATTATCGCTACCATCGTGTAAATCCTGAAAAACATTGTTGAATGAGATTTTATGCTTAATGGACAAAAGTCCAATCCCCCCGCCCCCCCACGAAACTCTAGAATGTCCCTCTCTAGAACCATAGAAATCCCTCCCGAAGAAAAATGTCTAGGTTCAACACTGCTAAAAAAAAAGCAGCATGGCAGCACAACCTGTTATATCATTTACACAAAAACCTAATCATGAACAACTTATGGCAATGCCTAACAGAATATTAAGTTTGATGAAATTCCGTTCATTAGTTCTTGAGATATGATCCCTAAAATCGTTTAAATCCAGAAAAACGTGTTGAATTCAGGGGCTGACCCGGAGAAACATGCCCCTCCCTCCCCCCGTGCAACATTCAAATGTGCCTCCAGAAGGTTTGAGATTTTATGCTTAATGTACAAAAGTCCAATCCCCTTACCCTCTGAAGTGTCCCTCTCTGGATCCGCAGAAATCCCTCCAGGAGAAAATTGCCTGAATTCAACCCTGCTGATAAAATCCGTATAACAACGCCCCCTGTTGGGCGATTTACACCGTAATCTAATATGCAACAATTTATGCCAACGTCTAACTGATTGTGAAGTTTGATGAAAATCCGTGCATTAGTTCTTGAGATAAAGCTATTGTGAAAATCGTGAAAAATGCAGCATAGCAGCGCCACCGGCCGGTAGATTTACATCAAAAAGTAATCAGCACCAATTTATATGAAAGTCTAACTGAATCTAAATTTTCAACAGATTCCATGAATTAGTTCTTGAAAGAGACCGCCCACAATTTTTTTGTAGAGACAAACAAATAGACAGACTGAGAGACAGACAATGTATAAAAATAGTCAAATCGTATTCCAGACAAGACCTTCTAAAACTATAAATCCATCGAAAACCGGAAGTCGAAATTTTTCACAAATCCAACGCTTTCTTTTTCTAAAGACAAAAGAAAGCAAGAAAAAATGAACGCATCGATTCTGCCCGTAACGTTAAGATCAGAAATGGCGAATCGATTCAGCATAGATTCGATGTCGATTTTTAGATGCGGGCAGAATCGTTATACTTTAATTTATTTCTATTCTTTAGATGCGAACAGAATCATTATTTTTTGATTTACTTCAATTCTTTAGATGCGGATAGAACCGTTATTTTTTTTATTTACTTTAATTCAAATCGCATCGTGCATGAATCGGGTTGAATCGATTTTTCCAATTTTACTGTTTTAGTGGCAGAATTGCTGTAAAATTTTGCTTTTTTATTCTTTTCTGGGTTCAGTGTTGAATGGCAGGAGCGATTTCTTGACTGCTCCGGTCGGGATTTGGTGTGTGTGTGGGGGGGGGGGGGGGATATTTTAGAGTTCCGTAAAGGGAAGGATCTCATCTTCTCCTACTCCTCCCCACCAATCGTTATTACAGAGACATTCAAAATATACATGCAATTTTTAAATGTTTAATTCTTCTCCTATATTATTATAATGGCACATTTTGAAACTCTGACCGAAAGTATATTTGCCGTCGCCTCTTCGACCATTAGGGGTTTAGTTTCCCCCTCTGGGGAGGTGGCACATTATAAATTTCGTCCAAACCTGCTCGTGTAACACATCGTTGGAAATCTTTTAATGTCTTCTTTTATTTTCTGTCCATCCCTCCCCCCCCCCCAGTTACGCGCACTTGGCTTTACCTAATGTTCTAGTGTGCGCACTGTACTCAAAAAGTTATCCTATGTATGGGTAGGTGAATTCAGGCTGTATTCTGGAGACGTGAGAGTGGACCCTCCCGGGAGGGGAAATTTTCTAATTTTATAAAACGCCTCATGTGATATATTATCGAAAAGCCCTTTGGCCACTCGTTCATATTATTATTTCTTATTATGCTCTAACTTTTGTATTTTAAGCAATTTTTCTAACTCAGCACCTACTTAAGCCAAAGCGTGCTTGGACCCCTTTTAGAAGGATTAACCGAAGGGAGTATTTCGTCAAGGCCTTTCGAATCAAATTTATCAAAATGTATTGTGTTGTTAATGCTTTTTAAGCTGCGTTAATATCTAAAATCTGTTTATATTTCTGAAATAAATTGAGTATTTATCTTTTATCTCTGTTAAAAATCCTTTTATTTAAGTAAAAGCAATTTAATTACTACTTTCATAATCATTAATCTTTCAGATTCTCGTGGTTTTAATAAATAACCGAGGCATCTGCCTGTTATCACTCTATCCTATTTCTTTTTCTTTGTTTTTTCATAAACAAAATGATCACAGAAGTCCTGCATTTCTGTTCTAGTATAAGAAAGAGAACACTATTAAAAAGAAAAGAAAGAAAATCATGATATTTGCAGATTTATGTTCCACGTCCGACACTGGCAGCCGATGAGTCAATAACTGTTTAGAGAGTTTAGATTACTGCAGAAAAAAACATATAATCAAAGAATATATGTTTATTTATTTGTTATCCAGAGAAAAGTATGTTAATTCACTGTTAATGACTCTAGGATGAAAACTTTTTTTTAACGGCTGAAAATTTGGTAAACATTAAAAAAAAAGATATTTATAAACTGTAAATGAGATAAGGAGATATATATTTTAAAAGGGAAAGAAATTTTAGTTAAATACCTATATTATTAAAAGGAGAAATTTGTTTATTAATTACGGGATAATTAGTATGTGATGATTGGTTAATTACATCATCACAGCTATTTTAAAAGAAGATTTTTCCCCCACGCTTATAGGGGGGGGGGGCCTAAAAAGACTGAAAAACCATTTAACTTTTTAAATAAATTTAGAGCCTTCAAAATTTTGCTCATCTGCGCATTTTTAAGAAGAATGACGTTTATAGGAAGTCTGTTTGGTTGAAGGAAATAAGAGTTAAAGTACATGTTTTCCGGATTAAAAATAAAATCATTTCTTCCTTTTTTTTTTTTTTTTTAATCTGACCGAGATCTTTCTTAAAAAATAAATTTAAATGTAATATAAATTATTGTTAAAATTACATCTTTAAAAAAGTAATTTTAAAAGTTAAAAAACCTTATTATTCGATTCAAAGGTCTGTAGTAGCTTACTTCTGGGCCTCTGACATGATCTAGGGCCCCCATAGATGAGGGTGAGGGTTGAGAGGTAGTCGTTACGGCCCTGCTGATTCGCTACATATTGGAATTACTATTTTTGAGCTTATCTGTGTAAATCTGTGAACATCGAAATATCGATTCAAGTATCGATTCTAGAATTTGGGAATCGATTCTTATTGTGATCTATTCTCAAATTTTCCAGAATCGCCATCATTAGTACTATGCATACAATTAATTTAATCCAAATCAGTTTATAAATACGAGAGTTATCGCATGACAAAAATCAGATATATATATATACATGTGTGTGTGTGTGTGTGTCACATTTGAACGGAGGGTGGTTTTGGGGTCTAGGGGCCGTGATCGATGAAAATATACCAAAATTTTCCGGAAGTGCTTTCGACCGGACGCACAGTGTAAGATTTTGCAAATCTAGCGGGAAAAAAGTCCAAAAATCGACTTCCAGTAATTTCACTTTTAGATGTTCCAAATAGCATCTAACACATTGGAGGGGAAAAAATGTACAGTGATAGCAGCCTAACTCCACAACAACACGTTCAAAAATCGGCTCAAAAACCAAATTTTCTTTCAACTTTTTTAGAATGGCGATTCTGCAGTTGTAATTGCCATTGAATATTTTTTGGCTAAAAACATACTTATTTTGTAAATATTTTTTAATGATAGTAAGAAATCTTTGCAACAATGTAGCTACTTTGTATCTTACTGTTATAATATTTATTTAGAAGTGTTATATTTAAAAAATAATTTTTTAAGTCAATATAAAAATTATTTGAAAATTTAATAGCATATGATAAATTTTAAAAAGCTGCCAAAAATTTTGTACACGATTGTACATTGTAATATAATTTTTTTTGTAATTATGTATGCATGTAGATATAGAATAAATCAATTTCAGCTGCCACTATTTGCAACTCTTGAATATAAGTAATTTTTTGTCAGGTACGGAAGTGTAAATTTCGAAAAGAGAATTATATGAGATTTTAAAAAATTATGTTACTAGACATGAATCATCCCCCGTTAATTCTAAATATATCCTGATAGACTATTTATTACACAAATATAATCTTCAACATTGCTCATATGTTATGTTAGACCAGATTAAGCGGCTGATCCATTCATTTATAATTGGCAGTAATCAAAGATGTAGAAACTGGCATCTCTTAAAGAACGTTTTTTGAAGTAAAATAAGAGATGTACAGATTCGAACATTAACAATAAATATATTTACAGGGCAAAAGTAATAATTACTACCAGAAAAAGGTTGGACAACCAAACAATTTTTTTTATTTAAGTGGGACGAAATCAAAAGACAAAAGGTGCATTTGTTATTCCCGGAACACAAATGAATAACCACGCGCCATGTGTTTAAAACTGAGACAATCTAGAAAAAAAGAATGCTATGGACGTGTTAAAAATATATCTGAAAGCCCCTAAAGAGCAACGACATTTTAAAAAATCGTTCAAAAAACAGGATACTCGTCATTTAAAAAAGGGCTGTAATGAAGAAAATCAAAATTTTATAATGGTAAATCCACAGCCGTCATCTACTTCTTACTCTAGATCTATAAAGTTTAAGTTCATCATGGAAACTGATCAGTCAATAACAGACGAATTTGAAATTGTCAGAAATTAAATCTTTACAGCTCTTGCAGTAGCTGTAGTAGAATTCAATGTTCAGACGTATGACATAGACGCGGTGGTAGATTGCACAATGTGCAGCATTCTATCTTCAAATAAAGCAACTTAAAAATGTCTGTAACGGAAAATTCAAGGTGGTGAATAACTTAAAAATGATTCGATAATATACGAATAATACTCACAAACTGTCGGCACAACATGCACAATTAAGATTAATGGAATGCCTCTTACATATTGATTATAGATTTGATGTAAAGAAATAGCAGTTCCGAAAACCTGCAGAAAAGTGAAGTATCGCAGAAAGATAAAAAATGTAATTGAAAGATTTAGACTTAAAAGACAATTATTATTAAAAACTCTAAAACAAGGGGAAGATAATATTAATGTAGGAAATAGAATAAGGAAGATTTTTTAAGGATGCTGCAGTGGTCGCTAGCAATGTATCTGCCTTTAATCATTACAAATCATGACATTAACATCTCAATAAAAGGCACAAAGGGATTTAAACACATAACAGTTACCGGAATCAAAAAAAAGTTCTAAACTTAGTTTAGAAGTTTGATGAATAATGCGCTTTCCGGAATTATTTTTGTAATAAAACCTTCTTCAAGCGACCAGAAAAAACGGAAATTGTTTCATTCTCTTCAAAGAAATTGATCGCTCATGGAGGGAGTCCAACTAGGATGGTCTCTGAATGGGGGTGAAATTAGTATTGAGCATATGGGAATAAATTTTGTTCCATGAAAAAATGGTCGTTCAGAGAGGTGGTCGCACAGGGAGGTTTCACTGTACTTTTTTATAATACATAACCATTTTATCTCTAGTAAGATCAATTTTATCTATCTATATTATAAAGGACAAACATATCTGTGCGTAACGCATACGTCATTTTGCGAATGGCAACACTTTGAAATTTGAAATGAAATTTTGGTTTTGCAATTTTCTCTACTGCAAATTTTTAAGCTTCTAAACATCTCGCACATTTTAAATTTTTACACCGTCGTATAAGGAAAAAAATGCTTTTTTAAATGCACTTTGTTTGAAAGCTGTATCTCAATTATTTTTTGAGATATTAATTTTTTTGCAGTTTTTAATATCATTTTTCTTATCGTGGCAACAAAAGTACCTCATTTCTCTTGAAAGTCATTGAAAGTAAACGGAAAATAGTCGAAAATAGGAGATACTGTATCTTTTTGTTGCCATTTTCTTATAAAACCTGAAAAAATAGTTGAAAGTAAAATGTGGTCTATGTCAAGAATATTGTCTGTTATTCCGTGATAATGATGTCATATGTACACTTTTCTATAGACGAAGTTTAAGACTGGGTTGTAAAAGAGGATTGCTTTAGCGGATGCAAATGACGTCATTTTATAAAAAAACGTGTATTTTAATTCTTAAACCTGAATTATGTTTTGTAGAAATGCGTCATTTTCACAGCCCAGCTGCTTTGAAATTCTTCGCAGGTGAAAATGCTTCACTTTTGAAAATAATGTAATCGAAAGTACACACTGATAAAACACAATGTTTTACAAAAATTTAGAGTGTCTTTAAAATAGAGAGGTGACATGCAAATAATAGCGATTTATATTCCAGAAATTGATTATTCTCGCCTGGATGGATTTGCTTCGCCGAGTTAGACAAGCAAACAAATAATTCGTGGTTTAAAATAATATCGTGTTCCTGAAGTTTTTGTCGAAAATTCTCTCGAATAATAAAATTGCAATGCTATTCTTTAGGACATTCTACTACAATTTTATCAAAATAACATAATTTTCTTAATTTAATTTTTCCTAATTTTATATAATCTATATATTTAAAACTTATATTTTATATAATCCATATTTTTAGTCATCTGCCCTGATCTTTCTGCTGAACCAATTTTACTAATATATATATACATATTTTAGCTGAAAACTCTTCCTTTGTAGATGTGATCGCAATGTCTGTTTTTTTTTTTTTTTTAATATCCCTCTTTTATATTTTAATTTTAAAAGCATTTTATGAAATTTCCTCAAAATGATGAAAATTAGGTAGCTTTCATTGTTGCAGACAATAGAGAAATAATGAGGTATTTTTAACTTTATTCATGCTATTTTCTGATAAAAATTCAAAATTGTTGATAAAAATTGTTGTATGTTTAGTGGCGCAAAATCCCATTAGGAGCAGAATATTATATTAGGGGCATAATAACGGAAAATGACGTATTGCTTTTGAAAACACGCATTTTTCCTCATACATTTTCTATATTGTTTGTCCTTCTGCATGTGTACTGATATTAAGTTTCAGACACTTGGTGAAATGCTTATTTAAGTGAAAATGAAGTCATATTTGAAAGAAAACGATCATTTTCTTAGATAAAACTAAGTCTTTTAACACAAATGCGTCTAAAAAACATAAATTACGGAAATTTTTACTCTCCGAAATTGAGATTAGAATCTCAAAAAAAGAGTGCGTCTGTTCACATAAAAGATGTTGCTGACAATCGTGATCTGAAGTTTTGAGTTAAAACGATTTTTAAATGATCAAACAAAATACAAATTTTTTAAAAATGATGAATATGGATATGAGAAGTGCGTATGCAAATTTTGAGAAGGTGAAAATTGCTGTTTTCATTCCGGAAATCCAAACATAAGAACCTCAATTGATAACCACATCCTAATAACTGATCTTTATTATATTTTTCTTATTATGTATCTATATTATAAAGAACAAAATTATCTGTGCGTAACGCTGACGTCATTTTGCGAATGGCAACACTTCACGATCAAATTTCGGTCTTGAAATTTTCGGTACTGCAATTTTTCAATCTTCTGACCATCGTACATTTTCAATTTTCGTCGCATTGTGAAAAAAAAATACTTTCAAATTCAATTTGCTTAAAAACTGTATTCATTGACTGATGTATTATATTTTCTAAAATAATTTTTAAGCACGATTTTTTTTTAAGTTTATCTTATCACGTGCCGGTTTCAATACATAATAATAATAAACATTTTGCACATAAAGCAACAAACATTTTTCAGCATTTGTTTCAGACTATTTTTGCATAACGAAATTAATACTTCCTTTATAAACAAATAAAAGAATAATATTAAAAAAATTACCAATCTAACATATTTGTGAAAGACCAATTAACGAAATTAATACTTCTTTTATAAACAAATAAAAGAATAATATTGAAACAACACAAATCTAACATATTTGTAATCGTACAATTTAAATTTTTAGATCACCAAATAGGATTTTTTTTTTCAAATGGAATTTGTTTGCAAAGTTCATCTCAGTTTACTGATTGTCTATGATTTTAAAAACAATTTTAAAGCATGAAATATTTTTTTTAATTTATCTATATCGCGCGAAGGTCGATTACTACACATTAATCCGTTTTCCTTTAAAACAAAATAAAGAGTTTATCATTTTCTTACGGCTAATTTCCATTAAAAATAACTTCCCTGTGAATAAATAAATAAAATAATATAAATAAAACACAAATTTACCAGACATGTATAAGCTCTGAAATTATCAGAATATAAAAGGATGCCATAAGTAGTAAAATCTTGGCAAATAACTCTTAGCATGGGGCTAATAAGAAAATATCGCTTTTGATAAATTTCAAAAATTTATTTGATTGTGTAATTCGTATTTTCTATATGAAAAATGCTTTTTTTTATGTAAGTGGTCAATCTAAAAAATTTATTGCACATAAAAAAGTTATTAGTTTTCAATTAAAAAAAACGTTTTCACCTATAATCTTTAACTCGGGAAACCCGGGTACGATCCCCTAGTTACTTTAATATCGGTAATTTTCATAAATTGAATTTTGACCCGCTAGATTCGTGAAATCTTACACTGTAAGGACAGCTGCAATAGGTAGCTTTTTACTTTTAGGTAACTTTCATTACAAAAAGTAAAAAGCTACCTATTGCAGCCGTCCGGAAGAAAGCACTTCCGGAAAATGTTGGTATATTTTCATCGATCATGACCCCCAAAGCCCAAAACCACCCTCCGTTAAAATGTGACTTATATGTATATATATATACACACACACACACATATATATATATATATATATATATATATATATATATATATATATATATATATATATATATATATATATATATCTTGAAACTATTATTTTGATTATATTGTTTTTTTTGAGTACAGGGGGGAAAAAATTTTCAGCTTATAGCTTTTTTCCCACAGAAAACAACCATTTTGCCTATATCATTGAATTCTGTACTCTTGAAAACGTAATTCAATATATAAGTTTTTCAATTTTTTCGGAATCCATATTCTTCTTTTTTTCTTCCATGTTAATTCTTGTAATTAGGTATACGATACTTTATTTTACACATACAGTTCTATATTGTTGGTTTATGGCGTGTAGTCAATCATTCACAATATTGCAGTTTTTGATGATGGTCGGTAATGTTTAATTAATGGTTATATATATATATATATATATATATATATATATATATATAATAAAGATGAAATCGCAAATATATGAACAAATGGAATGTATATATATATATACCATTATATAATTACAATTCATCATCTATTTCCAATTACTCAATATATATATATCTGTGATGCGATAATTCTAGTATTTATTAACCCATTTGGATGAAATTAATTGTATGCATAGTACATACCAATGTCTCGACCGAGTTCGTTGGCCAGCTTCATCCGCCATCTTGTTTCAAAATGGCGGCCATTTAAATCATTTTAAATTTTAAAAAGCGGTGCGAATAAATTAAAAAATGAAAAATATTTTTCTCTTAAGAGTTTGACCTTAATAAAAGGATTCCGGAGCATATTTTGTTTCGTCTTTATCTTAAAAAATGGATGTGATATAGCAGTTTGAATTTCTAGGGTGGCTGACATTTTCAAACAATCTGATTTTTGACATGCTGTAACTCTCGTATTTATAAACTGATTTGGATTAGATTGATTGTATGCATAGTACATACCAATGTCTCTACCGAGTTCGTTAGCTAGCTTCATCCGTCATTTTGTAAAATGGCGACCATTTGAATCGTGCACTGCCGCGCAATGCTTAAATATTATTAATATCCGTTAGCTTTAAATTCTCGCCAAGTTTGACGACACTTGGCGAAACATCGCCAAATTTAGCGACCAAAAACAAGTATCCATAAATGATGCCAACTTGGCTATAGCTTACTAATTTGGCGCAATTCTTATTTAAATTGTTTTGACGAACATTATCTTATCGTGTTCGTCGCATTTTAACTTTTTAAAATTTGAGTAAAATTAGTTTCGAGTAAAACTTGCGAAATTTTAAAACCAAGAAATATGAAAGCTACTTCTTCCTCCCGGCACTGGCCGAAAGGACTTTTGGTAATGAAAGCTACCTAGCAGGGATTAATTTATGAGTTTTAGCGAACGTGAGTTCTCGCATTGTTGTAATCATTTTCCCATTCATGCATAAAACTAGATATGCTCATATCTGTTAGCGTTCAATACTAGCCAAGTTTGGCGACACTTGATAAAATATCGCCAAATTTAGTAACAAAAATTAAAACTCCATAAATGAACTCAGCTTGGCTCATAACGAATTAATTTGACGAAATTCTCATTCAAGTTCATCAATCATTCAGTATTGACAAATCTTCTCTAATTGGTTTGTTCGCATTTTAACTTCATGTTTTCGAGTAAAATTAGCTAAAATCTTAAAATCAAGAAAAAGGGAAGCTTCCCTTTCTTTCTTTTTAATTTAGAACCTGTTTTGAATAAACTATGAATGTGTGTGGTATGTTGTAAAATGTGTTGAATAAAGCTTTAAAGGTGCCTTGATAAATATTGTTTTATACTATTTCAATGAAGTGAATGAAGAATGGAAACAATAAAATAAACATCATCTAATGGCATTACAGTTTGGTGACCGAAGCTGTCGTTGCTTTGCTGTTCAAAATTTTAACATATATTTCGACATGTGGAACCACCATCAAATATGTTTTATTTGCTGATAAAAGAGAAGAATGATAAATATACATAAATCGAAATACCAGATTAAATAATCATTTATTTTGATAACATAATGACAATAATAATCTTTTTATTTCAGATATACTGATGAATTCAGTAATTTCTTTTTTTTCTTTTTGTTCAAAATTTTAACAAATATTTCGACATGTGGAACCACCATCAAACATGTTTTATTTGCGGATAAAAGAAAATAATGATAAATATACATAAATCGAAATACCAGATTAAATAATCATTTATTTTGATAACATAATGGCAATAATAATCTTTTTATTTCAGATATGCTGGTGAATTCAGTAATTTCTTTTTTTTTTCTTTTTGTCTGTCCAATCGGTTAATATTTTTATAAACATTTGAAAGTGTTTATATTTCTCTGATATTTCGTTTCGTATATATTAATGTTTATATTTGATCTGTTAATATCTGTTTGGTGGCGATTATTGATGCTTAGATTATACTATTTTCGGTAAATTTTATCAATATTGAAAATATTTTCTCTTATCTTCTCTTTGCAGTTAACACTCCCCTTTCGAGCAGCAAAGGCGGATTTCATAAATGAAAACTTCGTCGTAAGATGGGGTTATAATATCATAAGGCCATTTATATCTTCAAAACTGATACAAAGGGTAGGCTGACTAACACTGAATTTCTTTTTACATTTTTCCTTTATTTTTATTCTTGAAGAATTCTGATTCAAATTCTTCTAAAAGGAATGGTTCTCTTAAGGCTATTATTTATAGCTTCAAAATTGATACAAAGGGGCTGACTAGCAGTGAATTTCTTTTTTACATTACACACAAATATAAACTACACAAAAGCACAAACTGATACAAAGGCTAGGCTGACTAGCATTGAATTTCTTTTTACATTACACACAAATATAAACTGGCTACTTTTTGGACGCATTTCTGAATTCATTTTTGTTCGCAACTACATGAAGTTGGCAAGTGCTCTTATTTAAAAATTATATTATTGAACAGATTTTCTTCATTTTTAGATTAGCACAAAGTTTTAGGAAAAAGCTATCAAAGTTGGGGTTTCGAACCCAATGAACCATATTCTCCCCTTGGGTTCGAGGCTGCAAAAATTCGTCTGCTTGGGAATAGCATTTATTCATAACCGCGCTATTGAAAAGCATTGTGTTTAGAAAATGTATGCTTATATTTTATTTTATACGGAGTTTTAGACCTTTTCAGGGGAAGTATGGGTTATACATAAATTCTTTTCTCTATTTTAAAGCAATGGCATGCATATTTTACATTTTATTTATAAAATAAAAATTTTAATTTTAGTTAATACGTATATATAGATTTTAATTAATATGTATATGTTGGCATGATTTCAACATTTTGGATATTTAGAACTATTTTTTTGAAGGAAAAAGATATATATATATATATGAATAAGTTTACTGTCGATATCATCTATGTATATTTTTATCTAAGTGATTATTTTATCTAATTGATTAATTTTTTAATTCAAGTTTTTTTTTTCAATGTACAGTATTATTGTTTTTATGTATGCATTTATTAGTACATTATTATTATTTTATTAAGGATGGGTACCAAGAGCATTAAGTATTTTCCCAGGCAAGTGTTTTGCTAAGGGGAAAGCTTAATTGCCAGTTACTATCTGTATGTATGATATTACGATGTAAAGTAAAGAATTGGACAGTTTTGGTACAAAAGAGGGACTTTTATGACCTCATGTTTTATGGGACAGCTGCAGGATCTTCGTGTGGGAGCCCGCGGTCTCGTGGGAAAGTGGGGTTTGAAATATCGGATGTAGGAGGGTCGGAAGGCCCTCTGCATTTCGGGGACCCACTGACCACTGGCCGACACGAAGGCGGGTCCAGACAGCGGCGAGTGGTTGGAGATTTTAATTATGCTGAATATGTTAATTCGCATCCACCACTCAGGGCCGCACATGCAAATTTTTAACAGAGAGAGATTTTCTTTTTCTCGAAAAAAATACAGAGTTACAAAAAGAGTTCCAGAGTGCGGTGGTTATTTTTTTTCAAGCCCTTTTTTGGCTGATCTGCCCATGTTTACTTGCGCTGTCTAAGACGAGCAATATAGTAGTGTTAATTTTTTTTAAAAAAATGATTTAAACATTTTTGCTTTTGGCCCAGACCTGGGTGGAATTTAGTGTAAATAAAACTAAAATTACGGAACACGAATATGTGTGTTGTGGTTCTACAAACAAAAAAAAAGAACTTTTGGATATATATATATAACTGTCAAGTCTACAACTCTAAAAGGATCTTGTGACCCCAATGGGGAAAAAGGTACGATGTTATGGATGTTCTCTTTTCTATTGTGTACCGTTTTAATATCAAATGTTTTGAATTGGGAATAGGGTGCCCAGGAGAACTTGTCAACTTCAATTAATATCCAAATTAGTGGTTTTTTTTTATGAGTTATTATTTTGGATGGTAAAAGTATGAATTATTTAATTGTAACTTAATATAATTTGCCTGTGGTGTAAATAAATGATGTATTATTATTAATTCCCTTCTTTGTTATTATTTGTTAAAAGTCTGGCTAATTACTTATTTTACGTATTTAGAAATTACCTGACTGCTTAATATTATTATTAGACCATATATGTAAAAGCCATAATTAAATTTATCTTGTAGGGTTGGTTTGTCTGAAAATTGGGGAGTTATATTTAGTGGTTTTGATTTTATTATATATTTCCCTTCAAACCAATTGGCCATAGGTTAGTTATCTTCTAAACATTTCACAACGCATTGTCTTATTTATTCAAGATAACCTTTTAGGTAAATGACCGTAGGTTATCTATTAACTAACTAGGCTTTGCGATCACCAGGTCCTCTATAATTAGAGGCCCCTATAAGATAGATTTTCTTTTGGATCAAGTAAGTTCGGAGAAAAGGGTGCGCCCAACACTCTTGTCAGCTTGTGTTAGGGAATTTATAGATAAATTAAGATATTCATTAACCTAATTTTTAATAGTTGTCTAGATCTTGCCAGCATGGGCTTCCCCGATACTTAGGTGGTGCCGTGATCTCTTCCTTTGGGAACGTGAGGATATTATTGTTTTATCTTAATTATAATTACATTTTGGGTCAAATTAATTACATTAATAATTTTTTTGTATACTTTAGGTATTAAAATTCTAAGGATATTTAGGTCTAAATTATTATGCAGATAATTTCAATTTTTTCATCCTACATATTAAATTTTTTTTTGTTTTGTTCGAATGACAAAGTTCTCCTGTGGACAAAACAAAGATTGGCACAACTTTTATAACAAGGTTCAGTCATGACAAATGATAATATGAGAAAATATATTATTGAAAATTATATATTTACTTTTTATATATGTTTTTCTCAGGTTTAGGAGTTTGTTAAATATATCGAGTTGAATTATAATGAGTAATTGTATATTATACATGTGCATTAAGAAATAATAATAGAGGGGTATTATTATGATAAAAGAAAAAATAAATAAGAAAAAATAAATAAATAAAAAGAAAATAATAAAATTTTTCTATAATTTATCAGTGCAACTGATAGAAAAGGTAGAAATACATAGATGTAAAAAAAAAAAAAAAAAAAATATATATATATATATATATATATACAGTTATGTGTGGCTGAGATGGTGCACTTGAAGAAAGATTTATATACATTACATTAATTTTTCTTTTCCTCTATTTTTCGGAAGAATTTATTTTTTTTTGGAGTATGCGTTATATGTACTGTGATTAGTTCTCTTATTCCTAAGGGTTTTTCTTTGAATGGTGTGTTTATATTTCTTTACATTTTATATTTGATTTTTCATGGTATTTCATATTATTAATAATTTTTGCAATTGGAAATTTTACACCCAATTTATTTAAAATAATGTTAGCGCATGGGAAATAAGTCTAAAATTAAAAAGCGTACCAGTTCGGAATTTAATAATTTCATTATTGAAGCGCGTACCCGTCTTGCACAGAGTAAGTTAAAAAATTCAACGAATAAAGTAAATATGTCTAAAACGGATACCGAAAAGGCGAATACGGATAATTTATTAAATGTGATTGCACCATATGATGGGAAGAAAGAATGTAATATACATTATTTTATTCAGGAGTTCGATAGAGCTGCCGTCCAGACGAACTTTTCTAATGAAGTGAAATTAATAATTTTACGCTCAAAATTTGTCGGAACGGCACGTGAAAGGTTGCAAACGGATGTAGAACTAAATTCGGAAACCGATTATGCGAAATTTAAAGAAAAAGCGATCCAAACCTTTGACACAAAAAAAACATTCGGTGAATCACATAATGATTTTTCAAAGATTCAACAAAAACCAGCGGAGAGTATGTCGGATTATATTGTGAGATTTAATCTGGTAGCTGCGAAATTTTTTGACATTTCGGGTCTTTCTAACAAGGCAGATGCGCGGAAATTATTTGATTTGATGAAATTACACCGATTCTTAGAATCTATCAAACCGGATATTGCTTTGGAAATAAGAAAGAGAGCGATTGATCAGTATAAGGAAGCAACCGAAATTGCCCTAACAGTGGAAGAGGCGTTTTTGTCGGTTAAGTTTGAGGAATTAAATGCGATAGGTACAAGTACAACAACTGAATTTTGCGAATCATTATTAAGAAAAAATGAAAAACAAGAAAAGGAATTAAATCAGTTGAGAGCTGAATTGGAAAAATTAAAATGTAAGCCAACAGAAAAATGGCAAAATAATTCACGAAATAATACGAGGTATTGTAATATATGTAATTTAAGAAATCATGATACGGAAGAATGTCGTTATAATGTAAATAATAAAAGAGAGTATCGGAATAATGATTATCAACAGAATTTTCCAACACATGGACACAATATGCAGGGATTTACAAGCTCTAATAATGAGTCTCGGAATTTTCAGGGGTACGGAAGTGTAGGTAATTGGAATTTTCCTCCACCCCCTCTTCCTCCTTCATTGCCAATGGGTCAAAATTATCAGTATAATTATGTCCCACAGGGACAGCCTTCAGGTTATGGTAATTATGGTGTGGGAAATATTCATCCTAATTATAACTATGGGCAGAATTTTCCGAATGGGCAGGGGTATCACCCACAAAATCAAGGTCAAATAAATCCCCAGGAAAATTATAGGAATGTGAATAATGCGAATCGCGATAATAGTACATCAAATAAAACAGAGGGACGTAAGATAACGGGAAATAAGCAACGTTCGGGAAACATATAAGGGGATCTGGGGATACTAAGAATGAGGAGCAGGAATCGGTCCTCAGATCCCAAAATACGAAGGTTATAGCGAGTGTTAGTGATAAAGAAATGGAAAATGTACCAATTATTAATTTTGATATTAAAGGAATAAAAGTTTCAGCTCTTTTAGATACGGGCGGAGCAGTGTCTTTAATTTCAGCCAGTTTATTTGAAAAAATAAAAGAAAATAATGTAAAATTTAAATATTTGGGCCATAGGATTAGAATACAATCTTTTAGCGGTACATCAATTCCATTTACACATTGTATACAATTGTCATTTAAATTACAGAATGCATTTACTTCTGGCACATTTTATGTAACAGAAAATAATTTTAAGGCATCTTATAATATGTTGTTGGGATATGATTATTTAAAAACAAATCAAATGGTGATTGACATAGAAAAAAAAATGTTGAAATTTAAAAATGCGAAAATTCCACTCAATCATAATGATAACAAATTACCAGTGCAGGACATAAATATTATAATTACTGAAGAAGTAGAAAATGTAGTTACTAAAAAGGAGAGTAAGAGAAACAAAATATGGGTAAAATCAGTGCACAAAATTTATATTGCTGCAGGGCAAGAAAAAATCGCTACTTTACTATGTCCTGATTTTATAGAAGAAAACAGTATGGTTCTTTTTGAGCCAGATATTCATAATTTGGGCATTAAATGTTATAACTCGGTACACGAAATATCTCAGAACAGAATTATTAATGTAATAATTAAGAATATTTCGGATAAGAAAATTATTCTACAGAAGGGTACAAAATTTGGGAATTTAATTTTAGACATTGATTTTGGAACGGATGAAGTGCCTGAAAATATTATAGACGGTAAGGTACATGAGATTAATACTTTAAGTATTGAGGAAGTTCGTAAATTGAGGGAAACAGAAATTTCACCGGAAGATTTGATCTTGCGCATCTTCCCAAAGAACTACAGGAAAAGATGGAGAACCTTTTGATGCAACATTTACATGCATTTTCGAAATCTTACAAATCGTTAGGTCAGACATCCTTAGTCACCCCCCAAATCAAATTGGCGCACAATCATGCTATACAGTCTAAACCTTATAAGATTCCTCATACAGTGCGAGAATATGCACAAGCAGAGATAAGAAAGTTGTTGGAGGCAAATATTATTGAGAAAAGCAAATCTTCGTACGCGTTTCCGGTATTATTTGTAAAAAAGAAGACTGCGGAGAACCAGGAGTTAAAATATCGTTTAGCTTGTGATTATAGATTACTAAATGCAATATTAGAAGGATATGCTTATCCGATACCTGATATTCGTGAATTGTTGCAGAAAATTAGCGGAAAAAATTTTATACAGTCCTGGACCTCCACAGCGCATTTTTCCAAATAAATTTACAACCACAAGACAGGGAAAAATTAGCATTTATAACGGAATTTGGCAAGTTTCAGCCAGTGAGAATGAATTTTGGCTTGAAGGTCAGTCCAACTACTTTCGCAGAATTAATGGACTTAGTTTTAGGCGACTTCAATAAAGAGGAAGTCACATATTTTATAGACGATGTCCTTATTGCGGCGAATTCGGTGGAAAGAATGCTAACTCTAATTGCAGAGGTCTTAAAAAAATTGATTGACAACAATTTAACAATAGAGCCACGAAAGATGCAAATATGCAAACATGAAATTGAATTCTTAGGTTTTAGGGTTCATGAAAACGGTTATTCTCCTTCGAAAAAGAATATTGAAAAAATTCAAAATTTGGCAAGACCTAAAAACAAAAAGGGTGTCAAATCTCTTTTAGGAATGGCCAATTACTTTAGATCGTTAATACATAAATATTCGGAAATTGTAGATCCATTAGTGCAAATGACCAAAGAAAAAGTAAAATTTAATTGGAACGAAGAGGCGGAAAAAGCATTTTTGGCCATTCAAGAAGCTATTTTACATAATCCAACTTTAAAAGCGCCAAATTTCAACAAGGAATTTTTTTTAATTACGGACGCATCTAAGACAGCACTTTCTGCAATCTTAGCACAGAAACAGGGAGAGGATTATGTACCGATTGAATTTTACGGACGAAAATTAAAGGATTCTGAGAAAAAATATCCTAGTATAAAGTACGAATTACTAGCGATTCATGATGCTTGTGTTTATTTTGAAAATTTTCTTTTGGGAAAAAAATTTACAATACTCACCGATTCTAAAGCTTTGACTGATCATCTTAAGTTAGAAAAACAGAGCGATATCATAGCAAGGTGGATAATGAGGTTAGGGAATTTTGATTTTGAGATAGGATTTATTCCTGGCGAAGAGAACCCGGCAGATTTCGTCTCAAGAAATATAAATAATATAACAGCTTTAAATGAACTTCAAAATGATTTATTTAAAGTTAATTCTAATCTTTCAGAAGAAAAGATAAGAGAGGCTCAAAATGATGATCCAAAACTTAAATTAATTATTCAGAAAATTGAAAATGGTAAACCAAATCGCCAGACTAAGAAATTTGAGTTAAAGGACAACAAAGTACTAATATTGAAGCAACGGTATAAAGATAAACCACTGCTGATAGCTCCTAATAAATTAATATTTGAAATAATTCAAGAAGCTCATAAGGCACATTTTGGTTTTCCCAAAACATATGAATTAGTGAAAACAAGATTTTACTGGTTTGGGATGTATAGGGATGTAAAAAATTATTGTGCAGCTTGCATACCTTGTAACAAAAATAAGCAGCATAAAATGATTAAGGTTCCCTTACAGAAAGTGGAGAAAGATCATATAATAGGCTCAGTGGTGCATACGGATATTGTGGGCAAACTACCACAGACCTTAAAAAAACACTGTTTTATCTTGACGATCATTGACGTTGCGTCAAGATTTTTACAGGCAATACCATTGCGTAATGTAGAGACACAAACGATACTAAATGCACTCACAAATTACATTAGTACATTTGGCCTCTTTCGAGAATTAATTGTGGATAACGCGAAATATTTTCGGGGAACCCTTTTTAAAGAATTTATGACAGCAATGGGGGTGAACCTCCACTTTTGCTCTACTTATAAACCTTCCTCGAATGGAATTCTTGAAGTGACTCACAAAGAGTTAAAGTCGTCAATTAGTGCAATGGCAAGAACAACAACGGAATGGGATATAAGGTTGCCGTTCTTTATTCTGTCGCATAATACTTCGATGCACAGAGCTTTAGGATACCGTCCTGATAAGCTGTTTTTCGCTAGAGAAACGGCCAACCATTTTACAGCTCTAGAGGAGCCGGATATGTTATGTACACAACAGTTTGTTCAAAAACGCATTGCACATATGAAAGAAGTTTATAAAACTGCACTCGCAAACCAAGAACGAATGGCGAAAGAATATGTGGGCAAAGATTTTGAAAAAGTTGTGAAATTGGAAATTGGGGATCAAGTATACTTAAAAAATGTTGGACGCCCATTGGCGTTACATCCTAAGTTCGACGGTCCTTATGAAGTTGTAAAGGTGGCACGACGCAATAATTATATTTTGAAACATATACTCGAACCTAATAAAAAAAAGATTCAACGCCATATTACTCACATGTGGAAGCCAAGTGCTAAAATTAAATTACCTCAAACGAACGACAACGATGAGGAAAGTACGGAAGAAGTGTAAAAATATTTTAAATTTTCTTCATTTTTATGTTTTTTTAGAAGTAGAGGTTGATCTAACTAAAGTATTACAAAAAAAAAAAAAAAAAAAAAAGACGGGCGGGAGCTGAATTGTTCTGGTGTATCTACTAGTGTGTATGTTTAGTGTATATAGTGTGTTTAGTAACATAATTCAAAGTTTACTTGTTATTTTTCTGTTTATGATGATAAATATGTCACCGAATTGTTCTTTTGTATCTACTAGTGTTTAAATTTAATGTATATAGGATATTTAGTCAGATAATTCGAAATAGGTTTCTATTTTTTGTTCTTTAGGGTGATAAACAGGCCACCGAATTGTGCTTCTGTATCTACTAGTGTTTAAGTTAGTATATGTAGTGTAGTGATTCACATGGCCTAAGAGGTGCTTTATATTTTTGAGGTTTAGGGTTATAAACTTGTTATTGAATTGTTTTTATGTATCTACTAGCGTGTAAGTTTTAGTATGTATAACATGGTAATTAATGTAGTTTAATATTGGCGATGGAGATAAACAGGTAGTTTAACGGCTTTTATGTATCTACTAGTGTGTAAGTTTTAATATATATAGTATATTAATCTAGATAGTTTAACAGTTGCGAGGGTGATAAACATATCACTTAAGGGTTCTTATTCAAATATTAATTTTTATATCTAAGGGCATATATTGATATAAGAAAAGTGTCTTTTCTTTGCATATTTCGGTTATTTATAGTATATTAAAGCATGTAAAATAGTAAAATAGGTAGAATATGTAGCAGAATACATATATATAAATAGTAGACAAATGCTCACAAGCATAGGATGGTGTGTTTTTTTTTCCCCCTCTTTCTCTCTCACTCTGGTACACTGTAACAGTCTGGGAGTACGTTTTGGGAGAATGGTAATTACTAGGTTCCAGTCTATTAATAATACACATAGAGCGGATTTATCACTAAGTGAAGAAAAAAAAAGGAAGAGGGAGAATTTATAATATACATTGTTTTGCTTAGGCATACTAGGTTGTAAATAGCGATGATTTTTGATGTTCTCTGGAATTTTAGTTAGTATTTTAAACTTTTTGTAATTACGATTCCTGCGGAATATATTTTAGTTAGTTGCACCTTTAACCAAGTGGTTAAAATAGTGGCTAGATAGTTTTAGGTAAAAGGTTCAAGCAAAGAACATACTTCATTTTATTATTTTTTATTATTATTTAGTTAAGCAAATTTCTAGTAGAAATAGTTTAATGAGGAAAATGGTATGAATCCATAAATAAAGTGAAAAAAAATTATAAACATAGTGGATCTATGATTTTTGACTAATTTTTGATATATTACTGTAAAATATAAAAATTTAATATTTCACTTTTATAATATTTACAATACTTGGAATAATGGTATTATCAATGAATAATTAAAAAAAATAATAATAATAATAAAAATTGGAAAAGTTACTGTATTATTGGGGTATAATTACTATTGTTGGGGGGGGGGGGGGTAAGTTATATGGTTGGTAAATGGATATACATGACTAAAATGTTTTTTTTCCCAAATTGGCCATATGAAAAAAAAAAAAAAATATTTTTTTTTTGGTTGTGGTGGATTTTAAAGTAGGGCTCTGAACACTGGTTTTGTAACTACTAGTCATTAGACAAATGGATACATGTAAAAAGCATGTGGTACGCCTCTAAGTTAACCTTTTGCGGGCTACACACCACTGTTTTAGGTCCTAATAAAATCCGGTGGACTCTAATTTAAAAAAAAAAAAAAAGGATATTTTTTTAATATAAATTGGGGGGGGGGGGTGTCGACAAGATAATAAATAGGGAACTCTACAACATTTTAACAAGAATAAATAATTATTTTTATATACACACATATATATATATTCGGAATTCAAGTTAAAACACAAAGGGAATACATAAAACAACTCTTTTTTTTTCCTATCTCTTACACAAATAAAGTAATAAATACAATTTATATAACATAAGCAAAAGTATGTGCATAGGGTCACTCCGTACGGATAAGTAAGTAAGGAATGTAATAGGTAATAACTCGCTGTCAGTTAGTTTCTGTTTACCACGCAAAAAGTGCGCGCGCAGGGCAGGAAAGACATTCAGAGAAGGGATTGTTTTTCTCTCGTGGAGAACTCCCCATCCTCTTTTTGGAGCATCAGTTCACGATCTCTCTTTACAGAAACGAGAGAAGGAATTCGGGTTCAGAGAAAGGGGAGGATGAAGGGGGAGTGAATAACTACTCAATATTTTTACTTTTTGGTTCATGACAGCGGGATTTTGGAAAAGGGGATTTTCAAAATTTCTATGGAAACTGCACACATAGATAAAAAAATGTTGCAGGATAAATTTTTGGGGATGCATAATTAAAAGGGATTTGCACTTTTTAAAGGGGGGTGGTGGTATTTAAACAACACCTAAATTAATAAGGATATTAGGATAACTGTGGAAGATGGATTAACAGCAGAGTAGGGTATATTTTATAAATAATTATTAATATAAAACTGGGCAGAGCCAAAGATAAATATGTATATACATTTTTTTTTTTGGTTTTGGCAACTTCTTTTGGGGATGTACTTTTTTTTTCTTCCCAAGAAAAGTAAATATATAACAAGGGTATTTACGGTTCCAGTTATTTTACAAACGATTCGAATGAAATGGATACATTATATTTATAGAAATAAAATCTTAATCAAATAAACTGATAAGCAGTAAAAACAAAAAAAAAAGAAAATCAGTAGGTTTGGAAAAGGGCTCCCTATGCACACACATCAATATATAAGATTCAAATTCATATTGTATTTAAATACAAAACAGATAGTATTGTGCAAAAAAAAAAAAATAAATAAATAAATAAATAAAAATAGTAAATTAGAGACAAACATCTGCTTCACCTTGCCTGAAAACATTTTATCACATTTCATATATATATAAAGAATTGTCATGCAGAGGCATGCGGTTTAAAATCAGATAAATAAACAGATAAAAAACTGTCATGCAGAGTACGTGCAGTAAGAAATTAAATAAATAAAAATAAATTGACCAGCAGGCATTCGGTTGGAAGTTTAAATGTTGTGGCCTCTCTAGCGGACACATAGTTTTAAACATACTGGCATCAGGAAAATTCAATTGGATTTTCCCCCCCTTTTATGAATAATAAAATAATGAATACTTTTTTTTTCTTCTAAATTTGATTTTAAATTCTGGTGTCAGTTTTGCATTTCATCTTTTCGGAATACAGATTGCTTGACACCGAAAAGAAATAATTTAAAATTTAAGTGTGCGAAAAAAAAAAAAAATAAAAATAAAAAAAATAAAAAAAATAATAATGAATAAATAATTAAGATTAATACTATTTATACCTTATGTATATATATATATATATTCTACTAGTATAAATAGAAAAACAATTCATATTGTCCTAAGTAAGTATTTTTATTAATAAATGCTAGTTATGGTGTGTAGAAGGTAGCGGTTACACCCCAAGGGCAATGTTTACTACAGGTCAAGAAAATTTAAAGGGTCAAATGTAAATAAACAGTCGCCTAGCGCCATCTACGTGCATTTCAGAGAAACATGCAAAATGTATTCAAAGACAGGCATGCAGAAATGGTAATTTGATCTTACCGGTTTTCGCTCTCTGTAGAAATCCTGGATTCAGTCAGGAAGGTTCGCCACATTGCGAGCGCCAGATGTAATTTTTTAACCAGGAGCAACAATTTTTTTTTCTTCTTCTTGTTCACTGAAATAACCCGCATAGTATTAGCATAGTACATAAAAAGACATTACGTATAGATATATAGGACATTTAAACGGTATTGGGTTAGAAAATATCTTTAACAAATTAAGATAAAATAAATTAAAGTAGAGGATAATTTTTTTTTTCTCGTCTTTTCGTTAGTCAAAATTTACATTTTTAAAAAGGAAGGACTATTATCAGATTTAAACAATTTAATCCCGTCAAGTGTGGTGCATACTGGATGGTAAAAATTCATTAACGAATGTAGGTTGCAATTAAATTAATAAGAATTTTTATCTATTGTATATCTTTTTTTTATTTTTTAGTATGTATTAAATTTGAAATAATACAAATTAATTAAATAAATATAACAAAATAAATTTCATAATACAAGTAAATATGCAAAAAGAAAAACAAAATTAATTATTATTATTTTCTTTTTCTCTCTCTACGGACTCTTTTGGTATATATATTTTTTTTAGTTACGAGGTAATACAGCTTTTTTTTGTTTTTTTTAAGTAACATAAAAAATCTACACGTAAGAGAAAATATAGAGTACATAAAAGGGTTTACCAGGGGTATCAGAACTGGGAGAGCTAGGTTAAAATGAAAAGAAAATGTATTATTGAACACTGTAGGTTAAAAAAAAAAAAAAAAAAAAAAAAAAAAAAAAAAAAAAAAATCTATTTATAATTTTTGTTTTCTCTTGTGGAATAATAATTAAATCATTATTTAAATTAATTTTTACTTACATTTTTGTGTGGAGAGCAGAAAGAGGGCTGATCAGCTTCCAGGCATTGATATTCTCTGCAGGCGGAGAATTATTTGTAGCCGGCCGGCATTGTGTGGAGGAGGATCATGTCTTTCTTCAGGGTTCCCCTGTAAAAATATAGATTGGGTGCAGGTATTAGGGTATTGTATTTAAAAAAATAAGGGTTTCCACATACAACAACAAAAAAAAAAAAAAAAAAAAAGAAAGAAAGAAAGAAAGAAAAAACATTCGTGGTTTTAATTCAATTTTAAGAGTATCAGTTGAAAACGATATTTATATATTTTAGATAAGGGTATTCGTGGTGTTATTATTGATAATTTTTTTTCCTTGTTTTCTTTTTTTTCTCTCGGGGTGAATACAAAATTAATTGTTTAGGATATTTTAATATAAAGTACACAGAACCCGTTTATTCTGCAATATACTGTAAATTCGAAGGCGCGGTTCAACTTTATTAGTTACGAATTAAGTTTCGTCTTATACAGGTGTCAGTAAAAGTGAGGGATTCCAATGAACAGGAATAACATTTTTGGATGTTATATTTTAAGAAAGTATATCGAGTTTTTCTTAGCACTTTTCATAGGTCTAAATGGAACTAACATTTATAGGGGAGACAGTAATCAAATAAGGATATCAGATGCTGTTTGTAAGAAAACAGGCTACAGTTCCGTACGGGAGGAAGTGAAACTGGTTTCGTGGAATGTCATTGATGCAGCAAAATGGCTACTAGGCTTCCGTATTTGCATTACAAACACTTGTATTATAGTTAATTATTATAGTAAATAGTACGAAAAGAAATTGTTTTTGTTGCGTAGGCGGTGTATAGGGTGCAGATTAAGGAATACGGAGATGTAATGTAAAGATAATACATGTATTACAGGGATTAATAGAAGTAATTGTTACTTACTTTGCAAACGGAATATCCACGCCTCTCTCTTAAGGGTCACTCCAGCACCAGCTCGTACTAGACTTGGCTGGGCATTAAGGGGTGACCTTCGGCCGCTCTGGAATTATCACTTTCCAGCCTGTTTCGATACATTATAATGGGCGATTCTAAGTGTTATCGATGGCAGGTAACGGGTAGCTGGAAAAGTGGATATTTTTTTTTTTCTTCTTTCTCCTCTTTTGTTGACGCTATTAGAAATTGTAATTTTACGATAGCTTGTATTGCACTGTTTGCTAGGGTGGTTAAAGTACCTATTGAGGAAAAGGGAGTAGTGAAGCGGTGAATGAGTGGAAACAATTCACTTATTTATATGAAAGAAAAGAATAAATAGAAGAAGAGTGTTTGAGTAATTTATTTAAAATAAAGTAACATGATAGTACTTACACTCATAATTTGTAATTTCAGATAAAGGATTCAGTCACAAAATAATATGAAATACTGTTTTTTTTTCTTTTCTGCTTTCTTTTGTTTTTAAATTTTTACTATCTCTATCTCCTTCTCTGGGTGGAAGTGCTGTTTTTGTTTTGTTTTTTTTTTGTTTTTTTTAAGTCTGAGACTGAGTTTCTTATATTTGAGAGAATATTAATAGTTATTTGGTTAACTTTTAATTAGAGGGTACGTTTAGAGAATCACGTAATTTACTGAATGAAAGTATCGAATTTACTATATGAGAATCAATTTTAGATATTGTGGTTGCATAGTTTTAAAAATATATGTGTGTTGTAAACTATAAAGGTAGTGAAATAATTGTAAAAAAAAAAAAGTATTTGAAAAATGTAAGAATATGTATTGATATATTTGCTTGTTTGGTAGTTAAATGATTATTCGGTGTAAAAAGTTATGTTGGTAAATATGTTTCATTGTGTGTTATAAACCTTTCTTAATATGGATATTTAAATGTTGTACTTATGTAGTCATGAACTGAATACTTGCTTTGTGTAAAAAAGTGTGCTAAACTTTGTGGATCAGTATTTAAACTCTTTGGCATAATTAATTAGGTTCCTAATTTTGGGATTTTATCTTTTATGATTAACTTTTTGTTTTCTCTTCTAAATTGGTACACATATATACAATTTTTGGGAACATTCAGGGACTGTACCTTCATCACAGAGAGACAGAACTCATGCAGTATGCGGCTGTGATGGTTATGGGGAACACTGCTTTAGGGACCGTATACAAATCTGCATAAAACCGTGGACAGAATAAGAAGGAATATTCATCTTATGTACAATGTACAAGTTAGGGTACAGGCATATGTTAATGAACTATACAGATAACATCAGCGTGTATTTGATAATGAACATTCCTATCTCTGCACGGACTTCACAGAGTTTTGAACACTACGGAAGAGGTGAATCAGGGAGCATAGAGGAGATGCCCCAGTGCCTTACAGATCTGCAACGTCCAGCCGTTGGAGAGGCTTTCGGTGTTTGATAAGGACATCGGTCCACTTGAAAGATGTTATAGTTCCTGTACATGGACTTTCAAGTGCTTTGTGTTGGGGGGGAAGTAATGTTGGCATGATTTCAACATTTTGGATATTTAGAACTATTTTTTTGAAGGAAAAAGATATATATATATATATGAATAAGTTTACTGTCGATATCATCTATGTATATTTTTATCTAAGTGATTATTTTATCTAATTGATTAATTTTTTAATTCAAGTTTTTTTTTTCAATGTACAGTATTATTGTTTTTATGTATGCATTTATTAGTACATTATTATTATTTTATTAAGGATGGGTACCAAGAGCATTAAGTATTTTCCCAGGCAAGTGTTTTGCTAAGGGGAAAGCTTAATTGCCAGTTACTATCTGTATGTATGATATTACGATGTAAAGTAAAGAATTGGACAGTTTTGGTACAAAAGAGGGACTTTTATGACCTCATGTTTTATGGGACAGCTGCAGGATCTTCGTGTGGGAGCCCGCGGTCTCGTGGGAAAGTGGGGTTTGAAATATCGGATGTAGGAGGGTCGGAAGGCCCTCTGCATTTCGGGGACCCACTGACCACTGGCCGACACGAAGGCGGGTCCAGACAGCGGCGAGTGGTTGGAGATTTTAATTATGCTGAATATGTTAATTCGCATCCACCACTCAGGGCCGCACATGCAAATTTTTAACAGAGAGAGATTTTCTTTTTCTCGAAAAAAATACAGAGTTACAAAAAGAGTTCCAGAGTGCGGTGGTTATTTTTTTTCAAGCCCTTTTTTGGCTGATCTGCCCATGTTTACTTGCGCTGTCTAAGACGAGCAATATAGTAGTGTTAATTTTTTTTAAAAAAATGATTTAAACATTTTTGCTTTTGGCCCAGACCTGGGTGGAATTTAGTGTAAATAAAACTAAAATTACGGAACACGAATATGTGTGTTGTGGTTCTACAAACAAAAAAAAAGAACTTTTGGATATATATATATAACTGTCAAGTCTACAACTCTAAAAGGATCTTGTGACCCCAATGGGGAAAAAGGTACGATGTTATGGATGTTCTCTTTTCTATTGTGTACCGTTTTAATATCAAATGTTTTGAATTGGGAATAGGGTGCCCAGGAGAACTTGTCAACTTCAATTAATATCCAAATTAGTGGTTTTTTTTTATGAGTTATTATTTTGGATGGTAAAAGTATGAATTATTTAATTGTAACTTAATATAATTTGCCTGTGGTGTAAATAAATGATGTATTATTATTAATTCCCTTCTTTGTTATTATTTGTTAAAAGTCTGGCTAATTACTTATTTTACGTATTTAGAAATTACCTGACTGCTTAATATTATTATTAGACCATATATGTAAAAGCCATAATTAAATTTATCTTGTAGGGTTGGTTTGTCTGAAAATTGGGGAGTTATATTTAGTGGTTTTGATTTTATTATATATTTCCCTTCAAACCAATTGGCCATAGGTTAGTTATCTTCTAAACATTTCACAACGCATTGTCTTATTTATTCAAGATAACCTTTTAGGTAAATGACCGTAGGTTATCTATTAACTAACTAGGCTTTGCGATCACCAGGTCCTCTATAATTAGAGGCCCCTATAAGATAGATTTTCTTTTGGATCAAGTAAGTTCGGAGAAAAGGGTGCGCCCAACACTCTTGTCAGCTTGTGTTAGGGAATTTATAGATAAATTAAGATATTCATTAACCTAATTTTTAATAGTTTTCTAGATCTTGCCAGCAGTATATAAGTATTGATCGAAAATAATTCGTACAAAATAAATCTGCAGTTTTTTACGCATGCATTTACCTGCATTTCTGCTGCATCAAATGTCGCAGTAAGGTAAACAAACGGGCTAGCAGCTGTCACGAGAATACTGTCCATTGCCGCAAGCGACAGAAGAAAAAAAGAGAAACAAGTCGGAAATTCTACGTCAAACGTGGAAAATGACGTGCGTTCCTACTATAACTAGTTTTATAAGCATTCAGATCTTGGTGCAATATCTGTTCCACTCTTATGCATAAATGAATGAACACAAAATTTATTACTATTATATATATTAAACTCAGTAATACGGAAAGAACAGGACTCCATCTTAAATAGGACGTCATCACCATGGCAACCTAGCATTACCTATGATGGGATATCATTGAACTAATTACGTATGATAGGATTTAATAGAATGAAGAAAACTTGTATTAATATCTTTTAAAGTTTTGATTCGATTTTCATAAAATTTAAACTGACTTGGCAAAATTCTTCAACGAATATGTATATTAAATTTCAAACCATTCGGTTGGGTAGTTTTTGCGCTGTTATATGCTGACCGACGGAATGACCAGACGACGACTATATAGTTGCTACGTATTTATATAATTACAAACGCACCTAAAAATATGCAGTGAAGGGTTAGTTGAGTGGAAATACATAGTATTTGTTGCATATACACTGAAAAAAATGAAGTATTCAAAAATGAGTAAATCGATGTACTCATATCGATTTGAGTATGTTTGGGTCAAAAATGAACCCATCCTTTTTCAATTTACATACATCACATGCTATCAAACCCAAAAGAAACGATAATTTTTTGCTTTGTAGTGGTTTATTTCATCCATGGCGGCTTAAAAGACGTCCTTTAACTGGAAAACAAAGTAATATACGGTTAAAATTAGAGTTATAATATTACATTTTTATTCCTCTGAAGGAACTATATCCCGTGTCTCCTTTATAACGCGTAAGGTTACATTGTGTTGTTGTTGTTTATCAGTGCTTCGTAAATTCGGTCTGTTCTGTATGCTAAGTGAAATGGATTTGTTCGAGAAAACAATAATTAGAAAAATGGGATTATCAAATTTCGCCAACTACAATTGCCAACTACATTGTGCTCTCTGTTAAATATTCAATACATTTTTTTTCTTGTTTAATGTAATCAGCTGTATATTTTGTAAAAATTATATTAATGTAAATATTAAATTATGCACAGTATTTTAAAATGATTTAAAAGTGCTTGGAGACAATGCTCATGTCTCAAAAGTAATTGTTTAGCGTATCTTGATAATGATTTTGCTATTTTTTCTTAGTAAATAATTAAATATTTCTTGTTAATAATTTTTAGCGGGAAATAAATATCAGAACATTTTCACTTTAATCTGTAGTAAAGTGTCTAGGGTGGGGGGAGGGAGCCCCTTTGACAAGAAAATTATTTTTTTCCATTTAACTTATTTTAGTTTTCAAAGTATTTTATAAATTGTGTGTCTTTTATCTCGGTATCTTATTTTGATTTCGTACGTGTCATTAATTGGCCATCTTGGATGCCATCTTGTTTAACTTCATATTTTTATAACAGAAGCGTTGTTTTCAGGTCCGAAACTAGCCTTTTTTGCACCCAGGGCAAACATGGATTTTGGCGCCCCACACCCCCCCCCCCCTCCTCTTCCGCAAAGTATTTTACAAAGAGAATTTTACTAATTTTCTAATAGTCAACTTGTTTTAAAATTTAAAATATGTAATACTGAACTACGTAATCTACAATGGAGGATCCAAGAGGGAGGTCACGGGGGTCATGACTCCCCTCAGAACGCCACCAACGAAAATATTCTAAAGATCATTTTTAAAATAAAATATACAGTAGAGTGCCGATTATACAAATCCTGCTTAACCGAGCTTCCGCCTTAACGGAGTTATTTTCTTCTGATGGACTGATGGCTTCTATTATTATGAAACAGCCATTATAAATGAAGTGTTAGATGAAGATGAAAGATCAGCCATAAAAAATTAGAACTCTGATTTTCAGGTCAGAATGGGAAAAAAAATGACCATAATTTTTTTTGACAAAAAAAAAAAAAAACGAAAAAAAATGTGTCCATTTTTTTCTTCCCATTCTGACCTGAAAATCAGAGTTCTAATTTTTTACGGCTGATCTTTCATCTTCATCTAACACTTCATTTATAATGACTGTTTCATAATAATAGATGCCATCAGTCAATCAGAAGAAAATGATCCATTCCAAAGGTATATTACTTCATTTGGCGCCCCTTCGTTCTGGCGCCCGGGGCACATGCCCCCTCTGCCCCCCCCCCCTTAGTTTCGGCCCTGGTTGTTTTCAGACACTTTTGAAATACTGTGCATAATTTAGTATTTGCATTAATGTAATACTTACTGAAGGTACAGCTAATTGCATAAAATAAGGAAAAAATGTATTGAACAGAGAGCAATTATTTTTAAGTTCTTATTTGAATACATACATGGGATCAAAAATGAGTACATAAACACTTCATATTTGAATACATACATAAGATCAAAAATGAGTACATAAACACTTCATATTTGAATACATACATAAGATCAAAAATGAGTACATAACGGTTCCTATTTGACCATCATGGATTCAAAAATGAGTACATATGTTTCTCAATTTTAAGTACATTTAGATCGGAGCTATTTTGAGTATGTGACGTATTTAAAAATGAGTACTTTTTACTCAATTTTGAGAACCCATTTTTTTTTTCAGTGTCACATACAATACAAAATGAAGTGAAGAATTAACTGATGCGGAAATAAATAACATTGATAGGCATGTATCATTGTATCAAATATCGCTCACCCGCAGGAAAAGTGACACATTTCGGCAAAAGTAAATTTCACAGGAGAGGAGAGGCAAAAGAAAATGTGCATGCATTTGTAAAAACGTGCATAAAAGCATAAATCACTTAAGAATGAAGATGTTGGATGAGGTTTGGAGGGTTGAGTAATTTGACCTTCCCACACAATCCACCCCTTTACTGTGGTCACAAATGAATACATAACGTAATAAAGTGATTTTCCGTGTAACTAGCAAAGTTTGGATTCGCGAAGCATTATTTAATAAGATAAATATTTGAAAGTAACAATATTTTTTTATATTATTTTTGCATCTTTATTAAGCAAAAACGTTATTTTATGTTTTGAAGCATTTTAATTTTAGAAATGTAAATTCAGACAAATAACTAAGAATTTCCTCGGAATTTTTTATTTATGATATAAGATTGGTATAAATAAAAATATTTTCGAAGCAAAATTTTACAAAATATTTATATAACGAATTTAACAATTAATTTTATTTGTTTACAATTCTCTAGTTGCCACTTTACAAAAAAAAAAAAAAAAAAAAAAAAATCATAATATAATTCTTTTAAAATGCTTAAGTATCGTCTGCGTAAATAATTTCACATAATAAGAATAAATTGTGTATTTGAATTCTTAACAATGAAAAATACTTTTATAATTGAATGTAAATAATTGAACTTTCACAAATTTTAATTCATTAAAAATATACTATAATTTTCATAAAAAAGGGTGTTTTAAAAATTTCATAAAAGAAAACGTAACTCCATGATTTATTTTTTCTTGTCAAAATATACGCGTTTAATTTTTTATTTGCATAAATGCGTCTGTAATGGAAAAACATGTAAAATAAATTAATTAAAATAATAAATTTTTTAACGTTACTCTGTAAAAAAAAAAAAAAAAAAAAAAAAAAATAAATAAATAAATAATATTGTGCAAATCTACAGAACATAATTTATTTTTATGTTTAATTTCAAGTCAAAATGCTGAATAGTTTTTTTGTAAGGTGTACGACAAAATGTAATTTTTGTAGCTTAATAGAGAATTCGCTTCGCTCATCCTAATTACATGTGTGAAACTTTTTGTGTAGCAAGACGCACCTATGATAAACCTATTAGTGGAATAAAACGCAAAATGAATTTTTGTGAGATGTGTCACTTTTCTTGCGGTGTTTTGTTTGTTTGTTTATTGAACGCATACATCAGACTTGTGTGCTTGACACCAGGGCCCGCTTATAAGTCATCGTCGATATACAGGGACGGGATAGCACAAGGAAATTTACAACACCAGAGAATTACATCCTGGGGACTTCACAAAGAGTGTGCCACGGAACCGGCGGGATTCGAACCCGCCCCCACCTACGCTCTCAAGCGATTAGGGGCCTGGCGTCTTATCCACTCAGCCACGGTGGGCCCCCTCTTTCGGGTGAGCGATATAATACAAAATGCTGATTAATGGCTCATTGATGTAAAAATATATAAAATTTATTAGTATGTATCATATATATGATAGAAAACGCAGTGAAGGATTAATTACTCCCGAAAGTGTGTGTGTGTGTTTTTCCTTCATTTTTTAGGAGTATAAAGTATAAAATCGATTACTTTAAATTTTTCCCTTCTGTTTTAGGTGAAATTCCATGGAAACGCTATTGAAGGTTTACAAGAGTTTTATCATCCAGCTATATTGCCAGACGAATTTGGAGGAACTATGGGACCATTGAATCCTAACGTGTTTATGGAGGATGTTTTTAACTTCATAAGAAAATTAAAATATAGAAATCTATATTTGTAATAATAAAATTTCCATTTTTTTTTCTTTGCTGAAAAACAAGTTATTTGAGTTTTCATTTAAATCAATTGGAATATACATAGCCGTTTTCAAAAGGATAGGAACGACGCAAAAACAAAGAAATCAGTTGCGTTTCCTATGCAAGTGCGCAAGTCTTTGCGCTAAAATTAAATACGGAATATTTCAATTAATATTAAAGAGATTTTTTTTTTAATGTATATATTTTTTAGTATATTTTAAGTTATGTATTTTGCTAAATTTGTGCTGGAGCAAACTGATAAGAAGTCAGTAAATATTTCGAAACCGTAGCTCGTGATTGGTGGATATTTTCGCATATCTATCTATATTATAAAGGACAAACATACCTGTGCGTAACGCATACGTCATTTTGCGAATGGCAACACTTTGAAATTTGAAATGAAATTTTTGTTTTGCAATTTTCTCTACTGCAAATTTTTAAACTTCTAAACATCGCACATTTTAAATTTTTACACCGTCGTATAAGGAAAAAAATGCTCTTTTAAATGCAATTTGTTTGAAAGCTGTATCTCAATTAATTTTTTAGATATTAATTTTTTTTCAGTTTTTAATACCAGTTTTCTTATCGTGGCAACAAAAGTACCTCATTTCTATTGAAAGTCATTGAGAGCAAACTTTAAATAGTTGAAAATAGGAGATACTGTATCTTCTTTGTTGCCATTTCTCATAAAACATGAAAAAATAGTTGAATATAAAATATGGGCTATGTCAAGAATATTGTCAGTTATTCCGTGATAATGACGTCATATGCACACTTTTCTATAGACGAAGTTTAAGACTGGGTTGTAAAAGTAGATTGCTTTAGCGGATGCAAATGATGTCATTTTATAAAAAAAGCGTGTATTTTAATTCTTAAACCTGAATTATGTTTTGTAGAAGTGCGTCATTTTCACAGCACAGCTGCTTTGAAACTCTTCACAGGTGAAAATGCTTCACTTTTGAAAATAATGTAATCGAAAGCACACACTGATAAACGCTCTGCTGCAATTTTTTGACATTCTATTTTTGACCTAAAGTGCATTCTGCCCTCATTTCAATAAACTTTGTTCGAATTTCGTATAGCAATTTTCGAATTTTTCGGGAATTCTGTATGTGATTTTTAGTGTATTTTAGCGATTTGCTACTATTATTCCATATTAGTGAAAGGAATCAACTTGCAATCTTCGAACATCACAATATATATATATATATATATATATATATATATATATATATATATATATTTTTTTTTTTTCTTTTCAAAATTTAAGAAGCGATTTAAAAGTTTTTCGCGATATCTTATTGTGATTTTCAGAGCTTTTTCGTAATTCCTGCTGTTTTTTGACGTACCCAGGCAACGCCGGGCAAGTTCGCTAGTATATATAAAAGCCGTTCTCTGTGTGTATGTCCTTTATACAAATCTTTAATTTTTGACCGATTTGCACGAAACTTCATGTACATAGGAACAACGTGGAATAGATCCCTTTCTGTTTTAAAAAATTATCAGACCACTATTTATCCCTTTTTTCTACGATCTTTCATTATTTAACATTATAGAAATATCTCTTTTTAAATATTCAAATTCAAGTTTCTTTCCTGTTGCCACACATCTAAAAAACTGTTCAATAATTAAGTTTTATAAGCCAATAAAAATTCGGATTGTCTCATATTTTTGCTGTTTTTGACGTCATTCGAAGAAGAAAATGCACATTTTTCATATATTTATGTAAAAACTTTAACTAAGCATGTTTTAAAATTGACCTTAGTAGTTACTTTAGTTGAATGTTAAAAAATCTATTTTAATGAAGTCGTTTCAATATCAAGAAATCAATTAAGGAAAAAGATAATAATAAAAAATCGTTTGCTAGATATGACGTCAATTTTGTCAATATAATTTCAAACTGGTTCTAAAAACTGGATGCTACAATTTATTTACTATTTCTTTGTAATGCTGTATCTTTAATTATATCATTTAGATAAATGTTTTTATACCTGAAATGCAGTGATAACATTCCACGATTTATATCGAATACGGTTATATAAAATACGATTTTTCTACGATTTATATTAAATAGAAATTACAGCTACTATTTTTTAGGGTAAGCTTTTTTCTTTTTTAAACAAAATTTCATGACTAACAGACTTTTCTGTTAGACGTTGAAATAATGGAATGCATGATGTTTAGAGATCAAATTGCAGTAAAAGCGTAACTTATGGTACGGTTAGGTTGTTGCCACCAACAATATGGTGCTAGGCGTTACTCATAGATATGTCTTTTCTTCATAATATTGCATTAATAGCAAACGGATATATCTTTCTTAATTGGGTTATAGGTATATTTAAAAATATCTCCGTGATTGAAAATTAATTTAAAATGGATAAACAGTCCGTAAATTGAGATAAGCTATTCAAACAAATATTACTGAAAGCACTTTTTGTATTCTATTAGATGTTGATTAGATGTATTAGAATCAAATGTTCGATGTTTAAAGGTCAAATTGCAGTAAAAGTTAAATTTATGGTTGGGTTAGGTTGTTGTCACCAGCAATATGATGCTAGAGTTACTCATATTTCGTCAATGTCTTTACTTTATAATATTGCATTAAGAGTAAACAGGTATATCTTTCGTAATTGGACTGCATGTAGGGATGAGATTTCCACGTTTTTGCACCCGGTATATTCTTAGTGAAAATGTTCTGTCAAATCGTGAGAGTGTTCCGATTAAATTAAATATCATTTTCTCTAACAAAATACTGGTGTGGAAAAACGCGGAAATCTTATTCCTGGCTACATGAAAATTAAAAAATATCCATGATTGAAAATTACTTTAAAATCCATTCACATGAAAAATTTGAGATACAATTTTCAAATAAATTTCATTTGACAGAATCTTTTTCTATTCGACAGTGTGAAAAACGAAATTGTATGATGATCATAAGTTAAAAAAAATGTCAGTAAAGGCAAAATTTATGTGTTAGGTCATTGCCATCATCAGTATAATGTCACAATTGGCATTGTGTTGGTAGTTTTTTTTTTTTTTTTTTTTTTTTTTTTTTTTTTGTATATTCTGCAGATGACTCAATGAAAGAGTCGAAACATGTAAATTTTTAATATTTTGTAAAGGTGTTTTTTTTTTTTTTTTTTTTTTTTAATTGAAATGACGCTTTTTAAGCAAATAATTGTACTTTAATGTATGTTATGACATTTGTTTGGAATATATATTATTATGGTATAGTTAAGAGTAGACGCAATTAAGACTATTTTACTTATATTTCTTATTCGTCTTTTTAAAGATTCGTGGACGGGAATGCACCAATCTCAGTTATTGTCATTGCCGTATTATTTCATTTTAATGTATTTTACCCGGGAGGACCTTATTATTGACACGAGCGAAGCCGGGTAGATCTGCTAGTCATTTAATAAAGCATTTAAAAGAGATTCTGGGCACATTCGTTTACTTCGCAAAATTTTTGAGGATAGGTTTCGGAAAAATGTTTTTTGACTTCTAAAGAGGTCAAGTTCTAGCTTATAACAACATAGGAATGTCATTTCAAATAATTGCTGACAATATTAAGCATTCAAAGGCTGTCATTTTTTAATTTTTTACAGAATCTGTTTATGGCATTGCAAAATCTACAGGAAGGCCAAAAATTCTTTTGAAACATAATAAGAAATATCCGAAAGTTTGATTATTCGCACTGTCGTAAGTAAAAGAATTACAGCGAAAAAAATTGAAAGCCAGATAAAACATCAGTATGAATTGTTAAATACCGGGTATAATTAAAGTTACGATTTCAAAAATCGATAATTTTAAAATTACTGGTCAGAATGACTTGATATATTAGCAGGACAATTGTGAGGCAATGGAATTTTGTTTAGCGAAGGAAAAAAAATAGTTCCAAAATGTGCCGATAGATGGCACTATTAGGATTCACATTGTCTGGAGATATGACAATTACTACTACGTGACATGCGCACTCAGACATAGCTGCCATAAAAATGCAGACCACCAGCTCTTTGCCTGAATTCTTCATCATGACTCTGACTATGAAGGATCGCGCTTTGCTCTTGAAGCTTTTTTTATAAGAACGATGACTGCGCTCTTCGTCAAGTTTCGGACATTAAAATCCATAAACAATTAAATCAAAAAACCCGACTGCGTAAAAAGCGAACTAATTAATTATTTCTCATTAATGTGAAATTATTTTTTTTTTCAACTCCTACTATTAGCTCACGCTCTCGCTATATATATCTTGTTCAAATTTTCAATCATTAATAAAATCATTTATTATGCATCCAATCAAGCTCAAATAAATTTTTTTAACTTATAGTGGATGACACTTGATGTTAATCCAGGTTTTTTTAAATATTAATTCATTAATTAAATTAAATTAATTAATTTTCAATAATCGAGAGATCCCTCTTCTTGATCAAGGTAGCTTAAGGCCGAGAGAGCCCTCTTTTTAATCGAGGCATTTTAAGCGCCACACAAAAGGAAAGAAGAATGGGGGAAAAATTCTCTTATTGACCTAAGTAGGAATTGACTTAATTTTTTTTTATATATTACTTGTTTATATTACTTACCTATTTTTTTTTTTATTCACTTGTATTGATGACTTTTAAGTTGTGTTTAATTGTTAGTTCTTATCTATAAACACTGTTTTGATGAGGTCTATAGATGTCTATGATGGTTAGAGTTGCAGTAAAGTTAGAGATCCTACTTACACAACTTCCAGGTTGTATAATATTGTAACGGATATTCTGACTGTAAAATAGTCATTGAAACATCGTCTTCATTTTAAAAGACCTATCCAATGATGTGCACTTAATAGGATGCTTAATTTTTGTTTTCGTCACTACCGCCATTTTGAATTTATAAAAACAAAACCCAGCCTATAACCATCGGGCCGTTAAGACGAATCGATAGAGACCTCATTCATTAAAATCCATCTAGCCGTTAAGATGTTAAGAGTCCAGCCGTTAAGAGTACAGGGTGGTCATAAAATAACTTTGCTGATATATGGAACTCTAGCGGCCGTTCCGTTTAACCAATCGAGATGAGCTTTCAGATATAGTTATTCAGGGGTATGAGCTCGAGATTCTGTGAACGGCAACAAATTGGCGCTCACGGTTACGGTTATAGGTACAGAAACTCGAAGTTTTCGAATGGCAACGCCCATTTTTTTTCGTCGCAAAATGCTCAGCGTATGCGAAAATCCTAAATAGCGCTGGAACGGTACGTGTATCGCAATAAACGGACGCGTTATGCACGCACAAAAAACAGCTCAGCGAACGGCCAAAAACAACACGATCGGGGCGCACGGAGGAAATTTGCATATGACAAGGGCAAGACACCAATCACAGAACGCCGTCCGACAGATAATCAGCGTAGAAAACGGATTCTTACCTCTATCATATGCAAATTTCCTCCATGCGGCCCGATCGTGTTGTTTTTGGCCGTTCGCTGAGCTGTTTTTTGTGCATGCATAACGCGTCCGTTTATTGCGATATACGTACCGTTCCAGCGCTATTTAGGATTTTCGCATACGCTGAGCATTTTGCGACGAAAAAAAAAATGGGCGTTGCCATTCGAAAAATTCGAGTTTCTGTACCTATAACCGTAACCGTGAGCGCCAATTTGTTGCCGTTCACAGAATCTCGAGCTCATACCCCTGAATAACTATATCTGAAAGCTAATCTCGATCGGTTAAACGGAACGGCCGCTAGAGTTCCATATATCGGCAAAGTTTTTTTATGACCACCCTGTATAAAGAAATCCACATACACAGATACGCGTGAAACACATAACCCTTCTTTTCAGCCGGGTAATAAAAAGGGGTTCAATAACCACAAATGGTCAGCGTAAAATGATTGCTAAATTCGAAGAGACCGGTTCATTTGACGTTAAACGGGGTAGAGGAAGGAAACCAGTTTCGGCTGCGGCAGTGGAAAATGTGGCTACAGCATTACAAGAAGAGATTAACAGTGATGCTGGAATCAGCAATGCACGGGGAATTGGCCGAATGCTGGATATGCCGTACAGCATGGTGTGTAAAGTGCTAAAAAACATCTTGCGCTGTTATTCGTACAAGATAACCCATGTGCAGGAGCTGCTACCTGCTGACCTGGAAGCACGTCAATCTTTTGCACTACAATTTCTGGCCCGGATGGAAGTGTACAACGGAGTGTACACTCTTCCATTCTGTGATCTGACGAAGTCATTTCATTTGCGAGGTTCTGTAAATACGCAAAATTGCAGAATATGGGTGACCGGGAATCCGTCCCAGCTACAACCATTACCTCTTCAGTCTGAAAAGGTCACTGTGTGGTGCGGAATAACGGCAGCGTTTATCGTCGGTCCGTTTTCCTTCGAGGAGATCATACCCGTTGTCCCGTTACCCGCAGTTACTGGAAAGCGGTATGAAGCACTTTAGTGTAGCCTAGAACTCCTATAATAGAGGCTGACGCAAATCCATTTTGTTTCGAAAAATAATAATAATATTGGGTCCCGGCTCAGCATCAATCTATTGCCGGAGTTCGCGGGTCTGGGGTTGCTGTATTTAAAAAGCGCAGTCACTGTCAAGCAATTATTTCTCCCCACTGGTTGGATAACGTGATTGACTGAATTTTCTCCCGCTTGAACTTGGCGGGGATTTGATTCAAGGAAAAGGATTTTTGGTTGTGAAAAGAAACCATAGCAGGTTTTATTCGATCGTCAGCCTGCTGAAATAAATACTTTTTTCTTTACAAGTATAAGTGCAAACTGCTGTACGATGACTTTTTCAAATGTAATGACAAATTTAGCTGATTGCTTATTTAAAATGATTATAAATCATAAATGTTTGGAAGTTCACAAAATAAAAATTAGTTTTTTCAATGCATTAATAAATTTAGTAAATCATGGGCAAGGGACACAGTTTCATTTCTTTCATATTAGTATTACTAATTATTATAAGTAATATTTCAGGCAATTTATTTAAACCTTACGTAAAATACAAATAGTGGCGCTGATACAACATACAAAATTTTATCAAAAGCAAGTCAATTGCAGAAATTAGTGTAAAAGTACATCTCGTGATATCTATTGAAAATTACAGCTACTAATTAAACTAGGTACACGAATTATAATCCTTTGAGAGACAAACTTGTGTTAAAGCACTTACATTTAAGTGTTACAGTAAGGAAACAGCTGCTTAATTTTTTTAAACATTTTAAAAATTGGTTTTTTTTTTTTTTTTTTTTTTTTTTTTTTTTTTGCATTGAGTATAAGTTATTGATTACAAAAACAAATATCACTCTGTTTACTTATTTATTTTTATTTTTTTCACTTATGTATCAAAATTAAGAGAAGACACAATTTGCTTTTTATACTCACAAAAAGCAAGAAAATTTTATGTTTTATACAACAAAATTTTAAATAATAATAATAATAAAATAATTTGTTTATATTAAAAGTTTTGAATAATCAGCTTGTTTACTTTTTCATTCCCTAACCAGTTGTGCAATTTAAATTGAGTTAAACCAAAACTAGAAAAGATTCTTTCAAATGAAACTGTAAATAACTTTACTTATCTAAATTAGACATTTTATGTATCAATACCACTTCTAAGTAAATATATCCACATAATAAACTATTCGTTCTTAATTTAAAAATTCAGCTTCTAACGACATTGGTGGGCTTAATTTGCGCCGGAGTCCAGTTCCAGTACTTCTCTGTTTTTAGTAAATATTTAAATATTGGTCGGAATTCACCGGAGCTCATAAATAAAGGGCTCCGGAGCCCAGTGCAATTCGTAGCTGTACATTTTTATAAAAAACATGCATAGCTATGAACTATCCCTTTTTTATGTTAACACTATTTTCGAATCGTAATCCTTACCATATTTAATCGCAGAATTCTGCAGTTAACACTAAAACTAAGCAAAGATTCGGAAGGAGTTGTAACTAAAAAGTGGAATAGTTGACAGCTAAGTATATGCTGATTGATATTTTTAAAATTTTTATTTTGCTTAAAAAAAAAAAAAAAAAACTTTAAACTCTGCAAGTAATTTACGAAATATAAATATGCAGATTGGAGTGACGGGGGGGGGGGGGGTTAGGGGAAAACGGTATAGTTGTAGTACCGGTACCACATAATATTAGGGCTCCGGTCCTTTTTTTTGTCTTAGAAATTAAGCCCTGGCGTTGGATGTCAATAACAGTTAAAAAATTAATTTAGTTTTTAAGATAGAGCGCCCACAAAATTTTTGCCACATACAGACTCACAGAGTAACAGACAGACATTTTCTAAAAACCCTCAAATTGTTCATAAATAATTTACATTTCTCAATGGACAAGTCTAATTAAGTTCTTGCTAAACAATCATTTTAGAAAATATATATAAAAGAAAGAAAGAAAAAAAATAAAAGGGATGGGGGGATGGAGTAATTGTGTTTAAAAAAAAATAAAAATTTCAAAACTAAACTAATAAAATTAAAAAACATTTTGGGTAAATAGTAGTAGTGTTTTTTTATATTTACGTACGATGCACAATTAGTTTAATGAAAGAATTCCACATTTTGTCTTGTCGCGTTCACAATTGTTTTTTTTTTCTTTTTTCACTGCAAGTGCGAGGCGCGGGAATAGCGATAAAGGCGCCAATCAGTAACCCGGCCTTGTTAGGCGTAGTTTCGTCGAACAGTTTGACTGTTAAATCGGGTGCCAATTGAGGAAGAATGCGTCAGCTCCTATTATAGGAGTCTTAGTGTAGCCATGTCCTTCCGGTACCACAGCAGCGTCAGTGTGTGGATCGCACAATATTCATGCAAGATGTCGCTCGTCCGCACATTGCTACTTCTGTGAAGCAGCTACTGAGTGCAAATTTCGAAGATGATAGGATCTTAAGCCGCCATTTTCCGACAACGCGGCCGCCACTTTCCCCCGACTTAAACCAGGGTTCGCAAAGCTGGGCCCAGTTCGAAAAAACCCGTCGGTTTTTTTCAGAATGGGCCCACTTGAAAAAGCCCACTGAAAAACCCATAATGTGGGTTTTTTCAATTTTCAGAAATAATTTAAAAATTTAAACAACATATACATTTAATGAATTCAAGTCATTTCAGTTAATTTTGAAAAAAAAATTAATATATAAATGCCATTACATACACGTCTGAATTAAAATAAAAATATATTCCAGCACATTGAAATACTTTACAAACATAGAACCTAGTAGGCAACATACATAGTACATAATTATATGTAAAAGTTATATCATAAGAATGTCTTTATATAAAAATTCAAATCACCTACATTCATGGAATTAAAAAATATGTATTTTTACTTTCTTGTATCTTTACAAGAAGAGAGTATTGGATTCATGAAAAATTTCGACTTCCAGTTTATGAAGGATTTATACGTTTTTAGAAAGGTCCTGAAGACGATTTGATGGTTTTTAGAAAATGTCTGTCTGTACGTGAAAAAAATTTTGTGGGTGCTCTATTTCAAGAACTAATGCACAGAATTTCACAAAACTTTAGATTGAGTTAGACCTTGATGCAAACTGGTGCTGATTAGTTTTTGGTGTATACTGCCCAACAGGTGGTGCTGCTATGCTGCATTCATCTCAATTTTTGCGATAGCTTTATTTCAAGAACTAATGCATGCATTTTCATAAAACTTCAGATTCAGTTACAAGTTAAGTTGTTGCTTATTAAATTTTGGTGCATATCGCCCAACAGGTAGTGCTGCTATGCTGCATTTTTCGCAATTTCAGCAATAGCTCTTATCTCAAGAACTAATGTACGGAATTGAATAAAAATTTATATTCAGTTAGACCTTGATATAAACTGTTGCTGATTAGTTTTTGGTGTATATCGCCCAACAGTGGCGCTGTTTTGCTGCATTTATTTCACTTTTTGCAATAGCTTTATCTCAAGAACTAATAATGCATGGATTTTCATCAAACTTCAGATTCAGTTAGACGTTGACATAAACTGTTACTGATCAGGTTTTGTTGTAAATTACACAACAGGCGATACTTATATCTCCTTGTTAAATGCATTCAATTCAACATATCTATATTTTACAATCTTCATGATGGGCATAAATTGTCATTTAATTTTGGCACTGTGATAGTGAATTTTGAATTATTAACTTGTATGAGATAGAAGAAACTTTTGGCATTGGCACATCCGACTAGTTTACCCCTTTTTTTCTTCCTACTTATATATTTTAAATTTTAATATTCTATTCATTATTTGATTTTAAAGCAAATTAACAATTTTATATCTTCTATCATGTTTAAAACTAATTTGTGAGAAACACTGACATTTAATTAATTTAAATTCATATAATTTATACATTTTATAATTTGTAAAATAGCATTACAATTATATTGTACATAAGGGAACAATGTTTTTTTTTTATGTATAGCGTATATAATATATAGAAAATATAGTATACAATAATGTAATTATGCATACATTATACTTTTGAAAAAACCCAATTTTCCCCGGGGAAAATTGGGTTTTTCATGAAAAAAACCCGAAAAAATCCATGTGGGTTGGGTTTTTTGAGAAAAACCCGGGTTTATGCGAACCCTGACTTAAACCCGTGTGATTTCTAGATTTGGGGGGCACCTAAGAATGTCGTTTACAGCGGGCGGATTCAGAATCTAACCGACTTGAAGGCAAACATCACACACCACACCCATTGCATCAGTACGAATACCCTCCGATCTGTTGTAGAGCATGCAGTTTTGCGCTTCCAATTAGTAGCGTAACAAGGCGGAGGGCATATCGAACATCTTATGCCTTAATCATCAGTAAGGTGTTGTTCTAGAAGCTCTTTTTTTTTCATTTTTTGTCATTATCGGCTGTGGCCGCTGTAAACACTTAATCTTGTCTTTTCGCTAATAAATTTTTAGTAAATCCCTGAACTCTATTTTTCCTTTTTGCTAACAACATTCCTGTGTTTAACGAATACATTTTTGGCTTTCCCTCTGACATTATCGTGATAGCGCCATCTATTGGCACATTTTGGAACTATTTTTTCCTTCGCCAAACAAAATTCTATTGCCTTACGATAGCTGTGTTAAAATATCAAGTCATTCTGATCAGTTGTTTTAAAATTATCGATTTTTAAAATTGTAACTTTAATTATTTATACCCGGTATATTAAACCACGTCGGTATCCGCGTTTAAGATCTGGCCCATAATAAACCCCGCATTCAGTTTTGCTGAGAAACATCTGAAGTAACAAAAGAATTTATCTAATATTATTTTGATAAAAAGAAGTTTAATTTTGATGTTTCGGATGGTATTCACTCTTGTTGGCCTAACTTTCGAAAGAAAAAGGACGTATTTTCCACGCATCTATTAAGTAGAGGCACCTTAATAGTTTGAGCTACTTTTTTTCTGAGAAGCTAAGCTTAGAATTGCTTTTCCTGAAGGACGACAAAATAGACATACTCATATTCACATGTTAGAACTTTATGTTTTGCACCGGGGTGAAGAAAATGACGGCCTTATCTATTTTTTTTCAACAAGACAGTGTCTCAGTTCACTCTGCAAAAGTCACAAAGAAATGATTTGAAGATGTAATTACATTTCCGCACTTTTTTGGCTGGTCAATAGCCTGTACCTAAATCCAATGGAGAACGTTTGGAATATTATAGTGCGCAATATCTATTGAAAAATGGTCAAATGGGTCAGTGTACTTCGAAAGCAGAATTAAAATCAGTCATTTGTGAAGCATGGCATGTTTTATCCCTTTGTCAAGTTCGAAAACGTGACAACTTTATACCACAATGCTGCATTGAAATTATTAAACACAAAAGAAGCACAGTTGTCAGGTAATACTTCGATAATTTATAAAAATCTGTTCCATTCTTATCATTTTGCTCCAATTGCTTATCCAGTGTAAATGCAATTTGTTTAATTGCAATACTAATACTTGTTTTACAATAGTTTCTTTATATTTATACTGTCTGTTTAGTTTTATAAAATCAAATTATATGGTTTATATGTGCATTAATATGAATTTGACGTTTTTTAATGATAATTCAAAAACTACTTGAAAGAAAAATTTGAAATTAAGAATTCGCATAAAGTAGGACATAATAAATATAAATCTGTCAAAAAAAATGTAGATTGCAATTCATATTTTTTTCTAATATTAATTTCATAATTTATATTATAAATTTTTTTAATTACAAATTTGATGTATTTATGTTTGGGATTTTTAGTACTATAACAACACACAAAATTATCACACTCGGATTATAATTTCAGGAGATATTAATAAAAATATGAAAATGTAATTTAACATTAGAAGCCCTAAATCTTAAATGTTTATATTTCAAAAACTTATCTTTCAAATGACTATTCGTTTCTAGGCATTGTTTGAACCGAAGATTTAAAATATACTGTCAATGGGGGGGGGGGGGGGGGTCCGGTCTGTTTTCAATTTGTAGATGGCCCCCTAAATAAATATTATATACATCATTTAAAAGTAGACTTTATTTCCAATCGTTTGGTACCAGTAACTTTCTTCTATTATTATTAGTTGCAGAGTTAGTAGATAGTAGGGGGCGTTTACTTTTTTCTTTTCCACGACTGTACCTTTAAATGAACAAAAATTGTTATGCATATCACATTCTTCAGTAAGCATCTTGTAGTGCACCTCAATAATGTATATAAATTTCATTATGTTTGGAACAGTGTAACCTTATTAATATACTCTGCAAATATTTTTCCCCTTAGACCGAAGTTTTCCCTGTAATCGAATTCTTTTGAGTGATCCTAAGAATGATAAATGTTTTGTACAACGTTCTACCGAACTACAATTCTATTTTTGCATTCTACAGAAAACGTGTTCTAGTGCACCTCATAAAATCATACCATTTTCATTATGCTTGAACTAGTATAACATCATTAAAATACCTCGCAAAAATCATTTTTTCGCATTGACCATAATGTATTGGGATTATTTTCAGTGTTCCTGTAAACGAACTATAAATTATGCACACTCCATTTTCAATAACGAACGTTTCATAGTAAACTTCATTAACATATACAGTAGACTCCCTCAAATCTGCACAGCTTGGGACCAGAGGTTTTACGGCTTTCCAAATTTTGCTTTGTTTACATTTTTTAAACAATAATTTGAATATAATAATGTAATCGAAATTACAATGAATGCTTGCAATATAGTAAAATATTAAAATAATTAAGTAAAGTAATAAACTAAAATAATAAAAAGTAAGATAAATTTAAAATGGATTAAATTATTTAAAGTAAAGGTCAGGTAAATAATTTATGTATAATTAAATATGCATAATAAAGATGAGATACATTTTTCTTGAATTATTCAATGAAACTTTCTTCTTAAAGGTACCCTATTAATTTGCATCAAAGTCATAAAGTAAGGAAGTTTTATTTTAGGTTTAGCCAGTCTTAATTACCAAATAAGCTTGATTAATACATAAATATATTTGGTAAAAAGATTGTGATTACCAGTTATATCCGCAATATCTTGATTTTTCTCTGAAAATAAATTTATACTTCCTTCATGAAAAACCACGAGTTCAGTCATATTATCGAGAATTGCATAAAACAAATGCACACTGAATGATTTAAAACTAAAAAAAATCTGTAATTTTGTCCTTACATGTGAACTGAAAGTTTCATTGTTTACATCTGTGATGATGTGTGGATTTTAGGGTTGCATTTTTGGGGGAGTCTACTGTATCAATTAAATATCAATTCGAGGTCATTTACGCGAATACACTGTTTTCCACTGACAGTCAGATGGAAAAGCTGAAGCCATAAAAAGTCCTCCCGGCCAGTGCCGGGAGGAAGAGGTAGCTTTCATATTCCTTATTTTTAAAAAGCCAACTTATATTATTCAAACATACGAAGCTCAATTAAGTGGAAACCGAATGTAGGAGATTCAATACTAATTTTTATCAATACTAAACCATAATGAATCAGAATTTCGCGAAATTAGTCAGCTTTATCCAAGCTGCTTTTATTTAAAGTCACTTATATTTGGCTGCCAAATTCGGCGATTTCTTAAAGTGCCTGCCATTTTAAGACAACATGGTAGATGAGGCTAACCAGTGAACTTGGTCGAGACCTTAGTAATTGCAGTGCACATGCTTACTCATATCGGAATCGGTTGATATATACGAGTGCTGTCGCAGGCAAAAAATCAGAATTTTCATAATGTCACCCACTTTAGAAGTTGAAAGTGCTATATCTGAGCCATTTTTTAAGATAAAGACAAACAAAAAATGCTCCTGAATCCTTATATCAAGGTCAAATACTTAAGAAAGAAACCTTTTTCAATTTCTAATTTTTTTGCACCTCACTTTAAATATAATTTTTTTTTTTTTTTTTGTAATTTAATGGCCGCCATTTTGCAACAAGATGGCTGATGAAGCTGGCCAGTGAACTTGGTCGAGATATTGATGTATACTATCCACATGCCTTCTTCCATCGAAATAGGCGAATAAGTGTGGTATCGCGTGACAAATACAAGATCGTTTCAAAGTGTTAGCCATGATAGAAATTCAAAGTGCTATAATTCAACCACTTTTTAAGATATAAACAAAAGAACAAATTTTCAGAAACAAAAACTGCTCCAGAATCTTTGTATCAAGGCCAAACACATAAAAAAAATCTTTTTCCTTTTCCAATTTTTTAATACCTCATTTTAAATTTTAAATTACATTTTTTTAAAAAAAATGGCAACCCTTTTGAAACAAGATGGCTAATGAAGCTGACCAACGAACTCGGTCGAGACATTGGTATGTACTATGTACAGACCAAGTTACATTCAAATCGGTTCATAAATACGCCTGTTATCGCGTGACAAAAATCAGGTCGTTTTAAAATGTCAACCACAATAGAAATTCAAAATGTTATAACTAAGCCATTTTTTTAGATGTAGACGAAACAAAACCTGTTCCAGAATCTTTGTATTAAGGTCAAACACGTACAAAAAAAATCTTTTTCATTTTCCAATTTTTTGGTATCTCATTTTAAATTTATTTTTTTTAAATTTTTTTAAATGGCCACCATTTTGAAACAAGATGGCGAATGAAGCTGGTCAACGAACTCGGTTGAGTTATTTGTATGTACTATGTACACACCAAGGTACATCCAAATCGGTTCATAAATACGTCTGTTATCACGTGGCAAAAATCAGGACGTTTCAAAATGTCAGCCACGCTAGAAATTCAAAATGCTATAACTCAGCCATTTTTTAAGATATAGACAAAACAAAAACTGCTCCCGAATCTTTTTATCAAGGTCAAACACATAAGAAAAAAATATTTTTTCAATTTTCAATTTTTTGCTACCACATTTCAAATTTAAATTTTTCTTAAAATTTTAAATGGCCGCCATTTTTAAACAAGATGGCGGATGAAGCTGGCCAACGAACTCGTTCGAGACATTGGTCTGTACTATGTATAAACGAAGTTACATCCAAATCGGTTCATAAGTACGCCTTTTATCGCGTGACAAAATTCAGGACGTTTCAAAATGTCAGCTTCGCTAGAAATTCAAAATGCTATAACTCAGCCATTTTTTAAGATATAGACAAAACAAAAACTGCTCCCGAATCTTTTTATCAAGATCAAACACATAAGAAAAAAATATTTTTTCAATTTTCAATTTTTTGCTACCACATTTCAAATTTAAATTTTTCTTAAAATTTTAAATGGCCGCCATTTTTAAACAAGATGGCGGATGAAGCTGGCCAACGAACTCGTTCGAGACATTGGTCTGTACTATGTATAAACGAAGTTACATCCAAATCGGTTCATAAGTACGCCTTTTATCGCGTGACAAAATTCAGGACGTTTCAAAATGTCAGCTTCGCTAGAAATTCAAAATGCTATAACTCAGCCATTTTTTAAGATATAGACGAAACAAAAACTGCTACGGAGTCTTTGTATAAAGGTCAAATACATAAGAAAAAAATATTTTTCCATTTTCAATTTTTTAGTACCACATTTCAAATTTTAAATTTTTTAAACAATTTTAAATGGCCGCCATTTTGAAACAAAATGGCGGATGAACCTGGCCAACGAACTCGGTCGAGACATTGGTATTTACTATGTACACACCGAATTACATCCAAATCGGTTCATAAATACGAGAGTTACAGTGTGACATAGGTCAGATATATATATATATATATATATATATATATATATATATATTTATATTTATATCCTATAAATATTTAAATACGTTTTATTGATTCTTCCATTTCATATTATTTGTTTCTATTCTGCTTTCATTTTTAATCAATTCGCTTGATTTTAGTGGTTGTTCGGGCACAGGGGAAAATTAATTTTAGCTTTAGCTTATTTTTCCCACAGAAAACACCATTTTGCTTATATCATTGAATTCTGTGCCCTCGATAACGTAATTCAATGTATAAGCTTTTCAATTTTTGTCGGTGTCCACTTTTTTCTTTTCTCTTCCATAATAATTCTTATAATTATTATTATTTTTTTAATACTTACAGCTTTAATTCATAATAATTGACGGTGGCAGGTTATGCTTAATTAATGGTAATATATATATATATATATATATATATATCAATTTTGAACGGAGGGTGGTTTCGGGGTCTGGGGGTCATGATCGATGAAAATATACCAAAATTTTTTGAAATCGCTTTCCCCCGAACGGCTGCAATAGGTAGCTTTTTGTAATGAAAGCTACCTAACACTTTACAACAGTTCTGTCCAACGCGCTATGGTTCTCTTTGAAGGTTTTCTTGATGCTCTTTCGTATGTCACTCACTAAGTTTTTGTAAGGATAAAGATAGATTTTAAGGAAAATAAGTAATGTTTACATATATTTTTACCTGACTGTAAAGAAGGGTTATGTGTTTCACGCGTATCTGTGTATGTGGATTTCTTTATACCCTGGAAAAATCCCAACGGCTGGATGGATTTTAATCAATGAGGTCTCTATCGATTCGTCTTAACAGCCCGATGATTATAGGCTAGGTTTTGTTTTTATAAATTCAAAATGGCGGTAGAGACGAAAAAAATTTACGCACCCTATTGAGTGGCATATCACTGGATAGGTCTTTCAAAATGAAGACGATGCTTCATTGACTATTTTACAGTCAGAAGCTCCGTTAAAATATTATACAACCTGGAAGTTTTGTAGGTAGGATCTCTAGCTTGACTGCAACTCTAACCATCATATACATCTATAGATCTCATCAAAACAGTGTTTATAGATAGGAACTAACAATTAAACACAACTTAAATGTCATCAATACAAGTAAATAAAAAAAATAGGTAAGTAATATAAACAAGTAATATATAAAAAAAAATATTTTAAGTCAATTCCTACTTCGGTCAATAAGAGAATTTTTTTTCGTTCTTTCTTTCTTTTTGAGTAGCGCTTAAAACGCCTTGATCAAGAAGAGGGCTCTCTCGGCCTTAAAATACCTTGATCAAGAAGAAGGCTCTCTCCATTATTTAAAATTAATTAATTTAATTTAATTAATGAATTAATATTTGAAAAAAAAACTGGATTAACATCAAGTGTCATCCAGTACAAGTTTAAAAAAAAAATTATTTGAGCTTGATTGGATGAATAATAAGTATTTTATTAACGATTGACAATTTGAACAAGATATACATAGGGAGAGTGTGAGCTAATAGTAGGAATTGAAAAAAAAAAATAGTTTCACATTGATGAGAAATAATTAATTAGTTCGCTTTTTACGCAGTCGGGTTTTTTGATTTTTTAAATTTAATTGTTTATTTAAATCGTTATTAAAAAGTTTCTGTCTCCTTCCCCTACAAAACCTTTTAGTGACTCCCAACCTTCCAACCCTTTAAGAGGACAGTGGACGTTAAAAAAAATTTCTTTTAATTTTCATGATAGAGATTTGAAAGTTTGTGCAAATACGAGGGTGTATCAATAAGTTTTTGCCCTCAGATAGAAATAATTGAGAGAAATTTATGAAATTGCTACGTTGTATTAGCCACTTTCTATATAGTCATCGTGCACAGTAACATATTTCTGCAAACGGTATTTCAACGAGAGGGGGAGGATGTATTCCAAGAGGCACAATAGTAGACCCAAAAGGGGTCATTTTTCTAACTTTTGCCGACCCCCAGATGTGACATATTGTTGGAAAGGCCTGTGACCACTTATTCATGCTATGTACAGTCGTGGGAAAAAAAGTAAGCACCCCCTACTAACTCCTCAACAAATTATCGTGTTACTGGTACCGAACGATTGGAAATAAAGTCTACTTTTAAATGATGTATATAAAATTTGCTTAGGGGCCATTTACATATTAAAACGAACCATAACTTGCTTTTTTTCAATAGCAGTACACAATTTTGACAGCATAAATGAACTCTACACCCTTCAATTAGCCTAAAAACAAATTTTTATGGAATTCGTATCATAAGTTTCCGAGAAATTCATTATTTTAAAACGAGCGTATTGTAAGGGCTGTATCCAAATTAAAGTTCGGCACTCGATTGTTGACCGAGAGAGCTCCCTTCTTGAGCAAGGCATCTTAAACGGCACCCAAGTAGTCATTGAAGACTAGAAGATTACAGAATAGCAGAAGAAATTTCAAAATATCTATGTCATTTCTATCATAGACGGCCCCTCAAAGCATCATTTTGCCGTTTTTTAAGCATAATTTGAAAACTACTTGGAAGAAAAATGTGAAATTTGGGATTTCCATAAAACAGGACATAATAAATCTAAATCCATCCAAAAAATTGTAGGTTGCAATTCATAATTTTTTCTAATATTAATTTCATAATTTATAATTCGTATCATAAAATTATAAAAATTGCAAATTCAACGTATTTGTGTTTGGGTATATTAGTATTATTGCTACACAAAAAATTAGTACAATAGGAGCATAATTTCAGGAGATATAAATAAAAGTATGAAAATTTAGTTTAACATTAGAAGCACTAAATTTTGAATGTTTATAATTCAAAAACTTATCATTCAAATGACTCTAAATTTAGTGTCTAAGCATAGTTTGAACCGAAGATTTGAAATATCTCATTAAAATTGGGTATTGCCATTGAAAAAAAAATGAAGTTTGGATTCGTTTTAATATGTAGATGGCCCCTAAGCAAATTTTATATACATCATTTAAAATAGACTTTATTTCCAATCGTTCGGTACCAGTAACTTTCGTCTACGATAATTTGCTGAGGAGTTAGTAGGGGGTGTTTGCTTTTTTTTTTTCCCCGACTGTACCTCTCGAGCCCCACCTCCCCCCAAATTTACGCCCAGGGGGACACGAATGATGTCCGCAAAATTTAGAAAAGTGCCTCTCGGAGGGCAAATTTGGGGGGAGGGGGAGGGAGTTGTATAGCATGAATAAGTGGTCACAGGCCTTTCCAACAATATATCACATGTGGTGGTCGGTAAAATTTAGGAAAATTACCCTCTTTGGGTCTACTATCGCGCCTCCTAGAATACATCCTCCCCTCTCTCTTTAAAATACCAGTTGCACAAATGTATTACTGTTCACACTGACTATATAGAAAAGGACTCATAAAATGTAGCATTTTCATAAATTTTACTCAATTATTTCAGTGTGAGGGCAAAAACTTATTGATACACCCTCGTATACATTTCACCATAAGTGTATAGAACACCTTAAAAGAAAGTTTCAATCTTATTCTAATTTTAAGATCTTTTAAATAATTTAAAATTTTAAAACGAAAATTTAAAATGCTCCTTGAGTCTTAATTTTTTTAGATATTTCTTCGATTTTGGATTTTAATCACGTAAAATTCCATTACAAAAAAATCTGTGTATCGATTTTTTAATCCCTTAAATTGTTAATTTTTTAGAGATATTTTTTCTGAATTCCATATCGGTTTTCATTAAAATTCTGCCTTACAATAAGTTAAAAATCAAATTTAATTGTCTGAATGAAGTTTAATTTTAAAATGCATACACAGTTTCTTTTAAAGCAATATCAGGCTTCTTCCGTATCAGTTTTACGGATTTTGATCAAAAATTAAGTAAGGAGCATTTCAAAAAGAAAAAAAAAAAGCTGAAACATTAGTATTGAGAAAAACACATTTAAAGCATATTAAAAGGCCAAAAATGTGTTTGTGAACAAAATTAAAACACTTGTAAGTTTGCGTAAAATAATTGCATCTGCATACGGTTTTTCACATATGACTCAGTACACACTGTAAAAAAAATTCCGCAACGTTCCTGGGAAAAAATGGGCAGCTGAGTTGCCCATTATTTCCAAGAAACATTTCTTGAAAATGACTGGAACTTTACTATATATGTTAAAAACTTTCTACAGAAATGCCAGTAAGTTTCCTGCGAAATACCAGGAATATTTCTTTTCAAATGAAAATCAAATTTCGAAGTAATTGCTTAAAAGGCGCAAAGGCCAACATAGTGAAAAAGATTCCAAGCCGGGACTCGAACCCGGGCCATCAGTATAGCGCACTGACGTTCTACCGACTAAACCACTTGAAACGATACACAGCTCGGAAAATTTCTCACTATTGTATGTTGGCAAGGCTACAAACGCAGCACAAGATGTAATATTTATTTATTATAATTTCCATGTATAATTTCCATTATTATATATTATAATTTCCATGTATTAATATAGGAATATTTCTGGTGACAGCAAAACATTACTGACATTTCACAGCATGCGGGATCCGCAGACGATTTTTACATTTCCAGTTGACAATTTTCGCTTTATTATCATTATTTGTTAGAATGAAAAAATATTTTGAAATTGACATCAAAATTATTATTTATAATTTACACGAAAAAATAAATTTTCAGTTAAAATTCAATAAAGTAAATATATATATGATATATTGTTTCTGAACTTTGCTTAAAATATAAAAATATATAAATGTAAATAATAATTAGAAAAAAAATCTAGACATAAAATATTTTAGATTTTCGTTAGTAATTATGTTAGTTTACAAGTTAGATAAAATACATAAAAATTTTCATGAAAAAAAAAAAAAAAAAACCTAAACGTAATTGTATATTTTTTCCGAAAAAAAAAAATCAAATTTGCAGCAATTCAAAGTGTCAAATATATATCAAATTTAAATCAAATTGTAATAAAGTGTTAAAATATAAAATTAATTAAAAAAGAAAAAAAAAAGTCCAGAGGTAGCATCGAACTCGGGCCGTACGGGTGGCGTGCGAGCTTTCTGCGTCCACACCACGAAAGACACGTTGAGAGCTGCAAACTAATGGGTATTTGAAACGTGTGCTAAACCTCGGCATCTAATTTCTGAAAATCTAAGTCCCATTTGAAGAAATCCTTTCACAAGAATAATTAGAGATAAGAACTCTAAAACATACTTTAAATTAATCAAAATCGGTGAGAATCATGTTTGATGGTCCCCTGGTTAATGGAGATCCAAATAATAGGTGTATTTTTTTTACACGGTCTGCTCCTTAAACATTTCACAGACAAGTACGAGAGATAATCTCTTAGCGATGTCACGGAGGTATTGTATTTTCATATGAATTGTCTTGACAATAGAGACGTAAAGGATTATGTCGTCTATTGATTTATTTGCATTCCATATTGATTTTTTTACATTCATTTAAGGAATTCTTTTTCGACACTCGTGCGCGAGCAACGGATTATAGCAAAAAAATAATAAATGGCGGCCGCAGCGTTTTGCTGTTTCCAACTTTTGTTCAGGAACGTTTCAGATAAGAAAACCAGAATTTCACAGGAAAGAGCTAAATTATTCTGAAAACCTGAGAAAAGGCGAAACGTTCCTGGATTTTACATGGAAAGTTACCATTTTTTCTTACAGTGCAAATTGGAGGATAATAATAATACATACAAAAAGAAATTTCGATTTGTGCTCAAATAAAGGTCCACAGTCCCCTTAATCTCCGGCTCTCCTTCAAAAAAAATGCCATTGGTGTTATTACACGAGGAGTCAAAGTCGCTTGAAATTCCAGGCGTCTCCGTGTTATTTCTATCGTTCCAGGGGAGTCACTTCGAAAGCAAGCAACTTTTTTCTGTCTTAGCATCTTTGACGCCTGAAACGAAGCGAGTCGCCAGTAACAGCCAATCAAATGCTTGGAAATCTGCCGATGGAAAGCCTTTTCCCGAACAGTCAATGAAATGCTTGGATAATACGTAAGTTTCAGGTGGATAATAAGTAAGTTTCAGGAAATCTGACGAGTCGAAGGCGATTTTTGTCGCTTACAATTATTACGTGTAATAACTCTATAAATTTACTACTTTTTGTTATCTCTTCAAATTATTTTTACATAGAATTTATGAATCGTAGAGACCTTATGTTTATCACAATGAAATAAATGTTCAACGTATAAGACGCGTGTGATATATAAAAGTGTTATTACACGAGGCGTCAAAGTTGCTTAAAATTCCAAGCGTCTGCATGTTATCTTATGGCTCAAAGGGAGTCGCTCGAAACCAAGCAACAATTTTGTGTCGGATCGATTTTGACGCCTGAAAAGGAGCGAGTCGCTAATCAAATGCTTGGAAATCTGACGATGAAAAAGTATTTTCCCGAACAGCCAATGAAATATTTAGAAAACGAAAAGAGGGGTAATACGCCTGTTATCGCGTGACAAAAATCAGGTCGTTTCAAAATGTCAGCCACAATAGAAATTCAAAATGCTATAACTCAGCCATTTTTTTAGATATAGACGAAACAAAAACTGTTCCGGAATCTTTGCATTAAGGTCAAACACATACAAAAAAATCTTTTTCATTTTCCAATTTTTTGGTACCTCATTTTAAGTTTTAATTAAAAAAAAAAATTAAATGGCCGCCATTTTGAAACAAGATGGCGGATGAAGCTGGCGAACGAACTCGGTCGAGACATTGGTACGTATTATGTATACACCAAGGTGCATCCAAATCTATTCATAAATACGCCTGTTATCGCGTGACAAAAATCAGGTCGTTTCAAAATGTCAGCCAAGCTAGAAATTCAAAGTGCTATAACTCAGCCATTTTTTAAGATATAGACGAAACAAAAAATGCTCCTGAATCTTTGTGTCAAGGTCAAACACATAAGAAAAAAATATTTTCCAGTTTTCAATTTTTTGGTACGACATTTCAATTTTTTTTTTTTTTAATTTTAAATGGCCGCCATTTTTAAACAATATGGCGGATGAAACTGGAAAACGAACTCGGTCAAGGCATTGGTATGCACTATGTATACACGAAGTTATATCCAAATAGGTTCATAAATACGAGAGTTACAGTGTGACAAAGATCAGATATGTATATATATATATCAACTTTTGAACGGAGGGTGGTTTCGGGGTCTGGGGGTCATGATCGATGAAAATATACCAAAATTTTTTGAAATCGCTTTCCTCCGAACGGCTGCAATAGGTAGCTTTTTGTAATGAAAGCTACCTAAAAACCCAGGAAATTCAGTTGAAAACGTAAATATGTAAGTTAATGAGATAAAATTGCAAGAAATTAGATTCAGGTATAGTGTTAATTTATTCACATCGAATACAATTTTATCAAGTGTAATATCAGTATCTCTACGCTTTGCTTTTTCTTAACTTTTAGATTTATATAATTCTAAAAATTTGTAAAAACGAATTTTTCCCTATCTGTAATTTTATTATCATTTCTTATATGTTAATATCATAAATATGATTGAACTGATTGTACGTTATTTACATTAAAAACAATCTTTTTATTTTAGCTGTGAGAAAGTGAAAATGCGTAAATTTTAAACGATTATTGTAACAATTGTTTAATACATTAAACTTCATAAATTAATAAAATATCGGCTGTAAAAAAAAATTTCTACAAAATGGGAATATTTATGAAATTTTCCGGGATTTGTTGAGTGCAATATTTCGTATATTTTTACATTACACCATCGCTTTATGTTGCTTTAAATCCAATTATATCATATTTACTTGACGTATAATATTCAAGACGAAATCTCTAGCTTGTTTTTCGTTGCACTTAAATCGTTCACCCATCATGTATAAAAAAATATATGTATATTCGAGCATGAACATAGAATAGACATTAAATATATAAAACACAATATCTATTCCATGTTCATGTATCGGTGTACACTGTACAGCTCATATTCGAAATATTAGAATAATTGAGAAAAAGTAATAAGAAAAAATTATTTTTCATTTATTTATTTTTGATACTAAGTAAATGCAATTAAATTTCTTGTACATTAAATCTGGAATATTTAGATAAGATTTTAACATTTACAAAATATAAAATACAGTACAATAAATTAGGTATACAGCTTTCTGAAACACATCAAAATATTAGAATAAAATTTAGATTGGTTTAAAATATTAGAATATTTTGAACCAATATTCTAATTTTTATATTACCTTATGAATATGAAGTAAATGGTAGTGAATATTTTGTAGCATCCCCTTTAGCTTTCATAACAGCGTACAATCGATATTGCATATCATTTACAAGGCATTTACAAACATTTTTATCAATATTAGCCCAAATAGACTTTATACGTCCCACTAACTCAGTTTTACTTGAAGGAGTATTTACTTGGAGTTTTTTCTTCATTACACTTCATTATTTCACTCATTCATTATAATTTCACTCATTCTATTTCATTATTCACAAAACTTCATTATTTCTTCATTCTTTTCCATAAGTTTTCGATGGGATTAAGGTCTGGTGAGTTTGGTGGTCAAGAAGGTACCTTAATGTTGCGTTTGCGGAACCAATTCTTAGTTGACATCGAAGTATGCAGTGACGCTAAATCTTGTTCCAAAAAACAGGTTTTTACACTGAGTTACTTTTGAGTCTGTCTGTTCGTCTGTCTGTGTGTGACACAAATTTTGTGGGCGCTCTAGCTCAACAAGTAATGCATGGAATTTAATAAAAATTTATATTCAGTTAGTACCTGATATAAATTGATGCCGATTAGTTTTTGGAGTAAATCGCTCAACAGGTGGTGCTGCTATCTTCCACAAATACCGCAAAAACTCTTTCTCAAGAACTAACGCACGGATTTCAATCAAACTTCAGATTAGGTTAGTCCCTGACATGAATTGATGATTTTTGCATTTTGGTATAAATCGTCCAACAGGTGGCGCTGCTATGCTGCATTTTTCACGATTCTCGCAATAGCTCTATCTCAAGAACTAATGCACGGATTTCTATCAAACTTCAGATTAGGTTAGACCTTGATATAAATTGGTGGTTTTTGCATTTTAGTGTAGATCGCCGAACAGGCGGCGCTGCTGTGCTACATTTTTAACGATTTCTGTAACAGCTCTATCTCAAGAATTAATGCACGGATTTTCAGCAAACTTCACATTCAGTTAATCCTTGATGTGAATTGGTACTGCTTATCTGTTTGTGTAAATCGCCCAATAAGTTGCGCTGCTATGCTGCATTTTTCCGCAATAGCTCTATTTCAAAAACTAATGCGCGAATTTTCATCAAACTTGGGATTCTATTAAACGTGGACAAAAGTTGTTGCTGATTAGGTTTTAATGTTAATCACCCAAGAAGTGACGTTATAATGATGCATTTTAAATTATTTACACGATTTTAGCAACAGCAATATCTCAAGAACTAATGCAGGGAATTTCATTCCTTTACAATCCTCACGATGGGCATAGATTGCCATTTCGTTTTGGCACTGTGACAGTGAATTTTGAAGTATTAACATTTATGAGATAGAAGAAAGTATTGTGAGCTGCCCCATCCGACTAGTTTTATTTTTATTTTACTTGGATGTTTCATCAAAATAACATTCCGTAACAGGCATTCCGTAAGTAAACATCCAAGTAAAATAAAACTAGAATGTTGTGGCCATCATAAAACTTTCTTTTATATAAATCACATAAACAACATTAATTGATACCAAGGTATGCCTGAATCTGAAGTTTGATGAAAATTCTTGAATTAGTTCTTGAAATAGAGCTATAGCGGGAAATTCTGAAAAATGCAGCACAGAACAGAATGCAGCAAAATACCTCTTGAGTGATTTACACTAAAATACATAAAACGTCAATTCATGTCAAGGCTAACTAAATTTGATGAAAATTCCTGCATTAGTTCTGAAGATTGAGCTATTGCGGAAATTGCGAAAAATGCTGCATAACAGCGCCACCTGTTGAGCAATTTATACCAATAAAGATAAAACGTCAATCCATGTCAAGCACTAACTGAATCTGAAGTTTGGTGAAAATCCGTGCATTAGTTTTGGAGATTGAGCTGTTGCGGAAATCGTGAAAAATGGTGCATAGCAGCACCACCTGTTGAACGATTTACACCAAAAACTAATCAGCACCAATTTATATCAGGGAATAACTGAATATAAATTTTTATTAAATTCCGAAGTTCTTGAAATAGAGCGCCCACAAAATTTGTGTCACATACAGACACACAGACTCACAGACAGACATTTCGTAAAAACATGTTTTTCGGAAACTCTGACCCCTGAAACATGTAAATCCGCCGAAAACCGAAAGTTAAAAATTTTCACGAATCCAATACTTTCTTCTTGTAAAGATGAAAGTAAAAATAACGTGCGTTACAAAAAAAAAAAAAAAAACTGAATGATGGCGTTTCAGATCATTGTATCATAGACCGTGCAATTTCAGAATATTATTAACCATTTGGAAAAATGGTTATTGTCCTCGTCAGGGTAGGAAATCAAAAACATATCTGAAGCTTCTTATTGGTTTAATACTCATTTTATTCGTTTTTTGATTGGTCTATACAGTAATCTGTATTTCCCTTTACTTTCACCAGAGATGGATACTTCAGTTGCCACTATGACAAAAAAGTAATAAAAACTACAAAAAAAAAAAAAAAAAAAAAAAAAAAATTAATAACTCAGAAACAAATTGAGATACAGCTTTCAAACAAATTGCATTTAAAAGTTTTTTTCTCTATACGACGGTGTAAAAAGTAATATTGTGGGATGTTTAGAAGTTTAAGAATGAAATTTCATTTAAAATGGGTCGTCAGATTTCTTGGATGATGGAAAAGCTTTTTCCCGAACAGCCAATGAAATGCTTGGATAATACGTAAGTTTCAGGTGGATAATACGTAAGTTTCAGGAAATCTGACGAGTCGCAGGCAATTTTTGTCGCTTGCAATTTTTACGTGTGAATAACACTATTAATGTTTAATTCATGGCGTGCGTAATGTATAATCAACTCCGTGCGATTTTTTATGTCTTAAATTTTAGTCTTTGAAAAAAACATTTTCCAAATAGTCGTTGTAATTTGTTAAATTGCTTTTTATTATTTATTTGTTTTGGGAAATGACTCGGGTAGGGTCGAAACATGTCAACAGTCAAATAAAACAATTTTCTGTTTAAGGCTAATGTCAGAGGAACGTCTTTTTTGCACGCCTTTTTCCCTACATATTATCCCTACACAATGCCGCTAGCATTGTGTAGGGATGATATGTAGGGGAAAAGGCATGCAAAAAGACGTTCGCCTGACATTAGCCTTAAAGTTTTAATCTTACAACTTTTTAGCAATCAGAAATAGCATATTATTACAAGGTGTTAATCTGTTATATATTTAAGTAACACTGTTTTCTTGCACTTGCCGATGCACGGGGAGGGGGGATAAGCAGAACAGGTGGATAACAATTTTCTCAATTTTTATATGCTTTCGTAATTATATAAATATATAGCACTTATAGTCGTCGTTCAGTCCGTCTGTCTGTCTGTCCGTCCGTCCGAATATAGCAGGGCAAAAACTACTCAACCGAATCGTTTGAAATTTAAAATATATAATTGTTGCATAATTTTGTCGAGTCATTTCAAATTTTATGAAAATCGGATATCTCGTTTAATTACAGGGACAGTCAAAAAATTTCCGTTACCTTACGGGGAATGGGAAAAAATTATTTCAAGTGCATTTTAATGATGTTACAGCCTTGCGAACAGAATGAAATTGATATGCACTGATGAAGCGCACTAAAAAATACATTCAGTGAAATATGCAGTGCAAAAAATATTTATAAAACTAATTATAATACGAACGCACCTCATTTGCCACGTTTGACGTGCAATTTCCAACTTGGTTCTATAGTAAACATAAGAGGTATCTTTTCCCACCTAGTTTCTGAACAACACATTATATAAGCATATGGTAGAAGAACAAGAATGCCGAATCTTGAGATATTCCATTTTTTTGGAAGGAAATGATTTTATAATCCTTTAATGATTTTATAACTTTGTATTTTCATAAAAATAGATAACACTAAAATAAAAAGATAACAGACTGTTTTGATGTAAAAAAAAAAATTAATAAAAAAAGAAAATTTTGGTTGGATGAAAAGTGCAAAGGATATCTAAAGATAAACCCCCTCTCCCCTTAGAAATATCTTAGGATATTAAGTTCCAGAGCCCCTTCCCCCCCTGAAGTGACAACGTCACATACACACAGCCCCTTTAGGCCGAAAACGAAAACGAATTGACTTAAAAAATAATAATAATAATAAGTATATAATGCATACATGTATATACAGGGTGTACAGCGAATAAGACCCTGATTTCAAAATTAAATATCTCAAAAACAAAAATCAATAGAATTATGCGGTAAACGGTTTGTTTATTAACTAAGCTGTAAAAATGTTATGCAGAAGTTTCAAAAATTAGTTGCAAAAACCGCTAACAGATGGCGCTGTAATTGCATTGCCTATAAATTGTGTTTTGAAGTCCCGAGCACTAGCGTCTCATTCCTAGATGGCTTCTTATGGAAGAACGAAAATTGGGAAAGACCACTTTTTCGTTGGAGTGATGTACAGAAGTGGAGACATCTGGTCACAGAATTATTGCATCAGCTTCAATTTTAGAGAATTTCAATTAATAGAATTTTCAATAAAAAGTTTAGCGATCATTATATAAGAACTTATTAAAATATTTTATTTGGGTAATATGCAGAAGCGGTGTTGACAGAATTGAGATTTGTTTGAAATTTTGTTATAAGCTACTTCGGCCCGGATACCAGTATCTCTGTGGTATGTCTTTTCTCTCCTAATTGGTAAATCGTGGAATCGAATCCAAGTAGAGGAGGATTTGAAAAAAAAATGGAAATCTTTACTTTTTAATATTTATTTAAACTGTGAAAAAAGTTTGAATAAAAAAAAATCCAAAGTTTCTGCTTTTAAAATTTAATTAAGCTAAAAGAAACCCCTTTTTTAAAAATCATTTTGCATTTATAATAATGATTCATAAATCATTTTTTTTTTAATTGTAGAGAATAGTTTGAATGAAAAAATACAAAGTTTCTATTTTTAAAAACTTAAGTAAAAAAAAAAAATTAATTTTAAAAACTCGTTTTCATTTTTTTTTATCATTGAGCACAGAAATATGGTGCAGCTTCTAGCGATAGGATCCGAAGTGTTGGAAAGGAATGCAGCATCCAAAATACTTTTGCTTTGACGTTGATGATATGACTTATCATCAATTCCTTTTAAAAAAGAAATAATTTAATGCATAATTTCTGTCTCTAAAACTCTGTTTACGAAGAAAAGAAATATAAGTGTTGTGCTAAAACCAAAGTATTATGCCGTGATTTAAAAATAAATGAAAAGTGCAAAATTACTTTTTTTATTTATAATAATTCAGGTATAAACAATCTAACAAAAACATAGCTGTGAAAAAAGGGAGCCATGTTCGGTAAAGACAATGGCAAGAAAAGAAGTGATATCTAAGTGGGTGCCAAGTTCAAATAAAATTCACTCAAACTTACCTACTGAAGTATTATAGCATTTTTTAAATTGTTTAGAAATAAAAATTATTGATAGCATATTAATAATAAATCTAGAACTTTGCAAGTTTTTACCTACGAGTCATTTATTTTGAATAATGACATTATTATATCAAATCTTGTTATTTCATGATTGGAAGCCTTAATTTGAGTGAGCTCCTTCCCCTTGAAGGGCGGTGGGATAAAATATATCCCACCTAATTTAACTGCAAAATGCCACATTGACACTATAATTCAGGACTAAAACGTTTAATTTTATTAAATACGTGAAAAGAAGCTTTTATCCATTTTGAAATAAATTTGTTTTTAAATTCTGGTGTGATTCAATCATTTCAGCATTTCACGAATAAAAGTTATTTGCCCCTGAAAGGGTTAAAGTGGTGCAGTCACTAGAGTGATGACCAAGAACAAGCGTAAGTATACCTGTCTTTTTGTCAGGCATCTTAGTCTGTTTGCATTGAGGTTTCTGGAGGGTGGGTACTAGAGTGATAACCAAAGACGAGTGGGAGTGTATCTGTATATTTATTGGTTTATCAAATCTTTAACATGAGTCATTTGTTTATAATAAAAACTATATTAATTTTTTTTGTAATGTCATTGAAATTAATATTAACATCACCATTTTATTAAGACATGAAATTGATAGGCATAACATTTATCAAAAACTTGCCAAGTTCTAGATTTATTATTAATATGCTATCAATAATTTTTATTTCTAAACAATTTAAAAAAATGCTATAATACTTCAGTGGGTAAGTTTGAGTGAATTTTATTTGAACTTGGCACCCACTTAGATATCACTTCTTCTCTTGCCATTGTCTTTACAGAACTTGGCTCCCTTTTTTCACAGCTATGTTTTTGTTAGATATCATTACTTTTTGTAAAGTTACAATATAGTTAGACACTTTACTTAATGCTTTTTAATGTGTTTACATGTGACTATTTTATTCACCAAGCAACATTCAATTTTAATTTAAATTTCCTACAACAAACTATTTGGCTGTCAATATGCGGCAGAAATCTATATTTTAATACTGCTACATTGAATGCATGTTTTGAAACGAAATGTATTGACCCCGAGTAAGTAGATAGGTTTACAATCGAAGTCTATGGGAATTTGGCGAAATATTAGAGATATCGCCAAGGTGGCGTCACTTTTAGCGACTAATTTTGGTCGCCAAATTTGGCGATATGTCGCCGTATTGGCGAGAAACTTGGCGGTATTTGGCGACAGAACAGCGTCCCCTCTTACGGCAAATTAAAATTTCGCCTAATAGACGTAATGTTAAAGTAAAAATGGGCACTCCCAGGTGAGTAATTCATCGATTTTCACAATTTTTTTATTTTATTCCTTAGTTTCATAGTGTAAACGAAATTCGCACCGAATTTGAAGTCTGTAGCTGGGAGTAGATATATGAGATCTTTTTGATGAGTGAGTGAGTGAGTCAGTCAGTGATAAAATTATCGATTATCAGACATTTTCAAATGTCATTATCTCGGAAACTAATTATGCGTTATTTATAAAATTTTGGATTTTAGGTAATTAGGGTGGCCTTACTACACATTTCGAATAACAAGTACGTAGGTCTCATAGATTTTCAGTAGTAGAGCATTGAAATTTGACGAAAACAGCTCGAAATGGTTCTTGTAAATAACACACGGCTATGTCAAGCGAACTTGGCTGACACACTGCCGTGTGTCTAGATAATACCAAAATATTATGCCGTGATTTAAAAATATAAAAAATAAATAAAAAGTACAAAATTATTTTTCTAAATATATGCATTTTGATTTAAATAATTATATGGCATTAAAAATTGAATTAAAAAAATATTTTAATAAGTTCTTATATAATGATTTCTAAACTTTTTATTGCAATTTCTATTAATTGAAATTTTCTAAAATTAAAGATGATGCAATAATTCTGTGACCAGATGTCTCCACTTCTGCACATCACCCCAATGAAAAAGTGGACTTTCCCAATATTCGGTCTTCCTCAAGGAGCCATCCAGGAATGAGACGCTAGTGCTCTGGCCTTCGAAGCACGGTTTATAAGTATTGCTATTACAGCGCCATCTGTAAACGGTTTTTGCAACTAAATTTTGAAACTTCTGTATAACATTTTTACAGCTTAGCTAATAAACAAACCGTTTACCGCATAATTCTATTGATCTTTGTTTTTGAGATATTTAATTTTGAAATCAGGGTCTTATTCGCTGGACACCCTGTATATTATACATATATATATAATGTATATACATCTATTTATATAAAATTCAAGTCTCTGTGCGTCTCTCACAATTCCGGTAGGACCGCCTCATTGTAATGAGTAATTGTTGAAAATTACTAATGCAGGGTTACCACAGAAGCGCCAAATGTTGACTAACTTGTCAAAATATTGCCAAATGTGATGAAATATCGCCAAATTTAGCGACAAAAATAAGTTGTCATATATATGAAGCCAACTTGGGGATAGCTAGCTAATTTGGCGAAACATCCCATTTAAAACCATTAATATTTCATAATCAAGGTTACCGTAATTTAATTTAAACTCCGCGTTTTTAAGGGTTTTTTTTTTTTTTTTTTTTTTTTTCAAAATCTGTGGGTGTGAATTTAAAGTATAATATACGAAAATGTATGTCCTTATATCTTCATCCCGATTCTACTAATAACATGTTTTAGATATACATACATCGTTTTACCTTTTATATTGTTTTTTGTAAATAGTCATCAGCTGTTTTATTCTATACTTTTATTCTACACTTTCCTTAGCGCACGTTCAAAATAATTCTGTGGTATTCAAACTAAAAATTTTCTATGACTATTAAGTCTTCAGATTTTAATGAGCACTCGGAAAGCGCTTTCACAATTTATATCTATTTTCTCGTGTGTGTGTGTCATTATAACCGGCGAAGTTCATACCAATTGAATATTCGACAGTATTTTTGCCGAAACTAAGATTTTGTGCCGAAACCGAATATTCCGACGAACTCTATTTATAATTATATAATTTACTGAAAGTTTTTTTTTTTCTAGTTTTGTCTATTTTCCTCTTTTTATTTTTACCGATCAATTCAAATTAATGGAATATTTACCTTGAATTACAAAAGCAACGAGGAAAACAACTGGTGTCCTCCAAATTCATTTGGAATACAATATAAATAACATATATTTTGCCATTATTACATTGTTCTGATATCGATTTTTCAGTTGTATTTACGATTTCACAAAAAGATGAAGAATAAGATATGGCATGTTTATCAAAGAATGAAAGAACGATTTCCCTGTAACTTATGTGATTTCTCAGAGATAGGGTGTATTTAACATATAGGATTAAATATACACATTATATTCAAGGAAGATACGTGTTAATACAATAACATCAAAATGTTAAAACGATAACATCAAAAGCCACATAGTAATAATTTTCGGAATTAGAAAAAAAAAATTGTACAGATTAAAATCTACAGATGCACATGATTTCTGCTCACAATTCCTGGATTACGCTTGGATAAGACTCCACATGATTTAAAGCACAAATAACAGAAGTGCTGACATTATAAGCTTTAGCCATTATCATGCAAATTTGAAACTATCTGTAAAACAAAATAGATAGTATCAATCTTTTTAGAAAATACATGGCATTTTTTGACGAGGTAACTCATTTTATCATATATTATAATACGAGCAAATCTTGTCTCTATGTGTGTATGTGTGTATATGAAATTTTCACCTAAAAATCAGCTCCAACGATTTTGACTAAATTTTATATCTTACCATTTTGGAGTACGCAGAAAGCATTGCACTAGGTCACATGTTCAAGGAAATTCGATTTGTGGGTCCTTTTGGGGTCACTACGGGTCAATGCATTTCAATGAGAATGAACGTTGAAACAGTTATTAAGTTGTTGAACAGTTGGCAGTAAACGAAATCGCAAAGTTGGCAACATTTTATCACATTAGGCGACATTCGTGAGATTTACAGAAAAAATCGACTTTCAAGATAACATGTCAAACAGATGTTTGGTACAAAAAGAAAGTATACCGCCAAATTTGGCGATATTTGGCGAAAAAATTGGTTTTCATAATCTGAAGAAATTTTCTAAGAATTCCCAATAGGAACCGAAATATATGATTAAACCAATGAAAGTTCACAGAACGTTCTCGACAACCGAATTCAACCAATCAGGGCATGTAGAACTTTCTCAACACATGCTTGGCGCCAAATGAAAGAATTTTACGACATTTGGCGCCCATATATAACATGTTAACCTGCTGAGAATTTATTGTTATATCGAGTTGAACACAACGCTAATTTGAAGTGAGCGGAGCTCGGTCTTCGCCGCTTGTTAAAATAAATAAGTAAACAATAATGATGATAGGGCCAAATTGTTGCAAATATGCTCGGTTATGCAGAAAGACCTCCTTTTATTTATTTTTTTTAATTTCACAGTTTAAATATGGGTAAGAAAATTCGCTTACCTGTTTTTACTTTCTTCTATCTTTACAAGAAGAAAGTATTGGATTCGTGAAAATTTTCGACTTTCGGTTTTCGACGGATTTACACGTTTTAGGGGTGAGAGATTCCGAAAAACATGTTTTTACAAAATGTCTGTCTGTGAGTCTGTTAGTCTGTGCGTCTGTCTGTATGTATGTGACACAAATTTTGTGGGCGCTCTATCTCAAGAACTAATGCACGGAATTTAATAAAAATTTATGCTCAGTTATTCCCTGATATAAATTGGTGCTGGTTAGTTTTTGGTGTAAATCGCTCAACAGGTGGCGCTGCTATGAAACATTTTCCACGATATCCACAATAGCTCAATCTCCAGAACTAAAGCACGGATTTTCATCAAACTTCAGATTCAATTAGTCATTGACATAAATTGATGTTTTAAACATTTTGGTGTAAATCGCTCAACAGGTGACGCTGCTATGCTGCATTTTTTGTAATTTCTGAAATAGCTCTATCTCAAGAGCTAATGCTTGGATTTTCAACAAACTTCAAATTCAGGTATACCTGGATATGAATTAGTTCTGTTTAGCTTTTGGAGTAAATCGCTCAACAGGTGGTGCTGCTATGCAACATTTTTCAGAATTTCCACCATAGCTCTATCTCAATAACTAATCCACGAATTTTCATCAAACTTCAGATTCAGGTATACCTCGACATGAATTGACGTTTTATAGATTTTGGTGTAAATCGCTCAACAGGTGGCGCTGCTATGCTGCATTTCTTGCAATTTCCGCAATAGCTCTATCTCAAGAACTAATGCTTGGATTTTCAACAAACTTCAGATTCAGGTAGGACCTTGATATGAATTAGTGCTGTTTCTGTTTTGGTGTAAATCGCTCAACAAGTGGCGCATTTTTCCGTATTTCGCTATAGCTCTATCTATAGAACTAATGCACGAATTTTCATCAAACTTCAAATTCAGATATAATTTGATGAATTGATGCTAAATTGATGTAATTTCTTGTACTATTTAAATGATTTAATTGACGTGATTTATATAGAAGAGAGTTTTGTGATAGCCAGAACATACCAGTTTCATCGTTGGATCTACCGTCGATAAAGGTTCACTAATTGAAGTTCATTCTCTTTTAAAACTGGCAGAAATTTCTACTTACATCAAAGTAAAATCCTCTTTATTACACTGTAAAAAAGACAGATGTTTCTTAATCTACAAAAATGTAGAACAAAAATATACAACAACCTCTTCTGAGTCACCGAAGATTCTGAAAAGCGTTCCTTTACCTTTAAAAACTTCAAAAAACTATTTATTTATGAAATTTGAAGAAGAATTTGTAAAAATAAATTTTTATTACCTACCCGTCACTTTCGGAAATGTTTCTGAGTAGCTTTAACAGTGCAATAATCACTTTTCTCAAAATGGAATATTACTTTTTCGGATGCTAACTGTGATAGCTCGATTCTCGCTAATAGTCGGATGTGTAATCCTTGGTTAATATATCACCCTTCTTTTACACACAGAAATGGTAGTTTATTTATAAGAACATATGAAGACATGGTATGGATGACAACACGCTATGTACAACTATATATACAGATTCTAAATTTCAGTTTCTAGCACACAATACCTTCATATTACACTCCAAAATCTCCACTTAACTATATTGTTAAATTATTTCACAAACTACTAAAATTATAATTCTGCGATACTCGTAGCACCTGACATTTCCGTTTTATAAATCAAAACACTCGCCGGTCAAAACATGCACGGCTTACGTCTACGCTTCTCAAAAAACCTCTTCCACTCTGAAAAACAGTGTCCCCCTTCCTGTCCGCGCGCCCACGTATCCGTGACATTGGCGCCAACAGAAATTAAAAGAGAAGTTATCCAGGCTTCTTCAGACATCACACTAACAATTCTCAGGTAACTGTTTTGATATTCAGAAAACATGTTTAACAGACAAACATACAAAATTAACAGGACTAACATTAATAGGAAAATTAACATTATTTTGTTACAATTGTATAACAAATTCAGTTATGCAACTGAAAATGTTTACTTGAGAATTGATAGAATCCGAAAAATCGATTATCCGTGTACAGAGAACTGATTAAAGCATTGTAAAGGCTACTAGGAAACGTTTCCGAAAATTACGGGCAGCTAATAAAAATTTATTTTTATAAATTCTTCTTTAAATTTTTTCGAAAATAAATAGTTTTCTAAGGCTTCTAAAGATAAAGGAACACTGTACGGAACCTTGGGTGACTCGGAAGAGGTAATTAACCATTTGGAAAAATGGTTATTGTTCTCTGCCAGGGTAGGAAATCAAAAACATATCTGAAGCGTTTTATTTGGTTGAATCCGCATTTTATTCGTTTTCTGATGGGTCTATACACTAATCTGTATTTTCCCTTTACTTTCAACAGAGATGGATACTTCTGTTGCCACTATGACAAAAAAGTAATAAAAACTACAAAAAAAAAACATTAATAACTCAGAAACAAATTGAGATACAGCTTTCAAACAAATTGCATTTAAAAGTACATTTTTTTCTCTATACGACCAGTGTTGCCAGTGGGCTACTTTTTATTAATTCAGATTTCATGATTGGCACCACTTTTTTGAAACGGTACAATTCACTTTGTTTTCGCCTTAATTAATATGCCGTTAAATAAGTCGCATTTTACCATTTCAAAAAAGTGGTGCCAGTCAAGAATTTGATTTTTTAAAAAGTAGCCCATCTGGCAACACTGTATACGACGGTGTAAAAAGTAATATTGTGGGATGTTTAGAAGTTTAAGAATGAAATTTCATTTAAAATTGGTCCAGGAATATTAATGTTTAATCCATGGCGTACATAATGAATGACCAGCTCCGTAGAAGTTTAAAAATTTACAGTACCGAAAAATGTAATGCATGGCGTACGTAATGTATGATCAACTCCGTGCGATTTTTTATGTCTTAAATTTTAGTCTTTGAAAAAATCATTTTCCAAATGGTCGTTGTAATTTGTTAAATTGCATTTTTTTTCTTTTTTCTTTTAATCTTCTGTCTAATCAGACGTCGTTAAAATTTACCCCGAAATAAACAAACACTGAAAGCATATTTTTATATATTTGTGTTCGTGATTATTGTACTTTTCCGTAGATTAAGAAACATTCGTCTTTTTTACAGTGTAGCGATAAAGGGATTACACAGTTCAATGAAATTATTTTAACCCAAAACTTTTCGTCCAAACATCACGATATATGGGGCACAATGTTTTGACTTTTGGGGAAAAAAAAATCTGACAAAATTAAACTTGCTAAAATAACATTTTAATCTGATAGACGAATGCCTTAATGATTCAAAATAAAGAAAAAATGGTCAGCAGCGAAAATTTTTTTTATTTAACTGAGGTTTAAGTTAAACTTGCGAGTTTAATTTTCCTTACCATTTTACCCCTATAACTTTTTATTTTCTTCTAAATTTTTACTTATAATGAATTTGCATAGTACCCACAGGGCATTCAAATAAGAAATAATAACAATGTAGTACTTTTAATACAGAATTTTTGTATAACATTGTCTTAAAGGGGTGTTAAAGAAGGGACGGTAAGGTAAAAAAAGGGGGATGGTATTTGGAAAAAAGGGACGAAATGGTAAAAAAAGGAACGGTAAGGATGGAACGGTAAGGAAAATTACCACTTATTTCTAGGAAAATCATGTTAAGACTAAGTGATAGCCACAATGTTCATTGATTTTTAGAAACAGTTGTTAACATTGGATTAAATTAATTTTTTTTTTTATTTACCTGGAAAATTGCAGGAATAAACCTTGGGGACGGTGAGACTACCAATAAAGCCACGATGCTTGAAACTGATATTTAAATGCTGATTTGAATTCTACAGTAAATTTCCTGCCAAAGAATTTTAGACATCATTTCTCTAGCATACTTCTGCATGAGAAAAAACTTGAAAAAAATTCTGTGGCTGCATCTGAAGTGATTTTCTGTATAATTTTAGAAGAGGGATGGTAAAAAATCTAAAACCTAGGGACAGAGTTTAAAAAATAATAACAACCCTAAAAAGTCCTTCCGGCCAGTGCCGGGAGGAAGGGGTAGCTTTCATATTCCTTATTTTTAAAAAGCCAACTTATATTATTCAAACACACGAAGCTCAATTAAGTGGAAACCGAATGTAGGAGATTCAATACTAATTTTTATCAATACTAAATCATTATGAATGAGAATTTCGCGAAATTAGTCAGCTTTATCCAAGCTGCTTTTATTTAAAGTCACTTATATTTGGCTGCCAAATTCGGCGATTTCTTAAAGTGCCTGCCATTTTAAGACAACATGGTAGATGAGGCTAACCAGTGAGCTTGGTCAAGACCTTAGTAATTGCTGTGCACATGCTCACTCATATCGGAATCGGTTGATATATACGAGTGCTGTCGCAGGAAAAAAATCAGATTTTTCAAAATGTCACCCACTTTAGAAATTTAAACTGCTATATCTGAGCCATTTATTAAGATAAAGACAAACAAAAAAGGCTCTTGAATCCTTATATCAAGGTCAAATACTTAAGAAAGAAACCTTTTTCAATATCTAATTTTTTTGCACCTCACTTTAAATATAATTTTTTTTTTAATTTAATGCCCGCCATTTTGAAACAAGATGGCTGATGAAGCTGGCCAGCGAACTTGGTCGAGATATTGATGTATACTATCCACATGCCTTCTTCCATCGAAATAGGCGAATAAGTGTGGTATCGCGTGACAAATACAAGATCGTTTCAAAGTGTTAGCCATGCTAGAAATTCAAAGTGCTATAATTCAACCACTTTTTAAGATATAAACAAAAGAACAAATTTTCAGAAACAAAAACTGTTCCGGAATCTTTGTATTAAGGTCAAATACATACAAAAAATATTTTTCATTTTTCAATTTTTTGGTATCTCATTTTAAATTTAAATTTTTTTTTAATTTTTAAATGGCAACCCTTTTGAAACAAGATGGCGAATGAAGCTGGCCAACGAACTCGGTCGAGACATTGGTATGTACTATGTACAGACGAAGTTACATTCAAATCGGTTCATAAATACGCCTGTTATCGCGTGACAAAAATCAGGTCGTTTTAAAATATCAGTCACAATAGAAATTCAAAATGTTATAACTGAGCCATTTTTTTAGATGCAGACGAAACAAAACCTGTTCCGGAATCTTTGTATTAAGGTCAAAGACATACAAAAAAAATCTTTTTCATTTTCCAATTTTTTGGTATCTCATTTTAAATTATTTTTTTTTTAAATTTTTTAAATGGCCACCATTTTGAAACAAGATGGCGAATGAAGCTGGTCAACGAACTCGGTTGAGTTATTTGTATGTACTATGTACACACCAAGGTACATCCAAATCGGTTCATAAATACGTCTGTTATCAAGTGGTAAAAATCAGGACGTTTCAAAATGTCAGCCACGCTAGAAATTCAAAATGCTATAACTCAGTCATTTTTTAAGATATAGACGAAACAAAAACTGCTCCCGAATCTTTTTATCAAGGTCAAACACATAAGAAAAAAATATGTTTTCAATTTTCAATTTTTTGCTACCACATTTCAAATTTAAATTTTTCTTAAAATTTTAAATGGCCGCCATTTTTAAACAAGATGGCGGATGAAGCTGGCCAACGAACTCGTTCGAGACATTGGTCTGTACTATGTATAAACGAAGTTACATCCAAATCGGTTCATAAATACGCCTTTTATCGCGTGACAAAATTCAGGACGTTTCAAAATGTCAGCTTCGCTAGAAATTCAAAATGCTATAACTCAGCCATTTTTTAAGATATAGACGAAACAAAAACTGCTACGGAGTCTTTGTATAAAGGTCAAATACATAAGAAAAAAATATTTTTCCATTTTCAATTTTTTGGTACCACATTTCAAATTTTAAATTTTTTAAAAAATTTTAAATGGCCGCCATTTTGAAACAAAATGGCGGATGAAGCTGGCCAACGAACTCGGTCGAGACATTGGTATGTACTATGCACACACTGAATTACATCCAAATCGGTTCATAAATACGAGAGTTACAGTGTGACATAGGTCAGATATATATATATATATATATATATATATATATATATATATTGATATATATATATATATATATATATCAATTTTGAACGGAGGGTGGTTTCGGGGTCTGGGGGTCATGATCGATGAAAATATACCAAAATTTTTTGAAATGGCTTTCCTCCGAACGGCTGCAATAGGTAGCTTTTTGTAAAGAAAGCTACCTAAAATGTATGCAGGCTAATTTTTAGCTACTTATTTATATAAAACAATAGTTCCAGTTTCAGAAAAAAATTACACCGTATTATTTTTATTGAAACAATTTATCCAGACAGCTCCAAACTTAAAAATCACTGTACCGTACAGGAGTTTTCCAGTTGTTTGGACCCCCAACATGGTCCAAAACTTATTTATCTCGTTACTATTGTTGTGCAATCATGCAGTGGGATGTTCCCAAGTATATGAAACAAACAAAAAAAAAAAAACACAAAAGTGTATTAAATAAAAAATTATTATTCAGGGACATGAAAGTCAAAAGATTGTGAGAATGCACCATATATGTCGTAGGCAAATTGAGAAATCTGGCTCTTTTCAAGGTTGTTTGCAAAGAGCCGGGCTTATTGGAGATTCATATCCGTTTTTCCAAACTGACTGATATTTTTCAGGCATATTGCAAAGAGCCTAAAGAATGTTAGGCTAACTGGAATAAGACGATTTATTTCTCAAACAGCCTAAATTTTTTAGGCTCATTGCAAAGTGCCTAGATACCGTTAGGCTATTCGAAAAATGACCACTTGAATCCTTGAATATCCCGATCCGAGCAAGACAAAATAATTTCCGTCGAAAGGCAACCCGGTTAGAACTTGGAAATTGCATGTAAATTCAACCCGCAGCCCGATCTGAATCCGAAAAAAATCCATCGAACAGTAACCCGATCCCAGAAAGACAAAATAATCCCCGTCTACACACACTGGCCAGAACCTGAAAATTCCATTTGAAGCCTACCCTAAACCCGATCTGAACCAGACAAGAAAGAAAATTCCATCCAACCGTAACCCGATCTTTGCAAGATAAAATATTTTCCGCCGAAACGCAACCCCAGGGCCGTGCGAAGCGGGGAGTGAAAGGGGCAGTCGCCCCGAGCGCGAAAATTGGGGGTACGCCAAATTTATGCTTCAAACCTCTTTTTATCTTCTTTTTTGTAAAAAAAAAAAAAAAAATTGTATATTTACATATTGGGAATATTTTCCAAATGAAAGTACGTACAATTTTCGTTTCAAAGTTATTGCATTGTCGTTTTTCAAAACTTTTTTTGGGTTTTTGTCTTAATCTCTTTTGTTAACCCTCTCTTTTCTGCTTGTGACAAAAACATATACTCTCAAAATAGCATGGGGTTTCTTTCTTTGAATATAAAAGGGTTCCAAATTATTAGACTATACTGTTAGATACATTTTATCTACACCCATTTTTCAGATCTCGTTTGCCAAAATATAAGTACAATTTTCTCATGTTATTTTTTTAGGTAGCTTTCATTACAAAAAGCTACCTATTGCAGCCGTTCGGAGGAAAGCGATTTCAAAAAATTTTGGTATATTTTCATCGATCATGACCCCCAGACCCCGAAACCACCCTCCGTTCAAAAGTTGATATATATATATATATATATATATATATATCCATATATATATATATATATATATATATATCTGATCTTTGTCACACTGTAACTCTCGTATTTATGAACGGATTTGGATGAAACTCGGTGTGTACATAGTACATACAAATGTCTCGACCGAGTTCGTTGGCCAGCTTCATCCGCCATCTTGTTTCAAAATGGCGGCCATTTAAAAAATTTTAAAAAAATTAAAGTCTAAAATGTGGTACCAAAAAATTAAAAATCGAAAAATATTTTTTTCTTATGTGTTTGACCTTGATACAAAGATTCCGCAGCAGTTTTTGTTTCGTCTATATCTTAAAAAATGGCTGAGTTATAGCACTTCGAATTTCTAGCGTGGCTGATATTTTGAAACGTCCTGATATTTGTCACGCGATAACAGGCGTATTTATGAACCGTTTTGGATGAAACTCGGTGTGTTCATAGTACATACCAATGTCTCGACCGAGTTCGTTGGCCAGCTTCATCCGCCATCTTGTTACAAAATGGCGGCCATTTAAAGTTTTTTAGAAAATTTTAAATTTGAAATGTGGTGCCAAAAAATTGAAAATCGAAAAATATTTTTTTTTATGTGTTTGATCTTGATACAAAGATTCCGGGGCAGTTTTTGATTCGTCTATATCTTAAAAAAGGGTTGAGTTACAGCACTTTGAATTTCTAGCATGGTTGACATTTTGAAACGAATTATTTATGAACCTATTTGGATGAAACTTGGTGTGTACATAGTATATACCAATGTCTCGACCGAATTTGTTGGCCAGATTCATTCGCCATCTTGTTTCAAAAGGGCTACCATTTAAAAAAAAAATAAATTTTAAATTTAAAATGACTTATGAAAAAATTGAAAAATGAAAAAGATTTTTTTTTATGTGTTTGACCTTGACACAAATATTCCGGAGTAGTTTTTGTTTCTTATATATCTTAAAAATTGATTGAATTATAGCACTTTTTTCACATTCACATAGCACAATTTCTAGCATGTCTGGCATTTTGAAACGATCTGATATTTGTCACGCGATAACACACGTATTTATTAACCTATTTGGATGTAAGAAGCATGTGGATAGTATATAGCAATGTCTCGACCGAGTTCGTTGGCCAGCTTCATCCGCCATCTTGTTACAAAATGGCGGCCATTTAAAGTTTTTTAGAAAATTTTAAATTTGAAATGTGGTGCCAAAAAATTGAAAATCGAAAAATATTTTTTTTTATGTGTTTGACCTTGATACAAAGATTCCGGGGCAGTTTTTGATTCGTCTATATCTTAAAAAAGGGTTGAGTTACAGCACTTTGAATTTCTAGCATGGTTGACATTTTGAAACGAATTATTTATGAACCTATTTGGATGAAACTTGGTGTGTACATAGTATATACCAATGTCTCGACCGAATTTGTTGGCCAGATTCATTCGCCATCTTGTTTCAAAAGGGCTACCATTTAAAAAAAAAATAAATTTTAAATTTAAAATGACTTATGAAAAAATTGAAAAATGAAAAAGATTTTTTTTTATGTGTTTGACCTTGACACAAATATTCCGGAGTAGTTTTTGTTTCTTATATATCTTAAAAATTGATTGAATTATAGCACTTTTTTCACATTCACATAGCACAATTTCTAGCATGTCTGGCATTTTGAAACGATCTGATATTTGTCACGCGATAACACACGTATTTATTAACCTATTTGGATGTAAGAAGCATGTGGATAGTATATAGCAATGTCTCAACCTAGTTCACTGCCCAGCTTTATCCGCCATCTTGTTTCAAGATGGCGGCCATTAAATTAAAAAAAAATTATATTTAAAGTGAGGAGCAAAAAAATTAGAAATTGAAAAAGATTTCTTTCTTAAGTATTTGACCTTGATATAAGGATTCCGGAGCATTTTTTGTTTCGTCTTTATCTTTAAAAATGGCTCAGATATAGCAGTTTGAATTTCTTTATGTGGGTGACATTTTGAAAAATCTGATTTTTCGGCTGCGACAGCACTCGTATATGTCAACCGATTCCGATGTGAGTGAGCATGTCCACAGGGATTACTAAGTTCTCGACCAAGTTCACTAATTAGCATCATCTACCATGTTGTCTTAAAAGGGCAGGAAAGACCAGATATCGCCGAATTTGGAAACCAAATATAAGTTACTTTAAATAAAAGCAGCTTGGATAAAGCTGATTAATTTCTCGAAATTCTCATCCATAATGATTTAGTATTGATAAAAATTAGTATTGAATCTTCTATAATCGGTTTCCAATAAATTCAGCTTCGTGTGTTTGAATAATATAAGCTAGCTTTTTAAAAATAAGGAATATGAAAGCTACCTCTTCCTCCCGGCATTGGTCGGAAGGACTTTTTAAATTTCTGAATTAAGATTAAACCTAAAGTTTCAAAATAAACGCGAAATATGTATTCAATATAATTTGTTTTGGTCACTTTTCAATTTTGTGGCACTTGTCACAAAGAAAACTTGGGAAAGGGGTGGGGGACGCCAAATTTAAACTTTGCCCCGGGCGCAGTTCTTTTTTTTCGCACGCTGCTGCGCAACCCGATCAGAACCTGAAAATCTCATTTGAATTCAACCCGAAACCCGATCCGAACCCGAAAAACAATTCCACCGAACCGTAACCCGATCCGAAAAAGAAAAAATAATTTCCGTCGACACGCATCTAACAGAACCTGAAAATTCCAATTAAACTCTATTTTAAACACGAACCGAACCCGAAAAAAATAAAGTTCCATCCAGCCGTAACATATCCAGCCGTTATTTTGTCTAAATCTGTGCAAGACAAGATAGTTTCCGTCGAAAGGCAACTCGACAAACCTGAAAATTTCATTTGAGGTCAAACAGAGCCCGATTAGAACCCGAAAAAAATTCACCAAACCGTAACCCGATCCGAGAAAGACAAAATAATTTCCGTCGACAAGCACCGACCAGAACCTGAAAACTTTAATTGAAGTCTATCTTAAACCCGAAAAAAATAAAATTTCATCCAACCGTAACCTGATCTGTACAAGACAAAATAGTTTCCGTCGAAACACAACTCGACAGACCTAAAAATTTCATTTGAAGTCAACCCCCTTTGAAATTATATTTTGACTCTTAGTCGTTGTCTTCACTGCACATTTTTTTATATCTTTATGGAGGGGTGGGGAATATTTTTTTGCTAATAAAAAAAAGTGTTTATTAACCTTGATTATCAACCAGTTGCATAAATCAAACCTGCTAATAAAGCGGTTTTCTTTTTCTTTTCTTTCTCGTTTTTTTTAGTCAATATTATTCAGCAGCCAATCGACTCTTGGAAAAATATTAAAAATCTTCATCTGCAGATGTCATTGTTACAGCACTTTTCTTAGTTATCTTTATATTATTCTGATGCACCAACCCACCTTTCTAGTACATAAAGGTAAAAAAAAATCTGCTTCATCTGCTATTATCATTATTGTAAAAAATTCCTAAAATGTATTTTATTATGGTTATGGTGGCTTCAATTGCGCTTTAATTTCCGTAATTTTCTCTCCTTTTTCATTTAATCTGGACTACAGAATATCTAATTACTTAGTAAACAATCTATGCTCTGAATTGAAACTGAGATTAAGGCATTTTGCTGAAAAGTATTTTGTTATTTAAATAAGTTTTTCATGATAAATAAATGTCAACAATAAAAATACTGTGAATTTTTTTAAAAGTCTTTATTAGCCCTCGGAAATAACGTTACGTTAACCTTCTTATAGGGAAAAAAATTACCTTTAACTGCAATTTGTTTGAAAACTGCATCTCAATTTATTTTTGAGATATTAGTATTTTGTAGTTTTTAATCCCATTTCTGTAATGGTGGCAACTGGAATACTTCATTTCTGTAGAAAGTAAAGGGAAAATAGTTGGAAAATAGTAGATTACTATATCTTTTTGTTGCCATTTTCTCATAACAACTGAAAAATGAAAATTGTAATTAAAATACGTGCTATTTTGAAAAACTATAAATGAATTACTTCTGATAAAACATGGAGCTATTATAAACTATATTTAATTTTAAGTATCCGTATTAATGTTACATACAAACGAAGACATACAAACCATTAAATAGCCGATTTTTTTTTTTTTTTTTTTTTTTTTTTTTTTGTCGACTTTACGGCATCGCTTTTCCTGGGTTTATGTATTATTCCGCGATAGTGACATCCTATGCATCCCCTGTAGATGTTGTTTAAGACTGGATCGTAAATGTGGAATTCTTCAGCGGATGCAAGGGACGTCATTTTATATAAAATAAAAGCGTGTATTTTATGTCTTAAAACTGAAATATGTTTTGTAGAAATGCATCATTTTCATTCCAGCACTTTGAAATTCTTATGCTTCACTTTTGAAAATAACGCAAATGAAATCACACTCTGATAAAACGCAAAGTTTTACTAAAATTTAGAGTGTCTTTATAGAAGAGCAGTGACCTTTGGGTTAAAATAATATTTGCTTGAGAGTTAGACTATCCAATCTAAGATGCGTGTTTTATTATAACTAATTTTGTATAGGTTTATTATAAATTAATGAAATAGTTCGTCAAAATTCGACGGGTTCCACTTCATAATAATAATAATATTTTTTTTTCTTTTCTCATCAGGGGCGATACTAAATTCTGAAAAAGCAGAATTCTTGCTTCCTCCTGTTTCAGATCCTCAATCACAATGCTTAAAACTGTCTCTGGGTGCCTAAAAACGTGCATAATATACACGCATACACATACGTATATATGTAGAATAGATTTAAAAATATAAAAAAACAATTAGGAGAACTTCAAAATGTTAAATTATGCCAATATTTTCATATTACAATACGCTCCTTAAGCTATATTTTTACAGAAAGTTAAACAAAAATAGATCAAGACAATAAAATTAAATTTGCGCCAAGCTGACGTCAAACAATGCTCACAAAAATACGCCAATTTTCTGCAAACTCGATTGCGACAATTTCCCTATACAAACATACATACGTGTGAATAGATACATAGATATTAATACATACATGCATCTAAGGAATACATACTACATGACATTATATTTTTCTCGATTTCTTTGGTTATTATCCATTGGCATATGACGAATACGGAAATATCCAAATTTGTATTCCCGTATTCGTTTTCGATTTCATTTACACATACATGTATATGAAGACCCCAGAAGCCAAAGGGTATAAGTGATGACAAAATTGAAATAAAAAAGAAAAGTGCCCAGCTAAACTGGTGGCATTGAGCTCACAGGCTATTCACACTAATTGTATATTATACTCTTATTTTAAAGAATAATGACCCCCCCCCCAAAAAAAAAAAGTGAAGGGGAATTAGCCCCCTTTCCCCCTTTATCCTTAACCAATGAACCCCCAAAACTAATCAGGGAAGTTCCTTAACATAATAAACCGGTATACTGAAATCGGAGCAAATTGAATCATTCTGCATGAAAAACCCATTTATCTAAATCAAGAGGGGTCTAGCCCCCTTTTTCCCCCTTTATCCTTAACCAATGAACCCTCAAAACTAATCAGGGAAGTTCCTTAACATAATAAACCAGTATACAAAATTCGGAGCAAATCGAATAATTCTGCATGAAAAACCCATTTATCTGAATTAAGAGGAGGTGGACTAACCCCCTTTTCCACCTTTATCCTTAACCAATAAACCCCCAAACTTAATCAGGGAAACTCCTTAACATAATAAACCGGTATACCAAATTCGGAGCCAGGGGCGTAGCCACAGATATTTTTTCGGGGGGGGAGAATTCGAAAATTTCCCAACTTGAAACAAATTGCTCCAATTTTCGACTAAAATGATATGCACAACGTGTATAATAATTATAATGATACTTTTGCATAAAAAATTCCTTTCCAAAGAAAAATTCTGAAACTGAAAACATAACAATTCTAATTATGGGTTTGTTTACTTAAAAAATAAATACGCTTTTTACTTTCTTCTATCTTTACAAGAAAAAAGTATTGGATTCGTGAAAAAATTAGAATTCCGGTTTTAGACTGATTTATACACAAGAACGCAAGAACAAATGCACGAAATTTAATAAAACTTTAGAGATTCACTTATACAGTCGAACCTCGTTAATGCGAACACTCAAGGGGAAACTTTTTTTATTCGTATTAAAAGTAGTTCGTGTTATCGGAACTTAGCTACACTACATACAACTGGACGAGGCAATCGGAAACAGTCCGTGTTAACGAGGTTTGACTGTACCTTGATAAAAATTGGTGCTGATTTGTTTTTGGTGTAAATCATCCAATATGTGGCACTGCTATGCGGCATTTTTCACGATTTACATGATTTTAGAGATAATTATATCTCAAACTATTGCACGGAATTTGATCAAATGTCATATTCTGTTAAACCTTGACATATTTTGATGCAGATTAGCTTTTTATGTATATCATATAGCAGGTGGTGCTGCTATGCAGCATTTTTCACGGTTTTGCGATAGCTGTATCTCAAAAATTAATGCACGGAATTTAGTCAAACTTCATATTCCACATAAGTAGCACTTCCACATAAATAAATCCTTATTAGGCTTGGGTCTATACTGTCCAAAGCTATCGCTTTTGTGCACTTTGAGTAAGGAATTTTGGTTGCAGATATCTAAGAGGCTGGGTGCCAAAATTCAATGATTTGTTTGAAAAATGCTATGCTTATATCTCCTTTTTAAATCCACACATTTCAACAAATCTATACCTTTAGAGATTGTTATTATAGGCGAAGAATTGTCATTTAATTTTGGCACTGTGATTGCAAATTTTGAGGCATTAACATGTATGGAGTAGAAGAAAATTTTGGGATTGGCACATCCGACTATTTTTCATTTAATATTAATTCTTGTGGTCTTCAAAGAAGCCCACCTGTTAATAACATTGCTTAGTTTGATAAAATTCCCTATTCCACTTTCATATTTTAAAAGCATTAGGCTGTCAAGTCTGTCATCACTCATTGTAGCTTGCAATATAAATTTTTTAAATTTTTATTTGACTAAAGATTCTTTCATTAGATGCAACGCCATAAAGATAAGCTGCTGCGAATGTTAAGGTACGTGTATACAGTTTGACAGCGTGACCCAAATAGTCTTTGAATTTCATGGCATGAGTAAAAGGTTTGTTAAGTTAGTTGGGAATTGGTTTATTTCTGTTCGACTCTGCAAGTCATGTACATCTGGTTTCTCATATCCAGGTGGAAACATTATTAACTTTTCCCTTGCACAATTGTAATTTAAATATGGAATGCATTGATGCAATATTTTCTTGATATAGGGAACATTGTCATTTAAGCCCATTACTAAATTCCCGAAATTTCCTTGTATTTCTTATAATTCTTTACTGTAAAACTTATGTGTATCAATGTCCATTGTTGTGCTATTATTTTTATCTATTGCCTTTGGTGAAACCGTTTTCCTACGGTGCTTTCGGAACTCAGCTTCTCCAGTCACATCCTAATATTCGTAATTGTTTGTGAGCTTGTCTGTAAGGAAATCTTTATTTCTTCAAAATTTTATTAAAGTGCAACGTGCCAGTGTTACAGTGCATGTCGATTTTTTTCTTCAGTTGATGGACTGCTTTCATGGTCATATTTCTGTTCCAAATTAAAATCGTCCATTTTTTAACTTTTGCATCCTCGAATGGATTTTTAGATGCTCCAAAATCTTGCACGAAAACTCTTTTCCTATTATGAAGAGTTTCTTCGTGCTGAGATTTATAGTAACTTTTTAGAACAGCTTTAAACACACACTGGACTTTTGGTTTAAAATTTTATAAACACATATAAATATAAACGAACAGGACTGATATATATTTCCGCACACAAATAAAAGTAAAATGTGACAAATTTATCTAAACTAACGAGTTCTTATATCCTCATTTACTCATATAATGCTTTTTACTTGACAGCGAAGGGTTAACTAACTTTTGCGGCAAAAAAATCACGAGAATGAGTAAAATATTGTCCAAAAATTGCAAAATTAGTCAAAAAAGTTGTGAAAACTCATCAAATCCTCTTGCCCATAGCTGTGTTTCAAGTAGGTTACTACATTCCTTTCTGTTGTGCTACAAGTGATCTCCAATTTACAAAAGGAGTTGCAACCCCTTTGGATTAAAATATCTGGATTCTCTTTTGGGAGGAGAAGGCGAGGTAGGGTGAAATTTTTGAGAAAGGAACAAAGTTTTGGAGGAAATAAAGGAACTGGTTAATCAGTTACTGATGGACAGGAGTAGAGAAATTTAGGCCTGGTAGATGTACAATATTTTTGTTGAACTGAAAAATACAATGATAGATTGAGCATGGCTGATTTTTTTTTGTATTTATTTTGATAATTTAACTTTTTTACTGTTGCAGTACTCAAAATAATCCCGAAAACAATAAAAATTTCGTAATTTTTTTACTATTACTTTTAAAAAAGAAAATGTCTCAAAAATCTAGAATTTCCCAACTCTAAGCTCAAATTTCCCAACTTCACATATATTGGGGGGGGGAGGCTCCCCCCCCATACCCCCCCATGGCGACGCCCCTGTTCGGAGCAAATCGAATCATTCTGCATGAAAAACCCATTTATCTGAATTAAGGGGGGGTGGACTAACCCCCTTTTCCACCTTTATCCTTAACCAATGAACTCCCAAAACTAATCAGGGAAGCGCCTTATCACAATGAACCTAGAAAAAAAATTCGAAGCAAATCGGATGTTTCTATCAAGACTTATCGCGTTACGTACGTACGTACGTACATACATACGTACATACATACATACAGAACGGGCGGGCACATTAGCTCTCAGGCTTTGGTAGCCTGTGAGCTAAAAACAGAGATAAGTGCACAGGCTATCTGGAAATAAGGGTATTTGTTTGGAGGGAAAGAAATATAAGTGATTTTCTAATTATGTGTTGCGTTCTAGAGGTCAACTGCTTTACTATTTAACTACTTAACTCTTTAATCTGTACTTAAATTTAAAATAATACTATACTCCACTTTTCTAGACCACTGTGAAATAAGCAACAGCTTCATATTTTAATTAAGTCAACTACTATTGATGTCCAACTTTGAACTGAATTTACTCCAAATCTAAATTTTGTCACTTGTATCCCTGGGCTTCTCGGGTCCTCATATATAATTTAAACCAACTTACATTGAAGTTACAAAGAATGTAAGGTTTAATTTGGCTACCTAACCTGTCAGTTCGCACTTTCAGAGTAAAAAAAAAAAATCCCTGCCGGCCCGGCCTACAGGCAGAGGTAGATTTCGAAGTTAAGTATACTAATTTCACCAACAAAAACTAAATCATGATTAGATATAAATCCACTTTAACAGTTTTATCTGTCTGCTTTTGACGAGTTTTTATTTCCTTTTTATAAAATAGCTGGTTTTATGAGAATCATGTTAAGGCGATATTAAAAAAAAAAATTTCCATACTCAACAACTCGAAATTTTCTGGCACATTTTCAGATTAATTTTTAATAAAAAAATAAATATGAAACATGCTGACGTGATTTTTTAAAAGATTTATAAGCGACCTGTGTTTTTATTTTTCTTTGAATTAATTAAAACTTGATTAATAAACAATTATTTTCTCAGTAGGGCAATATTTTTCGTTTCTAACACAATCGCTTCGGGAAATTCTGTTCAAAATGCCCACTTTGACATCATTTTTTGAAATATATTCTACCTCTATCAAAAAATCGATCATTACTGTACATTATATAGTTTCTGAATAAGAGAATCTAGCAATTGGATCGTTTGAGAGCAAAAATGAATTTAAAAATGAGTAAGAAAATAGACAGTTTGGATTTGAATGCACCCTTAGTAAGATGATTTTTTTCGTCAACCGCTATGTATTTTTAATTTGTTTTTGCTTTAAGAATTGGCCCTATCAAAAACTTGTCTATATAAATGTTGAAGACAATATTAAGAAGATATATGATAAATTCATGGAGATTTTATATCTTGTGAATTGACGGAGTTATGAAAATTTTTCTTCTTCAACCCCCCTTTTTTGTTTTCGTTTTTTTTTTTTTTTCTTGCAGTACGAATTGGTCCTATCAAAAACTTGTGAATATAAAAGTTGTAGATATTATTAAGGAGATGTATAATAAAATTAATTGGATTTGATATATTGAGAACTGACGAAGTTAGGAATTTTTTTTCTCAACAAAAACCCTATTTTTTGCGCCCCTTGAGTCCATTTTTAATTTTATCAAAAATCTGTGATACATAAATTTTTGGTCCTATTTTTAGAAGTAATAAAAACTTTAAACTGATTTGATATGTACAAAAATTAAGAAGTTATGGGGTTTTTTCGGTTTTCACAAAACCCCTCCCTATTTCCATCCCCTTTGTCCGCTTTTGCCCATTAACGAACTTGACAGAGATTTTATGTCCCTTGATTTTATGTATCAGTTTGGAAGAGATTTGTGCAGAATTGCGGAAGTTATCGTGTCCAGAAGAAAGTGATAACACAATTGCTTCGGGAAATTCCGTTCAAAATGCCCACTTTGACATAATTTTTTGAAATATATTCTGCCTCTATCAAAAAATCGATCATTGCGGTACATTATATAGTTTCTGAATAAACGAATATACCAATTAAATGCGTTTGAGAGCAAAAATTAATTTAAAAATGAGTCAGAAAATAAGCAGTTTGGATTTGAGTGCATCCTTAATGCAATGATTTTTCCAACACAATCCGCTTCGGGAAATTCGGTTCAAAATGCCCACTTTAACAGCATTTTTTAAGTATATCCTGCCTCTATCAAAAAATCGACCATTACGGTACATTATATAGTTTCTGAGTAAGAAAACGTACCAATTGGAAGCCTTTGAGAGCAAAAATGAATTGTAAAATGAGTCAGAAAATACGCAGTTTGGATTTGAGTGCATCCTTAATGCAATGATTTTTCCAACACAATCCGCTTCGGGAAATTCGGTTCAAAATGCCCACTTTAACAGCATTTTTTTAAGTATATCCTGCCTCTATCAAAAAATCGACCATTACGGTACATTATATAGTTTCTGAGTAAGAAAACGTACCAATTGGAAGCCTTTGAGAGCAAAAATGAATTGTAAAATGAGTCAGAAAATCCGCAGTTTGGATTTGAATACACCCTTACTTAGATGATTTTTTTCTTCAACCGCTATGTATTTTTAATTTGTTTTTGCTGTAAGAATTGGTCCTATCCAAAACTTGTCTATATAGATGTTGTAGACAATATTAAGAAGATATATGATAAATTCATGGGGATTTTATATCTTTTGAATTGACGGAGTTATGGATTTTTTACTTCTTCAAACCCCTTTTTTGTTTTCGTTTTTAATTTTTTTTGCGGTACGAATTTGTCCTATCAAAAACTTGTGAATATGAAAGTTGTAGATAATATTAAGGAAATTTATAATAAAATTAATTGGAATTGATATCTTGAGAATTGACGAAGTTATGAATTTTTTTCTCCCAAAAACCCTATTTTTGCGCTCCTTGAGCCCATTTTAAACTTTATCAAAAATCTGTGATACATAAAATTTTGGCCCTATTTTTAGAAGTAATAAAATCTTTAAACTGATTTGATATGTACAAAAATTAAGAAGTTATGGGGGTTTTCGGTTTTCACAAAACCCCTCCCTATTTCCATCCCCTTGGTCCGATTTTGCCCATTAACGAACTTGACCGAGATTTTATGCCCTTTGATTTTATGTATCAGTTTGGAAGAGTTTGGTGCAGAATTACGAAAGTTATCGTGTCCAGAAGAAAGTGATATATATATATAGATAGATAGATAGATACATACATATATATATATATATATATATATATATATATATATATATATATATATATATAAAGTTTTTTACTGAGGGTAGTTTTGGGTTCTAAGAGTCATGATCGGTGTAGATCTGCAAAAATTTTTCAGAAATTCCAACATAGGAACGATCCCAATAGGTAGTATTTCATATGAAATCTACCTAAAAACAGAAAGCAGGTATTCTGCTTTTTCAGAATTTAGTGTCGCCCCCTATGAGAAAAAAAATTCTCATTATTACAAGGTGGAACCCGTCGAATTTCGACGAAAGAATATGTTCCACCTTTCGAAAATGATTTTTTGACGAAGGAACTATTTCATTAATTTATAATAAACCTACAAAATTAACTACAATAAAAAATGCATCTTATACAAGTAAGTGTGTGATTTCACCTATGAAGAATTTCAAAGCCGCTGGAGTGAAAATGATGCACTTCCACAAAACATATTTCAGTTTTAAGACTTACAATCTATGCTTTTATTTTACATGAAATGGCGTCATTTGCATCCGCTGAATTATTCCACATTTATGATCCAGTCTTAAACAACACCTATAGAAAAATATGCATATGACGTCACTATCGCGGAATAATATACACAAACCCAGCAAAAAGTGATGTTGTAAACTCTACAAAAAAACTCGGCTATCTAATCATTCATCCATATTGCCTTCATTTGTTTCTAGTATTAATATGAATACTGAAAAAGCACGTATATTAACTACAATTTTTTTTTTCAGTTATGAGAAAATGGCGACAAAAAGATATGATAATGTACCATTTTCCAACTATTTTCACATCACTTTTTACAGAAATGGATTACTTCAGTTGTCACCATTAAAGAAATGGCATTAAAAACTACAAAACAAATGTCTCAAAAATAAATTGAAATGCAGTTTTCAAACAAATTGCAGTTAGAAGTGCTTTTTTAGGTAGATTTCGTATGAAATACTACCTATTGGGATCGTTCCTATGTTGGAATTTCTGAAAACTTTTTGCAGATCTACACCGATCATGACCCCTAGAACCCAAAACCACCCTCAGTAGAAAACTTTATCTATCTATCTATCTATCTATCTATCTATCTATCTATGTATCTATCTATATATATCACTTTCTTCTGGACACGATAACTTTCATAATTCTGCACCAATCTCTTCCAAACTGATACATAAAATCAATGGGCATAAAATCTCGGTCAAGTTCGTTAATGGGCAAAATCGGACCAAGGGGATGGAAATAGGGAGGTGAAAACAGAAAACCCCCCATAACTTCTTAATCTTTGTACAGATCAAATCAGTTTAAAGTTTTTATTACTTCTAAAAATAGGGCCAAAAATTTATGTATCACAGATTTTTGATAAAGTTAAAAATGGGCTCAAAGGGCGCAAAAAATAGGGTTTTTGGGAGAAAAAAATTCATAACTTCGTCAATTCTCAAGATATCAAATCCAATTAATTTTATTATGAATATCCTTAACATTATCTATAACTTTTATATTCACAAGTTTTTGATAGTAACAATTCATACCGCAAAAATAAATTAAAAACGAAAACAAAAAGGGGGTTTGAAGAACAAAAAAATCCATAACTCCGTCAATTCAAAAGATATAAAATTCCCATGAATTTATCATATATCTTCTTAATATTGTCTACAACATCTATACAGACAAGTTTTGGATAGGACTAATTCTTACAGCAAAAACAAATTAAAAATACATAGCGGTTGAAGAAAAAAATCATCTTAGTAAGGGTGTATTCAAATCCAAACTGCTTATTTTCTGACTCATTTTACAATTCATTTTTGCTCTCAAAGGCTTCCAATTGGTACATTTTCTTACTTCGAAACTATATAATGAACCGTAATGGTCGATTTTTTGATAGGGGCAGAATATATTTTTAAAAATGCTGTTAAAAAGGGCATTTTGAACCGAATTTCCCGAAGCGGATTGTGTTGGAAAAATCATTGCATTAAGGATGCACTCAAATCCAAACTGCGTATTTTCTGACTCATTTTTAAATTCATTTTTGATCTCAAACGCATTTAATTGGTAGATTCGCTTATTCAGAAACTATATAATGTACCGTAATGATCGATTTTTTGATAGAGGCAGAATATATTTCAAAAAATGATGTCACAGTGGGCATTTTGAACGGAATTTCTCGAAGCGATTGTGTTAGAAACGAAAAATATTGTCCTTCTGAGAAAATAATTGTTTATATATCAAGTTTTAATTAATTGATAAAAAAATAAAAACACAGGTCGCTTATAAATCTCTTCAAAAATCGCGTCAGCACGTTTCATATTTTATCTATTAAAAATAAATCTGAAAATCTGCCAGAAAATTTCGATTTGTTGAGCATGGAAAAGTATTTTTTTGAATACCGCCCTAATATGATTCTGATAAAACAAGCTATTATATAAAAATGAAATAAAAACTCGTCAAAAGCGGCCATTTAAAATTGTTAAAGTGGATTTATCTCTAATCATGATTTAGTTTTTGTTTGTGAAATTAGTATATTTAACTTCGAAATCTACCTCTGCCTGTAGGCGAGGCCGGTAGGCATTTTTTTTCCTATACGAAGGTGTAAAAATTGAAAATGTGCGATGCTTAGAAGTTAAAAAATTTGCAGTAGAGATTATCAGTATTTAACAGTACAGTGATACATCTCCATCGTTTTACGGCTGGCTTATGTACTGTGATGTTTATTTTTTTAGTGACGACACTTTAATTGTTGCCTGAAAGAAATAGCATATCGCGGGCTAAAAAAAGAAAGCGGTTGCTATGTACGTAAGAAGTAAAACTTTTAAAAGTCATTCTGTAATATCTTAAATAATAAATGTGCGCGTCATTAACGTTGGCGTCATAACGATGCGGAGAACAATAACGTTAAAATGCATAATTTCCAACAATGGAGATAATATTTTTAATTAATAATTTAAACACTCGCAATTTTTTTCCCTATAGGAAAATTGAAAAATAAAAATCTTGGGCGGACTTTTCAAGGCGTTACGGTTGTAGAATATTTTTTATTTTCAATACCCGGACAAATTTTAACCCTAAGGACGTCCAGCTCGATTTTGGTGTCGATGCCGCAAACATTTTTGACGCTATCGTCTTAACAAAAGTGTAATTTGTTACAGGAAGGCCGGAGCCGTGCTTCGACAATTATATAAATTAAAATTCATAGTGATTGTATCGATACATGAAAAAAATGGCCCTGCGGTCATACTCCTATTTAATTTACATTCAAAATAATATAATCATTTTAAGATCATTATGTCATTAGAAATTAATAACACGATCATCAACAACAATCAATGGAATGCTAAAGAGCCATTGTTTGGTAGGAAATTCGTCCTTTATTATTTTTCCCTTTTCAAAAATGTTACCTTTATTTTCAATTTGTTATTCTAAAAGGCCACTGCGATAAAGAAACAAAAAGCATTTTTTTTTAAATAATAAATTTATGCGTAATACCTTCAAAGGTTATTTTCGCAAAATTTCTTAGTTTTCCTTCTTTTTAGCTGACAGACTATCAAAGCCTGGGAGCTAACGTGCCCGCCGGTTCTGTATGTATGTATGTATGTACGTATGTACGTAACGCGATAACTCTTGATAGAAACATCCGATTTGCTTCATTTTTTTTTCTAGTTTCATTCTGATAAGGCGCTTCCCTGATTAGTTTTGGGGGTTCATTTTTTAAGTCTAAAGGGGGGAAAGGGGGGGCAAGTTCCCCCCTTAATTTAGATAAATGGGTTTTTCATGCAGAATTATTCGATTTGCTCCAAATTTGGTATAACGGTTTATTATGTTAAGGAGCTTTCTTAGTTAGATTTGGAGGTTCATTAGTTAAGTATAAAGGGAGGAAAGGGGGCTAGCCCCCCGTCCCCTTTAATTTAGATAAATGGGTTTTTCATGCAAAATTATTCGATTTGCTCCAAATTTGGTATACCGGATTATTATGTTAAGATACTGCCTTGATTAGATTTGGAGGTTCATTAATTAAGTCTAAAGGGGGTAAAGGCGGCTAGACCCCCCCCCCCTCAATTTAGATAAATGGGTTTTTCATGCAGAGTTATGCGATTTGCTCCAAATTTGGTATACCTCATGATCCTGTTAAGGAGCTTCCCTGAGTAGATTTGGAGATTCATTGGTTAAGTATAAAGGGGGGAAACGGGGGGCTAATCCCCCTTCATTTATTGTTTGAGGGGCATTATATTTGAAATAAGAGTATAATATATAATTAGTGTAAATAGCCTGTGAGCTCACTGCCATCAGTTTAACTGGGCACTTTTCTTTTTATTAAATTTCGTAACCATTCAATGCATTTTATGGAGATATGAAATGATAATATATTAAAAATAATTAATGTATCCCTGTAAATGGATCCCCTGTAATTATACAGGGTCTATATAAATAAATACACCCACAACTTTACAGGGCTATTAAAAGAAAACGGAAAATAAACAATTAAATTTACAAAATCAAAAACCCGACTACATAAAAAGCGAACTAATTAATTATTTCTCATCAATGTGAAACTATTTTTCCTTTCAATTCCTATTATTATCTCACACTCTTGCTATATATATCTTGTTCAAATTTTCAATCATTAATAAAATACTTATTATTCATCCAATCAAGCTCAAATAATTTTTTTTTTAAACTTGTAGTGGATGACACTTGATGTTAATCCAGTTTTTTTCAAATATTAATTCATTAATTAAATTAAATTAATTAATTTTCAATAATCGAGAGAGCCCTCTTCTTGATCAAGGTATTTTAAGACCGAGAGAGCCCTCTTCTTGATCAAGGTATTTTAAGACCGAGAGAGCCCTCTTCTTGATCAAGGCATTTTAATCGCCACTCAAGAGAAAAGAAGAATGGGAGAAAAAAAAATTCTCTTGTTGGCCTAAGTAGGAATTGACTTAAAGTATATTTTTATATTACTTGTTTATATTACTTACATATTTTTTTTATTTACTTGTATTGATGACTTTTAGGTTGTGTTTAATTATTAGTTCCTCTCTATAAAGACAGTTTTGATGAGGTCTATAGATGTCTGTGATGGTTAGACTTTCAGTAAATCTAGAGTTCCTACATACACAACTTCCACGTTGTGTAATATTTAAACGGAGCTTCTGACTGTAAAATAGTCAATGAAACATAGTCTTCATTTTTAAAGACCTATTCACTGATATGCCGCTCAATATGGTGCGTAAAAAATATTTCCGTCTCTACCGCCATTTTGTATTTTACGACCGCCATTTTGAATTTATAAAAACAAAACCTTACCTATAACCATCGGGCCGTTAAGGCGAATTGATAGAGACCTCATTCATTAAAATCCATCCAGCCGTTGGGATGTTTCGAGGGTATAAAGAAATTCACATACACAGATACGCGTGAAACATATAACCCTTCTTTTCAGTCGGGTAAAAAAGTACAACCTTGTTGTTCATCGGAAATCAAAAACTAAAAAACAGGAATACGGCTTTTTAGTCCCCGGTATGCTATTTCTTTCTCCCAGCTATTAAAATGTCGTCTCCAAAAAATAATATTACATTGTATAAGCCTGCCGTAAAGAAAAATTAGATGTATCATTGTAGGATTAAATACATTACAGCAATTTTTTAAACTTCTAGGCATCAAACATTTTCAATTTTTATACCATCGTATTGGGGGAAAAAAGTACTTTTAAATGCAATTTATTTGAAAACTGCATCTCCATTTATTTTTGAGATATTAATTTTTTTGCAGTTTTTAGCACCTTTTGTTTTTTATTGGCAACTCAAGTACTCCATTTCTGTAGAAAGTAAAAGAAAAATAGTTGGAAAATAGTAATTATATCTTTTTGTTGCCATTTTCCCATAACTACTGAAAAAAATTGTAATTAAATTGCGTGCTGTTTTGAAAAAATATATAAATGAATGATTTCTGATAAAACATGGAGGTATTATAAACTATATTTAATTTTAAGTATCTATATTAATATCACAAACAAATGAAAGCATGTGAATCATGAGACAGTCGATTTTTTTTTCTGTCAAGTTTCTTGAATGACGACATCTCTTTCTTAGATTTGTGTATCATTTAGCGATAGTGACGTCCTATGCATACTTTACTGTAAATGTTGTTCAAAATTAGATCGTAAATGAGGAATTCTTCCTCCAGATATGAATGACGTCATTTTATATAAAATAAAATCGTGTTTTTAAGTGTTAAAACTGAAATAGGTTTTGCATTATCTATATTTATATACATTTTTTTTTCATCGGGGGGCGACACTAAATTCTGAAAAAACAGAATTCATGTTTTCTAGTTTAGAATTTAGTGTCGCCCAAATGAAATAAAAAATATATATATGTGTATAAATATAGATAGTACAAAACATATTTAAGCTTTAAGACACATGCTTTTATTTTATATAAAATGACGTCATTCGCATATGCTGAAGAATTCCACATTTACGATCCAGTCTTAAACAACATCTACAGTAAAGTATGCATAAAACGTCACTATTACTTAATAATACATTAATCAAAAAAAAAAAAAAAAAAAGAGATGTCGTCATTCAAGAAACTCAACACAAAAAAATCGGCTATCTAATGATTCATGTGCCTTCATTTGTTTGTAATCTACCCTATATATATAAAATCCTAATGAAACGGATATTATGAAACGACTGAATTGAAACGAATTTATGTAACGATTGATTAAACAACTGATTATGTTTCACGGCGATTTCTCCTAAAATACGGAATACTTTGCGATGAAATTAACATCAAAAATCCGTATTGATCCACAGATCTCAAAACTGGTATTAGAATTTTTAAATTCGAATTAGTTTTCGAAATATTAATTTTTTTCTAATTTTATATACTTTTCTTTAATGATGGCAACTCAAATTTTAATCATAACAGATATTTTCTTTTCATATTTTAGAAAAGGTTCCAATTTTAAACTAATTTGGCGAACAGTTTGGCCTCCCTAAAATGTATACTAAGAAATGTATCATGTTACTTTTATTCATAATTCAATTTGTATTTCATTATCATTTTATTTAATACAAACTGAAACATTTAAAATAAATGGATTTCACTTCTTTCTTTTTCTTTAAACGAAACGAAAAGAAATATATTAGGCACAGAAGTTATATACGCACCGGGGTACCTAATTGGCGCCAAAATGGCATTATTTGGGTTGACATGGTAACCCGGCTATTGTTGTTTATTTAATAATAAATGCTTATTTAGTTTATTTCCTTTTTTTTTTTAATTACATAAATTGTTTTGTCTATAGTTAATTATTTTTTTGGTTATTTTCTTTTAAAAATAATAGAAAATAATTAAAAAATACGGTACTACTTAGTTATTCCGTTGACCCATTTCGCCAAATTATATAAATCACCAAACCACTCAGCAAATTATACAAATTGACATAATTTTTACTTTAAATAATGAAAGAACAAATAAAATAGTATAACATTAATAAATATACAAATAAAACGTCGAAATAAAAATCACTTGATCACGTAAAGACGTGTAACGTGCTTAAAGTCAAGTGAATGTGACATTTACGATCAACCATTATTGGCATTTAATCTTATAGTTCGGTGATAGATTTTTGGTCGACGGGATAACTATAAGTAGTACCAAAAAACACTTATGTAACTGGTATTCGAAAACGAGGTTTTCGCCAAATTTTCGTAAAAAAAAATCACGCCAAAGCCGGTGCGTATATGGCATCTGGCCAAATGTTAAATGATGTAACAAACTATGACACTTAATTTCAACTTCAAAGCAATGTTTTAATTTACCACTCGAAAAATAAAAAAAATGCGAACTGGCTAGTTGAAAAAAAGCTATTGGCGAGATTTGCACCGAGCTAGCGTAACACTACTAAGAATTCTTTGCGACCATGGCAACTTTTATGTAGTTTTATTCGAAAAAGAAATTTGATTTTTTAATCAAAATCGAAAACTTTCGGCGCAGATGTCATATACGGACCCATATTGGCGCGATTTTTTCTGGCGCCAATGTCATATAGGCAACGGGTACTTAACTGGCTCCATAGGATCATTATTTTGCGTGATTTGGTAAGTCGGATGTTGTTTTTTATGCTGTTGATGTTATCCCCAAATTAGCGTCGGAAAAAAATCGCGCCAATATGGGGCCGTATATGATATTTGGGCCAAACTTTCATATGAAAAGCGAAGGGATCAGAGCGTATTTATTTATGGCAGTTACATGACTTGGACTGTTATAATATAGATGAAATGATGGCGATAGAATAATATTTGGCGACTTATCACCTACCTGGCTAACATTAAAGTACCAAAATGGCACCTGGAATATAAAAAGTAAAGTGGTTCGCTCGAAACTGTTAATGATAGTCACATGACTTAGGCTATTGTTATAGAAATTGTTTTAAAATACCGGGAGACAAAGACTCTGTACACTTAATTCATTTTATTTTAGCTTCTTTTCAAATGTTTAACTGATCCTCTTTAATAAAACACGAAAACAATCATTGGATGTCTTAACAGCAACTGGTTCGGCCTTAAATTTTTGCAATCAAAGGGAATTGAATGGAAATGTGTTTAAATGGAGATCTGCACAGCTTTTTTCAATATAATTCAATCTTCTCTAATATTTTTAAAACCGATCAGATTAGCGTGTTTTTAGTTTTTACGGTGTCTGAACGGGGGTTGGCGAGCGTAGCTTGCAGGGGGCAGAGCCCCCTAGTATTAATATAAATATTTAAAATTAAATATAGTTGATAGTAGCTCCATGTTTTATCAGAAATCATTCATTTTTATTTTTATTTTTCAAAATAGCACGTATTTTAATCACAGTTTTTTTCAGTTTACATTGGAAAATGGCAATAAAATGATATAATTGCTATTTTTCAACACTAAGATCCATATATAACAGGAGTTCTTAGTCGGCTGTCAAAAGCTTGCAAAGCAAAGATAAAAAATAGTCCACGTTATCAATGCTTGATATTACTGATCTTATTTACTACTATCCTAATTTATGCTTCTGTAATTAAGTTATAATTATCGAATTAATAAACGATTCTGTAATCATTTCAGGGCATGCGAAAAACAGCCTTTTTTGCCATAAATGCGAACTAAAATTATCGTCATTGTATTCTTCCGCGCTGACCGCTGGAAACCATGCTGGGAAATAGGAAGACAGGTCTCCTGTTATATATGGAGCTCAGTGTTTGCCAAATATTTACTTTCTACAGAAATGGAGTACTTTAGTTGCCAACATTAATTTTAAAAAAATGTTTATAAACTGAAAAAAAAAATTGTAATTTAATAGATTACAACGACCAATTGGAATTTTTTTCACCTAATTCCGTCGCATCCTCTTCAACAACAGATCGCAAAGATCAAACTTCAGACGACCAAAACCTTCATCGATAAACTCTCCAAGTCCCGTTTCGAGAAGAAAAACAGTTTACAAATCGAAAGCAGTTCCCCCGAATGATCCACAGATTGCGACAAATTACCTACGCTGAGCTCAAATTTTCCCGGTTAGAATCGACCGATTGTAAAACGACGTGACTAGTGGATTGGAGCCCCTCGAGACATGGCCTTTTACTATCAATCGATTAAACCTTCGATTGTTTCCTTTTTCGCGTTCGTCTTTTATTCTGTAATCAATTTTCATGGACTACATAATCAGTTGAAGACCTCGATTTTCATGGCCTACATAATGAGTTGGAGACCTTGATTTTTGCTTTGCAAGACGATTTTCATTTCGGCGTCGCTCTTTGGCTTTGGATTTTTCCATATCTGATAATTTGCGCCTACCCATTTTGTAACTTTTTCAATTTTTACCGATTTTATGCCTTTCGATTACCTATTCAAACAATTTTTAACGATTTTATGCCTTTCGATTACCTATTCAAATAAAAATTCTTCTAAAAGTAAAGAACATCGTTGAAATTCGTTAAAAAAATAAAATGCGAGCATCATATGGCCCCATCCTCGAACGAAAACTACAACCATTTCCAAATGGTTAATAATATCTCAAAAATAAATTGAGATGCAGTTTTCAAACAAATTGCATTTGAAAGTACTTTTTTCTGCAATACGACGGTATAAAAATTGAAAATGCGCGATGTTTAGAAGTTAAAAAATTGCATTAGAGTATTTAACAGTACAATGATACATTTGCATTGTTTTATGACAGGCTTATACAGCAGAATGTTATTTCTTAGAGACGACATTTTAATTGCTGGACGAAAGAAATAGCATGTCGGAGCTAATAACAGTTGAAAGTTTACAAAGATGGCGATAAATCGCGAGCACCCCGAGCCCTTGCTCTTCATCATTGGCCTCCTCGCAGCCCTGACATTACTCCATATGAATTTTTTTGTGTGTGTGTGGGGCCTCATCAAAGATCAGGTGTTTGTTCCACCGTTATCAACTGACGTTGGCGAACTTATGAAAAAAGGAGGGGTGAGTTATCGCAAAGCCTGGATATCGTTCGTATTTCTGGAGGGGCTCACATTATAGGTGCAGATTCCCCAAATTTTTAAGTAGCCAGTGACTCCTAAACCCAAATAAGCCAGTGGCCACATTGTGAAAGAAAAACATAAAAGATATAGCGTTTTATATGGGAAAACAAGTAAAAATTAAATTTAAAAAATCAAAAAACCCGACCCCGTAAAAAGCGAACTAATTAATTATCTCTCATCAATCTGAAACTATTTTTTATATTACTTACTTACTTTTTTTATTTACTTGTATTGATGACTTTTAAGTTGTGTTTAATTGTTAGTTCCTATCTATAAACACTGTTTTGATGAGGCCTATAGATGTCTATGATGGTTAGAGTTGCAGAGATCCTACCTACACAACTTCCAGATTGCATAATATTTAAACGGAGCTTCTGACTGTAAAATAGTCAATGAAACATCGTCTTCATTTTGAAAGACCTATCCAATGATATGTCACTCAATAGGGTGCGTAAAAGTTCTTTTTCGTATCTACTGCCAATTTGTATTTTACGGCCGCCATTTTGAATTTATAAAAACAAAACCTAGTCTATAACCATCGGACGGTTAAGACGAATCGATAGAGACCTCATTCATTAAAATCCATCCAGCCGTTGAGATGTTTCGATGGTACAAAGAAATCCACGTACCCAGATACGCGTGAAACACATAACCCTTCTTGGCAGTCGGGTAAAAGCACATGGAATTCAATGTGAAAAATAATCTACACATGTGCAACAAAACACACACTAATTACATCAAATGTTTATATTTCATTTAATCACACAATTCTTTTAATTTGAATATAAATTAAGTACAATATAAATCGTAAGCTATGTATACAGTCAGAAGATAAAGTTGGGCAAGATAGAGTTAAAAATAATATCTATAAGAATAAGCTAAGTAATCATAGTAGTGGGGAATATTAGGAAAATAATATTTCTTATTTTTATTTTGTCATACAAGAGTACATATAAAAGAAAAATTATGAATGTGTGAGATTATTTTGCACTATGAAAATAAAAATATAATTCAAACATTTGTTTTTCAAGAACACCCAAAAATTCGGTCATAAAATAATATTACGGAAAAACAAATTGTCGCCGAAAAAATTCATTTTGTCAATCGTCAGCAGAAAAAATCCCGAATTTCGTCAAAGGTTCGAGGGAAAAAGCATGAGTTTCGTCAAAGGATCGAAGAAAAAACACTAATTTTGTCGAAAGATAGCGAATTTCATCAAAATACTGCAGAAAAAGCGCGAATTTCGTCAACAGATTGCAGAAAAAACGCGAATTATATTATCAAAGGATCGCAAAAAAGCACACATTTCGTCAAGGCATCACGAAAAAACGTGAATTTCGTCAAAGCGTCGCAAAAAAAAACCCGAATTTCGTAAAAGAATCGCTATAAAAAGCTGATTTTCATTAGAGGATCGCGAACATGTAATTTTCGACAAAGGATCGCGGGAAAAAATGCGAAATTCGCCAAAGAAAGGCGACTTAAACGCCGAAAATTAGTCGCCGAAGTAAAAAATTTAGTCGCCACGGAGCGACTGACGACCGTAAATCTGCACCTATAGCTCACATTGAATACTTATAACTGTGTTGAATTTAAACCTTCAACTGTTACTTTTGATTTCCGATGAACAACATGGTTGTTTTTTTTTTGTTTTTTTTTTTTATAGCCCTGTAAAGTTTGAATATTCGTTTATGTACGCCCTGTATATTATATGATGGCTATTTTTGATGCATAAAGTAGTATTTTATACCTTAACAACATATTTAAATTTAATACTAGGTTGAGCAAAAAGTTCTGGGAAATTTGTGAAAGTTGCGTTATTATGCGCAAATTAACAACAAAAGCAACAAGGACTATTCTTCAAAGTAAAGGCCATCGTAGTCCACGACTTTCTGCCATCATTCTGCCAGATTCCGGATTTGCTGGAAGTCCAATGGCGCCTCCTTGGAATCGAAAAACTCTTGACATGCTTCCTCAATTTCATTAAAGGATTCAAATCGATATCCCTTGAAAAAGTGTTGCATTGATCGAAAGAGGCCATAATCGGATGGAGTCACATCTGGACTGTAGGCGGGGTGTGGAAGAATTTCGACGCCGTCCAACTGTGCAAACTCATCGGCGGCTTTCAAAATCGTTAGATCTTTTCTCCAATAATGCTGGATCAACACACGCAAATTATACTGTTCGTGTTCAATAGGCATTTTGGAGCCGAAATTCTTGAATCCCTTTAGATATACCACTAGTACTATTATATACGATACAAATTCTGGTAACTATTAGATTAAAAATTTCCCAGAACTTTTTGCTCAACCTAATAGCATATCAAAACAACCTATTTTAATATCAAAACAGAATATTTTAAAATTGCATTTTAAAAAAAAATCGCAATTAAAGTTTTAATTACAGTTCTAAATGTCATAGAATAAACTCTACGACCAGGGTTGTCAATTCGGCCTTCTTTTTTAGTCCGAATTTATACCGGAAATTCCGAAATAATAATTTTCACTTTAAGTAACCTTGAAATGTTTGTTCTTACGCAGGGCTGCCACTGGCGACTATTTTTTAATTCTATTTCTCACCACTTTTTCAGAACAAAAATCTTTTATATTAGCTTTGACAACATTTGCAAGCGAAATATACTATAAAAATGTGTGTGTGTGTGTGTTTTTTTTTTTTTTTTTAAATAGTGGTGCGAACATAATATAAAAATAATCGCCTGTGTCAGATCTGCTTAAGCAGAACAAAATTACGGTTTGGAATTTCTGGTGTGAATTCGAAATTTCTGAATAAAAATGAAGGCTAAACTGGCAATCCTGTGCAACTGCTTGCTCACAAATTACTTATTATATTCCTATTTTTAATTTAATTTAATTTTGTTAGGGTTTTTCTTTTTCAAGTTTAACCTTTGTTAAAGTTTTATGAGAAATACGATGCTTTTACAGGTAAATGCAGCGCGATTTTCAGTTAAATGCAATCTGAATGGATGCATGCATTAGAATTACACCGTTGTTCAATTAGAAGAGACACGCAATATACTATCATTGCATTGTGAGTGTTCTTTAATTAATTGCCTGACAAACATTTGACATGTCACGCACATGTCTTTTGAAAATATCATCAAGGACACAGCACAATTTTCAGTTCAGAAACACACAGACAAGGGAAAATAAAAGTTTATAATTCTGCCACAAATAGTATAGTGATGGTAACTAGCTGTGTAGAAACCCAGTGTGTTGCATTTCTATTGCATAAGATCTCTAGATTTTGGGGGAAGGGGAGAAATCTAATTTTATACAACATTTTTAAAATATATATAATATTAATTGCAATTTATTATTAATATTATATTGGATGATTGCAAAAGTTCGTGTCCTATTTCACAAATGGCAGAAACTTGCAATTTTGACAGTGGTGATGTTTCTTTTATAACCCTGTTATTAACTGACAGTTATCTGCATGTAACGTGAGTGAACGTATCGTTTAAAAAAGTTTTCCAAATTAATTTGTGTGCATCAAGATAAATATTCAAAATGGTAAATGAAAAGTTACGTTTTCGTCATGTTTTGTTATACGAGTTTAAAAAAGTAGTGAGTGTTGAACGTGCTAGATAAAATGTATTCAAGACGTTTATTTGGATCGTGCTCCCGCTCTTAGGATAGCTAAAAAGTAGTTTTGTCGATTTCGAAATGGTGATTTCAGTCTAGCGATAAAATTTACTCTGGGCGACCTTCTGGCATTGATATTGACTTAATCCATGATTTAGTGAATATTAATCCACAGATTACCATTGAAAAGATTGCGGAGAGACTAAATGTTGACAATTCGACTGTATTCTGCCGTTTAGAACAACATGGGTACACTTCGAAATTCGATGCATCGGGCACGAACTTTTGCAATCAATTTAAATTTTGTTTTAAACCGTCGCTAAACGATCGTTAAATTTCATTATAGGTATAAACAAATGTATATGACAAATCCTTAGTTATAAAGGTGCATTTATTTAAGTCAAACTTAAATAACTTCAGCACGAATGTTTTCCTTAAATAAAATTTGACATAAAAGAGAATTTTTTTTTCATTTTATTCCGTCGCCAACATGTCGCCAAATAACAAAATTTTTGTTATATTTTTACGGACGCCATATCGAGGTTCCGCCGAAAAAAATTTCATAAACATACCCACACGAGGAAAACATTCTGTTATTTTTTTCACATTTTTTTGAGTAGGTGCATATAAGACCTTTCTTGTAAGTAATTTATTCTTTTGTATTTACAAATTGCATTAAATTGTTCTTTTTTTTTCTTTTTTTTTGTACAAAAATTACTACTGAATTAAAAAATAAGTTGTTTCTTTTAGCATAAAGTTGATAGACTGTCATAAAGTAAATTCAATTTATTCAACGCTAGGGATTATATACTATTGAATGTAAGGATCGCTTAATGCGGACGAAAATGACATTCTTTGGAAGTAAGTCCACCACTAACGGGAGTTAATTGTATGCTGTTTGAATGTTAATGACTGAGCGAATCAGGGCTCGACTTAAACCACGTAGGGCTCAGAGGCAAGCATCATTCTGGGAGTCCCCCTTCTATCTATGCACAGAAAATGATGCAGTCAGGCGAAAACAGTGACGTCCTAAAAAAATAGGCGACTGTTAAAAATTAAAATACCGAAACAAAATATTTTTAAAAATTTCTCCCATTGGTTTAACATTAGCGAATGGGTGTTTTCGCCTGACTGAAGTAGCCCCTTAAATGACTAATACTAAACTTCATGTCTTTTGTATATATATATACATAAATTTTATAACAAGTACTATTCACACCTGCATACAAGGTATTAGAACAAAGATAGTCAAAAGTTTAACACTTTGATGTCTAGCCTCGAGTGTCTCTCGGGTTGCCGTTTTCGGTGAAGTGAACTAAGCCCGAGAGTCTCTCGGGGTCAATTTTTAACTCATTGAGCTATAAAAATTCTTACTATATACGTTTGCTGTCTTTTCATTTGTTATCTACAAAACTTTTATTTAAAAAAAAAAAAAAAAAAAAAGTGGCAGCACTAAACAGAAGTAAGTATATGAAAATATCGAGAATCTGTGCTTAATTTGAACTTATTGTGAACCTTTTGGTGTTGCTCTTTGTGCTTTGAAATGTACCACACAAAAGCAAATTTTACTAAATAATGTTTCTATGTACAAATAAAACCGATTTTTAGTCATTTCGAGAAGTTTTTGTTCAAATCTATGTAAAATTTTATGTTAAAAAAATTATGTTTTCTTATGCGGAACTTTTTTTTAATACAAAACATGCTTTTTTTCAATAATTTCTCATTAAATATTAATTTTTAGTACATTTAAATAGTTCCTTGATTAGGAATAAGAGCCGTTTGAAGTTTATAAAAAAATCCCTGCCGGCCCGGCCTACAGGCAGAGGTAGATTTCGAAGTCAAATATACTAATTTCACAAACAAAAACTAAATCATGATTAGAGATAAATCCACTTTAACAATTTTATCTGGCCGCTTTTGACGAGTTTTTATTTCATTTTTATATAATAGAAGGTTTAATCAGAATCATGTTAGGGCGGTATTAAAAAAAAACTTTTCTATGCTCAACAACTCGAAATTTTCTGGCATAATTCCAGATTGATTTTTAATAATATATATATATATATATATATATAAAACTTGCTGACGTGATTTTTGAAGAGATTTATAAGCGACCTGTGTTTTTATTTTTTATTCAATTAATTAAAACTTGATATATAAACAATTATTTTCTCAGAAGGACAATATTTTTCGTTTCTAACACAATCGCTTCGGAAAATTCCGTTCAAAATGCCCACTTTGACATCATTTTTTGAAATATGTTCTGCCTCTATCAAAAAATCGATCATTACGGTACATTATATAGTTTCTGAATAAGCGAATCTACCAATTAAATGCGTTTGAGAGCAAAAATGAATTTAAAAATGAGTCAGAAAATAAGCAGTTTGGATTTGAGTGCATCCTTAATACAATGATTTTTCCAACACAATCCGCTTCGGTAAATTCGGTTCAAAATGCCCTTTTTAACAGCATTTTTAAAAATATATTCTGCCTCTATCAAAAAATCGACCATTACGGTACATTATATAGTTTTTGAGTAAGAAAACGTAGCAATTGGAAGCCTTTGAGAGCAAAAAAAAAAAATTGAAAAATGAGTCAGAAAATAAGCAGTTAGGATTTGAATACACCCTTACTAAGATGATTTTTTTCTTCAACCGCTATGTATTTCTAATTTGTTTTTGCTGTAAGAAATGGCCCTATCCAAAACTTATCTATATAGATGTTGTAGACAATATTAAGAATATGTATGATAAATTCATGGGGATTTTATATCTTTTGAATTGACGGAGTTATGGAATTTTTTCTTCTTCAAACCCCCTTTTTGTTTTTGTTTTTAATTTTTTTGCGGTACGAATTGGTCCTATCAAAAACTTGTGAATATAAAAGTTGTAGATAATGTTAAGGAGATTTATAATAAAATTAATTGGATTTGATATCTTGAGAATTGACGAAGTTATGAATTTTTTTCTCCCAAAAACCCTATTTTTTGCGCTTTTTGAGCCCATTTTTAACTTTATCAAAAATCTGTGATACATAAATTTTTGGCCCTATTTTTAGAAGTAATATAAAATTTAAACTGATTTGATGTGTACAAATTTAAGAAGTTATGGGGGGGTTTTCTGTTTTCACAAAACCCCTTCCTATTTCCATCCCCTTGGTCCGATTTTGCCCATTAACGAACTTGGCCGAGATTTTATGCCCCTTGATTTTATGTATCAGTTTGGAAGAGATTGGTGCAGAATTACGAAAGTTATCGTGTCCAGAAAAAAGTGATATATATATATAGATAGATAGATAGATAGATAGATGGATATATAAAGTTTTTTACTGAGGGTGGTTTTAGGTTCTAGGGGTCGTGATCGGTGTAGATCTGCAAATTTTTTCAGAAATTCCAACATAGGAACGATCCCAATAGGTAGTATTTCATATGAAATCTACCTGATAAAAAATTATTAAAATACATATTTTCCAAGTATTTTTTTTAAAAAAATCATGCAAAGTACCAAACATCCTCAGTCCAGAAGGAAATATGCGATTGAAATAGCTCAGATCTCAAAGTGTTAAGAAAAATACCAGTAGGAAAACAAATAAGAAAACTAGTAGAAAAAAGGTGATGGATTGGTTAGTGGGAATATTTGTTCGCAAACTTTCCCTTTTCTTATCTATGTCATAAGATGTCTAAAAGAAAAACGTTTCCAATTGGTCATTATAAACGGTTTTAACTTGCCTCACTAAGAGGAAAACGTCAATAATGAATTTCCCTTGAAAACAATGGGCTACTAAGTTGTTATAATACAATTTTAATCATTAGTTTTCTGATGATGTAGTTCATTCCCCTTTTATTATTTATTTATTTATTTATTTATTTTTTAGAGCGAGGAGAGGTGGATGAAGCAGAGAAGGGAAGGCGAGGGCCGTACTCCCTTCCTAAATTTTTGAAACTGTTTTTGGTTAAAAAGAATTTGGGTCATTTTTGGCCAATTTTAACCATTTAGCAGCCTCTTAACAAAAATCTTGATTACTACCATGGTGAGCCCCCTCAAATGAGCGGCCAGGGAGGCTGCCCCGCATGCTCCTGCATTAGTGAGGAAATATGAGCCATAGTTTTGAAAATAACATAAAGTTAGTGATCGGTGTATCTTTGATTAAAAACACCAAAGTGTAAAGATTTTAAATCTAAAAAAGAAAATAAAAGCAATTAATTAAGCCAAAAATGATTAACTTTTAAAAACAATTTGTAGTGTTTGGGGCATCCTATAAAAGAAATATTCATTTACATATCACGAGACGTTCTTCAAAATACTTAGGTTATATATAACTACAAAGAATTAGTATCATTTTCCATTTGCGTCATTCATTTACGTACATAAGATACCCTAATGCGTATATAATCGAGAGAAAAATAAAATTAATAAATTCAATTAATTTTATTCTATATTTGCTTTCACTTTCACTTCAAAGTGGAAGCATCCCTATTTTTCAAAACTTTTGCTCTGTATTTTTTTAATATTCACAAATCATAACTTCTTGACTTTGACCTTCCATTGCCTTGTAAATGGTCACACATACAAAAAGAAAAGAAACCTGAATAAAATTTGTAGAAAAACGTTCGCTTATCGAAGGTTAACGAGGTTTCGTTTTTTCTTTGTAACACTTGATGCACTATCGTTCGTAGACAATAGATGCAATTCTAAGTAGTTAATGACTTATACATGCTAAACGCAGTTGAAGAAAATGATTCACAATTGATGATATCCACGCATCTCCTTCCTAAAACGATTGCATCTTACAATTCTGATCATATCTTTAATATATTACATGAATTTTTTTTAACAGCACATTTGAATGCAATCTACCTAACTGACGTCATAGAATATTGGGCAAATGCAGTTTTACTATGTTTGCGTCATTTACTATGCTATGGGTTAAGGTCCTTTCCTTGATGTCTATTTTGCTACTAAAGAGATATTCGTGTCGCGTTAGTGTGCATATGTTGGTGTAACATTGGATTGTGTAATGGTATCTGACTTGAGCGAAATTTGAAAAGATGGGTGAGTTTGACACACTTATTTTGTATAAAATGTTTTTATTTCAATTTCTACTGAACCCCTTTTAATAATTATTTTTTTTAATTCAAAGATGTTCATTTGTAGATGAGCATGCACTAGCAATTTTTTTAATGTATTTCCATTTTTATATTTTATTTTTAATTTCAAAAGTTTTTAATAAATTTTTTTCAAAATGGTGGCAGTCGGCCATAGAGATGGGCATGCTCGGAAAGAAAACGAAAATTATGGGAATTTTTTTTTTTCCGAAGGGTTATTTTTCAATTTTTCCAAATTGGAAAAATTGAAATTTCATTTGTAAAATAATATTTTCAACATTTTGTAATAGCTACATTTTGTTACATTTTATTATATTTATTTTTATGTTAAGCGTCTGACATGAAAATATTAATGTGGGATATCTGATCTGTAAGCAGAAATCTGTTTAAGAAAACTTGATTCCTGTAAAAGATCTTTCACAATTTTTTTTTTTTTTACCTTAAAATACAAGACTCTTCACAAAAATTCTCTTAAAAATAAACATTTCAGAAAAATTTTTACTCTCCAAATTGAATATATCACAAATGCAATGATTGAAGAAAAAGAGAATTTCATGTCATATAACAGCTGGCGCTAACAAATGAATCTTATCTAGTTGTATACAAGTATTGAGGAACTTATTGAAAATGTCTAAATAGGAACCAAAATTCAACGATAACTTCTAATTCACCAAATTTGGATTACATTTTATACAAGTATATAAAAAAGTTCACGATTTCACAAAAACAGGATTATGTGGAAAAAAAAAACATGTAGAAAGATGCCTGGTAAGATAATTAAATGCAACTTCTCTTGTTAAAAATGAGTTCATATGCAAAATTATTTCAATAATTAGCCAATTAATGGTAAAGTTGAAAAATTAACATAAAATTTGAAACATGCAATCATTTTTAATGCTACAGCTGTAATTAATCATGTAATTAGATGGAAATTGATAAAAATATTTAATTAGGAAAAAAAAATATTTTTAAATAACAACATGCATTTGAAATTACCCTGTTCAAGCACTTTTACTTAAATATAAATTCTCAGGTGTATTTAATTCTCTCTATAATTTTCATATAGGGGAAAGTAGGGGAATGGCGCTCACTTAAAGGAAAACATGAATAGCTAGTCAAATTTGGACAAAAAAATCAATATTTTATGAACGAATTATAACTCCAAAGCATACGGAAAAGTTTGCAATCAACTAATTTTCATAAAAGTTTTAGGAATTTTTTTTATCGTTTTATTTAAATGACTATAGATTGAGCGGTAATGCCCGACATGGTAGGGTAATTGCGCTCAGAGTTTGAATACAACATTTAAGTAAGACAAAAGTCACATATGTAGTTGTGTGGGCTGTTCACACCACTGCAGACTTTTTGCAACCACTTTACACATATTGTGTGCACATATTGTGTTAGACATATAGTGGGCTACTTTTTTTACATTTAGGTTTTTTTTTTTTTTTCTTTTCACCACTTTTTTGAAAGCGTAAAATTCTCCTTGTTTAATGACATATTGAAAAAGGCGAAAACAGGGAAATTTTACCATTTCAAAAAAGTGGTGTCAATCAACAAATTTGAATTTAAAAAAGTTGCCCACTCGCAACACTTCTTCTGGAATTCCACGCGAGCGCCATTACCCGTCATCGCCATGTTGGGTTTTATTGCATTATAATTGGCGTAACAAAGCACTACAAAAATAAATAAAAGTATGAAAGTACAGCTAAATGTATATATTTTGTAGACATAATGAGTGAATTAATATTTGAAAATAAGGGTGTACACTTACCTTCAAGTTAAATGTTGTAGAATATTATAATAAAACAACTTCAAACTAATAACTTGAGGACACAAAAATACTTTCCTCCCGAAGGGCACTAAATCCTTACTGGGAACTTAGGATGAAGTTCGATAGGTGCCGGTACCGATCGCACGTTTTCAATTCTATTGTGTTTAGAGATATTGGGTGAGCGGGATTACCCTTCTGAGCGTCATTACCCTACTTTCCCCTAATATTTTCTGATATTATGACCGAGGAAATTAAGACATTGAACTACCCTGGTCGGCATATAACTTGTCTAGCAATACTTGTCTAGCAGTACTTGGTGAGCGGGATTACTTTTCTGAGCGTCATTACCCTACTTTCCCCTACACATGTATATTAAATAAGCTTTTCAAAGAAAATGTAAACAATTTCTTAAGAAAAATTTTGTTGAAGGCAATTTTTGTACTTTTTAAAAAATACACCTGTTTTTATAACTTTCACTTAAAATTTTTATTACATTTTGGTTTCTAGTTTCTCAAACTTATTACAAAATTTATAGTTGATTTCATTAAAATCTTCATTCTGAGTCAGAATTTGAATTTAATTGATTCTGCACTGCTAACACTGTCTGTCTCAAGTCTGAACTAAATGTTTGGAAAAGTATTTATAAAATGTTTTGGTTTAGTTTTATAACATAGGTCTTCAAAAAAAAAAAATCAGCTGCATGGGATATTTTTGGTTAATTGTAAGTTTTTTAGGGTGCTGAATCCAAAAATGACCTCCATCACATACAATATCATTGAAAAACAAGGGGAGTTTACATTAGACAAGCACAATTGCGATGAAAAAACTCAATATTTTATTATAAGTAGCTGTGTTCCAAATTACTCCCCCCCCCCCCCCCCCGCCTCCTATTTCTTTTCACACTTTGTATTTCAGTAGTTGTGTGAATCGTAGTAGAAGCTTATGTCTGTGTGTAACTGTTTTTGTTCGTTCCTCATTTTCTTCACATTTCCTATTTGTAGTGCTGTGCTTTGTAGTTCATACTAGAGATGGGAAATATAGTTACTTTTGGTTAACAGGTTACATCGTTGCTCACTTGTACACGTAACAGGTTCCAACAACCTGTTATTTTTATAACATATAACTAATCACTGTGTATGCGGTCAACGGATGTTTGAATTAGAAGGCCTTTTAAACAAAATGTTTGGAATAATTTTTTGACATAATTATAAATGCTGTTTTCTATATTGAGATGAATCAAAATTAGTTTGTGATTAAAAACTTAATTTTTGCAAGACAAAAACTTACCTAGTTATGATACTTTGAATTTCATGCATTTTTAGAGTTTTCTGACACTAAAAACGTGTTTTTGCACTTATGGTGATTAAAACATTGAAAATTCATAAAATTCTAAGTATCATAACTCAGTAAGTTTTGACCGTAAAAGAATAAATTTTTGCTGTTTTACTTGTTAGAACATGAAAAAACATTTTCTAAATCAAACTTATAGGACAGAGGCATTGTATAAAATTTGTAATTTCTTATCTATTTAAAAAGTAATTATTGTAATGTAAATCGATTTTTATGTGATGCAGAACAAAATTTGAAACATTTTTGCGATTGGAACTGTACACTATATGGCCAAAGGTGACCGGTCACTTGCGATTTTTGACGTTTTGTTAAATATCTAAAAAAATACATGAAGAATTAACCTGATACTGCAGGTGTGTAAACAGTATAGTATAGGTCATATATTTCCGCGAAGATTTTTTTACGGAAACCCCATAGGGGACCGTCAACATATAGAAAAACAATGAATATCTTTTGGACAACCCTGTAAAAACTAATGTAGCAAAAGCGTTCAAACTCGAGATTATTCATAAGTGGCTTACTGTAATGTACTGTGTTCATTTTTATGAGGATAGCATGCATACTCGTAGAGAAATTAAGGTTTTTATAAAAACAGTCCCAAATTTTGCCAAGTTTTTTGCTTATAATTTGCAGAATTCTTAATATTAAAAAAAAGTTCTTTTCAGGAAATATGACGAACAACATTGTACATAATATTCTGCAATCAGAATTAAAAAATAATAATAATTGGGTGAAAAATGAGCAGGTTTACTAAAAAACGTTTTACTGCGCATACGCGAATGCAATCAAAATATAATGTGCAAAATGTGTTAGCTAAATCTATAGAGCAACTTTTGTAAAAGTCTCAAAAACATAGTTTGAAAAGTCTGATAATAATCGTTTATAGAATATGCTCAAAATCCGTTGCTCCCAAAATGAAGCAAAAAAAATGAGGGGTTGTATCCAAATATAGTAGTACGTGCAATATTGTGTATGCTAAATTGGCACTAATCAATGGAAATATGGATACAACCCCTCATGTTTTTGTTTCATTTTGGGAACAACGAATTTTGAGCTTATTCTACAAACGATTATTATCAGACTTTTCAAACTATGTTTTTGAGACTTTTACGAAAGTTGCTCTATACATTTAGCTAACACATTTTGCACATTATATTTTGATTGCATTCGCGCATGCGCAGTAAAACGTTTTTTAGTAAACCTGCTCATTTTTCACTCAATTTTTATTATTTTTTAATTCTGATTGCAGAGTATTGTATACAATGTTGTTCGTCATATTTCCTGAAAAGAACTTTTTTTTATATTAAGAACTCTGTAAATTATCAGCAAAAAAACTTGGCAAAATTTGGGACTGTTTTTATAAAAACCTTAATTTCTCTACGAGTATACATGCTATCCTCATAAAAATAAACACAGTATATTACAATAAGCCACTTATTAATAATCTCGAGTTTGAACGCTTTTGCTACATTAGTTTTTACAGGGTTGTCCAAAAGATATTCATTCTTTTTCAATATGTTGACGGTCCCCTATGGGGTTTCGGGAAAAAAATTTCGCGAAAATATATGCCCTATACTATATTGTTTACACACCTGCAGTTTCAGGTTAATTACTCATGCATTTTTCTAAATATTTAACAAAACGTCAAAAATGGCAAGTGACCGGTCACCTTTGGCCATATAGTGTACCTTTAAAACTAACGGTTTAGAAATTAGTTATTGGTAAACGATAAGAAATACCCTGTATAATAATTAACACAGTTTTAACAACATGATTTCTAATACCCTCTCCCCCCCCCAAAAAAAAAAAGAGAATCATGCATACAGTATAGATTATGAAGCACTTTCCAACACATTCAGAATACCATAACAAAACACCACAATTGACAAAGGTGGAAGATGACGTCTTCAATGCACAATTCGAAAAACGCATAATGCATTTGAAAGCACGATTTCTGCCATTACCATGAATAGTCGTTAAAATATACGATTTTTTTGCAGCCCTGTATATGATCTACAGATACGTATGCATACTACATAGTATGCAAAAAGTTAGTTCAGTTAAACGCATAATACATTTTAAAACTTCCGCTCAGCAATTTCAACCAATAAACGAATGTTGTTGAGAACTGTTGTTCAACCTTGTATATGATCTGGAATTGATACACACCAAGTAATATTTAAAAAATAGTTAAATTTAAAAACGCATACCACAATTGAAAACGCTCTTCCAGCAATTATTGTTTCGCTGCTTCAAAAATTCAATTATTGCACATTTTCTTCTATATCAAAATACTTTTGTGTGTTCCTGTAAATAAACGATAAGTTCTATGCACACCCTAGTCTATAGTAATAACCTTGTAGTACACCTCAGTGATTTATATCAATTTCAATATGTCTTAAATATTGTAATATCATTAAAATACACAGCAAGCGGTTTTCTCCATATACCGTAATGTAACGGAATCCTTTTGAGTGGCCCTATAAATGAACCAAATATGCTGTACACACTTCCTTTACAATACCGAACATGCCATACTAAACCCAAATAAGATATATCCATTTCATGGCAATCGGACTAATATTTACGCGAATTAAAGCAAGGACAGACAGACGGGCAGGAAATCTGAATTCATAAACACTTTTCAACTACGTTGGAAAGTATTAAAAAAGAGAAATTTGATCCCCGACTTCATAACAACCATATATATCTATCAACGCATATTCAAAGCAAATTTCACAAGAACACAAAAATATCATTTATATACTTTTAATCAAATGCAATTCATCCAAACAAATTTCGTTCGTACAAATAAGTTTTTCAAATTAATTACAACTGTACTAAAATTAAGTTTTTTCACAAATTATAGGAGTCTATTTTCTTTCTTTTTTTCAGCAAATTAAAACAATGACAAAACAAAAATAATAAAAAAAAAATTGCCAAAAAACAAAATTTATAGTGCAGGAATCCCCCCCCCCCTCTCCCCTAAAAAAAAAAAAAAAAAAAAAAAAAAAAAAAAAAAAAAAAAAAAACTTCAATGAGTATGGAGTAAAAAACCTTTAAATATTCAAATAAACCGCCAACGCAAAACGATCCGTACAAAAACAGGAAGAGTAAATAAATCATTCTTAATCAAAAGTCATTTCAATCGGATAAAACTGTCCATTCAGATAAATTTATCCTTCAGCGTATTTTTTAATTTAAAAGACTGTGGTACCAAATGTTTCGAAATAAGCAAATGTTATATTGACTGCAGAAAATTTTAACAAATATATAATTTCAAAGATGTTCTTTTATCTCTCTTTATTCATATGCTTGCCAAGCGATAAAAAGATAATTTTATATGTTTAAGAACACATTTACTGACGGCTTAATTCAGAATGAATTAAGGAATTATCTGCGGTTGGTTTCCAACACGTTTCAGCTGCTTTCAGTTGAAATCAATTGAAGTTTTAATGTACTCGTTTTAAAACGCGCTAATCTATTAAAACATTATAAATTCATGGATTTTATTTGAATGTAGCTAAAAAATGTTTTGTTATTTTTGGAAATAGATTTTCTATTCAAAATCGAGAATTAAAATTTTTAAGAGATAAAATTGTAAATAAATGTATTTTACTTAAATGTTGCAAAAAGGTACTTTTTATAAATTTAAGGAACCTGAAGTCCTGTTTCGCCGCATTTTTTTAAAGGGGGGGGGGAGGGAATCAATGTTTTTTTTCATTTACATAACATAAATTAAATATATTGCAAAATTCAGCAAAAATCACTCGTTGAAAATTAAAACAACAACAAAAAAAAAAGGACGAAAATATATTTTTAGTTGAAAAGAAATTGTTCAGATCAAAAATTAGACAAAACTTTGCTGGCTTTTATAAGTCAAATTTGACTTTTCGGTATGGAAATGCTAAATGAAGACAATATATACGATTCATGAGTAAAAAACATGTCAAGCATGAGCTTTTTTCTTGAAATTTTCCTGATTTACTATTTGTGCCAGTTTATGCTCTACTTTGCGCAATCAGAATCGGTGAAAGTATGTGATGATGCTGATGACCCAGCACCAGGCACCAAGCCGAAAAAAGCATTTAATTAGTTCTGCAAGTTATTACTATTCATGCATTAAAGATTGATGAAATGCACAATAAATTTTTAGCACCACACACCTAACAGAGTGGCCCATAACTAGAGGCGCACGTCAGAAAAGTTCAAGTTCTGACCAGGAAGGGTGGCCTACCTAATGGCTTGAGCTCAACAAGCCCTGCCTGGCTAATTATGTTTACTTAGACTCCTGTTAATTTAAAGATTTAAAAAAAAGATATAACAATATTAATTTCAGATAGCAACCCAGTTGTCTGAGCGTGCTACTATACAATGTGAGGTATAAATTATATAAGAACTAAGGAAAAAAAGAAAAAAGAAAAAAAAAAGAACACTAGTTATTAGAAAACTGCACAATCCACACATCCATATGAGTTTTTACAACACTACCTCTAACAGAAAATATTTATATATGACTACTGGTTATGAATATTTTGAAGCACATAATACCATTAACAATAAAACAGTGAATATTTACAGAACAACATAGGATTATGATCAATTATGCAAAAAAACTTAGAAAAAAAAGAGACATAAATGGTAATTATTAAAAGATTACGTACTAGAAATAGACAAGATATAACAATTATCTTAATTAAAGTATTAATATGGATATTAACAATAGCAAAGTTTTTATCTTCACCGTGCATGGTGGCAGGGCGTCTATGTACATAATGTCAGTGGTAATAATGTTTTTTGTATTTAAACCATAAAATCAATGGCTTGGAACAATATTTAAAATATATATATACCATTAGTCTGCAAGATCCAACGGTGGCACGTTATTTTGAAATATGTATTGACTGTGTTCTATTAGTTTAACACAGTCAATTATTTTTTGTAGCAAAGTTGGGTTTTTCTTACATATGAGAACCATGCAGACAGTGATGTTGTACACGTGGTTTTCTTAGATGGAAATGCGATGTAAGAGTACAGTCCAGCATATAGTGCAGCGATGTGCCCAGTTGACCACATCTGCACTGGGAGGATGGCGCCTTATCAAACTTGAACAGATAAGATGAAAATGGGCCGTGGTTCGTTGAAAACATGTAAATGTTCCGATGATGTAATAGAAGTGATTCTGATACCTTTGGGAGGAGACTATGCGTGTAACGTCCCGTAGATGCGTAGTCCCATTCTTGCTGCCATTATTGTAGCATAGTTGTTTTGATGTTTTTCTTGAGAAAAGATGGTGGAAAGGGGAAGAATCTACTGTGAATCGTCATGGAAACTGGCTGCTGATTTGCTAGGTAGTCGGCTATCTCGTTTCCGAAAACCCCGGTGTGACCACGTACCCATTGAAAGTAAAAAGCGCAAGTCAGAAAAGAAACGATGGAGTACATTCTTTTGTGAATATTGCTCTATTTTAAAGGCACGAAATTGATTTCTTGATTAAGGCAAATGAATAAAGACGCTGCCATTTAAAACCATATGTTATTTAATTAACAGGGACTTTTCGGTAACACATTAATTCAATATTTGGTTCCAGCATAGTAACAGGGTTTTTTATCCTAATACGTTGAATAATGCCCATCCCTAGTTCTTACCTCTTAAGTGTCACTGAAAGAAATATGAAATTAATATATGGAATCATTATTGGATACGGTTTTCTACTTGAGAGTAGGAAACCAGATTTCAGGTTAAAAAGAGAAATTTTACGCTTTAATGAAACTAAACACATATGTTTTGCAAGGAAAACTGATATGATGAAATTTTTAAATCCTATGCAGTTTTTATTTGCAGACCTGTGTAATCCAAACTTAAACTTTTCTTTGGTTTGACTTTAGACTATAAAATTAAACCAGAACTTTTTTATATTTGGTTTGAGTTTAGAATAGAAAGCTATACAAAAACTAAATATATATTTTGACAGGAAATTAAAATTATAACTGTAAGAAAAAAATGTAATATTGCAAAAATTACTAGTTTTAAACAGTGGAAGATTTGAATACTGATATTTATAACAATAACAGGATTGCAACAACTCGTTTATTTAAACAAGCATCATTTATATACTTAAAAATCAATACTATGTAGATGGGATGTATAGTACATTTGATTTCAAACTGCAGGGATATTGGCTGAAAATTATGAGGTTTTTAGATTATCTCTACTGGTAATTAAACAAATGTAGTTGAAAAAATCATTTCAACAGAGAAATGATATAATTAGCAATAGCGTTAAATAAAGTGGGAATGCTAGTGTGAAAATTCTGAGGCTGAAAAACTAGTTTTTTAAAAGCAGGCCTTGCTCTTTTATTTATTTATTTATTTATTTTGTAATATAATCATATAAAGTGAAAATAATTTTCTTTTAGTGTGCATTAATAATAAAAAAAATGTTTATTATTTAATATTTTCAAGGAAAATATAATGTATTTGGGAGAAACATTTGTAAAAAATAAATTTTTTCAACTTTTTAAATTTTTTCCGAATAAAAAAGTTTTTTTCTGCCTCTTCAACTTTCCCAGAAAATTTACATCTCTAGTCAGGCGTTACTTTCATTGTTAAGAGCAAGACCCCATTTTCATAATAATCTATATACAACCTGTGGCCAGAAAGTTCGGTGAATGAATTTTTATTTCAAATACAGTATTGTGCAGCATCAGATACAATTTACTGTCCTTCAAAATAATCTCCATCGATGGTAATGCACTGTTGGGAACGAGTATATAAGTCCTGGTAACTCCTGTAAAACAGTTCTTTCGGAATGGCTTTTAGTTCGGCCGTTACGTTGCGTTGAATGTCGGTGATATCCGTAAATCTCTTTCCCTTCAGGGATGACTTCAATCTGGGGAAGAGGAAGAAGTCTGCAGGTGCCAAATCAGGTGAATAAGGGGGGTGATCAAGTGTCACAACTCCATTCGCGGCCAGAAACTGCCGTACAACCAAGACGGTGTGTGGCCGTGCATTATCGTGGAGAAGAGTCCAGGAGCCTTGCGTGGCGTACCCAGGGCGAACGCGACGGATCCATTGCAGTAAAGCCCCACCAGTGGCCGAGAGGTTCTGCTCTCGAAGCTGGTAGACGGGAGGTGCTGGGTTCTATCCCAATCGCACCCGTCGGCCTAATCGTTCGGAGTTTTCGTGGTTTTCTTCGAACCTTGGTTCTCCAAGCATTAATACGGGTTAGGTTCCCTTAGAAAGACCTCCACGGAAGGCACTTCTCCCTTAGGGCCCATATCCCACGTGCAGATAATTGGCCGACATAAATACAACCAACCAACCAGCCATTGCAGTAAACGCTTCAGAATATCGGCATAGACAACAGCATTCAATGTGGTACTCTCAGGGAGGAATTCTTTGTGAATGAGACCATTAGAGTCGAAGAATGCGAAAAGTATTGTCTTTATGCACGATTTTTCTGACAGTACCTTGGTTTTTTTAGGCGACGACGGACTCCGCCGTGACGGCCGAGCTGGAAGCCATTCCGAAAGAACTGTTTTACAGGAGTTTCCAGGACTTATATATTCGTTCCCAACAGTGCATTACCATCCATGGAGATTATTTTGAAGGACAGTAAATTGTATTTGATGCTGTACAATACTGTATTTGAAATAAAAATTCATTCACCGAACTTTCTCGCCACAAGTTACATTTAAAAGACAAAGCTGTTTTTTTTTGTCATCCGCTATTGACACTAGATTAATATCAACACAATTATTCTAATTGGTAAACAAATCATATTAGATGTAAATTTCCAACTGGGCGAAAAATGTCAGGACCAGGATTCGAACCCGGGACCTCCCTGGCTGAAGCCGCCAGTGCTCTGCCATCTGAGCTATCCCGGACGATTCTGGTCGAACTGGGTATAGCTGGGTAAAAAAGTTCGACCAGAATCGCCCGGGACAACTCAGACGGCAGAGCACTGGCGGCTTCAGCCAGGGAGGTCCCGGGTTCGAATCCTGGTCCTGACATTTTTCGCCCAGTTGGAAATTTACATCTAATATCTGCTACTGAATCGATTTTGCTAATTATTTTGTTTAAATGAAAGCACTTTATTTGTAGATGTTCCCGTACTAGCTATTTTTTTTTAAAATATTTCCATTTTTATATTTTAATTTTAATTTTAAAAGTTTTTTATGAAATTTCTTTACTGCGATGGCAATTGGGTTACTTCCATTGTTACAGAGAAAAGGGAAATGGTGGGATTTACCATATTTTTACTGATGCCATTTCCTCATTGCAACTAAAAATACATAAATTTCTTTTAATGTGAAACGATGTTACTTTAAAGTTTTTACAAGTAAAAATTAAATTAAAAAAATCAAAAAACCCAACTGCGTAAAAAGCGAACTAATTAAATATTTCTCATCAATGTGAAACTATTTTTTATATTTTTTATCTATTTTTTTATTTACTTGTATTGATGACTTTTAAGTTTTGTTTAATTGTTAGTTCCTATCTATAAACACTGTTTTGACGAGGCCTATAGATGTCTATGAAGGTTAGAGTTGCAGTAAAACAAAAGATCCTACCTACATAACTTCCAGGTTGTGTAATATTTAAACGGAGCTTCTGACTGTAAAATAGTCAATGAAACATCGCCTTCATTTTGAAAGACCTATCCAATGATATGCCACTCAATAGGGTGCGTAAAAAAAATTTCGTCTCTACCGCCATTTTGAATTCATAAAAACAAAAGTTAGCCCATAACCATCGGACGGTTAAGACGAATCGATAGAGACCTCATTCATTAAAATCCATCCAGCCGTTGGGATGTTTCGAGGGTATAAAGAAATCCACATACCCAGATACGCGTGAAACACATAATCCTTCTTGGCAGTCGGATAATTGTGCATTTTCCCTCATAAATCTGTTACGCTTGAATATTTATTCATTCCGCTAATATTGAGTTTGAGACGCTAATCTCGGTGGAAGGGGAAATGCTTCGGTGTCTGAAAAAGACCTCATAATAAAAAGGGAACTAATATTTTCTTTTATAAAACTAAATATTTTACTACTATGAATAGCTTCTAAAATAATACATTTCTGGATTTCGCAGGTAATGAAATTAGAATTTTAAGTCAAGAGTACGAATGTTCACATGCAAAGTTGTAGCGAGGAAATATATTTATTAGTCATTTATTGTACGTTAAAATATTTTTTAAATACTGAATATGATGAAAAGTACGCATGTAAATTTTGCGACGCTGAAAATGACGTAATGTTTGGATTTCGTTGAAATAATTTGATTGTGTCATATAGTAGCACAATTTTTGCTGATTTTTCATTCCGTAACACCAAAGATCAAAGCCTCAATTGATAACTTCATAAAAACTATTTATCTTGATTACATGTTACTGTTCATTGTGTTCCGTTTTAGAAGGTTTTACTATATAAGATATTTTTGTATCCAACATGTTCAGATTAAAAAGTCTGGGCACCCCCCCGTTCAAAAGGCTGGTTACGCCTATGTAACTATTTATCTTGATTACATGTTACTGATTACTTCTAAGAATAAAGTAATTTAAAATGTTTAGTTAATGGAAACAACAGTTTGAGAAGTTTAGTTTACACTAACATTTGTTTTAAGAGTACGCCTAACGAATGTAAGATTGATTTTTTATTGTAAATATTTTTGAAAGTTTTTATAAATTCAATCTAACAGTTTTTTAAACATTTCCATCCGTCGAATTCGACTTGTTCCCACTCGTATTATTATGATAAAGGGATCTTGGTTAATTTTTACTTTCTTCTATCTTTACAAGAAGAAAGTATTGGTTTCATGAAAATTTTCGAATTCCAGTTTTCGACGGATTTACACGTTTTATGGGTCAGAGATTCCAAAAAAACATGTTTTTACAAAATGTCTGTCTGTGAGTCTGTCTGTCTGTCTGTCTGTCTGTATGCGACACAAATTTTGTGGGCGCTCTATCTCAAGAACTAATGCACGGAATTTAATAAAAATTTATATTCAGGTATTCCCTGATATAGATTGGTGCTGATTAGTTTTTGGTGTAAATCGCCTTGCAGGTGACGCTGCTATGTAGCATTTTGAAGGATTTCCGCAAAAGCTCTATCTCAAGAACTAATGCACGGATTTTTATAAAACTTCAGATTCCGTTAGTCCTTGACATGAATGGATGCTGTTTACGTTTTGGTGTAAATAGCCCAACAGGTGGCGCTGCTATGCTGCATTTTGCAGGATTTACACTATTTTCGCAGTAGCTCTATCTCAAGAACTATCGCACACATTTTCATCAAACTTCGGATTTAGTTAGTCCTTCATATGAAATGATGCTGACTACGTGTTGGTATAAATCGCCCAATAGGTGGCGCTGCTGTGCTGCAATTTGAACTATTTCCGCAATAGCTCTATCTCAAGAACTAATGCACGAATTTTCATCAAACTTCAGATTTAAGTATAACTTGATTAATATTGCTGCTGAATATGTGTTGTTGTAAATCGCTCAACAGGTGGCGTTTCTATGCTGCATTTGTCATGATTTGCGCAATACCTCTATCTCAAGAACTAATGCACTAATTTTCCTCAAACTTTATATTCAGTTAGACGTTGACACAAGTTGGTGATAATTAGGTTCTGGTGTAAATAACCCAATAGGTGGCGCTGCTATGCTGCCTTTTGCTGGATTTACACGATTTCAGCGACAGTCATACCTCAAGAACTAATGCGCTGAATTTCATATTTTTAGAATTCTCCTGATGAACACAGGCACTGAGATAGTGAATTTTGAAGTATTGACATGTATGAGATAGAAGAAAGTTTTGTGATGGCCACAACATACTGTTTGATTAGGGGGATGTGACAGCATATGTCTCAGCAATTATTTTTTTTATTCTATTTGTACCACATTTTGAAAGAAAATCTTTATCACACACTTATATTAAGATATTTTCATGAGAAATCTAACATGAAGAAAATGTTCTGCCAATTCTGGTACGATTGAATATAATGGTAGTCACTAGCTTGGCCATATAATGGGAATACAGTAGAGCGCCGATCGATAAAGGACCATACGTTTTTTCCCCGCCTTCTCCAAAATTTTTGAAGTGAAACTTCTTAAGGGGACTGGTCACTCAGCTTCGGAATTCTCCTCCATAATGTTAAGTCTGTGGACTTTTGACGGATTCGTCTATTTAAAATATCTTCTCGGGAAATTCATATTTTTAACCTCTTTCTTTCTGTGTACTCTTCTTAAAGGACTAGGGGGCTCGGCCCCCTACGAGCTACGCTCGCCAACCCCCGTCCAGACACCGCAGACTCTAAATGCACGCTAATGTGATCGGCTTTAAAAAGATTTCGAAAGATTGAATTATAATTTAAAAAACAGTGGCGATCTCCCTATAAACGGATTTCTATTCATTTCTCTTTGATTGGGGAAATTTTAACACCAAATCCGCTGCGGTACTACTTGATTATCCCGTCGACTAATTTCGCCAAATTATATAAATCGCCAAACCACTCGCCAAATTATACAAATTGACATAATTTTTATTTTAAATAACGAAAGAACAAATAAATTAGTACAACATTAATAAAAATACAAATAAAACGTCGAAATAAAAATAACTTGATGACGTAGACACGTGTAACAACATTTCAAAATAAGCTAATATAAAAGGAATTAAGTATACAGAACCTTTGTCTCCCGGTATTTTTTAACAAAGCGAAAAGAAAGTTCTTTTAAATGAGACATTTTAAATTAATCGTTTTTAATCTGACGTAATTTTGACCAAACTATTCTTTCTCTTTTTAATATTCACGTGAAAATACTTGTGTTAGAAATAAAATATTATTTGCGCTTTCCTAAGAAAAATAATTGAAAAGTATCCTCTCAAAATATCAAATAAATGTCTAGCGCAATTTGTAAATTTAAACCGTTTTGCAATATTATTTTGTGTTCATTTTATGTAATAACGGTAATGTGACGTAAATATGACGTAATTTCTGCTATTTAAGACTTCTAACGCATGTTAATAAATTTATTATTTTACAAATTCCTTTCTCTCTTAAAATTCACGTGTAATTATAGTTTTTATGACGTAATTTTTAATAAGTTCCTGCTTTTTGTACATAATTATTTAATTCTAATTCCAAATGTTTTTTTCTGTTTATAATAGTCACGTGTAAATAAATTTTTAATTTATTACACGTATAAATATATATATATATTAAGCAAACATTATTGTTTCCGCTGTTTATACAGTTGGCAACAGTTTAAATTAATATCACTTTCTAAAATCTGTAAAAAATATCTCTAGAAATGCTGAAAATTTGAATTTAAAATAGAAATAAAACCTCAAAAAAATAGCCAAATTAAAAAAAGAAATACAATCTGCACACCGGGAACTTCAAACGTATAAAATGATCTAAAAATGATTAAATTCCCATGAATAGTTTTTGCTCCTATAAAACTTTTTTAGTGGAACGATTTTGTCCAACTTTAGCATTAAATATTTCTTAAAATAATTCTTCGATTTGAAAACTGTCTGCATCAGCGTGTTTATCAAACATTTCTGTATAATACAACCGATTTTCATATTTTTGTATGCATTATTTTTCTTAATATTAACGAAGAAAGACCTCCGGTCGCAAAAAATTCAAAACCGGCGGCGGCGGCGGCGGCGGCGGTGACAGCGGTAGTTACTTTTTTTTAGAATAGAGAGATGCCTCTTTTTACTGTCATCTATCTTTACAAGAAGAAAGTATTGGATTCGTGAAAATTTTCGACTTTCGGTTTTCGACGGATTTACACGTTTTAGGGGTCAGAGATTCCGTAAAACATGTTTTTAGAAAATGTCTGTCTGTGAGTTTGTGCATCTGTGAGTCTGTCTGTCTGTCTGTATGTGACTCAAATTTGGTGGGCGCTCTATCTCAAGAACTAATGCACGGAATTTAATAAAAATTTATATTCAGTTAGTCCCTGATATAAATTGGTGCTGATTAGTTTTTGGTGTAAATCGCTCGACAGGTGGCGCTGCTATGCAGCCTTTTTCACGATTTCCGCAATAGCTCAATCTCCAGAACTAATCCACGGATTTTCATCAAACTTCAGATTCAGTTAGTCCTTGACATGAATTGAAGTTTTGTACATTTTGGTGTAAATCGCTCAATAGGTGGCGCTGCTATACTGCATTTTTTACGATTTCCGCAATAGCTCTATCTCAACAACTAATGCTTGGATTTTCATCAAACTTCAGATTCAGGTATACTTTGATATGAATTAGTGCTGTTTGTGTTTTGGTGCAAATCACTCAACAGGTGGAGCTGCTTTGCTGTACTTTTCAGAATTTCCATTATAGCTGTATCTCAAGAACTAATGCAATAATTTTCACCAAACTTCAGAGTCAGTTAATCCTTGACATGAATTGGCATTTTGTACATTTTGGTATAAATCAGCTAATGCACGAATTTTCATCAAACTTTAGAATCAGTTAATCCTTGACATGAATTGACATTTTATACAGTTTGGTGTAAATCGCTCAATAGGTGGCGCAGCTATGCTGTTTTTCTGATTTCCGCAATAGCTCTATCTAAAGAACTAATGCTTGGATTTTCAACGAACTTCAGATCCATGTCTACCTGGATATCAATTATTGCTGTTTGTGTATTGGCATAAATCACTCAACAGGTGGCGCTTCTATGCTACATTTTTCAGAATTTCCGCTGTAGCTCTATCTCAAGAACTAAGGCACGAATTTTTATCAAACTCAGATACACTTTGATATGAATTAGTGCTAAATTGATGTAATTTCTTGTACTATTTAAATGATTTAATTGACGTGATTTGTATTAGAAGAAAGTTTTGTGATGGCCACAACATACTAGTTTTCTTAGTTTTCAAAATATTTGTAAAAGCTATGCTGAATTTAATATTTTATGTGTTAAAAGCGGACAAACTGTGAGTAATATTTTAACACTTCCTATAAAATTAAGTCTATACTTTAGAAATATTTTGAGAACTAAGAAAAAAAGAGACATCTTTTAGAAAGTGTACACCAAAAAAAAAAAAAGAAGTTAAAAATATGAATTTCCCGATTAGATATTTTAAATATACGAATGCATCAAATGCCCGTAGACTTTACATTAGTGAGGGGAAATCGGACGCTGAGTGACCAGCCCCCTTAAGGAGCCAGTGAAGTAAATTCGGTTGGATGTCACGAAAGTTACCGTTAAATAACCAGCTCCTAATCCTTATTATAATTCCTTATTATAATCCTTTAAATAATTCAGCTCCTAATCCTGAAATAATAAAATCGCGAACAAATACAAAGAGAGCAATAAATAAAATCAACTGTTTCTTGAACCTAAGAAGTTTCACTTCTAGTTTCACTAGTACCAAACATATTTATTTTCCACCAGAAACATCCCTCTTTATTTTCAAATTCTCTGGAGGGGGCCGAAAAATTGCTTTTTTTGCCTTTTGATGTCCTCGGAAAGAGGGACCCCGCCCTCTCACCTTTCGCATTTGTTCGTACAGTGTATGCATATATACATGCAATAATTTCTATGTGTGCTTCTATGTGTAACCTTGTACCAACCAAGTTTGTAGAAAATAGAATTTTAAAAAAGTTTAAAAAATAATTTCTAAACAAGCCATTTGTAATATGCTAAAATGATACTACAATTGCCAGTGCTAAGCCTGGAAAAAAATGTAGAGGAAAGTTACCTAAAAAACATTGCCATAGCCGTTTTTTAAAGTTGTCCAATTATCCGGATCGGCCTCGGTCCCGACCGGTCCGGATAATCGGCGCTCTACTGTATTACTATATATTTACTAATACAGTAGACACTCCCGTAACCGGCCCTCTCATATCTGGACTGAAAAAAGCTCAAAATTTATTGTACACTTGTAAATTTATTTTTCTTTCTTTTTCGAAATGTTCTTAGCAATCCGCCTAGTTGTTCGACGTGTTTAGGTAAGATGCCCAAGCAAATGTTTTGCATCTTTGTAGCCTTAGCGCCCTATATTCAATCCTAACTCTTTATGCCCTCTATTTAATATCAGTTGTACGGAGAGTTTGAAGAATGGCGACATTATTGCTCAATTTTTATCTCCAAACATAATGGCCAACGTAAATCGAACGTAAATAAAAAATACTTTTTATGCGTGTTTGCTATTTGAAGGCTATAGAAATGGCATTTCAGGTATCATAAATTAAAAAACTCAATAATTTGAAACTCGGCGATAAATTTACTCAAAGTTAGTCCTTTTTAATTTTATTTAAATTCTCAATACATCTAAATTTTATCTATTAAGTATAATTGACTAGACTTTGTAGTGCTCTAGAATGCTTAGAATGTAACCCTTGCCCTAGAATATAATCTTTACTGATTGTGAGATTATCTTTTATATAAAATGTCATTTAATGTATTTATTTATTTATTTATTATCTTATTGAGGATTTTTTTCTAAATTAACTGGACAAAAACAAACATAGTTCAGTTGGAAATCATACTATTGCATGTTTTATAAATGAAACGATTTTACGTCATATATTAAATCAAAAATTAGGAAATTCATATTCTACAGCATCTATCGCGAGCTACCACTTTAGAAAGATTACATAAGAATGAATACATGATCAGAAAATTCCATTCAAAAGATTCTATCTCATTACAAGCAGGATGTAAATTCAGCAATATATATATATATTTTTTTTTTTTTCAGTCGTAGTTAAAGTTCCCATTTTATGAATAACAATGCATTTCTTTTTTTTTTTCCTTGAGCAGGCTATCGCTTTCTGTCTAGGTACTTTTTCAAATTTACTCGCATTAGAACATTAAAACTTTAAACACCTATTTATAATCATAAGAAAAAAAAGATATAAAACAAAGAGTGTAAAATAATTCGATGTGATAAATAAACACAAAATCTTGCTCAATGGTGCACAAAATACGAACTTTAATAAACTAACATTTAAAATCTACCTTTCGAGCTGTTTCTACAGCCGTCTTCAAGAAAATATGATGGTAAAATGGATCAAAGTTCAGAGACGAAAGCTTCCTGTGCAAGAGATAATTAGTCGAAACTTGACCAATGATTTGAATACAAAAATTTAGTGTTGCCATTCAGTTAAAATAAATAATTATTAATGAACTGAGATCAAATGGATCAAAAGGTCGATTTAAGAAACCACGAGTGCCGCCATCTACACATGAGGAGGGATAGAACCACGTTCAACTGAGTTTTCATTCAAGTTTTTGGCAATATAATACAAGTTTAAGCTGAAATATTGTAATTAGATATAGAATTATGACTTTATGATATTATGCCAGATTTTTGACGGAATGATATTATATATGTATGCTAAAGCTTCTAAAATGTTTTCATTTTTTGTGAAGATATAGGAAGAGACTCCGATTGAATATCAATGGTGTAGCGCAGGTTTTAACTTAGGGGATGCTATGCTGGGTATATTGGCGAAGAAATATTTCATTTAATATAAATATAAATTATTCCAGGATTATGGAGCATCGCAAGGACATTAAACAAGATAAACAGAACACAGCCCTTTCTAGGTTCTACTTGGCTAATGAGTCTGCTATATTAACTTTGATGAGGCAAAAATTATAGTTCCGTGCAATAACCCTTTTAAAAGTAAAATTAGAGAATCAGTTGAAATCATTGCACGTGAATGAGGATAAACCTTGTAACGATAATTTATCCTACAATATCCCAAAAATCTGGCACAATATCATAAAGTCATAATTCTATATCTAATTACAATATTTCAGCTTAAACTTGTATTACGTTGCCAAAAACTTGAATGAAAACTCAGTTGAACGTTGTGCTGTCCCTCATGTGTAGATGGCGGCACTCGTGGTTTCTTAAATCGACCTTTTGATTCATTTGATCTCAGTTCATTAATAATTATTTATTTTCACTGGATGGCAACTCTACATTTTTGTATTCAGATCATTGGTCAAGTTTCGACTAATTATTTCTTGCACAGGAAGCTTTCGTCTCTGAACTTTGAGCCATTTTACCATCATACGGTTGTAGAAACAGCTCGAAACGTAGATTTTAAATGTTAGTTTATTAAAGTTCGTATTTTGTGCACCATTGAGCAAGATTGTGTGTTTATTTATTTTATTTTATAGTGCAATTGCCCAATATGTGTTAATTCGATGCGGTTTTACAATAAGAGTAAAAATGAAATATTTTTTCGCAAATATTCCCAGCATAGCATCCTCTAAGTTAAAACCTGTGCTACACCACTGATATTCAATCGGAGTCTCTTCCTATATAGTCACAAAAAATGAAAACATTTTAGAAACTTTAGCAAACATATATAATATGTAAACACACATTTAGATGCGTATATTTATAGTCATCTTACAAAAATTACTCTAAAAGACCAAATTCTTGATTATATTCTACAGTCCTCGAAGTAGCCTCTGTTTTGATATTCAGTCGGAGTCTCTTCTTATATCGTTACAAAAAATTAAACATGTTAGAATCTTTAGCATACATATATAATATGTAAATACACATTTAGGTGCATATATTTCTAGCCATCTTAGAAAATTACTCAAAAATAACGAAATCTTGATTATATTCTACAGTCCTCGGAGCAGTCTCTGTTTTGGTATTCAATCGGAGTCCCTTCCTATATCGTAAAAATAAATTAAACATTTTAGAAGTTTTATCATATAAATACGTAAATACACAATTAGATGTGTATATTAACACATTGTATGAGGGCAATTTTTTGAAAATGAGCACTAAATTTACGTTCACAAATGCCACTGCAAATTAAAACCTGCTCACAACCAATAAGAAGCAAGCATGCTTGGATTACATCTTCTTTTTTCGTCCGTACAAAATTTCCGGTACCAGTAATAATTTCTGACCCCAACCCACGAAAACGTACTAGTACGTGTCCCGCATACAATGTGTTAATAGTCACCTTACAAAAATTACTCTAAAAGAACAAAATTTTGATTATATTCTACAGTCCTCGGAGCAATCTCTGTTTAAATATTAGTCGGAGTCTCTTCTCATATCGTCACGAAAAATGAAACATTTTAGAAGCTTTAGCATACATACATAATACGTAAATACGCATTTATATGCGTATATTAATAGCCATCTTACAAAAATTACTCTAAAAGAACAAAATTTTGAATATATTCTAGAGTCCTCGGAACAGTCTCTCTTTTAATATTCAATCGGAGTCTCTTCTGATATCGTGACCAAAAATGAAACATTTTAGAAGTTTTAGCATACGTATATAATACGAAAATACAGATTTAGATGAGTATATTAATAGTCATCTTAGAAAAATTACCCTAAAATAACAAAATCTTGATTATATTGTACAGTCCTCGAAGCAGTCTCTGTTTTGGTATTCAATCGGAGTCCCTTTCTATATCGTAAAAAAAAAATTAACATTTTAGAAGCTTTATCATGTAAATACACATTTAGATGCGTATATTAATAGTCATCTTACAAAAATTACTCTAAAAGAACTAAATTTTGATTATATTCTACAGTAATCGGAGTAGTCTCTGTTTTAGCCACCACTAATTTTTTTAAGTTATTTTCTTGGTAGATTCTCCAACAACTGAAAGAAAAATGTCCATTACGAAGCGGGTTTCTATGACATTTGCAAGAAAAATTTAAAACAAAGGATTAAAAAATAAAATTCACATTGCCTCATTGAAAGTATTGCTGACCCAAAATGAGGCAGCATAAAAACATGTAAAGGAGATTACTTGCACTTGTTGCCAAAAAAGCTTTTTAAAAAGTTGATGGACCAAGGAATAATAATGTACAGTATGGTCAAGCATATTCCCCAATATATGTGACCAGTGCCCTCTATAGATAATTTAAAAATGAATACCAGCATTTATTCCAAGGAATCAGTGAAGTGCTGCGAATTTACTAAAATATTTTTTTTAAATAAAAGCTAATATATAATAAAAACTATTATGTATATGTGTGTGTGGGTGTGTGTTTATGTATCAAATGTGAAGTTTTATTATAGTATTCTGAATGTGCTTGAAAGTGTTTCATAATCTATGTTTGTCGCATGATTTTACGTACTTGTTTTACTTTGGAGTAATTTTTAAAGTCGTTATGTTTTCTTTTGGTTAAATGTTTTTAATATTATTCCTATTTCCTTTAATCAGTTCCTTACAATCAGATGAAAGCCAACCAGCTGCCACCTTTCATACACCTGAAAAATGCTGATGGAACAATAGACACTTATTACTCAATATTTTATGATAGTGTCAGCAATGAGGTCAAGAATATTGCTCGAACGGAATTGAATGAAACAGAAGAAAACAAAAAGAAAGGTATCCAGAAGCTTCGGGAAGTTTTAAAAGGTAGCTAAATTAAATCTGATCACTTTTATTTACTTGCTTGATCTTTATCTTTAACGCTAGCATATCATCTTATTTAAATCTGTTCACTTTTATTTACTTGTTTGATCTTTATCTTTAACTCTAGAATGTCAAATTATTTAAATCTGATCGCTTTTATTTACTTGCTTGATCTTTATCTTTAACTCTAGAAAGTCAAATTATTTAAATCTGTTCATTTTTATTTACTTGCTTGATCTTTATCTTTAACTCTAGAATGTCAACTTATTTAAATCTGATCATTTTTATTTATTCGCTTGATCTTTATCTTTAACTCTAGAATGTCAACTTACTTAAATCTGATCACTTTTATTTATTCGCTTGATCTTTATCTTTAACTCTAGAATGTCAAATTATTTAAATCTGATCGCTTTTATTTATTCGCTTGATCTTTATCTTTAACTCTAGAATGTCAAATTATTTAAATCTGTTCATTTTTATTTACTTGCTTGATCTTTATCTTTAACTCTAGAATGTCAACTTATTTAAATCTGATCACTTTTATTTATTCGCTTGATCCTTTATCTTTAACTCTAGAATGTCAAATTATTTAAATCTGATCACTTTTATTTATTCGCTTGATCTTTATCTTTAACTCTAGAATGTCAAATTATTTAAATCTGTTCATTTTTATTTACTTGCTTGATCTTTATCTTTAACTCTAGAATGTCAACTTATTTAAATCTGATCACTTTTATTTATTCGCTTGATCTTTATCTTTAACTCTAGAATGTCAACTTATTTAAATCTGATCACTTTTATTTACTTGCTTGATCTTTATCTTTAACTCTAGAAAGTCAAATTATTTAAATCTGTTCATTTTTATTTACTTGCTTGATCTTTATCTTTAACTCTAGAATGTCAACTTATTTAAATCTGATCACTTTTATTTATTCGCTTGATCTTTATCTTTAACTCTAGAATGTCAAATTATTTAAATCTGATCACTTTTATTTATTCGCTTGATCTTTATCTTTAACTATAGAATGTCAAATTATTTAAATCTGTTCATTTTTATTTACTTGCTTGATCTTTATCTTTAACTCTAGAATGTCAACTTATTTAAATCTGTTCATTTTTATTTACTTGCTTGATCTTTATCTTTAACTCTAGAATGTCAACTTATTTAAATCTGATCACTTTTATTTATTCGCTTGATCTTTATCTTTAACTCTAGAATGTCAAATTATTTAAATCTGATCACTTTTATTTATTTGCTTTATCTTTATCTTTAACTCTAGAACGTCAACTAGTACGTCATTTTGAAGTACATTCCTCATTAAAATAGCATGTACAGGTCACCCACTGGTCTGCATTATTAATACCAGTAATTCATAAGAATATTTCCCATGATAGGGTTTTTCAAAAATTGCAATAGAAATAATATTCTGGGGTAGATTCTAAAAAAAATTCAAGAAACATTAACAAGTTGGAAATTGTGCATCAAAGGTGACAAATAAAGTGCGTTCATACTATAATTAGTTTTATAAATACTCATACCTTGGTGTAATAGCTGTTACACTCTTATGCAAAAAAGCATGAATACAAAATTTATTACGATTATATACACTATAATGGCCGAAGGTGACTGGTCACTTGCGATTTTAGGCGCTTTGTTAAATATCTAGAAAAATACATGAAAAATTAACCTGAAACTGCAGATGTGTAAACAGTACAGTATAGATCATATATTTCCGCGAAGATTTTTTCCCGAAACCCCATAGGAGACCGTCAACAAATTGAAAAAGAACGAATGTCTTTTGGATAACCCTGTAAAAACTAATGTAGCAAAAGCGTTCGAGATTATTAATAAGTGGCTTATTGTAATATACTGTGTTCATTTTTATGAGGATAGCATGTATACTCGTAGAGAAATTAAGGTTTTTATAAAAACAGTCCCAAATTTCGCCAAGTTTTTTGCTTATAATTTAAAGAGTTCTTAATATAAAAAAAAAAAGTTCTTTTCAGAAAATACGACAAACAACATTCTACACAATACTCTGCAATCAGAATTAAACAATAATAAAAATTGGATGAAAAATGAGCAAGCTTACTAAAAAATATTTCACTGCGCATGTCCGAATGCAATCAAAATATAATATGCATAATGTATTAGCTAAGCATATAGAGCAACTTTTGTAAAAAGTCTCAAAATCATAGCTAAAAAATTCTGAAAATTATCGTCGATAGAATAAGCTCAAAATCCGTTGTTCCCAAAAAGAAGCAAAAATGTGAGGGGTTGTATCAAATATCTGTTGATTTGTGTCAAGATAGCGTACACAATATTGCACGTACTACTATATTTGGAGTACTATGTATGCGTTTTCGTAGTTACTATCGGCATGTGAACGTACCCAAACGGATTTCTATTACTGAAGATATTTAAAATTCAAGATATACACGTCAAATTCGCTGAGTGCGTATAACATGAAAACACCTCATCGTCTTCATGCCGGGATTCATTTGTTGCCTACAACACCCCCCCCCCCCTTATGCGATGTGCCATCATCTGTGAAAAAAAGCAAACTCCTGAAAATGTTGCAACCGACTAAATAAATCACTTGTTTTTTGTTGCCTGTACGGTTTCATTTGTAGTCAGTCTTCACTGCATTCTTCATTACATTTCTTTTACATCGCCGTTTCTAGGGCAACAGTCGTGGGTACAGTATAGGTACAGACTCCCAAAATTTTTAACAAGCCAATGGCTCCTAAACCCCAAAAATCCAGTCGCCACTTTGGCTCCTAACCGAAATCTAGTGGCCACATTGTGAAACAAACTCATAAAACAATAGTGGTATAGTAATCAACAGGAAAAAACTTTAAAAAAATAACTCAGGAATTCAAAATGAAAAATGGTTTAATTAATAAATACACATGTACAACAAAACACAGACTAATTACAACAAATGTGTAAATTTAATTTAATCCTAAAATTCTTGAAACTTTGATATTAAAAACGTATAATATAAATCCGGAAAAATCAGAAGATAAAGTTGGAGAAGAATTGAATAATAAAACATGTATAAGCTAAGCAGTCATGATAATGGGAAATACTAGTAAAACTTTATTTCTTATTTTGATTTTGTCATATAAAAGTATACATTAACAAAAAAATAGGAATGTGTAAGATTATTTTGCGCTATAAAAATCTCGCACTTGCAGAAAACATTTACAGAGCAAGACTATGCCTCGCGTTAAGTATTTCGTGCGAGTTTCTTTTTCTTTTTGTTCTTTTTCCTTCAGAGTTCGGAATCCTCTATCCTCGCGACTCCATGATGCAAAGACCATCGCCCTTAAAAGACCAAATCTCCATCGCATCGGGAACTTTGCACTGCCTCGTGACCCGATCTGCAGTAAAGGAGTATTTATTTCAACTCTGGATTTCGGAGAAAACCTTCGAAGAAATGCTTGCTTTCGCTGCTGTCCAAAGCGTGCTTTACCATTAGTGTGCTCATGTGCCGAGCTTCGCAGTTGCTAAGCTTTGTAGTGGAGCGGACATGCGAAGAATTATATTCGAACATAATGTTCGGCAAGAAAACAGTACATCACAGGGACAGCGTTCACGACGGTACCTGAGATCGCAAAAATACCCTGACTTTTTTTCAATGTCATACTTGATCTCGGCCAGTGAAAAGAGCAGGTGCTTTTCTATTTGCAAAAGAAAAAAAAATGTCAAAATTCCGCGACGGGGGTTGGGAACACTGGAAATTGATCTCTTGCGACTAAGACACTGAGAGTTAGTCGCCGCATCAAACAATTTAGTCGCCACGTGGCGACTGACGACCGTAAGTCTGCACTTATAGAGTTCAGTCGTGGGGGGGAAAAAGTAAACACCCTTTACTAACTCTGCAGAAAAATTACCGTAGAAGAAAGTTACTGGTACCACACAATTGGTAATAAAGTCTACATTTAAATGATGTATATAAAATTTGCTTAGGGAGCCATATACATATTAAAACGAACCATAACTTTGTTTTTTTCAATAGCAGTACACAATTCTGACAGCATAAATGATCTCTACACCCTTCAATTAGCCTAAAAACAAATTTTTATGCAATTAGTACGCTAACTTTCCGAGAAATTAATTATTTTAAAACAAGCGTATTTTAGGGGCTGTATCCAAATTGAAGTTCGATACTCGATTGTTGACTGAAAGAGCCCCCTTCTCGATCAAGGCATCTTAAGCGCCACTCAAGCAGTCATTGAAGACTGCTAGATTACAGGATAGCATAAGAAATTTCAAAATATCTAGTCACTTCTATCATAGACGTCCCCTTAAACCACCATTTTGCCGTTTTTTAAGCATAATTTGAAAACTACTTGGAAGAAAAATGTGAAATTTTGGATTTCCATAAAGCAGGACTTAATAAATCTAAATCCATCAAAAAAAATTGCAGGTTGCAATTCATAATTTTTCGAATATTAATTTCACAGTTCATATCATAGAATTATAAAAATTGCAAATTTAATGTATTTATGTTTGGGTATTTTAGTATTATTGCTACACAAAAAATTAGCACATCAGAAGTATAATTTCAGGAGATATTAATGGAAATATTAAAATGTAATTTAACATTAGAAGCACTCAATTTTGAATGTTTATATTTCAAAAACTTATTATCCAAATTACTGGAAATTTAGTGTCTAAGCATTGCTTGAACCGAAGATTTGAAATATCTTGTTAAAATTGGGTATTGCCATTGAAAAAAAATGATGTTTTGGTTCGTTTAAATATGTAGATGGCCCTTTAAGCAAATTTTATATACATCATTTAAAAGTAGACTTTATTTCCAATCGTTCGGTATCAGTAACTTTCTTCTAAGGTAATTTATTGAGGAGTTAGTAGGGGGTGTATACTTTTTTTTTTTTTTTTCCAACGACTCTATCTTTTCGAAGAAATTTGCGGTCTTTCATTGTAAGAATCTTGTTGCGATGAAAAAAAGTATGTACTGCCATTTGAAATTCTCGAAATTTTGTCACTTTAACCGCAACTGTGAGAGCCTTATTGTTAATCTTCACTTCATTCGAGCCCATACTTTAAAATATTCACATCTCAAAATGACACAAGTTAATGATAAACCTATAGGAGCGTTCTTTTAAAATAACTCGTTTGTATTTCGATATTTTTGTTTATTTTTTTATTTATTTTATTTTATTTTATTTTATTTATTTACTTAAACTGAGGTCGATCTTTACAAAAGCTCTTTTTTCAATTTTTCGATTTTGATTGTAATTTTTTTTTTTTTTTTTTTTTTTTTTTTAATAAATTGGGATATACCATTTTTTATGAGGATTACTTTCGGAACCGGTTTCGACATAAATGACTGTTCTGTTGTTTGACACAAGTACAACTTCAACAAGAAACTATCGCAATTACTTAAAACTATTCTCAAAGGAAAATCTTTCCTTGCTCAACAACGCGAATCTTTTAGACGCATCCACATTTATACGCAAAAGCATCGAATTTGTAGACATTACTATTCAGGTTCTTTAAAATCGAATAGAATTTTTCATTTTGCTATAAATGTCCTATAAAATGTAGTCATATAAATGTAATTCTGTAAATCCTGCAAATATTAAAAATATTACATCTTGAGTTATAATTGATTTTTTTCAAGAAAAGGACCTTCTTCTATCTGACTTAGCTGACCTTTCCCCTAATTTTCTCTAAAATTAGCTTAAATGTTCAATTTTGACACCATTTTCTGAAAGATCCTCTTTATTGGAAAAATCTGGAAGATTCCCTTCTTTATTAGAAAAAAAGAAACGTTATTAGATATCTCAATATCTCAACAATAGCAAGAAAAGTTTGTGTACTTGTGAATGAAAATGACTCCGTGAATGTATCAGCAATTTAATCTAACTAATCTAAGTAAAAACGGGAGTGAAATAGTAAGAGCCAAAAGAACTTCTTAAAAAATATAAAAAATATATAAATTTGCTAGGCCTTTCGAAAGAACTTAGTCTTTGTTCATCCGGCGGAAAGAAGACGTGCTTCTACTTTGGAAGCAGGAGCAAGACTGAATAAAAGATAAGGGAAAATAACAAGTTGAAGCAACAGCCAATAGGAAAGCATCAAGAAATATCCAATCACACAAGAGCATAACCCAATCAGAAGAACACAGAGTAGAAGGTGCATTATGAAGCAAATTGGATAAAAACAAAGTCCAGATGTAAAAGAAAACACACAGAAACGTAAAATAGATAATAATAATAATAAAAGAACAATATGAAATAAATGCAGATAAATAAAACTAAAACTAAATAAACAAATAAATTAATCAGTGAATAGATGCGAAAAAGATAGCAATGCAAAATTAAGATTAAAAAGCACTTACATCCAAAAGGAATAAAAGAGCTCCAAAAGTTGATGAAATGCCAGAAGCAGCACAATCAAATTAATCTAAGTAAAAACTGGTATGAAACAGTAAGAGCCAAAACAACTTCTTAAAACTAAATAAACAAATAAATTATAAATGCGCTAGGCCTTTCGAAAGAATTTAGTCTTTCTTCATCAGGAGAAGACGTGCTTTTACTTTGGAAGCAAGAGCAAGACTGTGTCAGTAAGTGTTTCGTTTGGATTTAACCCTTAAATATCGTGTGTTGCCTTTCAGCAACATACCCAATTTAGCTTTCTAAAATACTATTAGAGTAATATGGAACTTTAACGCTTAATGTTGCCAATGAAATACATGCTGAAAATATTATTAAGTCAATTTTCAGCATGTAGATGATAGAACTAGTGCTGCTTAAGAATAAAGACAGATTTATTTTTTCAATTGTTGCTACATGTGCGTTTTGTTTTGTTTGGAAGCTTGCGAAATACCCTATTTTGTCCTGTAGTGAGCAAGTAAAGTTTATTGCTTTTCATAGTTCTTAAAATTCATGTGTATTTAATATTATGGAATTTTATCAAGGAAAATTATTTTTTCAATTAAAGCCCAGTGTTGCCGATTGGGCAACAACCTTTCTTTTAGCCGTAAACCATGCTTAAAACAAACATGATTTTTTAAAGTATTTTTCTCATGATTTATATAAGAAATGAAAGCCGAAAAAAACATTTTTTAATTTATTTTTAAAAAAACAGGCATTTAAGGGCTAAGAAAAGCCTAACCACTTGAAAACACGACAGGAGGTCTCAACTCATGTTTCTTCAAATGAGAGGATATTCTCATATTTTGCCTCGAGACCTCGGATTGTCAAAATCAGCGCCCGATAACATTGCTTATTCAACAATTATGAAAATTTTAGCATTTGGCATTTAAAAAAATCTTGTGATTTTCAAAATAGACGCAAATTCCAAATGCTATGACTGTTTTCTTTAATAATGATTTTTTTTTTTTTTTTTTTTTTTTTTTTGAATAGTGTTTATGACTTCGGTTTGTACGTCTGTCTGTATCCTAGCCTTCGACAATATTCTCGGACTGGAATGTAATTTATATGTGTTACTAGCTGATTCGCCCAACTTTGACTGGGCCTGGGATTTTAAAAAAATCAAATAAATATTAATAAAAAATAGAGTAGAAAATTTAATCTATTGCAGGATTGCAAAAAAGCTGGCTAAAGTTTAAAAAAGCCACGCTGGATGCCTTTATTGGTTTTAACCAGTTTCTTTGACCAAAATTAGCTTTTATACAGTGAAGCCTTTTAATTATAAACTAGACACTATAAAGTGTTTTTTAATTAGATTTAAAGCAATTTAACTGAGTTGGAATTTAATATAATATTTCTTCAATAATGTAGGCATTAATATTGTAATAACTCATAGATGGAGCTGCTAGTGAATTTGTAGTCAGTATTGCAAATATGTCAGCTAAATTTTAAATGAGTGGATAATCGCTAGAAAATGAGCTCGCTGTCGAAAATGAAGTGTATAGCAATTATAGTTCGTTTACACACAAAAGGATATCGTTACATGGAGGTCAAAAGGCAAAATCCTTTGCGATGCATTTTAATTTCATTTGATATTACTGATACAAGACGCTAACTGTAGAATTTAGTGCGCATAGAACGTATCGTTCATTTACAGAGATGACGCACAAAAGAATTTGGTCACAGAAGAAATTTAACAAAATTGGACTATTGAAACTAATGAACAATAATTGCTGAAGTGCATTTTCAGTTCCGGTACGCGTTTTTAAACTGAACTATTTTTTTAAATATTACTTGGTGTGTATAAATTTTATAGATTTTATCCTTTAAGAGCGGGAGTTTTTTGATAGAAATTAAAAGAATGGATGGTTTCCCCTAATCGATAGGATCGTATGTGATTGAAAAAAAATATAAAAAAAATGCCCGATGTCACATTATGTCAAAGGGGGGACCCACACAATTGTGTAGGTTCGGCCTTATTGCCGCAATTTTTTGATTAAATCTACACAACTGTGTAGTTTGGGATTACGTCTGCAAATATTTAAAAATTAAACTACCGTTTATTAACCCTTAAATGTCGGGTGTTGCTTTTCGGCAACATACCCAATTTAGGCTTCTAAAATACTATTAGAATAATATTGAAGCTATAATGCCTAATGTTGCCAATAAAATACATTCTGAAAATATTATTAAATCGATTTTCAACATGTAGATAGCAAACACTTGTGCTGTTTAAGAATAAAGATAGATTTATTTTTTCAATTGTTGCTGCATTTATTTTTGTTTTGTTTAAAAGCTTGCGAAATACCCTATTTTGTTCTACAGTGACCAACTAAAATTTATTTCTTATTATAGTTCCTAAAATTCTTGTGTGTTTAATATTATAGAATTTTATCAAGGAAGATTATTTTTTCAATTAAAGACCAGTATTGCCGATTAGTAACAAACTGTGTTTTAGACGTAAACCATACTTAAAACAAAAAATGATTTTTTAAAGTATTTTTCCCATTATTTATATAAAAAATGAAAGCCTAAAACATTATTAGAATGATTTTTAAAAAATCAGGCATTTAAGGGTTAAGATAATTTTCATCAGCCACAATGAAAATGTTTGAAACAGTATTTATTTTTGGACAGGCATAAATAAACATCACATTTCTCACATCTCTCTCTTGTACTGCTGGAACAGTTTTGAAACCGGTAACTCCTGACAGCTTTAAGATCCTTGAAACAAGGCAAATGACTAGTTGAAACTAACCTCTTACTTTCAAATGGTCGGATTGTAGAACTTGGATCTGCATGAGTCAGCAACATCATATTCAATTTCTCCTTCTTCACTGCCGCTGAGGACAGCCCTTGGCAATGGTACATCCAACAGGTTCTCAGCCGAACTTAATCGAAACGATAATATACTTGCCAACTTTCCCTTAAACTTCCGTAAAATGTGATTTAAATTAACCCAGGTTAAACACGTTTCGAACCAGAAATTTACTAAAGAAATTAATTCAAATAGATTTCACAGAGAAACGTGATTTTCAATGTATAATGATACATCAAATAAATTTTCTGGTTAGTAACGCGTATAACCTGGGTCAATTTAACTCACATTTTACGGAAGTTTAGCTGAATGTTGGCAAGTATGCGATAGTAAATCAAATGTTTTTTACGGAGTAACTTATTTGCTTTGGCATCTCGTTTGTAGAGAAAACACGAATTTGCTATATCTAAGTCAAGGAAATGAACCGTTATTTTTAAGATCTACTTTCTTATTTTAAACTAGATTCGATATGACTCCATTTGCTGATCGCAAATCTCCACACTTCCTATTGATGGCTGGACAAGATACATCGACTTTCAGTTTTAATTTCCTTCGACCATCGCTTGACGGTCTGCTGCGAGTTACGTGTTACGTCCTATACACGTTGACGCCAGTGCAACATTCTTATTGTCTTTCCACTCGACCACTATAATTCCATTTTCTGAGATGTGCTCAATGCTCTCACCCCTCTTAAGAACCGTTGAGAAATGGGATGCCCTTCACTCTCTTTGGATTGTGCCTGTTCCTTCAAATGCCCTTTTATTTAGATCTTTCAGCAGCAGTATTGTGTTGAAATACCAATCGAAGTGCATAAAACTAGGTCTGAATCAGATTAAGGACTACAGCAGGTCCTAAGCCTAGATCCTTGTGGACCAAGTCTGTTTTTTACTTTCTTCTATCTTTACAAGAAGAAAGTATTGGATTCATGAAAATTTTCGAATTCCGGTTTTCGACGGATTTACACGTTTTAGGGGTCAGAGATTCCAAAAAACATGTTTTTACAAAATGTCTGTCTGTGACTCTGTGAGTCTGTCTGTCTGTCTGTCTGTCTGTGTGTATGTGACACAAATTTTGTGGGCGCTCTATCTCAAGAACTAATGCACGGAATTTAATAAAAATTTATATTCCGTGAGTCCCTAATACAAATTGATGCTGATTAGTTTTTGGTGTAAATCGCTCAACAGGTGGCGCTGCTATGCTGCATTTTTCACGATTTTCGCAATAGCTCTATCTCACGAACTAATGCACGGATTTTGATCAAACTTCAGATTTAGTTAGTCCTTGATATGAATTGATGCTGATTACGTTTTGGTGTAAATCGCCCAACAGGTGGCGCTGTTATGATGAATTTTGCAGGATTTACACGATTTCCCCAATAGCTCTATCTTAAGAACTAACGCACGGATTTTCATCAAACTTCAGATTCAGTTAGTCCTTGATATGACTTGCTACTGATTATGTATTGGTGTAAATCGCTCAACAGGTGGCGCGTCTGTGCTGCCTTTCTCACGATTGCCTCAATTGCTCTATCTATAGAACTAATGGACGAATTTTCATCTAACTTCAGATTTAGTTTTACGTTGACACAAGTTGTTGTTAATTAGGTTTTGGTATTAATCACCCAATAGGTGGCGCTGCTATGCAGGAATTTTCACGATTTTCGCTATAGCTCTATCTCAAAAACTAATGCACGGATTTTCTCCAAACTTCAGATTCAGTCAGACGTTGACATAAATTGTTGCTGATTAGGATTTGGTATAAATCACCCAATAGGCGGCGCTGCTAGGCAGAATTTTGCTGGATTTAGACGATTTCAGCGATAGTCATATCTCAAGAACTAATGCACGGAATTTCATATCTTTAGAATCCTCATGAGATGCATAGATTGCCATTTAATTTTGGCAATGTGATAGCAAATTTTGAAGTATTAACATGTATGAGATAGAAGAAAGTTTTGGGATTGGTACATCCGACTAGTTCCCATTGGTAAGCTACAAAATTAAACCTATCTCAGATGATGCTGTTACCACAGAGTGTGGTTTGTTTTTTACATACTACTTTACTGAGGCATGTCCTAAACAAGTTGGAAACTGCTCGTCAAACGTGGCAAATGAGGTGCTTTCGTACTATAACTAGTTTTATAAATATATTTTGCACCCCATATTGTACTGAATGTATATTTTTTTGCACTTCATAAGTGCATAGTCTGTAACATCATTAAAATGCACTTGCAATATTTTTTTCAAATTGGCAGTCATGTAACGGAAAACTTTTGACTGTCCCTGTAATTAAACTATACATCCGATTTTCATAAAATTTGAAATGACTCAACAAAATTTTGCAACAATTATATATTTAAAATTTCAGACCATTCGGAAAGCTGTAACATCATTAAAATGAACTTGCAATAATTTATTCCCATTGGCCGTAATGTAACGAAAAACTTTTGACTGTCCCTGTAATTAAACTATACGTCCGATTTTCATAAAATTTGAAATGACTCGACAAAATTTTGCAACAGAAACATACAGTTCGTTACATGTGCATATTATTTATCGAATAGTATCTATTTTAAATAGAAATCATGAATAGTACAAGCCTATTAATTTAAAATTAATCCCCTTTAAAAATGTAATTAATAAAAAATAAATTGCTAAAAACATAACTTTAAAATATTCACTTAAAAATAAAAATTTTATTAATATTATGAATTGCAACTATTTGAAATGGTAAATGCCGGCTTACACAATTGTGTAGGTCATTAGTATTTTCAACTTTAGTAAAGCCTAATTAAATTTATCAAAGACAAAATCAATTAAAATCATGAATAAAGTATATGAAAAGGAAAATTAAAGCGAATTAAACACTAAAAATCATATTAAAAAAAATTACAACAGTACATACTTTTTGTCTACTGCTGTCGCATGATATAGCCTTCTTAAAAGCAGAAAATCTAATCCTGCCTTGCAGTTGGTGCAACCTAGTTGTGTCTTATCAAAACATCTGATGCCAATTAACTCATAAAAATGTGCAGATTCGGTTTTAAATCGCACAAAAACAGGAAATAGTCTTTTTCTTCTACTTTAGGATCACCTACACAATTATGTAGGTCAGGGCTTAAAGGTCTGCACAAAAATGTTCAAGTACATTTCCGTTTATTCACGGAAACTGCTGATTAGAAATTTTTAACTGTGCTATTCGTTTAATTGAAGTAAGTTTTAGCATACTATATGGTATACATAAAAATCTATAGATCATAGATTGGTCTGTACAGAAATAAACAGCTGCACAGAATAAAAATCGATATTTTTCTGACTATTTATAATAAAAACAGAAATTGAATTTTCAAATGCGTTATGCTTTTTTTTCAAATTGTTTATTTAGACTTCATCTTTCACCTCACAGAAAACAAGTAATACAAAAATTTTGTTTTTAAAGTCAGTTCCTACTTAGATCATCAAAGAAAAATTTAATATAATCCCTTAAGCTAATATTAGTTTTTGTTGCATTAAAATATCTCAATTTGTTGATTTTCTATAAGCAAGTAGTTTACAATGGAAGTCTATGGGGAATTTGGCGAAATATTAGAGATATCGCCAAGTTGGCGTCACTTTTGGCGACTCATTTTGGTCACCAAATTTGGTGATATATTGCCAAGTTGGCGACAAACTTGGCGGTATTTGGCGACAGAACAAGGTCCCCCCTATGGTAACTCCCCTTATAGATATGAAGATGCATTAAATGCTTCAATAACCAATGGCCGCCATTTTGTCTCCCATGTAAAACTAAAATTAATTAATTAAAATTTAATTAATGAATTAATATTTGAAAAAACTGCATTAACATCAATTGTCATCCAGTACAAGTTTTAAAAAATTTATTTCAACTTGATAGGATGAATAATAAGTATTTTATTAACGATTGAAAATTTGAACAAGATATATAAATAAATAAATGAATATAGGGAGAGTGTGAACTAATAGTAGGAATTGAAAAATAGAACCTAAAACGGGTAGAAAAATATTCAAATTGGGTAGAAAGATTCTTCGGTATGAGGTTACCTAATTTGGCTCCATATGCCTGGTTTGGTTGCCACTGTTATCACCACTCATTTAAAAAAAAAAAAATCCAGAATGGCTATTTAACAGTGTCCAAAATGGATATAAACAGTGGTAACCAAAACAAATATATGGACCCAAATTGGGTAACCTCATACCTAAGAATCGTTCTTCCCACTTCGGGTATTTTTCTACCCGTTTTAGGTCTTATTTTTTTCTGTGCTTAATAGACTATGAAGTTTTGTTACAGTATTTATTCTGAGTGTGTTGAAAAGTGCTTCATAATCTATGCTGGACGCATGATTTTTTTTCTTTCTTGTTTTTTTTTTTATTGTTTACTCGTGTATCTCATTTCATCTTGTAAAAAAAAAAATGAAATTTCTTAACACAATCTGATAGTGGTGAAAAGTGCTTCACAATCTATGCCTGATTTTTCGTTTTTTTTTTTTTTTTCATTTGTACAGAAGAAGGAATAACGGGAGTAGATGACCAGTTGCTGTTATGTTGTTTGAGAAAATGCAAATACAATTTCAACAAGGCCGAATCGCAAGTTCTTAAGTACTTGAAGTCACGAGACGAGATCCTAGAAAGGCTACGAAAAGCAGACTTGAAAAGACTGGAGCATGTTTTGGATCACATGGTTGTTGGGCTTCTTCCATACAGAGATAAGAAAGGAAGGGCGATTTTCTTCACAACTCCAAGTGAGTCCTGTATACTATTTGTTTTTAGAAATTCATTCTTTAAATACTTTCAAGCACGTTATCCGTGCTCAAATTCTTTTGCACTATTATTTACAGGGAGATTCTCAAAAGGTGGGATCATTAAACGTTAACTATATGTAATTTTTAAAATTTTCAAATTTAAAGCCAAATTTTTTTTAATAGTATAGTATTTTGTCTATAAATATAATATATAAATATTTTAATAGTATGCCTACAAAATTATACACAAACATTAAAAAACAGCAACTATTCTGAAAATTAATGATTAAAGCATTTAATTAGCAGTTACGTACGTTACAAATTTTGGACACTCTTTCGCACGTACGTCACAGATTTTGGACCTTGCTCTTAGTATTTAAAAAATTCTTAAGACTAAGAATGTAGTAAATGTGTCTGTATACATATATATATGCATAATTAACTTTTTGTTATCCAGTAATAATAATAATAAAATCAAATACTTTGTTACGTACGTTACTTTCGGACATAACAAAATACAGAAAAATTCTTTATAGAAAAGTCCTTCTATCTTCAAAAAAGCAATAAATCAGCCTGCCATCTCTTAATGAAATTATCAAAAAATCATCCGTTTCCTTTATGCATTCGTTGTTTACCATTAGAACCACCTGGAAAAAGTTAAAACTCTTTTTCTTGGTGATACACTGGAGCAGTTAACGTTATGAATGTCCGAAATTAGCCTCTTTAGCATAAAATAATAAAATTTTAAGATATTTATACAAAGCTTTTACAATAAATTATGTCATTTTCTGTCTCTGAATAGAATTAAAAACTCAGTGTAAAAAAAAAATAATAATAATAATAAAATAAAGTCAATGATAATTAAAGTTATGTTTGAAAGGCTTAAAGTTATGACTTGTGTCCAGTGTCCACCTTTTGAGAATCGCCCTACAGTGAATCGAAAGGTATCTCCTCAAAAGCCAGAATACAGGATATTCATAAATGAATATCCCAATTTTACAATGCTATTAAACGAAAAAAAAATAAGCCTTGTTTTTCATCGGAAATCAAAAATAATAGTTGAAAGTTAAAAAAAGGAAAAAAAAAATCATGCTGAGAAAACTGTAGCATGAATTATCATACCCCTCGACATCATTCTTTTTTCTAGAAGGGCTCACAAATGAGCATTTATAACTGGTATTGAATCAAGCAGGACGGTCGTTCTGCCAAGCCAAGCTGAAAAAAAAATGCTAACACCGCCAAACAAACAAACGCCAAGAATAAGGCAAGACACCGTAACTGCTTATTATACTGATGACAACTTCTCCATGTTAAATGAACGAAATATGCCAGCGTAAAATTTCCCATATCAAAAGAAGCAATCATCGCAGAAAAATAAAACCAACACTAGAAGGACCTAATAAAGAAGATCTTCAATTTGAGATCAAATGCATCCTCATAAATTAATTATAAACAGAGATATAGATTTTTTAAAATAACGTCGAGATACTGAAAATGATCATTTTATTTTCTTCGTCACAACTTATGTTTAAATCGAGGTAGAGACTTAATTATTGGACATAAAAAAGTAAGGATTGCATTTTTGGACAGATATTTACTCAATCTACGTGCTTTTATAAAATTCACCTTTAAAAACATTAATTTTCTATTCATAATTAGCGAAAAACTGTTAATTAGTTCTAAAGTTTACAAATTATGCCAAATAGCGATAAACCCGCCAAAATATTTTAGAAATCTTATACTTTTCTTTTATATTATCCTTTTGCAGTGATTTCATCGAAGATAACTATGGATGAGATTCAGATAGATTTTTCGCTGTTAGCGAAATGAGTTTGACCAATCAGAAGCCTGCATGTTTGAGAATATTTGCTGTTTGTGGATCCCGGCCTATGTCATGAAAGTTTTGAGTCATTTTTTTAGTGCCGTGGATGAAGTGAAATGTTTGTAGAAATGTAGGTTAGGATCCAGATAGATTTTTCGCTGTTAGCGAAACGAGAATCGCCAATCAATAGCCTGCATTTCTGCAAACAGCGAAAAGTTCACAAAAATGCAGGCTTCTGATTGATGAATCTCGTTTCTCTGACAGCCAAAAATCTATCTAGATTGCGCACAATGGAGGATATTCCAAATATGGGTTCGAGGCTGCAAAAGTCACGTGATACCGGTAATTTATCCAAGGAACTTCTATCTGATAAGAAGGGAAGATATTACTACTTTGCCTCATGAACCGTTTCATTGCCTATCGGGGATTTACATTACACGTCTACGGAGCCTTCCCTTCTTTACGATAGAAGTTTTTACCTTGACCACGTGATCAAAATGTAGATGGAATATCCTCCATTATGTTGAACACAATTTTGCATTTCCACATCCAGGTAGGGTATTAATTGTCATAACAACAATACATATTCGAAACTATTTAAGGCACTGATTCTGAACTCCTTTGCTATACCTTTCAGTATTAAAGAAGTTGTTGTTTCCATAGTAACAGTACTTTTCTGTATTGCTTTCTCTAAAACACAAATATAGAAATTTAACAAAGAGCGCTCAGAATCAACACCATAACAGAGAGCCTTCATACATAAGAGTTGTGATATATGCACAGGAAGCATGCTCATTTCAAGTTTTTGCCAAAAGTATAGCTACAGCGTCTAGAATACCTTGTGTGGAAATATGCTATCCAAACAACGCTAAAACTTTGTATCCCTTAAATGTGCGACGATACTGCTAAAATCCCAAGTATCGATCACAGCGACATCTGCGGGATTTACTATTACATTGTATAGACTAGCAATATCTTGCAGTTTGAGAAAATATCCTGCAGATGTCGCTGTGATCTGTATATTTCAGCAGCATCATTGCACAGTTAAGGGATACAATATTTTAGCACTTTTTAAAGTATTACAGGGATAGCCAATTTCCACACTATATATACAGCGCCTAGAAGATACAGTGTGGAAAACGGCTACAAAATAGTGCTAAAAAATTGAATCCCATAAATGTACAACGATGCTGAATAACAAGATGTCGATAGTAGCGCCATCGTAGTGATTTAAAAACGATAGTCATTCTAAAAGAGACTCTTTAACCTATTTCACGTCATTCCTTAACTAAATTAGCTTGTAACAGACCAAAATATCTTATATTTATAGTTTCCGATATTTAACATTCTATAATTTTTGAAAACTCAGTGTTTATATTGAAAAGAGTTACGAGATGGCGCTCGTATCAGCATATTGCCGCTGAGCATTGTTGGAGATTTGTGGGATACAAGTTTTTAGCACTTTTTAAAGCATTATAGGAATAGCCGTTTTCCACACTGTATCTTCTAGGCGCTGTACTATAGCTCCGTTATAGGCCTAGATTATATGTTGTAGAAATCGACTATCCCAGCAATACTTAAAAAAGCGCGGAAATAGTGAATCTCTTAAATGTACAACGATGTTGAATTCCAAACAGTCATTTACAGCGACATCTGCAGGATATTATTTAAAGAAGAAAGAGACACGTGTAATGCACCGCTATAGCGTCTAGAATACATACTGTGGAATTTTGCTATCCAAGCAGTGCTAAAAAGTTGTATCCCTTAAATGTGCACTGACGCTGAAATCCAGGGAGCTGATCGCAGCGACATCTGTGATAAACTTTCAAAGTAAACATCGTATTATTACAGCGGGCTTGACGCCAAGCACATAGGTCAGATGTATGTTAATAAAATGTAAAAAAAAAACGCTACAACGTCTAGACCAAATTATAGCACCTAGAATATATAGTGTGGAAATTGGCTATCCCTGTAATACTTAAAAATGTGGTAAAATATTGTATCCTTAAATGTGCAACGATGCTGCTGAAATATACAAATCGCAGCGACATCTGCAGGATGTTTTCTATAACTGAAAGATATTGCTAGTCTATACAATGTAATACGAAAATCCCGCAGATTTCGCTGCGATCGACACTTGGAATTTTAGCAGTATCGTCGATCATTTACGGGATACAAATTTTTAGCGTTGTTTAATAAAATATTTCCACACTAGGTATTCTAGACGCTGTTACCAAATCGTCATGAAGTTTTAGGAAATATCCTGCAGATATCGCTGTGATCGACTCATTGGAGTTCAGCATCATTTGAAATTTAAGAGATCCAATATATTAGCACTTTTTAAAGTATTACTGGGATAGCTGATTTCCACACTATATATTCTAGGCGCTGTAGCACCGCGGTAGCCTGTCTTTTTCATTTACCTCGGAGTAGATATAGATGAAGTCATTTGTAGCTGTTCCTAAACTGTGGCCAACAACATATAAGGCCAGTTCATAACGTCACACGGAGTTGATTATCTGTACACGGCAATGGACACAAAAAAAATCGGCTCGCAGCTTTGTACTAATCATCGTGTAAAGATGATCCAACTCTGAGACTAACGAAAAAGACAGGCTACCGCGGTGGGTCCGATTCTTCTTTTTTTACAGACCGCTGGAGTCACGTGATGCTCGATGCACCAAAGAAGGTGCGTGAAAAGAGCATTACGTGACTCCAGCGGTTTGTAAAAAAAGAAGAATCGGACCCACCGCGGTAGCCTGTCTTTTTCGTTAGCCTCGATCCAACTGCGTGTGACTTTTAAACATCATGAACTGACCTATTATGTCATTGGTCGCGCTAACACCCTCCCTCCTGCGTCCACCGTATATAGCGGCATCTTGTACTGGAGACTGCTAAATGGGCTGCTATCGGTCAAAATCAAGAGAGAAAAGGGCAGAAGAGAGGGAAATAACTCGTTTTTTTGGTAACTAGTTTTTCACACGGGAAGATTGACATGTCTGTTCCTCTCCTTTCATAACTTCATGGTGGTGAAATACGCCAAAGCATCCTAAATATCTGAGAAAGTCTTGACTCGCGTCACGAAAACATCACACAAAGCAGGCAAAGCAAAGAAACAAAATCATTCATCGGCTCGTGAATATGAACGAGCCAATGAATGATTTTCTTCTTTGTTTTGCCTGCTTTGTGTGACGTTTTTCTGACATGTGTCAAGGCTTTCTCCAATATTTAAAGGGCGTTGAATAGGCCGGGATCAAGATAGATATTTCGCTATTAGCGGGATGGGATTGATCAATCAGACGTCTGCATTTTTCCGAACTTTTTTATGTTTGCAGTAAACACCGAAAAGCCTGCAAGGATAAAGGCTACTGATTGGTCAATGTAATTTTACTAACAGAGAAAAATTTATCTGGATCTCGGACATTAACTTTGGTTGGTAAAACAATTTTGAATAAAATCAAATCAGGAAGCTAATGTTTGTTAACTTTTCTGGTTAGTTTAATTGAAATCTTGCTCGTCTATTACTGAAAACTGAGTTACCGTACTTTGGACAAAAAATTGAATATGAGTACACGACTTGTGCATATGTCACCACTCTAACACAGTGTTGCCAGATGGGCTACTTTTTTAACTCAGATACTTGATTGGCACCACTTTTTTGAAATTGTTAAATGTGCCTTATTTAATGACATATTAATTAAGGCGAAAACAATGGGAATTTTACCGTTTATAATAAGTGCTGGCAATCAAGAAATCTGAATTTAAAAAAAGTAGCCCACTGGCAACACTGCTCTAACATATAAATGTTCCGTGTTATGACCATGATTCTAAGTGGAGTTGGTTAAATTTGAGTATCTGGGCATTAGAGAAAGCAATAGTGGCCCACTGTGGCTGAGTGGATAAGACACAATGCCGCTAATCGCTTGAGAGCGTAGGTGGAAGCAGATTCGAATCCCGCCGTGATCCGCATGTGATATGATGTATGTGTTCAATAAATCAAACAAACAAACAAGCAAGCAATAGTGAAAGGTACAGTTGGCATGGAAACAACGACTTCTTTAATTCGTATAGAAAATTAATGATTAGTAGTAAATGACTAAAGTTTAAAATGTAGGCAAATGTTCTGGAAATATCAATGGCTCCCATCTAGTATTTCACAAAATTAATTTAATAGATTCACATGATGTATAACTTGATGCAACTCTTAACTAATGAAAATTCTGCAACAAGACTTATGTAGGTAGATCTTTTGAATGAATAATTCAGAATTCTGAGAACAAAACGAAGTTCTTAAGGCTCTTCCTCACACCCCTCTCAAAAAAGGAAATACGATAGAAAGATATAAGAATTTGGATAGCTTCAATATGTCTGTGATCTTTTGTCAGAGTTCAGAAAAAGAGTCTGGGCATAAAAAAAGACAAATTTAACGAACGATAAGACTATAGATTTCAGGCAATTTTTAACCGAAAAATATTTAATTCTAATGTATATGCGACTTTAATAATAGACTATTAAAGCTAATCAATTTAGGGGAAATTTTATAGTAAATTAATATCCTCACATTTATGCAAATAGGCATGGATAAACAGACTTGAGTAAAATTACATATTTATTCTTTCTTCTCTATAACACGATCTAAATGAAGATGAAGTTATATGTACAGTTTATATCTCTAAATTTTTAGATTTTTTTTGTCAAAAATGTTCCTTTATTATGTCTAGAATTGCTAGATTTACAGATCTTCGATTCTTTAGATGCCTGCGGGTTTTCATTCTCGGATTAACCGTAGGTATTTGTAAAGGTAAATTTATTTTGCAAAACCGTCAGCAAAAAAAGTTAGAAAAAACAATTAACTGACAGACTAACTGTAAATATATATTTTATTTCGACTCTGTTTTTTACTAAATTTTCATCTTTCGTAGAAAATTTTAAGGAGATATAAATTGAGAAAGACTGATACTTTGAAAGAAGAAATTGACTTTCCTTACTTTTAAATTATTAATCACTATAAAAAATGAATGATAGGTAAACAAAATGTATAATATTGTGTTTGCTTCCTGCTTATAAAGGCTATACAAGGACTAATTTTAATTTGAGCTAGTAGAATTATTTCAGTTATATATCATTTGTTTTAAAAAAAGAACTGATATCTACTAAAAAACAACTTTTCAAAAGTAAAAAATAAGCCAAGCAAAAAAAAAAAGAAAAGAAAAGAAAAAAGGTGAAAGTTGTGGCTAAAAAATAGTGTGATATCAAATTTCCAAGCTTATATTGCGGTACTTATTTAACATTTTTTGATAAAAATTTACCATATGTAAGTCGAGTACCTAAGTATGCGTTGATAGAAAGCCTTTTCTCCTTTACTAAATACATCATAACGTGTTTCTGAAAATTTATTTTTTTTTAAATTATGCATGATGGGCTTGGCGGCCATCTTTCCTATTTTACACAAATTTCTAAGCACTCAAGCTCGTAACATATTTGCATTATTAAGAATTTCGAAGTTATAGTTTTAGCTACAGACAGATAAATTAAGAAAGTTTTTTATTTTGAAAAAAACAAATTGATTTTTACTGCTTTATCTAATTAATTAACCTCCCTCCGAAAAAAGAGAATCATAAGATGAAACCTGAAGTTACTTCAGCTTTATTTTTAGACACAAATTTTTAGGCACTCATTTCCATAAATTAAAAGAATAAAATGTTTGCTTTAGTAACAATTTCGAACTTCCAATCTTAACAATGAACTTGTGTGCTTAGAAATTTGTGTAAAATATGGAAAGATGGCCGCCAAGCCCATCATGCATAATTTAAAAAAAATTAATTTTCAGAAACACGTTATGATGTATTTAGTAAAGGAGAAAAGGCTTTCTATCAACGCATACTTAGGTACTCGACTTACATATGGTAAATTTTTATCAAAAAATGTTAAATAAGTACCGCAATATAAGCTTGGAAATTTGATATCACACTATTTTTTAGCCACAACTTTCACCTTTTTTCTTTTCTTTTCTTTTTTTTTTTGCTTGGCTTATTTTTTACTTTTGAAAAGTTGTTTTTTAGTAGATTTAAACTTTCAACTGTAATTTTTGGTTTCCCATGAACAACAAGGTTGTACTTTTTTGTTTTTAGTTTTCTTTTAATAGACCTGTAAATTTGGGATATTCATTTGTGTACACCCTGTATAGCATTTTCCAAAGTCTACTTTTTTTTTTTAAACCAGAATTATCAGACAACCTAAATTGGTGTTCCTCCCTTATCCTTTCGACCACTTTCCATAAAAAAAAAAACTTTCGCCATCTATTCGGCAGACTCTGACACATATATGTAAAACTAGCTGTTTAAGCCGTTCTACGCACGAGAGTTCATCTATTCGATTTTAGTAAAATATTTTTCTACTACTGCGCATTTTTTAATGAAATTTAATTTATCGTGTTACTATGGCAGCAGACGATAAAACAATATCTTTGAAATAAGGGAATAAATGGAATAAAAAGTTTTGTTGATGTTTGTGATAAAATGTTTGTCTTATTTTTTAAAAAAAATTGTAATAATTAAGCGCAATTAAATAATCTCTAATTATTTGCATGTGAGGTAAAAGAATTATCGTAATACCCGCTGGAGCTTTTTAGTATTGTAGCATGGCGTACGTAATATATCTCTAATTATTTGCATGTGAGGTAAAAGAATTGTAATACCCGCTGGAGCTTTTTAGTATTGTAGCATGGCGTACGGGGCATTCCACATCAAATCAGGCAGTAAAATATCAATATGTAACCCACCATCACAGATTTTAATGAAACTGCGTGTGTTTGTTCTTACTATTAAGATATGATCACCAGTAATTTTTTTTGCTCCTTGGTGAAATAGTTTCTGAGAAAAAAATTGTCAAAATTTTGAAAAACTGCCGTCAGTTGGCATTCTTGACGGCTCGGTTTTCAAATGTAGCACGTCATATATATAATCATATTTCAATATCTACTCTACAAATCATCTTCAAATAATTGCATAATATTTAGGGTACGCAGCTTATGAAAAAAATATATTGTTACGCTTATAACATTTTAAGTGTGTCTAAAAAAATATTTAAACTTTGAAGTCGTGAATTTTTTATGAAAAATAATGCATTAACAAAAAAAGCATTATCAACAAAAGGCGGTATTTTTATTAAATTTATTTTTTGTGGGTGATATACTTAAAGGTGTCCTTTACCTGATTCTGAAATAAAAATAGTCTGATTTTGGGTGTTTTTAGTAGTATTTCCTATTTAAACAAATTTTGAGGTGCATTTCAAATCAAATTAAGCAGAGTCATTCCATGTCAGTTCCCCTAATCCAAATCACTTTCACAAATTTCAATGGAACTGGGTTTGTTTATAGCTTATTTTAAGACGTAATCACCTTTAATTTTCTTGATCCTAAGTAAAATATTTTTTAAGATAAAAAATATCAAAATTTTGAAAAATTGTTTTAAATTTTTTTAATTACAGTTCGATATTTAAAGACTGCATTTAAAAAAAAAAAAAGTCATTTTAATATAAAATCACTAAATAGGTTTCAAATAATGTATATGTGACAAATAATGTAGGCAGATTATTATTTCTTGTTTTTTTTTTTTTTTTTTTTTTTTTTTTTTTTTTGTCATGTTTAAACACTAAGAGTGTCTTTTATCTTGTGAATTTTTAAAATCAAGAATTTTGTCAAAAATAATGTGTTAATCAAAAATTTATTATTAACCGAAGGCAGGGTGTTATTGCTTTTTTTAATTGTACGTAAAAATTTCTTTTAAATGGTTATAAAATAAAAATAGTGAAAATATGAGAAAAAATTATCAAAGTTTTGGAAAAATGCCACGAGTTACCATTAATGATTTTTCAATTTTCAAAGGCCTCATTTTATATATAAAAATCATATTTCAATAACTAATAAAGAAATCTTCTTCGAATAATTTAAGCAAGGTAAATAAAGTATGTAGATTATGAAAAGAAATTTCTGTAATGTTAAAAAATATTTAAATGTGTCTTAAAAATTGTATAATCTTTGAATCAAAAATATTTTACAAAAAATAATGAAATTATTAAAAAATCTTTATCAATCAGAGGCGGAGTTTCTATGACTAATTTTTTTTATTTTAAATTGTACATAATACTACATTATAACTCGATCTGAAATAAAAATAGTGGGATTTTGGTTGGTTTTAGTAGTATTTAAATCATATTTAAAATTATCAATATTTCCAGATGTAAAATCTATCCAATGTATCATCCCTGGAAATATTTTTATTTATACATTTATTTTATTTTTCAAATTATCTTTTATGTTCGTTTCTTAAGGAAAAAATAAGCAATATTGTTTTTTAGTAAAACTTCTAGGACGAAGAGCAATTATCCCTTTCTAAAAAAGAGAAAAATCACTAGCTCCTCACCGCCCAATAGAAATTTTCAAAATGACATTCCTAATCTTTAAACTCATATTTGGCTGTTAATATTGAAAAAAATACCAAATTTCGCTCTTTTGAAGAAAATTTTGACATATTATGCTTTAAATATATGCAAAAAATGCATAATTCATTATATTATATCTTTCAAATAACTATATCTAAAAAATTATTTAAAACTTAATGAGTTGCACTTTTGTAACTTTATTCAGTTTCTAATGATATGTACCGTAATTTCGGGTGTATAGCCCGCAGATCAAACAATTCAGTTTGGACCCAGAAATTTTATTCAGTATTTGAAAACCAATATTTACTGTGATCTAAAAAGTTACATTTTATTTTTACAAATTTGTCGGTCGAGACACGATTGTTTGATCCGCGGGCTATACACCGGAAATTACGGTAATTTGATTTATTTCATCACAATATTGCTGAAAGATGGATTTTCAACATATATATGTGTATTCTCAATAACCCTGTTCTCAAACAAATTATTTAAAAATTATTCATTTATGTTTAATAAAGCATATATATTGTTTATACACTTATAGAAAATACATATAGTAAATTTTATGATATTATGTCAATAATGTCTAAAAGTAAAGAACTTATCTAATAGTATGTAACGAAAAATTTAACATCTGGTGTAATGACAACAAAATTTTATAATTGTTTTACTTAATTTGGATGAATGAAAAAAGCTTACATGTTTATATTTTATTGAAGTACAGGTGAAAATGTCACAAAGACATTCCTATCTCAACAACCACTGAGTATGTCACATTCACACTACAGCTGATTTTTTTTTCTTTTTGATCTTTCGGGTTTGATTTCAGATGGTAATGAATTAATTAGTTTTGTTAGAAGTGTCATTGCAGTCAGCATATTAGGTTCACTATTTTTTTTAATTTGTTTTGATGGACTCGATGAACAACAACATTTAAATGGACCATTTCATGAATTTTCAATTAAAAGCTGATTTATAAATTCATTATGTTGTTTAGTTATTATTATCGTCTTAAAATAATAAGTTGATATTAAGATTTTTTAAATGTCGTTTATTTATTATTTGAACAGTTGAAAGTATTTTTCAGTAAGAGTGGGCTGTTGATTTTAAGTCGGCTGTTGAGCAATGTAGTGTTGGTAAAGGAACTGATACTATTTAATTTAATTTTTATTGATGTAAATAATATTTGTTATTTTATTATTGTATGTATTATATTAAAGCAAGAGTAGCAATACACGATATCGTAGTCATTATAGTACATCTTAGCATGAAAAGCTTCAATATTTATCATTAAACATCCGCATTTTATGAAAATTTTGTTAAAATTGCTCATATTTTCACTATTTTTATTTTATAACTATTGAAAAGATATTTTTACGTACAAATAAAAAAAGTAATAATAGCCTGCCTTCGGTTAATAATAAATTTTTGATTAACACATTATTTTTCACAAAATTCTTGATTTTAAGAATTCACAAGATTAAACACACTCTTAGCGTTTAAACATGACAAACAACAATAAATAATAATCTGCCTACATTATTTGTCACATATACATTATTTGAAACTTATTTAGTGATTTTATATTGAAATGACTTTTTTTTTATGCAGTCTTTGAATATAGATCTGTCATTAAAAACATTTTTTAAAAAAATTAAAAATTTAGATATTTTTTTTTATCTTAAAAAATATTTTACTTAGAATCAAGGAAATTAAAGGTGATTACGTCTTAAAATGAGCTATAAACATACCCAGTTTCATTGAAATTTGTGACAGTGAATTAAATGTCTTAGGCGAACTGACATGGAATGACTCTGCTTGATTTGATTTGAAATACGCCTCAAAATATTTTTAAATAGGAAATACTACTAAAAACACCCAAAATCCCACTATTTTTATTTCAGAATCAGGTAAAGGACACCTTTAAGTATATCCCCCACAAAAAATAAATTTAATAAAAATACCGCCTTTTGTTGATAACGCTACTTTAGTTAATGCATTATTTTTCATAAAAAAATCACGACTTCAAAGATTAAACAATTTTTTAGACACACTTAAAATGTTATAAGCATAACAGTATTTTTTTTTTCATAAACTGCGTACCCTATATATTATGCATAAATTATTTGAAGATGATTTGTAGAATATATATTGAAATATGATCATATTTATGTCATGCTACATTTGATAATCGAGCAGTCAAGAATGCCAACTGACGGCAGTTTTTCAAAATTTTGACAATTTTTTTCTCAGAAACTATTTGACCAAGGAGTAAAAAAAAAATACTGGGAATCATATCTTAATAAAAGGAACAAACACACGCAGTTTCATCAAAATCTGTGATGGTGGGTTACATGCCTGCCTGAAGTGACATGGAATGACCCGTACGTAATATATCTCTAATTATTTGCATGTGAGGTAAAAGGATTAACGTAATTTCCGCTATTGCTTTTTAGTATTCCAGCGTGGCGTACATAATGTATATCTCACATTGGTTAAAGAATTTGCGCGATTACGGGTTGAACATAAAACAAGAATTTTATTGGGAATTTTTAACTGTTGACAGCTGCTATAACGGAAAATGTTTACATTTGATAGGAAATTGGTGGTTTTTTATTAATTAAAAGTTAACTATAAATTATTTCGATTCCGGATTGCTTTAGTTGCCTCGGCCATGTTTTAATACACATGTACAAAACATTTCACAATTTTGGCTTCCAAACTATATGGATTTGTATAGAATAACAGACTGACAAATTTTCATTTTTATATATTAGATATCGAATACGGGAAAAACATCTAAAGAAGTAACCATATTTTCATTTTTAATAGGAAATTTCTAGGGAGCATAGGGTGCATTTGTGCCACGAAGAGCGGTGTATAGACGCCTGTGATATCACTTATTATAATATGTGAAATTGTTTTGAAAATATAAATTTTTAAAATGCGATCATTCATGCTAACTCTGTATATGTATATATTTCTTAAAAGAATTGTCTATGCTTACAGATATAAATCTACAACTTTTTGACTTGGACGACGCAATGGTTTGTTATTATGTTATCCTTTCTTTCATTCTCAATTCTGCATCTCGGATGACATCGATTACGGGGTTAGTATACATAGGAGAAGTCAAAACTCCGTCGATGGACATTATGTATCCAATTATGAAAGTATTCCGAAGGGAATTGGGTCGCATAGTAAGTGATATTTATTAATGTTTATTTCTACTTACCTGTATCGTACTTATGGCTTGTTCTGAAATTAAATGAAAATTTAAGTCCCAATCAATTTTTTGTATGTAAATGTTTGTTTAATTAATTAGATGATCTATGAAGGCACAACTTAAATTTAAAAAAAATAAAACCTTTAGAATAAATTTCAAATTTCAAATTATTTTAATTAAATTCGAATCATACTATGGTATGTGTCATGCCTGTTTGCCTGTTTTTGCTTTACAACATAAGTGTGTGAAAGATGAAGGAAAAGAACCATATAAAATATACAGGGTGTCCCGAATATCCCTGACGAAATTCAATATAAAATCAAGTAATTGTCGTACAAGAGTGGCGGTTTGGACTAAAATGCTTCTCTCGATGAAAGTTTTCTTAAAGTGAATAAAAAAATTAGTTTCAAACTTTGATCATAGATGGCGTCACTTGTCTTTTCAAATTAGTTTCGATTTGGTTTCGAAGTACCAACCTACACGATTAGCTTTTTCGCTGGGAGTCATCATTGTTTTGTCAAAACTAATCTGAAAATCAGAAAAAACGCATGTTTGAAACCAAACATACGGATAATCTATGATCGAAGTTTGGAGCTATTTATTTTCATTAGCTTGAAGAGAACTTCTCATCGTAAGAAGCATTAGTCTGAACCGCGCTCCTGTACGACAATTACTTGATTTTATATTGAATTTTAAAATGTGTCAGGGACTTTTGAGACACTTTGTATGAAATTAAAAAATGGATGTGCTTTATTTATTTTATAAAAAAAAAAAACTTTGAAAAATTCATTTTAAAAAAAATTACTGTCCAAGACACTTCAGTCCTTTGAAAAATATTCCCTCCCATGGAATATCAGTTATAGTTATATAAAAAATCTACTATAGGGCAGCATAATCTAGAATTTGGAAGTAAATTAAGGGTGTATTCGAAAAAATATTTTTCCACCCCCAACAGCTCGAAATTTTCTGAGACATTTTCAGACTCATTTTTAAAAGTAAAAACATGAAACTTGCTGGGGTGATTTCTGAAGACATGTTTAACATGCCGTGTGATTTCATTTTCAGCTCAATTAATTAGAATTTGATTTTTAAACAATTATTTTCTCAGTATGACCATTTTTTTCATTCCCAGATCGCCCGCTTCGGAAAATTCGGTTCAAAACGCCAACTTTGACAGCATTTTTTACAGTATTTTCTGCATTTATCAAAAAATTAAGAAGCACCGCACATTATATAGTTTCTAAATAAGAGAATTTCCAAGTTTGGTGCGTTTGAGAGCAAAAATGAATTTTAAAATGAATCAGAAAATAATCAGTTTGGATCGGAATACACCCTTAAATACAGGAATCCACTTATTAGATGGAACATATCTGAAACATAGTAAGTTGTTATTTCACGTGGTTTTAATTAAAAATTTTTAATTACCATATAGTGTAGTAGTAATTACATAGGTACTTATGTTGTACTGCATAGTACTTATATAGGATGTCAACTCCATGGCTTCATTAATTGTATCGGTTTTAAAAACAGCAGGACTCTGTTGATAAGTAGTTTTAAACTGCTCTATTTAATATTATATCCAAGCAGCACATGTGAATCTCATGCATAGTTTTAAAAATATTACGCCTAATTTCTGATATGTCACATCCATGACATTGTTGTAGCATAGATGGTCACATTGATCCATAGGATGTGACATTTATTGATGTAAACGATGTTCTAAGGGTACTTAAAATGTTATTTTTTAATTATAGAAACTGTATTTCTATTTTATTGTTAATAATTATACATGGTATACTGTGTCACATATATGTTATATAAGAAACAAACCATAATTTTAATTTAAAAATAATTTAAACCTCCACCTCGAATAATTTTTTTAATCTTTAAAACTTTAAAAAAAATGTTGGAAACACAATAGACCGGGAACCGACTGCACAAACCATCCCCTCATCGAATTGACGTAATACTTAAAACTCGATTCGCATATTAAAATGCAATTGATCTACGAAGTCATATTTGGTGCAACACCTGCAAACACGATTTAAGTGGTTGACTGGTAGGTATACCGTTGTGTTTTCCCGCTTTCAGTCCTCCATGTTTTCATACCATTGAATGCAGGAAAACACAATGATAAATCTACCGATCAATCACTAAAATCGGGTCTGCAGGTGGTTTCGACCAAGATATGACTTCGCAGACCAATTGTATTTTAATATGCTAATCGAGTTCTGTCTAATCCTTGAATTTCAGACGTCAACTCGATGAGGCGACGGTCTGTGTAGCCGCCTCTGATTTACAGCTTAAGCACAACAATTTGAATTATTATTATTATTATTTTTTTTTAATTGCCGCGCTGAAAGTTCCACTTAATTTCAGAACACGCTACATATGGATTGTATAGAAGCTCAGAAGCGTAGTATGGGCCGGTTCAAGTATTACGTAAGCATATTTTTAGCCATTTTGTAACCCTCCCCCCCCCCCCTCTTGTATGGAAAAATAAGCAAATGCTAGACCCCCCCCCCCCCTTTGCTTACGTAAGATTTTATGACATTCTAACATCAACACTGTTTGCCGTAAAAAATTACAGTTAGTGATAAATTACGTTATTAGTCCAGCAAAATTTACATAAATAGACATAAAAGGGTTGTGGTATCGAAGGAAAACAAAATCGGTTTAATATATTGTTACTTATTGCATTAAACAATTCATAGAATACAAAATTGTTTTTAATATATTATTATTTATTGGAATGAACAAAAACAAAAAAAAAACTTTAAGAAATACAACAGGCCCTAACTTATTTAGGCCCATAACTAAAATTTTTAACAAGAATCATAGGAATATTATGTGTTTGGCGTTCACATTTCTAGTCTGGTGTCCAAGATCTTTGAATCCATGTTTCTGCATTGTCTATTATTACGTTTTTAATGTAGTGGTGGGCTGGAATGTTCCTCATTTACAGTCCTTGTTTCCTTCATATCTTTTTTCTCAAGTCGTTCGACATTCGCAGAACGTTCATCCAAATCATGCTCTTTTGCTTTTTGTTGTTAAACTATAGTTGATTCGTTGTCTAATGCTTACATAAGAATTCTCATGACTCCCCCCTCCTCCTTGTCAGTAAAAATAAGGAGACACTGGACCCCGCCTCCCCCCGTTACTGCTTACGTAATACTTGAACGACCCCTATGACGAAAATTCGTGATCTTGAAAAAAGTGAATCTTGGGGAATTGAGTTCAAGTACTGAGGCGATTCTGGCTTGCGTACTCCTAATAATTTGGATGCATTTTCAGTTTTAAATCCCAGCCTGTTTATCCTCTAATAACAAAAAGAAACCCAAGACCATGGCATGGATTAATGCACAGGAGCTGCATTTAGGTCACTGTTGGCCAAATTCGGGTATTTTTTACCATCTTACCCACACACACCCTTCTTCTCTGCTATCTATTGCAAATATTCTTTAAGGGAAATTTCTGCATATTGTTTACTAGGTGTGGCGGTTACCAATTCTTAATTTTTGCATTAAAACAACGCTTATAATTTGGGAGAAAGGTAACAGATGGTTTATTCAAAGTATGTACCATCGCTGGTTACGCATTTTCTCCATCTCTCTGGTAAGTTGTGGATACCCTCCCAGAAAAACCTTCATCTTTTGAGGTGGTCCAGTTATCAAGCCATTTTTAGACATCTCCGTCATTGTTGAAGAATTTCATGAAGACGCAAAATAGTGGTAGTCGGAAGGGATCAAGTTTGGCGAGTAAGATTTCCCAGCCAAGAATAATAATGGTGTCCATAGCCGTTTTTGCATTGTGTGAGGGTGGGGTGGGGGGGTTGCGAAGCGAAATCACATTTTCGTGTTTTATAGCACATTTGGATCGCTTTTGGATCAATGTGTGGTTGAAATTGATCATTCGGTGAAGATAGGGAACGGTTAGTGTTTCACCTGATTTCAGAAGCTCTTGTACACAGCACTCATCTGATCCCACCAAATGCACAGCATTGTATTTTTCAGAGCGATTCGGTTTTGCAGTCGATGTTCTGGGTCAACCTTTGATCTTGCGTTAGAACCTTGTCACCATGAGTTTCTACAAGTAAATGACGGCTTTTACTCGCGTTTTTCCTTTGACTGAACAGCCCCACCAGTGGCCGAGAGGTTCTGCCCACGAAGCTGGTAGAAGGGAGGGCCTGGGTTCGAGCCCAATCACGCCCGTCGGCTTAATCGTTCGGAGTTTACGTGGTTTTCTTCGAACCTTGTATTTCCAAGCGTAAATGCGGATTAGGTTCCCTTAGAAAGACCTTCACGGAGGGCAACTCCCCCATAGGGCCTATATACCTCGAGTAGATAATCGGGCGTCAAAAATCAGCCCAACCCTTTGATTGAACAAGAAAAGCAGTACGTGCCGCATATGCTGTTTTTCTTTTTTCTTTTTTTTTTTTTTGGAAACTTGACATTTTTACCACACGAAAAAAATATGACGCTATCTCGGGAACGCTTAAACATCAGCGGCGTTTTAAAAGGTATGGGCATAGCTACAAAAGGACATAAAAAGTTAAACTGTGAGCCAACCCTTTTTTTCCAGGACCATCTCTTGAAAAAATAAGAATTAATAACCGCCCACACGTGGCAACATATTATGTACAGATAAAGTTCGTGTATCTACTAGTTTATCTATCGTTTTCTACTAAATGAATTTTCTAGCGGTTTTGATTCTAAATTTTAATGTCTGAAATTGGGTTTTCAAATGTGTTATGTGTCTCTAACCTTATTAAACGATGTTTTTTTTTTCACAGTGTTCTGAATGTGTTGGAATATGTTTCATAATCTTTGCTTGACGCATGATTTGTCTTTCTTGCTTTTTTTTCTTTTCCATGGGAAAAACAGATCGGTTTTAACTGACAACTGAATTATTTCTCTTGTTCTCTTTTTCAGTCAAGTTTTCCCGGTAGAATTGCCAAAATCGAGATCTTGAATGAAATCTTCATAGTGCGATGGACTATGAACTTAATAAAGCCTCTCCTCACGACGAAGTCTGTCGAAAGGGTAAGTATCGTGCGTAAGAAAAAACATTAATTTAATTATTAAAAATGCACGGCTCAATTATTTTAACAACTATCTTCATTTCCATAATCAAAACCGGATATTGTAGGTCTAAGAACTCTTCAAATATCCCTAAAATATTTCCTAAAATATGATACCCCTGTTTCTAAAATAGCAGGAGTCGCGAAAAAAGATATCCTGATTTATATATTCTGATACCAGATATTTAGGGGCACCATAGCTTAATTATCATCTTTAGTCAATGCAATTAACTAGAAAGTAATTCATAACTTTAGAGCGAAAATGCAGCTTAGAAGAAATTTTGCAAAAATGTGTAAAAATAAGTAGTGTAAAAGTAAATGTGCAAAAAGTCGTCACGTGTTTAAATTTCACACGTAATGTGTAAAAAGTTCGCAAAGTATGCAAAAGGAGGAGTTATTCTCTGAAGTTTATTATAATTCCTAAACAAATCTTATGACTATTTCAGTCTAAACATCCAAACGTTCAAACATACGATCTCATTATGAAGCATTGAAAAATACATTCTGTGTAAAGGTACAGTTGTGGGAAAAAAACAGTAAATACCTCCTACTAACTCCTCAACAAATTATCGTAGACGAAAGTTACTGGTACCGAACGATTGGAAATAAAGTCTACTTTTAAATGACGTATATAAAATGTGCTTAGGGGGCCATCCACATATTAAAACGAATCCAAACTTCATTTTTTTCAATGGCAATACTCAATTTTAACGAGATATTTCAAATCTTTGGTTCAAACTATGCCTAGACACTAAATTCCAAGTCATTTGAATGATAAGTTTTTGAATTATAAATATTCAAAATTGAGTGTTTCTAATGTTAAATTACATTTTCATATTTTTATTTATAACTTCTGAAATTATACTCCTAATGTTTTAATTTTTTGTGTAGCAATAATACTAATATACTCAAACGTGTTGTGAAACGTGATACTAATATACCCAATAGGTGTTGAATTTGCAATTTTTATAATTTTCTGATATGAATTATGAAATTAATATTAAAAAAAATATTAATTGCAACCTGCAATTTTTTTGATGGACTCAGATTTATTAAGTCCTGCTTTATGGAAATCCAAAATTTCACATTTTTCTTCCAAGTAGTTTTCAAATTATGCTTAAAAAACGGCAAAATGATGGCTTAAGGGGCCGTCTATGATTGAAGTGAGTAGATATTTTGAAACTTCTTATGCTATCCTGTAATCTAACAGGCTTAATTGACTGCTTAAGGTGTCTTGATCAAGAAGGGAGCTCTCTCGGTTAACAATCGAGTCCCGAACTTCAATTTGGATACAGCCCTTAAAATAGGCTCGTTTTGAAATAATTAATTTCTCGGAAACTTATGGTACGAATTGCATAAAAATTTGTTTTTAGACTAATTGAAGGGTATAGAGTTCATTAATGCTGTCAGAATTGTGTATTGCTATTGAAGAAAACACAGTTATGATTCGTTTTAATATGTTGATGGCCCTCTAAGCAAATTTTATATACATCATTTAAAAGTAGACTTTATTTCCAATCGTTAGGTACCAGTAACTTTCGTCTACGATAATTTGTTGAGGAGTTAGTAGGGGGTGTTTACCTTTTTTTTTTCACGACTGTATTTGGAATTTATGATTTAAGGGTGTATTCGAAAAAATATTTTTCCACCCTCAACAGCTCGAAATTTTCTGAGACATTTTCAGACTCATTTTTAAAAGTAAAAACATGAAACATGCTGAGGTAATTCTTGAAGAGATGTGTAAGAGGCCGTGTGATTTCATTTTTCGCTCAATTTATTAGAATTTGATTTTAAACAAACATTTTCTCAGTATGACCATTTTTTTTCATTCCCAGATCGCCCGCTTCGGATAATTCGGTTCAAAACGCCAACTTTGACAGCATTTTTTACAGTATTTTCTGCATTTATCAAAAAATTAAGAAGCACCGCACATTATATAGTTTCTAAATAAGAGAATTTCCAAGTTTGGTGCGTTTGAGAGCAAAAATGAATTTTAAAATGAATCAGAAAATAAGCAGTTTGGATCGGAATACACCCTTAAAACAAGCCTGTCCAACCTTTGAGGGCCTGTGTGGAGCAAGATAACCTGATCAGGGATCCAGCTTAGACTCATTTACGCTCCACCTGGGGGTCTCTCCGACACGCAGGGGCTCGCAGGCAGAAACCTGGCCCAGCTAGAAGGGGAGGCACCTATCTTTTACAAAACATAAAAAAAAAATCTTATTCAAGTTAAAATTAATTTACAAACTGTGCCCGAAGCCAGGCTGCCAGTAGTTCGACAAGGGGCAGTATAATCAGTAGTTCTGGAAAGTTACAAACAATTTTGGGGGTACCAATAAAAAAAAATTACAATTTTATTCCGAGTTCAACGATAACAAGTTAAATTCAGTTGCATACACTAAATATTCTGTGTCAAAAGAATTTACAATTTCTGCACACGAACAATTTACCAGTAGATTAATTAACAACATATTGATATTTTTAAATTTGCTATAAGTACCCTATAAGTACTCATCCCTTGCCACTCAATGAAGGGCGCCATTATTCCCATGACTGAAAACATGCGACAATATTATCGCATAGTATTAGCGTACATACACGTCTTAACATAATGCAAATAAATCTTAAAACGGTACGCAAAGGCCCCTACGGTTCTGGAGTTAGATGTATTAAATTTCAAATTATACATTTTTCTACGAGAGGTCTATCTCAAAAATGTTTGTAGGGTAAGGTACCAGAAACTTTAATCGCGCCTATAATAACAACAATAACAAAAAATAAAAATAAGCATAGAAGTCAGAGATATTGCTAATTTTCTTTTAAATGGTGGCTGTGAAAATACGCTTTGACTTATTTTGAAGGGATGAATTTAGCATGATAAAAGCACCAAAACAAAGACAAACATGATAGCGGCCAATCCATAATGGGTGGTTCCAGAGAGATAGTCTGGAAGTGCTTTCATAGATGGAAATTATTCTGCACTGTTTAATTAATTTTTCTAAGCAAATTGAATAAAAAAGAAAAAAACCCATAAAATTTCAAAAGTCAAGAAGCAAAATTTAATCCCCGTTATCCCTCGTATAAAACAGCCAATGGGCTAGTGTGACAACAGCAGGGCTCCCACTCGGTCCGTTTTTTGAACACCACTTTTATTTAAAGAATAATCTAACTTATAAATTTTGCAGAAACATACCAGGAACGCCGTTTTTCTTGCAATTGTTGCAGAAACCTACCACGAATTTCTTTCAAAAAAATTACTGGTTTTCAAAAAACGGACCAGTGGGAGCCCTGCAACAGCAAAAAGAAAAAAAGCTGAATTTCTTCCATGGACATGTGTCTTCAAAGGGGCGGGGGAAGGTGAAAAGTGTTTATTGTTCTGTTGCTTCTTAATCCATTTATGCCTGGCGTCCCATTTTTGGAACGCTTCGATTTTTAATAAATTTCTATAATTTTCTTCTTCTTTACAATGTAAAAATTGTATGAAATAATTATCGATAAATGTATTTATCTGTTACCGAGAGATGATATCATAAGATGGATATTTATTTGAAGGGTTTTTTCGATGTTTATAGATTTTCCAAGATGGCAAAATGTAAAAAGTGATTTTATTTGTATTTTTTCTATCAAGGATTCAAATAAATAAGTCATAATCTTAGCTTGTAGACTTCTTTAAAATACGTAATTTTTTATATTGTGAAATTATATGTTCAAGCCTATTTTTTATGCATGTTTGTAATGTACAAAATATAGGGGGCTAGGCACGAACGGGTACATTCACAGTTATTGATGTAAAGTCCTTTTCAAGATGATTATGAAATAAATTGTTTTTAACCCTTACATATGATTATTCTTAAATTATTATTTATAATTCATATAATGTTATTAATCTCTAAAAATAAATAAGTATATTTTTTTAATAGTTCATAAAAATACTAATTGTAGTATTTAATGTACAATTTAAAGGCTTATTTTATATAAATTTAGACAAAACTTATAATTATGCATATTATACTATTATAAATATTATGCTTAATCCCATATTTAATACGTTTACATTTTATAAAATAAATACAAAAGTATTTTACCAAAATATTTTTTATTATTTTTCCAGTTCATTTTGCTACATTTTAAAGTGATTTTATTAACAAATTTGAAAAAACAAAAATTCAGGCATAAATGGGTTAAGTACTAACAAGTTGGAAATTGCACGTCAAACGTAGCATGAGGTGCGTTCGTACTACAACTAGTTTTATAAAAATTTTTTGCACCGTATATTGTACTTAATGTATATTTTAGTGCACTTCATAAGTGCATATCAATTTCATTATGTTTGAAAGGTTGTAACATCGTTAAAATGCGCTTGAAATAATTTTTCCCATTGGCCATAATGTAACGGAAAACTTTTGAATGTCCTTGTAATTAAATTATACATCCTATTTTTATAAAATTTGAAATGACTCGACAAAATATTGCAACAATTATATAGTTAAAATTTCAGACCATTCGGTTGGGTAGTTTTTGCTCTGTTATGTGCGGACGGGCGGACAGCGGACCGAACGACGACTATAGGTGTATTTATATTTATATAGGCGTATTTATATAGTTACGAATGCACCTAAAAAGGAAATCAAGGACCCCCCCCCCCCCCCTCTAAATGGTGAGCTGGATCCGCCCTTGCTGCGATTTTTAGAATGGAAAAATTAGTTGCCTTAAATTTTGTGTTTCAGTTCGTGTGCCGAATAACTGAAAATGTAGCAGAAGATCTACAATGAATAATGCATGCCAAAAGCACAGGCATATGAATAGTATAAAACATACAAATACAATCAACAAGTCGTAGTTGATTTGCCTGGTTCTGGTCCACCTTCAACCTCTACCAATGGCTCAAACATCGGTAAAATCAAGAAGTTGGTGATCGAAAATCATCGTATGAGTCTTAGAGAGTTGGCTTAGGAAGTGAACATATCTTTTAACACTTTGAGGTCTAAGCTCAAGTGTCACTCGGGTTGCCGTTTCCGGAGAAGCAAACTAAGCCCGAGAGTCTGTCGAGGTCAACTTTTAACTCTCTGAACTGTAAAAGTACTTACTATATACATTCGCACTCTTTTCAGATATTATCTACGAACCTTTTATTTTGAAAAACAAATAGATGACAGCCTTAAGCAGAAGTAAGTACAGTAGAATCTCTTTTATCCGAAACTCTCGGTTAACCGAAATCCCTTTTTAAATTCTTTTTTTTTTTTTACTATCACATTCCTTGTGTGCAAAATCATTTTGATTTTTTTTTTAACTATCATATTCCTTGTGTGAAAGCGGTCCTTTCCGAACTACGGGTACATATAAATATTTTCGATCCCCTTTCTTACAGTTCGTTTGAATTTAACTCAAGCTCCCGTAAGCAGCGTAGTGGAACGAAGAAAACGAACAAATTAGTAATTCTGAAGCTTTTGAATATTTTGCAAAAGGTTTGGCATGGCTGGAGCAGCAGAAAGACTGTGATACTGATGAACTAATAATATTAAAAAACGCCGTGATAGAGCTTCAAAGCAAAGTAGTTGAAACTGCGACAAACAAAACATTTTTTCAAACCCTTGTGATATATCTAAAAGATACTTCATTTCAAAATTAAAATTCAGGTAATTTATCATTGTTTCTATTTTGCTATTGCTTTATTTTTATTAAGCACTTGTCACCGTAATAAGATATTTCTCCTTAATCTTAGAATTGAAGCATTCTCGATTACCCGAAAATTTCGATTTTCCGAAAGAGGGTCGGTCCCAATTACTTCGGATAATCGAGGTTCTACTGTATATGAAAATATCTAGAATCAGAGCTTAATTAGAACTTTTTGTGAACCTTGCGTTGTTGCTCTTTGTGCTTTGAAATGTACCACACAAAAGCAAATTTTACTAAATAATGTTTTTATACAAATAAAACCTATTTTTAGATATTTGTAAAGCATTAGGGTAAGTTTTTGTTCAAGTCTGGGTAAAATTGTACGTTAAAAAATTATCTTTTCTTATGAGGAACTTTTTTAAAAAGGTATAAGACATGCTTTTTTCAATAATTTCTCATTAAGGGTGTATTCCGATCCAAACTGCTTATTTTCTGATTCATTTTTAAATTCATTTTTGCTCTCAAACGCATCAAACTTGGAAATTCTCTTATTTAGAAACTATATAATGTGCGGTGCTTCTTAATTTTTTGATAAATGCAGAAAATACTGTAAAAAATGCTGTCAAAGTTGGCATTTTGAACCGAATTTTCCGAAGCGGGCGATCTGGGAATGATAAAAAATGGTCATACTGAGAAAATAATTGTTTAAAAATCAAATTCTAATTAATTGAGCTGAAAATGAAATCACACGGCATGTTAAACATGTCTTCAGAAATCCCCCCAGCAAGTTTCATGTTTTTACTTTTAAAAACGAGTCTGAAAATGTCTCAGAAAATTTCGAGCTGTTGAGGGTGGAAAAATATTTTTTTCGAATACACCCTTAAATATTAAATTTAGTACATTTGAATAGTTCCTTGATTATGAATAAGAACAGCTTGAAGTTTATAATAAAAGGGATTATTAAAATACATAGTATCTTCTAAGTATTTTTTTTTTAATCATGAAAAGTACCAAATACCCTCAGTCCAGAGGGAGAGATATGCGGTTGAAATACCTTATACCTCGAAGTGTTAAATCTAATATATAAAAATGAAAATTTGTCTGCTTGTAATGCTATACAAATCCATAGTTTGGAAGCGAGAATTGTAATATGTTACGTATATGTGTATTAAAACACGGCCGAGGCAACTAAAGTAATCTGGAATCGAAATAACTTATAGTTAATTTTTAATTAATAAAAAACCACCCATTTAACAGCAATTTCCAATCAAATTTAAACATTTTTCGTTATAGCTGTTGCCAACAATTAAAAATCCACAATAAAATTCTTACCACAACAATTACTTTTCTATTGCAAAATTTCCACGTGAAAAAATTAAATAAATGGTTTGACGAATTTAAAAAAAGGGATTATTACATCATAACTTTTCTACTGCAAGATTTCCACGTAAAAAAATGTAAATAAAATAAATAGTTTGACGAATTAAAAGCAAAAAATGTTACATCATAATTTTTCTCTTTTAGAATTTCCATGTGAAAAATTATAATTATTTAATTAATTTGACGAATTAAAAAAATGGAATATTACGTCATATTGGAAAAATAAAGGACGTGGTGAATATGTACATATGAGTGTAAAAAAAGTATTGAAGCATGATAAAAAACCAATTATGGAAATATTGGCGTATTTTAACATTATTGCTGCAATGATGAATTGAAATAAGTTCGTTTATAGCTGTATTATTTTGCGTCTATTATATAAATTTATACCTTTTTGTATTGGATTTTCATCTCACGACTAGTTCAGAAAGAGCTCAATTTTGTCCTATCCTGGTGCAAGAGCCTTTGGTAAAAAAAAAGAAAAAATGCAACAAATGTCATCGATCAAGCACCGTACTCGCCTGATATGGCCCCGTGTGACTTTTTCCTGTTCCCGAAGCTAAAAGTGCCACATTGAGGAAAGAATTTGAGTCAAATTAGGACATAAAAGATAATTCGCTGAAGGACCTAAAGGGCATAACCAATATGCCTACAAAAAATGGAAGGAGAATTGGATTCTGCGCTGGCATGACTGTATTTAACTCGATGTGGTCTACTTTGAAAACGACAAAATAAATTTTGTGAATAAATTAATTTTTTTTTCTGATTTGTTTAACAATACCAAGTATTTTTTACACAGAATGTATTTTAAGGACTATTTTTAACACTTTCCAGCAAAGTTGAAAAGTGTTTATGAATTCGGTTTGTCTGTCTGTCTCTATGTCTGTTTGTTTGTCTGTCGGTGCTCTAATTCGTGCGAATATTGTCAGATTGCCAGAAAATTCCTATATGATGTTATTGGATATCACTATGGCATGTTCGGCATTGAAAATAAAGTATGTAGCATTTACGATTCATTTATGAGACACTCAAAAGAATCCTGTTACATTACGGTCTAAGGGGGGGGGGGGGGTCGTTTGCGATGTATTTTAATAATATTACACTATTTTAAACATATCGAAATTTATAAATATCACTGAGGTGTACAGCGAAGCGTTTACTGTATAGAATATGGTGTACATAGAATTTATTTTTCATTTACAGGGACACACAAAAGAATTTGTCTACAGAAGAAATTGAACATTAATTGAACTATTGAAGCCTATGAACAATAATTGTTTGAAGTGCGTTTTCAATTGTAGTACGCGTTTTTAAATTGAACTGATTTTAAATATTGTTTGTTTTGTGTAAATTCTATAGATCATATACAGGGCTGCACAAAAGTTCAAGGTACTTTTCCGTTTATTCACGGAATTTGCTGAATAGAAATTTTCAACAGTGCTATTCATATAACTGAACTAACTTTTAGCATATTATGTAGTACATATACAATTATATATATTGTATACTGCACACACAAAAAAAAATTAAATAAATAAATAAATAAATAAAAATAAAATCGGATATTTTTCCGCCTATTGATGGTAATAGCAGAACTTTGATTTTGAAATGCATTATGAGTTTTTAACGTGAACATTTTTTAAAATATTACTTGGTATGTTTAAATTCTATTGTTATTATTATACCGCAGACCAGGCCCCTACTTGCCAGGCAATACGCCTAGCTTAAGGGGGTCCTGGACAAAAAAATCTTCAAATTTTCTAAAAACATTTTATTGCATTAAACATTTCTCTGTCTTTCCCTGCTTAAAATGACGTTTAAATCATATTCCTATCTTAATTAGAACAGGAAACATTAATTTTATCGTTTTGGTTTGTTTTCAAAATATAGCTTTCAAGCATTATCATAGCGTTTCATAGAAACGACTTCTTGTGAAAATGCGTTTTTCTTCATGATGGGTTTTTTCACCATTTCTTGTATTTAAATTGTTATAAGTAAAAAACCGTTAAAGATAAATGTTTCAAACTTGGAACATGTCTTTTTCGATTGTTTTATTTTAATTTTGATTCAACAAATTAAAAAAAAAAAATATTTAGTTTTGAAAATAGGATTTTTTTTTTTAAGTTTCATCATTATTTTTTTTACTTTAATTTTTTTTTTATTAGTATTTTTTTAAATGCTGAATCAAGATTAAAACTTATATATTTCTGTTTATATAAATGAAAAAAAAAATAAATTCTACAAATAATATTTCGAGTTATAACGATTTTAAATTATCTCATTTTTTTAATTAATTTTTAATTTTTTAAAGAAATTACGAGCAGTTTTATCATGTGTTTTTGTTTACAAATGATATGGTTAACCATCACAAGAAAATTCAATTTTTAAGTCTTAACTTTTAATTTTTAAAATGTGTCCCGGACTCCCTTAACGAGTGCGGTCACTCGTAACCTGCCTTTCCTCATGCGAAGATCTACCTGATTCTAGTACTTTGGCTTTTGCGGCTATGTTCGCCGGTTCTAGATTGCTATTAATAATTGCTGTTTTAATTTAATGATTAATTGCTGTTTGGATTTATTCGTACGTTGTCTAAAATGGAAGGGGGAAAAAAAGAAAATAGAAGGGTTGGGGTTGCTCACTCTTCTACAGAACTCATACGAACCGCCTGTAAGGGCGGCCATTGCTACTCGAGTTTGATCTCGTAATTTAGAGCCTTGATCAGGTGACAAGATCTTCACCTGAGTAGGCACCTCCAGAGGTATAATTAATAGGGAACTTGGAGGACTTTGCACCCACAACGGTTTTTACATGCACCAGGGGCCATTAGCGTACATGGCAGATTTTTAGCTAGCGGTGAGTCTCGAACCCCCGACCTTTCGGCTACGAGCACGACGCTCTGCTAACTGGGCCACCACTGCCCATATATGCCGATTTGTCTTGTTGCCAGCCTTTCGTTTAAATTCTATAGATCATATACAGGGCAGCACAAAAGTTCTCAAGTACATTTCTTTTTATTCAAGGAAATTGCTGTAAGGAAATTTTCAAATGCGTTATATGTTTTTAAAATTGTTTATTTAGACATCATCTTTCAGCTTTATAAGCTGTGAAGTTTTGTTACAGATTCTGGATGTGTTGGAAAGTGTTAGATAATCTATGTTGGCATGATTTTTCGTTCTTGTTTTGTCTTTTTATATGATTTTTTTTTCGATATTATTTTTTATGGCATTTTTTAGGAATTTCTTGGTCAAAAATATGCGGACCCTAAATGACTACTAACCCATTTGACTTAAACTTAGTAATTTAATGACTGCAAACTCTTTGTACAGTAATTATTTTGTTTCTAATGTTTACATTTTTTGCACAGATAAACTTTTACGGCAGCAACGTCACCAACATGAGGAAAACGTATCATCCAGATCTCCTTCCAGAAGAATTCGGTGGAACGATGGGTCCTCTAAGTAACACGTTTTACAAGGAAGAAGTTTTGAATTTCATAAAAAAACTGAGGCATGAAAATACGATAGGAAATTTTCGTTAAGAGGCCACACTAGTTACGCGGGAAAACTGGAACGCTAATGCTAAGTCTATGGGGTGGTTATTTTCAAATATCTCGCTTTGATTTTAGTATTATTTCGCTTTGATTTTAGAATGATTTTCTTTGGATAGGATAGCTGAGGACGATCTACAAACGGGCTAATTTTTACTTTTTCGATTTTGGTTATAGTTTTTTTTTTTATTATTATTAGGATAGTTTAAATTTCAGAACCGGTTCTGAAAGTGAAAGTACTTTTTCAAAAAAAGTCTGAAACCAATATCGAAAAAGTAAAAACTAGCCCTGTTGTAAATCGTCTTCAGCTATGCCAGGCATGTGGTTTCCGCGTTTTTGGACACCGGTATTTTGTTAGAGAAAATGTCATTTTATTTAATCGAAACATTTTTGCGATTTAAGAGAACAATATTTTCTCTAAGAATATATTGGTGTGCAAAAAAGCGGAAATCACATGCTTGTATGCTATGCAAAAAAAAAAAAAAAAAAAAAAAAAAAAAAAATTATTCAAAAGTATTAAAATTAAAGCGAGAAATTTGAAAATAACGCCCCCATAGACTTAACCCCTTGGGGACGAGCGGCACGTATACGCGCCGCATGAAGCGCTCGGTATCCTTGTTTTTCCTCACCAGTAAAATTTTACTGTAAAATTTGCCTTATTTAATCACCGCATTTTCTCAATTCAAGAAGACACAAATTTCTGTTTTTAAAAAACGGTGACAAAAGATTAAAAATTCCGTAAAAGGTTCCCGTCCCGAAGGGGTTAACATTATCGTTTTCCTTTCTTCCCGTGACTGAAGTGGTCTCTTAAAGAAATATGTTCTATAAATCCAGAAAGTAAGCTCCATTTACTAATGAAAAAGCTCCAACTGTGCTGGTAAAAATCTTTCCTTTTATGTAATGAACAACGCGAAAAAAAAAAAAAAAGTTACAGAAACCACCTATAGAGAGCGCTGTAAATCTGGTCATACGCTGAAAAGATGCATCTCTACAAACTTTATTTGAACGTACGAAATGTTCACTTGACAAGCGCCTTACCTACGCACGAAATGCTGCTCAATATGACTTCCTTCACGAAGATGTAAAATCTGAAGTCTGTGGACAGCTTGTTCAACTGCAGATCTTAACTAGTCGACTGCGATGCTTCTCAAAAGTAGAGTGATACCTTCTTTCACGTATGCCAAGGTTAATAGAAGTCCTCGATAAACAAGATTTTTAAGTGTCCTCACAGCAAAAAATCACACGGATTAAGATTGGAGAACAAAATGGCCAGGTTGTCAGAAACGCATGACTGGTTGCTTTCTCTTTATTGAAATGTTGCAAAAAAAAAATAACATTCTCCCTAGTTTTTAATCCTCTTTTATAACCAGAACATGGCTGCAACTATGGGTTTATGGAAAGTTTTGTGCTTACAAAGCGAAATTGCAGTTACAATGACAGTTTAATATTATTTACATTTTTTTCCATTAGGTATCGGCTGGGTATAATTTGTTTATTCAGTAAGAATCTTACAAACTAAATCTATACCCAATTGACGCCAGAGTTAAAAGTCATTAAATTCTGAGCACATCTGCACCCTCAAAACACTAAAACTGATGCAAATGAAAGTTGAGATGAAACTTGCTGTCTGGACGTGCTAAACACATTACTTATTTATATTTATAGTTTTTTTTTTTTTTTTTTTTTTTTTTTTTTTTTTTATTTAAGAAGATCGTATCCATATTGTGTAACTTGTTGTTTTTGTAATTTACCTGTGGCGAGATACTCTTCAATTGTAAAAATAATAAAGATACAACGTTTTGTCAATACAGCTCTGTTTCATTATTATTATTTACTAGAAAGATAGCCCGTCAAAAATGACGGAAAATATGATATAAAGATATACAGTGTGATTCATAAACATCGAAACAATAGCCTATTTCCTTAAATATTGCCCTAGACACATATTTCCGATTACAAAGTTTCATAAAAAAAGGTGCAATATTTGATGACATAAGTTGCAACTCCATGGGGTGTCTATTTGAAAACAGGCAAAGATTAAATCTGTATACCGTCCCAGTAGGGTACAATTTCTAATTAGAAAAATTTTCATTATCCATCCCTGAATTAAACACAAAAAATTTAATCTTGCTATCCTCAAAACTCAGAGATATCAAAATCCAAAATTCATGACTTAACATGTTATTAAAATTTGATTTATGACAGCGCCTCTCCTTTTGTACATAAAACAGCAGCGTATAAGTTTTAGATTAAACATGCTTTCGAAATATACTGTGCAGTCATACATTTCCGTATATTACACTTTAAATTCTGGCCCATAGATTTTGAAAAAAAACTTAAATGTGCCGGAGTTTGAATTGCGGTGAGCTCGAAAGATTAATGGGTTTCAAAGGGAATTTCGCCAAATTAGCCAGCTATCGCCAAGTTGACTCCATATATGGCAACTTATTTTTGTCGCCAAATATTTTACCAAGTTGGTCAAGATTTGTCGCTCTTGGGGTAAACCTGCAATTATGCCTTTTCAACAAATGCTCACTGTTGAAGCTGGTACCGATTTCTCTATAGGAGACCTAAAATGGCAATGAGGCTGTCCAACCGGAATTGTGAGGGACACACAGAAACTTGGATTTTATATAAATAGACAAGTTGGTCAACATTTGGCGCTGCTATGGTAACCCTGCATTAGTAATTTTCAGCAATTACTCATTACAATCAGGCTGTCCTACCGGAATTGTGAGGGACACACAGAGACTTGGATTTTATATAAACGAGGTGGAACCCGTCGAATTTCGACGGAAGAAAATGTTTACAAAGGAACTGTTGCATCAAATTTATAATACATCGACAACATTAATTACATTAAAAAATCCATCTTACACTTGTTAGTTTAACTCTCCAAAGACATATTTTAATTTTAAGACATAAGATAATTTTTTCATAAACTTCAACTCTTAAAATTATTGAAAAATTAAACTTCATTCATATACCTAATCAGTAACATATATTTAAGATAAGTAATTTTGATTAAGTTATCAATTGATGCTTGATATTACGGAATGAAAAATCAGCAAAAATGATTTCACCATGACATAATCATAGAATCCCCCCCCCCCTTTAAATCTAAACCGAATCAAGTCGTTTTCCACGTTTCACATCCATATTAACCATTTAAAAACATTTTAATGCGCAATAGGTTATTAATAAATATTTTTCCAAGCTTGAAGTCACGTTCGTCAACTATTACAACATTCCATGTTAAAATTCCCACTCGTGATTTGAGGTCTTAGTATAATATCTGTACCTGCGCGTAAAAATTCCAGAAATTTATAACTTTTAGACGTATTCAAGGGGAAATATCTCGTTTTATCAAATAAAATTATCGTTTACTTTTAAATATGACGTCATTTTCAGTCGCTGAAATATTTTGCCTATTGTCTCAAACTCAATATCAGCAAAATGAAAAAATAGTGAAATATAAGAGCATCAGCAGGGAAATTGTGTCTTTTTTAAAGCATAACGTCATTTTGTGTTCAAATTTTTAAAAATGATATTTTTAATTGCAATGAGAAAATGGCATCAGTAAGAATATAATCAATAAAAATAACTAATCCACTTTTAATAGAAATGAAGTACTTCAGTTGCCACGATTAGAAAATTGGTATTAAATATTATAAAAAAATTAATATCTCAGAAATAAATTGAGATACAGCTTTCAAACAAATTGCTTTTAAAAGTGCATTTTTCTCTGCATACGACGGTGTAAACATTTAAAATGTGGGATTTTTAGAAGTTTAAAAATTTGCAGTAGCGAAAATTGCAAAAGCGAAATTTCATTTCAAATTTCAAAGTGTTGCCATTCGCAGAATGACGTATGCGTTACGCACAGATATGTTTGTCCTTTATAATATAGATAGATTATTAAATTTCAAAGAACTTTTCATACAGTCGAAACTCATGTATCGTAATTGATTGAAATATTTTAATTAATTTTATCAAACTATTTTTAATTTTTTTGACAATGGAATTCGGTTTTTATTTCTGAATACTGAATTACAATTTTTTTTAAGTTATTCTTTCAGCTTTTTGTGGAAACGCTAAAAACGTACAACTATAATACTATTTCAATAACAATATCTGCAAATTTCAAATATTGTTAATTGTATTGCTGTTGTAATTGCGTGTACACACACACAAAAAAAAAATAAATAAATAAATAAATAAAAGGAAAAAGAAAGGAAAAAAAAGGGAGAGAGAGAGATGGAAAGTTTGTAAAAAACAATTTTCATCCAAAAATCAATTTTTTTTTTTTAAATATAGCAGCCATTTTTCTTTTAATATTGCAAATTGCATGTTGTTGCAATTTTACACACACACCAAAAAAAAAAAAAAAAAGCAATTTATAAAATTACAACGACCATTTGGAAAACGATTTTTTTGAAGACTAAAATTTAAGACATAAAAAATCGCACGGAGTTGATCATACATTACGTACACCATGAATTAAACATTAATAGTGTTATTACACGTAAAAATTGCAAGCCAAAAATATCGCCTGCGACCCGTCAGATTTCATGAAACTTAAGTATTGTGTGCTTGACATCTAGGTCCGCTTATAAGTCATCGTCAATATACAGGGACGAGATAGCACAATGAAATTTACAACACAGAGAAATTACATCCGGAGCTCCACAACGAGGGTGCAGTTGAGCCAGCGAGAGTTGAACTCGCAGACCTCTGCCGCTCTCAATGCTTGGCGGCTAGCAGCGCGGTGTCCTAACCGCTCAGCCACCGAGGCCCCAACTTAAGTATTATCCACCTGAAACTTACGTAAATATCCAAGCATTTCATTGGCTGTTCGGGAAAAGGCTTTTCCATCGTCAGATTTCTTGGAAATCTGACGGCCAATTTTAAATGAAATTTCATTCTTAAACTTCTAAACATCCGACAATATTACTTTTTACAACGTCGGATAGAGAAAAAAAATCTACTTTTAAATGCAATTTGTTTGAAAGCTGTATCTCAATTTGTTTCTGAGTTATTAATTTTTTTTATAGTTTTTATTACTTTTTTGTCATAGTGGCAACAGAAAGTATCCATCGTTGTTGAAATTAAAGGGAAATACAGGTTACTGTATAGACCAATCAGAAAACGAATAAATTGCAGATTAAACCAATGAAAACCTTCAGATATGCTTTTGATTTCCCATCCTGACGAGAACAATAACCATTTTTCCAAATGGTTAAAAAAAAAAGAGAGAGAGAGAGAGAAAGGGAGAAAAAAAAGAGAGAGAGAGAGAGAAAGGGAGAAAAAAGAGAGAGAGAGAGAAAGGGAGAAAAAAAGAGAGAGAGAGAGAGAGAGAGAGATGAAATGTTTGTGAATATGCTACCAAGTATAGCACAGAAGAAAAAAAATGGCAAAAAATATTTTCATCCCAAAATCAAATTTTTTAGACAGATATTGCAGTTACCATTTTGCTCTTAATATTGCAAAATGCAAGTTGATAATAGTTTTGTCGTTGCAATTGCCTTTACACCCATCCACCCAAAAATAAATAAATAAAGTGAGAGAGAGAAATGGACAGTTTAGGAACATTCTAAAAAGCGTATAATAGTACAGAGGGAAAAAATGCCAAAAACAATTTCATCCAAAAATCTAAATAAAAAAAAAAATATTGCAATTATCATTTTGCTTTTAATATTGCAAATTGAAAGTATTGTTAATTGTATTGTTTTTACAATTGCCTCTACACACACAAAATAAATAAATAAACAAAATAATAAAAAGAGGGAGAGAGATGGAAAGTTTGTGAATATGCCTCGAAGAAAAGGAAGAAAGACAGAAGGAAAAATGGCAAAAACTATTTTCATCCAAAAATCAAAATTTTTGGATAATATAATTATATCGAATCAATATTTATTATATCAATCAAATATTATATTATATTGCATATAATATAATATAATATTAGGATAATAAGTATTGCAATTATCATTTTGCTTTTAATATTGAAACATATTAAATAAATAAATTTAACCCATTTAATCCACTTCGTAGGATTTCTTGACAACATATAAAGTACATATGCCAAATAAGGTTATGCTAAGGATTCACAATAAAAAGTGTTACACTAGTATTAACATTTTAAATATTGTTGATGTAAAAATGATAGATATTTTTACATAGATGAATGATAAAATGATATTTCTAGAATACTAAATCATGCATACTGTTGTGCGTGCAAAATTTTGGAGAAGAGAGTTCAAAACATCAGCAGGGCCTGACTAATGCAGGGGCATGCAGGACAGCTGCCCCAGGACCCCTCTTTTTAGAGGGGGGGGGCATGAGAATAATCAGGATTTTTATTAAAAGGTGTCAAATGGTTAAAATTGGCCAGAGGCGTCGCCATGGGGGGTTATGGGGAGGGGGAGTCTCCCCCTCCAATATTTGTGAACTTGGGAAATTTGAGCTTAGTGTTGGGAAATTCTAGATGTTTGAAAGAATTCTTCTCTTTTTAAAAAATAATACATAGTAAAATAGGAAATTTTTATTGTTTTCGTGACTTCTTTTCTGAGAGCTGTAACTGTAAACAAATTAAATAAGAAAAAGAAATACAAAACAAAAGAAGCCAGGCTCAGTCTGTTAATGTGTTTCGCTGTTCTATGAAAATATCATACATCCACGCAGACCTCAATTTCTCTACTCCTGTCCATCAATCCAACTCTGATCCATATCGTTTATTTCCTACAAAACTTTGTTCCTTACTCAACAATTTCAAAATAACGTCAGTAATTCTTAGTAAGAATCATTGACATTATTTTCATATGAAAAGCGATTATCATTCGTTCACAACAGAAGACAAAGAATTCCCAAACTAATGCTAGTTGACAAAAAAGAAAATGGTCATTTCACGTTAGATCTCTAAAAATAAAATAAACGTTCCAAAAATACATATTCTGCTCAGAAAATCGGACAGGAAATTATTCATGTGTCTTCCGATTGGCTCTATAGCAATAGGTCGTTGCCAGAGCGGTTATAGAAGGTTCTTAGTCGTTGCCATCAATGCCAGACATAATCTGCAAATATCACAAATATTCTTTTAAAATAGCATTCAATTCTAATACTAGAAAAGAAAAACACGATGTCTCTTTCCCTTCCTTTTGATCTTAAATAGCATTAAAATAAATTGAACATACATTGCACATATCATTTGAGTTGGAAATTATAGTAGTTTGTTTCAAGTTGGGAAATTTTTTAATCCCCCCCCCCCCAATAAATATCTGTCGCTACGCCCCTGAAATTGGCCAAAATTGATCAAAATTCATATATTTTCAAACGTTTAGGAAGGGAGTGCGGTCTCCTTCTCTGCTTCCCGTACACCCCACCCACGCAAAAAAACGAACTGTATTAGAAAACTAATGACTAAAATTTTATTATGACAACTTAGTATTCTATAGTTTTCAAAAGAAATACTTTATTGACGTTTTCCTTGTAACGAGGCAAGACCCAATTGCGTCCGTCGGTCTAATCGTTCGGAGTTTTCCGTGGTTTTCTTTGAAACTTGCGTAAATACCGTTTAGGTTCTTTCTTTTTTTCTAACCGATGACCAGGCCCCTACCTGCCGGGTTGCCCCAGCTTAACGGGTTTAGTACCTGACATCGGGGCGAGTGACCGCCTAATCGCCGCGAGCGGCAATAAACCTGACATCGTCGCCTCGATCGTCATCCTATTTGCAGCGCCTACTGCTCGTTTGTTTATACTTTGTTTTGCCGGTTACTTAACGCTATATCCTGTCGTTTGGCACCTGCACATTGCTACTTAAGTTGGTCTCGAAATTTAGAACCTTGATCAGATGACGAGACCTTCACCTGGCAAGGCACCTCCAGAGGTATAATTCACAGGTAACTTGGAGACTTTGCACCCACGACGGATTTTACATGCACCAGGTGCCATTAGCGTACATGACGAAATTTTAGCCGGCAGATAGCCTGGGTCCTGCGACCAACGGCTACGAGTGTAATGCTCTACCAGCTTGGCCACCGCTGCCCGATCTAATTGGGATAGCTTGGAATTTTTGAAGCCTAATTGTTGATGCATACTTGTCAAATGAAAATGAATATTATTTTTATTTTATTATATTATTATTTTTTTTGTATGGGGGGGGGGGGGTAGAGAAAACAAAGAATGGGGCTCCGCAGATAGTCAAATTGCACCAACTGTTAATTTTTTGGGTCGAATGGATAGGCAAACTTAACGTTGCAAGGGACATAAGACTACGCCTTTCTACCGTACCCCACCGGGTAAAAACTGGCTCCCTGGGCTTTGACATTGGAGCGGGTCGGTAGTTCCTGCAGAAAGCGCATATATAAAGAGAGGCGTAGTCCAAAAAAAAAAGATAAAAAATAATACATAAAAAAAAAAAAAAATTATAAATAACAATAAAAAGATTTAACATTATTTACCTTTTTTTAGGTAGATTTCGTATGAAATACTACCTATTGGGATCGTTCCTATGTTGGAATTTCTGAAAAATTTTTGCAGATCTACACCGATCATGACCCCTAGAACCCAAAACCACCCTCAGTAAAAAACTTTATATCTATCTATCTATCTATCTATCTATCTATCTATCTATATATATATATCACTTTCTTCTGGACACGATAACTTTCGTAATTCTGCACCAATCTCTTCCAAACTGATACATAAAATCAATGGGCATAAAATCTCGGTCAAGTTCGTTAATGGGCAAAATCGGACCAAGGGGAGGGAAATAGGGAGGGGTTTTATGAAAACAGAAAACCCCCCATAACTTCTTAATTTTTGTACATATCAAATCAGTTTAAAGTTTTTATTACTTCTAAAAATAGGGCCAAAAATTTATGTATCACAGATTTTTGATAAAGTTAAAAATGGGCTCAAGGGGTGCAAAAAAATAGGGTTTTTGGTAGAAAAAAATTCATAACTTCGTCAATTCTGAAGATATCAAATTCAATTAATTTTATTATAAATCTCCTTAAAATTATCTAAAACTTTTATACTCACAAGTTTTTGATAGGAGCAATTCGTACCGCAAAAAAAATTAAAAACGAAAACAAAAAGGGCGTTTGAAGAAGAAAAAAATCCAAAACTTCGTCAATTCTCAAGATATCAAATCCAATTAATTTTATCATGAATCTCCTTAACATTATGTACAACTTTTATATTCACAAGTTTTTGATAGGACCAATTCGTACCGCAAAAAAAATTAAAAACGAAAACAAAAAGGTGGTTTGAAGAAGAAAAAAATCCATAACTCCGTCAATTCAAAAGATATAAAATCCCCATGAATTTATCATATATCTTCTTAATATTGTCTACAACATCTATATAGACAAGTTTTGGATAGGACCAATTCTTAGAGCAAAAACAAATTAAAAATACATACCGGTTGAAGTAAAAAATGATCTTAGTAAGGGTGTTTTCAAATCCAAACTGCTTATTTTCTGACTCATTTTACAATTCATTTTTGCTCTCAAAGGCTTCCAATTGGTACGTTTTCTTACTCAGAAACTATATAATGTACCGTAATGGTCGACTTTCTGATAGGGGCAGAATATATTTTTTTAAATGCTGTTAAAAAGGGCATTTTGAACCGAATTTACCGAAGCGGATTGTGTTGGAAAAATCATTGTATTAAGGATGCGCTTAAATCCAAACTGCTTATTTTCTGACTGGTTTTTAAATTCATTTTTGCTCTCAAACGCATTTAATTGGTAGATTCGCTTATTCAGAAACTATATAATGTACCGTAATAATCGATTTTTAGATAGAGGCAGAATATATTTCAAAAAATGATGTCAAAGTGGGCATTTTGAACGGAATTTCCCGAATCGATTGTGTTAGAAACGAAAAATATTGTCCTTCTGAGAAAATAATTGTTTATATATCAAGTTTTAATTAATTGAACAAAAAATAAAAACACAGGTCGCTTATAAATCTCTTCAAAAATCACGTCAGCAAGTTTGATATTTTTTTTTAATTAAAAATGAATCTGGAATTATGCCAGAAAATTTCGAGTTGTTGAGCATGGAAAAGTATTTTTTTGAATACCGCCCTAACATGATTCTGATAAAACCAGCTATTATATGAAAATGAAATAAAAACTCGTCAAGAGCGGCCAGATAAAATTGTTAAAGTGGATTTATCTCTAATCATGATTTAGTTTTTGTTTGTGAAATTAGTATATTTGACATCGAAATCTACCTCTGCCTGTAGGCCGGGCCGGCAGGGATTTTTTTTTTTTTTTTTTTTTTTCGCATGAAGAGGTTCTTTATACGCTGCCCCGAAATACGTATCATAGTGATAATTCAACGTGAGCATTTTTTCCCCTTTTTTTACCGTTTAGGTTCCCTTATAGACCGGGAGCCGGCAGCACAGACAATCACCTCATCGAGTTCACGGGTGAAATTCTAGGATTAGTTAAATCTTGATTCGCATATTAAAACGCAATCGGTCTGCCAAGTTATGTCTTGGTGGAAAACACCTGAAAACCCGATTTTAGCGACTGATTCGTAGGTTTACTGTGTTTTCCTGCACCAAAAGATATGAAAACATAGAGGACTGGGAGCAGGAAAACACAATGGTAAACCTACGAGTCAGCCGCTAAAATCGGGTTTTCAGGTGTTTTCCAACAAGACATGACTTGGCAGACCTATTGCGTTTTAATATCCGAATCAAGAGTTAACTAATCCTAGAATTTCACCCGTGAACTCGATGAGGTGATTGTCTGTGCTGCCGGCTCCCGCCCAGCAAAGAAATAAACAGTGGGCCATCAGCTGGACAAAAGATGGAAGCCAGCAGTGCTATCAGCGGTAAAGTGCAAGGGTGCCATTATTTAACCCGTCGAAAAGTGTCCGAGCAGAATGCAGCTGGCCCATCAGTGATGGCCAACAGCAGGTCAGCATTGGTATGCCATCACATAACTTCAATCTGGCACTTTTCCTGCAGTGCTAGCACCTATCCCACTGCTATTTCTTTGCTGGCCCAGCACTTTCCCTTACAAAAATTTCTTATAGAATTCTATAAAATACAAAGTATTATATAATTATGGCTCTTTTTTCTATAAGCTAGTTTCACCAAGAGCTATAGAAACATCTGTAGAAGTGTCTATAATAGAAATGTCTATAGATATATGTGAGCTGCAGGTGGTCACCCTCCCAAGTACTGGCCGCGGTCGATGCTGCTTGGTTTTCGTGATCGGACATGAACAAGCGCTTTCAGCGTACGCTCCGATTGCTCGTAGTTTTCAAGCTCTCATTACACTATTTCAAGTTTGTTTCTTTTGTGATTTACGTTCCCAATCATTAAACTGGTATCGAAATTATTCTATTGCATAGAAATCCCATGTATTTTATACGCCTTTTTTATTATTGATTCTGAACTGATATTGATTCTGATTATTGATTCTGATATTTTTTATTATTGATTCTGAACTGCGTAAATTATGCAAACCGAAATCCTTTGTAACAAAGTAAAACCAGATTTAAGGAGAAAAAAAAAAAGTACGTTGAAATAAAGAATTTATTTATTTATTCATTTACTTATTTATTTTGTTGGTGGCAGTGGTTCTATATTTTTTTACAGTTTCAAAAAAAAATTAGCTTCACAGCTTAAATTGTGTTAAGATATTCATTTCAGATTTGTGTTCAAATACTCAATGTCTTCCATATTCGCAGCGCCACCTAGCGTAAGGGTTCCCAGCAATAATACTGCAAAAGTTCAGCACTTCCGTGTAGTGGTAGGTCAGCGCATGAGATAAAATGGATGCCCACCAGAATTTTATCTGATTATTTCTAACAGCAAAGTTGACTGAAACTGTCCAGCAGTGGTAGACCATCAGCCAGCACTTCTCCATCATTGCCAGCACCTATCTTGCTGCTGGGCAGCAATTTCCTCTTTGCTGGGCGGTCTATTAGAAAGACCCCCACGGAGGGCACACTCCCTTCGGGCCTATAATGGGCCGGTGCAGATAATCGGCCGTCATAAACAACACCACCACACAGTAACGAAGCAAGTTAAAAACATTAATTATGGCGGGCATTTTCTTTTAGACATCTTATAACATACCAGGGCCGAAACTATGGGGGTGCAGAGGGGGCATGTGCCCCGGGCGTCAGGCCGAAAGGCGAAGGAGGGCGCCAAATGAAGATTTTGTTTGTCGTTTCATACAAAATAATACATATATATGAATTACAAAGAAATTCGGAAGCTAATGTTAAATCTATGGGAAGGTTCTTTTCAAATTTGCGAAAGTGAAAATAACTTTATAAAAAAAAAAAAAAAAAAAAAAAATCTGCAACCAAAATCGAAAAAGTAAACACCAACTCGGTTAGAATTCAATCTCAGCAGCTATTCTAAGCAAGAAATAAAATCATTAGAAACTATTAATATGCAAGTGAGAAATTTTAAAAAGAACGTTCCCATAGGTTTAACATTAGCGATCCAGTTTCTTCGCGTGACTAGCATAGGTTCTTAACGCTCAAGCTAATGTTAATCCTATGGAAGTGTTGTTTACATATTTCTTGCTAGTATTTTAATTATTATTAAATGGTTTTTATTTTTTAAGGATTTTTTTTTTCTTTGGCATAGAGTACCTGCGGTTGATAACAGTAGTATATAGGGGGTCCTTTGAGACAATTTTTATATTCCACTAAACACTATTATTTAACGATTTTTGTAAGATTTTGCTCAAAAAATTAGACAGTCTAAATATCGCTGAGGTAACGATTTTAGTAAGATTTATCGAGTAAATGATGATAAAATAATTGTATGATTTGCATTGGCAGGATATTTTTATTTTTTCTACTAAATTATGTAAAGAAGAAGTTTTAAGAAAGGGTTATAGAATAAACAATCAAAATTATTACAGTGATGAAAAATTTTGCCTGACGCACTTTCTTAATAGTCTACGAAATGCTAATAAACAACCTTCCTCTAGGATAATATTGATAGGAATAAGAAAAGCAAAGAGCTGCGTTGTATAATAAGTTATCGGCATTATAACCAATCCTAAAATCTTTAGTTGCATTAAAAGCTATAGAATAGTATAAGTTATTATCTCCTGGAATATAAATATCGAACCATTCTTTTGTTTCGGGTATTAAATTCCAATTGTCATCACATTTACTTTCTATCCAAAAATAAACACCAGGTTGAGAAAATTTAGAGGTTTGATCCATTTTGTATATTTTAGTTGTGAAAGTTAATTTTATTGTATCATTGAACCTATGAAATATAGTATAATTATTAGAGTTATCGATGCTATGATTTGTAATAACGGGGTCAAATTTAAAATAATGAAAGGTAGGCGAAAGACAATTAAACAGTAAAGTACTTATGACAAAATATTGTAATATTTATTTAGAAAAAAATTGGACGTCAAATAAAGGATATAATCCTTCGGCTTAAAATTGAAATGTTAATTAAAAACCGTTGATATATGATATCCATTCCCAGTCAACTTTATCATTAAATTCTTTTAAAAAATCTTCGGATAAGACCTGATGATAGGAGATCCCTTCCCAGTCAACTTTATTTTTAAATTCTCTAATAAAATCTTCTGATAGTGTCTGATGAAATGACATATAATACCAGTCAACATGATTTTGAAATTCTCTAATAAAATCTTCGGATAATGTCTGATGAAATGATATACACCGCCACTCAACTTTATTTTGAAATTCTCTAATAAAATTTTCTGATAATTTTTCATTCTGTGATATACAATTCCAATTAAGTTTATCCTTAAATTTTCTTATAAATTCAATGGGCAATTTCATAATATTTTTACTTAAATGAAGATCAATTTTATTCATATATAATGAAATAAATGTATGAAATGTTTTATGATGGGATAAATTGATAAATAAATCTTTATATTTATGAATTATAATATCGTCTAATCTTTGAGCCGACCCCATTTATATAGAAGCATTTTTATAAACACTTTTATTTTTCGTCTTTATTTAAAAGCAGTCGCAATTCATTAATAAATCGTATTAAAATATTTTTTAATTCCAAAACTTGATCTATTAATCTTTCTCTATGAGGTTCTTCTTCTTCATAATAATGGCCAAATTTTTTATTTAATTCACCAAGTTGAACGGAAAGTATTTTTTTCCATCTATCGTTATAAAAATTATCTGGTAATTGATCAAACTTATATTCAATGAGATTGCAAAAATCGAGTTTATGCATATATTTTTCTAAAAACCTTTCACCAAATGTTTGAAAGCGTGCTATTAGCAGCCAATTCAAACCTTCTTCCAATGTACGCACTGTGTTTTCTGAAAGTTTTTGGAACCTGGATACTTTATGTAAATCTAATTTTTCATGATATTTTTGAATAAATTCGTCACTTAAGGTTTGATATTGAGATATAACAACCCAATTTATATAATTCGAATGTTTTAATATAAATTCTTCAGACAGCTTTTGATTTTTAGAAACTAAATTCCAATCAAATTCATCTTTGTATTTTTCGATAAACTCTTCGGAAAGTGTTTGAAAAATGCATATAACATTCCATTCAACATAATCTATGAGTTCTTCCATAAAACATTCGGATAATATTGAATATCTACAAACTAACTTCCAATTGAGTTGATCCCTCAAATTTCGTAGGACATCTTCGGATAAATTTTTAGTTTTAGAAAATTCGTCCCAGTTGATATCCATTTAATAATGAAATATTTTTAAAAGGGGATTTTTTCAATATGAATATAAGGTTTTAAAGTGACTGGAAAGTTTTTACTTTTGGATTTTATCCAGAATGTAATGATGTCCCCGCGTTTTCCATTAACAAAACAAGTTTCATATTTATCACTTGTTTCTATGTATAAAATTTTTTTATCTTCGATTTTAAGTTCTATCTCTATATCCACATTTCTTCCTATTAAACTATTATCTATTAAATATATAGTAATTTTGATATGCATATCTGTAGATAATCGCATTTCTTGATCCAGTAATTTAGAACTTATCAAGTCGAAATTTACTTTTTTAAATTCTTTTCCTGTAAAAGTCTGAAAATCCTTCAACTCTAATAATTATACTATATTTCATAGGTTCAATGATACAATAAAATTAACTTTCACAGCTAAAATATACAAAATGGATCAAACCTCTAAATTTTCTCAACCTGGTGTTTATTTTTGGATAGAAAGTAAATGTGATGACAATTGGAATTTAATACCCGAAACAAAAGAATGGTTCGATATTTATATTCCAGGAGATAATAACTTATACTATTCTATAGCTTTTAATGCAACTAAAGATTTTAGGATTGGTTATAATGCCGATAACTTATTATACAACGCAGCTCTTTGCTTTTCTTATTCCTATCAATATTATCCTAGAGGAAGGTTGTTTATTAGCATTTCGTAGACTATTAAGAAAGTGCGTCAGGCAAAATTTTTCATCACTGTAATAATTTTGATTGTTTATTCTATAACCCTTTCTTAAAACTTCTTCTTTACATAATTTAGTAGAAAAAATAAAAATATCCTGCCAATGCAAATCATACAATTATTTTATCATCATTTACTCGATAAATCTTACTAAAATCGTTACCTCAGCGATATTTAGACTGTCTAATTTTTTGAGCAAAATCTTACAAAAATCGTTAAATAATAGTGTTTAGTGAAATATAAAAATTGTCTCAAAGGACCCCCTATATACTACTGATAACTTTTATTGTGCGTGAGGGGAGGGGAAAGGGGGCACCAAAATCCTTGTTTGCACCGGGCGCAAAAAAGGCTAGTTTCGGCCCAGTAAGCAAAGTAAAAGTTTGCAAACGAATACTCCTGCCAACCAACGAATCATTTTTTCTACTGTTATCCTATTAGTGTCAAACCCTATATGATGTGAATAGTACCTGGTATGTCTCTGCATACATAGAATATGTATGAAGTTTAATACTAGCCACTTCCACATTCTTCGAGAACAATTTCTATGGATAGATAGAAAAGGGTGCCCCCAGAATGATTCTTGCCCCGGGTCCCTAGATAGTCTAAGTCGGGCCCGGAACAAAAGACATTTTAAAGTGGCTTTATTAGAAGTAAGTGTTCTAAATAAGGCCATAATGTCCTAAGTACAGTCGTGGGAAAAAAGTAAACACCCCTTACTAACTCTTCAGAAAATTATCGTAGAAAATTATACTGGTACCTCACGATTGGTAATAAAGTCTACTTTTAAATGACGTATATAAAATTTGCTTAGGGGTCCATCTACATATTAAAACGAACCAGAACTTTGTTTTTTCATTAGCAGCGCACATTCTGACAGCATAAATGAACGCTACACCCTTCAATTAGCCTAAAAACAAATTTTTATGCAATTCGTACGATACGTTTCCGAGAAATTCATTATTTTAAAACAAGCTGATTTTAGGGGCTGTATCCAAATTGAACTTCAGTACTCGATTGTTAACTGGGAGCGCCACCTTCTTGATCAAGGCATATTAAGCACCACTCAAGCAGTCATTGAAGACTGCTAGATTACATGATAGCATGCAGTCATTGAGGACTGCTAGATTACATGATAGCATGCAGTCATTGAAGACTGCTAGATTACATGATAGCATAAGAAATTTCAAAACATCTAGTCACTTCTATCATAGACGGCCCCTTAAACCATCATTTTGCCGGTTTTAAGCATAATTTGAAAACTACTTGAAAGACAAATGTGAAATTTTGGATTTCCGTAAAGCATGACTTAATAAATCTAAATCCATCAAAAAAATTGTAGGTTGCAATTCATAATTTTTTCGAAAATTAATTTCATATTTCATATCATAAAATTATAAAAATTGCAAATTCAGCGTATTTTTGTTTGGGTATTTTAGTATTATTGGTACACAAAAAATTAGCACGTTAGGAGTATAATTTCAGGAGATATTAATAAAAATATGAAAATGTAATTTAACATTAGAAGCACTAAATTTTAAATGTTTATAATTCAAAAACTTATCATTCAAATGACTCAAAATTGGGAAAACCGAAGATTTGAAATATCTTGTTAAAATTGAGTATTGCCATTGAAAAAAAAAATGAAGTTTGGGTTCGTTTTAATATGTAGATGGCCTCCTAAGCAAATTTTACATGCATCTTTTAACAGTAGACTTTATTTCCAATTGTTCGGTTGGTTGGTTGGTTGTATTTATGACGGCCAATTATCTTCACGAGGGATATGGGCCCTAGGGGGGGGGGGGGGGGGTAGGCCCTTCGTGGTGGTCTTTCTAAGGGAACCTAACCCGTATTAACGCTTGGAAATCCAAGGTTCGAAGAAAACCACGAAAACTCCGAACGATTAGGCCGACGGGCGCGATTGGGATCGAACCCAGCACCTCCCGTCTACCAACTTCGAGACCAATTGTTCGGTCCAGTAACTTTCTTCTACGATAATTTCTTGAGGAGTTAGTAGGGGTGTTTACTTTTTTTTCCACGATTGTACATTGTTTAACTTTAATTGAAAGATATTTTACAGTTGTTATACCAAAATAGAACAAAATAAAGAAAACGTTTTTAAATTGCGCCTTTTAACAGTTGAATAGGAAATATGTAGGTGTAAAAAAGTCAAAATAAAGTCATTATTATTTTATGAAGAAATCCAAATGAAATTATTCACTTTTGGGGCAGAAAAAAGTACTTATGTCCAGTGGAGTCAGTCCTATACAATCTTCATGAACATAGTTCTTCCAGTTGGAACAAAGACGCAAATCTAAGATACGATTCTTTTGGCAAATGAAGCAATACCTTATTAGGGGACTTCTGTTTTTCACATATTTCACTTTCAAACACAACAAGTATTAAAAATACAGATTTTAATATACAATCTAAAGGGTCGTTCAATTATGTCTTGCAACATTCAAAGATTGTAAAATTCAATCAATAATTTACGCTGATTTCATATTAAAATTTTCTTACTGTTTTTAACAATGACGCGTCGAAAGATTCAGTGGTTCGAAAATGACGACGAAACCGGTATCGGTTGTGGATGAAACTGTCCGTATGTGTCAAGATACATAAACTGTCAGGTATGATTACTGTTATATGGCGACCCGAGACCATTTTCAACAAGATATAAGCTGATGGCTTTATTAAGAGCGTGGTTTTATTTGGTACAAGTACCTTATTTTTAGGGGTCGTACCACTTTTTACGAAATAGAATACTTGTGTTATGTGATGACAGAAATTTTCGATTAAATAAGGCGTCTTCCATTTTAAAAACAGTGGCACTCAGAAGTTAAAACAGTACGAGTTCTATTTTTTTTTCACCGACTTCCGATACATAGAATGTAAAAGCAGTACCATATTTTTGTATATAACCATCATTACACTAAGTTTTTATTTTCTTCTTAAGAGCGGATCTTATCCCATGAAACTTCGTTTGATTGGGTTAGTTCGATAAATGTTCGAAAATTAAAAGCATGAAACACAGCTTGCGAACCAATGCAGTGGCCAGTGTACTCTGTAGTTCCTACGAAGGTCATGATGTTTTCTTCACTTACTATCAATGCTGATTAATCGCGTGGACTTCTTGCGTAGAAATTCAGCAAGAGCTAGTGTGCATACATAAAACAGTAATAATAGCAGCAATAACCTCTACTCATGTAGGACCTGATTACCAACGGGGCAAACTTCCATCAGTAAGTTTTAACAGGAAATTTCGCCTTATTTAAATGCCCTATTCATAAAAAATTACTGTCAAGAACAAAAAAAAATTTCTTCTCCTTTTTCCTTATTTTTACTTTTACTCCATTGGTATTCAGGCCAAGCGTTTATGTGCGTCTAGACCTACATTGAGTTTCAACTAACTTGAAACATTACTTCCTAGATGGCAGCACTATGTAACAGGAATTGCTAAAGAATTATTTACAGAATTCCATAAACAGGAGTTGCTTCACCTTTTCTTTCCCAAAGCCCCCCCCCCCCCCCCTACTACCTACCTACAACTACCACTTCACCTTTTCTCATACTTTATATGGGGAAATCTATATAGGAAAAATTTAAATTAACAAATTTTCAAAATATTTCTATCTTAAAATTATTTTTACTTTTGGGGGTCGGAAACTGCCATTTTACAGAGTTCAAAGGTTTGTAAAATATCACATATTTTCTGAACTTGTTAGATATAAGTGAAAAATTCAAAAGATCTGCAATCAACACAATTTTCTGTATTAGATCATTAAATTTTCGTGGACGAAACTGCATTTTCCTTAACAAATTGAGTACTGAAAGATATACTGAAATATTAGTCAACATGACATGACAGATTTTGAAAATTATATCCCATGAAGAAAATAATAGCAGCTTATATAGCAATAATAGCAATATTCTTATATGTGTTAATTCTAGATCGAACATGTCCAAAGAAAAAAAAAACCAATCTGTTATTCTTTTCCTTCTTGAATTATAACAATTTTCATGTTGAAAACTTTCAAAAATTAGCATATTCCTTTTAACCCAATAATAATAATAGGGTGAAGTAGGTATCCACACGGTAAGTAGAACGGTAGTAGTTCCACTTAGTGTTAAATTCAGGGGGTGGACCGGGGGAGGGACATTCCCCACCGGAGCAATGTGATGCCCCCCCCCCCCGGAAGATTTGATACATTGTGTTTTCAATGGTTATAAAGTGCAATCCCCCCCGGAACTCTATAATGCCACCCCCCGAGAGCCACAAAAATCCCTCCCGGAGAAAAGTGTCTTAATTCAACAATGGTTCTTATACTTACTGTGAGTGTTCATATGCGATTTGGCAAAGAAGGACCTACCTGAATAATTCAATCCTAGATGGCAGCACTATATGACAGAAATTGCTAAAGTATCATTCCATGGTATTCCATATACATGCGATACTGTTTATTACCGAACCATTTTTTATTTCCCTGGAAACCTACATATAAAATTTTTTTATAAATTTTAAAATAATAATTTTCAAAAATATTTATAATCTGTAAGCCGTTTTCTTCATCCCAATCCAGCTGATCTTCTATGAGCAAGAAAGGCGCCAGGATTTGCCCATAGTGCCAGGACCACCCAGGAGTACCATAGAACATGGGGTCGCAAACCACCCATTTTCGTAAAACTAAAGTATATTATAATGCAACTTTTAGTAGACATGCGCACCTTTGTTGTAAATATGATAGCACACACACACACACACACAAAAAGGTATAAGTTTCCATTATACGCTTCAGCAGTATGCAATTGACGCTTCACATTTTGGACTGTGATTATTAGTTCATACGGTATCATCGATTTTTTGTTGTGTTATCACGTTTCACACAAAACAAGGTACATATCGTTGCATTTCTATTGCAATATTTTTATTCTTCGCAAAATCATTATCGTCAAGCTGACTTCAGTTAGGGTGAAACACCTTGTATTTGTGGCTAAATAAGTGGTTTGCGACCCCATGTTCTATGGCAATTTTTCATCCACTTGATGCCTACTATCATTCCTCTGAATTTGCCACTCGAATTCGGCAACACCTTTTATATACATATAAACATATAGACACATGTATGTGGATTAGAGTCCTGCGCGTGTCGGATTATACCCGACATTCTTTTTCAAACCGACAATACATTTTCATCGACCCCATACCCATAACCAGATTCGAACCCAACAAACACACTTTAACCCGAATCCGCCACACATCCGACATGAATGAAAATTAATCCATATTTTTATGTATTTGTAAAAAAGGCGTCTACGTCTTAATTTCAATTTTTGTTTTTAAATAAGAAAATGAGTATATATACATGTTATAAAACTGATGAGATGCTTTATAAACTTTTTCAATTAGCATATTTTTCCCTTAGTTTCTAATTCAAATTCGATATCTGCCCCCAAATAACACTTCAAATCATTAGAAACCCACCCATCAGAAGTATCTTTATACTAAATTAGAAATTGATTGACACATTATTTTGAAATAAGTACTTAAAATCACAACTAAAAAAAAAAAAAAAAAAAAAAAAAAAAAAAAACCATCAGTTAGAATAAACATTAGATGATTACTTAAGCTATAAATTGAATTAAGTTTCCTCATATTTGACGGTTATGAGATTTAGAGCATATAGATCAAATTTAAATCATTATGTTAAAGGATAGATTCTCATAAATGTCAAAGCTAGATCATAAATCATAATTAAAAATTTCTCTAGTGGACATTTATTATATTAATTCTTATAGAAAAACTAAGATTTCTGGCAGTAGCCACCATGTGTTTTTTAAGTATGATTCCAGCCACAACTCAAAAGACTATTTAATAGTATGTATACTCATTAATATTAAACATATAGTTTTTTTTTTTTTATCTGAGAATATAATGGTGATAAATTAGCAATAACGGAAGTTTGGAAGGAACAGATGGCTCTTTACTTTATAGTCCGAAAATGTAAACAGATATAACGTATACAAAAATCCTAAGTAACAGATATAGCATATAAAATGTACATAAAAACTAAATGAAAGAAATAAACATTTATAAATAAGAGTAAAATTATAGTAAATTATTTCTCTGTTTGTAATTGTTTGATCGATCTGATTTAAAATTGACTTTCATGTGTTGAACAATTATTATTTATGCCACAACATTTATTATACACAGATATTAATTATCTACTATAATATGATTTAAAAAATAATAATAAAAAAAAAAGAACTGCGTGCGACTGAAAGAAATAAACATTTATAAATAAGAGTAAAATTATAGTAAATTATTTCTCTGTTTGTAATTGCTTGATCGATCTGATTTAAAATTGACTTTCATGTGTTGAACAATTATTATTTATCCCATAACATTTATTATACACAGATATTATCTACTATAATAGGATTTAAAAAATAATAAAAAAAAAAAAAAAGAAGAAGAACTGCGTGCGACTATCTTAGCTGGGCTACCCAATGCTGCCCATTCACAGGCGCGATCCCACTACTGCACGGTGCGGGAGCTTTTGCCTGCTGCGTTTCCGCCCTGGGCCGGTTCGCTCCTCCTTAGACGACCTGGTAGTACAGGGCTCCCCCCGTTCCACCATATCGACATCGTGCTTAGTGTGGACGCCTGATCGACATGGACCAGCAGAGGACAGAACTCCCAACCTCACGCCGTCCGACAGCTCAAGCCTCCAGGTAGCTGGATTACAGGAACGCGCCACCATTCCCGGCGACGACTTTATTTCTTAACTGCTATATAAATATTACGTTGACTGGTATAATTGACTTGTATGAAAATTTGAAGGAATAAGAATATAAAAAAAAGTATTGAACTGAATGAGTGATTATTTGAGAAAGTCTTTGGTAAAAAGTTGTAGTATTTTTCAACAAAATTTCTATACTATATGACTACAAATCTACTGTTGGTGCCATCTGTTGGATATTTCAGAAAATATTTCTGAAAAGGCTATTTAAATTCACCTTTTATTTGTTTCATTAGCTGTAGTCTGTTAATAATTTTCACTGACATGTCACAGCCAGGGAGATAGAGCACTACTCTACCTTCATGGTCACAGCACATATATATATCGAAATTATATATCTATATCTTTTTTAGATTAAACAGGTAACTAAAAGTGTATAAACTAATTTTTAAAAATATTATCTAATTTTATTATACGAATTTTTTGAAAAGACTCTGTAATTATTAAAAGTAAAAGGGAAAGAGAAAAATCCCTGTGAAAGGAGAAATAACGTATTGCTTTGGGATGAACTTTGAAACTTAAAAGGTTGTCAACAGACAGTTGTTTTCCAGTTTCTAAACTTTCAACATCAGTACAAAATCAAAGAAATAAAAACTAATGCTACAAAATATTAAAATGAAGGGAAACAAGAAAAAAAAAAATCTCATGGTCAAAGGTAGTTGGTCTGACAACTGAAGACGGAGCTTTAGAAACTCGGAAACAGATCTCTGCTGACACCTATTTAAAGTTATGCATTTAATTGTAATTAAAACTGTTTTAAAAATATCTTTCTGCGATTCACTTAAGATAAGCAAATGATTAACTATGTACTGCCGTAATAATAGATTTTAATGAAACGTTTAAATGTTTACTCACGACTTTTTTTTCCACAAAAGTTCGTAATGTTTTATTTTTATTAAACAGTAGTTAAAATTACGCTTCTGGTGAATGTGGTTCAATACATTTAAAATGCATTTTTACGAAAAGCGCATATGAAATTGCACATATAGTATTTTAGACATTGTTTTTTTATATAAAATATAAATTAAAAGGGATTTTAATCTGATCTTAAATCTACAAAATATATTATTACTTTACTTAGAGGAGCACATCTAAAAATAATTTCCAAAAACTGTACATATATTGTTATTAATATCAAAACAAACTCACAGATGGCGCTATCATTAGAAGAAATAATCAATCTCCAACTGAAAAAATGGATGATAAAATAATAAGCTACTTTCTCGATAGAAAAAAATTATCAATTGCATGACTAAAAACGTGATTAAGTATTAAAAATGAAATGTATTCCTGCCAAGAGTAGGATCTTCTACTGGTATAGTGCTTTTAAATATTAGACTAGACAGAAAAAAAAGCTTTGTTAACGCATATTTTTGCTTACACATCTTTCAGCAAGGCCCGTCCATAGATTTCATGGGCTACAGACATTTTTTCTGCGAGTCTGAGTCAACTAACACCCCCTCCCCAACATCTTTTATTTCTTCTAATAATAATAATAATATTGCAAACGAAGTCCTTAGAAATTTAATTTGGTGCAATAAATTAATATATATATATATATATATATATATATATATATATATATATATATATATATAATATGTTTTTTATTTACGTTTTTTCCATCTTCATTTATAGAGATTTAAAATAATGATTTTTTTTTTATCCTCTTTTTCTTTCATTCTAAACTGCATTAATTTTTTAATAAGTCTGGATATAAAGTCAGCGATGAATTTAGGGGACGGTTGCCTCTCCCGGAAGATTTGTTATTTGTGTGTTTCATAATGGTTTACAAGTGCAATCCCCCCCCCCCTCCCCACCTTCCCCGTGGGCACAATGCCCCCCACCGGAGCTTCAAATTTCTCATTGAGAAAAAAATGTCTATATTCAACACTATGACAGTGGCCGTAAAAAAATGTGTCCGAATACAAAAGCCTGCAAATTGCTCACATTTACGAATGAAAATGACTTCGTGAATCTGTCGAAAAGTAGCGATTTTGAATTTGATAATTACTCTTACTGGAATTTTAATTATCGGATAATTTTAGTTAAAAAATATCGACATATACTGCAGAAATCGAGTCGGCATAGTCCTGATTTAATTAATTTTTGAACGAGTCGAACCTTCGTATTAACAGCGGAAAAGTAACCGACCCAGGGCTGAAAATTTCGGCGCGTGTCTGCAAAACAGGCAGTTTGGTGAAAATAAAATTCCGAAAAGAAAAATTTTTTAATTCCCCTTGCATCTCTCCAAAAAGAAGGCCATGAACCACCATTTTTTGTTGCACCTCCACCCCCCCTCACACACACACACACCACCACCACCACCTCTATAGGCAGCGCTGCTTCCAATTGTTCTGATTTACTTTCTTCAAATAAATACAACCCACGCTGCAAAGATATAGAATTAATTTGCTTGAATGCGTGATTTAATACTGACGAAATTTATGAGTTCCTTCCAAAGCAGAAGTCCTCTAACTTCTAGGCTAATATTTTTCTAACTTTAAATTCGACCTTTTTCAAATTGTTCCAGATAGAAACGGAAATAGCCATTATCTTATCTCTTTTTTCAGGTTTTTTTTTTTTTTTTTTTTAATGTCGTTCGTAATTATATAAAGACATCTATAGTCGTCTTCTGGTCCGTCCGTTTGTCTGTCCACGTATAACAGCGCAATAACTACCCAACCGAATGGTTTGAAATTTAACATATATAATCGTTGCAGAATTTCGTCGAGATCTGAAAATCAAACTAAAATTTTTAAAGATATTAATAAAAGTTTTCTTCATTCTATTAAATCCTATCATGCGTAATTCATTCAATGATATTCCATGATAGGTGATGATTCCAGGTTGCCATGGTGATGACCTCCTATTTCAGATGGAGTCCTATTATTTCCGTGTTACGGAATTTAATATATGTAATAGTAATAAATTTTGTATTCATACATTTTTGCATAAGGGTTCAACAGCTACTGCAGAAAGATCTGAATATTTATAAAACAAGTTATAGTACGAAAGAACCTCATTTGCCACGTTTGACGTACAATTTCCGACTTGTTTTATAAGCTTATTGCAGGACCTGATTACCAACTTTCACCAGTAAAATGGAATTAAAATTTTCACCTCATTCATACCAGTAATTTAGTTTGAATATGGCATTGAAATAAAACGAAAATCTCTATTAAAATTTAATGGTGGAAGTTAGCCCCACAGGTAATCCGCCCTGCTTAGGGTGTCGTTTTAGACATATTTAGCTTTTTCGGTACGTTTTATCTTAAGGCTGTTCTCAACTGCTCTGCTCAACAAGCGCAAACTGTTTTGACACATTTACAAATTCATTTTTTAACGGAAAGATATAAAATTAGAAAGCCTGACCATGGAAGCGATTTAGAATCGAACTCTGTTTTCCATTTTTTGATCAATAAATTACCTATTGAGTTATAAGCAATTTTGATCAGGTGACAAACACGTTTTTCGCCCTTTCTTGAGTGATTATTCTTCTTTCGCGCGGAAATTGAGTTCAAAACGCCCACTTTGACACTACTTTCTGAAAAATCTATTGCGTTTGCAAAAAAACGAGAAAAACAGCTCGATTACACAGTTTCTGAACAACAACACCTGCTAGTTTCATGCCTTTCCGAACAAAATAGATTAAAATTTTTGTCATAAAGATGACCTTTTGGATTTGAGAACAGCCTTAATATACCAAATGGGATGTCATTTCTGTCAAGTAGTTTAGAATTTATTCAGGCTTAAAGTCTGGAACTTCTAATGTTAGATTCATTTGTAATAGTTGCAAAACAGATTGCAATGAGGGTAGTTTCTACAAAGTAGCAGTGCTGTAGTTGAAGAAAAATATTTGTGGGAACTCACCTTTTTATAGAGTAGATGTTGATGCTACCGGATTTTTGCTAAGCCAAAATCCAATTTAAAACATTTAGCCAAAAGCCAACTTTTTTCAATTAACAGTTGTAATTATTACAGTAGACTCCCTATTATCCGAGTTAATATAGACCAAGCTCCCCTCGGATAAGCAAAAAACTCGGATAAACAGGATTTACACAAATCGGCACCAACTAAGGAGATGAAATATAAATTTTCACTTTATTTATAAATTTTTATTGTACTGGTAACATTTCTTTGATGCACATTTCCGTTACTTTTAAGAAAAACTGGGAATGAAATTGTTTATTTGAAAAAGCCCTAGATAGTTTTTTTTGTTTGTTGAATGTCAATTTTGCTGCAGTATTACGCTACTGCATAGCTATCAATTTCTAAGATTTTTTCTTACCACTAAAACTTACTAGTAAATTTTGCCTAATTCAATCGCCGAAATCTAACAATTGTCAACAATTCAATATAGCAAAATTTGTATTAAATTTTAGAGATAACAAAACCGTACAAATTGGCAGCTACGTGAGCTCAGTGTCATGAAAATTGCAGGTGTAGCCTCTTCTTTCTGTTCAAAGTATTAAATAGTTTTTTTCAATCGAACTTATACCTTTGGAATGGATCATTTTCTTCTGATGGTCTGATGGCTTCTATTATTATGAAACAGCCCTTATAAATGAAGTGTTAGGTGAATATGAAAGAGCAGCCGTAAAAAGTTAGAACTCTGATTTTCTGGTCAGAATGGGGGGAAATGGCCATAATTTTTTTCTAACTTTTTACGACTGCTCTTTCATCTTCACCTAACACTTCCTTTATAATGGCTGTTTCATATTAATAGAAGCCGTCAGTCCATCAGAAGAAAATGTTTAAGTGTTTTTAAGTGTTCATTTTCTCAACCATTTACGTAACCATAGCTTTTTTCTTTTGAATAGAAAAATCATGCGTCAAGCATAGATTATGAAACACTTTCCAACACATTCAGAATAATGTAATACTAGGTTAAGCAAAAAGTTCTGGGAAATTTGTGAAAATTGCGTTGTTATGAACAAATTAACAACAAAAGCAACAATGGCTATTCTTTAAAGTAGAGACCATCATAGTCCACGACTTTCTGCCACCGTTCTGCCAGATTCCGGATTTGCTGGTTAAGTTTGTCGCCGTTAGCAACACCTTCATCCTCTGTAATCTTATCGATGGCTTTCAGAATCGTTAAGCCTTTTCTCTAATAATGCCGGGTCAACACACGCAAACCATACTGTTCAATAGGCGTTTTGGAGCCAAAGTTCCTGGACTTCTAGAAATATACCACTAGTACTCCTACATACGAAACAAATTCTGGTAACTATTAGATTAAAAATTTCGCAGAAACTTTTGCTCAACCTAATACAACTTCACCTTTTAATATGTTGAAATACCATGTCAAATTCAAATGCACAGCGAAACAGTCGAAACTATAATTATTTTTTAAAGTGATAATCTTCTCAACCATTTACATAGGTATAGCTTTTTTCTTATTAAACAAGAAGAAAATTCATGCGTCAAGCATAGGTTATAAAACACTTTCCAACACATACAGAATAATGTAACAGAACTTCCCCCTTTTTCGTTGAAATACGATGTCAAATTCAAATGCACAGCGAAACAGTCAAAACTAAAATTATTTTTTAAAGTAATAATCTTCTCAACCATTTACGTAGGTATAGCTTTTTTCTTATTAAACAAGAAGAAAATTCATGCGTCAAGCATAGATTATAAAACACTTTCCAACACATACAGAATAATGTAACAGAACTTCCCCTTTTTTCGTTGAAATACGATGTCAAATTCAAATGCACAGCGAAACAGTCAAAACTATAATTATTTTTTAAAGTAATAATCTTCTCAACCATTTACGTAGGTATAGCTTTTTTCTTATTAAACAAGAAAAGAAAAATCATGCGTCAAGCATAGATTATGAAACACTTTCCGATACATACAGAATAATGTAACAGAACTTCACCTTTTAATTTGTTGAAATACGATATCAAATTCAAATGCACAGCGAAACAGTCGAAACTATACTTTTTTTAAGTGATAACCTTCTCAACCATTTATATAAGTATAGATTTTTTCTTATTAAACAAGAAAAGAAAAATCATGCATCAAGCATAGATTATGAAACACTTTCCAACACATTCAGAATAATGTAACAGAACTTTACCTTTTAATATGTTGAAATACGATGTCAAATTCAAATGCACAGCGAAACAGTCAAAACTGTAACTATTTTTTAAAGTGATAATCTTCTCAACCGTTTACATAGGTATAGCTTTTTTCTATTAAACAAAAAAAGAAAAATCATGCATCAAACATGGATTATGAAACACTTTCCAACACATACAGAATAATGTAACAGAACTTTACCTTTTAATATGTTGAAATACGATATCAAATTCAAATGCACAGCGAAACAGTCAAAGCTATAACTATTTTTTAAAGTGATAATCTTCTCAACCGTTTACATAGGTATAGCTTTTTTCTATTAAACAAGAAAAGAAAAATTATGCATCAAGCATGGATTATGAAACACGTTCCAACACATACAGAATAATGTAACAGAACTTCACCTTTTAATATGTTGAAATAAGATATCAAATTCAAATGCTCAGCGAAACAGTCGAAACTATATTTTTTAAAGTGATAATCTTCTCAACCATTTACATAAGTATAGCTTTTATCTTATTAAACAAGAAAAGAAAAATCATGCGTCAAGCATAGATTATGAAACACTTTCCAACACATTCAGAATAATGTAACAGAACTTTACCTTTTAATATGTTGAAATACGATGTCAAATTCAAATGCACAGCGAAACAGTCAAAGCTATAACTATTTTTTAAAGTGATAATCTTCTCAACCGTTTACATAGGTATAGCTTTTTTCTTATTAAACAAGAAAAGAAAACTCATGCGTCAAGCATGGATTATGAAACACTTTCCAACACATACAGAATAATATAACAGAACTTTACCTTTTAATATGTTGAAATACGATGTCTAAGATCATTTGGAAATACATAACAAATTTGAAAACCCAATTTCAGCAATTCCCATCTATAGTTTGAAAATCTTTGAGCAGTATATATGATATATAGATTAGTACCTATAATCTAAATGCATGCAACAGTTTAGTTCAGTTAGGAAATACATACCACAGTTGAATTTGTATACGAGGTATAGAATCTACACACTACGAGTAACGTGCAAAAAATTAGTTAAATTTAAAAGCGCATACCGAAATTGAAAACACACTTCCAGCGATTATTCCACAAAGATAGTATGGTAACCGATTTCTTTTGTGTGTCCCTGTAAATGAAACGTAAATGCTACACACTTCATTTTCAATACCAAACATGCCATAGTGATCATATAACCACTTCATGGCAATCGGACAATATTTACGCGAGTTGGAGCACGAACAGGCAGATATAAAGACAGACAAACCCAATTCATAAACACTTTCCAACAAAGTTGAAAAGTGTTAAAACCGTTTGCACAGGTGATCCCAATCCGAACCCAAAAAATTTACTCGAAATCAATCCGAAATCCGACCTAATACAGAATTCTAATCGAATAGTATAAGAGTTTTTTTAATTCAGTCCTAAATATACATCATTATGTAAAAGCGGTCATTTATTGGGTCGCGATTACATAAGAAGGCTAGTCAGTTTAAAATTAAAGGTCAAACAGCAAGCAAGTAACCTAAAAAATGCTTCTTTTTATTTCATTATCCAAGCCGTGCCCTAAATTACGGATTTTCGACATACACTCTGAGTGAAATGGGTAAAATTATCAAGAAAAAAAAGAAGAAATTTCGGACAGAAGGCAGAGTTGTAAATTATTGTGAAAAAGTATTGTTAGAGACTACTAGATAGGTGAAGACTTTCACAAGCTAATATGAAATCAATGAAAATGTTCTTTTCAAATTTTTCGTTTGCATTTTTTACCTTTACTTTGCATCTTTCTAAAGAAGAAAGTATTGTAAATTGCTTTTTTTCGACTTCCGGTTTTTGACGGATTTACATGTTTTAAAGGTCAATTTAGGGAAATTTACATGTTTTAGATCCGGAAAACCATGTTTATACAAAATGTCTATCTGTCCGTCCGTACAGTGGCAGCAACTTTTGAAAAATATTGGGTGGGCTGGGGCTCAACCATTTTAGGGTAAAATGACATGGGCATTTTGTTTTCTTTGAAGATAAGGAGATGATAGATGGGAAAGTTACATAGTGAAGTTAGAAGTTTTTAAAATAGAATATGAAGTTGTGATTTTATTAAATTATGTTCTCATATAAAATTTTCACTTTATGGACTTTAATATTTACTATTATAACTATGAATATAACTACAAACTAAAACTCAGAGGACTAAAAAATGACACAGGTCAAAAATCAGTTTAAAAGTCTTTGACAGCAGGTTCTGAAAAATCATTTAATCTTATCGAAAAAGAAAAATGGAAACTCTATTTGATTTCTTGGTTTCTAAACACCTGCTATTTTCGTGCATTTAGGATGAAAAATGAATGCGGAAATGTATCAGAAAATAGCTAATCTCTATTTGAAAACAGCCTAGCATTGCTACTGTTGTATGCATTTATTTTCTAATTTAGACTATAAAGTTAGACTATACACTGAAACTAGTCGGATATACCAATCCCAAAACTTTCTTCTATCTCATGCATGTTAATACTTGAAAATTCGCTATCACACTACCAAAATTAAACGGCAATCTATGCCCATCATGAGCATTCTATAGATATGAAATTCCGTGCATTAGTTCTTGAGATATGGCTATCTCCGAAATCGTGTAAATCCAGCAAAATTCAGCCTAGCAGCGCCACCTATTGGGTACTTTACACCAAAACCTATGTTAAACAAAACTACCAAGCAACCACTCACGTCAAAGTCTAACTGAATCTGAAGTTTGGGGAAAATCCGTGCATTAGTTTTTGAGATAGAGCTATTGCGAAAATCAATAAAATGCCAGCATAGCAGCGCCATATATTGGACGATTAACACCAAAATCTAATCAACAACAACTTGTGTTAACATCTAACTAAATCTGAAGTTAGATGAAAATTCGTGCATTAGTTTTTCAGATAGAGCTATTGCGAGAATCGTGCAAAATGCAGCACAGCAGCGCCACCTGTTGAGTGATTTACACCAACACGTAATCCGCATCAAGTCTTATCAAGGACTAACTGAATCTGAAGTTTCATGAAAATCCGTGCATTAGTTCTTGAGATAGAGCCATTGCGGAAACCGTAAAAAATGCAGCATAGCAGCGCCACCTGTTGAGCGATTTGCACCAAAAACTAATCAGCATCAAATTGTATCAGGGACTAACTGAATATGAATTTTTATTAAATTCCGTGCATTAGTTCTTGAGATAGAGCGCCCACAAAATTTGTGTCACTCACAGACACACAGACAGACAGACGGACAGACAGACAGACAGACTCACAGACAGGCATTTTGTAAAAGCATGTTTTTCGAGTTCTCTGACCTCTAAAAGGTGTAAATCCGTCGAAAACCGGAATTCGAAAATTTTCATGAATCCAATACTTTCTTCTTGTAAAGATAGAAGAAAGTAAAAAATGAGTACTCAAAATTGAGTAAAAAGTACTCAATTTTAAATTACGTGACATACTCAAAATAGTCCCGATCCAAATGTACTCAATATTAAGAAACGCATGTACTCATTTTCGATCCCATGGTTGTGTTCAAATATGAATAGTTATGTACTGCCCCCTGAACCTACAAATTAAAGTAAAAATGTATTCACATTTATTTTCCGTTCTAAATCGATAACAAGAAACGTTTAATTGATTATTTATTAAGAAAAATTAGCAAAATTATCAGCAAGATACCCAAATCGAGTATTTTTATAACAAGAGCTTTATTTGTAAGCACTTTTAAATTATTTAAAATACTGTATATAATTTAATATTTGAATCATCATGGACATCTTTTATGCCACCATAAATGAAATAAATCATTACAGGGTACAAAATTATCGTTTCGTTTGGGTTTGATAACATGTGATGCTTCAAAATTGAGAAAACATATGTTCATTTTTGATCCAAACATACTCAATTCGATATGAGTACATCGATTTACTCATTTTTGAATACTTCATTTTTTTTTCAGTGTAACACATAAAAAGGACGAGTCTGGATGTATTCACACAGAATTTTTTTGCGAAATACATCTATACATTATAACCATTCATTACCATCTCTATTATATACAACAGACAGTAATATTTTAACTGGATTATTTGGGTTATGTTAAATGGGTTGGGGTAGGGTCATGTGTGCCTGTTACTGCTATCCTTAATGTGTTTTCAAACAAAATGATTTTCAATGGAAGAATTAATTTTCCAGCGATTAAAAAATAAACAAGTAACAAAATAGAATAATGAAAATCGGGTGGCTTAAGAGGAAATTATTGGGTGGGCTCGGGCCCCATGGGCCATATAAGTTGGCGTCACTGCGTCCGTGTGTATGTCCGCTTTCTATCATCGAAAAATGTATGAAGTTATGCATAGAATTGAACCAATTTTTTTGTGTATGTTTTTAGCTATGGCCAGCAGATCCTCCTTGAATTTAGAAATATTTCGTCGTAAGGTGGCGCTGTAATAAGGATTTTTGTACCATTTTCATTATTGTACCATCGAAAAGTGTATGAAGTTATGTAAAGAACTGAACTAAATACGTTGTGTATGTTTTTCACCATAGCCATCAGGTGCTCCTTGAATTTGGAAATATTCCGTCGGAAGGGAGTGCAGTAATAGCGATTTTTGTGTCCTTTTTATTATTGTACCATTGAAAAGTATATGAAGTTATGCATAGAGTTCAACCAAATTTCATATATATTTTTTTGGCCACGGCAAGTAGGTCCTCCTTGAATTTCAAAATATTCCACTGGAAAAGAGCGCTGTAATAGCGATTTTTGTGAAATTTTTCAATATTGTGTCATCGAAAAGTGTATGAAGCTATGTATATAATTGAACTAAATTTCATGCGTATATTTTTGGCTATGGCCAACAAGTCCCGCGTGAATTTGGGACCAATCCGCCGATTGGGGGCGCTGTAAAGCGATTTTTCATAGTTCTGTAGTACATCGGCTGTTCATGCAGCGACTGGCAAATTGCATCCAGTTAACCCGGTGATCTTCAAGCAGCTTCGAGATTTACTCGTTTTTACTCTGATTAGTAAAATGAAGCAGAAACTTAAGATGAAAATGTGAAATATCTCTATAGTAATAGCCTAAGTCATGTGACTGTCATCAACAGTTCCGGGCTGACCACTTCACTTTTTATATGCCAGGCGGCCATTTTGGTACTTGGCGCAGGTAATTAATCGCCAAATATTGTTCCATCGCCATCATTTCATCTATGTTATAATAGTTCAAGTCAGGTGACTGTCATGAACAATCACGCTTTTCATATGCTCAGTCATTTTCAATCAAAATTATTTTTTCGAATAAAACTAGCATAAAAGTTGCCATGATCGCAAAGAATTCTTGGTACTTTTACGTTAGCCGGGTAAAAATCTCGCCAATAGCATTTTTTAATTCGCTAATTACCATTTTTTATTTCTCGCGAGATAAATTAAAAGAATGCTTTCATGTTTAAATTAAATGTCGTGATTTATGGTATCAGTTATTATTTTTCCTTTCCTTTTCTTTCTTTTTTTTTAAAGAAATAAGTAAAAGTCACGAATTTTAAAGGTTTCAGTTTTCAATTAAAGTTGTGTGTGTATTTTAAATAAAATGAGTGAAAGGATTATATTTTAAATGAAATTACTAAAATACGAAAAAAATCGACAGGAACAGTGTTTGGCGATTTATCCCCTGCGTCCGGCTAACATAAAAATACCGAGTTCTTGGTTTCTCTATCAGAATCTTCCGATATGGCGAAGGATTGAACAAGTAAATTAAATTATGAATAAAAGTAAGATGATACAATGCTTAGCATTACATTTAAGCAGGGCTCGAAATGTACCTGAGCAAACCGGAACGATGTTCCGGTTCGTGAAATTGTGACAAATATTGTTCCGGTTCGTGAAAGTATGGAAAATATTGTTCCGGTTCGTAGCATTATTAAAAAATATTATTACAATTTCATAGATATAGCTTCTATGCTCTCGGTAACGTTTTTTTTTTTTTTTTTCTAAATATTTAAAATTTTCAATGCATTTTTTTAAATTGGTTTTTCTACGGTTAAATATAAATTGCTATACAGTAAAGTACCGATTATCCGAAATAATAGGGACCAAACTCACCTCGGATAAGGAAAAATCTCGTACAAACCGAATTTATACAAATCGTCACCAACTAAGGAGATGAAATATAAATTTTCACTTAATTCAATCCTTTTTATGGTACTAACATTCCTTTGATATACATTTCCGTTAATTTTAAGATATACCGTGAATAAAATTGTTTTTTCAATCGAACTTATACCTTTGGAATGGATCATTTTCTTCTGATGGACTGATGGCTTCCATTATGATGAAACAGCCATTATAAATGAAGTGTTACGTGAAGATGAAAGAGCAATGATGAAACAGCCATTATAAATGAAGTGTTAGGTGAAAGAGCAGTCGTAAAAAGTTAGAACTATGATTTTCTGGTCAGAATGGGGAAAAAAATGGCCATAATTTTTAGGCATATTTCTTAAGAAATACTATCTATTGTAGTCGTTACCATTGTGCGACTTTTGAAAAATTACTTTATAACTTTTCATTATAGGACCCCAGGAACCCAAAACCACACCCACCTAAAAAATTTATATATATATATATATATATATATATATGTATGTATGTATGTACTAAATTCTGTCTGCACGATAAAAGTCGCAATTATGCACGGATCGTCTTCAAACTCGCCAACAACTTTGAGATGGCTAATATCTCGGCGGGGATTGAAAATGGGCAAAATCGGCCCAACGGAAAGGAAATGGGGAGGGTTCAAAATTTTGAATACCGTGATGATTCTGATAAAACCAGCTCTTACACAACAATGACAGGAAAAAATAAATAGCTTTCGTTATAGCAGTTGCCAACAATTAAAAAAAAGCAATAAAATTCTCACCACAACAATTGCTTTTCTACTGCAAGATTTTCAGGTGAAAAGTTAAATTAGATAAATAGTTTGACGAATTGAAAACAAATTGAATATTACGTCATAAGTTTTCTAGAGCAAGATTTCCGCATGAAAACACAAAATGGAAATAAATAGTTTGACGAATTAAAATATATATATATTGCGTCATATTGGAAATAAAATGGACCTCAGCTGGTAAATATGTAACGTCATGTGAGTTTGAAGAAACGTATTAAAACAGGATAAAAACCCGACTATGGAAATATTAACTTATTTTAACACTTTGAGGTTCTCTGAATATTGCTTTAGCTATTTTTTAAACCTATTCCATATACATGCGTGTGTGTATTCGTGTATATTAGAATTTTCACAAAATGTTTAGCTCCCTAGAGCTCACTGAAGGAACTGGGTTTATCTCTAATCTCGATTTAATTTTTTTGGTGAATTTAGTACTTAACTTCGAAATCTACCTCCGCATGTAGGCCCGAGCCGGCAGGGGCTTTTTTTAAAAAAAATTATGACCATTTTTTCCCCCCATTCTGACCAGAAAATCAGAGTTCTAACTTTTTACGACTGCTCTTTCATCTTCACCTAACACTTCATTTATAATGGCTGTTTCATCATAATGAAAGCCATCAGTCCATCAGAAGAAAATAACTCAGTTAAAGCGGAAACTCGGTTAAGCAGGACTCGGATAATCGGGGCTTTACTGCACTTTCAAAAAAAAAAAAGTCCTTCCGGCCAGTGCCGGGAGGAAGAGGTAGCTTTGCTGTGCACATGCTCACTCACATCGGAATCCGTTAATATATAGGAGTGCTGTCGCATGCAAAAAATCAGATTTTTCAAAATGTCACCCACAATAGAAATTGAAACTGCTATATCTGAGCCATTTTTTAAGGTAAAGACAAACAAAAAATGCTCCTGAATCCTTATATCAAGATCAAATACTTAAGAAAAAAACCTTTTTCAATTTCTAAATTTTTTGCACCTCACTTTAAATATATATATATTTTTTTTAATTTAATGGCCGCCATTTTGAAACAAGATGGCTGATGAATCTGGCCAGCGAACTTGGTCGAGGTGTTGATGTATACTATCCACATGCCTTCTTACATCGAAATAGGCGAATACGTGTGTTATCCCGTGACAAATACAAGATCGTTTCAAAACGTTAGCCATGCTAGAAATTCAAAGTGCTATAAATCAACCATTTTTTAAGATATCAACAAAAGAACAAATTTTCAGAAACAAAAACTGCTCCGGAATCTTTGTATCAAGGCCAAACACATAAAAAAATCTTTTTCATTTTCCAATTTTTTAATACCTCATTTTGAATATTAAATTTAATTTTTTTTAATGGCAACCCTTTTGAAACAAGATGGCGAATGAAGCTGGCCAACGAACTCGGTCGAGACATTGGTATGTACTATGTACAGACCAAGTTACATCCAAATAGGTTCCAGGGGCGGATCCAGAGAATCGTTTTGGGGGGGGCGATCCCGAGTGACATATAATCAACGTAGTCATAATTTCTGTTGCTCAAATCATTCCTTGCAGTTAATTTTTAAATGAATATGAAATAATTAATGCAATTTGAAAATGTTACAGATTTTCGATTATCCGACGTCCGATTAACCGAAACACTCGGTTATCCAACACTCTTATTATATAATCCCGCCCTCTCAAAATATGGTTTATTGTTACTTATTAGGTCGTAAAATTAAAAACGTTATAACAGAATTTATATATTAAATGTCTATTTTTTTTCTTTTTCTTTTTACTCTTGTACTATGGTAATTATTTATCTTATTTTTTGTTCTTTTAGTTATAGTGAACAACATTAATAACACAAACCTGCGATGATTGTGTTTTTTAACATTTGGTAATTGATTTTAATGTATTTTTTTAGCACTGGATGCGAAAATGACCTTCATTTTTAACCATCACGTCACGATTTTCGCAAATCGTAAATTTCAAAGTTAAAAAGTAAAACTAGAAAACAGGAATTCTGTTTTTCAGAATTTAGTGTCACCCCCGATGACAAAAAAATATATGTATATAAATATAGATACAGTAGAGACCCGATTATCCGAGTTAATCGAACTTATACCTTTGGAATGGATCATTTTCTTCTGATGGACTGATGGCTTCCATTATTATGAAACAGTCGTTATAAATGAAGTGTTAGGTGAAGATGAAAGAGAAGTCGTAAAAAGTTAGAACTCTGATTTTCTGGTCAGAATGGGGGGGAAAAATGGCTATAATTTTTTTTGGAAAAAAAAATGGAAGCCATCAGTTCATCAAAAGAAAATAACTAGGTGAAAGCGGAAACTCCGATAATCGGGGCTCTACTGTAGTTCAGTTTTAAGACTTATAACATGCGATTTTATTTTACATAAAGTGACGCCATCCACATCCGCTGAAGAATTCATCATTTGCGATCCAGTGTTAAACAACATCTACAGTAAAGTACGCTTCACTATCGCTGAATAATACACACACACACAAAAAAAAAAAGAGATTTCGCCATTCAAAAAAATCGGCCATCTAAAGATTCACAAGCCTTCATTTGTTTGTATTATCATTATAGATATTTAAAATGAAATTTAGTTTCTAAAAGCTCCCTGTTTTATCAGAAATCTTTCATTTATATTTTTTGAAAATAGCACGTATTTTAACTTTTTTTTTCAGTTTTTATGGAAAAATGGCAACAAAAAGATATAATTGCTATTTTTCTTTCACTTTCTACAGAAATGGAGTTCTTCCGTTGCCAATATTAAGCAAATGGCTCTAAAAACTACAAAAAAAAAAAAAAAATTAATATTTCAAAAATAAATGGAGATGCAGTTTTCAAACAAATTGCATTATAAAGTACTTTTTTTTTTTTCGAATATGACGGTATAAACATTGAAAATGTGCGATGCTTAGAAGTTTAAAAAATTGCTATAGAGTATTTAATCGTACTGCTTTGTTTCACGACTGGCTTCTGTAAGGTAACGTTATTTTTTGAAGATGTCACAAAATAAGCTGGGAGAAAGAAATAGCATACCGTACCGGGGGCTAAAAATTGCGAAAATCTCTCAAAGCAATTTGTAAGTACAGCAACAAAAGAAGGTAAATGTTTTAAATACATCTGCCACAAATTTCCCAGCTTTATCAACCGCCAAAATAAAAGAGGATACCGAGATGAACCCCATAGAGAAGATTAAAAGAAAAGCGCGAAGCAGAGCATGAGCGGTTCAAAGAAACTTCCACGCATGGAATAAAATTATAAGGATTTTAAATACTAAATATTTTACATGTTTAACTGTAAAAATCCATAGTATAAGCAAAAAAATGAATAAGTTATTATGAAAAAAAGTTACGTCTATTTTACAGCAGCAGATTTTCGCAATATTTCGACTATTTAAAAATTTTCGATTTGTGAAAAATCCTGACGTGATGGTATGATAAAAAAATGAAGGTCATTTTTGGATTCAGCACTAAAAAATACATAAGAACCAATTTCCGTAGCTGAAAAACATAACAATCACATCTATTTTTTAATATCAGATTTCTGGAAGAGAGTAATATCTGAAAAAGGATCGCCTTCAGAAATTTGAAGGGCCTTAACATCCTTGAAAATCAAAATGTGTCATCTAAGTGGTGTTTATACCTCTTCATAGGCGCGAATCACCCCCCCCCCCCACCCCTTGGTTAAAAAAATATAAATCCATCGATTATCGTGAATTGCGGCAAATGGTTGCCGAAAAAAATCGATTTCATCAATCGTTCGCAGGTCAAAGGATCTCGCAAAAAAACGCGAATTTCGTCAAAGGATCGCGCAAAAACACGAATTTCGTCAAAGAAGCGCGGAAAAAACGCGAATTTCGTCAAAGTGTCGCAGAAAAAAACGCGAATATCGTTAAAGGATCGCAGAGAAAACGCGGATTTCGTCAAAGGATCGCTAAAAAAAACGCTAATTTTGTCAAAGAATCGCAGAAAGAAAACGCTAATTTCGCCAAAGGATTGCAGAAAAAACGCGAATTTCGCCAAACAAGTGCGGAAAAAACGCTAATTTCGCCAAACAAATGCGGAAAAAACACTAATTTTCGCGAAAGAATCGTACAAAAAACGCTAATTTCGCGAATTTCGTCAACAGATCTCAGAAAAATGCGAATTTTGTCAAAGAATCGCGAAAAAACGCGAATTTCGTCAAAGGGACGCGGAAAAGACGCACAATTAACACCAGGCGCATCCACGGGGGTGTCGATGATATAAATCCAACGCTTTTAACGGCAGATTTCGCGGAACACACAGACAAGCAAACGAAAACCAAACACTTTTCGGGTATCAATGGTAAACCTCTCTGACGTTTCGGCAATTAGTGAACAAAATAGGATTATGTCCAGTCAAAAGGCATATGGCGACATAATTTTTTACACTATGGGTTGAGGTGGGGGGGACGATGCCACTTCGTGTACCTTTTGTTGAATCTCTACAACATAAATTGACAACGTTATGCGGATTCCTTTAAAGTGTTGAAACTTTTTCGTTCATTCAAAGAAGCTACAATTCTAATTTCTGTATAACAATATTTTTGAGGAGTGCTTTATTGTTTGAGAAAAGAATGGGATTCATACAATTTCCAAAGAAAGAAAGAAACAAGAAAAAGAAAGGTCCTTTGAAAAATTTAAGCATCTTAATGTTTTCTGAAGACAGCCACTAATGTGTAAAAAATGTACTGTTATTACCACCCACATTGGTAAATTTTAAGGGTATTTGATATGAATGAACAAAAGAGGATTATATCATAATCCCAGTCAGTTAAAATGCGTATGGTGTGTTGATTTCTTATAAACCAACTTGGTAAATTTGTTCTTCTCTTCTTTGCCCCGATCGAATCCCCTCCCCTCGTAGATGCGCACCTAGGGGAATCTCTTCCCTGTGCTAATTGTGCGTTTTTTCCGCGGCCCTTTGACGAAATTCGCGTTTTTTTCAGCGATTCTTTGGCGAAATTTGCGTGTTTTTTTAGCGATTCTTTGAAGAATTTCGCCTTTTTTCAGAGATCTGTTGATGAAATTAGCGTTTTTTGCGCGATTCTTTCGCGAAATTAGCGTTTTTCCGCAATTCTTTGTTGAAATTGGCGTTTTTTTCTGCGATCCTTTGACGAAATTTGCGTTTTTTTCGTGGTCCTTTGATGAAATGCGGGATTTTTTGACAAAATTCGCGTTTTTTCGCGATCCTTTGACGAAATTTGCGTTTTTTGCGCGATCTTTTGACGAAATTCGCGTTTTTTGCCACCCTTTCACCTGCGAACAATTCACGAAATTGTTTTTTTTTCGGAGACCATTTGCCGAAATTCGCGATAATCGTTGGATTTTGGGGGGGGCGATCGCCCCGATCGCCCCCCCCGTGGATCCGCGCCTGATAGGTTCATAAATACGCCTGTTATCGCGTGACAAAAATCAGGTCGTTTTAAAATGTCAGCCACAAGAGAAATTCAAAATGCTATTACTCAGACATTTTTTTTTAGATATAGACGAAAGAAAAACTGTTCCGGAATCTTTGTATTAAGGTCAAACACATACAAAAAAAAATCTTTTTCATTTTCCAATTTTTTGGTATCTCATTTAATTTTTTTTTTTTTTTAAATGGCCGCCATTTTGAAACAAGATGGCGGATGAAGCTGGCCAACGAACTCGGTCGAGATATTTGTATGTACTATGTACACACCAAGGTACATCCAAGTCGGTTCATAAATACGCCTGTTATTACGTGAGTAGAAGGAAAAAGCCGGTTCTATGCCACCAGGAGCCAAGAGCTGAGGAGCGAGGAGCAAGGATGAGTGACAGGTGGGCGGAGTCGAGTGATTGACAGGTTAGGGGAGATAAGAAAGTGATAGACAGGTGGGCGGAGTCGAGACAGACAGGCGCCAGCGCGTCATGCTATAGTAGAGGGGTTAAAACAAAGAAGCGATAATGAAAAGTGTACTGTAAGAGAGGGGTTAGAACAAAGGATAATGTTAATGAATCAATAAAAGTCTAATGAATTAATAAAAGTCTACTGTAAGAAGAGTGTTAATGAAGGAAAGTCTGTTGTAAGAGAAAGGTAGAACAAAGGAATGATTAGGAATGATTAGAAAAGATCGCATGCAATTAAAAAGTACTTACCACGGAGCAGCGCAGAGACACGTCCTACCTGTATGACATCCACCGGGCTAATGAACGAAGAAGCGTGCAACAACCGGCTTCATCAAGGTAAGGAGCTTGCTTCTGATTGGACGAGAGACGAACATAGGGGGCAGCACCATCGCTTTCACCCGAGGGCATGAACACGAGCGCCCTCTCTCGAGAGGATGATTCACTTACCTGCGATGTCGTCATCCTATTTGAACTGACTTAAAGAAGTGAATACATTTTTTATGAGTTTAACGAAATAAGTTTTTGTCATTTGCTAATTTTCGAATCATTATTTTTTTATTTAGGCCTTGCAAATAAAGCTTTAATAATTAATTCATTTTTAATTAGTCATTGCTAATAAAACTTTTTGAGAGAATCCCCTGACTTGTGTTAGGAGCAGACGGTGGAGGAGGGTTCCACTCTGTCTACTTACCTGAGGGGATGAACCAGAATGTTATGTACCCTTCTCTCATTGGTTAAGAAGATCACATGACTTATGTAAAGAGCAGGAGGTGGACGCCATTGTGTCTGCATTCTTGCATTCCTTCACGCCTTCTGTCAATCAACTGACGCCATCGAGACGGTACATGTTTCGACAGGGTTACTTCTTGTAGGTGATGGACGCCATTGTGTCTGCATTCTTGCATTCCATCACGCCTCCTGTCAATCAACTGGCGCCATCGTGACGGTGCATGCTTCGATATGTTCGCTTTCACAGGTGAAGGGTGTTACACTCTGTTTAGATATTGCTATAGGATGTCGTCATACTATTTTAAAAGTAGGTGATGAGTTGAGTTTTTTTTATTACTGAATGTAATGGAACTTTTATTTTTTAACTGTCTAATCAACGAAAAAAAAACTTTTTTTCATTATTAAATTGGAAATATTGTTTAAAACTGTAACTATCACTGTTTTTTAACCTTTTTCAGCTACCGTTTTTAATTATTCATTCAGTTTGCTTCGGACTTTCGTTGGGTGTGGACCTGTTACCGTTGTGGATGTTTGAAAATTGTGTTTAACGGAAATATGTATAAAAGACCTATTCAGGAAGATATGACTTCATCAATTAAGTATCAACGTTTGGAAAATCCTGATGAACATTCAGTTTTTCGTTTTAACGAGTCTAATTTTGCTAACAAAGACTTAACCAGTGAAAAACAAAAGATGGATTCTTCAACTCCTATGTTTATTAGTTTTGGTGAAGATACGACATCGTTCCCTGATTCCTGCTATGAACCGACTTCTGCACAAGAATATTTGAATTCTTTTCTTCAAACTTTAGAACCTTCGAGAAACTCGACGTTGGAAGATTCTACTCTTCAAAACCCTATCCAAAACATTTTCACAGGTAGCGAGCCTGTGGATAATAATAAAAGTGGAAACTCGAGAAATTTGACTGTGTTTCATAAAGAACTTAGTGAAAACATCTATTTAAGTTTAAAGTTGAACAATCGACAATTTTTCGTACATATTCGTGAATTTAAACATGATATGTTCACCGACGAAGAAATTGCATCTAAAAATGGTGTTTATATGGATATTCAAAGCTGGTATGAATTTCAATATAAAATAATTGCATTTAATATGAGATATAAAAGCGCATCATTTGTTGCGAATAACATGATTCTCGTGTTGAATCAAAATTCTATGATGCGTATTAAAAGTTTGAAGAATTATTTTCAAATTTACTTGAATGAACATCAACTCGGAAAATTAAAGAAAAATATCTTCAACTTGAATAATGCACTTTTGAAACATATGTATTCAAAACAAATACCCTTTCTTTTAAAACAGAAATGTAATGTGAGAAAACTCTCTGTGGAAAAGTAATTGGTTCTTCAATCAAAACTTAAAACATGTATCGAGAACAATATGATAACAATTATTAACCGATTGTATGAATGTATGGGATGTGTTTTGCGACAAGCAAGTCAAAGTCTACACTCCTGTTTTGCATTTAATAACAGAGAAAAATTTAACCAATTAGGTGAAGCTTTGTTAATGCTTATCGATTTTGATTTATAATTTCTACGTTTTTAAACGAAGTGGAATGTGTTAGTGAAAAGTTTTTGAATAATATTCATGTGGAAACTATATTTACTGAACTGTTTAAACATGATTAGACTATACTACACAGAAAATGAAATAAAACTATCTTACCAAAAGAGTTGTCTTTTTTTTTCTTTTTACATGTAAGTGTTGCTATATTGCTTTTAACAGTGAAACATCTACTATCTGATATACAACTACCGTTCACTTAAGTGGTTGAGATGTCGTACAATAAGCAAGAATTTCCTTATCGAAGGAAATATCTGTACGAGATCTACCCTACATGCATGTTTCTTTAGCAAGGCAATCTTTTCAATCTATAAGGAGATCTTTATCTTACGGTTGCAGACACCCTCCTCTGTAGACTGATAACAAAAGGATGCATTGTCCATTTCATGTCTAAAGGCTAACGAAATCTTAGTGCAATTTTTTAAAGAATGATATTTCCTATTATTGACCGAAAGCAACAGGTTTTTTGTTTTAAGAAAGATTGTTAATTCACTGTTTTCAAAAATTAAAATCAGAAAAAGAATTCCCCATTTTTTTCTTTTAAGTTTTTAAAGAGATGTGTTTTTCTTTTCTTTGAATTAGTATTTAAAGGTTTTTTTTTTTTTTTTTTTTTTTTGCTGAATCTGAAATCAACTTTTAACTAAAATATTTTAATGATTGACGAAGTAAAGTTTTATTTTATAGAAAAGTGGTATAAACTTAATATTTTTTTATTAATTACTAACGAAGGAATATATTTTGTCTAGGTAATATAAAATTTAGGTTAAAGCTGTGAATTTTCTTAAGAAGATTAAACTTATCTACTCGTTTTGGAGAAAGTATTTGTAATGCACGAGGTACTGTATTCTTTTCAATTAGAATGAACAAGATCTTACGATAGTTTGAATATTAAACCAAAAAAGATTAATAGTAATTTAGTTTAACAAATACCAATGAAGACAACTATATGAAACATAAACTCAGTTTACAAATAAGTTTTAATGTCAGAACTGATTGGACACTTTGTTTTCCTAATCGTAGATGTTAAAAAAACTTTCTTATGAAAGTTTTTTTACTTTGATTCGAACTGAAGATAAAATACTTTACTAATTTAGGATATTCTTCCATATCTCGTTTCAAAATTATATTTAACTAAAAAATAATTTATGTTGCATTGTTTTATCAATTTTTCTAATCAAAGAACGTGTATTAGTTTCAACTGATAATAAAGGGTTTATTACCTATTAGCAAAAGATAAATTAGTAGTCACACTTACATTTAAGTTATTGAAAACATATAATGAACATCTCTGCTGTTGAAAGGATGAAAACTAACATACATACATAGGAATCGACTGATTTATGTTGCACTGGTTGTGATGTATATAATAGATGGGATTATATATTGAAAATGATATATACGATGGTTGTGATGTATCCAAAGTAGATGTCTTTAAACTAAATTATCAAACATATGAGTGAGGATTGCTACGTGACAAAAATCGCCTTTAACAGTGAATTTTGAGTCAGTTTTAATTTAGAAAAAAGTAAATGGTTAACTTTAATCACATATTTTTAGTTTTGTTGTTAGAAATAATATGTTAAACAAATCACACTGTTTGAAAATATATTTTTTCGAGTTTATTTTCAACAATTGTTTTTTAAACGAAATCACATATAAAACTAAGGAAAGCTAAACTTGTGAAACACAAGTTGAATATCGAGAATGACAGAACATGTTTTGAATTAAGTAATGTAGAATGTGCAAACTTTTGAATTCATTCATTCACAGTAACAGAAAGTGTGAAATTTTAAGTTCAGTTTAATAAAGCAAATAATTAAATTGAAAGATACATTTAAAAAGGATTGTTAAAAGTTTGTTAAAACTTTTTTGTTTTAAGAAATACTAGACAAACAATACACTTAAAAGACAAAATAATTATTCATACCTTTTGTTGATTGAAGCAAGCAGACTCATTGAAAATAGCAAGAAGCTGAAAAGTAGACGGTAACTTTAGCTAACCAGACACCGTAAAAGGTTCGATAAGGTACCGCAGAGCTTAAAGCCAAATGTCCGGTAAACGGGAGCTACGAAACAGACGACCTTCACCTACGAAATCCAAGACACGAATGATGTGTGCGGGGTCTACACCCGTAGATGAAGGTTACTGATAAGAGATCACGTGACCGCTATCAACCAATCAGAAGCGAGATTGCAGGTGTGACGTCACCGACAGCAACGCCATCTACATCACGTGAGTCATCCAGTTCAAGACGAAGATGACGACATCTTTTGCAATACCTGTAGACAACCTGACGCCAGTTGATTGACAGGAGGCGTGGTGGAATGTCAGGAATGCAGACAGAGTGGCGCCTACCTTCTGCATCATAGTATTTTAGGAAAAATATATATTACGTTGATGTAAAAGACATTATTTTTTTAAACTAACTGTTTATATTTTTGAAATAACATACTTTTCTCATACAAGCGAAAAAAGAATGTTTCAGAACATGTCTCTGATCATGATTAAACATAACTTTAAGCATAGTTAACCATCTCAGAGTATGATTAAACAAATTCGAACATAACTTTGGGTATGTTTAAACAATCCGAACTATATTTGAACATATCCGAACATGTTCATTCATAACTTTGACAGTTTTTAATCTTTCAGAATTTAAAAAAACATATTTAAAACTATTTTATTTTAAAAATTTTTGTAAAAATTTTAATTTATAATTTCTTTTTAACGTTTTAACTTTTTTTTTGTTAAAACATTTTTAACGTTTTTTTTGTTAAAAATTTTTTAAACTTTTTTTTAAAACTTTTTTAACTTTTTTGTTAAAACTTTTTTAAACTTTTTTTGTTAAAACTTTTTAACTTTTTTTTGTTAAAACTTTTTTTAACTTTTTTTTGTTAAAACTTTTTTTAACTTTTTAACTTTTTGTTGTTAAACATTTTTTTTAATTTTGTTAAAACTTTTTTTTACTTTTGTTAAAAAAAATTTTTTACAAACTTTTTTTAAAATTTTGTTAAAACTTTTTTTTACTTTTGTTAAAACTTTTTTGTAAAACTTTTTTTTATAAAACTTTTTTTATAAAACTTTTTTTATAAATTTTTTTTTCTTAAAACTTTTTTTACTTTTGTTAAAATTTTTTTTGTTAAAACATTTTTTACTTTTGTTAAAACTTTTTTTTTGTAAAACTTTTTTACTTTGTTAAAAAAAATTTCTGTTAAACCTTTTTTTTTTACAAACTTTTCTAAAAATTTTGTTAAAACTTTTTATATATTTTTTGTAAAACATTTTTGTTAAAACTTTTTAAAATTTTGTTAAAACTTTGTAAGACTTTTTATCATCTTTGTAAACTTTCTATAATTTTTAAAACTAATAAATTTTATACATACATATGTTTATATATATATATATATATATATATATATATATATATATATATATATATATATATATATATATATATATATATATATATATATATATATAAAGCAGTATAAGATTATATTTAGCCTGAACCAGCGCTACCCCCCCCCTCTGAATTCACCCTCTGAATTTATCTTGTTTTTTGTTGGTGATTACTGTGCTTCACGTTTATATATATATATACATATATATACATATATATATACATATATATATATATATATATATATATATATATATATACATGTACATATATGCATATACATATACATACATATGTATGTTATATATATACATACATACATATATATATATATATATATATGTATACATACATCATATATACATATATATATATATATATATATATATATATGTATGTATATATATATATATATATATATATATATATATTACACAAGAACCCATATATAAACATTTAACTTTCATATATTTAGAGACACGTAGACGTGGATGTATGCTTTTACTTAAACATTTATATAGATAGATACTACCCCTTAAATTTACGTTCATGCAAAAAACATTATTTTTTCTTAAACTGTTAATATTTTTGAAATAACATACTTTTCTCATGCGGAAAAAGGTTAAAAAACAGTGATAGTTACAGTTTTAAACAATATTTCCAATTTAATAATGAAAAAAAGTTTTTTTTTCGTTGATTAGACAGTTAAAAAATAAAAGTTCCATTACATTCAGTAATAAAAAAAACTCAACTCATCACCTACTTTTAAAATAGTATGACGACATCCTATAGCAATATCTAAACAGAGTGTAACACCCTTCACCTGTGAAAGCGAACATATCGAAGCGTGCACCGTCACGATGGCGCCAGTTGATTGACAGGAGGCGTGATGGAATGCAAGAATGCAGACACAATGGCGTCCACCACCTGCAAGAAGTAACCCTGTCGAAACATGTACCGTCTCGATGGCGTCAGTTGATTGACAGAAGGCGTGAAGGAATGCAAGAATGCAGACACAATGGCGTCTACCTCCTGCTCTTTACATAAGTCATGTGATCTTCTTAACCAATGAGAGAAGGGTACATAACATTCTGGTTCATTCCCTCAGGTAAGTAGACAGAGTGGAACCCTCCTCCACCGTCTGCTCCTAACACAAGTCAGGTGATTCTCTCAAAAAGTTTTATTAGCAATGACTAATTAAAAATGAATTAATTATTAAAGCTTTATTTGCAAGGCCTAAATAAAAAAATAATGATTCGAAAATTAGCAAATGACAAAAACTTATTTCGTGAAACTCATAAAAAATGTATTCACTTCTTTAAGTCAGTTCAAATAGGATGACGACATCGCAGGTAAGTGAATCATCCTCTCGAGAGAGGGCGCTCGTGTTCATGCCCTCGGGTGAAAGCGATGGTGCTGCCCCCTATGTTCGTCTCTCGTCCAATCAGAAGCAAGCTCCTTATCTTGATGAAGCCGGTTGTTGCACGCTTCTTCGTTCATTAGCCCGGTGGATGTCATACAGGTAGGACGTGTCTCTGCGCTGCTCCGTGGTAAGTATTTTTTAATTGCGTGCGATCTTTTCTAATCATTCCTAATCATTCCTTTGTTCTACCTTTCTCTTACAGCAGACTTTCCTTCATTAACACTCTTCTTACAGTAGACTTTTATTAATTCATTAGACTTTTATTGATTCATTAACATTATCTTTTGTTCTAACCCCTCTCTTACAGTACACTTTTCATTATCGCTTCTTTGTTTTAACCCCTCTACTATAGCATGACGCGCTGGCGCCGGTCTGTCTCGACTCCGCCCACCTGTCTATCACTTTCTTATCTCCCCTAACCTGTCAATCACTCGACTCCGCCCACCTGTCACTCATCCTCGCTCCTCAGCTCTTGGCTCCTGGTGGCATAGAACCGGCTTTTTCCTTCTACTTACATGAGAAAAATCAGGACGTTTCAAAATGTCAGCCACGCTAGAAATTCAAAATGCTATAACTCAGTCATTTCTTAAGATATAGACGAAACAAAAACTGCTCCCGAATCTTTTTATCAAGGTCAAACACATAAGAAGAAAATATTTTTTCAATTTTCAATTTTTGGTACCACATTTCAAATTTAAATTTTTCTTAAAAATTTAAATGGCCGCCATTTTTAAACAAGATGGCGGGTGAAGCTGGCCAACGAACCCGGTCGAGACATTGGTATGTACTATGTATAAACGAAGTTACATCCAAATCGGTTCATAAATACGCCTTTTATCGCGTGACAAAATTCAGGACGTTTCAAAATGTCAGCCACGCTAGAAATTCAAAATGCTATAACTCAGCCATTTTTTAAGATATAGACGAAACAAAAACTGCTCCGAAGTCTTTGTATAAAGGTCAAATACATAAGAAAAAAATATTTTTCCATTTTCAACTTTTTGGTACCACATTTCAAATTTTAAATTTTTAAAAAGATTTTAAATGGCCGCCATTTTGAAACAATACGGCGTATGAAGCTGGCCAACGAACTCGGTCGACACATTGGTAATATATATATATATATATATATCAATTTTGAACGGAGGGTGGTTTCGGGGTCTGGGGGTCATGATCAATGAAAATATACCAAAATTTTTTGAAATCGCTTTCCTCCGAACGGCTGCAATAGGTAGCTTTTTTGTAAAGAAAGCTACCTAAAAGTCCTTCCGGCCAGTGCCGGGAGGAAGAGGTAGCTTTCATAATCCTTATTTAAAAAAAGCCAACTTATATCATGCAAAGACACGAAGCTCAATTTACTGGAAACCGAATATAAGAGATTCAATACTAATTTTTATCAATATAATGAATGAGAATTTCGCGAAATTAGTCAGCTTTATCCAAGCTGCTTTTCTTTAACTTATATTTGGCTGCCAAATTCGGCAATTTCTTAAAGTGCCTGTCATTTTAAGACAACATGGTGGATGAGGCTAAGCAGTGAACTTGGTCGAGACCTTAGTAATTGCTGTGCACATGCTCACTCACATCGGAATCGGTTAATATATAGGAGTGCTGTCGCATGCAAAAAATCAGATTTTTCAAAATGTCACCCACAATAGAAATTGAAACTGCTATATCTGAGCCATTTTTTAAGGTAAAGACAAACAAAAAATGCTCCCGAATCCTTATATCAAGATCAAATACTTAAGAAAGAAACCTTTTTCAATTTCTAATTTTTTTGCACCTCACTTTAAATATATATATATATATATATTAATTTAATGGCCGCCATTTTGAAACAAGATGGCTGATGAATCTGGCCAGCGAACTTGGTCGAGGTGTTGATGTATACTATCCACATGCCTTCTAACATCGAAATAGGCGAATACGTGTGTTATCGCGTGACAAATACAAGATCGTTTCAAAACGTTAGCCATGCTAGAAATTCAAAGTGCTATAAATCAACCATTTTTTAAGATATCAACAAAAGAACAAATTTTCAGAAACAAAAACTGCTCCGGAATCTTTGTATCAAGGCCAAACACATAAAAAATTCTTTTTCATTTTCCAATTTTTTAATACCTCATTTTGAATTTTAAATTTAATTTTTTTTTTAATGGCAACCCTTTTGAAACAAGATGGCGAATGAAGCTGGCCAACGAACTCGGTCGAGACATTGGTATGTACTATGTATAAACGAAGTTACATCCAAATCGGTTCATAAATACGCCTTTTATCGCGTGACAAAATTCAGGACGTTTCAAAATGTCAGCCACGCTAGAAATTCAAAATGCTATAACTCAGCCATTTTTTAAGATATAGACGAAACAAAAACTGCTCCGAAGTCTTTGTATAAAGGTCAAATACATAAGAAAAAAATATTTTTCCATTTTCAACTTTTTGGTACCACATTTCAAATTTTAAATTTTTAAAAAGATTTTAAATGGCCGCCATTTTGAAACAATACGGCGTATGAAGCTGGCCAACGAACTCGGTCGACACATTGGTAATATATATATATATATATATATCAATTTTGAACGGAGGGTGGTTTCGGGGTCTGGGGGTCATGATCAATGAAAATATACCAAAATTTTTTGAAATCGCTTTCCTCCGAACGGCTGCAATAGGTAGCTTTTTTGTAAAGAAAGCTACCTAAAAGTCCTTCCGGCCAGTGCCGGGAGGAAGAGGTAGCTTTCATAATCCTTATTTAAAAAAAGCCAACTTATATCATGCAAAGACACGAAGCTCAATTTACTGGAAACCGAATATAAGAGATTCAATACTAATTTTTATCAATATAATGAATGAGAATTTCGCGAAATTAGTCAGCTTTATCCAAGCTGCTTTTCTTTAACTTATATTTGGCTGCCAAATTCGGCAATTTCTTAAAGTGCCTGTCATTTTAAGACAACATGGTGGATGAGGCTAAGCAGTGAACTTGGTCGAGACCTTAGTAATTGCTGTGCACATGCTCACTCACATCGGAATCGGTTAATATATAGGAGTGCTGTCGCATGCAAAAAATCAGATTTTTCAAAATGTCACCCACAATAGAAATTGAAACTGCTATATCTGAGCCATTTTTTAAGGTAAAGACAAACAAAAAATGCTCCCGAATCCTTATATCAAGATCAAATACTTAAGAAAGAAACCTTTTTCAATTTCTAATTTTTTTGCACCTCACTTTAAATATATATATATATATATATTAATTTAATGGCCGCCATTTTGAAACAAGATGGCTGATGAATCTGGCCAGCGAACTTGGTCGAGGTGTTGATGTATACTATCCACATGCCTTCTAACATCGAAATAGGCGAATACGTGTGTTATCGCGTGACAAATACAAGATCGTTTCAAAACGTTAGCCATGCTAGAAATTCAAAGTGCTATAAATCAACCATTTTTTAAGATATCAACAAAAGAACAAATTTTCAGAAACAAAAACTGCTCCGGAATCTTTGTATCAAGGCCAAACACATAAAAAAATCTTTTTCATTTTCCAATTTTTTAATACCTCATTTTGAATTTTAAATTTAATTTTTTTTTAATGGCAACCCTTTTGAAACAAGATGGCGAATGAAGCTGGCCAACGAACTCGGTCGAGACATTGGTATGTACTATGTACAGACCAAGTTACATCCAAATAGGTTCATAAATACGCCTGTTATCGCGTGACAAAAATCAGGTCGTTTTAAAATGTCAGCCACGCTAGAAATTCAAAATGCTATTACTCAGCCATTTTTTTTTTAGATATAGTCGAAAGAAAAACTGTTCCGGAATCTTTGTATTAAGGTCAAACACATACAAAAAAAATCTTTTTCATTTTCCAATTTTTTGGTATCTCATTTAATTTTTTTTATTTTTTAATTTTTTTAAATGGCCGCCATTTTGAAACAAGATGGCGGATGAAGCTGGCCAACGAACTCGGTCGAGATATTTGTATGTACTATGTACACACCAAGGTACATCCAAGTCGGTTCATAAATACGCCTGTTATTACGTGAGAAAAATCAGGACGTTTCAAAATGTCAGCCACGCTAGAAATTCAAAATGCTATAACTCAGTCATTTCTTAAGATATAGACGAAACAAAAACTGCTCCCGAATCTTTTTATCAAGGTCAAACACATAAGAAGAAAATATTTTTTCAATTTTTGGTACCACATTTCAAATTAAAATTTTTCTTAAAAATTTAAATGGCCGCCATTTTTAAACAAGATGGCGGGTGAAGCTGGCCAACGAACCCGGTCGAGACATTGGTATGTACTATGTATAAACGAGGTTACATCCAAATCGGTTCATAAATACGCCTTTTATCGCGTGACAAAATTCAGGACGTTTCAAAATGTCAGCCACGCTAGAAATTCAAAATGCTATAACTCAGCCATTTTTTAAGATATAGACGAAACAAAAACTGCTCCGAAATCTTTGTATAAAGGTCAAATACATAAGAAAAAAATATTTTTCCATTTTCAACTTTTTGGTACCACATTTCAAATTTTAAATTTTTAAAAAGATTTTAAATGGCCGCCATTTTGAAACAATACGGCGTATGAAGCTGGCCAACGAACTCGGTCGAGACATTGGTATGTACTATGTAAAATATATATATATATATATATATCTGACCTATGTCACACTGTAACTCCCGTAATTATGAACCGATTTCGATGTAATTCGGTGTGTACATATATATATATATATCAATTTTGAACGGAGGGTGGTCTGGGGGTCATGATCGATGAAAATATACCAAAATTTTTTGAAATCGCTTTCCTCCGAACGGCTGCAATAGGTAGCTTTTTTGTAAAGAAAGCTACCTAAAATATATAGTCGACAATAATTTTGAAATAGCGTTCCGGTTCGTGGATTTTTCCATTTCGAGCCTTGCATTTAAGGGAGACCAAACCGGTCGCCAAGGGCGGTTAATTGAAGTAAATAACACTAAAGGATTAACATGTTAACATGTGTAAAAACTTTTTGAAATATTATCATGCATGCGAAAGAAGAAATTTCTGGGACTGGCACATCTGATTTGTTCCTTATTTATTTATTTATTTGCACAAAATAGTGGAGGTCGATCTCTAACGGTCTACTGGTTTAGTTTTTAACACTTTCCAAAACATAGTTGAAAAGTGTTTATGACTTCGGTTTGTCTGGCCGTCTGTCCGTCTGGCCACGCTCTAACTCTGGTAAATATGCTCGGATCGTTCTGAAAGTTTTCGATGTTAGTGACCTCTACCATAGCACGTTCCCTATCTCAAATGAAGTTTGTAGCAGGTTTAGTTCATTTACAGGGACAGTCAAAAGTTTTCCGTTATATTACGGACAATGGGAAAAATTCTTTTCAAATGATTTTTAATGGTGTTACTCTCTTTCAAACATAGTAAAATTGATATTCATTTATGAGGCCCACTAAAATATGCATTCTGTTGAATAGGCGGTGCAAAGAATAGTTATTGTTCATTTACAAGGCCACACAAAAGAATTCCGTTCATAGTGGTATAGGGGAATTGTTTGCGGTGTATTTGAAAAGATTTCAGATATTATATGGTATCCGAATTACTGTATATTAGTAATGATTGCTCGAAATGCATTTTTAATTATGATATGCGCTTTTTTAGGGTTTTGTTCATCTGACGAAACCCTATTCGTCTCGCTCCTCAGTCTGTCTGTCCGTCTATCACAGAGCCCGTTCTCAGAAACTATGCATGTTGGAGACTTGAAATTTTGCATACTTATAGTTGAACACCATACATCATACGAAAAATCGTAAAGTTTTGAAAAAGTCGTTCATTTAACCCTTTGGGCTCCCACATGTGTATTTTAAACAATTCTTTCTAAGTGAGCCCCTAATTAGGTTGGAGGCGTGAAATTTTATTATAGCTGAACACCTCACATCAAACGACAAATCATAAAATTTTGAAAAAGTCGCAAATTTAACCCTTTAGGCTCCCACATGTGTATTTTAAACAATTCTTTCTAAGTGAACCCCTATTTAGGTTGGAAGCGTAAAATTTTGCATACTTATGTCTGAATACCTCGCATCAAATGACAAACCATAAAATTTTGAAAAAGTCGTACATTTAACCCTTTGGGCTCCCACATGTATATTTTAAACAATTCTTTCTAAGAGAGTCCCCATTTAGGTTGGAGGCGTGATATTTTGCATACTTATAGCTGAACACCTCGCATCAAATGTCAAACCATAAAATTTTGTTTTATTTTAGCCGCAGGTTTTTTTTTTTCCTTTCTGAGACTTTTAATGACGGAACCAATTCCGAAAATGAAAGTATGCCGGAAAAAAACTGCAAGCAAAATCGAAAAAGTAAAAAGATACCCAGGTATATATAGACCTCAGATATTCTATGCGAAAAGAAACAAGAAAGAAAAAAATCATGCGTCAAGCATAGATTATGAAACACTTTCCAACATATTCAGAATAATGTAACAAAACTGCGTCGTTTAAAAAATTAAAATATTACGTCTAATTTAACCATATGGAAACGCATAACACATTTCAAAAACCCAATTTCAGCTGTTCCCATCTACAATGGGAAAATTGTGCGAATTTTTTCAGCATCCCTGTATATGATATATAGATTTGTATCTATTAACTAAACGCTTGCCAAAATTTAGTTCACTTAAGAAATACATATTCTTCAGTTGAAAATTCCCCTTCAGCAATTTCCTCTAATAAAGAGGATTGTACGTGAATACTTTTGTAGAGCCCTGTATATGAGGTATAGAATTTATATATAAGGAGTAATATGCAAAAGATAAATTTAAAAGCGCATGCCGAATTTTAAACCATACATTCCAGTAATTATTAATCAAAGACAGTACTGTAACCGATTTTTTTTTGCGTGTCCCTGTAAATGAATAAAAAATGCTATGAATGCCCTGTTCCAACATAGTTGTAGTGAAATTCAGTGATTTATATCAGTTTCAATACATTTGGAATAGTGTAATGTCATTAAAATATTCTGCAAATGATTTTTCCCCATATACCATAATGTAATGGAATGCTTTTGAGTGCCCCTGTAAATGAACTATTTATCCTACATATTTCATATACAATACCAAACATGCTTTGGTGACCCTAAATAACCTTTATCAATTGCATGAAAATATGAGTCTATTTACGGGAGTTAGAGCGTGGGCAGACGGACAGACAAACCGAATGCATAAACACTTTTCAACTTTGTTGGAAAGTGTTAAAAATACCAATTTAAAAATACTGAAATGCAAACGAAATTCGAAAAGTCGCTGTCATTAGTTTAACATCAGCTTGCGAATGTATTCGTGTGTCTAGATTAATCTCGGACCAGACTTGCAGTGAAGAAGGCTATACAATTCGTTTGTATAGTTTATTATTATTATTATTATTATTTTATTCTTTTTCATGTATATCGACAGGTAACTGTTAAGAAGCTACTTCACTCACGCTCAAATACCCGTTCGCTAATATTATTCCAATGGGAGAATTTTTTTAAAGATATATCTTTTGCATTTCAATATTTTTTAATGATATATTTTGGATTGGACCAGACGACGACTATAGGTGCTACGTATTTACCAAATTACGAACGCACCTAAAAATGGATAATAAGAGCATAATACAATAGAACCTCTTTTATCCGAAACTCTTTTAACCGAAATCCCCTTTTAAAGCTTTTTCTTTTTTTTCCCTTCTTTTTTTACTATCACATTCCTTGTGTGCAAAATCCATTTTGAAAGTTTCTTTTTTTTTTTTAGCATCATATTCTTTGTGTGCAAGCGATCCTTTCCGAACTACGAGTACATATAAATATTTTCGATCCACTTTCTTAGAGTTCCTTTGAATTTAACTTGAGCTCCCGTAAGCTGCGGATTGGGAGGGAAAACGAACTTATTAGCAATTCTGAACTTTTGAATGTTCTCCAAAAGGTTTTGCATGGATGGAGCATCAGAAAGACTGTGAAACTGGTGAACTAATAATATTTAAAACTCCGTGATAGAGCTTCAAAGCAAAGGCAATCGAAATTGCGACAAACGAAACATTTTTTCATATCCTTGTGATATATGTCAAAAGTATTTAATTTCAAAATTAAAATTCAGGTAATTTATTCTTGTTTCTATTTTGCTATTGCTTTATTTTTATTAAGCACTTGTTACCATAATAAGAAATGCTGGATATATTTCTCCTTAATCTTAAAATTGAAGCATTCTCGATTATCCGAAAATTTCGCTTTTCCGAGAGGATCGGTCCCTATTACTTCGGATAATCGAGGTTCTACTGTAATTTGAAAGAAGTAACATAATAACGACCTTTTGAAAATTCGAATATTATTACAGTCAGTGGGGATATATTTTCAGTTCATTATTATGCTAATATTTTTCAATAAAATTTTTAGAAGTTGTTTACATTGTTGAGTGAGACATATTAAAAAAAAATCGATTGTATTTAATAAATGGTTTGAGTTCGAACCTCTTTTGAGCTTCGGAAATATCTATGTCTGTGGGCGGTTTTTAGGTGCGTTCGTAATCATAAAATATGTAGCACCTATAGTCCTCATCTGGTCTGTCCATCTGTCTGCATATAACAGCGCAAAAACTACCCACCGAATAGTTTGAAATTAATAACCGTTGCAGAATTGTGTCGAATTATTTCAAATTTTATGAAAATCGAATCTAAACTAAAAAATATATTAATAAAAGTTTTCTTCATTCTATTAAATCCTATCATACGTAATTAATTCAATGATATCCCATGATAGGTAATGATTCTAGATTGCCATGGTGAATACGTCCTATTTAAGATGGAGTCCGATTACTTCCGTATTACTGAATTTAATATATATAATCGTAATAAATTTTGTATTCATACATTTTTACATAAGAGTACAACAGCTATTGCACCAAGATCTGAATATTTATAAAACTAGTTTAGCACAAACGCACCTCGTTTGCCACGTTTAACGCACAATTTCCGACTTGTTAAACAATAATTTCATCAAATTTTTAACATTTTTGTTATAAGTACCTTATGTTCATTCTATTACATATGGTGAGCGAAATTTAAAATTCCTCTGCTAATTTACTCTTATAAAGATGGTGAACTTGGAATAAGATCAATTTGTTGAATTTGTATTAAATCTGATGTAGGTACCTTTAAAAAAAAAAGAAAAAAAAAGAAATCAACCTACTCTTCTGACTGAAAGATTTTGTTTTAGTTTTAGGATTGAAAATTCTTCCTTTTCTTTCTTTTTTTCTTTTTTCTTTTTTTTTTTTAAAGTCGTTCACTCTTTTTTTACTCCTTTCCTCAAATATTAAAGCTCATAGATTGGAAAAAACAATTGTAAAAAACCCCAATATTTCGAAAAAAAAGAAAAAAAAATGCAATTTAACAAATTGCAACAACCATTTGGAAAATGATTTTTTCAAAGACTCAAATTTAAGACATAAAAAATCGCACGAGTTGATCCTACATTACGTACGCCATGGATTACATTTTTCGGTACTGTAAATTTTTAAACTTCTACGGAGCTGGCCATTCATTACGTACGCCATGGATTAAACATTAATATCCCTGCACCCATTTTAAATGAAATTTCATTCTTAAACTTCTAAACATCCCACAATATTGCTTTTTACACCGTCGTATAGAGAAAAAAATGACTTTTAAATGCAATTTATTTGAAAGCTGTATCTATTATATATCTATATATCATCTATATATGTATGTATTATATATGTATGTATTATATATATGTATTATCTATATATGTATCTCTATATTTTTTGTAGTTTTTATTACTTTTTTGTCATAGTGGCAACAGAAGTATCCATCTCTGTTGAAAGTAAAGGGAAAATACAGATTACTGTATAGACCAATCAGAAAACGAATAAAATGCGGATTCAACCAATAAAACGCTTCAGATATGTTTTTGATTTCCTACCCTACAGAGGACAATAATCATTTTTCCAAATGGTTAAAAAACGAAAAAAAAACTGACCCATAGGATTTTCCTTAGCAACTAGAGAGAAATCCAAATGTAAAATAATTAAATAAATAATTGGCAACTGGCAAGATAGTATCGGAAACTCATTAAATTTTGCCGTAGAAAAAGGGAAAAAAAAAAGAAGAAAAGCAAAATTTCCAATTTATTATTATTATTCCATTTTATTTTTTCACTTTAATAAAAGAATTATGGTTTCTCACCGCAAATTTTTCGTAAAAACATTTCGTATGAACTTCGATAGCGTCATACGAAATGTTAATACATAGTAATAAATAAACATAAAACTTAGTATATATTATTTATTTATTTATTATGTTTTCCGTATTCCAGCTTACTTTCAACCGTAACTGATAATAAATCATTCATATTTAACGCTCATCGTAATATAAAAGATTAAAAATTTATAGGCTTTGATGCGTGTTAAATACAACAGCAATGGATCTAGATGAGACAAATATTATTAAATACGAAGAAATTCCTTTTCCTGAAGATGCAAAAGAGCCAGAAGTAAGCTTTTTACTTTTAATAATTCAATTTAAAAATGAAACAACTAGTAGAAAATAGGGTAAGAACGTACAGTACGATGAAACACCGAATATCTTAGATTTGACATGATTTTACCGATTCTTCAACGGATAATGTCTGAAATATTTTGGTATTTTTGTAGATTTCTGTATTTATAAGTTTATTTTGACGCAGCAAGTTTCACAACTGGATAAGTCGCCAATTGGCATATTCTATTGAGTGCGTTTTGGCGTGATTTAATTTCGTGGTTATAACCTGGTTTTGTTTGTCAGACGATTATATAATAAAATTGCAAAATAAAGTCTTTTTAAGTTTTCAACATATTTTGGGTCGCGATTTTTTTTTCTGACGCCTATGTCATATACGCAACGGGTACTTAACTGGCGCCAAAGTATCGTTATTTTGCTTGATATGGTAACCCGGATGTTGTTTATGCTGTTGATATTTTCGCCAAATTGGAGTCGGAAAAAAATCTCGCCAATATAGGGCGGATATGACATCTGTGCCCATATTTTAATGATTTTTTCTAAAATATGGTACTACTTGATTATCCAGTCGACCAAAAAACTATCGCCAAACTATAAAATTAAATGCCAATAATGGATTATCGTCAATGTCACAATCACTTGACATTAAACACGTTACACGTGTGTTACGTTGCGTCATCAATTGATTTGGTGCTATACTTGGTTATACCGTCGACCAAAAATCTATCGCCAAACTATAAGATTAAACGCCAATAATGGTTGATCGTAAATGTCACATTCACATGACATGACTTTAAGCAAGTTACACATGTGTACGTCATTAAGTGATTTTTATTTTGACGTTTTATTTGTAATTAAGTATTGCGCGGCAGCGCAATACTTATTAATTTCCAGTGTCACTTCTCAATGTTAATTTAACATAGAAAAGCCTATGGAGATCATAACTTTTTCATTTTTTCTTCCCACCTTTTTGTTTTCCTGATGCCACTCTTTTTTTTTTATTCTTTACTGATTCTAATGATATTATAAATTTAAAGTGTAAAAACGTTTGCCTGATGTCAGGGTCAAAACGAATGCCTTTGTATATGGGTGTTTCTCAGTTTTTAATGAATCTCAATGATGTACTTATATCGCACTGCTAACGATTTTTCCTCATTGGTACACTCACTCAAAAGAATTCCCCACGGAAATTGTTTTGAGTCCCCTGTAAAGGAATTAATAATGCTTCACGCTTCACGCTTCATTTTCAATACCTAACATGCCATGGTAAACCTCAATAGCAAATATAAATTACATGGCATTCCGATTCCATTTACGCGAGTTTGGGCAGCCAGGTGGCCTGACAAATCGAATTCAAATGCACTGTTGAAAAGTGTTAAAAATACATAAATTTAACTGAAAATCCTTTAACGTACATTTAAAAAAAATTCAAGAATAAAATCTTTAGATGAAATATGCTATACAAATTATTCAACGTTATCGATTTAAAGTTACTGGCGTCCGTTCATGCAAACAGACAGCCTATTGCACTGCACAATACATCAATAATAATGATCTTCAGGGCTCGTCAAATTCAGTCGCCAGATAGCCATTGGAGACCAGAATGTTTTTAACTCGCGACTGGAAGAGTAAATATTGGGCGATCTAATGATGATACGAGTTGTAATTTTTCCAACTGAAAGATAATGTGGCCAGCCTGGCCCTGGAACTCGAACGCAGAACTCTTGTCCTTAATTACCACTGGTCTTTCAATTGAGCTATCTGGACCGTACGACATCACAGCCAACATAATTCATCCAGAAAACTATGTCGCCCAGATAGCTCTATTGAAAAACATTGACTACTAAAACTCGTTTAGAGATTCTTCGGATTCTTCCATAACCGTGTCGAAAGAATTTGGCGCATTTTAGTCAGCAGAGTTTGACTCAAAAATAATTTTGGACGGTCATCTTCTAACGGTATTTTATTTTTCAGTACCAGTATTTCAGAATAATAACGTTTGGTTTATTTAATCGCAAAAATTCTAAGATTAGGCAAAGCGAATATTATTACTATTAAAAAGAGTGGTGCTTAAAAGAAAAAAACGTACTTACCCTATACAGAATGTATACTGACACCCGTTCTGAAAGGATTAAAGTTTTTAACCATTGTTTTAACTCTCATACATTTGGAACCGCACTGTTTCAGCATCACTCGTGTTTGACGTTGGTTGTCAGTATGGACTTTTTTTTTTATTGTTATTCAGAAATTCCGAAAGAATTTTTTTTCTTTTACTTTAAGTAATTATGTCTGTCGTTAAATAAAACGAAAATCATTATTCGTAATTTCTGAATTAAAAAAAGGCCAAACCGGCAATCCTGATTTGACGCCAACCTTGACAGCCGATCAAATTACAGAAGATTAGCCAACATCTGTTTCGTACCTAACAAAATTTAGAGTTTCTTGAGTAATATCAAATTTTCATTTTTTTTATGAGAGAGAAATTTTTATTTCTTTTCGTACCATTAAATTTCCACCACCAAATAATGTTAGTCTACATCGTGTGGAATTTAATATAGAAAATCCTGTGAAGATAGAACCAGTCTACAACGGAAATCTTTTATACTTCCTTTGATAGGAATACCTTACAGATTTACGTACCTAGGCGAAGTCTCTATAAAACGGAATTTGTTGCGGCGCCTAGCGATTCTGTTTTTACAGATTTTTCTGTACTCAGTAAAACCTGTGAAGATGGACCTCTTCGTTGTTAGAAATTGAATAATGATTTACCGAAATTGCAAGACATGGTGAAATAATTATAGCTGTGTTTCAAGATTGCATTTGATAGATGAAATCTTATTTTATCTGAGTGAAGAGCAACTACCCATTTCCCTCTTTTCCCGTGCAGAGAGAGAAAAAAAAAGGAATTTCCAACATCTGGTATACATAAAAGTGTTGCACAACGAGATGCAATAAGAAAGACTAATGAACTGAAAACTTTTCTTCCTTTTTTAGTCAGTCTCTAAATATATGCCCTAAGCAAAACACGCAGTGTGTCTGCGCTCTGAAAAACCTTAAAGATATATGTTAATTAAATATATAACTTTGAATGTAAATTTAATTTTAACTTTATCTATGTGCTTTTAATTAAATAGTGTAGTCCTGTGATCCTGTGCCCTCTTTTGTTACTGAGTGGAATATTTTCATGCTGATTCACTTTGGATTTTATAGCAGGTTGGATTACCTTACGCGGATTCAATCAACGCTGAAAATAAAGGTAGGAGCATGCCAATTTTATCTTTCTCCTTTTTTGTGAAGATGTTAAAAGGGAAAACATTATTTTCTAAATATAATTCATGAAGAGAAGCTCAGTTATTTAACTGCCGTGATTTCACAATAAAAATTCAATAGATTATGAGACAGACTGAAGGCTGTGAACACGGCAAGTTACCGCTCTCTTCTATTTAAACTATTGTGACAATAAATGAAAATAAACGAAAACTCTTGAAAGTTAAGAAACTAAAATAAAAGAAACCTTTTAAAGATAAAACAATGGCCTCCTCCCTAAAAGAAACTTTTAATATCGAAAAATTAAATCCGCATAACTATGCCCAATGGAGTTTTAAAACCCAGATGCTCCTAATGAGGGAAGATTTATTTAATTATACACAGGATGACCCCCCAACACCACTAACTACTGAGTGGACTAAGCGAGATAATCGTGCTAGGGCTACAATTATATTAACTTTAGAAGACTCACAACTTATTTATGTGAAAAATGAAACGACAGCCAAGACAACTTGGAATGTTTTAAAAACTATACACGAGCGCGCAAACCTTTCGAGCAAATTATATTTACTCAGAAAGTTATACAGTATAAAACTCGGGGAAAACGGAGATATGATAAGTCATATCGTAAAAATACTAGAAACAGCCGACAGATTAAAGGCGATAGGGGAAGAAATTAAGGACACGCATTTATCCGCGTTACTTTTATGCTCCCTCCCACCGAGTTATGATACTTTGATTATCGCACTTGAAGCGAGAAATGAAGAGGAGTTAAACTCTGAATTTATAAAAGGAAAATTGACCGATGAGTATCAAAGGAGACAAGATAGCTCGAATAATACGTCGCGCGAAAATGCGTACAAAGCAGAAAAAAATAATACTAAACCACAATATCGCAAACAAGAACAAAATATGTTTTGTACATATTGTAAAAGACGAAATCACATAAAATTAAATTGTTGGTTCCTTAAGAATAAAAATTCAAATTCTAAAAACCAAACAATGAATAAAGGGAGACAGAATGCTGCATTATGTTCTGAAACGAACAAAATCACTCCGGAAGTAGAAGTACAAACAAACACACAGACTCTGGGGAATAGTAGCAAAGAAAACAAAACCACTTTAGATACAAAGGTGTCTAAAAACAATTGTTCCTTTTACGCGAACATTGAAAATAAATCTACCTGGATAATTGATTCAGGGAGCTCTTCACACCTTTGTAACGACATAAACCTATTCAGTGACATTGATACAAATAATAAGAACACAGTCACGATTGCAAACGGAAAAATTCTTGCTTCACACGGGACAGGCACAATAAAATTACAAACACAATCAAACGACATTACTTTAAATGAAGTTTTGTACGTGCCAGAAATACAGTCAAATTTAATGTCTGTTAATAAAGCAGTGAAGCATGGGTGTAAACTCATTTTTGAAAACGAAACCTGTAAATTAATCCAAAACGGCATAACCTTTATAGAAGGGAAAATTAAAGGTAATTTATATGAAGTAGACCTTTACAAACATAAACAAGTAAACTATGCGAATTTAGCTCATCAATGCAAGAATAAAAACTGTATTGAACTCATGCATTGGAGATTCGGACACAGAGATATAAATGCTTTAAAGCAACTGCAAACTAAAAGTTTAGCAACAGGTTTTAATATGGAAAATTGTAAACATGAAGTAATATGCGAAAGTTGCATAAAATGTAAATTAACAAATGCTTCGTATCCTAAACAAGCTACAAACAAAGCTAGTAAAATTCTCGATTTGGTTCATTCTGATGTATGTGGCCCGATGCCAACAGAAAGTATGGGAGGAAAGAAATTCTTTCTCACATTTACTGATGATTTCAGTAGATTTACAATGGTATTTCTTTTATCAAAGAAAAGTGAAGTCATCACTAAACTAAAAGAGTACGTAGCCATAACGAAAAATAAATTCGGTCGCAATATAAAGGAATTAAGAACTGACAACGGCGGGGAATATACCAGTGATGAGATAGAAAATTACTTAAAAGAAGCAGGTATACACCATCAGCTAACCGTGCCAAATTCTCCAGCTCAAAACGGTGTTTCGGAGAGGAAGAATCGTACACTAGTTGAAATGACGCGATGCCTGTTATCGGAAGCGAAACTACCTCAGAAGTTTTGGGGTGAAGCTCTAAATACAGCGGTATACTTAACTAATCGACTCCCCACGAAAGCTCACAATTCTACTCCATACCAATTATGGACAAATAAAATACCGGATTTAAGCAACATTAGAATGTTTGGCTGCAAAGCTTACGCTTATCTCGACAAATCCCAAAGAGGAAAACTTGATGATAAAGCGATTGAAGGAATTTTTGTCGGTTACGACAATAGATCTAAAAGTTATAGGATCTATACTGGTAATAATAAAATTATACGAGCAAGAACCGTCAGATTTCTAGAAAACTTTAATTCAAACACAACACCAAATTTAAATCTGAAAAATGATAGCGAAGTTCAGAAACAACCCGAAAAAGCAGGGGAAAATTCCTCAGAAATTATAATAAGTATGCAGGAAGAAAAACAAACAGACAGCGAGGAAAATACAACAAATGAACCTAGAAGATCACAAAGATCGAATAGAGGTGTTCCACCAGACAGACTCGCATACATTACTAAAGAAAATAAAATTATAGAGCCGAAAAATTTCGAAGATATTAAAAATCTAAACAATCCACATGAGAAAAACCAATGGTACGAAGCAACTAGTGAAGAAATTGCTTCATTAATAAAAAATAACACCTGGGATCTAGTTGATCCTCCACCAGGCGTAAAAGTAATTGGAAATAAGTGGGTTTTTACGGTTAAATATAATTCAAATGGAGAAATTAATAAATACAAAGCGCGTTTGGTAGCGAAAGGCTATTCTCAAAAATTTGGTAGTGACTATTATGAAACCTTTGCACCAGTAGTAGCCTATACAACGCTAAGAGCATTTCTAGCGTGTGCAGCTCCCAAAAACTTAAATGTAAACCATTTAGATATTAAAACCGCGTTTCTCCATGGAAATTTAGAAGAAGTTGTTTATATGTCGCAACCAGAAGGACATATTAAACCGGGTGAAGAAAATAAAGTATGTAAGCTAAGAAAGGCTATATATGGCCTAAAACAAGCAGCAAGAGCATGGAATATTAAAATAGCTGAAAGTTTAAACAAACTAGGTTTTGTGCAAAGCACCGCTGATCCATGTCTCTTCACACGAGAAAATAACGGAAATAAAACTTATATCATCATTTATGTCGACGATCTGTTAATTTCAGGAGATACTAAGGAAATAAATGAAATAATGAAACAACTTAGTAAAGAATACGAAGTGAAAAATTTAGGTATGGTAAATTACTACTTAGGCATAAACATAAAAAGAATTAAAGAAGGAACTTATGCACTCGATCAGGAAAATAAAATAAAAGAACTGATTGAAAAATTTAATTTAAAGGACTCTAAACCTTGTGATACTCCGATGGAGGCAGGTTACTTAAACTTAGATGACGATGAAAATTTACTACCTAATAATCATAAGTATAGACAAGCCATAGGGGCATTGCTATACATAGCTACGATAACTCGTCCAGATATTTCAGCGGCTATTAACATCCTTAGTCGCAGAAATGAGAAACCAAGAGAAAAAGACTGGAGGGCAGTCAAGAGGGTTATAAGATATTTAAAAACAACACAAGAATTAAAATTAGTTATAAGCAACGAATATGATCCGATTCTGACGACATTTGCAGATTCAGATTGGGCAGGAGATAAAAGTGATCGAAAATCAACCACAGGAAATTTAAGTAAATTAGGAAATGCAGCGATTTCCTGGTCAACAAAAAAGCAAAACTCAGTTGCATTATCATCTGCTGAGGCTGAGTATATTTCCGCAGCCACATCAGCACAAGAAACCATATGGTTGATAAAGCTGTTAAAGGATCTAGATTTAAACCAAAACCTACCAATTATTCTGTATGAGGATAATGTGTCATGCATCAAGATGACTCAAAATTATAAACATCATTCAAAAACAAAGCACGTGGATATCAAATTTAATTCAATTAAAGATTTACGAGAGAAGGGAATCATAGAATTAGAATATTGTCCCAGTAAGGAAATGACTGCAGACATCTTTACGAAGCCCCTTCCCAAACCTGACTTTATCAAACACAGAGACAACTTGAACTTAAGAACTATTGCAACTTCAGAAATCAAGCAGGGGTGTTAGAAATTGAATAATGATTTACCGAAATTGCAAGACATGGTGAAATAATTATAGCTGTGTTTCAAGATTGCATTTGATAGATGAAATCTTATTTTATCTGAGTGAAGAGCAACTACCCATTTCCCTCTTTTCCCGTGCAGAGAGAGAAAAAAAAAGGAATTTCCAACATCTGGTATACATAAAAGTGTTGCACAACGAGATGCAATAAGAAAGACTAATGAACTGAAAACTTTTCTTCCTTTTTTAGTCAGTCTCTAAATATATGCCCTAAGCAAAACACGCAGTGTGTCTGCGCTCTGAAAAACCTTAAAGATATATGTTAATTAAATATATAACTTTGAATGTAAATTTAATTTTAACTTTATCTATGTGCTTTTAATTAAATAGTGTAGTCCTGTGATCCTGTGCCCTCTTTTGTTACTGAGTGGAATATTTTCATGCTGATTCACTTTGGATTTTATAGCAGGTTGGATTACCTTACGCGGATTCAATCAACGCTGAAAATAAAGGTAGGAGCATGCCAATTTTATCTTTCTCCTTTTTTGTGAAGATGTTAAAAGGGAAAACATTATTTTCTAAATATAATTCATGAAGAGAAGCTCAGTTATTTAACTGCCGTGATTTCACAATAAAAATTCAATATTCGTAACTGAATTTTGTTTTAAAAGTAAAAATTTCCTTTTCTCAGCTCGATTCGATTTTCACAGGCTTTAATGCATAACGTTGTTGTATTTATTTAGATATAGCAAAACCTTGAAAACGAAATCGCAACGGCAGGAAAAATTCCGGTTTAAACAGGTTTTCGTCTCATCAGGTATAATTATATATTATTCTCATCGTAGAACAATGAAATATTTACCTTTAAAATAGGATTCCTTTATAGACAGGTTTTGTTTTAATAGGATTTACTGTAATTTTATGTTCCGATTTAGACGTCCCGTTGTTTTTTTTTTTGTTGTTGTTGTTGATTTTTGTCTTCTAGTCCCGCTTTTTGTAACACTGAACCTGGTAATACTATTACTACAGCTAATAACCAGGGTTGGGGTTTTGGACGCCCAAAACTAGTTTTGGACAGGACATGTGGGTTTTACTGTCCAAAACTGTACTAAAGCGCCTAAAACTGTACTAAAGCGTCCAAAACTGTACTAAAGTGTCCAAAACCTTAAAAAAAAAAAAAGCAACATTCCACATGTAACCACTGCACACTTATTAAAAATATGAATAAATATAAATATCTCACAATATATTTTACTAACATTTCATTTTAATTCTTTGGTAAATGAAAATAAAGTTCAAATTTTTCTTATCCGTGTAACATAAAAAGTTCTGTTTCTGTTAAAATTGAGTTATAATAATAAGAAATTCTTTATAATACCACACATGTAGTATAGGGAGGGGAGATTTGCTTAACACTAGTGCTTTTGTTTCAATTTTTGTGCAAGAAAATGTTACAAAGAAATTTCTTTTAAATAATATTTCATTGTAAATTATCTTTTCTAGATTATAGGATAATGAAAGAAAACACAAATATTTAATTTAAAATCTAGAAGTTAGTTTTTAAATTATGTATTTTTATTATGAATTTAATCTAATTCTAGTGAACATTCTATTTCTTAAGCGTTAAATAGTGTTGTTATAATAATAGTCATATAATATAGTGTTATAATAATAGGCAATATCTAAATATCTCATAATCAAACAAAATCAATTATTTTTATGTATACTATTTCTTAATATACACATATACATAGTTGCCAGCTGTAAGCTGGTTTAATCAGTATGCTGAACCTGAACTCCATTTATCAATTATTTCCAGTAACAACTCTCGGGACTTTCAGTAAAAGAATCATAATGTATTCTTCATAAAAATCATTAGTACTTCTATTAACTACTATTATTTAAATGAATAACATTAAAATTATGATACATAATTAAATTTAATATCTTCTTAATGTAATTAAGATGTAATAAAGAAGATGTATATAAATTAATGTAATAAAGAAGATATTAAATTTAATTATGTATCATAATTTTAATGTTATTCATTTAAATAATAGTAGTTAATAGAAGTACTAATGATTTTTATGAAGAATACATTCTGATTCTTTGTTACGTAGGGCAATTAGGTTGTTACTACTAAACTGATAGGTAGGGTAATTAGGTTGTTAATACTAAATTGGTATTTTTGTATTGTTATCTTTTTGCCAATTTTTTAAACTTTTAGCATTGTTCTGATAAATACAATTTTACTACAAAATATAGTTTTGGACAGTTTTAGACAGAAGGGTTTTGGACAGTACGGTTTAAACCATGGATTTTACCGTGGTTTTTACCGTTGTGTCCAAAACCTTGCCAACCCTGCTAATAACTCGTATATTTTTTGTAGTCTGATGAAGATGAGTCCAGTTCGAGCTCTGAAGAGGAAGTCGAGTACACCGAAGAAAGTCCGATTTCACCGGAAGTGGACAGTGAAAGAGCAGACAAAATAAGAGCCGAAATCATTGATATGATATTGGATTGTACCGTAACGCCCAGGTAAGATTAGAATGGATAAGCGACGCGTTAAACACGATCTAAAGAAAAGGAAAAATAACCTGAATAAAATTAACATATAAACTGTTTCTAAACTTCAGAAAGGATTCTTCTTCTTCAGAAAAAAAAATGAAAACAAGAGTGAGAGAGTAAGAAAATGGGTAGTTCCCTTTTAAAAGGGGTGTGATGAACAGTCAATAGGGTTCGTAAAAAAAATCTTAATTCTCCTCCTAGTCCAGGGGAAATGTACATTTTACCTTGCAAAAAATCGGGTAGAAGATTTTCTTTTTCGAACTTGTTTATAATGATGCCAACATGGAAAAACCAAGTTTTCCAACAAAATTTCTTAAGGCTAAATTTTCTGTGGCCAAAAAACAACAAAATTTTGGGACTTCTTTTGATTTTTTTAAAATATCTCGATACTTGTTGCCGTAGCTTGATTTTTGTCAATTACAATATTAAAGAGGACAACATTTTCTACAACTTTCATATTTACAACTTTTTTATACACTCAACAGCAAACGCAATACGCCGTTTCAAAAATAAGACAATTTTTTCAATTTTCTTAAAAACCATGAAAACGTAGTTCTTCCCCGGTTATTCATATGTTTCCCACGGATTTAATCACGTATGTCAACTTCTAAAAATTGGTAGCAGTAAATTATGTGTTTGAGGGCCAAAACTAGCCTTTCGGGGGGGGGGGGGGGGGCGGCAAAGTTCATGCATATTTTGCCCCACCCCTCGTTAATTATTTTAATAAATCTCTTATAGCCAGATTTTGAAAATTTTAAGTGTGTAATCATTAAATACGTAATCAGATTTTTCAAATATGGATTCATTAAAACCTTGAAAACCGAACCGAAATATATTCCGCTTTAAACAGGTTTCCATCTTAGGAGGTATAACTGGTCATATTCTTTCTCTTAAAAATATATAATTTTTTCTTTAAGGACCGGATTCCGTATATGAAGATTTTATTTTCAAAAATTTTATGATAGTTGTAGTATTGAGGCGTTTAATGTCATAGTTATATGAATTATGAGACTAAATTAGTCATACAAAGACATAGTTAGATATCGACCTCGGTATCATATGAAAAAATAAATAAATATTAAAATTCAAGCAAGAATTCTGAAAAGAACACTTTTGTAGGTTTAACATGAACGTGCAAAAAAAGAATACCTTAGTATTTAATAACTTATTGGTACTATAGTTTTGTTTAATTTTAATAATTTTGTAATTGTAATAATTTTTATAATGCATGCATATTTTTCCAGGAAACAATGGGATAGATATGAAAATTTGCGAAAAACATACTTTATTCCACACTTAACATACAATGGTATATTTTATTTACCAATTATTGATAACATATATTTTAATGCTTTATTTTTTAAAGATAGTACATATTGAATTATACTTCCATATAAAATGGGGGAGGGGAGGCACTCAGAAAATAAATATATTTTATGTAAGAAATGCTTTTACCTTATAAAATAGCTACAATAAAAATGACAACAGGTTATTTCACTAACTGATATTATATATTTACCTCCTGTAAAATTTAAAAATTTTGTCAATAACATATTTGAGATCACTATAAAAATATTTAAAAGATTAGTTTTAATAAATACTGTCAGTTTTTTCCTACTTATATCAATAAATAGAACAAGAGATTATATCACTTTAGCATGCAAAAATATATAAAACTTTAAGATTATCTATTAATCGCTTTAAAGCTTAAACAGAAAAACTTACTTCGATTGTTGAAAAATACACTTTGTGGAATATTCTAATTTTCTGTATTATGCACTGGTTTGAAACTATGTCTGTTTAATGATCTCAGTGATAGCATTTATCAAATGAAATACTAATTTACTTATGACTGCAGACCATATAAACATTTTTATTTTGGCATTGATCCACTGTCGCATTCAACTCCACTTTTCCTACACAATAATAAAGTAAGGTACGCAATATGACTTAATAAGCTAAATGAAAAAATATATTTTAATAATAATAATTTTTTGCTGGATATTTAACAATATTTTTTTCTCTTTGATGACACTGTTGTAGGATCATTAGCGTCCCGTTTCAAAAGAATATCATTATCCTGAATAAACGAAATTTACAAACGAAATGAAAGAAAAATTTGCAAAAGAAATTTACAAAAAGAATTTTACTAATTTCTAATAGCCGAATTATTTTAAAATTTAAATGTAATCATGAAATACGTAATGCTGAACTGCGTAACCAGCTTTGTCTAATATTGATTCATTAAAACCTTTAAAAGGAAACCCAAAATATTCCGCTTTATACAGGTTTCCCTCTCAGCAGTTGCAATTGCTAGTATTCTTTCTGTACTTTTTTCATTTAAGACAGGATTCCGTTATCCTATTTTAATGCATTTGTTTCAAATTTTCTTTTGGATTAACATGTAATTTTTTCATTTAAAACAGGATTCTGTTATCCAGTTTTAATGCATTTGGTTCAATTTGCATTTTGGATTTTCCGGCTGTGAGACAATTTTAGCCAAATTTCATACTATATATTTTTTGGTATCAAACGACAAAAAAAAATCTTTATTTGGTGCCCCTTCGCCTTCCACGCTGGCGCCCGGGGCACATGCTCCCTCAGTCCCCTCTAGTTTCGGCCCTGATATATATATATATATATGAAATTTGGATAAAAAAAGTCTCGCAGCCGGAAAACTGACCAAAAATAAAAAATAATCAAAACTGTAATCAAAATAGAAAAAGTAAACACTAATACGGTTGGAATTCAACGTCAGCACTTCTAAGCCCCTCAAAGAAAAAAAAAAATCATTTAAAACTATTAAATTGCAAACGAGAAATTGTAAAAGGAACGCTTCCATAGGTTTAACCTTAGCATTCCAGTTTCTTCGCGTGAGTAGTGAAGTCTCACGCGAAAACATTTGCACGCTCATGTTAAACCTACAAAAGTGTTCTTTTCAGAATTCTTGCTTGAAATTTAATATTTATTTATTTTTTCATATGATACCGAGGTCGATATCTAACGATGTCTTTGTATGACTAATTTAGTCTCATAATTCATATAACTATGACATTAAACACCTCAATACTACAACTATCATAAAATTTTTGAAAATAAAATCTTCATATACGGAATCCGATGCTTAAAGAAAAAATTATATATTTTTAAGAGAAAGAATATGACCAGTTATACCTCCTAAGATGGAAACCTGTTTAAAGCGGAATATATTTCGGTTCGGTTTTCAAGGTTTTAATGAATCCATATTTGAAAAATCTGATTACGTATTTAATGATTACACACTTAAAATTTTCAAAATCTGGCTATTAGAGATTTATTAAAATAATTAACAAGGGGTGGGGCAAAATATGCATGAATTTTGCCCCCCCCCCCCCCGAAAGGCTAGTTTTGGCCCTCAAACACACAATTTACTGCTACCAATATATAGAAGTTGGCATACATGATTAAATCCGTGGGAAACATATGAATAATCGGGGGAGAACTACGTTTTTCACGGTTTTTAAGAAAATTGAATAAATTGTCTTACTTTTGAAATGGCATACTGCGCTTGCTATTGGGTGTATAAAAAAATTGTAAGTACGAAAGTTGTAGAGAATTTTATCCTCTTTAATATTGTAACTGACAAAAATTATGCTACTGCAACAGCTATTGAGATATTTTTAAAAAAACGAAAAAAGTCCCAAAATTTTGTTGTTTTTCGGCCACAGAAAATGTAGCCTTAAGAAATTTTGTTGGAAAACTTGGTTTTTCCATGTTGGCATCATTATAAACAATTCAGAAAAAAAAAATCTTCTACCCGATTTTTTGTAAGGTAACCCCCCTTTTTTTGTACATTTCCCCTGGACTATCCCAGACTAAGAGAAACCCCATCTCATAAATACCTATAACACGTTTCTCAGGTTAGCCTCCAATTCTACTCCTCATCAGTACATTTGACTTTATAAAAGTCGTAACTTTGGCCGAGTACTTATATTTGACACTATATTAGACAGATACGAGCTTATAAATTCAAGAGTACTTTAAGGGCCATGAGAACCACTCCAGGCAACTCTAAAAATGCCTGCATGTAAATACAATGTAAGAGACGCTTTGATGGGGATTTCACATTTGAACTTGCGGAAGAACACTTAATTTTTCTTCGCTACTAAAGCATTGGTTTGCCCGATAAAATTTGGACCAGATTGCGCCAGAGTAGATACTCTAGGCTGGCGTCTTTTTTAAAGACAATTTAAAGGAGAGTACGAAATCAGTACTCTGCATTATCCCACCGAAAAAGGAACCCACGGCAGAGTAAAATATTTGATGACCAGACTTTCAGTCATTCTAAAATACCTGTGTTTTTGTAACTGTGAAATTGTTTTCTGCTGTACGTATTTGTGTGTTGTGCATAAAAAAAAAATAGTGTTCGTTCACGTATGTCCGCCATACTGATTTAATTCACTAAATCGTCACAGGGGCCTATAAAAGATTGAGTAAACAGGTGGGCGGGGGCTCCGCAAGAAAAGAAAAATTTCTATACGTACATTTTAGTAACCCATTCATTATTTCCTGCATATAAGCACTTTTTCAATATTTATATTCTGTCTACCCTTTGACTACAGGTCACGACACATATGTCTCAGTGGAAAAAAAAATTTTTGATTCGTAACAACTTTTGAAAAATAATCTCTGCCAGAGAAATCTATCGCAAAGAAAAAACTTTGTAAATTGTGATACAATTGAATATAAAAATAATCATCAGTTCTGATCCGTAATCAAAGGATAAATGTAAATATATGAATGCGAGCATAATAGTTCACCAGTTTGATTTCATAGCTATTTGTATCCTTTGGCAAAAAATCTTGCTTTCTTAAGAATGAAATGCGAGAACACCATTTTAGAAAACGCTAAGGCCCTTTATAACACATAAAAACGAAGTACCAGAAAAGGACAGCAATAGCACATTTGATTATTCCAAAGTCGGCTCTACTTAGTTTCTCCCCCCCCTCTTTTTAATAGTTTCCACCATAGTTGATGATGTATTTTTAGCTTTTGCTTGTCTGCCTATCCCTCCGTCTGCTAGTGATCTAACCTTTATGTATATCATTAGAAATTATTATTTTTATATATTGTATCGAATCTATTATATTGTATATATTGTATCGAATTGTATTATATCTACAGTATGCTTCGAAATCAAAATAATGTCCGCAATACTTATTTTTCGATTTAACCATCTGAAGATAAAGAATATGAATCAGGGTCTATAGGCGGTAATCGTTTGAAGTACATTTTAATGACGTTATACTAATTCAAAAAAAAAATGATATACATTATTAAGATATACTGGAACATGTTCCCCTCTCCTCCCCCTCCAAAAGAGTGCGCTTAGCTTAATTAAACTAAATATGAAACCTGTGGCATTACAATCCGTTAAGAGTCCTGTCTTACAGCGACCAGCCCTGTTTTCTTGACCATTGGCCTTGAGGTACGGTACAGCATGAGCATATGTCCTATTCAGGTTGTCAGCCTAACGCTGGATCCTCACAGTCTTGAGTTCCCAAATAAGCTTGGTACTCATTTTATCGACTCCGAAAGATGAGAGGATTGAATCGAACTGTGGACCTGTAGCGTGGTAATGCGATACGCTGAACCTTAAGCTATTAGTCTTCGCTCAACTTAACACCTATACTTATTTTACAACGATAATTAAAGATGCTGTTTCATGGATGGTACTTGTTTGGTTAGTATTTGCCTTTTAATACTAAGGAAATTCATCTCCAAAATTCTCCTTTTTCGTTTTTGCTTGAAATCATGTTATTTTTTAATGAAAAGCGTGTTATTTATTTATTTTTATTATTATTACTATCATATTTCCTGTTTTACAGTTCGTTCGTAAGTGCTGTGCCAAATGTGACACGATGCTGGAAAAACTACAAATGTTCCCCTATTTTGTTATTCTTCCCTCTTTTTTGCATCTTCTTTTCAGGCGAATCGAACGCAATGGCAAACCTTATATTCTTCGCTTATCACGCCAGCCTCCGAACAGAGATGAGTTGATGGAACTGAGTAAGAATTTCGAGGGAAAATTGAAGGAGAGACAAGTAAGAATGCAAGGATACTGCCCGATCAGACGAGAACTTTACGATCAACTTTTTGGTAAGCTATTTTATAACAATCATACAAAAAATATAATTGCAAGCGTAATTAACTCATTTATGACTAACGTTCCGAGATTGGGAAATTTTGATTTTTAGGAAATAATTATTATTTTTTTAGAGAGATTTCGTTTTACATTTTTAAAATTTTATTTTACACAATTTATAAACAATTTATAAATGTCCAGAAAAGTATAACTTAATAAGTATCGCGTTATATTGATAGCAGTTATAATTACAAAGGGAGAGATGGGAGAAATTTTAGGCACAAATGGATTAAAAGTGTCAGTTATGAATCAATGAATCTAATATTAATCAATGCACAGTTTGCACTGTAAAAAAAAAAAAAAAAAAAAAAAAGAGGCCTAAAAAACGGAGATTCTACTGGCAATCGAAACGCCAATACTATTTCCGTACTTTAGCAGAAATTTCCCCCATAAATTCCAGAAATCCGTATTTTTACGGAAATTTTTCCCCATAAATTACAGAAAATTTTCAGTTTTTCAGGAATTTATGGGGGAAATTTTCCGTTAAAATACGGAAATAATACTGGAGTCTGGATTGCTAGTAGAATCTCCGTTTTTTTTTTTCTTTACAGTGTGGACGCTGCGTGGTTTATCTAGACCAAAATAGGCAGAGTAGGCAACAGCCTATGGGTCACACAACTTTTAGAGGCCCCGTGACCTCATATATTCAAACCAAAGGTCACAAAACTACTCTTTTTTTTCAGTTCTTTTTTGTAGCGATCAACAAATGCAACTACTTTATCGAAAATGTATAGTTAACTACAACTTACTTGTTTTCAAAAGTAGCAACTACGAACTACTTTTCAAAAGTAGTCACTTCATTGCTACTTTTCAAATTTTTTCAAAGGATTCAATCTAAACTCAAAATTGAGGATACGCATTAGGCCTCTCGGAAGCCAGGTTACAATCAAATAAATACAATCTAACTGGAGGCATTAAAAAATTAAGAAAAATGCCATGCAAGAATTTTGTTGTTTTTGTTGTTAGTCTTTAAAATATCAGTTTATACCCATATTATTCGTTATATGTCGATCAGGGCAGTTCAATATCTTAATTTCCTCGGTCATACTATCAGAAAAGGTTAAATTTGTAAATGAAGCAATTTCAAACAAAGAATTCCGGCATTAAATCATGAAGATCTAATGATGAGTAAGTTGGCAAGTATTGCTAGACAAGTTATATGCCGATCAGGGCAGTTCAATGTCTTAATTTCCTCGGTCATAATATCATAAAATATTAGGGGAAAGTAGGGTAATCCCACTCACCCAATATCTCTAAACAGAATAGAATTGACAACGTGCGATCGGTACCGGCACCTAGCGAACTTCATCGTAAGTTCCCAATTAGGATATAGTGACCGTCGGAAGGAATGTATTTTTGTGCCTTCACGTTATTAGTTTGCAGTTGTTTTATTATAAAATTCTACAACATCTAACTTGGAGGTAAGTGTACACTCTTATTTTCAAATATTAATTTACTCATTATGTCTACAAAATATATACATTTAGCTATATTTTCATGCTTTTATTTATTTTTGTAGTGCGTTGTTACGCCAATTATAATGCATTAAAACCCAACATGGTGATAACGGGTAATGGCGCTCGCGTGGAATTCCAGAAGATGTGTTGCCAGTGGGCAACTTTTTTAAAATCCAAATTTATTGATTAACACCAATTTTTTGAAATGGTAAAATTCCATGTTTTCGCCTTAATTAATATGTCATTAAACAAGGAGAATTTTACGATTTCAAAAAAGTGGTGAAAAAAAAAAAAAAAACCTAAATTAAAAAAAAGTAGCCCAATATATGTGAAGCACAATATGTGTAAAGGGGTCGCATAAAGCCTGCAGTGGTGTGAACAGCTCACACAACTACATATGTGACTTTTGTCTTACTTAAATGTTGCATTCAAACTCTGAGCGCAATTCCTACCATGTCGGGCATTACCGCTCAATCGATGGTTAAATAAAACAATAAAAAAATTCTTTAAACTTTTATGCAAATTAGTTGATTGCAAACTGTTCCTTATGCCTTGGAGTTATACTTCGTTAATAAAATATTGATTTTTTTGTCTAAATTTGACTAGCTATTCATGTTTTCCCTTAAGTGAGCGTCATTCCCCTACTTTCCCCTAAATTTGTAAATGAAACAATTTCAAAAAAAGAATCCCGGCATTAAATCATGAAGATCTAATGATGAGTAAGTAGACAAGTATTGCTAGACAAGTTATATGCCGACCAGGGCAGTTCAATATCTTAATTTCCTCGGTCATAATATCAGAAAATGTTAAATTTGTAAATGAAGCAATTTCAAAAGAAGAATCTCGGCATTAAATCATAAAGATCTAATGATGAGTAGGCAAGTATTGCTAAGGCAAGTAAACTCAATAGATAAGTAAACTTTAGACAAGCAAAATTAATTTATCCGTTGGGTCAGCACTTGTTTTGACTAACAAGTCTCAATGGAAAAAATACGTATATCGCGCCGTTCGATACGTCGTGTCGCCTGGGCTAACGCCTGTTTCGTTATTCCACATGCGTTGCTAAAACACAGTAGCTGAGATTTGTCGCAGACATCCCCGAATTGTTGAGTGTAGTTTCGTTGCTTGTAACGTGTTACTTCCAGCTGCTGATTCAAACATGCAGTGGCGAAGCGTTCGGTCATCGGTAGATTCGGCGATGACCATAGGCAAATAAAGGCAACATAAAACAATAAAATTTTTTGCAAGCACATTTTAAAATGTTTTTTTTTCTTTTTTTTTTTTTTAAGGTTTTGTGTGTAACATGAAGCGATAATAGTGTATTTTAGTGTTGCCATCTATCAGTTTTAAAATGAGAAGGCAGGCGAAATAGTATCTCTCGTCTACGGCTAAACAGGATGCGCCCAGATTTGCGAATCTGTTTACAGTATTCCCCCGCACCTTCTCAGCACCCCGCAACCAATCAAACGACACCCTTTTCCAGGACATATCGGGTCTAATAATTATAATAATAATAATAATATATAATAATAATAATAATAATAATAATAATAATAATTAATAATTATAATAATAATTTATTAGTCATCGCTAATTTGACCGAATCCACTTGAAAAGGAACATTTCTTTTTGTAATGCTTTTTCCATTTTGAATATTATTCAATGGACATAGCATTATTGTAACAGATTCGATTTTATTAAAAAGTACAAAATACTCTATTCTATTGAATCTTTAACTAATGCTGTGCTCATCTTAAAATTATTGGACCAATTTAAATTGTTTCTATTATTTCATTACACTTAAATAAAAGATTTTTACTTTCTTCTATCTTTACAAGAAGAAAGTATTGGTTTCATGAAAATTTTCGAATTCCAGTTTTCGACGGATTTGCACGTTTTATGGGTCAGAGATTACAAAAAACATGTTTTTACAAAATGTCTGTCTGTGAGTATGTGAGTCTGTCTGTATGTGACACAAATTTTGTGGGCGCTCTATCTCAAGAACTCATGTACGGAATTTAATAAAAATTTATATTCAGGTAGTCCCTGATATAGATTGGTGCTGATTAGTTTTTGGTGTAAATCGCCCTGCAGGTGGGACTGCTATGTAGCATTTTGCAGGATTTCCGCAAAAGCTCTATCTCAAGAACTAATGCACGGATTTTTATAAAACTTCAGATTCCGTTAGTCCTTGACATGAATGGATGCTGTTTACGTTTTGGTGTAAATCGCCCAACAGGTGACGCTGCTATGCTGCATTTTGCAGGATTTACACTATTTTCGCAGTAGCTCTATCTCAAGAACTAATGCACACATTTTCATCAAACTTCGGATTTAGTTAGTCTTTTTGCCATTTAATTTGGCACTGAGATAGTGAATTTTGAAGTATTGACATGTATGAGATAGAAGAAAGTTTTGTGATGGCCACAACATACTAGTTATTAATTGGAAAAGAAAGCATTGATTTAAAATTTTTTTTATGTACCTGTACTGTTAGGATACTATAAATCTTAACAGCATATTTTCGACTCATAAGTAAAAAAAAAAAAAAAAAAAAAGAGTAGTTTCAAACAAAGACGCGTATTTAATTTTGTTTAATTTTTGGCAACGCACAAATAATGAAAAATAATTATGGAAATATACGAAGATTGTCTTAGTTTTAATTATTTAAAAACATCATAACTATTTTTAAACCATGAAATAAGTATTTTTTGCATACGATTTATTCTGAAAGTTATATAATTCAAAGTAACATTATGCATTAAGAAGCCTTAAAGTACTTTATCTATTGCAATTTTGATGAGTACCATAATATTTTTTAAAATATCAAGCTAATACTTTAACCTTTTCGGGACGGGTGATGCATATATACATCGTCAAAAGACGCATGTGGAATTTTATTTTGGTACCACTAATAAATAAATGTAATATTTGTCTTTTTAAATTAGGGTATTGTTTGGTATTTTACAACTAATGGGAACTGTTTAAAAAATGCGGTGCCAACCAAATAAAATTTATGTAAGGGATGCCGTCTCGAAAGGGTTAATGCAGATATTTTTGACAATATTTTGTTTCATTAGAAAAATGTGTGACCTATTTGATAGGTTCAACGACATTTTTAAATTAAAGTAACATTTTATTTTTTGAAGAAGTAAATTATTTAACCAATGGTTACAATTTAGATTCATATATATTTTTTAAAGTCATTATAATATATATATGAATTATTATTACATCCATGTTATTTCTCAAGTAATAGCAAGCTGTTTGTATCCTCTAGATTTGAGAATATGTCCTTAATTAAGAAGAATGGGTGGCCTTGCACATCCCTTAAAAAATTTGCTGACAGCAATTGTCGAAGATAAAAAAAAAAAATAAGTTTTCTGTTAGATATTTTACAAGGTCCAGTTACAAGAATCATAACAGACTAGTGATTGACATATTTTACTTAACACGTTCACGCCGGCGCGGTGGGTCACACTCGACTGCCTCAGAGTTGTCAAGTCTCTGGGTTTTTGCTCACCACTGTTATTTTAGAGAAAATGTTGTTCCTTTAAATCGCGCAATTGTCCTAATTAAATAAAACAACATTTTCTGTATTAAAATACTGGTATCCAAAAAGCCGGAGACTTGTCAGCTCTGAGACAGTCGAGTGTGACCCACCGCGCCGGCGGGAACGTGTTAAAGTAATTGATTAGTCGTGATTTTCTTGTCTAAGTTTACAAATAATGTTTCGATATAAACTGAATTTTCATATCTGAGAGCAGATCTGATGGATCTAAAACATACAATCAAATTATTAAATACATTCACGATGTTTTCAAATGTTTAATTGGTTCATGTGACATATTTATTAGCAATCTACTACTATTTCGTCAAGAGGCTGATTCATGGAGATTTTGAGGATGAGAGAGTAACATTATTTAATAATGGTAATTAGTAATTATATAAAAAATTGTGCATCTTTTAAGTAGATGGGATCCAGCACGAAAAGGACATTTTGATACGACCAGAGATTTTGAAGGCATCTCGAATGACATTCAAAATTATCTTACTTCTACTGTTAATGAACTGGTTAATGACGTTATTCTACAAGAAGTTAATCATTTCAACATCCATGTTAATATTAAAGAAATAAAATGAAATTTGCTTAACTTTTTTTTTTCTTATGAAAATTAATTTTAAAAAAATCTCACAGTAATTTAAAAAAAACAATCTCATAAACAGAACACGCGGAAATTATTAATAGGCCTGGATGACCAAATGTTCTCTAAATTCAAGAGCGTCCTCAAATTTGCGGATTGTAATTCCTCACTCAGCTTCCACAGTAATTGATTTAAAACAGGGGCGGCATGTGCTTCGGGCGCCTGAGAACGGAGGGCGAAGAGGGCGCCAAATGAAGATTCTGTTTCTCGATTTTTCTTACGTATTTGTTTAGCACAGTATTATTAAAATTGTCCTGTCTGGAGAATACCAAAGCATAGAATAATCTACGGATGATATGGTATAAGGATTCTGTATAAAGCGGAATTTTTTTTCGATTCCGTTTTCAAGGTTTTAATGAATCAATATTTGACAAAGCTGATTATGTAGATTAGTTTTACATATTTTAAATTTTAAAGTAATCAGCTGTTAGAAACTTAGTAAAATTATCTTTGTAAATTTACTTTGAAGAGGAAGAGTGGGGCGGCAAAATCCATGTTTGCCCCGAGTGCAAAAAAGGCTAGTTTCGGCCCTGATATAAAATACTTATAACATTATAAAGAAAGCCATAAAATTAGTGAGACTAAAAAAGTTAAAAATTAAAAATTTATAAACTTTAAAATTATGACAACTTTTAAAAAAGTTCTGTTATAAAATTTGACCACCCTATTATAAGGAGAGGAAAGGGGAGAAACAGTGCAAGGTTGTGAACTATAGCGATGACCATCACAAAATGTCACGCCTCGACACTGCAAACATGTCTGATTTATCACTCAGGTTATCTTTTATAAGATAAATATTCTAATAATGAAGTATTGTTATAGGTAAAAAATCAAAATATAATGTTTATCAAAGCTCAGCGTCTTGAATTATCGCTTTTAAACGGACTTGTAATTAAATTGTTGTTCTATTTTTTTATAATTATATTTTGTGTAATATGAGTTACTCGAAAACTTGCTAAGCAAAAATTAATTTTAAATGATTGCAAAGGAAAATGTGGTTTTTAAAGTCGGGATTGGGAAATAAGGCCTCGAGACTTGAATTGTCTGAGGGCCTCTGGGTAGAATAATCCGGTCTTACTCACTGATATTTGTGGGTTTTATTTAATAGTAAATTCTCTACGAGCCAAATTTTTGTTTAAATCAGCTTTTCCAATCTGACATCAGTTTGTGTGGGTTTTCTAATAGTCAACAATAATTTCAAAAGAACCAGATTTTTTTTTTTTTTTTTTTTTTTTTTTGTGCTGCGAGCAATAATACTTGTTTTAACAATTAATCAAATTATTCCCTTTAAAGTTTAACTAGAGATCAAATAGTCCAATATTTTACGTACTAGAAGGTCGCAAATCAGAACTACACAAAGCGTGGTGCAGATAGTGCCTCGGCATCAAGTGCTAAGACTGCGATAGATGCTTCATGCGTGCTAGATATTATCAGCACTAAATTTCGGTAGAAAAGCAAGAAAAAAAATCCCTGCCGGCTCGGGCCTACAGGCGGAGGTAGATTTCGAAGTTCAGTACTAAATTCACTAACAAAACTTAAATCAAGATTAGAGATAAACCCAGTTCCTTCACTAAGAATGAGCTCTAGGGAGCTAAACATTTTGTGAGAATTCTAATATACACGAAAACAAACACGCATGTATATGGAATAGGTTTAAAAAACAGCTAAAGAAAATTCAGAGAACCTCAAAGTGTTAAAATAAGTTAATATTTCCATAGTCGGGTTTTTATCATATTTTAATACGTTTTTTCAAACTCACATGACGTTTCATATTCACCTGCTGAGGTCCATTTTATTTCCAATCTGACGTAATATATATATATTTTTTTATTCGTCAAACTATTTATTTCATCTTGACTTTTCATGCGGAAATTTTGCCCTAGAAAACTTATGACGTAATATTCAATTTGTTTTCAATTCGTCAAACTATTTATTTAATTTAATTTTTCACGTGAACTTGCGATAAAAAAGTAATTGTTGTGGTGAGAATTTTATTGCTTTTCTTTTTAATTGTTGGCAACTGCTATATCCAAAAATATTTATTTTTTCCTGTCATTGTTGTGTATTATCATTGTAAGAGCTGGTTTTATCAGAATCATGTTAAGACGGTATTCAAAATTTTGAACCCTCCCCATTTCCATTCCCTTGGGCCGATTTTGCCCATTTTCAATCCCCGCCGAGATTTTAGCCATCTCAAAGTTGTTGGCGAGTTTGAAGACGATCCGTGCATAATTTCGACTTTTATCGTGCGGACAAAATTTAGTACATACATACATATATATATATATATATATATATATATATATAAACTTTTTAGGTGGGGGTGGTTTTGGGTTCCTGGGGTCCTATAATGAAAAGTTATGAAGGAATTTTTCAAAAGTCGCACCATGGTAACGACTGCAATAGGTAGTATTTCTTACGAAATCTACCTAAAAATTTCACACGAAGTGTTAAGCAGAGTTACTGCAACCATTAGATGCTAAAGTGACAGGCGCAAATGAAGCAAACATCCACCATTAATTTTTAAATGTTATTTCTGTTTTAATTAATGACAGAGATTAAATAAGACAAAAAAAACTTTTAAAAATTAGTGATAGTCGTACGCCTGGTTGTCTATTTTATGCCCCGTGAAGTCGGTGCATGTAACTGCAATGTTCTCGAAAATAATAGGAGTTCAGTACTGAATTTCTCTGATTAGATTTGAAGCGGTCTAAATTGACTGTATAAGTAAATTTTTCACGGCTTTTCTGACATGAAAGAGGGACCTCGGCTCGGGCCACTTTCTTCTCAAAAGCCCTATTTTAAAGCATTCTTGTTGAGGCAACTACGGTGTGATGAATTGTCTTCATTACTAATTAACGACAATTTCTAGAATTCTTAAAAAAGAACCTTAATCCTACGTCATTCTAAGAGAAGTCGTTGCAGTAAGTATTTCGTAAAAATCTATAACACCGGTTCCCAGTCTAGCCATCAATTCTACTTAAGACCACTCCATTTCACGTTATAAAAGTCGTAACTATGGCCAAGAACTTATATTTGACACTATATCAGACCACTACCCCCTACATACTATTAGTATGTAGGGGGTAGTGATCAGACAGATACGAGTCTATAAATATCCTAATAAGATCATCACAACGGAGAAAATTGACCGATATTTTTCAAGCACACACATGCAGTGGGTTTTAAAATTTTAAGTTTTAAATAAAATATTATTATGTATGCATATGTATGTAATAAATTGAGGATTATTGTGACTGTTCTAATATCGAATATATTAAATGAGGGAAAAAAAAATCACTGTCTGAGAGTTTAAAAAATCCATATATGCGGACAAATATTTAAATAGATGCATTCCTCTAACTGGAGTTTGTTAAGATATCTGCTAATGAAAGTGGCTTGATACTAGTGATGGGCGATAACGAGATGTTTTTCTCGATTTTTTCGATTGTATGGACATCTCGATATTTTTCGATTGTGTAAATTTTTTCTCGATGACTACAGTTTGCAAATTTCTTTTATAAATCATATATTATGTATTATATACGTCATACATTTATCAAGAATCGTCTGCGGGTGAACTGGAATGAGTCGATGTTAATAAAGACTAGGTGACTTCGACCGCTAGCGGGCCCCTCCTTTAATCGGGGTCCCTAATTTATACGTAATCTTGTAATATGAAATCACGAACAGGTTACCCGCTATATAAGGCACTGATATATGATAGCAGGCGGGTGTGGTGTGCACGCACTACAAAATCTTGTAAAAAATATAATATCGAAACGAAGGGACCTCGGACCAGATCTCTTGGGGGAGGGGTCAAAGCGAGCGAAGGAGCACAGCAGCTGCATAATATGATTAAGTCGTCACAGGTCTTTAGGCCTTTCCAACCATATGTCACATGAGAAGTCTGGATCTGAATTTATAAAAATGCCCTCCCCGTGGGGGCAAAGGGGGAGAGGGGTGCGGGAGGTGGATAACATGAGTAAGTGGTCATAAGCCTTTCCAACAATATGTCACATGAGGGGTCTCGGCTAAATTTAGAAAAACACCCCCGTGGGGGAAAAGTGGGTAGGGAGGCGGTCACCGGAGGTGCATTACATCAATAAGTAATCACAGACCTTCCCAACGATATCTCACATGTGGGGGGTCTTGGCTAAATTTGGAAAAGTGTCCCCCGGGGGGGCAAAATGGGGGGATGGACACCGGAGGTGCATAACATCAATAAATAGTCACAGACCTTTCCAACGATATCTCACATGAGGGGTCTTGGCTAAATTTGGAAAAGTGCCCCCGGGGGGGGGGGGGGGGCAAAGAGTGGGGGGGACTGTCACCGGAAGTGCATAACATCAATAAGTAGTCACAGACCTTTTCAACGATATCTCACAAGAGGGGTATTGACTAAATTTGGAAAAGTGTCCTCCGGGGGGGCGGCCACCGGAAGTGCATAGCATCAATAAGTAGTCACAAACCTTTCCAACGATATGTCACATGAGGGATCTTGGCTAAATTTGGAAAAGTGTCCTGAAATTTCATATATTATAAATAATATTTAGCGGAGGGCTCCATAAAAAAATCCGATCTAAAATGATAAAAAACTACCCTCGCAGTGGGGGCCAAATTGGGGAGGGGAGGAAGAAAGTCTCATAATATGAAAGAGTCATCCGAGAGCTTACCGGTGACGTATCACATGACTGGTCCAAAAAAAGTTTGAAAATTGCTCCCCCTCCCTTCCCCCGTGGGCCCACTCTTTCGCCCCGGAATTCACACAGCCGCCACTTTAAAATTTTTATGTTCAATAAATAATATTTACCGGAAGACTGCATAAAAAACCCACATCTAAAGTGATATTTAAATTTATTATAGAAATCGGCTACGGTTTTAAAAATTTGATCGCCCCTTCCCCATCCCCCTTTGGGCGAAGAAAGGTTTATAGTATGAAAGAGTGGTCAAAGGGCTTTTCGATTATATGCCACAGGAAGGGTTCGGTAAAATTTTTAAAATTGCACCCCACATGACTCCACTCTCACGTCCTCCTCCCTCGAAATCACCCGACCCACCTTCCTCTTTGAAATTTTTATATTTAATAAATAATTTTTATCGGAGGGCTCCAGATATGTGACATCTTGGTAGGGCTAAAATAAGAGAAACTTTGAAAATTAGTGCTTCATTTCACAGCTCATTGTCATGCCTCTTTCTCTATCTCGTCCCTTGGTACTCTCGATAAATTTTCTTACTTTTCTTCTCTGCCGAGGACGAGAGAAATCCTCGAAAAGCTTCTCATAGCGAAATGTTGAAAAGCGCGGGAGAAATCCTCGAAAGGCTTTTCATTGGGAGATTTCGAAAAGGACGAGAGAAACCAGCGAGAGGCTTCCCATCGGGAAAGGTTGAAAACGGCGAGATAAACTCTCGAGAGACTTCCCATCCCGAAAGGTTTAAAACCGCGAGAGAACCAACTATCGAGCAGCTTCCCATTTGGAAGCGTCGAAATGCTGGAAAAATCATCGAGATGAGATTTGCCGAAGTGCGAGATGGAAATGAAGCTTTCAGAGTCAAACTTACCGCATTTCTGGTTTAAGTCATAATTTCTCAAATTGAGTCCATCTGCTTATCCAATCTCTTTTTAGCTCACAGGCTATCTAAGCCTGAGAGCCAATGTACCCGTCGGTTCTGTTTGTATGCATGTACGTACAGAACCGATTACGTTCATGCATCGCGTTACGTACGTATGTACGTAACGCGATAACTCTTGATTAAAATGTACGATTTGCTTCAATTTTTTTATGTTCATTCTGATAAGGCGTTCCGCTGATTAGTTTTGACGGTTCATTGGTTAAGGATAAAGGGAGAGAAGCGGGGCTGCCCCCCCCCCCCTCCTTAATTTAGATAAATAGGTTTTTCATGCAGAATTATTCGATTTGCTCCAAATTTCGTATACCGGTTTATTATGTTAAGGAGCTTCCCTGATTAAACTTGGAGGTTCATTAGTTAAGTATGAAGGGGGGAAAGGGGGGGGTAGACCCCCCTCCTTAATTTAGATAAATGGGTTTTTCATGCAGAATTATTCGATTTGCTCCAAATTTGGTATACCGGTTCATTATGTTAAGAAGTTGCCTTGATTAGATTTGGAGGTCTACAGGTTAAGTATAAAGGGGGAGAAGGGGACTGGACCGCCCCCTTAATTTAGATAAATGGGCTTTTCATGCAGAATTATTCGATTTGCTCCAAATTTGGTATACCGGTTTATTATGTTAAGAAGCTCCCCTGATTAAACTTGGAAGTTCATTAGTTAAGTATAAAGGGGGGAAAGGGGGTAGACCCCCTCCTTAATTTAGATAAAAGGGTTTTTCATGCAGAATTATTCGATTTGCTTCAAATTTAATATACCGATTTATTCCGATATGGCGCTTCCTTCATTAGATTTGGAGGTTCTTTGGTTAAGTATAGAAGGGCGAAAAGGGGGCAAGTCCCCTCCCCTTAATTTAGATAAATGGATTTTCAATGAGAATTATTCAATTTACTTTAATTTTTTTTTTCTATGTTCGTTCTGATAAGGAGCTTTCCTGATTAGATTTGGAGGTTCATTAGTTAAGTATAAAAGGGTTAAATTGGTTAGACCACCCTTAATTTAGCGATATGTTTCTTTTTTTCATGCAGAATTATCTGATTTGCTTCAAATTTGATATACTGAAGGTTGATTTGATATAGTTAAGGAGTTTCCCTGATTAGATTTGGAGGTTCATTGGTTAAGTATAAAAGGGGCAAACGGGGGATATTTCCCTTCATTCATTTTTTGAGGGACATTATTCTTTGAAATAAGAGTATAATATGCAATTAGTGTGAATAACCTGTGAGCTCAATGCCATCAGTTTAACTGGCACTTATCTTTTTATTGCTATTAACCGATGTGGGTTATGAAGCATAGTGGTTTATGCATTCAGTTCTGTATAGTCCTAGTTTCAAACTTTATTGTTAAATTTAGTGTCATTTTGCCCCGAATTTTCAATGTTTCTCTTATTTTAGCTCTGCCAAGCTGCCCCATACCTGGAGACTTAGATAAATACTATTTATTAAATACAAAAAGTTCAAAGAGGAAGGTGAGTGAATTCTGGTGAGCGCGAGAGTGGACAAAGGGGGGGCGGGTAATTTTCAAACTTTTACCAAACCTCTCCTTGACATATCATCGGAAAGTCCTTTTACCATTCTTTTATATTATGAACCTTTCTCCTCCCAGAGTTGAATTGCGGAAGGGGGCGGGGGGAGCGGTGCGAGGGTGAATTTTTTTTTTTTTTTTTTTTTTTTTTTTTTTTTTTTTTTTTTTTTTTTTTTTTTAATTGTAGAGATTTCTACAATAAATATCATTAAATGAGGTTTTTTAATGGAGCTCTCCGATAAATATTATTTATTAAATATAAAATTCTAAAAGTGGGGCTGCGTGATTTCCGGGTATATTCTGGGATAAAAGAGGGAACCCACGTGGGAGAGGTAGATTTCAAACTTTTTTTGGACCAGTCATTTGGTATATCATCGGAAAGTTTTCGGTTATCATCGGAAAGTTACTCTTTCATATTATGAACCTTTCTTCTTCCCTCCCTAGTTTGGCGCCCCGAGAGAGGCACTTTTCGAACTTTTTTGAAATCGTAGCGTTTTTAAACATTTTAGATCGGATTTTTTTACGGAGCCCTCCGATAAATAATTTTCAATATATGAAAATTTCAAAGAGAAGGATGGGCAGGGTATATTTCGGGGGGCACGATAATTGGAATCCTGGGAGTTGGGACTCTTTTCTATCTTTTGCTGACACCCCTCATGTGATATATCATTGGAAAACTATGTGACTACTATTTCATTTTATATATCGCCCGCGCCCCTCCCCTTACTTTGCCCCCGCGCGGGGGCACTTTTCTAAATTTAGCCGACACCCCTCATGTGACATATCGTTGGAAAGTCCTGTGACCACTTATTCATATTATGCACTTTCCTTACCCCTCCCCCCCTACTTTGCTGCCCGCGGGGGTTCGTTTAATGTATTCCAGTCGAAGACTTTCTAAAAATGGGGAAATTAAAGATCCAATCTCAAATGACGTAGAAAAATCAATAAAAAATTTTGATTCCTTTTATCATCCTTTAGTTCATGTTTTTGCCACTAGGGGGTGCTTTTTATTCTTATTTTTTTGGCCATTTTGGTGCTAATTGCCGAAAAATTCTAATTTTTGATACTTAAACTCCCCTTACCGCTTCATAGCTACTCGCGTTTTTTCAGCTTTTTTCAACCAGGGGGCAACCTTACAAGACTTTTCCAGTCTTATGGCTCCTTTATAGCCTCCGTTTGGTTTGTTGTTTTTTCATTCCATCTGTTTTCAGTTACCCTATATTTAATAAAATCTGCCTTATATATATTTAAAAACAATGATTTCAATAATCGATTCCAGAACATCTCCTTTGTAGATTCTGGAAAGTAATCGATGACTGTATCGATTGTGTATTTTACGATAACGATTTTTTTCGATTGGTAAATTTTCGAGAATCGCCCATCACTAAGCCCTATCACTACTATGAAATTGTCGGCCAGAATAATAGCTAAGTTTTCCAATAACTGTTTTTAGCTTTTCTCGTTATAATCGATTGTAAAACATCTCGATTGTAGATTCTAGGAATTAATCGATGGCTGTATCGATTGTGATTTTTTACAATGACGATAGGCATTCCCCTTGAAGCATCAAAATGACTCCTCCGGAAGATGTGTTATCTGATGCTTATTAATGGTCCAGCATGCAATCCCCCCGCCCACACACACACACCCGGAGCTTCCGAAATCTCTGAATGTCTAAATTCAACACTGATATTCACAATAAGTGACATATCCTTTTAACGATATTAAATTAAGACAGTTCGACTCTATTAAGTCTGTAATAAAATGTTGTTTCACCTAAGATATTACGTGCATAATATTTCATGAGCATGTATGTTTTCTCTGCAGATGAATTGATTCGACAATCTACAATCTTTTGCCATGAGAGAGGTCAACTTCTACTGCGAGTTCGAGATGAATTTAAAATGACTCTGGAGGCCTATCAAAAACTGTTTGAGAATGGTATCGAATACGGAACGAGAAAAGCCCTTGAGGCCGAGTTGGAAACTGGAAGTCTCAGACTCCAGGTAAAAAGACAAAAATAATTTCCATACTACAAAAATGATATTGCACGCAGTAAAATCTCAAATTATCGGGCATCCTGGAACCGCGAAATTAGTCCGCTATTTGGATATAAAAGAATATGATGGATCGTAATTGAAGAGAGTTTTCTAAATATAGATGGATCCGCTCTTCGGAACTGTCCGTTATAAAGGCTTTACTGTATATCAGTATGCTTTCATAAATCACCCCCCCACCCATCTTCATCCTAACGCCCTATGTTCGGTTATTTTTTCATTAATACATACTTGCATTTTTGTTATGATTATGTACAGAAAAATCCAAATTTTCAGATTAAACTCTCAAATTTCTACAGGGCTCCATAAAATATCGTAATATTACTGATAATAACGTCTACAGACCATAAAATATCGCAATATTACTGATAATAACGTCTACAGACCATAAAATATCGCAATATTACTGATAATAACGTCTACAGGCATTATGTACTATCTAGGACAAACAAAAGGGGGGGAAAAGATAAAGAAAAAAAAAGGCGTGCGGTAGAAAATTGCATTTTGACCTTTTATCTTTCAACTATCTTTAAATAAATTATAATAAAAAACTTTTTTTCCTGACAGAGTTGTGCAATACATAAGGCTATATGATTATTCACTATTTGTAAATTATGCATTTGCATAGAAGAATACGAAAAAAATAAACGAACAATCAAAATTTTGAAAAACCTGTTCACTTCGTTTTTGCAGAATTCTCCATGAAATTAAATGAAATTTAATCAAATGAAATTTTCTTATTAAATGTAAATTAATGAGAATATGTTTGTCCACTAAATATAGCGAAGAATAAATGGTCGAAATACACATTAAAAAAAAAAAAAATGGATTGATAAAATTCCCCAGAATTTAATTATTCCGCTTTTTAAAAGAAAAAATAAATAAACTAATTTCCGCAATTCATAATCGAATTATATATTCTTTTATGTCATTTGCAACTATAACCTAAGGATTTCCTATTCTGATAATGTACCAGGTTTAAGCAATCAAAATTTTTCCACTTTTATAGCCTAGTAGCAAATCCCGGGGCTTTGCTTTGCTCGCGTAATAGTTGAAATATGCCAAGTGATATTTGCATGACTATTTTTATTAGAAGAACACTTTTTGGAATAATTCAAAAATTACAAATTAAGCCACTGTTTGACAAAACTTCATTATAAAACTGTAGACAGAAATGAGATTTTAATTAATGAGAAGAACTATATAACTAATTCTAAATAAATGATAATTTGGAAAGTATTTTGAGACTTTTATGCTTATTTCATACACTCATTTCAGTATTCATTTGAAGTTTTGAATTTTTTAGAAATCATCTTAACACATCTACATCTTAAAATTAACCATCATGTCAAATTCCAAGCTTCTTGCCTAACAGTCTATCACCTTTCTGGTGTCAGTGGCACCAACATAAAATGCCGAAACAGAGTTGAAATAGAATGCCTCGAAAAATGTTGAAACAGAGACTGTCATCATTAATTTGCCAACATTAACCTTGAAATCGATTGGTATTTTCTAATATTCTATAGAAAACGGAATTTAGATGTTTTTAAAGGCTTTCTTGTTGTTCCTGCCAACCAGGTGGTAGTGACACCGGCATAAAATATAGCCCGCATAGGATCAGGGACTACACACTAAAAAAAAAAAAAAAAAAAAAAAAAAAGTGTAAATTTACACATAAAAACAGGTATATCGATGATACAAAAACGATTTGTCTATATGTGTAAAGTGGTGTGTAAATTGCCAAAATACACGCCTAATGTGTAAATTTAAAAATACACATTTATATGTGTAATTTGATGATAACACTAACAAGGAAGGTCTCCATACGGGCATACTCAGAAAAATCTGAAAAAAATACAGAATGTTCTTCTCCCATGGGTATATATGCTTATAAAAAAATTTCGGCGGAACCTCGGTAGAACGTCCGTAAAAAAATAATGAAAATTTCGTTTATTTGGCGACTTATCACCATTTGGCGAAGAAATACAATTTCAAAAAATACGTTTGTCGAATACTCTCTAAGGAAAAAACTTTTTATGTTGAATTTGTTTAAATAAGTTTAATTTAAATAACTTTAGCTTTGTCATTTTTAGTTTGTTTTAACTATAGTTTTGTCATATATATTTATATTTACTTATAACGATTTTTAACTATCATATTTTACGATTTAAAACAAAATCTAAATTGAATAAAATTGTTCCAAACTCAAAAATATGCCCCATCGAGCACTGTGGATTCAACTTTGTTGCTATGGAAACAACTTCTCCGGTATGGAAATATATTACGGCAGCATTATTCACCTGGCATTAAAAGTTATTTTTATAACCGATAAAACGCTTTAAATTTAAAAAAAAAAATGTGGATTGGAGAATAAAACAATGGCAAAATTTCATTCAAATCGGCAACAAGCAACATGTATAATACAAAATGTAATAATAATAATAATTTCTTTCATGGTTTACGTTTAAATTCATACAAAACCGCATATTCTCAAAATCAATTAACAAACAATTTTCAGATTCGTTCAAATCGTTTGCTTTTGGCGAGGAAAAATGCTGCTCGCCAAATTGCGTGCCGCTTTCGTCTTTTCACGCCAATTATTCGAAAGTATTTTATTTTTTTTACAGATTTTCTACTGTAATTCCGCCGCTAATTTTAACTGATCCTTTATTACATACATGAGTACTTTCACTAGCATTTTTTTCAACACTAGGGGGCTCGGCCCCCTACGAGCTACGCTCGCCAACCCCCGTCCAGACACCGCAGACTCTAAATGCACGCTAATTTGATCGGCTTTAAAAAGATTTCGAAAGATTGAATTATAATTTAAAAAACAGTGGCGATCTCCCTATAAACAAATTTCTATTCATTTCTCTTTGATTGGGGAATTTTAACGCCAAATCCGCTGCGGTACTACTTGATTATCCTGTCGACCAATTTCGCCAAATTATATAAATCGCCAAACAACTCGCCAAATTATACAAATTGATATAATTTTTATTTTAAATAACGAAAGAACAAATAAATTCGTACAACATTAATAAAAACACAAATAAAACGTCAAAATAAAAATAACTTGGTGACGTATACACGTGTAACAACATTTCAAAATAAGCTAATATAAAAGGAATTAAGTAAAGAGAGTCTTTGTCTCCTGGTATTTTTTAACAAAGCGAAAAGGAAGTTCTTTTAAATGAGACATTTTAAATTAATTCTCAAAATATCAAATAAATGTCTAGCGCAATTTCTAAATTTAAACTTTTTTGCACTATTATTTTGTGTTCATTTTATGTAATAACTATAATGTGACGTAAATATGACGTAATTTCTCCTAAGACTTCTAACGCATGTTAATGAATTTATTATTTTACAATATCCTTTCTCTTAAAATTCACGTGTATACTTTTTATGACGTAATTTTTAATAAGTTCCTGCTTTTTATGCGTAATTATTTAATTCTAATCTGAAAGTTTTTTTTTTCCTGTTTACAATAGTCACGTGTAAATAAATTTTTAATTTCAAGCAAACATTATTGCTTGCGCTTTTTATACAGTTGGCAACAGTTTAAATTAGTACAATTTTCTGAAATCTGTAAAAAATATCTCTAGAAATGCTGAAAATTTGAATTCAAAATAGAAATAAAACCTGAAAAAATGAGTCAAAATAAAAAAATTAATGCAATCTGCACTCCGGCAAATTCTAACGCATAAAATGATCTAAAAATGATTACACTGCCATGTATAGTTTTTGCTGCTATAAAACTTTTTTAGTGGAACGATTTTGTCCAACTTTAGCATTAAATAACTCTTAAAATAATTCTTCGATTTGAAAACTGTCTGCATCAGCCTGTTTATCAAACATTTCTGTATAAAACCACCGATTTTCATATTTTTGTATGCATTATTTTTGTTAATATTAACGAAGAAAGGCCTCCGGTCACAAAAAAATCAAAACCGGCGGCGGCGGCGGCGGTGACAGCGGTAGTTACTTTTTTTAGAATAGAGAGATATTCTGAGTATGCCCAGTATGGAGACCTTCCTTGTAAGTGTGTAAAAGTTATCTTTTCACTCTTGAAATACACACTTTAATGTGTATACTGCACAAGTATACACATATTTCTGTGTAATAGTGTAACACATATATATGTGTAATATTCTGTGATTACACATAGTTTTGTGTATTATGCAAAATACACATATTTTTGTGTATTATGCAAAATACGCACATTTTTGTGTAATATGTAAAATACACATCTTTTCGTGTAATATGTAACACACATATTTTTAAGTAATATGCAAAATAGAGATTTTCGTGTAATATTCTGTTCTTACACATATTTCTGCACAATACGCAAAACACAGATTTATGTAATATTCAAAATACATAAAATTTTGTTTAATATTCAAAATAGACATGTTTTTGGCTACATAGCTTTATCTTTATACTTTAGTATGTGTGAATTGTGAGCTAAATGTTTTTTTATGATCGGGAAAAAATATGAAGAACAAGTTCATACGCTTGGTGTTTTTTTTTTTCTTTATAGTATGTTTTAAGACCACAAACAGTGTACTCCAATGTATTTAGGTAATTTACACACCACATATAGACAAACGGTTTTCCTATCGTCGATATACCTGATCTTTACATAAAACAGGATCATTTAAAATCACAATTACTACAAGTCATCTTTCTGTTTGATTTGGTTTAGTCCTTAGTCACAATTTATACATAGAACCTGTATAATCTGAATAAATATCCACTTACAGTGTGGAGACTCTTCAAATTAACGTTAAAAAGACAATTTCCTTCATACAGCCTTACAACTGTAACCTCTCTGGTTGTTTTTATTATTTAAAAAAAATATTTTCTTTCAAAAATATTTATACATCCCCCCCCCCCCCCCCCACCCCCAACCACCACCACCACACGCTGAAAATTACCTAGCTTTAACTGCATTTATAACTGGCACAAAAAATTATTTAGGAATAGACATTTTTTTAAATGTATTCAGAAATTTTCCTGCATTTTACAGAAATGCTTCAGAAACTCGGACTAAATTATTTTAATTCATTTATTTTTGTTTGATGTTAAAATAAATATTATTTAATCTGAAATATTTCTAGCAAGGCAATTTTATTAAAAATCTTTTGTCTGCAGCAAACCTAATTTAAGCTTTTTCAGAGAACGAAAAGAAATTTTCAAGCTGCTTATATGAAGTATCGTAATATGAAGAGTTTTGTGACAGGTGGGGTAACTTTGTGACACCTGGGTCTAGTTTTCGCATTTCCAATCTCCATAGCTGGCGTTACTGTTACTGTCGGTTGTGCGAATCTCCCGCTCCGTCCGGTATGGTAGAAAAACAAACAGCGTCGCAATCTCCTAGTACAGTGTGCCACATCACCTAACGACCGTTTCCCGAAGCTCTAACACGAAATACGCAAACTAGGCCAGGTGTCACTTAATTACTCCACCTGTCACAAAATACGGTAAAAATCTTACGGTATTTATTATATTTGGATACAGAATTGCAACAAGTATGGTGCGGACGGTGCCCCTGCATCAGGCATCCCCAATTAAAATAGCAGGCATCATCGGTGCCATCAATTATCTTTAATGATGCGTCAATCGTGTAAAAGTTATGCACGTAAAAGTTAACGAAGTTTTCGCTCCAGTACCCAAATAGTGTTGCTGCGGCTCTGCTTAGATATTATAGCTTGGAATTAAATTATTTCTAAAGCCTCTTAAAACTAGTATGTTGTGGCCATCACAAAACTTTCTTCTATATAAATCACGTCAATTAAATCATTTAAATAGTACTAGAAATTATATCAATTTAGGACCAATTCGTATTAAAATATATCTGAATTTGAAGTTTAATGGAAATTCGTACATTAGTTCTTGAGCTAGAGCTATAGCGGAAATTTCGAAAAATGTAGCATTGAGCTACATTGTTGAGCTGTTGAGCGTTTTACACCAGAACATAAACAGCACTAATTCATATCCAGGTATACCTGAATTTCAAGTTTGTTGAAAAATCCGTGCACTAGTTCTTGAGATAGAGCTATTGCGGAAGTCACAAAAAATGCAGCATAGCAGCGCCACTTGTTGAGCGATTTACACCAAAATGTATGAAACGTCAATTGATGTCAAAGACTAACAGAATCTGAAGTTTGATGAAAATCCGTGCATTAGTTCTGGAGATTGAACTATCGTGGATATCGTGAAAAATGCTGTATAGCAGCGCCACCTGTTGAGCGATTTACACCTAAAACTAAACAGCCCTAATTCATATCCAGGTATACCTGAATCTGAAGTTTGTTGAAAATTCAAGCATTAGTTCTTGAGATAGAGCAATTGCGGAAATCGTAAAAAATGCAGCATAGCAGCGCACCTGTTGAGCGATTTACACCAAGATGTATAAAACGTCAATTCATGTCAACGACTAACTTAATCTGAAGTTTGATGAAAATCCGTGCATTAGTTCTGAAGATTGAAATATTGTGGAAATTGTGAAAAAGCCTGCATAGCAGCGCCACCTGTGGAACGATTTACACCAAAAACCAATCAGCCCCAATTTATATCAGAGACTAAATGAATATAAATTTTTATTAAATTACGTGCATTAGTTCTTGAGATAGAGCGCTCACAAAATTTGTGTCACATACAGACAGACGGACAGAGTCACAGAGTCACAGACAGACATTTCGTAAAAACATGTTTTTCGGAATCTCTGACCCCTAAAGCGTGTAAATCCGTCGAAAACTGAAAGTTGAAAATTTTCACGAATCCAATACTTTCTTCATGTAAAGATAAAAGAAAGTAAAAATTAATTTTAATAAAATAGGCTCCCTCACAAAATTACTTTAACAAAACAGGTCCCTTCACAAAATTTCGCTTAGTAAAAATCGGCCCCTTCACAAAATTCCTTCTCATAAAATAGGCCCCATCACAAAATTCAATTTCATAAAAACATACTCTTCATTAATTATTTTTTATTTTGTTAGATTTTAAAACGTATATTTTGTTAATAAAACAAGTTTATCAGAAAGCAAAACTATAGGAGAAAGGCTTGAAAAGGTTATTATTAATTAATATTTGGTTCGAGTTTGAGTAACTGGATTTCATCTTTCGTTATTTTTTTACAAAAATATAAAAAAATTCACAAAAATAAATTTTACTTTACACAAAATAGGTCCCTAGAAAAAAAAAAAAAAAAAAAAAAAAAAAAAAAAAAAAACCTGCATCGACCCAAAAGTAAAGCCTATTAGTATTTTTTTTTTTTTTGTATCACACTACTCGCTTCCATTACATTTTTTCAATAAACAGGATGCTACACTACGAACTAAGAGAAATTGCAACTAGAGAAGTTTTGTCACTTATAGCATACTACTTTTTACAATTGGACATAATGTACCGTTTAAAAATAATACAAAACCGAAAATAATGCAGAATTGCTATCATAAAAAAAGAATTCAGAAAGCATTAAAGACCAAGATTATTGATACACCATACAGAGTAGGTGCGCCAGTAATGGACACTCTTAAGGAATTTCTTTAAGAAATATTTTTTTTTTATTAATAGTTATAATTATTACATTCTGGTTATTTCAATATTATATTAATCTATCAACAATATTTAATCATTCAGCTCATAGTCGCATTTCCCAATGGGAACCTAAATTTAATTGTAAATAATAGAAATAACTAGGACATTCGTTGTTCCAGTAATAGCCACTATCTGTTCCAGAAATGGACACCTTGCAAAAGAATAGATATATAGGTTATTTTGATTGTATTTTGAACAAGAAATTAATGAAAGCATATTAAGAAAACAAAATAGTTATTTTCAAAGATTATTTCCAAATAAATTTAGCAATTAAGATCTCAGTAGAAAAATAAATCTAAGTTAAACACGCGACATTTCGTCTGATTTAAAAAGATATTTTCCATAAGAAAATATCGGTACCAAAGAATTTCCTGGTCTTGAAATCTCAGGACAAGTACGACTCCTGCTAAATTTTTATTGTTTTTTTTTTTTTTATAAACGAAAAACTTTGAAGGACGTCCATTATACTGGCACATCTGCCCTATATATTCACATAGAAAAAGCACCCAGATTTATAGAACTATGAATCATATCTTATTATTTTTAAATAATAATAATTTTAATAACACCATTTTTTATCATTAGATCCAAATGGAAAGGACATACCTTTGTAATGGTTATCCATTTTTTCCCAGCCGATAAACGAAGCACCGTGCGAAAGGGGGCGGTCGCCCCGGGCGTGGAAATTCTGGGGGCGCTAAATTTGTACTACTAATTTGCAAGGTTTTTTTTTTTTTTTTTTTTTTGTCGTTGATCATTTTTATTGGAAATTTTTTTTTTCCTCTTCGATATTCTTTTTTTTTTTTTTTTTTTTTTTTTTTGTAAAAAATATGTATATATTTACATAACTATTTTTTACCATGTTCTGCACATTCTCTAAACTTTCAGTTCGTGCTGCTGGTGTATGCCCAAAATGTCCGGAACTGCATAAATTGTGTTTGTTTTTTCTTCTCTTCTACTGAAAGATGGGATATATTTATGTCCCACTTTTCAGTTTATTTAAAGAAACATTGCGATACTCTTTTGTCATGAAAAAATAGAGCTATATCTGCAGTATACAAACAATTGCCACAGATTTTAAAAGCTCTGGATGATCTTACAGAAATGAAGTAAAATGAATAAATTTACTCAGGAGCAAAATGCTTAATAAAGCAAATAAATAAATTACCCTTTATTTACGGCCTAACAGTCTGACACAGCATTTTAAATGAATTAGAAAAAGTTAATATTATTCTCATGAAAAAAAAGAAGAAAAAAAAACTGTCAATGTTTTGATCGCCAACAAACTGATTGAAACACTAAAAAACACAATTCAGACAATAAGAGAGGAAATTTTTGGAACATAGTTTTAAACAAGAAAGCGAAGATTTGGTTATGTCCATAAATGTAGAGTCCTTATTTGAGCAAAACAGAAAACATAAAATTTGCAGAATAATTTGACTACGAAGCTCCTAAACCGGGAGCTGGCAGCACAGACAACCACCTCATCGAGTTGGAGGCTGAAATTCCAGAATTAGCTAAAACTCGATTCCCATATTAAAACGCAATCGGTCTGCCAAGACATATCTTGGTGAAAAACACCTAAAAACCCAATTTTAGCGGTCGACTCGTAGGTTTACCATTGTGTTTTCCTGCACCCAAAGGTGTGAAAACATGGCGGACTTAGAGCAGGAAAACACAATGGTAAACCTACGAGTCAACCTTTAAAATCGGGTTTTTAGGTGTTTTCCACCAAGATATGACTTGGAAGACGGACTGCGTTTTAATATGAGAATCGAGTTTTACCTAATTCTGGAATTTCAGCCTCCAACTCGATGAGGTGGTTGTCTCATAGTTCGTACACCCCCTTGAATTTTGCAGACCAGAAAATTTTTCGGCAGCAGTATTATCTTATAGAAAATCCCTTCTTAAAAGAAGGCAAAATTTTGCGCGTTTAACCTAGATTTCTTTTTCCATAAAAATATACTGGTAGTTTTCCTGGAAAACTAACGATAACCATGTGTCTGTGCTGCCGGCTCCGGTCTATCCTGATGAAAGTGGAAATTTGTATGAAAGTAAAGCATTTCGTGATACATAGAGACACTATAACCGTGCAACTGACCTGGAGGTTTACGAAACTGAGAAATGTATAACAATAATTTGAGTTTCTGGCTAGTGTGAATCTAAAATCAACCGAAAATCAATCTGTTAAGTTAATATTGCCTGGATCTTCCCCTTTATTGCTGACTTGAATGGACTTGAATTGTTAAGTTGAGGTTTTAAATTAGAAAACATTATTTCTATCGTTAGATAAAAACTTTTATAAAATGGGTCATTTAGAAATTCTTTAGTTGCTCCATAATTTTAAACTTAGGGAGAACAAGGAATTACAAAAACATGGAGACAGCGTACATAATTTATAAGTATTCCAGTAACAATAAAATAGTAAACAACTACTTAAGATCTACTATGAGTCGAGAGATTAAGCAACCTGAGTTTACTTTCTATAAAATTCAGTGTGACGCAATCTTTACACATAAAATAATAAATGATTTTGTTATCCTAAACGCAAGAAAAATAAAATGGAAGTAAATGTATTTGCCTGATATTATAGTTTATTTTATGTTAATTAAAACATTATATTTTTATCTTTTACATTATGTTCTGCAGGTTTTTTGTTTGTTTTGCTTTTTTAGTACTTATCAGTTGAATGGACCACTTGTTTCCAATCTGGTAGTTAGCGATTTTTACCCATTTTCTGCAGCTTATAGACTAACAACTAAAAATGGCTAGAAAAATATGTGAGAAAGGTTAAGAAAAATCTGCCGCAAAGCATCATGATCTCATTAACTTTTATTTACCGCTATTTAGTTGTTTAGAATTTCTGAATTAAAATTAAATCTTTTAAAGTCCAAAATAAACGCAAAATATTTATTCAATATAATTTATTATTGTTTCTGACCAATTTTGTAGGAGGGGGTGGGGGGGCGCCAAATTGACACGCTGCCCCGGGCGCAGTTTTCTCTTCGCACGTCCCTGGATAAACGGCAAAGAATGTAGAAATCCAATTAAGAACATTACATTTGAACACATTAACACTACACTGTTATAAAAATATTTCATAATCCAGTTAACTTTTATTATCATCACCTTAATATATATATATATATTTTAGAATTTCGGCTGAAAAAGCAGACTTCCGGCATCTCCTTAAAAATGGCACCCAAAATCATTTGGCAGAATCATTTGTAATCATTTGACGAGCAGATGTTTTTTTTTTTCATTGTTCGCCAGTTTACTTTGCGTTTATAGAGTCAAAGCAGACGATTTTTCTATATTTACACACTTATGTGTGTTTATCAACCGATAACAACTGACAGACTTAATGTCATAAATTAATACACATTAAAACAGGTAATTTTTTGTACAAAATGTGTAATTTTTATGACCAGTGGGTGATTTTAGAAATTTACACACTTATCTGTGTAGATATAATTATGTGGAAATTACAATAACACATCAATTCGTGTAAATTTAGGCATTTTTTTACATTTACACATTTATTTGTGTTTTTCAAGTGATAACAAATTACACACTTACTTTCAGAGGCAAAATACACATAAAAACAGGTAAATTTTTGAAATAAATGTGTAAATTTTATGACAAGTGTGTAATCTTAGAAAATTACACATATATATGTGTAAAATTACCTAATTTACACATTTATTTTTTAGAGTGTATCACCCTTGATTCGCAACCAATAACTTCTGTAATCGGTTTATTATTTCCTGAGATTCCATAGGAATCGTAATTTAGGACTCTTTTAGAATGCTTTTCGCTCCTTCCCTTCGCTTCACACCTTTTTAATTTCGAATTTAGTTTCGACTGTTCTTAGAGGACATTTATATTTTATAAGTAACTACCGTGCTATATTTAAAATTTCTAGCCTCTTCAGTACCGCAAAAATCGCAATTCAGAAAGTTTTTTGCTCCTGCAACACTCTAGGGGTTGTGGCACCGACATAAAATATAGCTTATGTTTGAGCAAGTTCTATCACCATCAATTTGCAACCATTATGTTTGAAATCGGTTTCGTATTTTATATGATTGCATAAAAATCGTAATTTAGAATTCTTATAGAACGCTTTTTGCTCACTTCATCCTTTTAATTTTGGAATTTTCTTCTACCAATTCTTAGAAAGTATTTGCATCTTTGAAGTAATTACCCTTCCAAATTTAAAATGTTAGACTCCATCAGTAACACAAAAAGAGCAATTTAGAAATTTTTTTGCTCCTGTAACCCCCAGGTGGTAGTGACAACAATGTAAAATATAGGCTATGTTGGAGCGGGGACTGTCACCATCAATTTGAAACCATTACTTTTGAAATCGGTTTATATTTCCTGCGATTGCGTAGAAATTGCAATTTAGAACGTTTTTAGAACGCTTTTCGTTTATTTTCACCCCTTTTAAATTTCAAATTTTTAAGAAACTGTTCTCAGAGAACATTTACATCTCATAAGTAATTACCATGCCGAATTTCAAGTTGCTAGCCCCTTCAGTATCACAAAAATCACAATTTAGAATGATGTTTTTTAAAATGCAACCGCAAGGTGGTAGTGACGCTGACATGAAATAGATCCTATATTGGAGCAAGGGCTGTCATCATCAATTTCCAACCATTACTTTTGAAATCGGCTGGGTACTTTCTGTGATTGTGTAGAAATCGACATTTAGTACGTTTTTTAGAACGTTTTTCGTCAATTTTCACCCCTTTTAAATTTCGAATTCTTTAGGAAAAGTTCTTAGAGATCATTTATATCTTATAAGTAACTACCATGCCTATTTTTAAGTTGCTAGCTCTTACAGTATTACAAAAAACGCAATTTAGATCGTTTTTTTGTTCCTGCACCCCCTTTGGGATAGTGGAACCGACTTGAAATACATCCTATGTTGGACGAGGGCGTCGAGGGCTGTCACCATCGTTTTCACACCATTATTTTTTAAATCGGTTCGGTACTTTCTGAGATTGCGTAGATATCACAATTTAGAAAGTTTTTTAAAACGCTTTTCGCTCATTTTTACCCCTTTTAAATTTCGATTTTTTAAGAAATGTTCATTTGTACCTTATAAATAACTGCCCTGCTTAATTTCAGGATTCTAGGCCTTTCAGTAACACAAAAATCGCAATTAGAACGGTTTTGCTTCTGCAACCCATAGGTGGTAGTGACACGGACATGAAATAGAGCCTATAGGAGGACCATGAAATAGAGAGGGCTGTCATCATCAATTTCCAATCATTACTTTTGAAATCGGTTGGGTACTTTCTGTGAGATTGCGTAGAAATCGCAATTTAGAACGTTTTTTAGAACGCTTTTCGCGCATTTTTACCTCTTTTAAATTTCGAATTTTTAAAGAAATGTTCTTAGAGATCATTTGTATTTTATAATTAACTACGATTCCAAATTTCATGTTTCTAGGCCCTTCAGTAACACAAAAATCGCATTTTTAGAACTTTTTTTGCTCCTGCACCCCCTTTTGGCCAGTGGCACAGACATAAGATATAGCCTATGTTCTAAGTGGGACTAACACCATCATTTTGATACCATTACTTTTGGAATCGGTTCGGTAGTTCCAGAGCTTACCTCCTACAAATAAACAAACAAACTTTACTTCTTTATAATATTAGTATAGATACATTTTCTGTTGGATTTAAATCCGAACATTCATGAAAATTGATCAAAAAACATTCATGATAAAAAATATATGTATTTTTAAAAAAATGATTCAAAAGTATGTGCCTAATCAATGCGTACTGGTGTGGGCGTGCCTGACGCTTTTGTGCATAAATTATTTTTGTACTTAAATAATTTAAAGCGCAAAATTTCAACTTAAATGTTTGTATGTTTACCCAATATTTATCTATCTTACTATGGCAGCATCGGTTTTCTAATGCTTCATTTTCTATTTAAAAAAAGAAAAGGAAAAGAAAACAAGTTGGAAATTGCTCGTCAAACGTGGCAAATGAGGTGCGTTCGTACTATAACTAGTTTTATAATTATGTTTTGCACCCCATATTGTACTGAATGTATATTTTTTTGCGCTTCATAAGTGCATAGTCTGTAACATCATTAAAATACACTTACAATAATTTTTCCCTATTCCCCGTAATGTAACGGAAAACTTTTGACTGTTCCTGTAATTAAACTATACATTCGATTTTCATAAAATTTGAAATGGCTCAACAAAATTTTGCAGCAATTATATATTTAAAATTTCAGACCATTCGGAAGGCTGTAAAATCATTAAAATGCATTTGCAATAATTTTTTCCCATTGGCCATAATGTAACGGAAAACTTTTGGGTGTCCCTGTAATTAAACTATACATTCGATTTTCATAAAATTGGAAATGGCTCAACAAAATTTTGCAGCAATTATATAATAAAAATTTCAGACCATTCGGAAGGCTGTAAAATCATTAAAATGCATTTGCTATAATTTTTTCCCATTGGCCGTAATGTAACGGAAAACTTTTGGGTGTCCCTGTAATTAAACTATACATCCGATTTTCATAAAATTGGAAATGGCTCGACAAAATTTTGCAGCAATTATATATTAAAAATTTCAGACCATTCGGAAGTCTGTAACATCATTAAAATTCACTTGCAATAATTTTCCCCATTGGCCGTAATGTAAAGAAAAACTTTTGACTGTCCCTGTAATTAAACTATACATCCGATTTTCATAAAATTGGAAATGGCTCGACAAAATTTTGCAGCAATTATATATTAAAAATTTCAGATCATTCGGTCGGGTAGTTTTTGCTCTGTTATATGCGGACGGACAGACAGACGGACTGAACGACGACTATAGGTGCTACGTATTTATATAATTACGAACGCACCTAAAAAGAGAAAAAAATAAGCATAAACGTTCATCAAGCTTTTTATATGTACAGTCGTGGAAAAAAAAAAGTAAACACCCCCTACTAACTTCTCAACAAATTACCGTAGAAGAAAGTTACTGGTACCGAATGATTGGAAATACACTCTAAATTGAAATGTCTGAAATTCAGACACTTAAGTGTCTGAAACGGTGTGTTCAATTTTCAGACATTTTAAAATGTCTTACTTTTTTCAGACACTTTTTGCGTCTGAATTTCAGACACTTCAAACGTCTTAATCGCAACCAATTTTTGTCAGCATTATACGTAGCCATATTTGACCACGGTGAATCCTAGAAAAATATTTAGCTGTGGTCTTGTCACCCCACCCCACCCCACACAGCCTGATTTTGGGGCTTCCAAATTTGGTATGCAATTTTTGTAAAGCTCATAATTTAAATCTTTTACGACATTGTACTGATTATATTAAAAATTTTGAATTTCAGGAGTAGAAAAAGATTAAAAACAAAAAGATATTCATCTAAATATTAGATTTCTTTTATTTGTTTAGTTTTTAATGTTATTTTACTTTAAAAATTCAAAATATTGATTATAATCAGTACAATTTCGAAATGGATTTAAAATATAAGCTTTACAAAAATTGCACATCAAATTTTTGAGTCCTAAAATCGTAGGGGGACGGGACACTGTCCAGCATGCCCATGTTTTAATCAGATCCTTTTGCAAAAAAATGCAACTCTGCATTATCTTTTACTAAATAGGGGTGTCCGGTATTTGGAAGTGTCCGTTGTGAAGGTTAATGAACATTTCCGAAAAGTGGACGTCTAATACCTTTTTTAATACACAATGTATGCATATTTGTATATTTTTACCTCACAAAAGGAAACATCTCCGATTATCTGACAAATTCTCCAGCCCCAAAGTGTTCCCTATTGACGGTTTTTACGGTACATGGATAAATATATATAAATATTTGTAATCTTGTCTTACTCTAAAAGTTCAAATATTCATTATACTCAGTAAATAAAAATAAAGATATTTATAACATCAGATGTTCGAAAATTGCAAAGAAAATCCCCCCCCCCCCCCACTCAAAAAAAAAAATCATGCAATTTAAAAACTAGATCTTTTAAAAATTTATATTGGCAAATACATTGTTTTACACAGATCAGATAATCACAAGATCTATTTAACTATAAATACAAAATAATAAATAAATACTCTAATTTAATAACATTCAGAAAATAATTACTGCTAGTTTCAAAACTTGCCTCAAATATACATTTCAAGTAGTACATATAAATAAACAAGTTTAGTCACTGTAAGTAGTGAACATGTGTAATATATATTTTTTGCATTTGCGGTGCTTTGTCAATTTAATTAAAAATTAACTTTGGTGTCTAATTTTATACATTCTGTGGAATATGTAAAAGTTTTCCTTTTAAACATATTCCTTGGCTGTTATGGAACAACAGGATATAAGTCATATTTATTTTTTTATTCCTGTAAACTTTGTATCTTATGAATATGAGTTACATAAATTTTACAGATTTGATAATAAAAAATTAACCTAGAAAACAGAAGAAAAGGAAAAGAAATGACAGAATATGTACTGTTTTTTAGTTGTTTGAAAATACTTTGAATATAAAAAAAGTAGTTATTAATCGCTTAAAAATATATAATATATAAGTAAATATGAACTTTTAAAAATATATACTATTTCAGTTTTATCTATAAACTTTATATCAAGCATAAACAACTTTTTATTTATGCCTAAATTATCATGTTTAATTTTTTTCGTACTAATAATTGTTTGTATCAGAAACGTTGCAAATGCGATTGCAATAAAGGGAAATTTCATAATTGTTTCTGAAATTTCTCAGGTTTGAAAATTTAAAATCATGAACAAAACATAGCAGAAAAAGGCTTACATATAAATAAAAAAATAATATAGGTACCAATTTAAAAAAACTCAAAAAATATTAATGAATACTTTATAAATATACCGTTAAACAAGAACAGAAATTGCAGTTAATGAATAAAATGTTTCTGCATTTGTTCTATGTTTAAAAAATCTTACAGAATGATAGTATAAGAATTACATATTATGTTTTTAGAAATTTGGTAAATGTTAAATATGAAACTTTGACTATCAAAATTTCCGATTTTCAATAATAAATTAAAGCATCAATCATAAGAATAAATCTTTAAAAAGTTTCAGTACTATGATTAAAAACGGTGATATGTAAAGAAAATTTTCACAGTATTAATGCTTTTTTTCAATCTGAAAACTTTTCCGGATATCATAATCATAAATGAATATCATATTTAGCTCCAAAATAATAATCACAAAAAAATACAATAAGTGCTGATACATAAACTGCAAGAGTTTATAATCAATAAACAGTAAAAATCAGAAGAAACAGAACATAGAATAAATACAGTTTCAAACGGCTTCAATTTAATGTTTTTATCTCCCTTTAATGGAACTATGAATCATTCAGCTTTTCAAATCTGTTTATGTTGCACGTTTTGCTTTTGGGCAACGACAAATTAGGATATTTCCGATCACAGGATCGAAAAGGAAGATTAAACAAGTTATCACTCATTCGTTTATTCACAGGAGACAAGCGCGCTGAATTAAAGCATTGCAATTTAATTATCAAAACAATTATATTCGATACCGTTACATTAAGAAGGTATAACAGACGACAGCTTGTGAAATCAAAAAAAACTAACATTAAACTACAAAGAAAGAGATCAATCTTTAAAAACTATTTAATTTATATTCATAAGATACAAACCTACTGGGATAAAAATTTAAAATTAAATATGACTTACGCTTTCATTCGATAAATACTCCATAATTACGCATTTCTTTTAATCCAAGCAATGGCGACGCTTAAAATGTGATTCTTTCTATATCATGAAGGAGCCATAGATGACATGCGTGGAAATCAATGCTCTGATTGGCTGTTCAGAAAAGTACAAAAAAGAAATGTTCAACTACTGTTTTAAATAAGACACTTCGTAGATAATTCCAACATATTTCTCGGTTCGTATATTCCATGATCATACTAAGACACTTATGTATCTTAAATTAAGACATCTATTGTGTCTGAATTTTCAGATTAAGACGCTTAAGTGACTGAAATTCTTTTTCAGTCACTTATGTGTCTAAATTTAAGACGCCTATATTTGCAGTGTAGAGTCTACATTTAAATTTATAAAATTTGCTTAGGGGGCCATCTACATATTAAAACGAACCATAACTTTATTTTTTTCAATAGCAGTACACAATTCTGACAGCATAAATGAACTCTACACCTTTCAATTAGCCTATAAACAAATTTTTATGCAATTCGTGCCATAAGTTTCCGAGAAATTAATTATTTTAAAACGAGCGTATTTTAAGGGTTGTATCCAAATTGAAGTTCCGAACTCGATTGTTAACCGAGAGAGCCGCCTTCTTGATCAAGGCACGTTTAAGCCTCAATGAAACCTGTTTTATTACAGGATAGCAGAATAAATTTCAAAAATTTACTCACTGCTATCATAGACAGCCCCTTAAACCATGATTTTGCCGTTTTTTAAGCATAATTTAAAAACTACTTGGAAGAAAAATGTGAAATTTGGGATTTCCATAAAGCAGGACTTAATAAATCTAAATCCATCAAAAAAATTGTAGGTTGCAATTCATAATTTTTTCGAATATTAATTTCATAATTCATAATTCATATCAGAAAATTATAAAAATTGCAAATTCAACGTATTTATGTTTGGGTATACTAGTATTATTGCTACACAAAAAATTAGCTCATTAGGAACATAATTTCAGGAGATATAAATAAAAATATGAAAATGTAATTTAACATTAGAAGTACTAAATTTTGAATGTCTATAATTCAAAAACTTATCATATGAATGACTTGAAATTTGGTTTCTAGGCATATTTTGAACCGAAGATTTGAAATATATCGTTAAATTTGGGTACTGCCATTGAAAAAAATGAAGTTTGGAATCGTTTTAATATGTATATGGCCACCTAAGCAAATTTTATACACACCATTTAAAAGTAGACTTTATTTCCAATCGTCCGGTACCAGTAACTTTCGTCTACGATAATTTGTTGAGAAGTTAGTAGGGGGTGTTTACTTTTTTTTTCCACGACTGTACGCATATCATTTATAAGCTCAAACTGCACCAAGTTTTTAAAAAATGCCAAAAGTATCATTGGACTAGAAAACAAGAATTCTGCTTTGCCCGATGAAAAAAAATATCTACCCTATCTATATTATAAAGGACAAACATATCTGTGCGTAACGCATACGTCATTCTGCGAATGGCAACACTTTGAAATTTGAAATGAAATTTCGGTTTTGCAATTTTCGCTACTGCAAGTTTTTAAACTTCTAAATATCGCACAGTTTCAACTTTTAAACCGTCGTATAAGGAAAAAAAATATACTTTTAAATGCAATTTGTTTGAAAGCTCTATCTCAATTTATTTTTGAGATATTATTTTTTTTATAGTTTTCAGTACCAATTTTGTAATTGTGGCAACTGAAGTACTCCATTTCTATTAAAAGTAAAGGGAAAATAGCCATGGTTTATTTATTTTTATTGGTTATATCTTTATTGATGCCATTTTCACATTACAAATAAAAGTAACTTTTTTTCTAATTTTTGAACAGAAAATGACGTCAGCCATTAAAAAAATCACGCATTCTTCTTCACAAATAAAAAGATTGAAGAAGATATTTCAATATTTTTACATTACGTTGATACGGAATTTGAGACGCTAGGCAAAATGATTCAGTGAGTAAAAATGATGTCATATTTAAAACAAAACAATCATTTTCTTTGAAAAAACTAAATATTTGACCAATACTAAAATGGCCAATACTATGGCAACTAAAGGCAAATTTCTGAATGGTAAATTTTCCCGGGTACTGAGATTAAAACTTCAATTTTATGCGAATGGCCACATAAAAAGTTGTATCGGACAAACGTGACTTTAAGTTTGGAAATACATTCATTAATAATGTATTGCGCGTTAAAATACTTTTAAATTGTGAATTTGAGTAGTGCGTATATAAATTTTGAGAATGTGAAAATAACGCACAGTTTAGATTTTATTGGGGAAAATTTTATGATGTGAGAAAGCAAAATCATTTTTATTGATTTTTCATCCCGTAAAAACAAACGTAAGAGCTTCAGTCGATAACTTCAACATAATTACTCATCTGGATTACGTATCGAATACAGTTTCATTTTTCAATAATTTAAGCAGTTGAACTTTTTGGAAATAATATTTTGGTAATTTTAGGTTAAAAACATTATTTGTTTTAAGAGTATAACCAATGCAAGATGAATTTTTTATTGTAATTATATTTGTAGGTTTATTATAAATTCGATCTAACAGTTCCATTCTAAATACTTTAATTCGTCGAATTTCGACGGGTTCCAACTCGTATATATAAAATCTTAATGAATCGAATTGAAAAGAATTTATGTAACGATTCTATGAAACGACTGATTAAACAACTGATTACGTTTCACGGCGATTTCTCCTAAAATATGGAATACTTTGCGATGAAATTAACACCAAAAACCCGTATTGATCCACAGATCTCAAAACTGATATTAGAATTTTAAAATTAGAATTAGTTTTCGAAATATTAATTTTTTTCTAATTTTAAATACTTTTTTTCTAATGATGGCAACTCAAATTTTAATCATAACAGATATTTTTTTTCATATTTTAGAAAAGGTTGTTTTAAATTAATTTGGCGACGAGTTTGGCCTCCCTTAAATGCACGCTAAGAAATGCATCATGTTACTTTTATTCAGAATTCAATTTGTATTTCATTATCATTTTATTTAATACAAAACTTTCATTTAAAATTGAAACCGTTAAAATAAATGGCTTTTACTTCATTCTTTTTTTTTAAACGAAACGAAACGAAAAATATTAGACACAGATGTCATATGCGCAACGGGGTACCTAATTGGCGCCAAAATGGCGTTATTTTGCCTGACATGGTAACCCGGCTATTGTTGCTTATTTATTAATAAATGTTTATTTGAATTTATTTTCTTTTTATTTGCAAAAAAATGTTATAAATTGTTTTGTTCTATAGTTATTAATTAATTTTTTTTTATTTATTGTTATTTCATTTTAAAAATAACAGAAAATAATTTAAAAATACATATGTAACGGGTATTTGAAAACGAGGTTTTCGCCAAATTGTCGTAAAAAAAAAATCACGCCAAACCCGGTGCGTATGTGACAATGCAACAAATCATGAGATTTAATTTCCACTTCAAAGCAACGTTTTAATGTTATTACTTCTCCTGTCGACCAATTTCGCCAAATTATATAAATAGTCAAATTATACAAATTGACATATATTTTTTTTTTAAATAACAAAAGAACAAATAAATTAGTATAACATTAATAAAAATACAAATAAAACGTCGAAATAAAAATCACTTGATGGCGTGAACATGTGTAACTTCCTTAAAGTCAAGTGAATGTGACATTTACGATCAACCATTACTGGCATTTAATCTTATAGTTTGGCGACAGATTTTTGGTCGCTGGGATAACCAAGTAGCACCGTTTTAATTTACCACTCGAAAAATAAAAAAATGCTAACTGGCGAGTTTTAAAAAAAAGCTATTGGCGAGATTTTCACCCGGCTAACATAAAAGTACCAGGAATTCTTTGTGATCATGGCAACTTTTATGTAGCTTTATTTGAAAAAATAATTTTGATTCTTTAATCAAAATGGAAACCTTTCTTATGAAAAACGAAGGAATCAGCCCGTTGTTTATGGCAGTTACATGACTTGGACTATTATAATATAAACGAAATAATGGGGATAGAATAATATTCGGCGACTTATCACACCTGTGGCTGGCTAACATTAAAGTACCAAAATGGCCGCCTGGAATATAAAAAGCGAAGGGAGCCGCCTGGAGCTGTTGATGATAGTCACATGACTTAGGCTATTATTATAGAGATGGTTTTCAATTTTAAAAACAGCGCAAAGAATAATATTTCCTAACGATTAAAAATTTATTTTCACGTGACTATTAAAAACAGAAAAAAAAAACTTTAAAATTACTATTAAATGAGCACGTGTTAAAGGCAGGAAAATATTGAAAATTATGTCCTGAAAATTGTATTTACACGTGAATATTAAAAGGGAAAGGAAACTTTAAAATAATAAATACATCAATATGCATTTAACCCTTTCACGGACAAGGCACTTCTATTCGTAAAATCTTGAAATCAGTGAATGGCACCAGAATTTACAAACAAATTTCGAAATACAAAAATGCTTTTGTTCACTTACTTGATCACCCGACCGGAGCACCAACCAAAGAATGGCATAGGATGAAACGCTCGGGTGGAAAATCCCCACAACAATCACCGATGCCGGATATCAGAAAGCACCCAAAATAACAAGGAAAAAGGCACATATTCTGACGAACTTACATAGTAAATCGTAAATTTACAAAACAATTGATGTTGCTTTCATCATAATAATAAAAATTAAAAAAAACAATAGTGAAGTGACTTAAATGTATAACAAAAGTTAAGACTATAAATCCTTGTTCAAGATAATGAAGTGTAAATGTTCATTAAAGTTCACTGTTCACTAATGTTCAAATGAGTTCAGTGTTCGAAAGAAAAATGTTCATTAAAGTTTTATATAAGAAAAACTAACTTGTAGAAAGATCACCAAAATGTCAGACAAAGCACAGTTACTATAAAAGACACAATGTTGAGCCTTTGATGTAGTGTCAGAAAACCACGTACTGTCCGTAGCGAACCACTGATGAGTATTAACAGTATGATAGAAGTAAATAGTTACAAGTGTAAAATTTATCAAAATTTATACCCAATAAATGAGTATTCCCTATTAAGTGCGTTGTACATAGCACACAGCCCTCTACAGTTTGAACGGGTGATGAGAACGTTTCGATTTCAAATGTTCCATCTCAGTGTACAATTCCTGTTGAATTTAAATGTACAAGGCATTAACGGACAATGTCCAAACAAATAATGTTGTATACTTCCTACATCACCACAGTTGCACCTGTTATTTGGGCGTTTTCCTATTTTAAACAGATACTCTGGAAATGCTCCATGTGAAGAAAGAAAATAACCTATCACCTGGGATTCACATAGAAATAAATCGTCAACCTTGTTTAATATCGCATAAGTATCTCTTCCCTTCTCCGAATTTTCCCAAGAAACCTGCCATTGATCATGTAGAAGTGTTTTAAAATGGAGCTTTAAAATAGAAGTTGGTGCAGGAATGCGTAGAACTTTATCATACAGATCATTTATAATAACTGATTTTGCCAACATGTCCGCTCTTTCATTTCCTGATATTCCAACATGCGATTTTATCCAGCCAATATATATGACTTTATTATGTAACAGGCGCAAAGAGTTGAAGATATTAAAAAGCTGAGCGTTAGATGGAAATAAGCGCCGAAGAGCGTAAATTGATGATAGTCAAGCTGTCAGTATAAAGATGAAATGAATCATGCGGGGAGCCGATGCACCAACTGATAGCCTCGTCTATCGCAGCCAATTCTGCTTGAAAAACAGAGTTATAGTCATGTAATTTTAATCCCATGTCTAGCATAAAAGAATTCTTATACCAAACCGTAAATGCAGCTCCTACACTGTTCATCATTCGAGAACCATCAGTATACAATATCGGATGATTCACCACTGGCTTAACAAATTTTATATTTAAGTTTTCAAAAAAGTAAGGATAATTATATGTCCTCAGTTTATTCATAAAATCTTCACCTTTAAAACACATATTGTCAATCAAGACTGTACCATTTCCATAAATGATATTATAACGCTTAGAAGACAAATTCAGTTCTATGTCAAGTGGTGGAGCACCCACCAAAACACATAATGCGTCATTAGAAATCGTACGATATGCCTTTAAGACAGATAACAGACATAGACGTTGACATGAGAGTAATCTTGTTATTCCATGTTGATTTAAGTCAGAGATCCAGATCTCATGCCCATATGAAATACGTTTCTTCAAGACGGTATTGTACCATATTTTAAGATAAATAGAAGGAAGACCTCTATCACGGATTCTGGTTTGGCGCATTTTACACGTGGAATCGTTAAGCCTAGTTCGAATCATATCTAGGTGATCCATCCAGCGGAAATTGCTGTCAAGTAGAAATCCCAAATAAAGAATATTGTCCTTTACACTGATACTTTTGTCATTATGTTTAAAAATTGGTCTTCTTTTACTAAGAGTATGGCTCCCAAACAGCATTGCGGCTGACTTCTCTGCACTAATTTGCAAATGATGTATAGAACAGATATCCGAAAAGTGATGAACACTAGTATTCATTTTATGTTCTAACGCAAACACTGTTTTGTTCACTTACTTAATAAAAGGGAAATTTTCATCCCAATATTCTGATGCTAATGTGGCATTTAAGAATTAAAATTAAGTGGTCCAAAAATGAACCACCGCCCTTGAAGGGGTTAAAGCAGCAAATTTTAGTAATTGTATTATGTCAATCGTTTTATAACGCTGTTAAAAAATACCGAGAGACAAAGGCTCTGTTTACTTAGTTCATTTTATTTTAGCTTATTTTCAAATGTTTAACTGATCTTCTTTAACCAAACAGGAAAACAACCATTGGATGTCTTAACAGCAACTGATTCTACCTTAAATTTTTGCAATCAAAGGGAATTGAATGGAAACCCGTTTACAGGGAGATCGCTAAGGTTTTTTCAGTATAATTCAGTCTTCTCTAATCTTTTTAAAACCGATCAGATTAGCGTGCTTTTAGATTCTACAGTGTCTGAACGGGGGTTGGAGAGCGTAGCTTGCAGGGGGCAGAGCCCCCTAGTATGTCTATAAATATAAATAGTTCAGTTTTAAGACTCCAAACACGCGCTTTTATTTTACATAAAATGACGTCATCTTCATCCGCTAAAGAATTCCTCATTTACGATCCAGTCTTAAACAACATCTGCAGTAAAATATGCATAGGACATGACTATCGCTGAATAATACACAAATTCAAAAAAAGAGATTTCGTCATTCAAGAAACTGGACAAAAAATAAAATCGGCTATCTTATGATTCATATGCCTTCATTTGTTTGTAATATTAATATAGATACTTAAAATTAAATTTAGTTTATAATAGCCCCATGTTTCATCAGAAATCATTCATTTATATTTTTTCAAAATAGTACGTATTTTAAATACTTTTTTTTTCAGTTTTTATGAGAAAATGGCAACAAAAAGATATAATTGCTATTTTTCAACTATTTTCCCTTTACTTCTACAGAAATGGAGTACTTGAGTTGCCGAAATTAAACAAATTCTGCTAAAAACTACAAAAAAAAAATTAATATCTCAAAAATTAATGGAGATTCAGTTTTCAAGCAAATTGCATTTAAAAGTACTTTTTCTTCCAATACGACGGTATAAGAATTGAAAATGTGCGATGCTTAGAAGTTAAAAAAATTGCAGTAGACATTATTCCGTACAATGATACATCTGCTTTGTTTTTGCGGCTGGCATATACAACGTAAAGTTATTTTTTGGAGACGACACATTAATAGGTGGGAGAAAGAAATAGCATACCGGCGGCTAAAAAATTGTTTTAATTTGTTGCGGATGTAACCCATAAATACTACCTTTTTAACGCTTATCTGTGACATTTTTCCTCTTTAATTCTTTTACAGGCATGTGATTATTCCGTGATTTTTTTAAATTTTCGAAGAAGCCCGCGATTTTTACTTACCCATTATACGTAGTATAGGGTAAGTCTTGTAATCGTTTTGAAAGTCGAAAAAAAAATTTTGACGGATTTACATGTTTCAGACACTGGAGATTCCGAAAAGCATATTTTTAAGAAAAAAAAAAATTGTCCGTCCGTCTGTATGTCTGTGTGCCTGTAATCGCTCTATCTCCCGAACAAATTGAGATAGAGACTTGAAATTCGGTGTGTACTTAGCAAGTAACAATGGGAAGAAGTCTATTGAATATCAGTAACCTCGATTATCCGGAACTATTTTTTTCGGACTCTCGAAATATTCGTTCTGATAAAAGGTATACAAAAATGTTCGAAATTGGTTATTTGAAGGTGTGAATATAAAAGACAAAAAAAAAAAAAACATAAATTTTGCATCATGAATGAACTCGATCGGATAATTAGTATCCGAGATATTTGTAATTCTATTTTTCACACTCTTCGATTTTTCATGACTCTGTATTTCATTCAAATTTCAATTCAAAGATATATTTTAATTGGAAATGAGACGCTTAATCCGACGCAGTAAACTGTTAGTTAATAGGATTATAATTTTTCGAGTTATAAGGGTGTTTCTTTTACACAATTCGGTACTACTCGATTATCCCGCCGACCAAAAAACTATCGCCAAACTATAAGATTAATTAGCTTAGCTTATTAATTATATTTAAGGGAGTCCAAATAAATTATGAATAAAAGTAACATGGTACAATGCTTAGCAAATATCACATGTTTTATTTTCATATTTTATATTATCTATATCCATGATGGGTAAGTATTACGGTGGCCCCCAACGTCTAGTTTTCTTTTGCGGACTTTCATAAAATCAATTCGTGAATTTCTTCAAACGATGATGCGGAAAAACACCGTTAAGTTCATGAATGTTCTCAGAAACAAATAGCGATTTTTTTTTATTGTTCGCTGAAAAAAATCAAAAATTTCAATAATCGGTTGCGCAAAAAAATCGCGAATTTCGTCAAATAATCACGCAAAAAAATCGCAAGTTTTGTCCGTTGGTTGCAGAAATAAGTCACAAATTTCGATAAACAATCAAGAAACTAATCTCGAATTTCATTAAAAAATCGCGGAAACAAATTGTAAATTTTTTCAGTTCCTCACGGAAAAATACTGCGAATTTTGTCAATAGATCTAAAAAATAAATAAATAAATAAAACACGACAAATATTTTTTTTTTCAAAAAATCAAATTTTGTAATCGACAAAAAGCAACTTAAAAAAATACAATTTAATAAATTACAACGACCATTTGGAAAATGATTTTTTCAAAGACTAAAATTTAAGACATAAGAAATCGCACGGAGTTGATCATACATTACGTACGCCATCGATTACATTTTTCGGTACTGTACATTTTTAAACTTCTACGGAGCTGGTCATACATTACGTACGCCATGGATTAAACATTAATATTCCTGGACCAATTTTAAATGAAATTTCATTTTTAAACTTCTAAACATCCTACAATATTACTTTTTACACCGTCATATAGAGAAAAAAACGTACTTTTAAATGCAATTTGTTTGAAAGCTGTATCTCAATTTGTTTCTGAGGTTTTTTTTTTTTTTTTTTTTTTTGTAGTTTTTATTACTTTTTTTTCATAGTGGCAACAGAAGTATCCATCTCTGTTGAAAGTAAAGGGAAAATCCAGATTACTGTATAGACCAATCAGAAAACGAATAAAATGCGGATTCAACCTATAAAAAGCTTCAGATATGTTTTTGATTTCCTACCCTGACGGTGGACAATAACGATTTTTCCAAATGGTTAAAAAAATCCAATTTCGTTAGAGGAGCGTTGGAGGGGGGGGGGGGGACAAACGATTTTTTTGGGGGGGGGGGAATCGTAAATTTCGTGAAACAAATAGCATCGTTTCACATTAAGGGGACAGTTCCCCTTCAACCGGTCAAAAATACTAGAAGTATCCAAACTAGCGAAATATATGCAAATGGATATTATGACGCAAAGAAATCATTTACATAAATTTTACTTTTGATTTTGGATAGTGTGGCACAAAAGATAAATCAATTTATTCATATAAATACATTACAGTGCATTGTACAGGTTCAGTGAAAGTGGTATTTTTAACAGTGTATTGGAAAATTAAAAGTTTTGGTTAGATGTGTAAATATATTTAGCCAAATCGAAAACAATTAAAATTGAATTTTAAAACAAATTGTTTAAGGCTACATCAAGGCGTCACTTAAATTTTGATATCATATCTTTTAAAACTCATAGTTTGAATTTATGAAAAATGTGAATGATGACGCATCAATGAATAAATTTTTATACGTCTTTTTAAATTTAACATAATTCTTACGCATGCAATTATAAATAAAACAAAAATAAAATGATGAAATAAATAGTATAGCGTCACTTAAAATTTGATATCATTATTTTTAAGTTCCATATTTAAAAGTCTTATAGCAATGAGATAAAGTGCTGCGTCACAAACTTTTAACCCGTTAAGGGTTTTTTAATTGATAATGTTTACATCTGTTAAATAGAAATTTTGTTTTAGTTTCTAGCGATTCCGCTTTCACAGGTTTTTATAGCATTGCTGTGTTTATTTACGATAATGACAGCTGCTAAGACGGAACCGAAAGAGGCGGGTGAAAATTCTGTTTTAAACAGGCGTTCGTCTAAACAGGTATAATTGTGTGGTATTCCTACCGTAGGAACAATGATATTTCTACGTTTAAGACAGGATTTCGTTATAGACAGGTTCGGTTTCTTAGAGTTTACTTTTATATCCCGCTTTTTAGCTCAGAGGCTATCAAAGCCTGAGAGCTAATGTGCCCACAGGTTCTATAAGTACGTATGTACGTACGTATGTATGTATGTATGTACGTACGTAACGCGATAATTCTTGATAGAAATATCCGATTTGCTTCAAATTTTAGATATAGGTTCATTCTGATAAAGCGCTTCCCTGATTAGTTTTGGGAGTTCATTGGTTATGTATAAAGGGGGTTAATAGGGATTAATTCCCCCTTAATTTAGATAAATGGGTTTTTCATGCAGAAATATCCGATTTGCTTCAAATTTTGTACATAGGTTCATTCTGATAAGGCGCTTCCGTGATTAGTTTTGTGGGTTCATTGGTTAAGTATAAAGGAGGACAACGGCGAGTGATATGTCTCCTCCCTTAATTTAGATAAGTGTGTTTTTCATGTAGAATTATCCAATTTGCTTCAAATTTGGTATACCGGTTTATTCTGATAAGGCGTCTCCCTGATTAGATTTGGACATTGATAGTTAAGTATAAAGAAGGAAAATAGGGGAGCTAATTCTCCATTAATTTATTTTTCGGGGGGCATTATTCTTTGAAAAATAAGAGTATAATATACAATTAGTGTGAATAGCTTGTGAGCTCAATGTTCTCAGTTTAACTGGGCAATTTTCTTTTTATTATGACAGCTGACCTGGTATCACTAGTTCGAACCCAAAACCTCTCAGCCGCTGGTGGATGTGGGGTGGTTACCATATACGAGAAAGATAGTAGGTTGAGCAAAAAGTTCTGGGAAATTTGATAAAGTTGCGTTGTTAGGCGCAAATTAACAACAGCAGCAGCAAGGACTATTCTTCAAAGTAGAGACCATCATAGTCCACGACTTTCTGCCATCGTTCTGCCAGATTCCGAATTTGATGCAAGTAACATGGCGGCTCCTTGGAATCAAAAAACTCCTGACATGCTTCTTCAACTTCATTAAAAGATTCAAAGCGACAGCCCTTGAAAAAGTGCTGCATTAATCAAAAGAGGCCATAATTGGATGGATCCACCTCTGGACTGTAGGCGGGGTGTGAAAGAATTTCGACGCCGCCCAACTGTGCAAACTCATCGACGGCTTTCAGAATACAGTAAACTCTGTGTAAGGCGGAATCGATCGGGACTGAGAAAATTTTCCGTGGTAGACAATATTCCGGCTTATGCAAAAAAGTTCCACCCCCCCACCCTCGCAAAAAAAAAATCCTTCGAATTTGATGATTTTTTATTGATTTTCCTGATTCAAAATCGGTTGAAAACTGAAATTCGGAAAGATCTTTTGTCTTTATAGATAAATGAGAAACGCTATTCAATTTCTTAGTACTGCTGTAATACATGCGAATTGGAAGATTACACGCACACACACACACAAAAACTAATAACACCCCCCACACACACACACACCACCACCACCACCCCCAATAAACTTCGAGAATGAGACAGAACGCTATAACTGTGAATTTTAGTACATCCTTAAAGTATAATATATTGCACTTTCGAAAATATATATTTTGATAAATGTTCATTCTACTAGAAATATTAACTTTTAAATATAATTTTGCATATGAAAAAAATGGCACAATCATAAATTCCTTAAAATTTAAACTGTTTCTGTCCTTTTGAATTAACTTTTTCAAAGTGTTACGGAATTTAACTAACACGCACGACATTGAGTATTTGACTTACCAGTTTTAAAGTTTAATAAACAAAATGCCTTTCATTTTTAAATTATCCTTTTTTCCGCTTTATGCAAAATTTTGGTTCCAGTGGGACCTTAAAATGCTTTCCGTTTCCGCGTTAGACAGATTCCGCCTTATACAGCAAGAATTAATAATTAATGTAATTTTCTATGGGTTCGCCGGGACTTGAAAAATTTTCCGCGGTAGACAGATTTCCGGCTTATACAGAGTCCGCCTTCGACAGAATTTACTGTAGTTAGACCTTTTCTCCAATAATGCCAAATCAACACACGCAAATCATTCTGTTCAATAGGCATTTCGGAGCCGAAATTCCTGAAATCCTATACATATACCACTAGTACTCCTATATACGATACAAATTCTGGTAACTATTAGATTAAAAATTTCCCAGAACTTTTTGCTCAACCTAATATATAATTTTAACTATTTAAAAAAAGTAGAGAACGAGTACAAAATTCTTTTTGTAAATTTTCAGCATAGCCTGCTGAAAGAGGAGGTGGAGCGGGCACAAAAGAAGATCAAGGACCTAAAAGCTGAAATCGAAGCCGAGGAGAAGCAGTCCAAGCATAGAGTTGATATGAAACAACTGCAGCATGAGGAGAAGATGGAATTTCTGAGAAAGATCAACAAACAATTGAAAGTAAGGGTGTATTCGAAAAAATATTTTTCCACCCTCAACAGCTCGAAATTTTCTGACATTTTCAGACTCATTTTTAAAACTAAAAACATGAAACTTGCTGAGGTGATCTTTGAAGCGATGTTATAAGAGGCCGTGTGATTTCATTTTTCGCTCAATTAATTAGAATTTGATTTTTAAACAATTATTTTTTCAGTATGACCATTTTTTTCATTCCCAGATCTCCCGCTTCGGAAAATTCGGTTCAAAACGCCCTCTTTGACAGCATTGTTTGCAATATTTTCTGAATTTATTAAAAAATTGACAGGCACGGCACATTATGTAGTTTCTAAGTAAGGGAATTTGCCAGTTTGATGCGTTTGAGATAAAAAATGAATTTAAAAATAAATCAAATTTAAAAAAGAATCAAAAAATTAAAAATAAAAATAATAAGCAGTTTGGATCGGAATACACCCGTAACCGCATTCTTTCAAGATTGCAAAATAAAATTAACCCATTGCACGAAATAACGAGTTAGACTCGTGGTGGATTTTTGACACCACATTGTGCAATAACGAGTCAGACTCGTGCCTTTGTTGCAATCATTTTTTGTGCAAGTTAATTAGTCTGGCTAAAGCTTTATGCATTCCGATTGCAGGGCCGAAACTAGCCTTTCTTGCGCCCGGGGCAAACATGAATTTTGGCGCCCCCCGTCTTCCTCAAAGTATATTTACAAAGAGAATGTTACTAATTTTCTAATGTCCGACTTATTTTAAAATTTAAAATATGTAATCATAAAATATGTAATACTGAACTACGTAAATTAAATGTGGCGTTTGTTGCAATTATAGTTCGTTCACATAAAAGAATTCGCGTGTATTACCGGTTATTTACAGTGTTTGCTTATACAGTAGAGTTCCGATTATCCGAGTCCCACTTAACCGAGTTTCCGCTTTCACCGAGTTATTTTCTTCTGATGGACTGATGGATTTCATTATTATGAAACAGTCATTATAAATGAAGTGTTAGGTGAAGATGAAAGAGCAATCGTAAAAAGTTTGAACTCTGATTTTCTGGTCAGAATGGGGAAAAAAAATGGCAAAAAAAATTATGGCCATTTTTTTTTTCCATTCTGACCAGAAAATCAGAGTTCAAACTTTTTACGGCTGCTCTTTCATCTTCACCTAACACTTCATTTATAATGGCTGTTTCATAATAATGAAATCCATCAGTCCATCAGCAGAAAATGATCGATTCCAAATGTATAATCTTTCACTTGGCGCCCCTTGGCTCTGTCGCCCGGGGCACATGCCCCCTCTACCCCCCTTAGTTTCGGCCCTGTCCGATTGATTTCAATTAATAATCTAATATATAATATAAAAATGAAAATTTGTCTGTCTGTCTGTAATTCTATACAAATCCACAGTTTGGAAGCCAGAATTGTGAAATGTTACGTACATGTGTATTAAAACACGACTGAGGAAACTAAAGAAATCCCGAATCGAAATAATTTATAGTTAATTTTCAATTAATAAAAAACCATCAACTTAATAGCATTTTCCTATCAAATTTAAGCATTTTTCGTTATAGCAGTTGCCAACAATTAAAAATTAAAAATAATATTCTTACCACAACAATTACTTTTCTATTACAAGATTTCCCCGTGAAAAATGAAAATTAGATAAATAGTTTGGCGAATTAAAAAAAAAAGGGAAATGTTACATCATATTGGAAATATAATGGGCGTCAGCAGGTAAATATATATCGTCATATGAGTTTGAAAAAACGTATTGAAACATGAAAATATTGGCATATTTTAACTTGTTGAGGTCCTCTGAATTTATTTTCTACATTTTGAAATCTATTACATATACGTGTGTGTATGCGTGCAGAATTTCCACAAAGGCCCCTAGAGATCATTCTCAGTGAAGAACTAAAATAAATATTTCAGATTTTTTTAAAACAAAATTTATAGCATTTGTGTACTTGTTATTTTTCTGTAATCATGAAAAAAAAAATATTTAAATAACAAGAAACTCGGAAACAACTTTTCATCAAAAGGTTTTAATGTCGATGTCAATCCACATCACGGATTATATTTACTAAGTAAGTCTGTGGTCTGGATTAAAGGGGAGGGGGGGGAATGCAATTTAACAAATTACAACGACCATTTGGAAAATGATTTTTTCAAAGACTAAAATTTAAGACATAAAAAATAGCACGGAGTTGATCATACATTACGTACGCCATGAATTAAACATTAATAATAGTGTTATTACACGTAAAAATTGCAAGCGACGGAAATTGCCTGCGACTCGCACGTATTATCCACCTGAAACTTATGTATTATCCAAGCATTTCATTGGCTGTTTGGGAAAAGTCTTTTCCATCGTCAGATTTTCAAGAAATCTGACAACCAATTTTAAATGAAATTTCATTCTTAAACTTCTAAACATCCCACAATATTACTTTTTACACCGTCGTATAGAGAAAAAAAATGTAGTTTTAAATGCAATTTGTTTGAAAGCTGTATCTCAATTTGTTTCTGAGTTATTAATTTTTTTTTGTAGTTTTTATTACTTTTTTGTCATAGTGGCAACAGATCTCTGTTGAAAGTAAAGGGAAATACATATTACTGTATAGATCAATCAGAAAACGAATAAAATGCGAATTAAACCAATAAAAACCTTCAGATATGCTTTCGATTTCCCATCCTGACGAGAACAATAACCATTTTTCCAAATGGTTAAAAAATTACGTAAATTAACACGCAATCGTTGATTTTTCAAAACAAACATTCTTAAAATTCCGGACAACGCCGGGTACTTTAGCTAGTTATTCTATATAATTAAGAAATAATTTTATCATTTTAGTATATATCTGTAGTCAAGTGACAGTTATGAACTTGTCACATAGTGACAGTGATATGTTTCAAAGACTGAAAAAATGCGTTGAACGTTTATCTTCCGAAGATTCTGATTTTGACAATGCAATAAAAACAACTGAAGCTTCAACAAGTAAAAATACCCCTAATGATTGGAATTGGGTTCCAGACGACAATGTTCCAAAAAGATTTTCACGGAAACACCAGGTCTTTATTTGGGGGGAAATTAAGAGGTAATCCTGATGTAATCGATTTATTCAATCAAATATTGATTGATGATTACCACCTTATCATCTAGTCAGCTTTTAAGTATTTTTTGGATTATTTCTAGTCTGGCGTTTGATGCATTCTTATCTTTAAAATATCTCTTCGGGAAATTAATATTTTATAAATTTCTTTTTTCTGTGTGCTCTTCTTAAAGGATGTCTCTTTTTTTCTTAGTTCTCAAAATATATCTAAAATCCAGGTTTAATAAAATATTTTATGTGTTAAAAGCTGACGAACTAGGAGTAAAATTTTAACACTTCATATAAAATTAAACACAGATTTTAGAAACTAAAAAAAAAAAAAAAAAAAAAAAGACATCCTTAAAGAAGAGAATACAGATGTTACAAATATTTGTTTTCTTTGGTGATATTTTCAATATAAGGACGCAACAAACGCCCATAGACTTAACTTTACCGAAGGGAACTGAATCGCATTCAGAATTCCCATAATTGGGGGCGGTGTGGGGGGGGGGGGGGAATCGAACATGAGTTAATTGTTTTTGTTACTAAAAAAAACAGGAAGTATGATTTAAAAAAAATAGTAATTCAAAAAATAACCTATAAATAATGCTGGCATCATAATATAAAGCAGATTTGTGCAAATTTGGCTAACAATAAAACATTTAGAGCACACAAATTCTTCATTCGATCCAGTATCGTTATGTGCTGGATATAAAGTTTGTCAGACGCTTACAAGAAACGGGTCTTTTACTATAAGCCAATTCGCATACACTTGTTTCACAATATGCAAGCCAGTACCATCTATCGGTATTTTTTTTAACCACAATTTTTTTTTGTTGCTAAAAAAATCTGATCTCCCTCTAATCATATTTTTTTAGCATCATTTGTTCCTTTTTAATGATTTTTTAAAGCTTTAACGAATTTATGGCGCACCCGAGATTAGAAAACGTGCAGTTTTAAAGCAAATACAATTGATGTGGCAACATGCAATAGCCGTTTTTGGCTGAATCTGAACTGAACTGATATCATCACAAGAACTTTTCTCTTTGTAATTTGGCAACAGTCCACGGGTGTTAGTGTGGCTTGCCTTTCCGTGAATGTCGTTTGCGCGTATTTTCCAAGATGTTAATAAATATTATTATTTGTTGTTAACCTTCTGATGTTATAACTTAAAGTAAGTAAGTTACATCTCACCTAAAATGTACAGTGGTGACCACGGACTCTGAACGCGTTTCATCGATAAATAAAAAAAACAGCGTGATCGATCAGCCTGATGGCTACCTACTTAGGCCTAACCTCAAGCAACGTGCTTTCAAGATCTCCAATTCGATGATAAGTTCGCAACATGGCATTACGCCTCGTATCTGCTTAATTATAAAACGCTAACAGTGTAAATAAATACGCTGTCTCCAGGTATGATTACAGTTTTTTTTATTTTATAATTTTTTTTTCTCGTAATGGCTGTTTCCCGTTTTGTGTCAATCGCAAGTATTACTTCAACTAAGAAATTAATTGTCACCTAATATCTGTTAGATCATTTTTATTTTTTTGTTTTGTACTTGCACTTTGATATGTAAATATTTATTTTTTTTCCCTTCTCGTGTTGCAAATCGTATCGTAATCGGAACAACTTTATTGTGTAATATAAATGTATATTTATTTTAATCATTCTTATCACACCTAGTAATTTTTATTTCCTTATTTTGTTGACCTTCAAAAGTAAAATAAAGATATGTCTGTCGATCAAGAGACAGGAGTTCTTGCCGCGCAGGCAAAAATGCCAACGTTTTCTAAGCACAATATCAAACTATTTTTCGCGCAACTTGATTCGGCATTCACACTTAATAAAATCGCTGATGAAAAAACTAAATATAATTATCTAATCAACATTTTAGATACTGATATCCTGTCCTCTGTTAGTGATCTTACATTCACACCGCCCGATGTAAACCCTTTTACTACTCTAAAAGACAAGTTGCTAACAATTTTTGAAAACTCTACTGCCCAAAAAACGAAGGCACTCCTACAAGAGCTCACACTTGGGGACCAGAAACCAAGTGTGTTGCTCAGAAAGATGAAGGACCTTGCCTCCGGCCAAGTTACAGACGATTTTCTAAGAACTCTTTGGCTACAACGCCTGCCAAGTAATATTCAAGCCGATTTAGCAGTAGGGGGTGATGAATTGGACAAACTTGCCGTCCTGGCAGATAAAGTGTCCGAAATCAGCACCCCCCACAATGATCATGTAATAGCTGCAATGTCAGAGTCCAACGAGATAAAAATTCTACGTCTTCAGGTTTCTGAATTGTCAAAAAAGGTCGAAGCATTAACAGTATCTTTGTCCGAGAATCGCTCTCGTTCTCCACATCGTAACAGAGGAGGCAATTTTTATAGAAACCACAGTTTCTCAAACGGCCGGAGACATAATGCCGATATTTGTTACTATCATACACGTTTTGGCCCTCAAGCTCGAAAATGTACAAAGCCATGTTCTTTTTCCCAAACGGGAAACGACACGAGTGCATCACAGTAGCGGAATGTGATCGCACACAACCTCCACACAATAGTCGCTTATGTATTTATGATCCAGCCACTAAGACAAATTATTTAATTGATTCAGGTGCAGATGTCTCTGTAATTCCCAACGCCACCAAATCAAACCCATCAACTTTTTGTCTTTTTGCTGCCAACAATACTAAGATACCCACTTATGGACAAAAACTTGTTGAAGTTGAGCTAAACCTTAGACGTAGCTTCAAGTGGGAATTTACGTTGGCAGATGTTAAGCGTCCTATTATTGGATCAGATTTTTTAGCTCATTTCGGGTTATTAATTGATCTTAAAAACCACTGTCTTATCGATCCTCAAACGAAATTAACTAGCAAAGGCCAATTTATAAAGGGTATATTTACATCTGTCAAAAGTATCTGTAAGGATTCAACTGTTTATAAAATTCTAAACCAATTTCCTAACCTTACACGTCCCCGCCCTTTTAACAGCAAAATTCCTCATAATACTTACCATTTCATTGAAACTTCTGGCCCACCTGTTTTTAGCAAACCGCGAAGACTCCATCCTGCACAACTTGCTGCAGCTAAACGGGAGTTTCAATTTATGTTAGAACAGGGTATCTGTCGGCCATCTAAATCTAATTGGGCATCTCCTTTGCACCTTGTTCGTAAGAGTTCAGGTGACTGGCGTCCCACCGGGGATTACAGAGCACTTAATAAGATAACACGTCCTGATAAATATCCTATACCCCACATTCAAGATTTTACTCATAATTTGCATGGTGCTAAAATTTTCTCAAAAGTGGATATTGTGCGGGCTTTTCATCATATCCCTGTAAATCCTACTGATATTCCCAAAACAGCCATTACTACCCCATTTGGTTTATTCGAATTTGTTTTTATGCCATTTGGGCTGTCGAATGCTGCCCAAACATTTCAGAGGCACATTCATGAAGTTCTCTGTGATCTTGATTTCGGTTTTCCATACCTGGATGACATTTTGATAGCCAGTAAATCTCCAGCTGAGCATGAAGCACACCTTCAGCAAGTGTTAAGTCGTCTTGACAAATATAATTTGACTATCAATCCATCTAAATGTGAGTTTTTCCAGGATGATATCCAGTTCATTGGACACCTTGTCTCTGAGCATGGTTGTAAACCTCTTCCAGATAAAGTTAAGGCAATTATAGACTTTCCTCAACCAAAAGTAGTGAAAGAACTCCGCAGATTCTTAGGTGCCTTAAATTTTTACAGACGTTTTCTTCCTGAGATGGCTTCCATTCAGATGCCACTAAATCACTTGCTGCAAAATTATCAAAAAAATGACAAACGTGAAATTTCTTGGACTGATGCTACGACAAAAGCTTTTGAAACTTGTAAGGAAAAACTTTCTCAGGCCACAATGCTATGTCATCCTGATCCAACTGCTACATTAGTGTTGCATGCAGATGCATCTGATACAGCTATTAATGCAGCATTACACCAAAAAACGGAACAATGTCTTCAGCCACTTGCATTCTTTTCAAAAAAACTTTCTCCTGCACAGCAAAGCTATTCGGCTTATAATAGAGAGCTGTTAGCTATTTACGAGGCAATTAAGTACTTCAGATACATGGTTGAAGCTAGATCATTTACTATATACACTGACCACAAACCTCTGTGTTTTGCGTTTGTACAGAAACCTGATAAGTGTACTCCTCGACAACTTAGGCATCTTGATTTCATAGCTCAGTTTTCGACGGATATTCAACATGTCAGCGGGCAAGATAACAGTGTTGCTGATGCACTCTCCCGCATAAATGCAATATCCCTGGATCTCGGTCTACAAACAATGGCTGAAGCACAACTGAGTGACAGTGAATTGTGTGAGCTACTGCAAAACCCTACTGCATCCAATCTAGTTCTTAAAAAGTTTCCAGTAGAAAGTGGTTCCTAGTCTGAACTTTACTGTGATGTCTCGACTGACAAAATCAGACCTTTTGTACCCCTAGTGATGCGTCGCCAGATCTTTGACAGTCTTCATGGACTCTCCCATCCTGGTGTCAAGTCAACCGTGCAGCTGATAAAACAACGTTTCTGTTGGCCGTTTATGCAATCTGACAGTACCAAGTGGACTCGTTCCTGCATTCCGTGTCAGCGCAGCAAGGTCCACAAACACACATTCAGTCGCCCAGGTCAGTTTGCCACTCCAAGTTCTCGCTTTGAGCATGTCCATTTAGATTTAGTGGGTCCTCTCCCTCAATCGAAAGGCTGCCAGTATCTACTAACACTAGTGGACAGATTTACACGTTGGCCAGAGGCCTTTCCAATAGAGGACATAACAGCTGACACTATTGCATTCAAATTCTATTCTGAGTGGATTTGCAGGTTTGGTGTACCTCTCCGGATCACCACAGACCGTGGACGACAATTTGAATCTCAGCTGTTTGTAAGTTTGTCTAAAATCATTGGCACCCACCATATATACACGACTCCATACCACCCAGCATCAAATGGACTTGTTGAACGATTTCACAGAAGTCTTAAGGCTGCCATTCGCTGCTATGCCACAGAACGCTGGGTTGAGATACTACCCACTATTCTCCTGGGCCTCCGATCATCCATCAAAGAAGACCTGCAAGCTAGTGTTGCTGAACTCGTCCATGGTGAAACTCTTCGCTTACCTGGTGAATTTTTTTCTGCATCCAAGGACTATATAGATCCAGCTACATTTGTTGGTCGCTTGAAAGACCACATATCCACAATCCGTCCTGTTCCAACCAGCCTGCGCACTGGTCGTTCCATTTTTGTGCATAATGCACTTTCTTCGTGTAGTCATGTCTTTCTACGACAGGATGCTACTCGTAGAAGTCTTCAACCATTTTACACTGGACCATTTCGGGTGTTATCCCGCAGTGATAAAACCTTCACCATCCAGCTACACAACAAAACCTCAACTGTGAACATTGATCGGTTGAAGCCAGCATTTATCAATGTAGTTCCTGATGCTGTGCCTCCAGAACAGATTGTGTTTTTCCCTTCAGCAATGCCTGACCTACCACAGTCTCCTTCTGGCCTGACAACCAGCCAACCGCTGTCTTCTGACCCATCTACCAGTCAACAGCCATATGTTACCAAATCTGGTCGCCGAGTTAAATTCAACCCCCGTTATCTTGACGCCACTTCGTCACTGGGAAGGGAGTGATGTGGTAACATGCAATAGCTGTTTTTGGCTGAATCTGAACTGAACTGATATCATCACAAGAACTTTTCTCTTTGTAATTTGGCAACAGTCCACGGGTGTTAGTGTGGCTTGCCTTTCCGTGAATGTCGTTTGCGCGTATTTTCCAAGATGTTAATAAATATTATTATTTGTTGTTAACCTTCTGATGTTATAACTTAAAGTAAGTAAGTTATCTCTCACCTAAAATGTACAATTGATGACGTTGTTTCGGCATCAACGAATTAGTCTAAATCAGAATTTTAATCGCATAATTCATAATCGTTGTCTTTGTAAAATTACATTTCAAAACACACATTTTTACAAATAAAAGTTACAAAAAAACACGTTTTAAAGTAAATTGCATTTGGTTAAAAACGTAGAAAGACAAAAAAAAACTTGATATTTTTTGAAAGGAAAATATCAACTGCCACTTTGGCAAAACTTCAAAATTATGCAAAATCCCATAAAATAGACAGGTATACTCAAGGTAAATGTTGTATTTTTGCCCCGCTGATTTCTCATAAATTCAGGAATGTGCAGTTTTTTGTATCTCAAAACAAATAAATAAATAAATGGCTAATGTCGCTGATATTAGCAATCTCGTCTCACTGTGAGTGGTAAAATTTCGTTCTATACTAAAGCTGACTAATAATATGCGAATTTTTTGAAGTAATATATATTTTTTTAATTTCCTTATTTATTTTCATTTCAGGAACAAAAGGAGATGCTTTCTGTTTGAACTGTCCAGTTTTTAGATTTAGTAAAATTACTTTGTAGTGTTGTTTGCTCATTATAAATAAAAACATTCCAGCAATTTTGTATTTTTCTTGATGTCTTCTTATAAACTTTCACTAACTGTAAGTATGAGTGTCAGGGTCTTATTATGAAAAAGCATACTAGGCTCGTGCCTAGGACCTTCAGACTTTGGAGGCACCCAAAAAGTTGAAAGAGTTTTAATCTAAAAAAATTACATTTTTCTATAAATATAACATGTAATTAAAGAAATATTATAAGAATATTTCACAGAAACTTATTGTTCATTCCATGAACCCTTTATCTAATAAGTACCATTAAAATAATTTGCTATAAAATTCATTTAATTCATCGATTAGTTGTAATACTGTTTAGAATGATAGATACATTACTTTTTCTTCTTCCTAAAGCATTATTGGTTACACAAAACAAAAATATTTTTAAAAGGATGATTTCTTTTACCTTTGTATCTTTTCAGCTTTTTTTGGCGTTGGGATGGGGGGGGGGGGATTTTCAGTTCGGAAATAGTTCTATATTTCTACTGTAAGAACATTCTATTTGTAGATTTCCTAATTCTACAAAATACTAAGAAAAATATTTAAAATAAAAGATTCTAGTGGGGTTATAAATAATGCATAAAATCCCTATAGATTCAAATTTAGTTAATCCTTCTAAAATTTATTAAATGATTACGCAAATCTTCTAATGTAATTTAAACAATTCACAAAAAATACTTTAGAAGATCAAATTTTCATGAATTCATAACTCAGTACATAAAGGGTTAAAATCACGACGTAATGAGGAATAAAATCTCATTCTCATCAGCCACTTGTTATGACTTTGTAAGATTCCCTCAATCCAAACAACAAATCTCGTACAGAATCTTGCTAGCAATAATTTGGACAAAAAGAAATATGCAAAATCCAATGTTCGGAACAACCATTGTTCGGCGTACCTCACATTTCCAAGATATCGTGAGGTACACTTCTCTGGCTCTGTCTCCCCCCTCTTTTATTTCACAGTTTTCATTTAATTTTATCTTTAATTTTTAAGCAGTGATGATAAAGCCTTAGAGGCTTCGAAATAGCTATATGTGTTTTAAATTTATTTATATTTGTGTTTCGTAACGTTGGCTCTCTCTTTTTAATTAATCAATGAACCTCCAAATCTAATCAGGGAAGCGCCTTATCAGAATAAACCGGTATACCAAATTTGAAGCAAATCGGATAATTTTGCACGAAAAACCCGTTCTCTAAATTAAAGGGGGTTGGGCCCCGTCCGCCCACCCTTTACACTTAATCAATGAACTTCCAAAACTAATCAGGGAAGCGCCTTATCAGAATGAACCTATTCACAAAACTTGTAGAAAACCGAATAATTCTACATTAAAACCCATTTATCTAAATTAAGGGGGTAATTAGCCTCCGTTCCCCCTTTACACTTAACCAATAAAAGACCAAAACTAATCAGGGAAGCACCTTATCAGAATTAATCTATTTGCAAAATTTGAAGCAATCGGATAGTTCTGCATGAAAAACACATTTATCTAAATTAAGGGGGGATTAGCCACTCGTGCCCCCCTTTATACTTAACCAATGAACTCCCAAAACTAATCAGGGAAGCGCCTTAGCAGAACAAACCTATTTACAAAATTTCAAGCAAATTGGATATTTCTATCAAGAGTTATCGCGTTACGTACATGTATACATAGATACAGAAACTGCGGGCACATTAGCTCTCGGGCTTTAATAGCCTGTGAGCTAAAAGGAAAAGACACGAACTAAAAAGCAAAAAAAAAAAAAAAAAAAAATACTGACGAAATATTTCAGTAAAGTACCCACCAGGGGGCAAAGTGAGGGGAGGGGGGCGGGTGCATGATATGAAAAAGTGGTTAAAGGGCTTTCTAACGATATACAACTAATAGGTCTCGAAAACAATTAAAAAACTGCCCCCCGATGGGGAAAAGGTATACTAAAACAAGCGCGTATTCAAATGCAACGCAATCCGTGAATTTCAAAGCAATCGGTGAAGAGCATTTGGAGCTTTAAGATTTTGTACAAACGAACATTTACATTTTTAACACTTTCCAACAAAGTTGAACAAAGTTAGTGACCTCTACCATAGCACGATAACTATTGCAAATGAAGTTTGTAGCATGTTTAGTTCATTTACAGGGACAGTCAAAAATTTTCCGTTACATTACGGCCAATGGGAAAAAAACGTTTCAAATGATTTTTAATGGTGTTACACTCTTTCAAACATAGTAAAATTGATATTCATTTATGAAGCCCACTAAAATATGCATTCTGTTGAATATGCGGTGCAAAGAATAGTTATTGTTCATTTACAGGGGCACACAAAAGAATTCCGTTCATAATGGTATAGGGGAAATTGTTTGGGGTGTATTTGAAAAGATTTCAGATACTATATTGTATCCGAATTACTGTATATTAGTAATGATTACTCGAAATGCATTTTTAATTATGATATGCGTTTTTTTAGGGTTTCGTTCATCTGACGAAACCCTATTCGTCTTGCTCCTCTGTCTGTCTGTCACAGAGCCTGTTCTCAGAAACCATACATGTTATAGAGTTGAAATTTTGCATACTTATAGCTGAACACCACGCATCATACGACAAATCATAAAATTTTGAAAAAGTCGTACATTTAACCATGGGCGTACCCCCGAAATTTTCGAAATTGATACGACAAAATTGCTGATTTTTTTCTTTCTTTTTTGTGAAATTTTTAATTTTTTTTCAATCATAAAGCGGAATAGCCATTCTCATTAGTCCCATATTAGTCCACATCGACTCCAAAGAAGAGAAACGGGGATGATGGGGGTTACAGCCCCCTTCTCTCGAAATATTCGAAAATTAAATGAAAAAGGTGTTTTTTCCCTACTTTTTTGGACAAATCTGTACCTTTTTCTTCTGTCATACAGCGAAATAGTAATTTTAGTTAATCCCATATTAGTCCACATTGACATCCCAGCATGCTCAAAGATGGGGAGGGGGCTGATGGAATTACAGCACTCTCATCTCGAAATAGTCGAAAATGAAATGAAAAAATAGTGCTGATTTTTTTTCTTTCTGCTTGAGAAAAATTTGCATTTTTCTCCTATCATTCAACAGACTCCCTTCCCTTTAGTTCCATATTAATGCACAGTAACACTACATTATACCCAAAGAGATAAAAGTGGCAAATTGGGTTACAGCCCCCTCCCAAAATAGTCGAAAATGAAATGAAAAAATGCTTTTTTGTTGTTGTTGTTTGTTTGAGATAAAATTTGTAATATTTTTTCTGTAATCCTTACTTTTTTAGATAAATCTGTAATTTTTTTCTTCTGTCATACAGCGAAATAGCCATTCATGTTAGTGCCATGTTAGCACATTGACATCACAGCATACCGAAAGAAGGGGAGGGGACTGATCGGATTACAGCCCGCTCCTCCAAAGTAGTCGAAAATGAAATGAAAAAAAAATGCTTTTTTTCACTGTTTTTTTAGATTACTTTGTAGTATTTCCCCCTTATCATTCAACAGACTAGCCGCTCTCTTCTCTTTAGTTCCATATTTGTACACCGTGACACCACATTATACCCAAAGAAGTGGTATGGGGTTACAGCTCCCTCCTAAAATAGTCGAAAATGAAATTTTAAAAAATGTTGATTTTTGTTTCTTTTTGTCTGAGATAAATTTGCAACTTTGTTTTCTGCAATATAACGAACTGACATTCTGGTTAGTCCCGTATTAGCACACATTTACACCACAGTATACCCAAAGAGGGGAAGGGGCTGATGGGGTTACAGGGCCCCATTCAAAATAGTCGAAAATGAAATGAAAAAGGTGTTGATTTTTTTTTCTTATTGTTTGAGATAAATTCGTAATTTAGATTTCTGTTTTACCGCGGATTAGCCATTCTCGTTAGCCCCATGTTAGTCCACATAGACACCACAGCATACCCAAAGAAGGTGAAGAAGACTTAATTTTCGGTGGTGGGGAGAACAATGTTATAGATTTTAAACTGCAATGACTTTCTTTTTAATGAAAGTATATAAAAAAACCCATTAACTCTTTTCAACTTGATTCGGTGTGGGGCGGTCTCAGAATCGGGCCCGTGTCTCTACCCCACGGATGATTCTGAGTGGAAGAAAAAATTCTGAAATTCACAGCAAATTTTCTGAAATGTTAAAGCAGAGGGGGAATCCCTTCCCGGCGCAAATTATTTCCGTTGCTTTTCGGGTTAACACTGTTTTCATTTCACGTTGATTTCAGGCTGAGTGTGGATTCCTGCAAGTTGGGTTCGGGTTAACCAGACTTTTAAAAAGTCAGTTCAGCATATTACCTCAGTTTAAAAACTATACCTATAATAATAAACATAGTTGTTTGTATGTGTGCTGTTTCCTAATGAGACCGCTGTGTTTTTTCCACTTTGTTTGTTACAGGTTTTATCACAACCCTTTGCCGAAATTCGCACTTTTTCTGCGCTCCTTTGACGAAATCCGCGTTTTTCCGCGGTCCTTTCACGAAATTTGCGTTTTTTGGGATGCTTTGACGAGATTTTCTTTTTATACGCGGGCCTTTTCCGGAATACGTACTTTTTCCCCCGATCCTTTGTCGAATCTCCAGTTTTTTCCCGCGGCCTTTAGACGAAATTCGCGTTTTTTCAGCGGCCCTTGAACGAAATTCGCATTTCCTGCTATATTTTGACGAAATTCGCGTTTTTCCGCTGCCCTTTGACGAAATACACGTTTTTTGCGCGATCCTTTGTCGAAATTTGCATTTTCCGCGGCTTTTTGACGAAATTCGCTTTTTTTCTGTGACCATTTGACGACATTCGCGTTTTAAAAGCGACCCTTTGACTAAATTTGCGTGTTTTCCGCGATCCTTTTTCGAAATTCGCTTAAGGCTGTTCTTTACTGATCTGCTCAACAAGCGCAAAACGTTTTGACACATTTACAAATTCATTTTTTAACGGAAAGATATAAAATTGGAAAGCCTGGCCGTGGAAGCGATTTGGAATTGAACTGTTTTTTCCATTTTTTTTTATCAATAAGTTACCTATTGAGTTATAAGCATTTTTGATCGCATGACAAACACGATTTTTGCCCTTCACGGACTTGTTTGTCTGCTTTCTTCGGGAACTTCGGTTCAAGACGTCAACTTTGACACCATTTTGTGAAAGATCTATTGCGTTTACAAAAAAACGGAAAAAAAACTCGATTGCATAGTTTCTGAACAAGACCTGCTAGTTTCATGCATTTCCGAACAAAAACAAAGTAAAACTTATGTCAGAAAGTTGCCGTTTTGTATTTGAGAACACCCTTAATGAAAACGGCCTTCGTGTTTTTCCGCGGCCCTTTGACGAAATTTGCGGGTTTTTTGTGATGCTTTGAGAGTTGGTTTTTCTACGCCGCCTTTGTCGGAACATGTACTTTTCGCGATCCTTTGTCTGCTTTCGCATTTTTTTCCGCGGGCGAAATTCGCGTTTTTCCGCGGCACTTCGACGGAATACGCGTCTTTTCGCGATTCTTTGTCGAATTTTGCGTTCCCCTCCCCCCCGCGGCTTTCAGACGAAATTCGCGTTTCTCCGCTGTCTTTTGACGGGATACACGTTTTTTTCGCGATCCTTTGTCAAAATTTGCATTTTCCGCGGTTTTTTGACGAAATTCGCGTTTTTACCGCGGCACTTTGACAAAATTCGCGTTTTCTCCGCGATCCTGATCGACGGTTTTTTGTGATTTTCTGGCGAAATTCGCGTTTTTCCGCGGCGGAATTCTTCGACGGAATACGCGTCTTTTCGCGATTCTTTGTCAAAATTTGCATTCTTTCAGCGGCTTTTTGACGAAACTCGCTTTCTTTTCCGCGGCCCTTCGACGGAATACGCGTTTGTTTCGTGATGCTACATCGAAATTTGCGTTTTTTCAGCGACTTTTTGACGAAATTCGCATTTTTCTGCGCCCTTTGACGAAATTCGGGTTTTTTCCGCAATCCTTTGACGAAATTCGCGCTTTTCCCCGCGATCCTTTTACGAAATTCGCGTTTTCTCCGCGATCCTGATCGACGGTTTTTTGTGATTTTCTGGCGAAATTCGAGTTTTTCCGCGGCGGAATTCTTCGACGGAATACGCATCTTTTCGCGATTCTTTGTCAAAATTTGCATTCTTTCAGCGGCTTTTTGACGAAACTCGCTTTCTTTTCCGCGGCCCTTCGACGGAATACGCGTTTGTTTCGTGATGCCACGTCGAAATTTACGTTTTTTCAGCGACTTTTTGACGAAATTCGCGTTTTTTCTGCGCCCTTTGACGAAATTCGGGTTTTTTCCGCAATCCTTTGACCAAATTTGCGTTTTTTCCGCGATCCTTTTTTGAAATTCGTGTTTTTGAAAACGGCCTTCGCGTTTTTTCGCGGCCCTTTGACGAAATTCATGGCTTTTTTGCGATGTTTTGACGAGATTCGCTTTTTCTACGCGGCCTTTGTCGGAATACGAGCTTTTTCTCGCGATCCTTTGTCGAGTTTCGCATTTTTTTCCGTGGTCGAAATTCGCGTTTTTTCCATGGGCCTTTGGAGAAAATCGCGGTTTTTTGTGATTTTCTGGAGAAATTTGCGTTTTTCCTCTGCCCTTCGACGGAATATGCGTCTTTTCGCGATCCTTTGCCAAAATTTGCAGGCTTTTTGACGAAACTCGCTTTCTTTTCCGCAGCCCTTCGACGGAATACGCGTTTTTTTCGTGAACCTTCGTCGAAATTTGCGTTTTTTTTTACGAAATTCGCGTTTTTTTCGCCGTCCTTTGACGAAATCGCGTTTTTTCCGCCGTCCTTTGACGAAATTCGCGTTTTTTCCGCGGCCCTTTATCGGAATACGTCCTTTCTCTTGCGATCCTTTGTCGAATTATGCGGTTTTTTTTGCGGCCCTTCGACGAAATCGCATTTTTTGCAATCTTTTGACGAAATTCGCGTTTTTCGAGGCCCTTCGACGGGATACGCATTTTTTCGCGATCCTTTGTCGAAATTTGCGTTTACCGCGGTTTTTTCGAAATTCGCGATTTTTTCCGCGGCTTTTTGATGAAATTCGCATTTTATTCACGATCCTTTGTTGAAAGTTACGTTTTCCTCGTCTTTTTCACGAAATTCGCATATTTTTACGATCCTTTAACGAAATTCGCGTTTTTTTTGCAATCCTTTGACGAAATTCGCGTTTTCCCTTCGGCCCTTTAATGGAATATGTTTTTTCGACATCAATTGTCGAAATTCGCGTTTTTTCCTCGATTCCTTGATCAACTTCACTTTTTTCCTGGGGTCATTTGGCGAAATTCACGTTTTTTCAGCGGTCATTAGACGAAATTCGCGTTTCCTCGCGGTCGTTAGTCAAAATTCGCGTTTCCTCCGCGGTCATTTGACAACATTTGCGTTTCCTCCGCGATCATTTGACGAAATTCGTGTTTTCTCCCCGATCCATTTACGAAATTTGATTTTTTCGCGATCCTATGACGGATTTTTTTTAATTTTTGGAACCTCATGCCTTAAATTTTCGGAAATTTCGGAACAGAATCACCCCTGCCTCTCCCCCCGTTTCCCCCTCTGGCTGCGCCAGCCCCCCCCCCCCCCCATTATTGTCAAAAATGATTTCCGTTTACAACAAAATTCAACGCGTTTCGTAAGATATGGAACGTTATGGAAATTTAAGTCAGCCCCCCCCCCGAAATAAAATCCTGGGTACGCCACTGCATTTAACCCTTTTGGCTCCCACATGTGTATTTTAAACAATTCTTTCTAAGTGAGCCCTAATTAGGTTGGAGGCGTGAAATTTTGCATACTTATAGCAGAACACCTGAGGCCAGGCGACAAATCATAAAATCTTGAAAAAGTCTTATGTTTAACCCTTTGAGCTACCACATATGTATTTTTAGCAATTCTTTCTAAGAGAACCACTAATTAAGTTGGAGACATGAATTTTTGCATACGTATAGCTGATTACCTCAGACCACACGGCAAATCATAAAATTTTCAAAAAGTCTTATATTATTTACTCCTTCGGACTCTAACCTGTTTATTTTAAGCAATTTTTCTAACCTCCGCCCTTTTCACCTGGGGAGCACTTTTCCAACTTTTGTCAACACCTCTTTGACCATTCTTTCATATGGACCCTATACAGGTAACGTCAGACGCCAGAGCTGGCGGTATGATGATCTGTTATTCTAGTTACTGCACCGGCAGAATACCAGTATGCGCAGGCGCAAACACCGCTAGCAGACGACTTTAGCCTTAACCCAAATTGAGTGCGTACATTTTAACTGAAAATTTGCAAACTTAGGGAATTTTCACGCATACAGAACAACATTTTGAATTTAGATTACAATATATTAAGTATATGCTGCTGCATCAAAGAATTTTTTTGCGGTATTTTTATCAAACAAGCATTAATAACTCACACTCAATAGACTGCTATGCTAAACACCGCCAGCAGACGAATTTTAGCCTCGACCTCAGGTCGTGTGCATAAGGTCCATTATGCACCATAGCCTTACGTATTTTACTTCCACTTTTTAGCGCCAGGGGCGCCTACTTATCTCGGGTGCTATCGGCCCAATCCCCTCCACTAATATATCTACGGATAATATATAAAACGGAGTTTCGTTCGGATAGAGGTTTGTTTAAAATAGAGTGCGTTCCTGGTTGCGAAATGTGGAACTAACAGATTTTTCAAAAGGATAAAGTGTTTTGAAAGGAATATTAAACGAACCCTCTGTGCGATCTGTGATCACACTTACCTACTTGTTCACTATATTTATGCATACTATAAAGTGCGTATAATTGCTATAGTTCATATACAGAGCTACAGAAATGAATTCGTAAATGTTACTGAGTATGAGCATAAATTACTTAAAGGTGGGTTTTAAAGGAGTTATGCATTTTTACGCTGAACTGAATTTAGTGTACTAAGAAATATTTGTAGAATATAGATAAAATGATGTACAGGGCCACGCAAAGAGTTGGATACATGGCCGTCTATGGGTGATAATTTCTGGAAATGTAATTTCAGTAGTTTTAAGCGTATTTTAGTTTGAATTAAATTTTAGCTAGTGGCGTGTAATAAAGGTACTAAGTAAACTACAGGGCTGTACAAAAGTATTCAAGTATATTTCTATCTATTAGTATAAATTGCTGAAAGATGAATTTCAACCTGTTATGCATTTTCTAGCTAAACTAAATTTTCCTATTATATAGTATATATATCAACATACAGATCGAATACAGGGCTGTTCAAAAGAATTGGAATACATATTTGGCTATGGGCGGTAACTACTGAAATCAGATTTTTAAGTGTTTACTTAGTTGTCTTATTTCCCTAAGTAACGAAGTTTCGTTAAAGCTTTCAGGATGTGTTGGAAAGTGCTTCATAATCTATGCTGTACGCATGATTTTTCTTACTTGTTATTTATATAAAAATGTGCCTCCTGGGTGAAAGTGGGGGGAGAGAGAAGGGTGCATAATAGGAAAGAGTCGTCGAAGCGCCTTCTAATGATCTATCACATAATGGGAGTCGGAAAAAATTTAAAAAGCGCTTCCTGGTGGGGGGGGGGGGGAGAAAGGCTCCTGATAGGTATATAACAACACCCTCGTATTCGAATGCAACCCAATTCGTGAATTTAAAAGCAATCGGTGAAAAACTTTCGGAGATTAGCAATTTTGTACAAACGAACATTTACATTTTTATTTATATAGATTTATGTGCTATCTTGAGTGCAAACCAGAATAAATACTGGATAATTCCAAATACTCAACAGTAACATTTTTCCGTTCATGTCAGTAATTTCCGACTTGTATCTTAGCAAAATTTTTAATGCCATGGTCAATGTTCAAATAAAAGTATTTCTTCTGCCCTTTTTCCCTCTCTCCAGAAATGCTGAACCTATGTGCCTTTTTCCATTTAGGCTGGCATTGTGTAGGGATAATACGTAATGAAAAAAGCGTGCAAAAAGACGTTCGTCTGACATTAGCCTTAGAGTTGTTTATATGCATGTGTGGGGTAGATCTCTTGACTACTTCTCCAGGCTTTGATCATTGTCATTTTCTAACCTCAGGATTATAGGAATACACCTGGCTATATCGTTCTCTATTTAAAGCTACCAGTCACACAAATTCACGGTGACCATAGAACTACACTGGGGAATTCATTAGAAGTAGAAATATAAAGAACACGATCTGTTTATAAAACAAATCTCCATTTAATAAGTTTTTATGTATTGAGCGGAAAAGTTGGAATTAGGTAGCCATAGAGTAGTTAGTTTAACCCTAGAATACTAACCTTTATATTTAGTACTTAGTAAATACTAACCATGCGTAAAATTTACTCACTCCATATTTAAAATACATTTAAGGCATATTAAAAAAAAATAATTATTATATATATATACTCGTACATTTAAATTTTATTCAGAAAATTATTCAGTAAACATATCCTTGTAATATAATTCAGAAAAATAAACATACTTAATGTGTAAAAAAAAGGGTGTGTGAGTAAAATTTACGCAGGTTAGTATTCTAAGGTTATAGGGAGCAGAAAAATCTGCTATCATATTTAGTTTTTCAATGTTTGTTTGGGCTTGGGGCTGTCCATAAATGATGTCACAGTTTTTTCAATCATTTTTACCCCCACCCCCCTCCCTCCCTTTGTCACAAAGTGTCACACTTCACTATACCCCCCCCCCCCCCCTCCTGTCGTATGTCACGCTATATTACATAAACATATACTTGCAGTTCAGAAACAAAAAACTACGTTATAGATCTCATTTCAAATTGTATTTTTAAACTTTAACTATGTGTTTTAATGACATTTGTGAGCATAGCAATAAAAATGATTCGTGTACTTTATTTTGTATGAAATAAAATTAAGGTTTACAACAAAAAACATAATTAATATGCAATAATAATAAAATATTAATGTGAAAGAGCAATTGAAAACAGTAGTATTTTGGAATTTGAAATTAATATATTTGGCTTTAATTCTTATCTTTACTTTATGAACACAAAATACTTTAATTTCAAAATTTAATCTGCTGATTTTTAATGCTTTTATTTTAACCAAAATGTGGGGTGTCACACCTCTTCTTACCCCCTCCCACCCCATTGTCACAATTTCAGGAATACCCTCCAAGAGTGACATCATTTGTGGATGGCCCCTTGTGTGACTTTATATAATAAAATAAATAAAATTTAATAAACTAAAACTTCGCTTTGTGTATCTGCATGCGATGACTAGGAAAATCTGTCGCTGTACAAGTCTGAAAATTTAAATGAAGGTAGTCTAAGGCCTCTCCTGGTGTACCTGAGACTCATAATTTTAAATTTCTGATAAATAGTTGAGTTATTAATTAAAAATCAGAAAGAACTCTCATAATAAACTCACCTCTTTCCTTCCCAGCCCCCGCAAATTCCCAGAAACCGATTTACATAGCGGGATGAGAAGAAGAACGGAAAGCAGGAATTTTAGGGATTTTTTTCAAGACAATATTAATTGTTAAATTCTTAATCTAAAATTATTCCGTGTATCCTAAAAGGCATAGCAGCAGAATTTCTGAGTCATTCCAAACAGAACGCTATCTAAAGATTTAAAAAAAAAAAAATAAATAAATAAAAATAAAATAAAATTCTATCATTTGTTGCCGGTCTCGAATGAAGGATTTAAATATCTTAACCCCTCCCCCTCCACTTACCACCATAACTACCATTAAACAGTGGCGCCAATTTATATGAGCCCACCCAATTTCCATCGATTTATTTCGTTATTCATTTATTTCTTTATTTAATCACTGAAAAAAATTGATTTTATTGGTATTCGCAATATATATATATATATATATATATATTTTTTTTTTTTTTTTTTTTTTTTTTTTTTAATAGTAAGGACATTACACTTACAGGACCATTGAAAGTCTCTTCAGAGAATGTAAAATTAAATTTCTCTCAAAAACAAATTTCCTGCACATTTTGCCATCTGTTTTAATGTCTTCAATCAATAAAACACCCAAATGTATGTTTTTCTTGACGTTTACTTTCTGCACTTTCAAGAGAAAGCAATTTTTATCTTATTTATAATAAATATTAATCTATTTTTAGGAAGAATATAATTTTAATAAAATTATTTGTTAAATAATGATAATTTTATATTTTAGTCAGAAAGTATTGTGAATGGATAATACTTAAGCAAAAAGCAGCAAAAAAGACGCCCGTCTGACATTGGTCTTAGCCATTCACTTCTCACCCTCCCCCTCCCCTCTCTCCACACACACTCACTAAAGTAAAAAAAAAAAAAAAAAAAGTATGTGTTATTTTATTTTAAAACTTTTGAGTGCACCCAATATTTTTTAAAAGTTGGCGCTACTGCCATTAAATAAAATCTTCGAAAGCCCAAGTGCTTTGACAAATTTTTATTAAGTTTGTTTGAACTTTTTTCCGGTTATACAGTGCATCAAACATAAGAGATATAACGATTGTGCACTCAATACTTCAAAATATCCCTTTAAAGACATGAAATGGGTAATTTAGGATTTTTCCGTATATGGTTGAACATTTAAAATTTTGTTTAAAATCACTGGCCCCCTACAGTCTTAGAGCCCAAGTTACGCCTATGTCACTAATTTATATCAGGGACTAACTGAATTTGAAGTTTGATGAAAATTCGTGCATTAGTTCTAGAGATAGAGCTATTGCGATCATCATGAATAATGACGCATAGTAGCGCCACCTGTTCGGCGATTTACATTAAAAAGTAATCAGTTCTATATTATATCAAGGACTAACGGAATCTGAAGTTGTATGAAAATCCGTCCATTAGTTCTTGAGATATAGTTATTTCGGAAATCGTGAAAAAGGAATCATATCAGCGTCACCTGTTGGGCGATTTACACCAAAAAGTAATCAGTACCAGTTTATATCAGGGACTAACTGAATCTAAAGTTTTATTGAATTCCGTGTATTAGTTCCTGAGATAGAGCTCCCACAAAATTTGTGTACAGACGGACAGACAGACATTTTGTAAAAACCTGTTTTTCGGGTTCTCTGACCTCTAAAATGTCTAAATCCGTCGAAAACCGGACATTTTCACGAATCCAATATTTTATTTTTGTAAAGATAGAAGAAACTAAAATTGCTCATGTGGTCACATAACCTTTTTTAACTGCCACGGCCTACCGAATCCCAGCGACTCAGAGTGGCCGAGAGGTTCTGCTCTCGAAGCTGGTAGACGGGAAGTGCTGGGTTCGAACCCAATCGCGCCCGTCGGCCTAATCGTTCGGAGTTTTCGTGGTTTTCTTCGAACCTTGGATTTCTAAGCGTTAATACGGGTTAGGTTCCCTTAGAAAGACCCCCACGAAGGGCACTCCCAGTGGTGTAGTCCTGGGAAAAAAAGTGGGGGGACGCTCGTAGTTTTGAACGTTAGGGCGTATATCACCCATAGGTAGATACTTGATTTTGAATCTTGTTTTTCATTTTCAACTGCATGGAAATTTAAATGAAAAATTTAAATTTAATTAAAATTAATTTAATTAAAGTTCCTTTATTTGTTGAATAGCTCACTGTAGAATTAAAGAAAAATGTTTTTCATGTTTGAACAAAAGTGATTTTCGGTCGCGTCAGTGAACTAAATTACTGCACTTTTTAAATATCTTTAAAATTTGCGGTCCTTGTTTGCTGGTCAAAAAATTGCCTATTTTGGTGCCTATTATTACCCCTGAAAGTTTTTTCCATTTTGTTATCCTGTTTTCGAAAAAACAAGAAAATGATTATTTACTAGACAATGCTCAGGAACTCGCATTTGTATACAGTGTTGAATTCAGGGGGAGGCCGTGAGAAATCCCCCCGCCCCCCGGAGCCACAGAAATCCCTCCCAGAGAAAAGTGTCTGAATTCAACACTGTATTGCACATAATTAATTCCTATGAAGGTTGTCATTAATGGTTAATTTTCTTAAGTGAAACTTTTAAAACAGCAAATAAATAATATAAAAGCATTCTCTTTTATTTAAAGATGATTCTATCTAATTTTTCTGAATATCTTTATTAATTGACAGTTAAAAGTAGAAGGTGTGTAAGGCTTTAAAAAATATTTTTAAGAGGTTTTTTAAGAATTCGGTTTGGCCAAATAGTTTGATATTCGGCCTAACCGAATATTCGGTAGTATGGCGGAATATCGAATAGATACCGAATATTCGGTGCATCCCTAGTTTCAATAGTTTTATAAATATGTTCTGATTAATTAAAATATTTATTTTTTAACTTTGTGCAATTTAATTCGGCATTTGTCATAAAAAAATGTAACATCTGTTACTACATTTCCATTTAGTAAAATGAATAAGTATTGCGCCTCCTAGAAAGCACTAATAACACATGTTACTTCAATTTTAATTTTAAATATCGTATTATAGATAAGATTTTCTTTAAAAATTTAAAAAAAAGTACATATCGTTTATATAAATAATTTTTTTTTGTACGCATTTATTCAAAATGAAAAATAAATTCATTAAACGTAATTTATGTGACAACTATTTTTTTTTTCTTTTACTCCAAATACAACTTTAACTATAATGAAAAATCATGCATCATACATAGATTAAACATTTTCTAATGCTATCAAGAACATTCTATTATAATTTTTTTTTTTTTTTATACCAAAAACAGTGATATGTAAATAAATATCTTAGAAAATACTTAAGAAAGTTAAAGCCTTTTCCAGTAATTACTGTCTACAGACATTAAGGGACTATTTCACTCACAGGAACTGAATCCGCTTGCTAATGTTAAACCTATGTGAGAATTTTTTTTAAATATCTTGTTTTACTTTGGTGTTTTTAAATTATTTTTTTCTTTAAATAAATGAAGCCGATCTCTACAATGCCCGTTTTTTACTTTTTCGATTTTGTTCGCAGTCTTTTTTACTTTTTTAAAAATTATTTATGAGGATACGTTGACTTTCGAAACCGGTTCCGAAAGCGAAATTATCAAACTTGAAAAAAAAAAAAAAAGTGCAAACAAAATCGAAAAAGTACGTAGATATCGGCCTCATCTATTTAATGATAAAAATAATAATTTAAAAACACTGAAAGTAAAACAAGATATTTTAAAAAAATTCTCTCATAGGATTAACATTAAAAAACGGGTGTTTTCGCGTGAGTAAAGTAATCCCTTAAGAGGCTACTTCAGTCAAACGAAAAGACCCGTTCGCTAATGCTAATCCTATGGAGGAAATTTATAAAAATATTTCGGTCGCATTTCAATATTTTTAAATAATTTCTTTTGCATTGAATAGTTGAGATTGATCTGTACAAAGGCCGTTGTTTACTTTTTCGATTTTGTTTACAGGTATTTCTTATGAGAACACTTTCATTTTCTGAACCGGTTTCGAAAGTAAAAGCATCCTCATAAAAAATATCTGCAGTCAAAATCGAAAAAGTAAAAAACGGCCTGGATACAGATCGATCTCAACTATGCAATGCAAAAGAAATCATTTAAAAATATTGAAATGCGACCGAGATATCTTTATAAATTTCTTACATAGGATTAGCATTAGCGAACGTGTATTTTCATTTGACTGAAGTAGCCTCTTAAGGCTGTTCTTAACTGCTCTGCCCAACAAGCGCAAAACGTTCTGACACATTTACAAATTCATTTTTTAACAGAAAGGTATAAAATTGGAAACCCTGGCCATGGAAGCGATTTGGGATTGAACTGTTTTTTCCATTTTTTTGATCAATAAAATTACCCATTGAGTTATAAGCGATTTCGATCACATGACAAACCCGTTTTTCGCCCGCTCTTGAGTGATTTTTCTACTTCCGCGCGGAAATTCCTTTCTAAACGTCCATTTTGACACTATTTTCTAAAAAATCTATTGCGTTTGTAAAATAAAATGGAAAAAACAGCTTGATGACATAGTTTCTGAACAATAACACCAGCTAGTTTCATGCATATTCGAACAAAAATAAAGTAAAACATATGTCAGGAAGTTGCCCTTTTGGATTTGACAACAGCCTTAACATGCAATTCTTTAGTGTATAATCTTTGTATTTTATACATACCACCCAGAAACCTAAAAGTCTAATTAAAGCGGAAAACGCATAAAACAACCAAAAAAAGTTTTTCTGGCAATTACCGTTTATTGACGACGACAATTTTGTATCCATATCTTTTGTGAAGTGCAGTCCTATATCTGAATTTATTTGTACTATATTCGCACAGTAAAAATTAGTTGTGCTAAAAAATACATAACATTCTTAAAAATGCATTTTCTTCTAATCCCGCCCACACAAATTAAATAATTCGAATTGTTGCACTACATATTGCTTTATAGAATTCATTTTTCATAATGTAATAAAAATTATTTAAGATTGAAAACGCACATCATGCAGTATTGCTCATACACTATTAAAGAAAATTGATATGATACATTCTCTATGTTTTCTGTGGATGACGTTAACTCCCTCCTCAATAATGTATATCAATTTCACAAAACGCCTTTCAAACAATGACTATATACCGAGAGTAATGCAATGTAATTTCTTTGAGTATTCCTGTAAATAAACGATAGAAGCTACACAATTCGTATTCTATATTAATCATATAGTTATGCATTACATTTATATCAATTTCATTATGTTTGAAGTAGTGTAACATCATTAAAATACAATGTAAAGAATTTTCTTTCCGTAGTGCATAATTTAATGGAATAGACCTGTAAACGAACTACAAGTGCTACATACTTAATTTTCTTTAAAGAATCTCTATTGTAAATAGTAAATAACGATAATATATATATAGATAGTGTGGCAATCAAAAACTAAAATGTTTTATTTTAATCTTGTACTTTTTATGCTGCTGTGAATTTTATAGAGATTGCAGGCATTTTTAAACAATATTGCAGTAATTTCAATAAAATCTGTATTTTATTAAAAAATATCTCTCTATTCTAAAAAAAAGTAACTACCGCTGTCACCGCCGCCGCCGGTTTTGATTTTTTTGTGACCGGAGGCCTTTCTTCGTTAATATTAACAAAAATAATGCATACAAAAATATGAAAATCGGTGGTTTCATACAGAAATGTTTGATAAATACGCTGATGCAGACAGTTTTCAAATCGAAGAATTATTTTAAGAGTTATTTAATGCTAAAGTTGGACAAAATCGTTCCACTAAAAAAGTTTTATAGCAGCAAAAACTAGACATGGCAGTGTAATCATTTTTAGATCATTTTATGCGTTAGAATTTGCCGGAGTGCAGATTGCATTATTTTTTTTATTTTGACTCATTTTTTCAGGTTTTATTTCTATTTTAAATTCAAATTTTCAGCATTTCTAGAGATATTTTTTACAGATTTCAGAAAATTGTGCTAATTTAAACTGTTGCCAACTGTATAAAAAGCGCAAGCAATAATGTTTGCTTCAAATTAAAAATTTATTTACACGTGACTATTATAAACAGGAAAAAAACTTTCAAATTAGAATTAAATAATTACGTATAAAAAGCAGGAACTTATTAAAAATTACGTCATAAAAAGTATACACGTGAATTTTAAAAGAGAAAGATATTGTAAAATAATAAATTCATTAACATGCGTTAGAAGTTTTAGGATAAATTACGCCATATTTACGTCACATTATAGTTATTACATAAAATGAACACAAAATAATATTGCAAAAAAGTTTAAATTTAGAAATTGCGCTAGACATTTATTTGATATTTTGAGAATTAATTTAAAATGTCTCATTTAAAAGAACTTTCTTTTCGCTTTGTTAAAAAATACCAGGAGACAAAGACTCTCTTTACTTAATTCCTTTTATATTAGCTTATTTTGAAATGTTGTTACACGTGTATACGTCATAAAGTTATTTTTATTTCGACGTTTTATTTGTGTTTTTATTAATGTTGTACGAATTTATTTGTTCTTTCGTTATTTAAAATAAAAATTATATCAATTTGTATAATTTGGCGAGTGGTTTGGCGATTTATATAATTTGGCGAAATTGGTCGACAGGATAATCAAGTAGTGCCGCAGCGGATTTGGAGCTAAAATTCCCCAATCAAAGAGAAATGAATTCGTTTATAGGGAGATCGCCACTGTTTTTTAAATTATAATTCAATCTTTTGAAATCTTTTAAAAGCCGATCAAATTAGCGTGCATTTAGAGTCTGCGGTGTCTGGACGGGGGTTGGCGAGCGTAGCTCGTAGGGGGCCGAGCCCCCTAGTAATTTTGAAATAAACTAATAAGATGTATATTAAAAACCCAAAATTAAATTTCTATTAGTTTTTCTACAAAATAAACTAGTGAAACAGACTGATTTTTTTTTCTTAACACCCGATGTATTTTAATCGTGTGTTTAGAAATAAAATACACAAACGTAAAAGAAAAACAGAACTAAAAATAGTCTTTTACGGGGGCTTCAGGGAGATAGACCCTCTCCCTGATGAATAATTCTTGGTTATCCTTTCTTTTACTGTTGAATTACTTTAAATCCTCTGAGAATAACAAAATTTATTATTTTTTGAAAATTTCGAGCAAGAAAGAAAATTCAGAGAGGGGCAATTCTGTTCAACTACCATTGCTTGCGCCCATGTTTCTTTTTCACCTTTTCCTTTCCATCCCGTTCAACAACAGACATAGTTATATAACACTAAATTTAAAAAATCAAAAAACCCGACAGCGTAAAAAGCGAACTAATTAATTATTTCTCATCAATGTGAAACTATTTTTTTTATGTTACTTACCTATAATTTTTATTTACTTGTATTGATGACTTTTAAGTTGTGTTTAATTGTTAGTTCCTATCTATAAACACTGTTTTGATGAGGCCTATAGATGTCTATGAAGATTAGAGTTAAAGTAAAGCTAGAGATCCTACCTACACAACGTTCAGGTTGTGTAATATTTAAACGGAACTTCTGACTGTAAAATAGTCAACGAAACATCCTCTTCATTTTTAAAGACCTATTCAATGATATGCCACTCAATAGGGTGCGTAAAACATTTTTTTCGTCTCTACCGCCATTTTGAATTTATAAAAATAAAACCTCGCCTATAACCATCGGACGGTTAAGACGAATCGATAGACACTTCATTCATTAAAATCCATCCAGCCGTTGGAATATTTCGAGGGTATAAAGAAATCCACATACCCAGATACGCGTGAAAGACATAACCCTTCTTGGCAGTCAGGTAAAAACATATTGATATTTGGAAAATATATAACCCTTATCAAAAATTCATGTTATAACGTAGCATACAATTCAAAATATTATCGATCAAAACTCAAAAGATACTTACAATTCTCTTGGATCGGATTTTTGATTTTCAATTGCATCTGTTTCTGTCCGAGAACGTTTGAAAGAAATTATAAAGCTTTCCAATTCTGGCTGCCTATATCGTTTCATTGTTTTTTCCATAAGTATTTGAAATTATGATACAAAATACTTATGACTAGAAAAAAAGAGTTAACTCAGAGGTACTCGATACTGGCTAGAATTTAAGGTAGTCCAATTCTTGTAGTTTTTTTCTGTCTAAAGAGGTAATCCTTGTATCTAATCAAGAAATAATTATCAATGTGAATGATAAATGGAGATGGGAGGATAATGGTTATGGGGGATTCTCGCACTCCACAGTATATGGAGTTGCTGGTCTGCATTGATGTCCTTTTTGGTGATTTATTCGGTATTTGACTGCCGACACCATACCAGCCATCTGAGGACACCTACTAACCAACAGTATGTGACAGCTATGTCAATTACCTTGAATGTCTTTAAAGACCTTTTTTACTGACTAATGGAAACATGCTGTTGTTAATTCTTAATTGTCATTTGAGAAAAACATGACCAGGCTTTTAAAACTGAAACATTTGGATATTTTTTAAACTGAGACTGCGGTGTATAAAGATCTTTTTCGGAGAGCTTGTGTGGTCTTTCTGTTAGGCACAAGAGGGGATTAATAGTTTTCGATTAGCGAATTCCCTGTAAAAATAATGTATGCATCCGAAGGAACTAACGTTAGCGCGGTATTTCACTACTGGTAATTATGGTGGATAAGAGCAAGTAAACATCCCTTTCTCACCAATTCCTTTCAACTTGTTTTTTGAATGCGCCTTGTTAAAGAAAACTAAAATAGTTTAAAAAAATCAATTCTTTACTTCATAAAATTGTTAATTTATCAATATGTTTTTTTTATTTTATTTTAAACATTTTATAAATCAAGAAAGTCTCCGTCCTCTCGCATCCTTAGCGTCCCCCTTGAAAATAAGAAATAAGGGGACGCTTGAAATAAAATAAAAAAGTGGGGGGACGCCGTCCGCCCTCGACTACACCACTGGGCACTCCCCCCCCCCCCCCTTAGGGTCTATATCCCTTGTGTTGATAATTGGCCGTCATAAACACAACCAACCAACCCAGCGACTCAGAGAGGGAGAGAAGCAGGGGAAGGAGCAATCATCGTGACCCTTGAAGGATTATATTTTATGGGAAGAACACTTTTTCGGATCTTTCAAAGATTGCATTCTATTTTTGCATAGAACAGAAGTGAAAAAATATGCTCCTGAAAACTATTAATTTACATTCTGATTTAAAACAATCTGTTTCAAGATTCGTGGTTTGGTTGATATAAACTAGAGATCTGCCCGGCCCGCGGGCCGGGCTCAGGCCGATTTTCATTCACGGCACTCGGACCGGGCCGGGCCTAACTTAATTTTTCTGTACTGAGCCGGGCCTGGTTTCATTCCTAGTCTTCACGGCCCAAAATTTTTAGTCCTAGTTTTGTGCCAGTCCGTATGAAAATCATTGTCTCAGCGTGGCCTGGTCAAGGTCAGTTAAATTAAACCTGGCCCAAAAGTTTTTGCAAAAAATGCATACATTTTTGAATCGCTATTATTCTACACTTACACATTAAAATTTATTATTTTTAAATAGTAGATTTCTACGCATATTAAAATATAACTAAATTAAAATACAGTAAAATGTGTGAAAAGGAACCTGCCTATGACGGAACCCTGTTTTAAACTGAAAAACGTGTTGATCCATGCAAAACTAACATACTAATAAGTAAGAAAAGAATATATAATACATTTACACTTGCTAAGAAGGGAACTTGTCTATAACGCATTTTTTTTTCTTTTCTGTGCAATTTCATCTTAGAAGATTTTACTGTATAGCATTTTTCCGATTTTTAACACTTCTGTACATGGAATATGGATTAACAATATTAATGATAACTGAAACATTTACATACAAGAAATAGAGATTCATTAAAAAAATAAATACCACAGCCTGCTGCACTTCTATAAAAATAAAGATTATAAACATGAAAAAAAGTTAAGATAAATATTTTTAGTCAGAACTCCTCGTACGAGACAAATTTTTAACCAGTTCGACGTAAAAATCAGTGCTTTGTAGAAGCTCACCCGGGCCGAGATTTTAACTTTTTTCCGGGCCGGGCCGATTTTTTTCCTCTATGAGTCGGGCCGGGCCCGGGCCTGGAAATGTCGGCCCGTGCAGACCTCTAATATAAACCTCTTTCTTCTAAATTCCCCCTTCCTCTCATACACATATGGGGCAAACCTCATCCCCCCCAGAACATTTACATCTGCGGGTGTGTGTGTGTAAGACAAAGGGGGGAAGGGTTGCAGGGAACCCCTCTTAAATTTTTTAAAAAGTAAAAATTTTGATCAAATTTGACCCATTTTCGTTACTAGGGAGATTCTCAAAAGGTGGGAGCATTAAACGTTAACTATATGTAATTTTTAAAATTTTCAAATTTAAGGCCAAATTTTTTTAATAGTATAGTACTTTGTCTATAAATATAATATATAAATATTTTAATAGTATGTCTACAAAATTATACACAAACATTAAAAGACAGCAACTATTCGGGAAAATTAATGATTAAAGCATTTAATTAGCAGTTGTGTAAGTTACAAATTTTGGACATTTGCAGATTTTGGACGTTGCTCTTAGTATTTAAAAAATTCTTAAGACTAAGAATGTAGTAAATGTGTCTGTATACATATACATATATATAATTAACTTTTTGTTATCCAGTAATAATAATAATAATAAAATCAAATGCTTTGTTACGTACGTTACTTTCGGACATAACAAAATACAGAAAAATGCTTTATAGAAAAGTCCTTCTATCTTCAAAAAAGCAATAAATCAGCCTGCCATCTCTTAACCCCTTGAGGGGCAAGCAATTACTTTTGTGAAATGCTGAATTCCCACCGGAATCTTTGAAAAATTCTATTTCAAAATAAGTAAAAGCAGTTTTACGTCTTTTTTCCACCAAAGTTAGAAAAGTAAAATTTAATAAAATTTTTCTGGTGTAAAACTTCATTAATCGTAGGTAGTATATAATATATACCAGTGCCCCTCAAGGGTTAACGAAATTATCAAAAAATCATTAGTTTCCTTTATGCATTCGTTGTTTATCATTAGAACCGCCTGGAAAAAAAGTTATCTCTTTTTCTTGGTGGTACATTGGAGCAGTTAACGTTATGAATGTCCGAAATTGGCCTCTTTTCCTCTTTAGCATAAAATAATAAAATTTTAAGATATTTATACAAAGCTTTTACAATAAATTATGTTATTTTCTATCTCTGAATAGAATTAAAAACTCAGTGTAAAAAAATAAATAAAGTCAATGATAATTAAAGTTATGTTTGAAAGGCTTAAGTTATGACTTGTGTCCAGTGCCCACCTTTTGAGAATCGCCCACTAGCCTCCCCTTAATGAAAATTCTGCGTACGCCCATGTCCTGGGCCCTGGGTGGTAATCTGCCACTCAAAGCCGTTTATAATATCATATAAGGGCTTTGTTGCCAGTGGATAGTTGCTCTACTACTGATAATTTATTAGTAAATGGGAGGCTTTTTCTTAGTGCTGTGTAAAAAAAATAATACGCAGAAATTACATCAGGTTCTTAATTGTTAGCAATTTTAAACTGAATATTTTACATTAAAAATGTGTTTGTGCCTACGTTTTTATTAGTATAGTACCCTTTGACACTTAACAGACCTTTCAAAGGAGTCGGACCCTGGGAAATTGTACTGGTTACAAGGCTACATCTCCCTCTGACCCTTACACAGTTCCTGCAATTCCTCCATTTAAAAAGGGAAAATGGAAATAAATAGTATGATAAAATAAAATTTGTCAGGATGTTCATAATCGAGATTATTTAATAAATGAGAGTTTTATTTGAGCAAATAGACATAGATACAAGATTGACGCCACTTGTCATCAAACAAAGCTCTAAAACTGTTTATAACCGGTACTTTGATCGCCGATTCTAGAATTTTCGATGACCGTCTGCGGCTATATTCGTCATCCATCTTCCAGTGTCCGGTGGTTCTTCATATAGCTAGCTGTTTGTCCGTTAAAGTTTTCTTCATGTTTTCCACTAGATGGCAGCAGATGTCTCTGTCTTCCTTTTCCTTCGATGTTTACAAGAATACTGGTAAACAAACTTGTTCTGACAATTTGACAAATGATGATAAGTAATGGGTTACACTAGTAATCATGGAATTCAACGGTGGTTTCAGTGATTTGATGAAAAATGTGATCCATAAAACTACAAATTTTGTTACGAAGAATCGCTTGTATTCTATTCTTAGTTATTTAAATGAAAGGCTTTGTTTTGCCATCTACGAATTCTGCATCGTACATAGAATATTTACTGCTATTTTTTGTCGGCTTCTCTTTGGCACATGGCTAAGAAATTTCAAAGTTATTCCATTTCAAGTGTTCGAAAAAAACGACTATTACGAAGACCCTGGAGTTGTGGAGATGCATGCTTTACTCAGAGGAGAAGATTGCTCTAGTGAAAATTTGGATCAACGACAACAACTACCATTCCCACCTGCTGATTATGATCCGTATGATAAAATTTATCTAGCGGTGTATTTCTATCGAATGCAGCGTGGATTTAAAAGATTGCAAGAATCTTTGATCCAACGCGACAATGTTGTGTTCCGAAAAATATCTTCATTATCGATATACCAGTCTTTCTCGCGATATTTTACGTCTCGAGTCGCTGTTAATATTAATATACACAACAACTAAAACTTTCCATCATTCATTTCATATCATTAATTTTTGTTTAATGTGTTCATCCTTCATGTCATATTCATGCATAGTGATATTTTATGTTGCTAGCTATTTGTTCAGCTAAATTACATTATAAATGCTTAAAAGAGTATTTTATTTTGTCATCATTGATCTGAAAACTAAAAGAACGTAACAATTTCTTAGTGGGAAGAAAATATATTACATATACCGTTTTAAGATTAGTACTTAATTTATATAAAATGGTATATATAAAGTATTTAACCTGGTATGTATTTTCGTACAAAAGAAAAAAGGAATGAATTTCTTTAATTTATATCATTTTTTTATTTTGTAAACAGGTATTATATCTGAAAATATGATTATACTTCTGTTGCATACAATATTTAAATAAAGAATTAACCAAATAATAGAATTGAAGCAAAATTCTAATAAAAAATCATTTGTTGAAAAATTAGGTATACTGTCAGTTAATATTCAGTTTGTTATATAAATAGCTTTATAAAAATCCCCCCCCCTCCCCTTCCCCCCAAAAAAAAAAAATCTCTGTCATCATAAATTTTGTTGCTAAGAAAGAATCCACAAAAACATACCTTCAAATTTTGCTGCCAAAGATTATTCTGGGATATTTCAGCATCTTGTATATATTAATAGTAGTAGTACAAATTTACTTACATAAATTTCTGGGATATTTCAGCATGTTATATTAATAGTACAAAATTTAACGAATTTTCTTCCATGAACTTATAATTTACTGCATTTCTCTCTTATTATATTTTTTATTTCGATCAATTACTAAATTAAAAAACTAACAATGTGATTAAAGAAATAATGGAATAGATGTGTTATTATCCCGGGATCCGCCATCTTGAATTTTTTTCTTGGCTTGAATTAAAAATTATTTTTTTATTAAAATAGTTATAATTATTGTATTCCAATTTTTTCAATATTATATTAACCTATCAACAATATTTAACCATTGGCGACATTACTACTTGGCGAAAAAGGAGTTTTCATGCATGAAAAAAATCCAAGATGGCCGCCCCCGGGATAATAACACATCTAAGCCGAAATGGAAATAATGAAGTGAAAAAATGAATTTTCAATTTGAATTTTTTGTTCTGCATAATCTAAAGTATTTGAAAGTAACTCGAGAATTTTGTTAGCTTGTTCAAAGTTTATTTCAGCAGAAATAAACAGAAGTGTATTTATTAAATAGTAAGTGTTATAGAATTCTAAACTTTGTGAATATTCTATTTAGTTTAAGTTTAACTTCTTTCATATTATTTTAAACTCATAGGTATTAAGCTATGTTATGTAAACAACTTTATGCTGTTCATGTGTTTGTATTTCTATTATTTAGGTTTTAAAAAAATAGTAATGATAGATTCTAGACTCATATTGTATGTATCAGTGATTTAGATAAAATTGATTTTTATAAGTAAATGCTTTTTTGTTTCATTTATTTACCACCCAATGCAATATACATTTCTGTCTTATACTTAATTTATGTACTTTTAAGGTAATTAACAGACAACTGTCACTATATATATATATAACAATTGCAACATGTAATTATTAAAAATTGAGAGTCTCCTTTCTTCACCAAATCTGTAAGCATCTTTGTCATTCACTATGTACAGTCGTGGAAAAAAAAAGTAAACACCCCCTACTAACTCTTCGACAAATTATCGTAGACGGGAGTTACTGGTACCGAACAATTGCAAATAAAGTCTACTTTTAAATGATGCATATAAAATTTGCTTAGGGGGCCATCTACATATTAAAACGAACCCAAACTCATTTTTTTCAATAGCAATACCCAATTTTAACAAGATATTTCAAATATTCGGTTCAAACTATGCCCAGACACCAAATTTCAAGTCATTTGAATGATAAGTTTCTGAATTATAAACATTCAAAATTTAGTGCTTCTAATGTTAAATTAGATTTTCATATTTTTATTTATATCTCCTGAAATTATGCTCCTAATGTGCTAATTTTTTGTGTAGCAATAATACTAATGTGCCCAAACATAAATATGCTGAATTTGCAATTTTTATGATATGAATTATGAAATTAATATTCGAAAAAATTATGAATTGCAACCTACAATTTTTTTGATGGATTTAGATTTATTAAGTCCTGCTTTATGAAAATCCGAAATTTCACATTTTTCTTCCAAATAGTTTTCAAATTATTCTTAAAAAACGGCAAAATGATGGTTTAAGGGACCGTCTATGATAGAAGTGAGTAGATATTTTGAAACTTCTTCTGTCCCGTTGTCTAACAGGCTTCATTGACTGCTTAAGTGGTGCTTAAGGTGCCCTGATCAAGAAGGAGGCTCTCTCAGTTAACAATCGAGTACCGAACTTCAATTTGGATACAGCCCTTAAAATATGCAGGTTTTATAATAATTAATTTCTTGGAAACTTATGGTACGAATTGCATAAAAATTTGTTTTTAGGCTAATTGAAGGGTGTAGATTTCATTTATGCTGTCAGAATTGGGTATTGCCATTGAAAAAAATGAAGTTATGGTTTGTTTTAATATGTAGATGGCCCCCTAAGCAAATTTTATATACACCATTTAAAAGTAGACTTTATTTCCAATCGTTCGGTACCAGTAACTTTTTTCTACGATAATTTGTTGAGGAGTTAGTATGGGGTGTTTACTTTTTTTTTCCACGACTATACCTAAGTAACTAAATTTGCAAAGGTGACCAGTAAAAAATTTTATAAATGGTCATCACTTTTGATAGCCATTTTCCTTTTCTCAATTTTTATTATGCAAGTTTTTTGTTTATTGAACATGCAGTTTTAATGTATATTTCAAAACAATCTAAAAAAGAGGTTATTAATCTTTTAAAAAGTGACAACTAAAAATTAAGTCTATCAGCTACAGGCATGGAGCTATGAAGGAGAGGAGTAGACATAAATGACATCACTTGAAGCAGGGTTGGGTTTAAGCCGTCAAAAACCAGTTTTTGACGTGACATAGGTTTAAACCGCGTTTTAAGCGGTTTTAACCGTCAAAAACACTAATATTTAAATATGGTCAGGGCAACAACAACAAAAAAATGCTGTTATAGCAAGATACAACATTGCTTTTATTTAATGATTGTGCACTTTAGTTTTAGCATTTATTTTACTGTAATCAAATATTAAATTATAATTTATTTCTTTGTTTATGACTAAATTGCCAAATTTTTTATATGTATTTTTATTGTGGCTTTTCAGCATACTTGGTTGCATTTCTTATTTAAAAAACAATATATATATATATATACAAACGTTTTGTTATAATAAGCCATTATAACAAACGAAATCAATCATGATAGTTTAATATAATATTGAAAAAACTGGAATATAATAACTATTAATTAAAAAAACAATTTTTAAAGAAATTCCTTAATGGTGTCCATTACTGGCACATCTGCTCTATATACAGTCTTTAACAGAAATATTTTCTCTGCAGCATTTTCTTTTACAAATGCAGAACAATAAAAATAACATTTATTTTACAAATGAGAAAAGAATGAAATGTTAGGATAAAATGATAAAATATGATATTTTAATCCTTTTATCCCAATATTAATTTTTGTTAGTGACTGACAATCACCTCTTACTGATGAAATTATCTTATTTGTGGAATTTCTCCTAAAATTAGGGACAAATGAATAATTTGGCATACCAGTGAGAAAAAGAAAAATGCTTAACTTAGTTTGAAACCTGTTCCAAAAGTGAAAGTATCCTAATAACAAAAATAACTGCAAGCAAAATCGAAAATTTAAAAATCGGTCTTTGTAGAGATCGACATTAGTTATCCAATGCAAAAAACATTTAAAAATATTGAAATATTAAATAAAATTTCTATCATAAAATTGACGTTATTGAGTGGGGTTTTCATTTCTACTTTGAAAAAAATCATTTAAAAGTATGAAATTTCGAACAAGATATTAAAAAAAAAAAATTTCTCCTGTAAGATTAACATTAGCAGGCGGGTATTTTAACTTGAACTTTGGTGAAGGTAGCTCCTTAAACAACCCCATCCATAAGAACATAATAGGGGGGAAGCAAGAAAAATTGGTTTTGTTGCAATAGCAATACTGTTTTGTACTGGAAGGGAATCTTTGAATTTGCTCTATCTTAAGGAAAGTAAATACCCTCATTAGATACCAATTGTGATAGATTACTCTGTGCTTCTAGCCATGAAAAAATCTAAACAATTTATTTATCTCTGCAAAATTTAAATTAAACCTATCTAGTTTTAATGATTACAAATAATTAAGGATTTATTAACTGTTCATCTTAAAAGCATACATTAATGATAAACTAAATCATTAAATAACAGTTAGGTAATTTTTATTCACAAATAATAATAAAAAAAATCATACAACAATCAATTTGCAGTTTACCATATCCTATGCAAATAGGTTTCAAGAATGTATTTCTGCAGTTTATACCCCACAGTTTTAATGTATTTATGCAGTTTTACTTAAAATTTATTGTTTAAAGCCCATCTAACTCTGCTAAATAATTCTTTTGGTATGATTTTTATTAAAACTAGGTTTTTGACACTTTTGGACATTTTTGACTGAAAGGTTTTTGACACGACGATTTTAACCATGGTTAAAATCGGTTTAAACCGTCGCATGTCAAAAATTTGCCAACCCTGACTTGAAGCTGTTCCTACTCCCATATTTAGCCACGTCTTCCAGTTAAGACTGCCGATTGGACTGTTATTGCTCAAAGTCAAATATGGCAGATGCAGAGAGGGGGAAAGAACTTGTTTTCCTGATTCAACACTTTCCAGAGCAAAATATTGAAATGTGTACTCCTCTCCTTCATAGATCCATGGCTACAAGCAACTAAATAAAGGGCAAAATTAGAGGCCTATTTAGGGCTCTTTCACAAAAATCATTTTAGTAAAATAGGCTCATTCACAAAAATAAATTTAATAAAATAGGCCCCTTCACATAAATAAATTTAATAAAATGGGCCACTTCACAAAAATGAATTTAATAAAATGGGCTCCCTCACAATATTCTTTTTAATAAAACTAGCCCCTTTCATAAAATTCCTTTTAATAAAATAGTCCCCGTCATAAAATCGCTTTTCATGAAAACTGTTTTAAAATTTGTAATTTGTAAATGAAACCAGTTCAACAAGAACTAGTAAGAGGATTTAAAGAATTTTTTTTAATAAATGCTTGGTTCGAATTTGAGTAACTGGATTTCAACTTTCGCTACAAAATGTTATTTTTCACAAAAATAGTATATAATAAAATTTACAAAAATAACCTTTATTTTACATAGTGTTGACTCTAGAAAAAAAAGGGCCGCCGGGCGGAAATTCTTGAAAAAGGGAACACTATTCTAAAAAAAGGGTACATTTTTCAAAGGGAACAAACACTATTCTAAAAAAGATTACATTTTTTCAAAAAGGATACACTATTCTAAAAAAGGGCACTTTTTTTCAAAAAGGGTGCACTTGTACCTTGTTCACAAAAAATATTTTGAACTGGTTTGTTTAAAGTCCCAAGAATTTGCGATATTTTCCCGGGATCAATTGAATTACCACGGGAATCATAGGATATGTTAAAAAGGGATGCCGGGCGCATCAGAAGGGTTTTAAAGGGCCGCCGGGCACAAAAAAGAAATAAAAAGGGCCGCCGGGCACTGTGCCCTGCTAAAGCGGCTTAGCGCTAACACTATTTTACACAAAATGGGCCTCAAGAAAAAAAAATTCCCGTATTAAAAAATTGGCTGTCAGCAGCCACTTTCCTACAAAGAGAAAGTAAAATTTTCTTGCATTCCATCATGTTATTCTATTTTTTTCTAGTTGCAATATGTTTATATTAGCATATTTATTTGTGCTGTTCTACTTTAGATTAATACTAATAGAAATTGTAACAAAAGTTTTCTGTTTAGTATTGTTAAATAAAAGAACGACCGCTAGTTTTAAGAAAGTGGCCACTTATAAAACTAGTACCACTGGCCAGTAATAAACATTCCCAATTTTGCTCTTTACAACTAAACAAATTTCCTTACTTTTACATGTTACCAGCAAAATTTAAAATTTTGTGGCATGCATCATCGCTCCTCATCAATTCAAAATACCATTGTTAATCTATAAGGAAATTTAATTGTTAGATAATTACTCAGTATACCATATATTGAAATATGGTTTTCACCATCAGAAAGTAGACATCAGATGCAGATGTAGAGTGTTTTTAAAAATTATTTTCCCACATTAAGTATTTTTAAGAAGACTAAAAATTTAGAATTTGGTAGAGTGAAAATTTTGAAGTTTATCACATTTTGAAAAATATTTAAAATGTAGGAAAATAATTTTTAAAAATGTTCTATATTAACATCTGATGTCTACTTTTTGATGGTGAAAACCATATTTCAGTATTTATAGTAGATACTGAGTAATCATATAATTAAATTTCCCATTAGGGCTTTCCTGATAAGACTGGGAAAACCCGTATCTCCGTGAAGCATGCCTTTAATTTTGATATTTTCATCCTTTCATCAATCTTAATGGGTTAAGTCAGAGAGGAGAGAAAAAACAGATATTTAAAAAAAAAAAAAATCTTATATATAATATTCAGTTTTTATACCTACAGTTTAAAGTAAACTTCACAAAAATTTCAAATTAAAATATTATGAACAAAGTTATCTGCTTGATTGTTGAACTCTTACAAATAGTGCCGTGTGGTGACCATCAGCATCATTGTCTACTTAACATATATAATGGCCTGTTCATTTCGCTGAAAAAGTGTAGCTGTGTTTTAACCAGGGTTCGCAAAAACCCGGGTTTTTCTGAAAAAACCCAACCCACATGGGTTTTTTCATGAAAAACCCAATTTTCCCCGGGGAAAATCGGGTTTTCTCAAAAGTATAATACATGCGTAATTACATTATTGTTATAGGTGTAAACTGGCGGTCGCCACTCGCCACGTGGCGATTAAAGTTGTAAAAGTGGCGATTAAAAAATCGGCCATCGATCGCCACCTTAGTCGCCACTCGCCAAGTGGTGATAAAAAATCTGCTATTGATCGCCAAGTGAAATATAGCTTTTTTCATAGAAATATGCATCTCTACTTTGGTTACATCTAATTAGCAAACTGGTTAATTCTTTTTCTTACCGGATGCAAGCAGATTACAACGATTTAGCTGTATTTTCAATATTTCAGCTTTTCGCCATTGCTGTTCAGTTTGATTATTTTTTCAAGAAATACAGTTTTATTCTGCAAAATATATTAATCAGCTTTGATTCCACATGCATTTCAAATAATTTATTCCTTTTTTTTTTTTTTTCACCGAATGCAAGTGGATTTTAAGGACATTGCAGTATTTTCAATATTTCGACTTCGGCCACATGCTCACCAGTTAGATTATTTTTCTTCAAGAGATACCGTTTAATCATGCGGAATATACTCATTAGCTTCGATTTCAACTGTATGTAATGTGTGTAGTATGTTAATAACACATTTACTTATTAAATAAAATCCAAATAACATTTTATTGTGCTTTATTTGATTTTTTTTTTTTTATTGTATACACCTAACTGTTGGAATTTTGATTTAATTATTTTTTATATAAAGAAAGTAATAGTAATTTAAATTGATAATTGTGTTTATGAACATATAAAAATAATCTAAAAATATATTCTAAAAAATGAATGTAACAGATTCAGTGGTTTTAAAGTAATTTTCTTGAATTTTGACTGCTTCCCTATTCTTATCATGAATAGTTGGCTGGTATAAAACTCTGACTTATAGAAAAATATGTCTATATACAGCGATTATAGTTCATGTAGACGTCAAGAAAGTTTGAAACATTATAGTGGCCACTAACTTTAAAAAGTGGCCACTAATGAAACTGAGTCTACCGGCCACTGGCTACTAACTCAATTTCCCAGTTTTCACCTATAATTATTGTATACTATATTTTCTATATATTATATACACTATACATAAAAAAATACATTGTTCCTTTATATACAATATAATTGTAATGCTATTTTACAAGTTATAAATTGTATAAATTATATGAATTTAAATTAACTAAATGTCAGTGTTTCTCACAAATAAGTTTGAAATGTAATAGAAGATATAAAATTGTTAATTTTCTTTAAATCAAATAATGAATAGAATATTAAAATTTAAAATATATAAGTAGGAAGAAATAAAGGGGTAAACTCAGGGTTGCTGGCTTTTAGCCAGGCCAAAAAAAACCGGCCGGCTTTTTTTGGTTTAAACCACTTAAAAAAAGCCGGCTTTTATTGAAAAAAAGCCAGTTTTTATTTTTTAAAGTTGGTTTACAGTAAATTCGTTTTAAATTTGGATCAATTAATTTTTAATACGCTTATAAATATTTTCTATTAAAAAAAATTATCGATTTCTATTGAATTTTATCAAATAAGTCTTTATAACTTCTAGAAGGCCAACTGTGAACGCATTATGTCTGAAAAAGAAAAAATATATATATAAACATTGAAAAGGATATAAGTTAGGCTCTAAACTGGTGTTTTGAAATTCTATATCATATATAGTGTTGACTCTAAGCCGCTTTAGCAGGGCGCAGTGCCTGGCGGGCCTTTATATTTCCTTTTTGCACCCGGCGGCGCTTTTAAACCCTTCCGATGCACCCGGCTGCCCTTTTTAACACTTCCTATGCACCCCATGGTAATTCAGTTGATACCGGAAAAATATCGCAAATTCTAGGGACTCTAAACAAACCAGTTCAAAATTTGTTTTATGAACAAGGTACAAGTGTGCCCTTTTCGAAAAAAATGTGCCCTTATTTTATAATGGTGTTCCTTTTTTGAAAAAAATGCACCCTTTTTTAGAACAGCGTTTCCTTTTTTAAAAATGTACCCTTTTTTTGGAATAGACACCTTTTTGAAAAATTTACGCCTGGCGGTCCTTTTTTTCTAGCGTCAACACTAATATAGCTCCACATGTACTACACATTTTAAAGATTATATTTAATTAAAACTGTTCTTAACTGCTCTGCTCAACAAGCGCAAAATGTTTTGACACATTTAAAAATTCATTTTTTAAGGGAAAGATGTAAAATTCGAAAGCCTGACCATGGAAGCGATTTGGAATCGAACTGTGTTTTCCATTTTTCACCCATCAATTACCTATTGAGTTATAAGAGATTTTGATCATGTGACAAACATGTTTTTTCACCCTTTTCTGAGTGGTTTCTTCTTTTGTGCGGAAATTTGATTCAAAACGCTCACTTTGACACTATTTTCTGAAAAATCTATTGCATTTGCAAAAAAACAGCACAATTACATAGTTTCTGAACAACAACATCTGCTAGTTTCATGCATTTCTGAACAAAAATAAATTAAAACTTATGTCAGAAAGTTGCCCTTTTCGATTTGAAAGCCTTAATGACAAAATGTGGCACATCAAAATGGAAACATTCTTATGTGTCCATATGGAGAGATTAAGTTATAAATGTTAAAAGAGAAATTAGAAAAGATGTTTCATTTGAGGAGAGTGGTACATAAGTGTATAAAAAATAGAGCATTTAAAACAAGAAAAAAAAAATTCTCCAAATAAAATTTTGAAAAGCTTGTTGCTAAGCATATTCATGCATATGCTATTCATAATGTTTTTAATAGTGAGAAATGGTGGTGTTTTTATTAATATGACTATGTATAATTTCAAACGTTTGCTAGAAATAAAATAAGACTTGTATATTAATAGCTCTTAAAATTAAGTAATAAAACATATAACTAAGTAACCATTGTCCTCTTTAATTTTATAAAGCAGTAAAAATGAAAAAATTGGCAGTTGGTATGGCCCTTTTAAAATTTAGCTGACATATTTGCAATTCAGAATACAAATCACAAGCAAAATCATCTAAGTTTTATTCCAGTATAAATGTCCTCATTATTGAGAAATTGGGTTACTTATTAAACTGTAAATCAATTAAATGTCATTAAAACTAATTAAAAACACTTTAAAATGTGTAGTTTATAATTACAATGCTTCATTGTATAAAAGCCAATTATGGCCAAAAAAAGCCAATTTTGGCCAAAAAAAGCCGGTTAAAACCAATAAAAGCCACTGGCCTGGCTTTTTTTAATTTTAGCCGGCTTTTTTGCAACCCTGAAACTAGTTCGATTTGCCAATTTCAAAAGTTTCTTCTATCTCATACATGTTAATAATTCAAAATTCACTATCACAGTGCCAAAATTAAATGACAATTTATGCCCGTCACGAGGATTGTAAAACATAGACTTGTTGAATTGGATGCATTTAACAAGGAGATATAAGTATCAGCTGTTGTGCAATTTACAACAAAACCTGATCAGTAACAATTTACGTCAACATCTCACTGAATCTGAAGTTTGATGAAAATCCATGCATTATTAGTTCTTGAGTTAAAGCTATTGCAAAAGTTGAAATAAATGCAGCATAACAGCACCGCTTGGGCGACATACACCAAAAACAGCACCAGTTTATATCAAGGTTTAAGTGAATCTAAATTTTTATTCAAGTCCGTACATTAGTTCTTGAGATAAGAGTTATTGCTGAAATCGCGAAAAATGCAGCATAGCAGCACTACCTGTTGGGCGATATGCACCAAAATTCAATAAGCAACAACTTAACTTGTAACTGAATCTGAAGTTTTACGAAAATCCGTGCATTAGTTCTTGAGATAAAGCTATTGCAAAAATTGAGATAAATGCAGCATAGCAGCGCTACCTGTTGGGCAGTATACACCAAAAACTAATCAGCACCAGTTTACATCAAGGTCTAATTCAATCTAAAGTTTTGTGAAATTCTGTGCATTAGTTCTTGAGATAGAGCACCCACAAAATTTTTTTCACATACAGACAGTCATTTTCTAAAAACTATCAAATTGTCTTCAGGACCTTTTTAAAACGTATAAATCCATCATCAACTGGAAGTTGAAATTTTTCACGAATCCAATACTTTCTTCTTGTAAAGATAGAAGAAAGTGGTGTACATATAATACATATTTATATATACATACATATATTACATATATACATACAAAATACATATTTTTTATTTTCATGAATATAGTTGATTTGAATTTTTTATATAAAGACATACCTATAATTATGTACTATGTATGTTGCCTACTTGGTTCTATGTTAGTAAAGTATTTCAAAGTGCTGAAATACATTTTTATTTTACTTTAGATGTGCATGTAATGGCTTTTATATATTAATATTTTTTCAAAATTAACTGAAATGACTTAAATTCATTAAATGTATATGTTGTTTAAATTTTTAAATTATATCTGAAAATTGAAAAAACCCACTTTATGGGTTTTTCAGTGGGCTTTTTCAAGTGGGCCCATTCTGAAAAAACCCACCTGGTTTTTTCTAACTGGGCCCAGCTTTGCGATCCCTGGTTTTAACAACGTGGTTTAGCACAAACCCTGCCCAAATTAGCATTGAATAAGCTGATTTCTACTCCGTCCATATGGTCAGAGTTTTGGTTCAGGATTTGTACGATTGGCCAGATTTTACTGGGACCAAGGAATCAACGTCCTCTGGCGATTGACTTCATACATTAAGGGGACTCTTCACTCACTTGAAAACACTCAAGCGTTAAATAGTAAACCTATGGGCAGGTTGTTTTCGAATTTCTCATTTAAATTTGAATATTTTTAAACTATTTTTTATTTTGCATAGAATAGCTGAGGTCAATCTCTAATATGGCTATTCGGTACTTTTCGGTTAGCCGGGCGCCAGTGTTATATATACATATTTATATACATACAAATATGTAAATATACATATATATATATATACACATATTGAATATATACACTTATAGATATATGTATATATACATACATTTATATATACGTATATATAACACTGGCGCCCGGCTAACCGAAAAGTACCGGCTATTCTTTACTTTTTCGATTTCAGTTGCAGATTTTTTAAAGTAAAGGTACTTTCACTTTCAGAACCCGTTTTGAAAGTGAAAGTACCTTTATTAAAAAAATCTGCAACCAAAATCATAAAAGTATAAAGTTACCTTATTAGAGATCGAGCAGTTATCCTATGCAAAAAAAAAAAAAAATCGTTTAAGGGGGCAGTTTACCTTTTCAACAATTTTGTTTATTTTTTAAAATGTGGTTCAGATGGTGAACTCACTGCATTTCAGTGTTCAACTAAAAGTAATTTTGAAAAAAAAAAAAAAAAAAAAAAAAATTAACTGCATATTTAATTAAAATTTTAAAAAAGTTTATAATAAAAATTTGAATTTTTTAAAATCCTTACTATTTTTTAAAAAAATTATATTTTTGTCCAATTTTTTTTTTTTTTTCAAATATGTATTACACAAGACTGCACATGGATTTTTAGATACATCTAATATTATTTTTTACTGATATATATATAGTGTAAAACAATGAAATCTAACACAACTTCATATACTTTTATTTATTTATTTTTTTAAATAACAAAAAACCTGAATAATAAAATATGCGCTGATTTATCACATAGGGTAGATGTGCCGGTAATGCACACCCTTAAGGAATTTCTTTCAAAATTATTTTTTTATTAATAGTTATAATTATTATATTCCAGTTTTTTCAATATTATATTAATCTATGAACAATATTTAAGCATTCTTATAGACTCATTTCCCAATATGAATCAAAATTTAATTTTAAATAACAGAAATAGTCAAAAATCCAGTAATGGACACCCTCTAGCCCAGTAATGGACACCCCATAAAAAGCAATAAATATAATTGTTTTTATGACTGTATTTAGAGCCAGAATTTAATGAATATATACTAATGAAACAAAATAGTTATTTTCAAATAAATTTAACAATTAGGATACCAGTAATTAATAAAATATTTGTGATAATCATTTACCTACTGTTTGTATCAATTGTAATTATCAGAAGATCAATGTTTTAATTATTTTAGATGGATAGTTTAAAATACTAAATATCAGGAAATTACAGCTATCAAATTAATGAAACAGTGGGCATTTTAAAGGCAATTAAAAAAAAAAAAGTTTTGGAATATTAGTGTTTAGTTTTGTCTCACTATTTTTAACAATTAATCTTCCAGAGACTACTTGATGTATCATTTATAATAATTAATATTACAAATAGGAGAGAAATGATATTGTGAGTTGAATATTTTAAATACTAAATAAAATAATTTCAAAATAAAACTGTAGAACTGATGTTTGAAGCCACTGATCTGCAGTTTCACTAGTTTCATGAATATTACCTATAACTTTCATTAATATTACAATTTTTTTCCCTTTTTGTCAGAGATGAATAAGGAAACATTTACGATAGAAAATGATTTTTAATAACTTCTATAACTTAATTGTTTTTATTTAAACGGAGAGGGATTAAGCCCTATGAGCCCCTCTTTGACTGTGCTCTTAAACAATATTTTCTGCTTCCTGGCTGGTTTGATTGCCATATTATAAAATATGCAAGGTACATCTACATAAAAAAATAATAATAAAATAAATAAATGAAATAAAATATTGAAATTTTATTAATCCACATAAAATAACTTGAAAGCAGCTATTTATAAAGTTTAGGTGTTATTACATTTTGGTAAGTATAATTTAAAAATTAAATTTGATTATTTAGGTTTGCAGATAAGTCAAAATATTTTATGCATTATAAATATTACTGAAATTGCATTTTTAGCAATGTTTACATGGGGTGTCCATTACTGGAAAATGACTAATTAACCATCCCAGTAATGGACACCCCTTCTTAAAACCTTAAAAATAAATGAAATTTTGTAAATGGCCGTTAGTATATAAAATTCTAAGTTTTCTATTGCTACACGAACAAAAACATTCAAATTTTGCAAGAAAATAAATAATATATAACTTAATTAAACAAAGCCAGCTCTTAGCCTCTTCATTAAGATTTTCACAGAAAAACAGCGAAACTTTGAAACTTTATTTTCAGGGTTGTAGTGGGGGGCTGCCCGGGTGCCCGCCCGGGCTGGGTTTTTTAAAATATATTTCTGGAAAGGAACAAATGATGTATTTGTTAACAGTTTATGGTTATTTTGTTTTATTTATTCACTTCTTTGAATCTTAAATTTTTTTTGTAGTAATTTACTTGCACTTTTAGATTGGAAACCCTATAATTTTAAAACGTTTTAGCTTTTAATTTAAAACGTAAATTTAAGCTTTTCAGTTAGCTTCAAGAGTATTATATTTATTAAATTATTTTATGTATTTTTTGCCACTGAAACAGAAAATGACCTTCATTTTTTAACCATCATGCCAGGAAAATTAAATAAAAAAAGTTTTACATGTGTTTTATAGTATCAGATTTTTGCTATATTTTAACTTTGACATTTACGATTTGCAAAAAAATTATAACGTGATGGTTAAAAATGAAGGTCATTTTCAGATTCAGTGTTAAGGAGTACATAAAAACTCAGCCATCTCCTCTATTTTATAGTATCTGATTTTTGTTATTTTTTAACTTTGACAATTTATGATTTGCAAAACATCCTGAGATGATGGTTAAAAATTAAGGTAATTCTCGGATTCAGTGCTAAAAAATACATAAGTTAAAAAACACAACCTTAACAGTCTTGTGTTATCTAATCTAAAACTTTTTCCTAAACATCTTGACAGTAATCTATCCGAAATTTTGTGTGTTATCCTACTTTTTCCAAAGTGCAGATAGATACACATGAAAAGTTTAATTTAAGCACTTAGCATATGACCTCTCAAAGCATGGCCAAACTCATTTGTGTTCAGATGCAGGAAAGTGGTATAAGTCATGCATTTTTAAAGTTTCATAACTCAGTCGTCAATTTTAGTGTTATATGAACTGGACTTTTTTTGTCTTACTTGTCAGTGTAATAGGAAAATTTTACTAAATATAACTTATAGGACCGGGGGGCCATATAAAAACTTAAAATTCGTAATTTTTTAAGAAATGTTTTTATTGACCCAAATCGCTTTAAAAATATTTCTTTGCCTCAATTTAAAACATTTTTTGTAATTGGAACATGAAACTATATGTCTATGACTAACGGTTTAGGAATTAGTCATTGGACACCATTGAGAGTGGACACCCTGTATATACATATAAGAAAAATTTTTGTTGTAAGATATTTTTTTTATCAACATTTGCTATCTTATGATAATTTCAAAGGAGCAAGTTTTTTTTAAGTTATATTTATATTTTATAAAATAACACACAATTGATAGCTTTGCAATTTAAAATTTGTTTGTTATTTAAATTAAAGGGATCATATATATATTTTTAAGAACAGAGAAAAATATTGAGATCCTTATTAAGATTATGAAGTCATTCCCATCTATTAGACTATGAAGTGTTCACAAAGATTGTATTTGAGATCAGGATTGCCACTTATTTCGGCAATCAAATTCCTTGCGCTTTCCTAAGCAAAAAATTAAATTTTCCCTGAGTAATTCCTCTGAGAATTTTCAAAATTTCAATGGATAAATTTTGCAAAGTACCAAAATTTAGTAAAATTTCTTGTTTTTAACATTCATTTTTAAATTCCCTCAGTTTTTCCAGTTTTCCCTATACAGTGGCAACCCTGAAGATTATTATCTGTGACAGGAAGGTGGAATCATAGTCCACATTTTGGCATTTTAACCTAATTTACCCGGGGAAAATTGCCCATTTAACCTGGGTTTTTTAATAAAACCCACCCGGGCTGGGTTTTTAACAAAAAACCCGGGTTTTTTACAACCCTGATTATTTTCTGCTTCCTGATTGGTTTGATTAAAAGTGTCAACAATAACATAGTTTTATAAAACATGCAAGGGGGAATTATTAAAAAAATAATTAAAGCTAAATATTTATTAGTTATTCTTTTATGAACTAAAAACTTTGAGGGGTGTCCATTACTGGCACATCTACCCTATATAGTAAAGAACATGTACAAAAAAGTTTAAATCTCCATCTCAAATACAAAAAAAACCTTAGCATTTTTAAAACATGAAAGTGAAGAAAATATGAACATGGAGAAAAAGCTATTTAAAGTTTTAATTGGTGTGGGTAATTGCGCTCGCTGAGTGCATTATTGAGTGCTGTGTGTTGATGTAATTTATAATGACTTTTGTAAATGATCATCAGCTGTTTTAGTCTCTACTTTTATTCTATACTTTCTTAAGGCGTGTTCGAAACAAATCTGCAGTATTCAAACTAAAAATTTTCTAACACTATTCTGTCTGCAGATCTTAATGAGCACGTGGTAAGTATTTTCAAAGTTTAGTCATATATACTTTTTCTAAAATTTACACCCACATCTTGAGTTAGTGATAATTGATATTTAAAAATAGTTTAGTTCATAGCAATAAACAGTCAGCATCTCATTTGCACCAATACAGTTCAAATGGATGAATAATGTTGCAAATTCCCGAAAGAAGAAACAAGATTTTAGGAATACAGATAGTTTCAGTCCTTGGCTCACTATTTGTCAATATTTTTGCCGAAAACAAATATTAGGTCTAACTCTAAAACTTATGTTTTATTGATTGATGAAGTTTTCATTTCATTATGGAATACTAGTCGAAAACAAATGTTTAACTATTTATATTGTTTTCAGAGCAAATGGGTTAATTTTCTGTGATCAAGCTGTACACAATATAGATTTTTAAACATTTCATACTTGAAAATTATTTTTAAAACCATAAAAATATCATTAAATTAATTGATGTATAACAATTGATTTGTGAAAAACAGGAAATGTGTTATTTAGATTGTTGCTACCATCAGTGTTATTCACAAACATGTTTTAGCTTCATAATATAGATATCTTAGAAATAGTTTGTTAAACAGATCACTAGGAAACATTAAACCAGTCAAAAAAGGTTGAAAATCGTGTTTGTCACGTGATCAAAATCGCTTATAACTCAATAGGTAATTGATTGATCAAAAAATGGAAAACACAGTTCGATTCAAAATCGCTTCCATGGCCAGGCTTTCCAATTTTACATCTTTCCGTTAAAAAATTAATTTGTAAATGTGTCAAAACATTTTGTGCTTGTTGAGCAGAGCAGTTGAGAACAACCTTTAAGAAGAGTTTGTTGAGAAATAGGAAAACAAAAATACATTTCAAGCCCATAGGTTAACAGTGAAGAGAATAATATAAGATCTGACTGATAGGGAATCATATACCAGCAAACCTTGTATGTGTGTAAATAAATTTTGGCTAAATTTTTTATCCTACCATTTTGGGGTACTAGAAGATCATTGGGCTAGGTCACATGTTCCAAAAAATTCGATTAGTGGGACATTTTGGGGGTCATTAAAGGTCAATGCATTTCAATGGGAATGATGGTTGAAACAGTTATTAAGTTGTTGAACATTTGGCAATAAACATAGTTGCAAAGTTGACAACATTTTGCCAAATTTGTTGAAATTTTTGTGGGAAAATCTAATTTCAAGATTACCAAAGCCAAAACACATGCTTGGTGTCAAATTTGTGTTTTTTTTTTTTTTCAGAATCTGAAAGAATTTTCTAGAAATTCTTAATAGGAGCCGAGATACATGATTCAACCAATCAAAGTCCATAGAATATTCTTCAAAGCAGAATTCAACCAATCAGGGTACACAGAATCTTCTCGCAATTAATATCACACCTACATAACAAAGTTCTTAGGTCGAAGTCTGTAAAGTTGGACGGTGAATCCTGCAAGTATAATTGAATATGGTAAAATTTGGACATATCGCTCACCCACAAGAAAAATGACGCATCTCGCAAAAATTCATTTAGGATTTTATTTGACTAATATGTCTGTCATAGATACATCTTGCTACACAAAAAGTTTCATAAGTGTAGTTATACAGAAAATCACTTTATTACGCTATATGTCTATTTGTGACCACTGAAGAGAGGTAAAATTATATAAACCTCCGTCTTCCTTCTAAGGGTTTTACACTGTTATGCACATTTTTACTGCTGCATGCAGAGCTAAGTGATGTGATTTTAGGTTACAGTAAAATCATCCAAATTTTCTTTTGCCTCTCCTATGAAATTTACTTTTGTTGAGATGTGTCACTTTTCTTGCGGGTGAGCGAATGTGCATAGTATTAATATTGATTGTTTCTGCAAATAATAATGTTATAAAATAAAATTCTTTATAGCAGTAATACAGCGAAAATTTATTGTTATATCGAGTTGAATACAAAGATAATTTTAATCGAGCATAGCTCGGTATTCCCTGCTGGTATTATTATACCGCTGACTAGGCTCCTACCGACTGGGTGGCTCCACCGCCTTAGCTTAAGACTCTTCATCAGCCTGGCTGGAAATTCCCTCTAAATTTCTCCCCTTGGGAAATTGAAATTTTTATTTTCTGTATGCTCTTGAAGAATGTTTTTTCCTTTTTTATTGGACAAAATATTTTTTAAATGCATTGTTAGTTTTATTAAAGTATTAAAATTTTACTTACAACTTGCCTGCTTCACTTAGATTTTAACATTCCGTTCTTTGTATGCTCTTCTTGAAGAATGCTTCTTTCTTTTTTATTTGCCAAAATGTTTCTAAAATATGTATTTAATTTTACGAGGAGAATTTTGAAAAATACAGATGCATTCCAAGCCCATAGGTTTAGCATTAGAGAGAATTTGCATCCTGACTGATAACAAGCCTTAATGGGTTGCTTACCTGGCTGCAGGACAGTGATCCACCTTAACTGACTACTACCTTAGCTGTCGCGGCTGCAGTATTATTTAGTGAATTATTTTAGTTCACTTTGTTGACCAGTTCTACATTGCTATTAACTATGTTGAATTGGCACTGCACAGCTTAGCGATTTACATCATCATGCCTAATGGACTTAAAGTGAATATTTTGGGAGCAAATAGGTGGTGCAATTTTAGCTTGGGAAATGGTTGGATGGGATGAAGACAAACAATAAGGTTGTTGCTAATAGATAAGTTGCACCTGGGATATATGAATTTTGTGCCGAATTGCGAAACAGACTTTGTCGTTGCAAAGGGAGAAGAGCCTTTCTATCATATCCCATTGGGTAAAAATTAGCTCCATATGCTGTTCCTAAGACCAATGAAAATCTGAACTTTACTAAAACCCTAATAATCTGAACTTCACTGGAACCCTAATAATCTGAACTTCACTAAAACCCTTTATTAGGGTTTTAGCAAAGTTCCTGAATAGCCTCCAGAGTAAAACGAAAAAATTAATAATAGCAGTTTAAAGATCTACTCTCATTTTCTCCTTACACATTTTAGAATCTGATATTGACCTTTCAATGAGCTTCCTCTCATAAATTATGCAATTGTCCTTGCATATGCTATCATTGACTTACAGCACTTAAAAATAAAGTCAACCTAAATTTCGTTACAGTGGAAGAAACCATATTTTTGACTTGATAACTGGCTTCGATTGAAACCCCATACTGCATTGTGATTTATTATTTCAGTAGACTCCCCAAGGGCGGATCTGGAGACTCCTCAGGGGGGGGGTTAGAAATTTGGAGACTCCAATCCAACTTACACAAACTGATTTTGACCTCCCTCAATATACTTCTCCAGACCTTCCAATCTCTGGCCTTTACTTTATAATTTATAATTTGGTTTTCTGCAAGATCTTTCTCTATCTCTTTTATCCAACTCTTCCTGGGTCTACCAATACTTCTTTTCCCAATTAAATTACCACTATAAATCTTCTTTGTGCTTCGCTCATCCCTCATTCTGATTAGATGGCCTAACCATTGCATTCTTCTTATTTTTATAGTATTCATTATATCTTTTTCATTATATAACTGTTCTAACCCCATATTTGTCCTTATACGCCATGTATTGCCTTCTTTAATAGGTCCAAAAATTTGCCTTAGGATCTTCCTTTCCCAAGTGATAAGTAGCTTTTCATCTTTTTGTGCAGTGGTCCAGGTCTCACTACCATAATTTACTATTGGTTTTATAAAAGTTTTATAAATTTTAAGTTTGGATGTTCGAGATATTAGAGATGATTTTAGAATGTTTCGAAAAGAAAAATAGCATCTATTTCCTGCTGCAAGTCGGGTTTTAATCTCTGCTTCTACCATATTATCACAGGTGATCGTAGATCCTAAATATTTAAATTCTGTTACTTCATTAAATTGTAATTCATTATTTATTGTTAACGCTGCTGTTGCCTGTGATTTCATTCGGTCCATTTTCATGTATTTTGTTTTTTCTTTATTAACCACGAGGCCTAGTTTTCTTCCTTCAGTGTCTAATTTATTGTGTGTTTCAATCAAGACTTTCTTATTCCTAGCAATTATATCAACATCATCTGCAAATGCAAGGATTTGGAGGGAGCGATTTCATAATAGTACCACCTCTATTGTTGTAAATGCTTCTAATTATTTTCTCCAGGCATAAATAAAAAAGAATTGTCGAGAGAACATCACCTTGCTTTAGACCTGAATTCACTGCAAATTCTCTTGAAAGTCTTCCCTGTACCTTAACTTTAGCTTTTGTATTTTCCCGTGTTAATTTTATAAGCTTAACTATTTTATCAGGTATTTTAAATTCCTTTAATATTTCAAATAACTTATTTCTGCTTATACTGTCATAGGCCTGTTTAAAATCAACAAACAATTGGTGCAAATTAATATTTTGTTCATAGAATTTTTCAAGGATGTTCCTGATACTAAAGATTTGATCCACTGTTGATCTTCCTTTCCTAAAACCACACTGATCACCAATCACCACTTCAGCATACAGTTCTAATCGCTTTGCAATTATCTTTGCCAAAACTTTATATGTAACATTTAATAAGGCTGTGCCTCTATAATTCTGGCAATTTAAGATATCTCCCTTTTTATGAATTGGGATAATAATAGCACCATTCCATTCATTTGGTATATATTCATTCTGCCAAATCTCTACTAATAGATCATGTAACATTTGTACCAACTTCTCTCCACCATATTTCAAAAGCTCAGCACTTATCAAATCTTCACCAGGTGCTCTTCCATTTCTTAATTTTGCAATAGCATCCCTTACTTCTTCTACAGTTGGTGGTTCACAATTTTCTTCCTTCATGTCATAATCATTATGATTAGATTGTATTTCTCTTTCGTCATTTGACTGTCTGTTTTACAATTCTTCAAAATATTCTGCCCATCTATCTGTCACATTTGCGTGCCCTCAATAAGTTTATCATTTCTGTCTTTACAAAAAAGGGTGCGTGGTTGACAGCCCTTTTTGATTCCTTTAAGCTTTGAATACATTTGGCTTATATCACCTAATACTGATAGGTCTTCATTTTCTTGAATTTTACTCTGCTCCAAAGCTCGTTTTTTCATACATAACAACTTTTGAGTATTTCTTCTAATTATTTTAAAGTGATTTTCACTCTGTCTTGTTCTATGTTTCAGCATTTTTTCTCTTGCTTTATTCTTTTTCTTAATCAGTTGCCAACACTCATCATCAAACCATTCGTTAATTTCCCTCCTTTCTTCCTTTCCAACTACTTCCTCAGCAGTTTTTAATATGATATTTTTGCATTTAGCCCATTTACTATTGATTATATCTTCCTCATAAAATTCAGCAAATTCACTAGCAATTCTTACTGTTTATTTACTTTGATAAACCTTTCTTCTCTGCATGTTTAGTAAATCTTTTGTTTTAAATTTTACTTGTTTAGTTCCTTTTGCATCTCGAAATCTTGTAACTCTTTGTCTGTATTTCATAATAACAAGGAAATGATCAGTATCTAAATCCGCACCTCTATAACTTCGTACATCCATAACATCACTAGCATGTCTTCTGTCGATCATAATGTAGTCAATTTGGTTTTTTGTCTTTCCATCATCTGTATTTAAGGGCTTCGCAACAAGGTTTTTTTTTCCAGGGAAAGGTTGTCAGCCTTTCGCCCAACCCCTTTTAGTCGCCTCTTATGACATGCACGGGTTACATTGGGACTATTCTTTAATGCCGGTCACCACACGGCATTGAAATGGGCTGACTGATTTTAAAATTCAGTAACTTGCAAATGGTGACAGCAATTTTTTAAAAAATCTTGCAGTCGGGTTATGTAAGATGCCAGGAGATTTTTTTACTGAGATTCTTGATTTTACTTTACAATAGCAGTGATAGATGGCGCTGCAAACAATAGTCGTTAAATCGGGAACCGATTTAGCGCAAATTGCTTGCAGCGCAATCTGTTGTTGCTATTTTAAACTAAAATTAAAAATCGCAGTAATGAAAATTCCTGATCAGGGATGATTCTCAGTAAAAAAATAATTCTGAAATTCAAAGAAATTTTCTGAAATGTGACTACACTAATTATTTTTGTTGCAGGCAGATTTAGCTGTTTTCGATACCGGTCGATTTCAGGCTGAGTGTAGATTCCTGCAAGCTGGGTTTGGGTTAACCCGTTTTCTTCAAAAGATAGTTCAGTATATTATTTCAGATTAAAAACTATACCTATAATAAGGAACATAGGTGTATGTATGTGTGCTGTTTTCTAAAGGGACCACTGTAATTTTTTTCATGACTCTTTGATAAAATTCGCATTTCTTCCGCGACTCTTTGACGAAATTCTCGTTTTTTCTGCAACTCTTTGAAGAAATTCGCTCGTTTTCGCAGTCCCTTGATAAAATTCGCATTTTTTCGTAGCCGTTTTATGAAATTAGCATTTCTACCATTACCCTTTGACGAAATTAATGCAATTCTGCAGTCCTTTGATAAAATTTGCATTTTTTCTTCGCGACCCTTTGACAAAATTCGAGTTTTTTTCCGCGACTCTTTGAAGAAATTCGCGTTTTCTCCACGATCCTTTGACGAAATTTAAGTTTTTTTTTGCAACCTTTGGCGAAATTCTTGTTTCTTTCGCGACCCTTTGGTGTAATTCGCATTTCTTTCACGATTCTTTCATAAAATTTGCATTTTTTCGCGATACTTTGGTGAAATTCGCGTTTTTTCGCTGTTATTTGAAAAAATTCACGTTTTTTCTGCGGCCCTTTGACCAAATTCGCGTTTTTTCCGTGATTCTTTGGCGAAATTGAAGTTATTTTCTGCGAACGATTGACGAAATAGATTTTTTATGGCGACCATTTGTCAAAATTCGCGATTATGTCTGAATTTTCGGATTGATGATTTTTTTTAATTTTCGGAACCGAATGCCTTAACCCTCTCGCTGCGTATATATATATATATATTTAAGAAAATAGGTTAAAAAACTGCGCATTTACTTTATTACATATTTCAAATCTGCATATATTTTTGAGTTCAAATATGTCCAAAATCTTTGTGAAAAAGTTTTTTTTAAAAATAGAATCAGATCATAAATAAAAGATTTGCTACGGAAGTTGCGGATTGCGTAAATTTTGTCACTTTTATGTTGGCGGTGGAAATCGCGGGATGCACTGCGAGAGGGTTAAATTCTCGCAAAATTCGGAACAGAATCACCCCTGTTCCTGACATCTTACATAACCCTTCTTCAACTGTTTTTTAATAGCTGTCGCCATTTGCAAGTTATTGAATAATATTTAAAATTAGTCATTTCATTTTAGGACACCCGGTATAGTCAGTAGCTATGGGATGATGACTGAAAGAAGCATTTAAAAAAAATTAGCTGACTTCGATAGGTCAGTTAGAGGTTTACCCGGGATGAAATTTCCAGGTCCAGCCCACACAAAAAAAATTATTGCCCCGGCCCAGTATAAAAGCTGAAAAATTGACTCCAGCCCAGACTGCATTTGCAATTAAAATTATTCATAAAGTACGCTTACATATGCTCATATTTTATTTTAGATTATGTTCGAAATTCATGAATACAGAAAAACATTTATATTAATGACCATTTAGGTAATTATGTACATAAACACTACGTAAAAATCATTATTTAGACAAATACATTCAAATGAAAATCAGTTTAGAATGAAAGAAACGGATGATAAAAGAAAATTACAATTTTAAAGCTCTACAAAGAAAAAAAGGAGAATTTTAAAAATGCATCTGTAACTTATCGAATCAAATTAAATTTTTAATGATTTCGCTAAACAAATGTAGAACATAAATATAGTTTTTACGAATAACAAATAAGTAAGATGCCAGAACAACTTGGGCTCGGGGAGGAGAATTTAGAGAAGAGCACGGGTCGCGGTCGGGCCAATATTGCTCATCATACGGGCTGACATGGACCGAATGTTTAGATTCTATTCCGGGCCGAGCCCCAACCTGGAAATTTTGGCCAATGCAGACCTCTAAGAAGAATGAAGTCCAGGCCAGGCTCGATCTGGAATTAAAAGAAGTCTGACCCAACCCGAATTTGCAGAAATATTTAAGATCAGGGCACGGCCCGGCTCTAAAAGAGAGAAGACCTTAAACAGACCGAGTCTCGTGGATTTAAACTGGCCGTGCCGGGCTTGAGCTTCGCCCCAAGTCATTTCCCACGAGGATGCATAATGCCGTTTTGCAAATACTTTATTTGCCCAAGAGGGGGGGGGGCAATCCCCCCCCCCTGGATCCGCCATTGAGACTCCCTCACATCATCACAGATGTAAACAATGAAACTTTCAGTTCAGATATAGGGACAGAGTTAGACTTGTTTATTTTTATATCAATTCCGTTTGTATTTTAATATGTAATTTTCGTTAATATGACTGAACTCATACTTTTTCATGAAGGAAGCATAAATTTCTGGAAAAATTCATTGCTGATATTACTGGTAATCGGAATATTTATCAAATATATTTATGTATTAATCAAGCTTTTTTGGTTAAGTCTGTCTTAACCTGATATAAAACTATCTTATTTTATGGTTTTGATGTGAATTAGTAGAGTACCTTTTATGAGGCAATTTTTATCTCATCTTTATTATGCATATTTAATTATACATTATTATTTACTTGACCTTTACTTTTAATATTTTAATCATTTTAAAAAGTTATCTAAATTTTTATTATTTTAATTTCTTACTTAATTATTTTAACATTTTACTACATGTAAGTATTCATTATAGTCTCGATTGCATTATTGCATTCAAATCGCTGTTTTAAAAAAATGTACAGAAAGCAATAACCAGAAATCTACAAAATTCTAAAATCTGCATGACGTCTGGTCCCAAGCTGTGTGGATTTGAGGGAGTCTACTGTATATGCTATTCTCCCGCTATTATTTTTTATTGCTACTTTTGTTTTTTTCATACAAATTATAAAAGTATTTGTTATTTCAGAGCAGAATCTTGTATTCCTAAATAAAAACTATTTATAATTTGGTTTATCTTTCTCAAATTCAAACTGGTTGCTTTCTGATACATTCCTGAATTCATTTTTATGCAGTTGACAGAAACTATGACATTAAATAGCATTTTTCACTTTTCGATAAAGGCAAGGGATCTTTCAGAAAATGCTATCAAAGCTGACATTTGAACTAAATTTCTAGGTACAGCAGCTTGAGAAAAGCTGTGTCATGATGCAGAAATTGCTTATAATGGAGGGTGAAATACATTTATCAAAAAGTGAGAAAGGCTGTTCGATTTTGAATCCCTTCAATAGTACTTTTATGCTAGCAGAACATTTTATATTCTTACTTTTAAGAATGAGACAGTGAATGTGTCAAAAAGTTCCTTGTCATTGAGCAAGTAAACTACAGTGTGTCCATAAAGTCATGGTGCACTTTTGACTGGTCACAGGAAATCAACGAAATAAGATGGAAATGTTAAATCTTCACCAAATAAAAGAAAAATTCTCCAAGTTTCATACCTGTTCAGTGCAGTTCGATATGGCCTCCATTTGTTGCCTTGCACACATATAAATGATATTCAAGTTCATCCCACATACAGTTAAGAACATCTGGTGTAACAGAGTGAATAACATCTGCGATTCTCTGTTTCAAATGGAGGCCACATCGAACTGCACTGAAGTGAGCAATTGGTAAAGAGCTAAAAGTCAAATTTTAGTATGTCTTCATGCCTTGTCTTGCCATATTTGTAAAGCCGTACCTTGTTCAAACTAGAATAAATCACCTAGTTTAATCCGAGTATTTTTAGAAAACATTTCTGCTCTGACTTTGTCAATTTTTAAAAGAAAGAATTTTTCCTGTTGATTCAGGTTCAAAATTTATTTCACATCAAACCAGATAAAAACAGGACCAGTGATCCATTTCAAGTTAAACAGAACATTCTGATAAGGTATATTCACATTAATAAAAACTAATGAATAAAATATGTGTGAAGTAAAGGTCATGCAGGGAAAAACATAGGTATGATTGTGCTTGGATTATACTTTAATTTTTTTGGATAGCCACACTTGAAAAAAGATCAGAAACACAGTGAAATTCTATTCAGGGTAATTTGTAGCGGATGGAATCCATGAGCAAGCACTGTTGAACTAGAAAGGAATATCACATGTCCAGCATAAATTATGAAACACTTTCCAAACATCTAGAATACTATAACAAAATTTCATCATTAAATAAGGTGAAAACAAACATTCAAGAAGTTTTAAAAATGCATTACATATTTAAAGACCCAATTTCAGCTATTATCATCCATAGTCTGAAAAGAGCCCTGTATAAGATCTGTAGCTTTGTATATATCCTACATAGTATGCTAAAATTTAATTCAGAAAGAAAATGCAAAACATAGCTGGGTACTTTTCTGTCAGCCGAGTGCCAGTGTTACGTGTATATGCTGTTATTAACAGGGCCGAAACTAGCCTTTTTTGCACCCGGGGCAAACATGAATTTTGACGCCCTCCCCTTTCTTCCTCAAAGTATATTTACAAAGAGAATTTTACTATTTTTCTAATGACCGACTTATTTTAAAATATGTAATACTGAACTACGTAAATTGAATGTGATGTTTGTTGCAAATATAGTTTGTTTACATAAAAGAATTCGCATGTATTACCGGCTATTTACAGTGTTTGCCTATACAGTAGAGTTCAGATTCGATTATCCGAGTTTCCGCTTTATCCAAGTTATTTTCTTCTGATGGACTGATGGCTTCTATTATTATGAAACAGTCATTATAAATGAAGTGTTAGGTGAAGATGAAAGAGCAGTCGTAAAAAGTTAGAACTGGTCAGAATCGGAAGAAAATTATGGCCTTTTTTTCTTCCCATTCTGACCAGAAAATCAGAGTTCTAACTTTTTACGGCTGCTCTTTCATATTCACCTAACACTTCATTTATAATGACTGTTTCATAATAATAGAAGCCATCAGTCCACCAAAAGAAAATGATCCATTCCAAAGGTATAATGCTTCATTTGGCGCCCCTTCGTTCTGGTGCCCGGGGCACATGCCCCCCCCTTAGTTTCGGCCCTGGTTATTAATAAGGTTTTTTGAGCGAAATATGCTCGGCAGTTGTCAGCCCACATAGCTTAAACGGCCGAGCATTGACAAGGGTTCGATTCCCGGCTTAGACATTTTTTTGTCAGTCGAAAATATCCAATTCATATGATAATTTTTACCAACCAGTATGATTGTGTTAAAAATAATAGTATAAAAAGATTTTATTGAGCTTATGTATGTTGGTTTGAAGTGTCCATATTTAGCAAGATCATTTTCTTTTACAGCAGTTCCCAACGTTCAACACTGCAAAACTTCAGATTCACAGACACATTTTCAAGTGTAAAAGCATTAAATTGGTGGGCATGACTAAGTGATTTGGCATCTAATAGAACTTTTCATCTTCAGTAAATGTATTCCACCCTGATTTATAGGATATTGCTGTTTCATGACCTTTCTCTGTCTGTAACATCTGGAAATATGCTTCACAATATCACATTTGACTGCATTTTTTGAAATATTTTGCATTTACTAAAAAAGGGAAAGTGCTATTTCATTTTAGTTTTTGAACAAGACTACCTGCAGGGGTTTATTCTTGGGTGATCCGATCTTGTGAAAAGAAAGTTTTTTGTGCAAAATTTTTTTATATTTTTGTGAAAAATAACATTTTGTATAAAGATGAAATTCAAATTCAAACAAAGTATTTATTTAATAATAACTTTGTTAAGTCCTCCTGCTAAAGTTTTCCTTTCTTGCAAACTTGTTCCATTTGCAAATTACATTTCAAAACCTAACAAAATAAAAATAAAGAATATTTTTCTGGGATAGAATTTTGCGATATTAAAATAATCCAAATTTTGACTAGATTGACCCCCAACCTGCCAATGCTTTTGCATGTATGGAAGCTGTACTGTAATGAACAGTGTTGTAGCATCTCATCTTGTTCTCTTGATGCTACTTAATTTTTTTTTTTTTTTTTTTTTTTTTTTTTATACATAGTTTGTCCAAAATCTGTCAAGAGAGATGACATGAACTGAAAAGTATACACTGAAAATTCAAGCTGAAATTTATATAAACCTACAAAATTAAGATTTCATTTTACAAACTTTCATTCTAAATTACGTTGATTTTCCTACTGAATCTTCATTTGAATATACTTCTCCAAGTACATTTTTTTAATCTGTTTTTAAGTACATAATTGTCCAAGTGGTCATTAATATTGTTATTCTGTATTCCATGAATTTTGAACATAATCTGAAAATAAGAGCTATCCACATAAAATGAGGACATCACCTTAAAATTTGTGTTAAATATCAAAAACTCATACCATGTGCATCTTTTTTAAAATACTGGAAAAGATTAATCAGCACATGAAGAAATATGGTACATAAAATAGATGAATCAGTCTTGTTGGCAAGGTGAAAATGCAAATATTTTCGCATGTAAACAAATTCCCCTGATTTCTCGAGTATTTTTATAAAATTCCCCGATTTTTCCATGATACCCTGATTTCCAGATTCTTTAGACACCCTACAGGATGAGTAGGGGTAAGGGCATGCAGGACAAGGGGCAGTTTTCAAAACCAAAACTTCAAGTGGGATCTTCAAAGAAAACTTGCACCCAAGGCATTATGTTCCATCCATTTTGTCCAACCAGGATGACATTCTTTATCACATTAGTCACATTTAAATACAGCTTTAACATTTTAATACAAATATATACATCTACTCTATAACTAATACTATTTAAGGTTATACATATTAAAATATGTAAAGCTAAGAAATGTCCAGTTTCCAATGATACAGACAGTCACCTAATAGAAGGCTGTCCAACCCGGCACCATCTCGCCCTTTGGAAGATTTCTTGGCACCTTTCTGAATGCTTCCATCCTGTTTAGGGATTGACCGAATCAGCAATTTTGCCGAATACCGAAGCTTCGGTCAAAGTGTACACCGAATATTCGGTATTCGGCAACCGAATACTTAAAAATTTTTAATGTGCATTTTTTCATATATTAGCTTTTTTTAATAAACTTTAATTAAAATTAAATTCTTAGTAATTTAATTCAGTTACATTTTTATTCTTAAATCTAATTACACCAAAAAAATTTAATGACTACTTTCCACTCACAATTTCATTAACCCATCACTTATTTTTTATTATTTTATCACTAGCCAATACCCAAAATAACCTATGAAAGTATTAAACTATACAGGCTATTATTAAGGGTAAGAATTGTTAGAAAAACTAAAGTTCATTCAAATAAAAAGAAACAATGTTGTCATTAAGCTGATTTACTGATTGTCTAATTATAAACATATTGAATAGGAATGTTCCCAAATACAAAAGGTATATCAATTTATACATTTAACTATTATCTGTCAAATTATTGATACATATTTATATTTTGATTAATAATTTAACATTGTGGTGATGAAGATAACAAATTTGAGCAATTTTAATGGTTATAAAAGCTATAGGATAGGCACAGGGGTATACTTATAACAAATTTGAGCAATTTTAATGGTTATAAAAGCTATAGGATAGGCATAGGGGTATACTTATTTGATGCGTTTTCTTCAATATACACCTTAGATATGCAGAGATGAAATCTCACGTACTTATTTGAGGTGTATGTTAAAGAAAATACACATTAAATAAATTTAAATTAAGAAAACTAAAGTAGAAATAATTAAAATTAAATTATAAGAGAAAGATGCCCACCTTCCTTACTTTTTTTTTTTCTAATCGTAGATAGTTGTTTTGATTTCATCCCTATGTAGGCTGTTTTAGGAAAGAAAAGGGTTTTTTTTTTTTTATATTATAAATGTCCTTTGGCTTGTTTTTTGTAGTGCAATTGAACTCTGAACTCATGCACATAATATTGAAACTCATCGTTTAGCCTATTCTACTTCTAATTAAAAAAGAATTCTTCTACTTCTAAGAAAATACTTACCCACAATTATTCGGCCGAATACCGAATCGACTATTCGGTATTCGGTCAATCCCTAATCCTGTTACTAACTTTTTAAAAATATAAAATCTGTATTAAAAAATTCTTAAGTTTTAAATCAGTAATATTTGCATGCTTTTTATATTGTAAAGAGCATGAAGGTTTTGGCTCTTTATCTGACAAAAATTTTTGAGATGAGCCATTTTAAAGGGGAAAAAATTCTAAATATACTATATTTATACATTTTCTGCAATTTTTTTCATGGGCATGAGTATCTCTACGAGATGTATTTGCTTTGTATAAGACATGTGCATTCTTTCTGAATGTTTTCTCTTACTAGCTTTATTTAAAACTAAAAATCCTTTAAAAAATGTTTTATTTTGAACATTTAAATGTTTTTCTATTTTAGGCAGCATTAAGGTATTGGCCCCTTATCCTACAAAAGTTTTTGAGATAAGCTACACTCAAGGAAATGTAATTCTACATTTACAGTAGAACCTCTTTTAACTGAAATTCATTTTTAAAGATTTTTTTTTGCTATCACATTCCTTGTGTGCAAAATCAAATTTGAAAGCTTTCTTTTTAGGTGCGTTCGTAATTATATAAATACGTAGCACCTATAGTCGTCGTTCAGTCCGTCCGTCTGTCCGCATGTAACAGAGCAAAAACTACCCAACCGAATGGTCTGAAATTTCAAATACATGATTGTTGCAAAATTTTGTCGAGCCATTTCAAATTTTATGAAAATCGGATGTATAGTTTAATTACAGGGACAGTCAAAAGTTTTTCTTTACATTACGGCCAATGGGAAAAATTATTGCAAGTGCATTTTAATGATATTAGAGCCTTCCGAATGATCTGAAATTTTAAAGATATAATTGTTGCAAATTTTGGCGAGCCATTTCAAATTTTAGGAAAATCGGATGTATAGTTTAATTACAGGGACAGTCAAAAGTTTTTCTTTACATTACGGCCAATGGGAAAAATTATTGCAAGTGCATTTTAATGATATTACAGCCTTCCGAATGGTCTGAAATTTTAAAGATATAGTTGTTGCAAAATTTTGTTGAGCTATTTCAAATTTTAGGAAAATCGGATGTATAATTTAATTACAGGGACAGTCAAAAGTGTTCCGTTACATTACGGGAATGGGAAAAAATTATTGGAAGTGCATTTTAATGATGTATCAGACTATGCACTTTATGAAGTGCAAAAAATTATACATTCAGTACAATATGGGGTGCAAAAAATAATTATAAAACTAGTTATAGTACGAACGCACCTCATTTGCCACGTTTGACGAGCAATTTCCAACTTGTTTAAAACTATCATATTCCTCGCGTGCAAGCGGTCCTTTCCGAATCACGAGTACATATAAATATTTTCGATCCCCTTTCTTAGAATTCCTTTGAATTTAACTTGAGCTCCTGTAAGCTGTGGAGTGGAACGAACGAAGAAAACAAACAAATTAGCGATTCTGAAGCTTTTGAATGTTTTTCAAAAAGGTTTGGCTTGGCTATAGCATAAAGATGAAAATAAGCACTCGGCGACTAAATGTGAAAAACTGGCGACTAAAAATATGGAAAGTACCGGCCAAATGCAGGATTTTTCAAAGGGATTTCGTCAAAGAATCGCGGAAAAAACCCGCGAATTTTGTCAAGAGATCGCGAAAATACCAAAATATCGTCAATAGATGGCGTAAAAAGCGAATTTCGTCAAAGAATCGGGAAAAAAAAAAAAAACGAGACTTTAATCAAAAGATCGCAAAAATACCACATTTCGTCAAAGGGTCGCAGAAAAACCCGAATTTTGTTAAAGGATCGCTCAGAAACCTAAATTTTGTCAAATGACCGTGGAAAAAACGCAGATATCGTGAATGGATCGCGGAAAAAAACGCAAATATCGCCAATAGATCGCGAAAAACAAACGCGAATTTTGTCAAAGAATCGCGAAAGAAAACCGAGAATTTCGTCAAAAGGTCGCGAAAAAACAAACATTTCGTCAAAAGATTACGGAAAAAACGTAAATTTCGGCGAAGGATCGCGAAAAAACCCAAATATCGTGAATGGATCGCGGAAAGAACGCAAATATCGACAATAGATCGCGAAAAAAACGTGAATTTCGCCAAGGAATTGCGAAAAAAACGAGAATTTTATTAAAAGATCGCGAAAAAACCGCACATTTCATCAAAGAATCGCAGAAAAACCTGTATTTTTTCAAAGGATTGCTAAAAAACCCGAATTTCGTCAAAGAATCGCGAAAAAAATGCAAAATATCGTCAATAAATTGCGGAAAAACGCAAAATATCGTCAATGGACCGCGGAAGAAATGCAAAATATCGTCAATGAATCGCGAAAAAACGCAAATTTCGTCAATAGATCGCAGAAAAAAAACAGAATTTTGTCAAAGAATCGTGTAAAAAAGAAAATTTCGTCAAAGAATCGCGAAATTTCATCTAAAAATGACTAAAAAAGTGCGAATTTTGTCAAAAGATCGCGGAAAAAAAATGCACATTTTGTCAAAGGATCGCGGAAGAAACACAAGCATCGCCAATAGATCGTGGGAAAACGCGAATTTTGTTAAAGTATTGTGAAAAAAATGCATAATTTGTTCCAGGAGAGAACCTTTACATTTAAGAAAATTTGCCGTAAATTTCAGATTTTTTTTTTTTTTTTAATTTGGAAAGTTCCTAAGTATAGTGGACTTATGTAGTTAGCTATATAAGCATGTTACATATAACTCTGCTGTTAACTTAATTTAAAATAGATTGGAAATTAGTATCTCAAGTTTATTCAAAACAATATGAATTAAAATATTTTTATTTATTACATAAATTACTTTTTTACTCTAAACTTATATATTTTTTAATTAAATATTCAGTAACATAAATAATGTACTTACTGGCGACTAAAAAAATTATTCTCACTAGCCAGTAACTGGCTACTAAATAAAATCACCGGCCAGTGGCCACTAAGTAAAATTGCTTATTTTCATCTTTAGTATAGCAGCAGACAGACTGTGATACTGGCGAACTAATAATATTTAAAAACTTCGTGATAGAGCTTCAAAGCAAAGGCAATCGAAGCTGAGACAAGCAAAACATTGTTTAAAACCCTTGTGAAATATGTAAAAGGTACTTCATTTCAAAATTAAAGCTCAAGGAATTTATTCTTGTTTCTTTTTTGCTATTCCTTTATTTTTATTAAGTACTTGTTACCACAATAATAAATATTACATATATTTCTCCTTAATCTTAAAATTGAAGCATTCTCGATTATCCGAAAGAGGGCCGGTCCCAATTACTTCGGATAATAGAGGTTCTACTGTACTATGATTTAAATTTCTGCTGCAATTTATTACTTTCTTCTATCTTTACAAGAAGAAAGTATTGTATTTGTGAAAGTTTTCGAATTCCGGTTTCCGACGGATTTACATGTTTTAGGGGTCAGAGATTCCAAAAAACATGTTTTTATAAAATGTCTGTCGTGAGTGAGTCTGTATATGACAAAAATTTTATGGGTGCTCTATCTGAAGATGTAATGCACGGAATTTAATAAAAATTTATATTCAGTTAGCCCCTAATACAAATTGATGCCGATTAGTTTTTGGTGTAAATCGCTCAACAAGTGGTGCTGCTATGCTGCATTTTTCACGATTTCCGCAATAGCTCTATCTCAAAAAATAATGCACGGATTTTCATCAAACTTCAGATTCAGTTAGTCCTTGATATGAAATGGTGGTGTTGTAAATCTTACAACCGTTGGCGCTGCTGTGCTGTCTTTTTCACGATTTCCACAATAGCTCTATCTAAAGAAAATGCATGAATTTTCATCTAACTTCAGATTTAGCTAGACGTTGACACAAGTTGTTGCCAATTAGGTTTTGGTGTTAATCACCAATAGGTGGCGCTGCTATGCTAGAATTTTCACGATTTTTGCAATAGCTCATCTCAAAAACTAATGCATGGATTTTCTCCAAACTTAAGATTCAGTCAGACGCTGACATAAGTTGTTGATGATTACGATTTGGTATAAATCACCCAATAGGTGGCGCTACTAGGCTGCATTTAGACGATTTCAGCGATAGTCATATCTCAAGAACTAATGCACAGAATTTCATATCTTTAGAATCCTCATGAGGGGCATAGATTGCCATTTAATTTTGGCAGTGTGATAGCGAATTTTGAAGTATTAACATGTACGAGATAGAAGAAAGTTTTGGGATTGATACATCCGACTAGTATTCATTTTTACTTTGTATTAAATGCTAACAAATAATAATACAAAACATTCCTTACCTTTAAGAAATAAAAACACTATTTTTTTTTACATGGGCATCGTTATTGCTGAGAGATGTATGTGCACTGCAGAAGACGAGCATGTGTCGCTAACACTACTGACTTTAGATAACATTGTATGTTTCCTGTCATGTGAATAATGGCGCTTTTTATCATTTGCTAGCAGCTAAAATGCGCCCCTGGTAACCGAAAGGTTGGACAGGCCTGACCTAATCAATCCTACAAACTATACAAAGTTTCAGTGAAGATGGTACTGAAATCGATTTACAAGGAAAGACTGAAAGGATTAAACAAAAAGAATTGCACAAGAGGTTGAAATACTCTTTACAGTACTAAAGAGTGCAAAGTTAGATTTTCCTGGCACTGCAATTTCAAATCCTTAGTTTTATAGGGTCAAGCAGGATAGATGAGTAATGCTGTTTTGTTTCTGAATAAAAATCATACTATGTATGGCAAATACTTGTAAATCATGTATATAATTTATCAACAATTCAACTTTCGTTTTAAGTTAAAAAAAAAAATTGGCAACATTTAGTCCATTTAGAATCAATTTTAAAAGCCACATGGTGAACGTCAACTTCACTTAGTGCTCTGCATTAACTTTGTCTCTATTTTATTGCAGAATTTTTTTTTTAAATGCATAATTTGTCATAGCAGTGTGTCTTATTGACTGAAAATAAAAATTATTTTTTACAGGTTATAATAAAAAATGTAAAGTGGCGTGAAATGGGTATATGATTAAACTTAACACTCAGTACATAAATAATGCTATTTTTCTTTATAACATTTTAAATATCCTTTAACCACTTCACTGGCAGCAGGTTAGGTATAGGGAAACAGTGCTTTTTACCCCCCCCCCCCCAACTTTTCTCAGGGAAAACGCTGAAGCGGTTGAATACACTTGAGAGAAAAAAAAGGTTTTCCCGATGGCTGCCTAGTATATATGTGCATGTTTGCATTTATAGAAAATGAGCTCCCTGATTTTCGAATTTTGAAGCTATAAATCAATGTATTTATTACTGTATCTATAGAAATTGAGTTTTATTTTACAATTTTCAAAACAGTAGAACAACTTCTGAAGTTGCAGAGCTTACAACTGGAAGATAGAGAAAAAGGAAAATTTGCCCAGCTTGAACACACAGGCTTCTAAAACAGAGATGAAATTAATCAGGAACATTGTAGACCACAGTAATCTCATGTAGTACTCTAGAATCATTTTTCAGCAGCTTTCAACACCCAAGACTGTTTCACAACAGCAGTTAGCAGGAGACTGCCTGAATTTAAAGTTCTAAGAGAAGAGCACGATCAACAGTAAATTCTAAATTTGGTAATATTTATGATTATGATTTAACAATAAATGTCAGCTAGAGAAATTTTAATTAGAATATATATATCCAGTATTTTGTGAATTTATCCTTTAACATACTGGTTTAATTTGATCTATATGCTCTAAATCTCACAACTGTCAAATATGAAGAAACTTAAATTTATAGCTTAAGTAATCATCTAATGTTTATTTTAACTAAAATGTGTTATGATTTATAATTTTAAGTACTTATTAAAAAATAAACATATCAATCAACTTCTATTTTAGTAAATTGCTTTCAGAATCTAATACTCATTAAGAGGCTACTTCAGTCAAACGAAAAGACCCGTTCTCCAATGCTAATCCTATGGAAGAAATTTATAAAGATATCTCTGTCACATTTCAATATTTTTAAATGATTTCTTTTGCATTGAATAGTTGAGATCGATCTGTACAAAGGCTGTTGTTTACTTTTTCGATTTTGCTTATAGGTATTTCTTATGAGGACACTTTCATTTTCGGAATGTGTTTCAAAAGTAAAATCTCTCATAAAAGTTCTCATAAAATATCTGCAATAAAAATCGAAAAAGTAAAAACGGCCTGCATCCAGATCGATCTCAACTGTTCAATGCAAAAGAAATCATTTGAAAATATTGAAATGCGATCGAGATATCTTTATAAATTTCTTCCATAGGATTAGCATTAGCGAATGTGTCTTTTTGTTTGACTGAAGTAGCCTCTTAAGATGTTTCTGATGGGTGGGGTTCTAATGATTAGTTAGAGCATATTATCAATCAATTAAATGACTGTACATCTTACATCTGGCAATCATTGAGAGCACTGTATCAGTCTGAACAAGTCAAACATGTTTTGAATCGGAATTTTGTAAAAATAAAAATGAGTTATGCTTTACATTGATTTTGTTCATTAAGTAAACTTTTTGGTTTAAAACAAACTTATCTGAACTAATAAACTGAAAGAGTCCCATGGATGGCTATCAGCTGTGCATCTTACAGTAAAAGAAATATTCATTAAAAAAATTAAATAGAAAAAATGCAAAATTAAAAATCAACAAAATTTATTTTCAAAGTTTTAACAAGATACAATGAACAAGATACAAAATTTATTTACAGTAAACATTTCAGAAGAGTATAAAATATGGACTGAATTTAACTATTGAAATACTATAAAGGCACCGGTTTTAATTTATTGTTTGTTATTACCTGAAAATATTTAATATCCAGTTTAAAACTAAGCTATGTATTTCATCAAAACATGAATACAAAAGTTAACAATTGCACTAGATTTACTTGAAGAATGGCACTTTAAAAATTGATGCAGTATTTGGCACTTTAAAATATTCACTTTATAAGATTTTGCTGCATTCATATTAAACAAAATAGTTCCATTTTATTTTAACCTTGTATTTTATATTTCAAAAGCTTAAACCTTAAAAATAAATTTTCATACATATATACACAGTATTTTTTTTTTTTTTTAATTTCATAATATGCCAACTGCTATGATTTAACATCTTTTTGAAATAGTAATCTTTGCCTTATTTAATTACTGAATTCTGAAATAAAGCGAAGATTATTAATTTGAAATAGTAGCAACGAAAAATCAGCAGTTGTAGGATAGGGGAGGGAGAGCATTGCCGAAGTTTATTAAAATTGCAGATTGAATCCACTATTTTTTTCTGCATCATCAAAAATGAGACAAAAAAGATATCTAAGACATATCTGATCCAAGGCTGTGATTGCAAACGGTACATTTGATAGCAAGTGGGTTTGACGAGCATATTTTGCTATAGTATTGTATTTGTATCACAGATGTGTATACATTTTAAAATCAGATCCAGAAAACTGTCCAATCATGTTCCAATTAATATTGGCTCAGATTTGTAAATTAAAGTTGATTTATCTTGGATTTTAAACAAAAAAGTAAAAGAAAATTACTACAACAATTCTATTACCTTATGAATGGTATATATTTAACATCTTTTGGAGTATTAAATGTAAATTTGTCAGATTCCACCCCCCCCCCCTCCTAAATAAATTAAAGAGATTAAAATTGCATGCTCTTTTTTTTTTATCGTCTAAGAGCAATGCTTCCCCTTCCCCAATCCCTTAAAAAAAATGTTGACAACATTGTAATACTAATAAGTACCAAGCTGTAGAGCTTTAAATAAAATTCACCTAAAATAAGCATAGAATTTGACCTTGACAAATATCTATGTTTCCAAATAACTAAATCTTTATACCGGATTAGTATGAAACTACAGAATTATTGGAATAACTGTCCAACAAAAAATATCAACCAAAATTACCTGAAATACCCCCCTCCCACACACACTGTTTTCTTCATATCGCACCCTTGCTGCAAACATGACATCACTCAAAAATCTCCATTTTCAGGAAATGCGAAAAAATTTCCGGGCTGTGGAAGGGTCAGTGGCAATCTTGCAAACAACTGCTACCTAGTGGCTGGATTTTCAGTGCACTATATCACGATTGGTAGAGGTGCAAAAGCCAACCCAATTTTTCAGTTGTGGCACTTTTAAAGCAAGGGTGCGATATGATAAAGCTTGAGTAAAACAATTTCAAAAACTATGGAGAATTAATTTTATGTACATGAACACTATTTCTGACAGTATGGTATATGAGAATTTAAAAATGCAATAATCTTAAAAAAAGAAAAAGTACAAACAGGATTGTAATTTTTACCAACCCAAACTAGTTTCAACAAAGACCGTGGTCAAACTGGTTAAAACCTTTAATTCGATCTCTAATCCTACCATCTTTCTTGTTTATGATGACCAATTCTTGCATTTCTATTTCTAATTTTTTATATTCCATTATTACTTATTGACATATTACTCCACTCTAGGAAATCCTTCATTTATTAGAGGTATATATACTTCTTTATCGTGAAGGGTTGGTAAAGTGATTAGGAACAATATTTTGAAAATGGACATTTACTAATGAAGAAATTTTTTATATTTTTTCAACATTTTCAAAAAATAACCTTACAGCTTCAAGTAAATGTCTCAAAATTTGCATAAAATTTATTGTTATTTGCAAGAGAATGCATAAACTTCCACAGTCATTCTATTGGATTCAAATTCGGACTTTATAGTGGCAAAAATAATAGCTCCATTTTACTATTTCGTAGATATTCCTTTACCTTTTTTTTTACATATCACATATTTACACCTGCATTATTACATATCAGATATCTTTTATCTTGAATTTTTTCTTCCAATTTCTTTAAAAATTCACTGATATAGTCGCCATTAAATTTACGATTGTCAGTTGTTACTAAATTTAGGACTTTTTAGGTCAATCATATCTATTATATGCTTATGTCTCTATCCACTAAAGCTTGATAAAGTTTAAACTGCATTCTTCCTAATCGAACCAAATCTAGCTCTAGATTGATATTGAGGATGAACATTTATATCTAGCCAAATTATTTAATAAACTATATTGCAGCTTAAATTCCTCTTGTTTATCTAAATCTATTTTCTCAGGAATAAATTTGGATTTTTTTATAACTAAAACCAAGTCTATGTAAAAGATTGATTACTCCAGTTAATCTATAAATGACCCCATATTGCCTTTCTATCTACAAACCTACATCTCTCATACACACATAATTATTTGTTTCCTGGTAATTTATTAATTCTTACTACTGTCCAGTAAGTTTACTATAACTACTGCCATTTCCAGGCTTAAGGTTCTTATTGTTATGATAGTCTATTAAATGTTTTCTTATCCCTTCACCTCTCAATAATAAAACTTGATATCTCACCAGTACTATAGCCATTATCATACATAAGCACAGCTTTAATTCAGTCTCTAATCCTACCATCTGCTCTCTCTTGCTTATGACAACTTTTTAGTTCTTGCTTCTCTATTACTTTTAATTTTTTTTATATTCCATTATTACTTACTAGTATATTACTACGCCCTAAGAAATCCTTCATTTATTAGAGGTATACACGCTTTGTTATATTATTAACGTGTGTTAATAGAGACAGGGTTCATACTCATTTTCCAAGAAAAAATCCCCTGAGAATCCCCTGATGCATAATTTTTCCATGTCAACAATCAATGACATTTTTTAAACCAGTATCACGACCCCTCGCCCTCCTCTCCTTTAAAAAAAGATACAAACTAGATAATCTCAAAAATACAGTTTATATATTACCTATATAAACAATATGAACAGAACTTTAAAGGAAAAGCATTAATTTGTGTACAACAGAGATGAAGTCTGCAAGCGTTGTGGGGCTCTCCTTAAAAAACTTGGTAGATTGCTGTAAGAATTTAATTTCCACTTAGAGATTTTATTACCTCTTTGAAAAGCATTACGAATAATATGAAGGCTCAAGTGTCAATATCAATTTTAAAATGTTCTTTATTTTTCTTAAGTTCTTCTTTAACAGTTTTCAAACCTCACGATGTTAGAAGGCATGTCTAGTGACTGAATGGATGTCGCCAGATGTTAGAAGTAGTGCAGTTTAAATATAACATATCTAATCTGTAAGAAGGAGTGGCTAATGTAGAATATATCACGATGTTAGAAGAAAGGTCTTAGTTTGATTTCATTAAGACTACACAAAATACGCAAACAACAGCGATTGCCTTCAATTTCCCAGAGTAACCAATCATTTTGCCAGGTTTTCCCAGGTTTGGGGAATTTTTTGCCCTATCCCCCGAGATTCCCCTGATTTTTTAGGGCCAAAATGCATCCCCTGATTATCCCAGGAATCCCATAATCCCCTGATGAGTAGGAACCCTGAGAGAGTATCGGTATAATTTCTCCTTATTTTCAGCACTTTCCACAAGGTTAAGTTTATTTTATCCAATTTGTCTAAACGAGAATCTTGCAGGAGTTTGCACTTAACAAAAATATGTTAATCTAGAGAAAAATAGCTTGAGTTAAAAATGGCAAGATCAAAAATCATTTTTAAAAGCAAGTAGCATAAGATATACTAAAGTAAGTAGTCCAATAAACCTATCTCACGAAAGCGCAAGTCGATAGATAGTAAGGATTTCTGCCCTAGTGAAATCTACTGACCAAAATATATAGATTGGGAAGCTCCTTGTTTATTAGTGGGAGATGATACCTTATTGTCAACGCAATAAAGTAAGAAGATTGAGCTTTTATACTTCTTTAACATGAAGGGTTGGAAAGTAAAATTTAGATAATTTAATTTACGTTCTTATGGATGATTGATATTTAACACTCACTACTAATTCTTCAGGTAGAAGTATACACTATCAATATTCTGTAGCTGTACATGTTATACCTGGTATAAGAATGGTAAACTTACTGCATTACAATACTAAAACTGATCAATCTACCCCCATAGATTATAGTAGGAGTTTCACACTTAGCAAAATTATACATCAGCTAAAAGCCATCTAATGTTGTTCTGAATTAATTTTTTATAACTTCCCATGTTTGTTTATATAAACAGAAATTTTGCAAAAAAAAATTTTTTTTAAGTAAAAGTAATTTTTGGATATTTTAATTTGTAGAAGTCAAGATACAAGATTTCATTATTCTTTTCAACAGATAATTTCTTACTATCCTTAAAAGTTTGCATAGGAGTTTTTTCATAACATTTACCAGAATGAGGTCTTTCATAATTGAAATGATCTAACCAAATATCAAGATCTAATTGTAAAGCATCAAGTTTGGTATTAATCTTTATGCCGTATTAAAGAATTCTTGTTTCATGGTTTAAAACGCTCACACATACCGTTTGTTTGAGGAGAATATGCCTTAGTTGTAGTATGTTCTATACCTTCTATACTAAGAAATAACTCAAAAGCATGATGCTTTATACTTTGCTTATATTTTGACCCACGATCTGCAAGAATACGGAGAATTGGTATCCTTTGATTTCTCCATTTAATAATTTATTTTACTAAATGTAAGATGAAATCAACTATTACATTTAATTCCTGTATCAAATAATTTTTTAGCAAGCCACTTTTTACTTGATAAATAGTACTACAAGTTAGATAAGTTTTTTTTTTTTTTTTTTTAAAGCTATTCCATACCATCATGGCACAAGCAATATGATTTCTTTGTATTCTACACCGATATTTCTCAATACCTGTAACCTGTTTTAGTTCACAATGAAATTCTTCAATTTTCCATCTGATGCAATACTCTTTTGTATAATGTCAAGGGAATCTTGATCCATGTTGTTAATTACCAACCACATAGTTCTATTAGTAGAAACAGCTACTCTGAATAATCTCACTTTATGATTTTTAGGAAACTTATGAATATTATTTTACTTTGCTAATATCTTCGGTATACTTCTTTAAGTTTTGCTTTCCAATCCTTCCTGTTAATCTAATAATATTATTATAGATTATTGATATTTAACACTAGTAATTCTTCAAGTAGAAATATACTCCAATCTAAAGAATCCACTCTTACATAGGATTTTATACCATTGCTATCATCAACTACCTGATTACTTCTTAAAGGACAATAGTAATATTTACCAATACCCTCTATTTTGAATATTACTGAAATGGTTGCATACCAGCTATCCATTAGCACTGTAGTAAATTCAATTTTTATTATAATATGCATTATGTAGCATTTCTTTGACATAATCAATTTTACTAAAACCATTTTTAGCAGGATTAAATATCCTATAACCTATTACCCAAAACTTATTTTCCCCAGGATTAGCATAAACACATGTAACAACACAGATACCTTTAACATTACCACTGTATTGGTACCTTACTTCTTCAATGTTAGTAGAGTAGTTTTTATCTAATACTGTATCATCAAATAATACTTTTCCCATTAGGACTTAATTCTTCTTTACTATGTTTCCATACTAATCTTGGGGAAAGTTTCTCTCTTATTAAATATCTTATCACTTAAACCATCAACATGCTGAGAAAAATTTGTAATTGTATGATTAGTCTGACTAGATAAAAGATAGACAATATTAAATTCTGCTACTCATTTTAATACAGCATTTCTTTAATGATAGCTCCTTATATTAGCATTTTTTAAAATTTTTAAATCACTATTATCATAAAAGTATATTTTTGCTAATACAGTCGAACCCGGTTAAGACGCGTTTCAAGGGAGTGGACAAAAGTCGCATATTAAGCGGGATCGCGTATTAAACGTGATTTGTATAATGTTTCAGGAACTGGGTTTATTTATATATTTAATCGTCTAAATGATCTTTAGAGCTTTAATTTATATGTTTAGGGTCGAAAATTGTGTCTTTTACGTGTATTTAGATTAAAATTTAATTGTATTTCCCTTTAACTCATTGTTTCTTTTTATAGAACCAACTGGAATAATAACGAAAATTAAATATGGACTCTAACATGGATTTATTGTTGATTAATATGCTGCAATCAAAAGTAAAACAACAAAAATAATTTTCCGACTAGACTGATTTTTTTAACAGAGAGAAAAAGTATTAACTCTTTGAATCACGACCCTGTTTTTAAAATCATACTTAGTTCTTGTAATAATGAGTACCATTATAATAAGTCCTTTTTTTTAATTTAGTAAAAAACTATTCTTATTTATCTCTGTGTAAAAAATATTGTTTCCATAGCAAAAAGTAAAGGAAACATAGAAAACAAAAGAATTGCAATTATCCAACCGCAATCGTATTTGTTTAATCTTAACGAGTTACATGTTTTGTTGACTATAACATGCATTATAAAACATAGTGATATAACGTACACTTAAAACCTCAGTAAAAACAGGTATGATCATCTCTAATCATAATTTTTATGATGTATCTGAGAAACCTGAATCCGTCTATATTTCTGTACTACAGTAAAAATATACACGAAGCGTGAGACAAAGAAAGTTAGAAGGCGAAATCAAGGAAGGATTTGCAATTTTGCTAATTTATCAGGTTTTTGTTTCACTCAAATATCCATCATTATTTCCGGTTAGTAATTTTCACCTTAATTATTATGTTATTAAACAAAGTAAATAATACTATTCGGAAAGTGTTTTTTATCTGTATAAAAAAAGTTCGCTAAATAGGCAACACTCAAGAAGAAAGAAGGAATTCGCATCTTGATCCACGAATTCGCGTCTTAAGCGTGATTTTTTCCCTCAAGGGACCGAAAATTTATCGCGTATTAAGCGGGATCGCGTAATAACCGTTCGCGTATTAAACGTGATATTTTTATATTAGCTTTATGGGCGATGTTCAAGGGATCGGAAAAAATACGCGTATTAAGCGGGATCGCGTATTAACCGTGAGCGTCTTAACCGGGTTCGACTGTAGTTATATTCAATATATACTGCTTCTATTAGTACTTTATTAGATTTAGAAGATAAAACATTTTCTACAACTTTGATATAATTTTTATTTATAATAGACATAAAATTACTCGAAAGTTTTGAATATCCTAAGTCTTCAAAAAGAAAAAGAAAAAAAAAAAAAAAAAAAATAGAAGAAATATTCTTTTTTTTTTTTTTTTTTTTTCAATATGCATTATTTAGTATCCATTTCAGCAAACATCTCTCATGAGCTGATAGTCACCACCTTAGAACATTGTCACTTTATTTTCAAAAAAGTTTGTATGCTCAACCCAGTTTAGCATTTCATCAAGCCAAGGAAGCAAATTATGATTTACCAAATATACGTCTGAGTTCAAGTTGCATTAAATGAAGATTGCCAATATAACAAGTATATTATTGTCTTACTTCATATGCTGTTAATCCCTCAATACCACAAACTTGGAAAAGAAAGTTTCAATAAAAGCATCTGCAAAATGCACAATAGTCATACATGCTTCAAAAATATGTTTACATAACATTTCCGTCCAGACTTCAGGATTCTTTCTTACAAAAGTCTTAATTGGGTTAGTATGGAGTGTTTCATCACAAACAGGCCAAGCACTTACCTGCCCCGTACCTTTCACTTTATTTAAATGAGGGAAATTAAGTATCGCAAAAAGAAGCAAATAGCTGTAATCCTTCTGTTAAAGCTCCGAATACGGCTAAGATAATTGCTATATCTTCTTTAGTGTCAACTCTCAATTACTGCATACAATCATATTTATCTTTCATTTCTCTATATTGTACTAGTTAAGTAATTCTACACTTCTAAACAATTTAAAAAATACTTATATTTAATATTCCTTTCCTTTTATATATAAAATTAAATGTGCAATCAAATTTTAAATAGTTCAATATACTTAATATAGATTGCCAGCCCTTTTTTGTGGTAGAAATTCATGTATTTCTACTGTCTGATTTAGTGAAATTAGCAAAATACCGAGTAAAATTTTTTTTCAAGATTTTTGATAAATTAATCCAAACGTCATACAACATTTACTTTTAACTAAATAAAGTTTGATCTTTTAATTACTCAAAAAAATGTTTTGACCACTTGATGGCTGAAAGTTATTGACCAGAACAGTTAACACTTTTTCACATTAAAACAAGCACAAAAACAGAGTATAAAGTACCTGGATTAGTAGACTAAGAAATAAAACATTTCATCTTAAACTGCATTATAGCACAAATTACTTGCAAACATACATTTTCAGAATACTCAAGAATGGAATATTTCACCATACAAAAACAAAAGAAAATATAGTGTAATTTAAATGTAAGTACAGTTCAACAAAGACAATATATTATCTGCAAGACAAGAGCATAAATAAAGGCACAATTTCAAAATTGAGCAAAACTTGCATGTATAAAATGACTTCCAAAAACTATACAAAATTTTATGTACATGAACATTATTTCCAACAACGATATATGCTTATAAAAATTCAAAATGCCATAACCTTCAGTAAAATTAAGAAAATTCCATGCAAATTTATTCAAATTGCTTTAAAGTACAAAATACTTGGATGAATAACAGTCAAGAAATAAATCATTCTTAAACCATTAAAATTGTCGCGCCTGATACATTAACTCCTTGGAGACGAGAGACACGTATACATGATGCATAAAGTGATCAGAATCCTTGATTATCCCCACCAGTTATTTTTTTACTGTAAATTTTGCTTCATTTAATCAGAGCATTTTCTCAATTCAGTTAGCTAAAAATTTTCGTTTACAAGAACCAGTGATAAAAGATTTAAAAATTCTTTAACAGGCGCTTATCCCGAAGGGTTTAATGGACAAATGGCACATGAAATGAAAACAGCGACAATTAAGGGGTTAAATTATTCTTAAACTGTAATCTGGCACAAATTACTTGCAAATAAACATGTTTTCTGAAAATTGAACAAATGTAATACCTGAACAAAGCTAAAAAGTAAAAGAAAATTGGATTGTTAATTTAGATCTAAATTAGTCTAGTTTAATAATGCTAGGATAAATCACAGAAAAGACAAAATAGTTTCAATATCGATAAAAAAAATTTAGTATTCCTAAACAAATGCTTTATACAAAAACCAAACTATTGAAATTCTACTACAGAGGAATAAATAAGAGAAATCAGAAGATAAAATGTATTTTAATGTTTAAAGATGGTTCCCACACACCTCATCTTTAAATTTTGTTCTAAAAATTTAAAGTTAATGCAAACATGAGATGATATCTAGTCATATTTGTCACTACCAATTAATGCTAAATTTAAAATCTATTTCATGATGTTCTGTTGCTGGTGAATGTTTCTCAAAATTTTAATATAGTTTGGCCATTTTTTTAAATACAAGCTGAACAAGTATCAACAAGTAAATAGCTTTGTTTTTTTTAGTAACACCGACATGCTTATTATTACAACCTGAAAAATATTTTCTTTCTTAGTTAAATACATAACAATGTTTAGAACCTACTTAGGCTATTCTTATTTTAAAATCTTGTCTTTTCAGAAACATTTGCATGGAATTAACGTTGAAAATTGATAGATTTAATTGTATTATCTAAATATATAGGATATTTACATTTTATTAATTATTTAAATAACCTAAATCAATTTAAATATAAAAATACCAATATACTTATTAAGAAAATGTCAAATTACACAAAATGTTTATTTTTTCTATTTATAAATTTTATGCAGTGACAAACAATTACAAACTTTTTGCGGTAGATTATTGAAAGAGGCACTTTTAATTTTGTATAAATGAAATAAAAATTCTAGAAGTTTGGAATATTCTACATTAGCTTATTCCAAACTCTTACTTTAGTTTACACAAAATATTTTGATCATGCTTTAAAAATATATGTATTGAAATAAACTACACTTTATTTTTCTGCTAAAATAAGATCTAAAACAGAATGTTATATACAGGGTGTCCCCAAATTCACTGGCCAAACTGTAAGGGGCAAATTTGGTATAGCAATGTGAGGTTGGAAATGAAAAGTTGACGAAAAACAAGAAATGTGGAAGAAACGAAAGCAAGCATTCTATTGACATAATTACAGTAAGTGCTCAAATGTGCCACTACTACAGGGTTCCCAGCAAAACATAACTGGCTAATTCCCTGACTTTCCATGACCAAATCTCAAAAAATTCCCAGATTTTCCCTGACCAAATCTCAAAAAATTTCCTGATCAAATGGGAATACAACAAAATTTGCTACTTCTTTTCACAATCCTTTGTCAAAACTAGCGATTTTTTTTCTGTGATCATTCTTCAAATTTCTAGAATTTTTTTCTATCAATTGATGAATTTCGTGTCAGTTTTCATTTTTTTTCCAAAGACTTTTTAGGAAATATTTGTAAATTCCCTGACTTTCCATGACACTTGGAACCCTGCAACATTGATACATACCTGGCAGCGTCTAGCCATTGATTGGCGTACCCTTTTGAAGGTTCCAGATGTCTCATCTATGAGACAGCAGTTGACTGATGAAGACCTCATTGCAAGACTTTCAGTCGTTGCTGCAAATGTTTGTGAAACACTTCAAATCTATGAAAAGGTATGCAAATCACTGCCAGCAGAATATTTCAGCACTTACTGTAACCGTTATGTTAATAAAACGCACGTTTTCATTTCCTCTGCATTTGTTTTTCGCCAAAACTTTTCCTTTTCGACCCCACATTGCTATACCAAAATTGCTTCTTTATGTGTACTTTACCTTCCCTTGCAGTTTTGCCCATGAATTTGGGGACACCCTGCATATTTTTTAATCATTCATAAAATTACGATGCATAATTATATAATGCTGAATTTTAATTTCTACTAAAAATTCAATACCTATAAATTCAAAAAAAGCAAAAAATATAATTTCAAACTAGTTTATGACACGAAATATTTTATTTTTACACTAATCAAATGCCACACAGAATTTTTATAATGTAAAGCTATACAATGAATGAAACAACAAATTTATATACATTTTTTCCCCCTAATTGCGATATAGAATAGAACAATATATACAAGATGGAATGAAAAAGAAAACAAGACAATTTAAATAAAAATTTAACAATTTTGAACTTAATGTAAAAGACTAACATAATGCAGTATTTTTTAAAAGTAAAATAAGAGATTTCAAACTAAAAGTATTCAAATTTGATAGGAAACTGACCAAATTGTTTCTTAATTATACAGATGAAAAAAAAAAGCCTATTTTAAAGGGACTCTTCACTAACTTGAAAACACCCATTCCGTTATGTTAAACTAATGGGCAGGTTGTTTTCGAATTTCTTGTTTAAATTTGAAAAGTTAAAAAGATTTTTTTTTTTTTTTTTTTTTTTTTTTTTTTTACATAGGATAGCTAAGCTCAATCTTTAATATGACTGTTTTTTACTTTTTCGATTTCTGTTGCAGATTTTTTTAATAAAGGTACTTTCACTTTCAGAACTGGTTTCAAAACTGAAAGTACCCTTTTAAAAAAAATCTGCAACCAAAATCAAAAAAGTAAAAGACAGTTATATTAAAGAGCTCAGCTATCCTATACAAGAAAAAAAAAATCGTTTAAAAATATTCAAATTTAAAAGAGAAATTCAAAAACAACCTGCCCATTGGTTTAACATTATGGAGCGGGTGTTTTCAAGTGAATGAAGAGTCCCATTAACATGTCTTTCAAAAACTGAGTTTTATTATTTAAAGCAGACATACCAATAGAAATTAACATTTTTCTTATTAGAATTTAAGTTTCTGAGAAATTGCAAGACTATCTCATTTCTTAGTTAAGCACCCCCCCCTTTTTTTTTTTTAACTTTTAATGACCAGATTTTAATTTACTTTGACCTTTGATTTAAAAACTCTCCCGCATGTCTGATATTGACTTTAAATATGTGTATCTTTAGTGGTTTGGCCATTTAGCTTTTGATGAAGATTTAAAAGTCTTCAAGTCTCTTGGGGGGAATCTTTAAATGCATTAAAGCATTAAGTCATAACATAAATTGCAGATTGTGCTAAGTAACATTTTCAATCTTTACAGAATTTTATACTTTGAAAGCGTATTCTAAGACATTAAAAATCCTTTTATAAATATTCATTGGGCATGTTAAACAATTTCAAAATATCCATAATTACTGCATACAAATTTGAATAAATATATATATCTAGATTAATGACATTAAAAATCCTTTTATAAATATTCATTGGGCATGTTAAACAATTTCAAAATATCCATAATTACTGCATACAAATTTGAATAAATATATACCTAGATTAATTACTATACACACAAAATCCTAGCTCACAGAAAGGACATTGCAACCAATAACAAAAATCAGAAGGCACCTGTATAAAAACTTTGGTTTGCTAGCACTTAAGTAATACTTCTTAAGCTTTTTTTTTTGTAGTTTTGGTTTTTAAAGTTTGAAAATTGGATGCTTGGTTTTTTTGTTTTTCTTCTTCCTAAATACATTACGCGCATGAGCTTTAACCATATTTAATTTATTGGCCACATGGTGCCTAAAGTTACCCATCTTCAATGGGAAGCAACCCTGCATGCGGGCTCGTTTACCTGCCCTAGGTTGTGTATTCGGCGTATAAATTGCAGGTCGGAATGTTGTATTGAAAGGCGAATTTACAAAATTAGAGGTTAGAGGAGTGACTATGCGAGATGGCATATATGAGCTAGGGCTTTGTGGTATCTCTTCAAAGGGTGGTGACACAAAGTCAGGGGAATTATAAATGTTTTCATTATGCACAAAATCTGATCTGGCATCGTAGGCAGATGCATAGCCAAGGCGACTATTATCTATGAATGGTGTTGCAGGTCCTACAGCATATGGATTTGGCAGAGGTAGTAACGGTGACCTAGCACTAGCAGGTATGATATCATTACCATTAACATCTGGACTTTGTCCAAGATATACAAATGGAGTTGGGGGTGAGCCAAAAGATTCTTGAGGTGGCATATATGGATCCACGAGAGTGTGAGGGAAATTATAATATGGGCTCATTACAAAAGGTTTTTGCAGCACATGCACAGTCACTGTCGTTTTGCAGCAGCTATTATAGCCGAACTTCCTTCTCTTGAAGTGGCTATTCAAGTAATTTTCGCGTCGAAATGGCCCGAAAATTGGAATATAATTAAATTCCTTTGCTGCATCTTCAATAAGGTTGTGGAAGCCCCCACCATCGTTGTCAATAAACAATAGCAAGGAGCCTGGCTTCATCGCTGTAAAGATATTCTGTAATAAACAAAAAAGTCAACATATTAATGGAAGCATATAACTAATCCACAATTTAAAATACAGTGATACTTCCATTTAACGAAATCTCTTAGTTACACCTAAACACTTCGTTATGAAGAAAATTCGTTAAATAGAAATCAACTTAAATTTATCAGATTTGTAGTATAATAAAATATACATAAAATGGAAATGTTTGAAAAATTTATTTTAAAATTCAAGCAATAACTTTTTTTAATGCAATGTAGCCATATGAGAAAACTTAAAATAATGTCTAAAAAACACATAATAAAGAGCTGTAAACTAACACTGAAGCGTAGTGTACCTTCTCTTTATTTCAGTATTGCAGATTCTTAATTTTAAAAAAAGTCTAATATTACCTTGTACAGGTATCTTAACCTGTTCGCGACGGTGCGCGCATTTTGAAGTGCGCAGCTGAGGACGGAGCGGGAAAATTTGATTTCTTCTTCTGGGCCGAAGGATTTTGCGAAGCTAAGCCTAACTATTGTAAAGTGTTCTTTAAAAAATTATAAAAGATTCATTTTTCATATAACCTTTTGAGATACACATACATGGAATAAGTTATTATATATATATATATATATATATATATATATATATATATATATATATATTCGCGCAAAAAATTGAGCTATTTTCTCAACTATTTCAGTACAAAAATGACTTTTTAAGCATATATAATGCATATTTTAAGCACTTTTTTAGGTTAAAAAATGACACAATATGGTCACAAAATACTTACGTGCCTTTCATATAGCAACATATGAAACATTTTCCTCAAATAAAAAATAATTTTGTTAAAAAAGTAATAGTTTTATTTCTACTTCTAACACATTCCTTAAGCAAAATAAGTGTTTTAATAAAGCTGATTTATTCGCGAATAAAATATAGTTAAATAAAACTTGCAAGCAACTTGTGCAGGCTACATTTTAATACTTAATATACAGACATACATAAAAATAGTTTGAAAATGCTTAATTTGATTTAAAATATCTTTGAAAATTTAAAAATTACATGTAAATATATAATGAATCATAATATAGCTATCAAACAAAAAGTATTGAATAATAATAAGTAATAATAAATACACTAGAGCTACACTTTAAAATATCCATTTCTAAACAGTTGTTAAATGTTAAAAATATTTTTTAAAATAAAAGAAAAAATATATAGTTACGTATAATAAAATGAAATATCAAATAAAGAGTATTTGATAATAATGACTAAACTTGAATGGTAACTTAAATTACATTCATAAAACTAATTTTTACTAAAGATCGCGAAAAAAAACGCGAATTTTGTCAAAGGGTCGAGAAAAAACGCAAATTTTTGTCAAAGAATCTCTGAAAACACGCAAATTTCATTATAGGATCGCGAAAAAAATGCGAATTTCGTCAAAGGGTCGCGGAAAAAACGCAACGGTCTTTAGAAAAAAAAACACAAATATAAATATCTATGTTTATTGTTATAGGTATAGTTTTTAATCTCAAATAATATACTCAACCAACTTTTGAAAAATTGGGTTTAACCCAAATCCAACTTGCATTATTAATCTACATTCAACCTGAAATCGACCCAAACCAAAAATGAAGTTTACTCGACCTATAACAAAAATAATTAGCGCTGGGAGAGGATTTCCTCCTTGTGCCTCCCCCTTTAATTCATAGAAATTAGGACTTGACAATTTAAAGTTAACCTAGATTACTTTTGTAATAGAAGAAATGAATCGACGGTTTCCATTTCAAATTTTGCACTTTGTTTAAAACTTGAATGCATAGTAGCTTGTTCAATCAAAGAAAATATCAGGGAGTTAGGTTTTGACTAGAGATGCAACGAATATTCGGCCCATTCAGCCTGTCTGCCGAATATAGAGTCCATTATTCGGCCTTGGCCGAATAATACTGTAATAAATGTTTTTATATTTACACAGTATAACTTTTTAATTTGACAATTTATATTCATCATATATAATGAAAATTTTATTTGAAATTAACTAACACTTTTTTTCCCATTAACTTTCATACTTCGAATGGGTTTTATATACCCATTTTTATATAAGAGGCTAATTTAGGAGACATGTTAAAAAAAATTATACTGTATCAGTAAGTACAAAAAGTATCTGTAATAAGCTAACATAATCTGCAAAATTTAAAATTAATCTATTCAAAATTGTTTTAATACAGCTATTTTCAGATGAAATAAAAGTTTATGAAAGATGTGAACACAAGTTGTGAAAGATGTGTACATCTTTTCAGAAAATAAAAGATGTACAAGCTAATTCAATTTTTTTTTTTTTTTTTAATCATAATGGGAAGAAGTTTAACATTTAACCTTTGTTACATAAAAAAAAAAATATTTCTTTCAATAATATTTTGAATTATACCTATAAAGAACATATATATGATTGATTAGATATAGATGTATTATTTAAGTATTGCGCAGCAGCGCAATACTTATTTATTTCCAGTGTCACTTCTCAATGTTAATTTAACATAGAGGAGCCTATGGAGATCATAACTTTTTCATTTTTTCTTCCCACCTTTTTGTCCCTGATGCCACTCATTTTTAATTCTTTGCTAATTCTAATATTATAAATTCAAAGTGTAAAAACAGTTGCCTGACATCAGGGTCAAAACGGATCATAAAATGCCTTTGCATACAGGTGGATTATTTATAATCTAGAGAGTAACATGGGCAAATTTTTATTTACATTATTCAAATATTTTTCTTAATTCGAAATTTCGCTTTTTTCATTGAGAATCAACGGACATTTTCTAATAAAATTTAAATTTTTCCTTCATTGTTGTAAATAATTCAAAAGCCGTAATAATAATTTGCCTATATTTAGTTGAATGATTTTCACGTGAAACATGAAACTGAAATAGTATTTTTTAAGAATTAAAAAGAAGATGAATATGGCGTCATAGTGGAAATAAAAATGACATTTTCAAGCAGATTTTTTCAATTCCTACTGTTAGTTCACACTCTTCCTATATTTATTTATATATATATGTATATTTATATATTTATACATCTTGTTCAAATTTTCAATCGTTAATAAAATACTCATTATTCATCCTATCAAGTTGAAATAAATTCTTTTAAACTTGTACTGGATGACAATTGATGTTAATACAGTTTTTTCAAATATTAATTCATTAATTAAATTTTAATTAATTGATTTCAGTTTTGCGTGGGAATCAAAATGACGGCCATTGGTTATTGAAGATCAATGAAAGTATTTTCAATAAGGGGTTACCATAGGGGAGACCCTGTTATGTCGCCAAATACCACCAAGTTTGTCACCAACTTGGCGATACATCGCCAAATTGTTTGGCCAAAATGAGTCGCCAAAAGTGACGCCAACTTGGCGATATCTCTAATATTTCGCCAAATTCCCATAGACTTCCATTGTAAACCTACTTGCTTATACAAAATCAACAAATTGAGATATTTTAATGCAACAAAAACTAATATTAGCTTAAAGGGTTTTTTTTTTATATTAAATTTTTCTTTGATGACCTAAGTAGGAATTGTCTTTAAAAACAAAATTTTTATATTACTTGTTTAAGTTCAGATTGCAATTTTTTGACCAAATTATAGCAACTTGCATTTCTGCACTGGTGAAATACGTTGAATTATACATAGGTAAATTGCATTACAAATTGTGATGGGATATAGCACAAATCAAAGCCTGATGATGATATACCCTCCATTAATTTTGAAATGTGTTCGTCTGAATGCAGTAGTTATTAAAAAAAACTTGACATATTAAACAAAAACCTAATTTGCAGAACAAATTTAAAAAAACAAAATTTATTTCCTAAATTGTTTAAACCTGAGAAGGGGCAGATATTAAGATATTTCATTCAATTCGTTCTACATTTAATGTTAAATTTTTGTAACAAATAAGTTAAACCAATTGAACATTAAAAAATAAAAATGAAATTCATACAATATAATACTTTAAACACCTACATACCTGCCAACATGTCATTTTTGAAAACCTTACAATTTTTATGACTTATTCTTCCGTGCTTAAAGTACATAAATGCATATGCATTGAAAAAAAGAATATCATTTCATAATAATATTTTCTATACTATATTCCCTTGACCAGAGTTGATTCAGAGTAAAAAAAAAAATTCTGAAATTCACCTTACATTTTCTGAAAAGTTATAGCAAGGGGGGGGGGGGGGGGAGAGGAATCCACTCCCGGCACTAACTATGCGTTTTTTTCCACGACCCTTTGACGAAATTCGTCGTTCTTTCGCGATCTTGCGACGAAATTCGTCGTTCTTTCGCGATCTTGCGACGAAATTCGTCGTTCTTTCGCGATCTTGCGACGAAATTCGCCGTTCTTTCGCGATCTTGCGACGAAATTTTCGTTTTTTTCGCGATCTCAAAGCAATTTGCGGTTTTTTCGCGATCTTTCGACAAAATTTGCGGTCTTTTCGCGTTTCTTGGGCAAAATTTGCGTTTTTCCTGAAAACGATTGGCAAAATTTATTTTTTTCGGCAACCGTTAGTCGAAATTCGCGATTTTTTATGTCCGAATTTTGGAAATTTTCAGAAAGGAATTCCTTAAATTCTCGGAAAATTCGGATTAGAATCACCCCTAACCCTTGACGAAATCGGCGTTTTTTCCGCGATCCTTTCACGAAATCGGCGTTTTTCCTGTGCTCCTTTGACGAAATTGGAGTTTTTCCCGGCGATCCTTTGACGAAATCGGCGTTTTCTCCACGATCCTTTGACGAAATTACCATTTTCCCGCGACAGTTTTTTCCACGCGCAAAACCGTACAATCGTACACTTAGTATAAAATCCGTACATTGTACGGCCAAACCGTACAAGTTAGCAGCTATATGTTTATGACGATTGTACATAATATGATAAGATATATGAAAAATACAATTTTTTAAAAAAAGTCTAACATTTATTTCGATTTCATTTGAACGGAATCTAAGTATATAGGTGTTTAAAGTATTATATTGTATGCAGGGCCCGACTTGGACAGTGGGGGGCCCTGGGGCAAACATTATTCGGGGGGACCCCTTCGATCTTTTGAAATTTTTCGTGAGTTATGTTGAAATGACTAAAACTAAACTTCATACCTATTGTATGTATACTTAAATTTCATACCTAGTACTATTCACATCTGTATACAGTATAGTACAAGAAAGATAACTTAAAGAAACTATAGCATGCATTTTTTTTTTTTTTTTTTTGTTACAGGAATATAAGGATAAATGTGAGCCGTTAAAATGTAAATACAGTTCTCTCAAGCATTATTGGCTGTTTGTGTCAATACTTTTCTATTTAACTTAATCTTTGTATTCAATCAACATGCATTTGGGTGATTCCATCATATAGAAAGGCAAGTGGTGACATGCATTTAATAATAATAACAACAAATTTCAATACTTGTTATGTGTTTCTGCATTCCCCATGATACCTTAAAGTACTTTGGTATAAAGTTTCATAATATGAAAACAGAAAGCAACAGATAGCAGATGTGTGATATTACTGTAATATTTTAATTAAAATTATGTATTTAAAAAAAAATATGAAATCAGTAAGGAAGAAATGAAATATCACAAAATGAAAAACACTTTAAATTAAAATCTGGTCACTTTTGGATATTTTTTATCATTTGGCTCTCCTTTAACTAAAATTTATATCTGCCCTTGGCGGCCCCCCTCAAATCGGGGTCCCGGGGCAGCTGTCCCACATGCCCCTGCCTTAGTCGGGCCCTGATTGTATGAATTTCATTTTTATTTTTTAATGTTCAATTGGTTTAACTTATTTGTTACAAAAATTTAACATTAAATGTAGAACAAATTGAATGAAATATCTTAATATCTGCCCCTTCTCGTGTTTAAACAATTTAGGAAACAAATTTTGTTTTTAGGGTTTCGCTCATCTGACGAAACCCTATTTCGTCTCACTCCTTTGTCTGCCTGTCCGTCACAGAGCCCGTTCTCAGAAACTATACATGTTAGAGACTTGAAATTTTGGGTACTTATAGCTGAACACCTCACATCAAACAACAAATCATAAAATTTTTAAAAAGTTGGTAATTAACGGAATTACGGGCTAATTAACTTCTAAAATTAACCAATCCACCTTTTTAAAGCAGGTTCATCCGGACTTTCTCGAAATCATCTGTGTTTCTCCTAAGGGTTGCCAGTAAAATCAGCCGAATGCACGGTTACCACGGAGGAAATTAAGCCAAAAAATGAAGTGGAGATTTTAAAGCGAAATTGCATATCAGAAAATATTGGTCCGAAAAATTTGTAAATGGAATAGACAGACGCAGAAAAAAATCTACTTTCATTTGGTATAAAGTTCACATTTCTGCGACGTGTATAAGTTAAAATATCCACTAAAAATCGATCGATAAAAATTTAATTTCTTTAATTGGAAAGACAAGGAAATAAAAAGATTTCAATTCGGCGGGAAAGCAGGTAGACATGACGACGCTGCGGTTTTCCATAATAAAATTTCGTATTAAAATATGCTAACTTTTTAAATATTAAATTTTTTGGCATCCCGATGTCAAATTTCTCGCTGATTTCATTGATACCCATATCTAAGTCCTATCTTAATTACAAGCTAAAATATTAACTATTATTTAATTAATCGGTTTACTGCTAACAAATGCGTCGATTAAAATGGAGACACGAGCTTTTTTAACCACAAATTAACTTAAATTAGGAAATCTAATAATTTGCGTGGACTTTTTGAACAGCGATATGAGATAAGTATAACTCATTCATCATCAGAAAGTTTACTTCATACCACTATTTAGGGTTTCGTTCACCTGACGAAACCCTATTCGTCTCGCTCCTCTGTCTGTCTGTCCGTCACAGAGCCCATTCTCAGAAAATATACATGTCGGAGACTTGAAATTTTGCATACTTATAGCTGAAGACCTCACATCAAACGACTAATCATAAAATTTTGAAAAAGTCGCGCATTTAACCCTTTGGGCTCCCCCATGTGTATTTTAAACAATTCTTTCTAAGTGAGCCCTAATTAGGTTGGAAGCGTGAAATTTTGCATACTTATAGTAGAACACCTCACATCAAACGACAAATAATAAAATTTTCAAAAAGTTGTACATTTAACCCTTTGGGCTTTCACATGTGTATTTTAAACAATTCTTTCTAAGTGAGCCCCTATTTAGGTTGGAGGCGTGAAATTTTGCATGCTTTTAGCTGAGCACCTCGCATCAAATGACAAACCATAAAATTTCGAAAAAGTCGTACATTTAACCCTTTGGGCTCCCACATGTGTATTTTAAACAATTCTTTCTATGCGAGCCTCTAATTAGGTTGGAGGCGTGGAATTTTGCATACTTATAGCTGAACATCTCACATCAAACATAAAACAATAAAATTTTGAAAAAGTTGTAAATTTAACCCTTTGGGGGTCTCTCATGTGTATTTTAAACAATCCTTTCTTAGTGAGCCCCTAAGTAGGTTGGAGGCGTGAAATGTTGCATGCTTATAGCTGAACACCTCATATTAAACGATAAACTAAAATTTTGAAAAAGTCGCACATTTAACCCTTTGGGCTCCCACATGTGTAATTTAAACAATTCTTTCTAAGTGAGCCCTAATTAGGTTGGAGACGTGAAATTTTGCATACTTATAGTTGAACACCTCACATCAAACGACAAATCATAAAATTTTGAAAAAGTCGTGCATTTAAACCTTTGGGCTTGCCCATGTGTATTTTGAACAATTCTTTCAAAGTGAGCCCCTAATTAGGTTGGAGGCGTGAAATTTTGCATACTGATAGCTGAACACTTCACATCAAACGACAAATCAAAAATTTCAAAAAGTCGTACATTTAACCCTTTGGGCTCTTACATGCATATTTTAAGCAATTCTTTCTAACTGAGCCCCTTATTAAATTGGAGTTTTGAAATTTTGCTTACTTATAGCAGATCACCCGAGGCCAGGCGAGAAATCATAAAATTTTGAAAGTCTTATGTTTAACCCTTTTAGCTACCACAATGTATTTTAAGCAATTCTTTCTAAGAGAGCCCCTAATTAAGTTGGAGACATAAATTTTTGCATACGTATAGCTGAATACTTCAGATTACACGACAAATCATAAAATTTTCAAAAAGTCTTATATTACAGTATGGAACCATTTATCCAGAAACCAGTTAACCGGAAAACCAGTTATCCGGAATGCTATTTCTAATGGACTGATTTCAGAATCTTTGCAGAAAAATGTGTCATACACTGCCAGTTTGACGTATGCATTGCTTGAAACCATTGTATAATTTGATGGCAACATTTAGTATTTGAAATGGAATCATATTTAGTTATATTTTAGATGTTTAATTTTTATGGAGAAGAATTTTTGTTCCCAAGGGGTTCTCATAAATTATCTTCTTTCAAACTCTGATTAACTTTTGATCTTACTTGCATCTGATTTTTAATCCAAGTAATCTAATAATTTAAAACCAGAAATAATGCCACAAACACATATATTCCACAAAACTTATCAAATGGATGCTGCTTAAATCTTCAACCAGTTAACCGGAATACATCTGACCCCAACCATTCCGGATAAATGGTTCTGTACTGTATTTACTCCTCCGGGCTCTAACTTGTGTATTTTAAGCAATCTTTCTAACCTCTGCCCTTTTCACCCGAGGTGCACTTTTACAACTTTTGCCGACACCTCTTTCACTATTCTTTCATATTATGCACCATAGCCTTACATATTTTAGTTCCTTTTTTACCGCCAGGGGCACCTACTTATCTCGGTGCTTTGGGCCCAATCCCCTCGACTAATTTATCTACGGATAGTATGTAAAACGGAGTTTTGTTCGGATAGAGATTTGTTTAGAATAGAGTGCGCCCCTGGTTGCGAAATATAGAACTAACAGATTTTTCAAAAGGATAAAGTGTCTTGAAAGGAATATTAAACGAAACCCTCTGTGCGATCTGTGATCACACTTACCCACTTGTTTTAATTTGTTCTGCAAATTAGGTTTTTGTTTAATATTATATGTATATATTTAAGTCGTATATGTTGCAATACTTAAGGGTTTTTTTTTTTTTTAGTAAAATACGCTTAAAGTTAAATATAATTTAAGTGATTTTTTTAAGCCTGCTACTATTTCTTATTAAATAATGAAAGAAATGTAAATACTAAATTCTTTTAATTAGTATGCATTTATGTTTTAGATTTTTTTTTTTTTTTTTTTTTTTTTTCTTCTTCTTCAAGAATAGCATTGTAATGCCTTAAAAACAGTTAAAATGTTTTCAATAAATGTAGATTGGGATGCAGAAATAACAATTCAGCATTCTCAGGTGATAGTCTATTTCTTTCTTTTTCGTAAATGTTACCTGCTTCTGAAAATAATCTCTCACTATATATGGTACTTCCTGGTGCAGAAAGGTACTTTTTGGCTTATTGGGAAAGGTTTGGAAAGTCTTCCGAATTTTTCGCCCACTCCTAAAGGACACTGTTGTCTTTCTAGTAGTGGCTGGGAAAGAAAATTACTAATTTCTTTTACTTCTTCACATTGAGGGGCACTTTCTATAAAGGCTTTACTGCTGACAGCAAAGAAAAAAATATAATAAAGATAAATAAAAATTTTGTTAATTGTGAGCTTTATAAAGCCTACAATGATTTCTTTCCACCATTTTAGAGGATATTCCTTTCACCTTTTCTATCAGTGGTTCTTCTTAAGATATTAAGATTTCTTATTTTTTATTTTATTTCATCTGAAAGCTGAAACTCATGTTTCCTAGTACTTTTAAAATTTTGTCATTATTTTAAAATGTAACTAGACACAGTGGTGGGATTCAGCCGGTTTGCACCGGTTCGGTAGAACCGGTTGTTAATTTGTTTTGAGTTCGGCGAACCGGTTGTTAAATGAAACTCGCATTTACATGAATGTACTTTCTTTAAATGTTTATCTGCACAACAATGTTTTTTGAACATAACTCTGCGACAGGTTCGGATTCGTTTCATTTAGTAAAATAATGTTTCTTTTAAAATATTTTTTTTCCTTCATTAGTCCTGAAGAAGCAAATTTAATTAATAAAAAAAGAAAATTTGAAATTTGATGAATTTCAGGATCTAAATCGGCAGCCTGCTCTAACTCTAGTTATATAGCATGCTTATTCAACACTGCAATAATTATTGGCATTCGAATAAAAGCTTTCTTTGCTTTGACTGCTTCTTTTGAAAATATACTGAATGTTCCCTGGTATCACTTATCAATAGCTAAATCGTTAGATTTAATGATATACTTCCAACTGCACTTTTTTAAAATGTTCTTCACATCTTAGAAGGTGTTTGAATCAAAGTAGTTATTTTCGTAAATGTAACAAATTTTAAACTTTTATAAGATCCCTGAATACCATACGTTTAGAAAAACATTTTCCATGATCTAACAAATGAAAAATCGTTGTATGGTCTAAACTTGCCGAGTCATGATAGTTTGTATTTTACGCTTTACGGAATTCCAGCGTTGTCTGGGCTGTTTTTTGTACTAAGGAATGGTACAAATTCCAAATATCACACTCGGAAAGTCGTGAAAAAATTTGTCTCACTTGTTAGTATAGCATTGATAATGTTTTTCTAAATATGTTGTAAGACACAAAGAACCACAAAAAAATTTAAATTTTGAAACTTTTTCTAAAGTAAAAACAATTTCTAAGATGATGCAGGACAACATTTGAAATAGTTTTGAAATTAGAAGTATTCTAAATTTAACAATTTATGAATTAGCTGTTGGTCGGCGATAAGTAAGTGATGCCCTAAATATTTTATAGTTGATATTTTCTTGATGATTCTATATTTTAAATGAAATTGTTAGTCTTTCAAAAGCACTGCGAACTAAATGAAATTGTTAGTCTTTTAAAAGCACTGCGAACAAGAAGTATAAGCATCATAAAGGATGAAAACGTATGATAAAATTTATTAAAACGTTTGAAATGCTTTGAAAAATAAAATTTCATACAAAAAAAAAAAGACAGAGTTTTATTACTTCAGAAACTTGAAAAAATATATTTGTAGACGATCGCAAATGTTTTGTAGTCAATTTGAATATAGGAATGAGCAATATCTCGAGCTTCCTACAGTTAGTGTTTTTAATATCTAAATGTTTGCAACTTTAGATCATGGACATGTGTTAATTCTTAACCTTTAAATGCATAGTGATGCATATCTACATCACTTTTTATTTAATTCTTAACAACCAGTATATTTATGTAGAAATATTAATTCTATAAAAAAATTACAAAAATATAAAGATAAAAATCTATCTTAAAATTTCTGGTGTCTAATCTTTAATATAAGAGTAAAAAACATAGTTCTAAAAACATAATTGGTGCATTTAAGGGTTCAGTTTTATAAAATAAAAAATATATATAAAATAAGATATTTAGATACTTATTAAAATATATACTAATCTGCAATATTTTAGTTTTTTACTTGTATTGCAGATGTGCAACATAAGAAAAGGTGACATATTATACGAAAAATGTATCTCTGATTTTTTTCATCATTTTTCCTGTGTTATAAACCTTTCAGAGAATCCTATATAATTTTTTCGAAACAAAATAAAAAATCATGCATTTAAGGGTTAAACTTAAATTTCTGCTATTTTTGTTTTATCCTTATTGTATTATACTATTTCCATGTATTTTTTGATAGAAATTTTGATCAGGGTTTCACAATTCCTGAATATTTTTTAAATAAATTACGTCCTTTTATAAGCAAACATGTTTCAGAATTTTTTTTACACTATATCAAAAGATCAAAGTTTTTTTTTTATTTTTTTTAAACAATGTTCTCATAATATTTGAAAGCGTTTCATAATCTGTGTGTGATGCTTTCTTTTCCTTTGGGGCCATCCTCAAATGATGTCACGCTTGAAGAGGGGAAAGGGATGTCAAAATGTCTGTATACTCTATGGACGAGCATATATCTTCTTCATGGGAGGAAGAGTCGCAATAGCAAATGATTCAGAGTAATTTATATTTTATGATTTAGTACATAATTCTATAAATCTTCATATTAATGTGACAAATGAAGTGTGGTGATGGCAATTCAATTTAAGTAAAACTAATATTGAGGCTTCTTTTTAAAAATCAATCTGTTTTAAAGTATTGGGCGTTCATAAAGTAAACATAAGATTTAAAGACGAATATATTAAATTCCATTTCAAATTCCAAAATACAACTGTTTTCAATTGCTCTTTCATATTAATATTTTCTTACTATTGTATATTAATTACAAAATTTTTTGTAAACCTTTAATCTTACTTCATACAAAATAAGTACACAATTCATTTCTATTGTTATGCTCACAAATGTCATTAAAGCACATAGTTAAAGTTTAAAAACAAAATTTTAAATAATCTATACTATAGTGCTTTGTTTCTGAACTGCAAGTATATGTTTACATAATATAGCGTGACATGTGACAGGGGGGGGGGGGGGGGGTAGGGGATATGGTGAAGTGTGACACTCTGTGACAAAGGGGGGACGGGAGTGAAAAATATTGAAAAAATGTGTGACATCATTTATGGACAGCCCCTTTCATGTTTATACGTCAAAAATAATTCGGGCAGCGAACCGGTTGTTAAATTATTTGAATCCCACCACTGACTAGACAGTACCTGATGAGGAACTTTTGCCAAGATTTTTTTTTTTTTTTTTGGGGGGGGAGGGTGGTGGTGGGGTCTGAATTATATTATTGAGGCAATTTTTAGGCCGAACATAGCCGAATACTTTTTCAGAGTAAAATAATGCTTTAAAAAATTAAAAATTTGTATATAAATAATTTTTTTTAAAGCAAACAATACATCTTAATTGTGAAATATACAAGAATTGTGCATATAGTGCATACTATATTTTGTTTTTAGGTAAAAATAAGTTCATTATTCGGCGGCCAAATAGGCCGAATATTCGGCTGTAACTTGCCCGAATATTCGGTATTCGGCCAAACCACTATTCGTTGCATCACTAGTTTTGACTATAATTCCATTAAAAATGTAATCGTACAATTTCGTTCAGAAATAGATATTTATGATGACATCTCCGAATATGTTCATGCTAATAGTTAAAAATGAAAAGACATGTCAGATATTGCAAAGTTTTTTTATATTTTTTTAAGAGAACATAACCATACATTTCCAGTAATTTCCAAAGTTATAAGTGTTGTGCTTGTGCTGTCTGTCACAAGTTTAACCTTGTAAAAGAGGATTCAGGGCCAAAAATCGAAAAAAATCTAAATTCAGAAATTTATTTAACAACCCCCATTGTTGTCGAGGCATGTCATTTGGTTGAAAGTTGAAAAATAGACTGTATAAAAACTTGGCTTTCGTCCTTTCTTAAACAAAAGAACATTTTGCATAATTATTCTGAATTATTGATTCAGTGGTATTTTGTCATGTCTATATTAATGTAATTCTTTAAATATCATGTAAAATAACAGTGCATTTTAAAGATTTTTTTTTCTCCTTCCCAAGCAGCTCAACTCCCCTCCATTTACAAATGTTGGGAGGGAGATTCCCCTCCTACGAAAAATTGAATTTCAAGCCCTGTACATGTTAACGGTGTTGCAAGTCAAGGTTCAGTAGAAACTTCGTTAAAAGGGAAGTTCCACTGTAGTTCACTTTTAAAAATAATCTTTTAAGAGTTGTGAATTACTATGTACAGTCAGGGAGGTGGGGGTAGAAAACAGGGTTAGAAAAAACCCAGCACACTGGGCCCACTAGTCTAAAACCCGGGTTTTTTAGGACTTTAAAATGTTCTCTAAAAAAATTCAATAAACTTCTAATTTTCATATACATAATACCAAAATTATTTATCAGTGAAACTTGGGCATAATTTTGCATTAATTATGAATTAACAAAATATATAAAAAGAAAAAAATCAAATTTAAAAAGGTACATTTGTATCTCGGACTAGTTTGCTGCACTAAGGATATATTAAGTGAACCACAACTGGATTTCTTTATATAATTCTAACATTAAGTTAAACATGCTAAATTTATATAGTTTCTTTTATTCACTTCAAATCAGAAATCAGTTGACTTTTTTTTTTTTTTTTTTTTTTTTTTTTTAAGAAATGGGATTTGTAACAATGTTTGAAAATTTTAGCAAAATTTGCGACATATATATTGCAATAGTATTAAATGTTACGAGCCTACTTCAGTCAAACTAAAAGACACGTTCGCCAATGCTAATCCTATGGAAGAAATTTATAAAGATATCACACTGTCACATTTCAAAAATTTTAAATGATTTCTTTTGCAATGAATAGTTGAGATCGATCTGTACAAAGGCCGTTTACTTTTCTGATTTTGTTTACAGGTATTTCTTATGAGTACACTTTCATTTTTGGAACCGGTTTCGAAAGTAAAAACATCCTCATAAAAGATATCTGCAATCAAAATCAAAAAACGGCCTGCATACAGATCGATCTCAACTATCAATGCAAAAGAAATTTTAAAATATTGAAATGCGACCGAGATATCTTTATAAATTTCTTCCATAGGGTTAGCATTGGCGAACAGGTCTTTTAGTTTGACTGAAGTAGGCTCTTAGACTGTCATGGAAGTTAGTGTCAGTGATATTTGTAAATTTAGATTGCAAATGGCGATACACTTATTACTAGCTTTGCTGCTTTATAAACTCCAAAATGTTTACATAACTTGCTCAATACCAAACCAAATGCAGAAATTATTGTTCGATTGAAACAGAGGCAGCTGGTACTGAATGTAAAGAAAAGAAAAACAAAATCCAGGAGGAAACTTATCTGTTTCACTCTTTTTTGCCATAATCTGAACCATTTTTGTGTTGAGTTGAAAACTCGGCGCACCTGAGAAAACCCAAGTGGGTTTTTTTGGGCAAACCCTGGAAGAAAAACGCTTGAAACATTTTAGTCCTAAATTGTCAAATGAGACAGGACTACTCTGAATTGTCTAGTTTCGTAAAACGAATACAATTTTTGAAATAAAAAACTTGTATACTATTGAAAATTGGACCAATTTTGAATTTTCAAATGGTAGCACCCACTTTTGACATCTGAATTCTTCAAGTCAACCCAGAAAAAGATATAGCAATCTGATTTTTAGAAAGACTAATGTCTGAAGGGACGTGAATTTAGCATTTCAATCCTAAAATTTTGAACTCTATCAAAATTTATGAAAGTACTATACCTTTTCCTGGGCTGCTTTGATCTAAGAAAATAATGGTGCGAAAAGTTCAAAAATGGGTGGGTAGTATCACTATTTGAAAATTCAAAGTTAGTATAGTTATGGCCTATTTAAAAAATTCTGTTCCTATTCGATTCGGAAAGTAGGCAATTCCAAGCTGCATAATATTTCTCTCACCTCTCCGTAACAATTTGTCAGTTAATACGTATGGGCAAACCTGAAACTAAATTTTAGTAAAATTCAAAAAATTTCGGAAGAATATTCAAAACAAAAGTTTCTAAAATGAAAGAAAAAATTATAATCTAAACAAAAAAAATCTGAAAGACAAGTTAAAAATAAAACATTCATCAATTTTCAATAAAACATGTATTATGACAAAGGTCAAAATTACTGGCAGCCACTGCCAACAAAGGTAAATTGAAAAAAAAAAAAAATTAAATTATTTACCTAACGACCACCTTTTCTATTTGAAAATTTATTCCATATGCTCCAAAACACGACTTCTATTCTTCTACATACTAGGGGAAGGCTGGGTACAATGAAACATTACTTGTAAAATCAATCAAATTTGCCATAGAGAGTTGCAGTTTATATATATGCTGTACAACTATATGTTCCAATTACTGATGTGATTTGGATACATTCACACTTCTACAACAGTAGCAATAGAAGATTATTGCTTTTACACCTTTGAAAGTAACTTTCTTTACTAAAAGTAATTTTGTTTCTTTTTCCTTGTTGTTATATGTAATAATTATTTTTTCTATACATTGTTATCTTTGGGTTGTTGTCTTCATACCTCCAAAACCAAACTAAAAAAAAATAAATATTAGAAGTTTTGAAATAAATTTTTATTTAGTAACCTCAGTGCGGGGTACAATGAAACACGAAACACTTGCAGACAGGGTACAATGAAACATGTTTTATTATAGTAATGAAAGTAGTAAATAGAATATATTAGAAGTAAGAGTAGGAAAACAGAAAAAAAAAAACAGGGTTGGCTTTTTACTGGTAAAAACCTGGGAAAAAAAGTGGTAAAAACCTATGGATACGATAAACTCTACTTGTCATTAAACTATATTTAAATACTATTGATAGAAGCTGTATTTTCAAGTAACTGATATATATATATATATATATATATATATATATATATATACATACAGTAGACTCCCTTAAATCCCCGAATGCCTAAAATCCGCGTATTTTTTCAGATGTAAACAATGAAATCTACAATTAGGTTGCAGGAACAAAATTCAAGATGGCGCCGAAATCAGAGACTACCACTATGTTTTTTTACTAAATTTTTTGTTAATCATTCTCTTTTGGCTATTACAGCTGATTTATTACTAAATAAATTTACATTACTTTTGATTTTGATATAAATTAGCATATCTATATAAAAAAATTCCAGGGTTCAAAACGGAAAAATCCATGAACCGGAACACTATTTTAAAATTATTGTTCGCGGAATTTTTTTTTTTTTTAAATTATAGCAAATTTATTTCTAAACATACAAAGCAGTATAAGAAAAGTATTGAAGGCTCTAAATAACAATGAAAATTGCCGTTCTCCGTCCACATAGCGCTAAGAATGAATAATGACGTATCGATCTTATGATCGCTTTACCACCAGATGGCAGCATAGGACTTTTGGAATCAAATCAGGGTTGGCAAGGTTTTTCCCAACCCCGGTAAATACTATGGTAAAAACTGGTATTTACCGTCCTGGGAAATACTATGTTTTTCCCACATGGGAAAAACTGATAAAAACAAATATAAATTCAAAACAACCTTTAAAAATGTCAAAATTGAGTTTTAAGTAAATAGCTTGAAAGATAAAGGGAAAAAAAAGTAAAAGAAAAGGAAGATCTACAAAAACAAACAATGGAGTGCATTTATTTAAATATTTATACACCACACAGATTCCCAAACATTTACCAGTCATAATTGTATTCATATTCTTCGTCTTCCACTTCCACATTAGATTTTAGCATCATATAACAAAATACTAATTTAGAGGATTTTTGTAAACCCAGTCTATTTCTAATCTTGTTTTGGGTGAAAGAAAAATTAGAAAAAATATGCTCCAGAGATTCTGATGATGCAGGACATCCCTGAAGATGTTCCATTAATGGGAGAAATTCTGCATCTATTCCAGTTTTACTTAAATTATTCCACCATAGTGCAGGTGAAATAGTTTTTGTAATGTCGTCGGAAAAGGTGCATCTTCTGACTTGAACTATATTGTGTATTTATTGTGAGTACTTTGGATTTAAAGTCTTCAAATATTCACGAGCAGATTCCTCCTGATCCTGTGATAACTTTTCACCTTTATATTTTGGATTCATCAGGTGTGCCAAAAAATGGACGGGACCATTGCTAGATTTCAGCTAGAAAGCTAGCTTATCAAAGCTAGATTTCACTTTGCTGAAATTTGGATTGAGTTCTTTATTTTGAAGAAGCTCTAGGTAAATTTCACAAGCATCAGCAATATTAGCATTATTATCATGTTGTAACTTTAACTTCGTAAGGGCTTTTGGAACTGGTTTCATTTGGTTGTACATATTTTTTCCCCCTCTTTATACAGATGGAGATTAAATTTATAACAACATTAAGTGTTTAGTAAGTAATCTTCGTGATTATCCACAATTTGAAGATAAAAAGGACTGTTAGTAATAAAAGTTTTTAAACAAGCTATTTGTGAGTTCCACCTTGTTTTGCCTGGAATTTGTGATTTTTGCCAAGAATATTTAAATAATATGATGCAGATCCATATGTAACTGGTATAATATCTTCCGTTTCAAGATTCTGCCACATTGTAAGCATTTTCTGTTCATTATCCTAAACAAAACTTTTTGCAGTGCATCCATATGTAGCTTCTGCTGCAATTTTTGCCCCATAAGCAAGATTTATACAATACTCACTCGTTTACTTATTTTTCCCGAAATCTATTAACGAAAGAAACATACTTTTTCCATTACAAAACATGGAATTGGCTATAACAGGGTCATTATGTACATTACTCCCAGTGATGGAAATTGGGAAATAAAAGGTTACACGAAACAATTACATATGGTGTTGGCTAGAAGATAGGGATGGCTTCGCGATACTGAACAGAATAGCGAAGTGATTACAAAAGGGGTTGATGAGCGTAGCAAACACTGGGGCTGAGCCCCTCCCCCCTAGTTAAAAGATAATGTAGGACATACTTTTACGAAAACTGTTTAAATGCAGAATTTATATCACTGAGTGCACAAGTAAAAAAACTGCAGTGCAGTTGTAATGCAAACCTAAACTAAAAAAGAAAACAGCTCTCCGATTGGCTGGTCTGATTAAACTAAACTAAAAAGTCTCTCCACCTGAATGGCTACAGTCAACTGAAACCAAATCTAAAAACAATAAAGTAAAATTGTAATTAAGTAAGACATCCAAATATATTAGAATTTCAAGTAAATAAGAACTGAAAAATCTTATTAAAACTAGGGATTGACCGAATACCGAATAGTTGATTCGGTATTCGGTGGTTCGGCATGTAAACCGAATATTCGGCTTCGGCCGAATACTTTTAAGTATTCGGCCGAATAATTGCAGATAAGTACTTTCTTAGAAGTAGAAGAATTCTCTTTTACTTAGCAGTAGAATAGGCTAAACAATGAGTTTCAATATTATGTGGATGAGTTCAGAGTTCAGCTGCACTACAAAAAACAAGTGTCAAAGGCCATTTTTTATTAAAAAAACCTTTTTCCTTCCTAAAATAGTCTACATAAACATAGGTGTGAAATCAAAAGAACTCTGTCTACAACAGAGAAAAAAAAAAGTAAGGAAGATGCGCATCTTTCCCTTATCATTTAATTTTACTTACTTCTATATTAGTTTTTTTTAATTTAAATTTATTTAATGTGTATTTTCTTTAATATGCACATCAAATAAGTATATCAGAGTTCACATCGGTATATCTAAGGCGTATATTAAAGAAAATACACACATCAAATAAGTATACCCCTATGCCTATCCGCTTTTATAACCATTATATCAAAATCGCTCAAATTTCTTATCTTCACCACCACAATGTTAAAATATTAATCAAAATATTCTATCAATAATTTGACAGAAAATAGTTAAATGTACAACTTTATATAATACTTTTTGTATTTTGAGAACATCCCTATTCAATATGTTTATAATTAGTTAGACAATCAGTAAATCAGATTAATGATAACATTGTTTTTTATTATTTGAATGAACTTTTGTTTTTCTGACAATCCTTATCCTTAATACCCTGTATAGTTTAATACTTTCATAGGTTATTTTTGGTTATTGACTAGTGATAAAATAATAAAAAATAAGCGATGGGTTAATGAATTTGTGAGTAGAAAGAAGTCATTAAATTTTTTTGTGTAATTAGATTTTAGAATAAAAATGTAACCGAATTAAATTATTGAGAATTTAATTTCAATTAAAGCTTATTAAAAAAGCTAATATATGCAAAAATGCGTATTAAAAAATTTCAAGTATTCGGTTGCCGAATACCGAAGCTTCGGTATACACTTCGACCGAAGCTTCGGTATTCGGTATTCGGCAAAATTGCTGATTCGGTCAATCCCTAATTAAAACATCCTTATTATTATTATTATTTTTTAATTGTTTAATGGTGTTTTAAGAAGATATTTTAGTTTTTATTGTTTCACACCAGTTTCAACTTATATTCTTTCAATTACTTATAAAAAGAGTAGAAATATAGAACTCCTTATTTCCAGGTATAAGGTACCAGTACCAGTAGTTTCAATAAACCATTCTTATTCAAAAATTAATAGCTCGAAATCCCATCATTTCTCCATCTTGAAATTTTGCATACTTGTAGCCAAAAAGTCAAAGATTAACATATATTTTTTTGAAAAAAAATCAAAAATGGTGTTTTTGAAAAATTCAAAAATTTTGAAAATTTGTCAAAAAATTTAGTTTATTCAAAATAGTGTTGCATATCATATTAAAGCCCATAAAAAGAGCTTTCAAATAAGATATAACTTAGCTCTCTAGCCCAATTTGTTAAAGAATTATAGAGGATTTTGTGGTTGAGAATTTGGTTAAATTTGGTACTTTTGGCCATTTTTAAAATTCCGTAAAAAATAAACCGCTAAGAAAAAAAAAATTAAAAAAATAGATTTTTCATATACTCCATGGATACAAACTATAAATCAAAAATTATAGAAATCTGAGATGTCGAGGTCCAAAAATTGCATTTTTCTCGTTGATTTGACATGGAATGACCCGTAGTTATCAAATGACGATGACGACTACTGTAAAAATCTTACTTGTCAAATTAAAATTTTTAGTTGCAATTTCTAAAATTCATTTTTAACATTATTGTAATATTGTATGCTACTTTTAAGAAAAGTACCAATTTTTTTTTATTTAAAATCATTGAAGTTCTTAATCTAAGATTATAACAATTGAAGCAACTGTAAAAATGGTATAAAGCATTTTTTATTATTGCTATATTTAGAAATTAATAGGAAAATGCACTTAATCACATAAACTTTTTAGCAAAACAAAAACAAAATTATTATTATTTTTGATAATTACAATTGAATTTAGTAAAAATTAAAAATCATATAATGCATGTACATTTGGATTTCGTAACAAATCAAAAGGTGCACATTTTTTGTGTGTGTCAACCGTTAAAACAATAGCCAAAAAATATTTTTAAAAAAAGCTAGGCATCAAATTTGACGACCCGAGAATGATTTTGTAGTCATCAATTGCAATAATTTAGTTGCATCTGCATTTGACGACTAACGACTGCTAATTTCGAACACTGATTACTCCATTCGTCTTTCATGAGAGTAACAGTTCTCCCAGCTATTTTCTCTACAGCAGATTCCTGAACTTCTGCTTTATGCAATAATTCTTATTTATTTATATTCCTTTCCTACAAAATAATTCTAAACCTAAGGGAAATTTGTAATAACTATGTATTTCTAGCTTTAATTTTACACATCAGATTCAGAAAGCAAAAATATTTCTTATATATTGTCATTTGGAAGTTTTTCCCGGTATTTATCACTTTTCCCCAGTATTTACCACTTTTTCCCGGTGGGATGGGAAAAACAAGTTTTGGACGGGAAAAAGCCAACCCTGAATCGAATTGAATCGATTTCATAATTCTGAAACCCGCACAACCTCTGGTCCCAAGCTGTCCGGATTTGAGGGAGTCTACTGTATAAAGAGATTAGAAATAAAGAATTAATTCTCTAAAGCTGCTGATATAGTACTTTAATCAGAGATTTTACCATATTTTCTATTCCCCATCTATAAATAGAACAACAGATGTTCAGTATCAGTTTTGCAAAGCAGGGTTTCCATTTTACTTGTACTCTAATTGTTTATGGATGTACAGCACATTGAATGAACTTACTGGCAGAAGATAAAGTTCCAATATACATTACTAAACATGTTGATATACAGAAGTATCTGATAATTGAAACACCAGTTGCCAAGCGAAGTATGATGGAATAGCAATATAGAATGTATCTCCACATTTATTAAAAATAGTCACTGCATTGCTTAACATTTGCAAAAATCATGGAAAAGATTAGAATTCAAAGATTAATGAATAATTTATTTAAACAAGTGAAGGATCTATTTCAACAGCTACAACCAATGTCCAAAGCCTTAAATATTCATCAGAGCATGCTTGTTCTGAATGGCTGAAATTAGTGCATTGTCCTGAATTAATTATATATAAGGATATTGTTAAAAAAAAATTGATTTGGCTTTAGGAACCAGGGTTGTAATTTTAACCGGTCAAAATTGATTTTGACCAGGACGCTGGATAAAAGTGGTTTTAACCGTCCAAAATTGGTCAAAAGTGGTCAGAAATGGTCAAAACTGTTAAAAATGGTCTTAATTTTAATAATTATTTTTTCTTTGCAATTAAAAGTAACTTAATAAGTAATAAAAGTAACAGGCAGTTAAAAAAATAATACACTGATAAGTTAAGGAAGCTCATTAGTAAAATATGCTTATGCAATAAAATAAGAAAGCTAGATCCATAATTGCCCTATCATTGTTAATTGTGTATCAACAGGGAAAAAATCATTCTTCCTTTCAGCTGTTGATACAGGGCATCTAAAAAAAAAAAAAAAAAACTGCCCAGTATTGTTTAAAACTAGCAGCTGATGCTAAAGAAGAGGTAGAAAACAAGTTTGCTTGTAATGTAAGAAGTTTTGTAAGTGACAATGAAAACAAGATGAAACGCATGAGAGAAGATTTTCAAAATGCATATAGAGACGAACTGTTTATTTCTTATGGATGAGCTGCACATTACTTGAACCTTGTAGGACAAGATATTATAAAAACAAACAAAGTTAATTCAATAATGAAGCATGTTATTGAAATGAAAAATTGCAGATGAGCATGAAGATAATATTGATGATAACATCGTTAAAATCATTAACAATGCATACAAAGAAGTAAAACATTTATAAAATCAACTTAAGCCTATTTCCCTTGCTTTAGATAAACTTAAAGAAGATGCTACTATATCTGATGTATGCAATGAATGGTTAAGATTGCTAAAAGAAAAAGATCTTGAAACTTATTCTAAAATGATACAGTCTCGATTTAATGAAAATGTTACCCCAGTTCATTTTCTGGCTCATATGCTGAATCCTGTCTACATGAGTAAAAGTATTGATGAAGAGAAGCAAAAAATAGCAAAGCAGTGGTTACACGATAATATTGATCCTACCTTTTTGCCTCTTGTGGTTGTATTTCAAGCAAAATCCTCACCATATCCAAAATCCTATTTTTCTGAAAGTGTAAAAGATAAAATTGGGCCTCATGCCTGGTGAGCAGCAACGGAGAAGGTTAAAGGCATTGATATAAAATTTTTTGAATTCCCATTACATCTAATGAACTGGTGTGCCAGCTCATCATCAATTGAAAGATTGTTTTCTAAATTTGGATTAATCCAAAATAAATTACGAAACTATCTAAGTTTAGAGACAACTGCAAAACTTGTTAATTGTAATCATTTCTTAAATTCAACACAACTTACATAAAAAAAATAAAAGAGCTTGTGTATAAAAAATAATTAAAACATTTGTGTTGTATCTTGGTGTTATGTTATTTATGTTATGACTTTTTTGATTTGGTATTTGCTGGTGTTATGTTACTTATATTATGACATTTTTAACAAATGCTAACTTAGTTTTTAACATATGCTAGTAAAACATATTTGATTAGTAGTAAATAAATTGAATAGGCAATTTCAGTGGTCAAAATTGTTTTTGACCAGGACGGTTAAAACCGGTTTAAACCACTGGTTAAAACCGAGACAACCCTGTTAGGAACCCTTTCATTTTTTAGCATGTATGACAGATCCAACGCACAAAAATCAAGATCTATTACGTGAAGCACAAAAAAAAAAAATGGCTCATACATTTTATGCCAAATTCTGTTTCACTCCTGTTGGCATAAGAAGTGAAGGACAACCATTTTCAAGAAGCTTCTTTAAAACAAAAGATGTAAAAGCCAAAGTTCGGTGGAAAGGACTAAATAAAGAAATGAATCCTCAATTCATACATTTAATGGTGAATCCATAGAGCTAATTTTTTTTTAAAACTTTTCACAGTAAATTAACAGACTAGGATATACAGAAAGCTACAAAGCTTTTTATAGAATGCTAAAAGGATCCAAGGGCGTAGACTGGTAAACTGTACTAACATTTCTACAAACTGTATTAAGTGCTTTTGCTTTTATTAAAACGATTAAGGTTTTTAAATGTGATAAAAGTGTACTTATAATTTTCCATTTTCTTTAGTAAAAATTAGTAAACTAGTCTTCATTAAGATATATGTAATAAATATTGTAATGTTCATTCTCATAATGATAGTTATAATAAGCATTAAGTTTAATAATGATAAATGTGCAATATTATGTTTAAAATTTTGAATTCTTGTAACAGGTAACATGGATGAATGTCTTCCGGGTTTTTATATTCCTTAAAAACAGCTATTTTCATATGGCATTCTTTTACTTACCTAATCAGAAACCAAATTAGGTGAATATTGTTGTATGGTAATAGTGGTATTAAATACCTGGAATACTTTCACCCCTGGGTAGGCCTGGGCTTTAAATCGATTTAAAGCATACATCGAAAATCCGATTTAACCATTTGTCTTAAATCGATTTAAGCTAAAATCTGAAATCGCGATTTAGCTAATGTCAAATCGTGATTTAGCCAACGTCTTAAATCGCGATTTAAAACAAAATACCGATTCAGAGCTAACATCGGAAAAACGATTTATCTACTTTGATATATCTACACTTACATAGCAAGCTGGTGTTAAATTGATTTAGGAGGATCCGATTTAAGCAAATATCGCAAGCCTCAATGCTTTCCGATTTAAGAAAAATAAGGCAAGCTGATGTTAAATCGATTTAGGAGGATCCAATTTAAGCAAACATCGCAAGCCTCCATGCTTTCCAATTTAAGAAAAAGACTATTTAAGAAAAACAAGACAAGCTGGTGTTAAATCGATTTAGCAGGATCCAATTTAAAAAACATAGAGCCTCAATCCTCTCAGATTTAAGAAAAAGGTGGTTTAAGAAAACGAGGATTTAAGTAAAAATTGATATTTATTTATTTTGTAAACAAGATTGAGTTTACGAGATTGGAATGCGTATTTTTCAGAGATTAAGAACTTATATAGTGGAAAGTTGAAAGGAAAAAGTAATGTTTAAATCTTAAAATCCAAATTCATCTAATTTCAGTTTATATGCTAATGCAATCTTTTGATGAAAAATTAAGTTTTCACATATTTGAGTAATATTGCAATATGTATTTTTTTCCCCAATATTCTGTAATTAATTAAAATGTTTTACAGTAGAATCCTTCATTGTTTCAAAAGATTGTTTTTCTGAAATTCATTCAGCATTTATATGATTAAAAATAATAAAGTTTTATATTTAAAATCCAAACTCATCGACTTGCAGTTTATACTTTTACTAGCCGCCCTTGGCGACCAGTTTGGTCTCCGTTAGATGTGTGCTAAGCATTGTACCATGTTACTTTTATCCAAAATTTAATTTAATTTCTCAATACTTCGTCAAATCAGAAGTTTCTAGTAGAGAAATCAAGAACTCCGTATTTTTATGGGTACTACTTGGTTATCCCGTCGACCCCGTTATATCACCAAACTATAAGTTTAAATATCAATAATGGTTGATCGTAAATGTCATATTCGCTTATTTTTAAGCAAGTTACACGTGTTTACGTCATCAAGTTATTTTTATTTCTACGTTTTATTTGTATTTTTATTAATGTTATATTAATTTATTTGTTCTTTCGCTATTTAAAATAAAAATTATGTCAATTTGTATAATTTGGCGATTTATATAAATTTGGCGAAATGGGTCGACGGTATAACTAAGTAGTACCTTTTTATGCTAGCCAGGCGCAAGTGATAAATCAAACATTGTCTTTCCAATCGCATTTTATCATATTTCATTGAATTCATCTAAAATAATAATTTCACTCATTTTATTTAAAATACATAATTTTAATTTGAAATTCATGACTTTCACTTTTTCTTTCCCCATTTTAAGAAAAAGAAAAGAAAAATAATAAATAATACCAAAAACCATGACTTTTAATTTCAATATCAAAGCATTGTTTTAATTTACCACGCGAAAAATAAAAAAGGGTCACCTGTCATAAAAAGCGAAGCGGTCAGCCCGGAATTATTGATGACAGTCACATGACTTAGGCTATTATTATATAGATGCATTTTTATTATGAAAAGTTCATTTTTTACATGTTTTAGTACTATTTTAACATTTATTTTCTATTATTTTGTAATTAATGAAATTATTTTAAAGTATAGTCATTAGGGATTGACCGAAGCAGCAATTTTGCCGAATACCGAAGCTTCGGTCGAAGCGTATACCGAAGCTTCGGTATTCGGCAACCGAATACTTGAAACTTTTTAATACACATTTTTGCATATATTAGCTTTTTTAATAAGCTTTAATTGAAATTAAATTCTCAATAATTTAATTCAGTTACATTTTTATTCTTAAATCTAAAAATGGCCTTTGACTTGTTTTTTGCAGTGCAGCTGAACTCTGAACTCATGCACATAATATTGAAACTCATTGTTTAGCCTATTCTACTTCTAAGTAAAAGAGAATTCTTCTACTTCTAAGAAAATACTTATCTGCAATTATTCGGCCGAAGCCGAATATTCGGTTTACATGCCGAACCACCGAATACCGAATCAACTATTCGGCATTCGGTCAATCCCTAATAGTCATGCTTTGTTTTGTGTATCCCTATTTGGCCGTGATCCACATGAAATATTTTTCTTTAACTAATAATATTTTTTCCCTGAAATTGATTGAGTATTTATGGTTGGAAAAAAAGAATTAAAGTTTCATATTTAAAATCCAAATTCATCGAATCTCAGTTTTTATTTTTATGCGTTCTTTTAATGAAACATTCATTTTTCACATGTTTGGGTAATATTTTAATACATATTCTTTATTTTCTATTATTCTGTAATAAAAATATTTTAAAATAGTCATGCATCAGGTTTGACATCCGATTTCAACGCCAGCCACGCAGATCGAGTATCTTGCTGAAATTGATTCACTATTTACATCCAAATTCATCCATTTTTAGTTTATATTTTTATGCATTACTTTTATGAAAAATTAATTTTCATATGTTTGGGTATTATGGGAATATTTTAGTTTTAATTTATTATTTTGTAATTAATTAAAAATATTTTAATAAAGTTCTGTAATGAGTCAAGTAACTTTATTTTTACAGCAGAATGAGGGAGGGGTGGAGGAGGCATTCATTAGATTTTTCTGCAGATTTGTGATTTTCTGCTTTTTCGATATTTTGTTATCATTAAAAAGAGATTAGTAATAAAATATAATCTTAAAATAATCTCAAAGGATGGCAACAGCCGCGAAAAAAAATCAGCAATTTCAGTAATATGCTCCAACTTTGAATCCTTCTCCATCCTCTATATAAATGTCACCATTTATGTTAAGCAAATATTATATAATCTAAAAGTTAAAAAGATGTAAAATTGCACCTTATTTCTCGTACCTCCCCCCCCCCTTTATTTTATTTTTATTTATTTTACTACGTTTCTCACCATGATAAATGAATAGTTAAATTTATCATTGAATTCTTTAAATATGCTTCTGTTTTACCTCAATAACTTTTTAAATCTGTGTTTGTAAAAAAAAAAAAAAAGTGTGTGTAGGTTGTTAGCAATGAAGTGCTATTTGGGTGGGCTAGGGGAAGTCCCCCCTTAAGGAATTTAGACTGTAGCAAGCAGGGTTGGAAAAAAAACGGGTTTTTTTGTAAAAAACCAAAAAAACCGGTTTATTTGGTTTAAACTGGGTTTTTTTAAATATAATTTCCTATTGCATACAGATGCATATCTGTTGATAAAATAAACATTTTTGGATATTATGTAAGTAATATAACTTTTGAAAATATTTAAATTGAATAATTACAGTCTTATTAAATAATATACAAAAAAATTGAAATAATTTCTAATTTAAACATTATTAGTAACAGCTATGTCTTATGTTCAAAGTAAACTGCTCTACACAGTGAAACATTGATACCTTGAAAATCGTATGAAGAATCCTTTGATTAATAATATAATAATCAATCAACAAACATTTAATGTAGTTTCATGAATATAATATATTATTCTGTTGTTGTTGTTATTATTACTTTTTTAATGTCCAAATACTTCTGACGGTTATTTTGTTTTCTGAGTGATAACTCCAAGTGTCTAAGTCAACATTTTTGGCCATTAGATTCAGCAACTAACAGAAAAGATTGATTGGTATTATTGAAATGTTATAACTAGCACTCAATTTTTGCAAGCTGTGTTATTCAATTTGATATCTTAAGTTAATCTTTTAAATTCTTTAAGGATACTCTTCCCCAATCCCAATCCAGAAAATTTTCGTTTACATTTCGTTTCATTAAAGATCGTTGTATTTTGTTATTAACTGCTGTAAATAATCTGCATTTTTTAAATGAAAATATTTTATGCTAAATATTGAATATTATTTATCTATTTTATCTTTTCTAATTTCACATGTTTTAAGAAAAATCTTTAGGGTACCCAGGGTTCGTTGATATATATCTTGATATATATCCGATATTTATTTTTAAAATATCAAGATTTTTGATATTTTCAAATTCTTAATATTTATTTTCAAAATATTAAGATGTTTGTTATTTTGTAAATTTGATATTTATTTTCAAGATATTACTGTGGAAGATAATTTTGATATTTTCTACAGTCAAAGCAAGTGCAAATGAAATTTCCACCTGTTATTGACCACATATTGTCATTCTGTAGATAATGAACTTTTGCCTCTGGCAGTAACTTTTTTAAGAAAAGAAGAAAACAAATCTTTTCCAAGCTTCATGTTTGAAACTTTTATTTTTAATTTTAGAACTAATAATTATGCGAGGCAGTTAATTCAGAACAACCTTTGAAAAATAAAATGTAATTTAGATAATCCTTTATATACAGCCAAGGTTCGTTGATATATACCAATGGGTATAGGGTAGATGTGCCAGTAATGGACACCCTTCCAGTAATGGACACCCCTTGATGTTTTTGGTTCATAAAAAAATAACTAATAAATATTTAGCTTTAATTTTTTTTTATGATACCCCCTTGCATGTTTTATAAAACTGGGCTATTGTTGACACTTTTAATCAAACCAATCAGGAAGCAGAAAATAATGTTTCAAAGTTTCGCTGTTTTTCTGTGAAAATGTTAATGAAGAGGCTAAGAGTTGGCTTCGCTTAATTTATATATTATTTATTTTCTAGCAAAATTTGAATGTTTTTGTTTGAGTAGCAATAGAAAACTTAGAATATTATATGCTAACGGCCATTTACAAAATTTCATTTATTTTTAAGGTTTTAAGAGGGGGTTCCATTACTGGGATGGTTAATTAGCCATTTTCCAGTAATGGACACCCCATATAAACATTGCTAAAAATGAAATTTCAGTAATGTTTATAATGCATAAAATATTTTGACTTAACTACAAACCTAAATAATCAAATTTAATTTTTAAATTATACTTACCAAACTACAAACCTAAATAATCAAATTTAATTTTTAAATTATACTTACCAAAATGTAATAACACCAAAACTTTTATAAATAGCTGCTTTTAAGTTATTTTATGTGATTAATAAAATTTCAATGTTTTATTCTTTTTTTTTTTTATGTATATGTACCTGGCATATTTTATAATCTGGCAATCAAACCAGCCAGGAAGCAGAAAATATTTTTTAAGAGAACAGTCAAAAAGGGGCTCTTAGGGCTTAATCCCTCTCTGTTTAAATAAAAACAATTAAGTTACAGAAGCTATTAAAAATCTATTTTCTGTCTTAAATGTTTCCTTATTCACCTCTGACAAGAAAAAAAAAATGTAATATTAATGAAAGTTATAGTTAATATTCATGAAACTAGTGAATCTGCAGATCAGTGGCCTCAAACATCAGTTCTACAGTTTTTTAAATATTTTATTTAGTATTTAAAATATTCAACTCACAATATCATTTCTTTCATATTTGTAATATTAATTATTATAAATGATATATCAAGTAGTCTCTGAAAGATTGTTAAAAACAGTGAGATAAAAACTAAACACTAATATTCCAAAACTTCTTTAATTTATCTTTTAAATCCCCTATAGGGCTGGATTATTTATCAATATATCCATAGATATTGATATTTCTTAACTATCGCAATAACAATATCTAAACTTTGACTCAGTTGATATATCCCAATAAAATAAGTGTTTAGCAAACACTGCAATTACGAGCACGAGCCCCGAAAAAAATATCGTAAAATATCTCAAAACTCAATAAAATAATGTTTTGCGCTCACCGCCAGAGCCCCGAAAAAAAAAAAAAAATCCATTACAGTGTCTTCAACCTCCTGTCTCATCCAAAACAGAAAATCTACCTCGATAATCTTTCTTTCCGCCAATTATCTACGTAAGAAATTATCCCAATCATTGCAATACTTTCCTTCACTGTAAACCTAGATTTCGTTCGACTGTCTGCGTAAAATACTGAATAACACGTATCATTCGTTCTTCTCTCCTAACTGTGATCGGCCAACACGTATTGCAATAACTCCAGATATTGATACCCTACGAATAATCAAATGAGCTCTGGTTATTCGTTGTCGTGTTGTTTGATATACAGGTTTGATACGGGTTATCATCCAGTCTATACCTGAACAGCTGAAATGCTCCGCTTGCAAGTAACCAATCAGAGTCCGCTAATGGGAAAGTTTGGCTCTTTGTTTGTGAAAAGCTCAAGGTTAAAGCAGTCAATCACTGCAATGATTGGTTGCTTTTAACAAGAGCTTTCCAGTCATTAATGCTTATTCACATTGTACTTTGTTCTTTCTTCTTTGCGGTTTGTCGTACTTTCATGACAGCGAAGTTTTCTGGAGTGAATTTAATATATCCGTCTTGATCTTTTTCAGCTATGAAGGAATATTTATGAAAAAACAAAATTTAAATTAGTATAAAACTATTTTGAAATGTGATTTGAGTATTTATATTTTTAAAAAAAGTTTCAATGTTATTTTCTTGTAGTAAATAGGTAGGAAGATATAACTATAGTGATTTTTTTTTCCATTAAGAATGAATTGATACCTTAGAGAAAGATTGAAAAGCAACATTTCTGTTGCGTTTATCATCCACTGAAACCAATTTATTAACAAGTATATTAGCGTGACATGCGGCATTAAATTAATTTTAGTTTTTCTCGAGCTTTCTTTTTTTCCCCAATGCTAATTAAAATATGATCGTCAACGTCCTAAATTTGAGAATATTTTATTTTAGTTTGTATTTTATAATTTTCTCAGATATTCGCAATGTAATTAAATAGTTAAAATGTTACTGATAAATAATGTATTGAGTAGGAAGAATAGGAAACATACTATTTTTGAAGGAAACAAATGGCATAAGTGTAAACAGATATCAAACATTGGTTTCTTTTCTAAAATATTTTTTGTATAAATATATATACTTATTTTAATGATGCTTTGTGAACATATCGGTATAAGACATTTATTCGTTGCTCTCTACATCTGTTTTTAATTAAATTGTTGCTATTATACCATTTATGTTTCGAAATTAGAAATATTTCTATTTTTGCACAATTTAAAGTAGTTATCGTGATATATCACCAATATCAATATAAACTCGTTGATATATTGCGATATTAAATTTCTGATATCGTCCAGCCCTAATCCCCTACTGTTTCAATAATTTGGTAGCTGTAATTGCCTGATATAATGTTTTAAACTATCTATCTAAAATAATTAGAACATCGATCTTCTGATAATTACAATAATTGATGCAAACAGTAAACGATTATCACAAATATTTTATTAATTAGTGGTATCCCAATTGTTAAATTTATTTGAAAATAACTATTTTGTTTCATTAGTATGTATTAAATTCTGGTTCTAAATAGTCATAAAAAACAATTATATTTATTACTTTTTATGGGGTGTCCATTACTGGAACAGAGGGTGTCCATTACTGGGCCAGAGGGTGTCCATTACTGGGCTTTTGGGTGTTTTGACATTTTTGTTATTTAAAATTAAATTTCGATTCAGATTGGGTAATGAGACTATAAGAATGGTTAAATATTGTTGACAGGTTAATATAAAATTGAAAAAACTGGAATATAATAATTATAACTATTAATAAAAAAAATTTTAAAGAAATTCCTTAAGGGTGTCCATTACTGGCACATCTACCCTATATCAGATATTTATTTTCAAAATATCAAGATTTTTGATATTTTCATATATACTTGATATTTATCAATTTATCAAGTCGTTTCATATTTTCTGCATTTGCTATTTATTTTCAAAATATGAATGTGCGCAAGATATTTTTCATATTTTCAGTCGTAATTCATAATATTTCAGTGTAAATTAAATTTTCAACTGTTATTGACTGTGTGAATCTGTAGATAAAGAACTTTTGTCTCTTCTTTATGTGACTTTTTAGCCAAAAAAGGAAACAAATATATTTTTCTAGCTTTAGATTTGAAGCTTTTATTTTTAAATGTTGAACTAATAATTATGTGGGACGTAATTAATTCAGAACAACCATTAAGTGTATAAAGCAAATTGTTACTGTTTTCAATTAGTTCATCTTCAATTTTGTTCTAAGTGGAAAAAAAAAAAAAACAGAAAATAAAAAGAAAAATGCATTTTTATAATATTGTTTAAGTTTTCATGTTAAGTACAATATATTTTAGTTTCTAATCTATATTATGTTAGAAAACATTTATTATCAGCGGTAAGTTGGCTGCTTTAAAAATATCCGATATAGTATATCGAAAATATCGGATATATATCAAAATATCTGATATTTTTGAAAATATGATATTTACGAACCCTGAGGGTACCATATCTGTTCAAAAGTACATGCTAATTTTCATTTTCAAAAGAGAGGTCGAGGGGGGGGGGGGGCATTGGGGAAAATATTGGCACGCAGATATAAAAAGATTCGCCGATCCTGACCTAGGCTCATTATGTCTCATGTTGACTGCTGAGATGAAATGTTAAAAGTAGAAATTACTTCTATCTATAATTTAAAACAATTAAATTAAAAAAAAAAAAAAAAAAAAAAATATTATAATAGATTTTTTATAAAAAAACCAAATGGTTTTTTTGACAAAAAAAACCAATTGGTTTAAACCATGGTTAAAACCACTTGGTTTAAACCGTGCCAACCCTGGTAGCAAGTATAACAAGTCAGACAAAATTCATTTTCTTTTATATTACTTCTTAATGAATGAGTTTATAGAATGTATTAAAATAGGTCACTAATTTAAAAAAACTAGTGTTTTGGGACATTCAAAGTTTTTTTTATGTGTAAAATATACCTCTTCAAAATTATTTGAAAAATTAAAAGCTAAGTATACTAAATAATACAGGAGGAGGAGGGGGAGGGCACATAAAGACCGTATTTTGTTACTAAAAATTAAAAAATAGGCTTCCAGATTCTAAAATGTAAAATCAGTGTTAAATTGCGATTTAGCACTAAATCGCGATGTTAGATGGATGATAAATCGATTTAAGAAATTTCTACATCGCCCAGTCCTACCCCTGGGAAAGGTAGATAAATTTTCATAAAAGTGATAAAAAACAGTTAAACTAATAAGTTTTTCAAAGGTGGTAAAAACCTCAGTAAAAACATGTTTTTCCAAAGACTGAAAACCATGGTAATAACCATCAGACGGTAAATACCATCCAACCCTGAAAAAAAAAAAGGGTTTGTTCTAACCAGGTCAGTAAAAAATGCTCTTGTTAAGCAATTAAAAAATAGAGAAAAAGCTAAGGGATTGTTTTGAAAACAAACTCTGCCTGCTACAGACTGATGATGATCCAGATTTTTTTTCCAGGCCCAGTTGGTCATCGAGGTACTAAGAATGAGATATCTACACACAACATGTATGGCACAAGCAGTATCCGTATAAATGGAAACATAAGGAAATATATACCGTTGGAGAAACCATGCATTTAAACAAAGTCAAATGTGAAGTACTCGACTCCAACCTAGTTTTAATTTTTTTTTTTTTTTTAGAAACTTAGATTAAAAAAATAACTGTTGAAACTACCACCCCATATTCCTTCAGGAGCAACTGAAATATAAGCAGAAATGCTAATTTTTGAAACTGACTTGAGCCAATATAAAATGAAAGGTATTTCTTAAACTAATAGAATTTTCTTATTTTTCATCTTAGACTACAATATTTGTATCAAATTCCTTATTAATCAAGTTTTGTTTTCGTATTTATCTCATTTTTCATAAAATAAACTATACTGGGTGAAAATTGCTTCCATCATTTGGAGTGTTTCATTGTACCCTGTCCATTTTCTTACATTGTACAAAACACTGTAAGACATTTATTTTTTGTTATTTTTCAAACAAAAATATTGTTTAGAACCTAATAAAAATTTATTTAGATGGGGAAAATACAAGATTAAAAATATGCATTATATTTTTGTGCATGCAAAATTGTGGATGGGAAAAAAAAATTAGTAAATTTTGTTTCATTGTACCCCGTCTTCCCCTACTTAATATGGTTTCTCAGACGATCTGAAATCAATTCCCCAATCAGTCTATTAAATACACAAAAGCCTGTGAACCATAATTTTAACTGACCTTTTACCTTGATACTGCTTAGTGTCAGAAAATAAAATTTTCCTGTATGCAACAACAATTCACTCTTACCAGTTGCAATATGTTAATACTTTGTTATACTTTATGTTTATTAGGCTACTTAACATTAGATTAACACTAACAGATTTTAAGAAAAAGTTTACCATTTTAAAATCTAAACAAAAGAACAAAAAACCATGCATCAGATATAATTTCAGAACAGAAACACTTTCTAACACAGACAGATAATTAAAACAAATTTCATTTTTTCATAGAATGAAATGAGATCTCAAAATTAGATAAGTTTTAAGTTTAAAAATGCATACTGCATACCACAACTGAAAACACTTCCAGCAATTATCGTTTGTACAGAGGACCTGTGGTCAGGAAGACAGAATCCTGCAACCCTTTGTGTATTGATACAGCATAGTCAACAGATAAACATATGCAAGTGGTAAAGTGCAACATGCAGGTAGGGCTTGAAGGAAAAAAAAAAAAAATAGCCTACTAGTCTAAAACCCAGGTTTTTCTGGGGAAAAAAAAGTTTTCCAGGCTTTATTGAGTTTTTTTTGGAGAACACTAAACTTCTAATTTTCATACATAATACATAAATTCTCTATCAGTGAAACCTGGGCATAATTTTGCATTAATTATAAATTAACAAAAAATATATAAAAAGAAAAATCAAATTTAAAAGTACGGATGCACCGAATAGTGATTTTGGTCGAATGCTGAATATTCAGCCAACCGAATAGTGACTATCAAGCCAAATTAGATGTAAATTTGCAACTGGGCGAAAAATGTCCGGACCAGGATTCGAACCCGGGACCACCTGGTTGAAGCCGCCAGTGCTCTGCCATCTGAGCTATCCCGGACGATTCTGGTCGAACCTTTTTCAGCCAGCTAACCTTGATGATTACAGCATCTGGTCTGAAACCTGGCTCAGCTCAACAGAATAAATCTCAGGTAATGGAACACCAGAAATCGCTAGACATTTTTCGCCCAGTTGGAAATTTACATCTAATATGATTTGTTTACCAATTAGAATAATCGTGTTAATATTAATCTAATATAGTATCAAGCCAAATTCTGAATATTCGTCCTGCCGACTGATTACTTTTAATAAATGGAAGTTAAAATTCTAGTGCTATATTCACCTTGAGTTAAATAATTAAAATACATATAAAGAAGCACAAATAATTGTACAAAAATTACTTTCTGGTGCATTTCATATAACGATATTAAAATATATTAGAAAAACATGGAGCATTTTCAGCCATTACAAGGCGATTATCAGTGGGATTTAAATGTTATTAATTTCCTTGCGCTTATTCGAGAATTGTCCTGAAGAAAACTAATAATTAAAAGGTCGTACATCAGATGCAGAGTTTCCCCCAGACAGTTTCAGGAGGGTGCTGCACCCTGCCTACCCTTAGGTTTACAAAATAGCACCCCTCTTGCCCCTCATTTAAAAAATTTGCTCCCTTGCTGCCCCCCCACCTGAAAAAAATGCCTTTACTCCTTTGTTTATTAAAAAAATTACTTGCATAGTAAAAACTGACTCATTGCTGTCTTTAAAATTGTGTTCTGTCTATTAAATATTAAAAAGTAGTTTTAAAAATCAAAAGAATGCCTTTAAAAATTTCAAGAAATGCCCTTAAGAATCCAAAACAATCCCTTCGGAATCCAAAAGTGCCCTTTTCCCACAAGCAGCACCCTGCACTTTTTTAAACCTGGGGGAAACTGTCAGATGAAATGCCAGATAAAGTTATTCAATTTTTTTTCTTTCTTTTTGAATAACTCTCACCTTATCTGATATACAACCTTTAAATTACAATGTTTTCTTCTGGACAATTCTCTAATAATCACAAAAAAATAACATTTAAATCCCACTGATGATGGCCTTGTAATAGCTGAAAACGTCCTGGGTTTTTCTAATGTATTTTAAGATCATTTTAATATCGTTATATTATAAGAATGCACCTAAAGTAAGTAATTTCTGTACAATTATTTGTGCTTTTTTGATATCTCTGTTGCATTTCAATATTTTTAGATGGATTTTTTTGCAGTGGCTAGCTGAGGTCGATCTGTACTATGCAGGACATTTCCTACTTTTTCAATTTCGTTTACATTTATTTTTAATCAGGACACTTTCATTTTCAGAACTGGTTCCTAAAATGAAAGCATCCTCTTGAAAAAAAACCCCAATGAAAATCAAAAAAGTAAAAAACAGCCTTTTTACAGATCAACCTCAACTAGCCACTGCAAAAAAAAATCCATCTAAAAATATTGAAATGCGACTGAGATATCTTTATAAATTTCTTCCATAGGAATAGCATTAGCGAACAGGTCTTTTTGCGTGACTGAAGTAGGCCGTTAAGGGTTATTACTGGCACATCTACCCTATATGTATATTATAACACCGGCGCCCGGCTAACCGAAAGGTACCAAAAATAGTTTGTATTAAACAGTGAATAGCTTGTTAGAAAATGCATAATTCCTTCTGCTGTCAAGGAGCGTATAACAGGAAACTGCCAGTTACTGGAGATTGTACAAGCCACTGAAAAAACTTCATTTAAGAATAATACATTTTAATTGAAAATGTAATGCTTATAAGGATTGAAATATAATTTAAACTGGAACAAACATTTTAAAGCCAACATAGATACAAACAAAACACAAAGTATGGAGATAAATGTATAATTACCCTTATCATATGATTAGTATCCTTGCAGCAGGCAGCAGATGTGAATTTGACCATAGTGACTAAAGAAGCTGTTGAAAGTGCTTCTAAAGTTTCATTATTAAATCTTTTCAACAGATTAGCTCCAACGTACTGCCAGTTTAAATAATGGCTAATGTTATTCCCAAAAGCTCCATACCACCCACTCCCAAGTTCTCTGAGGATAGAGTCAAACGAATAAGACCACTCGGCCATATAATCAACAACAGTGGCTGAGCATTCAAAATACCCGAAAGCTGCATGAAGAGAAGCTAAAGCCCCAATAACGTCTGTGCCTGGACCACCACCAAGGCAACATATTTTGAATGCACTACCTGTGAACACTAGGTGGCGGAACAATTTAAAGTTTGTCTTGATAGCTTCACCAAGCATATCGCGGACCATTGCTGTGTGCAGTGCGGCATATTTATGCAAGTATGCACAGCGATGAGCAGGATCGGTATAATCGGCGACCTGGCTGCGCTCGGTATTAAGATTAGTTTCTCCGCTGTATACTTTCTGCATGCACTCAATTCCAAATGTTATAGCTTTTTCTGGGATATTGTATCGCTGCATATCGGCTTCTAACACCTTTTCATAAAGGCGTCCAATGTCTATTGAGTCCAACATATTTTGTAAATAAGAAAAATCAAAATGAAAAAACGAATTATGCAAATTTCTAATAAGCTCTAATAAAAATAACAAAACACACTTAATTCAGTGTCGTAAAATTTCAATAAAATCTCTGGTACATTTCGTTTTAAAACTTTTTGAGAACAGAATTCCTCACAGAAGACAAACGAGAATATCCTTCAAATTTCCGCGCAATTTGAACATGCGCACAATCCTCGGCACGAGAACAAAAGAAGGCGGAGTTACTAAACAACTTTAACAGTAAAAGTGAAAGTGTATTAGCTAATATGTTTTTTAAATAAATGAAAATTATTAAACGTAAGTACTAAAGTACTCAGTAATTATTAATCCCAGTGCCTTTTCTTTTTCAACTTATGGATAAAGATTTATGACTTTTCTAACTCAGCCATAAAAAAATAAAATCACTGCAAATGACGTCATAAAGTGCAGATGACATCATACGTAAGAGCTGCGAAATTTGACTTTCCATAATTAGACTTTTAGCATTAGTTCGAAATCCGACAATTTCATTGGCTGTCGGTGAACTGAACTACTTTCCCTGAAAGGAAGAAATCCATTTTACGAGTAACAGCGCTGCTACTCATTTCATCAAATGTGTTTCTTGATAGTAATAACTTGATGCATTAAAAAGAGCTTATGTATTTCTCATACTGAGCACGGAATCAATTGTTATACAGTTAATAACATAATATATAATTAATTTATAATTTTCTAGTAAGAAAATTATTAACAATTCTAAAACAACATTGACTTAGTTAAATTATGATAAAATAATGAGATTTTTATAAGCTGCTTAGAACTGTTTTTTATTATTTACTCAGATGTTTGCAATCAGTATTAAAGTTCTAGCAGCTTAACTAAAAATAAGCAATTGAAGCTCCATCTAGATATATAAAAATATTTTTCTATATCAGTTTAAAAGATACTATTATTACATTATATATATATTATATTATAGATATTTTATTTTAATCATATAACATTAGCTCCTAAGTGGTATTATGTAGTAAAATTTAATCACAATAATATATTTCGAATAAAAATTGTAAAGCTACTGATAATAAATTAATAAATAAAGATAAAAACAAAAATCTCCATAATAATAATCAATGCAAAAACCCTTGACGGGTTAAAAGTTTCTGACGCAGCACTTTATCTTATGCTCTAAGAATTTTAAATATGGAACTTAAAAATACTGATATCAAATTTTGAGTGACGTTATGCTATTTCTTAAAAAATATATTTGTATTTATTTCATCATTTTATTTTTGTTTTATTTATAATCGCATGTGCAAAAGTTATGTTCAACATGAAAAGCTGCATAAAATTTTATTCGCTGTTGCTTTGTCATTTACATCTCTCATAAATTCAAAATATGAGTTTTAAAAGATATGATATAAAATTTAAGTGACGCCTTGATGTGACTTTAAAAGGTTTGTTTTAAAATTCAATTTAAATTATTTTTGACTTGGTTAAAATATTTTTTTACATCTACACAATACTTTTAATTTTCCAATTCACTGTTAAATATATCACTTTCATTGAATCTATACTATGCATTGAAATGTATTTATTTCAATAAATTGATTTATCTTTTGTGTCACGCTATTCAAAATTGTGAGTAAGATTTATGTAAATGGTTTCTTTGCGTCATTGTGTCCAAACTACATGAAATGTATGAAAAAGGATAGTTTGACGCAAAGAAACCATTTACATAAATCTTACTCACAATTTTTAATAGCGTGACACAAAAGATAAATCAATTTATTGAAATAAATACATTTCAATGCATAGTATAGATTCAATGAAAGTGATATATTTAACAGTGAATTGGAAAATTAAAAGTATTGTGTAGATGTAAAAAAATATTTTAACCAAGTCAAAAATAATTTAAATTGAATTTTAAAACAAACCTTTTAAAGTCACATCAAGGCGTCACTTAAATTTTATATCATATCTTTTAAAACTCATATTTTGAATTTATGAGAGATGTAAATGATAAAGCAACAGCGAATAAAATTTTATGCAGCTTTTCATGTTGAACATAACTTTTGCACATGCGATTATAAATAAAACAAAAATAAAATGATGAAATAAATACAAATATATTTTTTAAGAAATAGCATAACGTCACTCAAAATTTGATATCAGTATTTTTAAGTTCCATATTTAAAATTCTTAGAGCATAAGATAAATTGCTGCGTCAGAAACTTTTAACCCGTCAAGGGTTTTTGCATTGATATCATTACTTTTTTGAGGTTAGTGATAAAATGATTAAAAAAAAGATACTTATGGAATTTAATGCAGATTTAATTTTTACTATTTTATTACAATTTTCCTTATAGCAGTTTGTATATAAAAACAAGTGGGTAAGTATAATCGCTGATCGCACAGAGGGTTTCATTTGATATTCCTTTAAAAACACTTTATCCTTAAATTAATAAATCCAAAATGTTAATTTATAATTATTAAATCCTTACATAGATGGTGCACCAATAGTTCCAATTTTCATGGGGCAGGGAACGCATTCTTTTAAACAAACCACCTTCCAATTGAAGTCACCAAAAACCAAGTTGAATAAGCCAGACCCCGTTGTGTTGTTTCACAAACAGCAGTCTCATGTCCCCTCCTTCCCCCCTTTTTCAAAAATTTTCAGACCAGTACCTAAGAATGGAACCGAAATAATTTTTTCTCTTCAGAAATTAGGATAAAAAAATAGTATGCAGTACTCATAAATTTACTTTAATGCTATATAGGGTGATTATTAAGTTAATTATAACGTTTGGAATCTGTTGCATTGATGTCCGAAAGGTGGTTTCTGAGTTATGGAAGCTGGACCCATAAGGCGCCATAGAGGGGCGAAGCCCACTAGTGTCTATCATAATTATATCTGCCATGTGGACTAATTGCGATATTTAACCAAAATAGTCCCCCCCTCCTCATCCCCGGAAATATAACAAATACAAAATGTGTCTTTATAAACCTATCGTCAAATAGGTTTTTATTTCTTTTTCCCTAAAAAAAAAAACATGATTTTTATATCCGTAACGTAAATAGCGGACGAAGCCCGCTAGTTCCTATCATAATATATATTTTTAATAATTTTATATAGTCTATAATAAAAATCAGACTTAAAATAATCTAGTTCCATGAGTACTTGTAGTGTCAGTTACATGCTACGATTTTTGGATACCAGTATTTTAGAACGGGAAAATGTGACTTATTTTATCGGAGATATCTCATTAATTGAATAAGGTGAAGCAAACTTTTTGAAAAAAAGGTGGCCAACAAGCATGGCAGTTATCAGCTATGTGACTTTGTGCTAAAGTCCATTAATTTGATCTGCTTTAAAAAGATTACGGAAGATTGAATTATAGTAGAACCTGGATTAACCGAGCTTCGATTAATCGAGGTTTCTGTTAACCGAGCCGATAACAAAGTCTGATTTTTTTTTCCTTTTGAATGAGCCTTAAAAATAACCACACTCTTTAGCTCACTGTCCGTGCTATACAGGCCTTCTGCCCCCAAAAGCACTCAACTCCAAAGAAACACTGGACCCTGAGAAGTCAATAGCGAACAATGCTTTGTTTCCAGTGGCTGTGTGAACTTTCGTAAATTTTTCAATTTGCATTTTAAAATTTACTACTGGTAGTTGATTTTCTTTTTAAATTTGTTAAGCTGTGAAACAGAACTTTACATATATTTATTTTTATTATTTAAAAAACTTTCTATATATTTTTTTAAAAGAGATGTTAAATTCGCAAGCACGGCGAGTTTTTACACACAGTTTCTATAAACCGAGATTTCCGATTCCGATTTAGTAACAGTCCCAATTAGCTCGGATAATCGAGGCTGCTCTGTATAATTAAAAAATCAATGGCGATCTTACTGTAAACGGGTTTCCCTTTTACTGAGGGATTTCAAGACCGAATCAGCTGATGTTAGTTGCTGTTTCCGTGCTTGATTAAATAAGATTAGTTAAACGTTTGAAAATTACCAAATATAAAAGGAACTAAGTCAACAGAGTGTTTGCTTTATGGTATTTTTTAACAACGCTATAAGAAAATGATTTTAAATAAGAGATTTTAAATGTAACGTTTTAAATCTGACGTAATTTACACCAAAGTTTTATTTCTCTTATTAATATTCAGGTGAAAATACTTTAGTTGTTAGAAGGAAATATTTGCGCTGTCTTTGAATTCACGATAATAGTTGAAAAGATTATCTCAAAATATCTCGCGCAAATATATTTTTTAATTTAAATGTTTTTACCATATTTTTTGGCCATTTTAAATAATGTAATTTCTCCCCTTTACAAGTTTTAGCGCATAATTTTTTTTATTTAACATTTTGTTTCTCTTTTAAAATTCAAGTGTGAATATGGTTCTTAGGACGTAATTTTCCTGCTTTTAACATGTGATCATTTAATTCTAATTTTAAAGTTTTTATTTCTGTTTACAATAGTCACGTGTAAATAAATTTTTAATTTGAAGTAAACATTATTGTTTCGCTGTTTATACAATTGGCAACAGTTTAAATTAATAACATTTTCTAAAATATATAAAAAATATCTCTCGAAAAGCTGAAAATTTGAATTTAAAATAGAAATAAAACCTCAAAAAATGAGTCAAATAAAAAAAATAAATTCAATCTGCACACCGGGAACTTATAACGTATAAAATGATCTAAAAATGATTAAATTCTCATGTAGTTTTTGCTCCAATAAAACTTTTTTAATGGAACGATTTTTTCCAAATTTGGCATTAAATATCTCTTAAAATAATTCTTTGATTTGAAAACTGTCTGCATCAGCGTGTTTATCAAACATTTCTCTGTAATACCACTGATTTTCATATTTTTGTTTGCAACAGTTTTTTTTTTTAATATTAACGAAGAAAGGCCATGCTTAAGCATTCAAATTGGATGCCGTTTTCCCTGGAATATCTACGCAGATTTTCATTGGTCCATTTCCAATTCGAAACTTTTTTTTATATATAGAAGGAAAAAGCTGACAAAATTAGAAGTGAAAAACAATTCAGTATTATTAAAGTAATCGTGCCGTGGTCATCTATTAAAAAATGCAATTTTGAGAAAAAAAACTAGTTTCAATTTTATGTTATAATTATAATAGAATGCTTATTGTATTTTTTTATTTTTTTTTACTTACATAGAATTGTCTATTCCATATTCTGACCACATAAAGAAGTCTCAATTCCGTTGATAAAGCCGCTAAAATAAAAACTCGATTTTCCGAAATTTATAAGTTATGATTATAAATGTATATGTAAATCCTAAAAGCGGTTCTCAAAAAAAAATATTTTTTTAACGTTCAATAATGCGAAAATTTCTGCTGATTTACAAACATAAAAATAGTGTTCGAAAGAAACTGAATTTCGGTTACATTCCTAGTATCGACTGAAAACGTAAGCGAAATTGTTTTAAAAATAAATTCAAAGTAAGTAACATAAACATACATATACGCATGTTATCTGAATAATGTTTTGCGTAGAAACGGCAGTACATAATTAACAAAATAATTTGATTGAAATAAAATTAATTAAATATAAGGTGCTATAAACATAAAAAATATATTAAAAAATAATTTAATTTAAAAATAACGAATTTAATCAATATTAGTAATACCTTCTAGATTTATCTCCTTGTATGTGAATATATAGTATGTACGGCTCTTTGGATGGGAGTGCCGTTTGGGGGAGGCTAGGGAGGGGCAGTTATAGTAATACCGAATATACGGCAGTATTTTCGCCGAAACTAGGATTTTGGGCTGAAAACGAAAGTGAAACCGAATATTCGGCGAAACTCCACATAAAAGAATGAGACTTGCAGGCTTGGTTATTGAAGTGATTTGCAATACAATAGATTCTGTTCTTTAAATTAATTACATCTTGAGTTAAAATTGATTGTTGTCTCATGACAACAGTTTTCTTTCTCTTCCTCCACTGTCGCGTCCGGAAATTCGGTTCAAAACGCCACATTCGGCAGCTTTTTCTGAAAGATCTTTTGTTTTTCTCAAAAAATATAAAAGACAGTTCGATTAAAAAGTTTCTGGTGGGCAATAAAAAATAATTGGTATTTTCAGCCAGCAGCCAGCAGTTACAATGAAATTTAATGAAAACCTTTAAAACAAAACTATCATGCAATAAAATTCAAGTAATACTACTTTTCAAAATAATTACATTCAGCGTAATACTTTTAAAGAATGTATTACTTTTCCAAAGATTTTCTGCCCCCCCCCCCCCCTACCCTGCGTACACACATGAATCGCGGTAAAAAAGAACAAGATCTTTGAAAAACAGAAACAACTCCATTATTGGGCACAGCCTTTGTAAGTTTGCTGATTTGAAAGCAGGGCCGAAATTAAGGGGGCAGAGGGGGCATGTGCCCCGGGCGCCAAATGAAGATTTTGTTTGTCGATTTTTCTCGCATCTGTGTTTTGCACGGTATTGTTAAAATCATTCTGTCTGGCGTATGACAAAACATAGAAGAATCTAAAGATGATATGGCATACGGATCCTGTATAAAGCGGATTTTTTTTCGATTCCGTTTCCGAGATTTTAATCAATCAATATTCGACAAAGCCAAGGACGGATTCAGCTCATCATTTAGAGGGGGTCATGGATTTCCTTTTTTGGGGTGGGGGGGGGGCGATCACATCCTCGTTATGAGAATTTTTTATATGGAAAGCTATTCCCAAATCCAAACTAACTACTTTTCTGATACTTTCGCGAAGTCATTTTCATTCGTAAATACAAAAAATTTGCATTAATATTCGTAAAAATATAAAATTTGCCCATTTTGTTCAGATACCAGGAAATTAGTTTCCCATTTTCTTATAAAGGCAAAGATTCATTCAGAAAATGTTGTCAAAGATAGCACTTTTAGCCAAGTTTTACGAGTTGAAGCCAGAGGAATGTCGTCGCAAGGGAACAATCGGCTGTCACTTCCGGAATTTCAGTTTAAAAAGTCTAACAATTGTCAACGATTAAATATGGCAAAAATTTGTGTTAAATTTTAGAGGTAACTAAACCGTACACATTGGCAGCTATGGGATTCTATTAGTGTCATAAAAATTGCAGGTGTAGCCTCTTCTTTCTGCTCAAAAGTATTAAATAGTTTTTTTCAATCGAACTTATACCTTTGGAATGGATCATTTTCTTCTGAACTGATGGACTGGTGCCATCCATTATTTTGAAACAACCGTTATAAATGAAGTGTTAGGTGAAGATGAAAGAGCTGTCGTAAAAAGTTAGAACTCTGATTTTCTGGTCAGAAAAGGAAAAAAAAAAAATGGTCATTTTTTTTTTTTTTTTTTTTTTTTTTTTTTTTTTTTTTTTTCTGGTCAGGATGAAAAAAAAAATGGCCATAATTTTGTTTCTGATCAGAATGGAAAAAAAAAATGGCCATAATTTAAAAAAAAAAATCTATGATATCTTTTGAATGTTGAAAAAATAAAGAAATAAAACATATTTTAAAAATAATTCACGTAAAATAGACGTCACTCTTGAACTAAACAAAAATAACTTTCCTGAAATTTTATACACCATAATTAGTATTTGTATTCTAGAGATTGTATTATATAAAATATTATTGAATTGTATTAAATAATGTTTTGCACTTTTGAGTTTTGACCCAACGAAATTGTTTTTGTTTGTTTTATTTTAATATTTTATTTTCCATTTGGAGATAATCGTATGGAGATTTTTATTCAAATATTCGGGGTAAAGTTTGAATTAACTCATTAGATAAGGTGAGCGAAATTCGAAAACAGAGATAGCTTTCTTAGAAAAGTGTGGAGGAAAAAAATACCTCTAAATTGGCAACACTGGTCTAACATCAGATTTTTTTTTTAACTGCAATGCCTTGCGGGGAACTATTTTTGTGCATATTACATTTCTATAGTGTAAAATACTAATTTGGGTGACATAATTATTTTAGGAATAAAGTTTTCGCTATAGCAATATACTCGTATATATTTTTAAAGTGATTTTTTATACATAATTTATATAGTATGTGTATGTATGTATATATAAGCATTTGCGCCCTTTTGTAAGGCAATCGGCGCCCTTTTTATCCATTTTGCCACCGTCCTCTCAGTTATGCCAGTACGACCCTGAAATGTGGTACGCAATTGCGTCAAAAGATGGCGACACCAGAATTCTGATATGCTTATTATGTAAAACTTCATTGTTATTTATAAATAAAACATTTCAACTAAATTATTTATTATAAAATAATTATTACATCACAATAGTTTTTATGCAAGGAAAATAATAATTATAATTATAATAATATTATGGATGTCAGTGATTATATATTGATTGACCGTCATAATAATAAAAAATGATATTATAAAAAGAAGAGCTGAAATGAATTATTTTTTTACGTTTCTGATCGTATGATTTATATTCAAATAATAATTACAGTAAACTCTCTGTAAGGCGGACTCTGTGTAAGACGGAAATCTGTCTAACTCGGAAAGAATTTCAAGTCCCTACGAATCCATAGACATAGAGTAAAATTTGTCTAAGGCGGAATATTGTCTATTGCGGAAAATTTTCTTGGTCCCGATCGATTCCGCCTTATACAGAGTTTACTCTATTAATGTATATTTTTTGTAAAGTGATTGAAATTAAATATATTTATAAAATTTATGGTAATATTTTTATTGTTGAAAAATTGCCAAGAAATAATCATCATCAAATTGGCGTCATTATAATTGTAATTTTATTTAACTTAATAGCAATTAAAAAATTACAAAGGAACTGAGAATAATGGTCAACTAACAGACTTTAAAAAAAAAAAAAAAACTTCACACGCATCAGCGAGTATCGAACTGCCTATGTTAAGATCAGTAGACGATGGCCCTCAACCACTCAGCCGTGGGCAGATAAGATTTTTCTCCCCAAAAGTGGTTAAAAAGAAAGCATGTGTATGAATACAGTGTCATGCATTTTCGGTGAAATTTCCATAGAATGGCGAAGAAATATAGTCCGATTTTTCATGCACATTATAAAACGAACAAGAGTCTTGCTGGAAACAAGTAAATTGTTATTTGGTTCATCTGAAACATATTTATTTGATTTTTAAAAAATCGCTCGTGTCATTTTCGAGAGAAAAAAAAAATCGAATTATTTAACGAACGAGAGTTTTCCCAGAAAAAAGAAAAGTGTTATTCACCTCGCCTTAATCACATTTATATTATGTATCAATTTAAAAATAATCGTTAGAACCGTTTTCGAGATTTTCAAATTAGGAACTTCCTCGATATTATACCAACGTTTTCACTTTAAAAATGACTATTTAGATCTCAAAATATACTGCACGTAGAAATGTAAAAATTTCAGTATACGATTAGACTGCAGATATAAGACTGTTCTAGAAAATTCAGAACAATAAGACGTATATCTGCTGAGTTATTAAAAGGCGGCTTTTCGCATTTTCTTTGATGTCGAGTTAGCTGTATATATGAGTTCCGCCATCTACGAATTCTATGATACGATACGATACGATTTTAACGATACGATACGATACGATTTTAGGCTTAAGGCTGCGTCACTCGAAATACTACCGTCTTCCATGATTTAATGAATTTAAACATCAACAATGAGAGAGTTTAATAAATACATTTTTTTCGTATTACATATTTATGTTGCTTGTTATTTAAGTTTATTACTTTAAAAGCAATTTCATACGTAAAAAAATACTTTCGTATATTTAAGCGTATTCGAAAATAAAGGCACGATTCATTTACCGGTTATTCATTTCAATTTCAATATCAAAGAATTCGTCGTTTCCATAGCAACAGAATTGAATCGACAGTGCTCCATTGGACTTAATTTTGAGATATTGAAACAATTCTTATTTTTAATTCCTAAAATTTGATATTTAACTTTCATTATAAATATATATCTACCCTACACTGTAAAAAAAATTCCGCAACGTTCCTGGGAAAAAATGGGCAGCTGAGTTGCCCATTATTTCCAAGAAACATTTCTTGAAAATGACTGGTACTTTACTGCATATGTTAAAAACTTTCTACAGAAATGCCAGTAAGTTTCCTGCGAAATACCAGGAATATTTCTGTTGACAGCAAAACATTACTGACATATTCAAGGCTGGAGTAGCACAAGAGCGAAAAATGTCCAGACCAGGGATCGAACCTGGATACTTGGCGTGCCGTGCCAATGCCTTACCTGTTAGGCTATCCGGACCGATACCTGGCTGACATAATTCACTCTGGATGTTCGTTCCCTTCATTATGACATTACTGACATTTCACAGCATGCGGGATCCGCAGACGATTTTTACATTTCCAGTTGACAATTTTCGCTTTATTATCATTATTTGTTAGAATGAAAAAATATTTTGAAATTGACATCAAAATTATTATTTATAATTTACACGAAAAAATAAATTTTCAGTTAAAATTCAATAAAGTAAATATATATGTGATATATTGTTTCTGAACTTTGCTTAAAATATAAAAATATATAAATGTAAATAATAATTAGAAAAAAAATCTAGACACAAAATATTTTGGATTTTCGTCAGTGATTATGTTAGTTTACAAGTTAGATAAAATACATATAAATTTTCATGAAAAAAAAACCTAAACGTAATTGTATATTTTTTCCGAAAAAAAAAAAAAAAAAAAATTCAAATTTGCAGCAATTCAAAGTGTCAAATATATGTCAAATTTAAATCAAATTGTAATAAAGTGTTAAAATATAAAATTAATTAAAAAAGAAAAAAAAAAGTCAAGAGGTAGCATCGAACCCGGACCGTACGGGTGGCGTGCAAGCTTTCTGCGTCCACACCACGAAAGACACGTTGAGAGCTGCAAACTAATGGGTATTTGAAACGTGTGCTAAAACTCGGCATCTAATTTCTGAAAATCTAAGGCCCATTTGAAGAAATCCTTTCACAAGAATAATTAGAGATAAGAATTCTAAAACATACTTTAAATTAATCAAAATAGGTGAGAATCATATTTTATTGTCCCCTGGTTAATGCAGATCCAAATAATAGGTGTATTTTTTTTTTACACAGTCTGCTCGTTAAAGATTTCACAGACAAGTACGAGAGATAATCTCTTAGTGATGTCACAGAGGTATTGTATTTTCATCTGAATTATCTTGACAATAGAGACGTAAAGGATTATGTCGTCTATTGATTTATTTGCATTCCATATTGATTTTTTTACATTCATTTAAGGAATTCGTTTTCGACACTCGCGCGCGAGCAACGGATTATAGGAAAAAAAAATAATAAATGGCGGCCGCAGCGTTTTGCTGTTTCCAACTTTTGTTCAGGAACATTTCAGATAAGAAAACCAGAATTTCACAGGAAAGAGCTAAATTATTCTGAAAACCTGATAAAAGGCGAAACGTTCCTGGATTTTACATGGAAAGTTACCATTTTTTTTACAGTGTATATATATAAAATCCTAATGAAACGAATTTATGAAACGAATATATGAAACGCCTGAAATGTAACGATTCTTTGAATCGACTGATTAAACAACTGATTATGTTTCACGGGGATTTATCCTAAAAAAAGGAATACTTTGCGATGAAATTAACACCAAAAATCAATATTGATCCGCAGATTTCAAAACTGGTATTAGAATTTTTAAATTCGAATTAGTTTTCGAAATATTAATTTTTTTCTAATTTTATATACATTTTTCTAATGATGGCAACTCAAATTTTAATCAAACACATATTTTTTTTTCAGATTTTAGAAAAGGTTACTACTTTAAACTAATTTGGCAAGAAGTCTGGCCTCCCTTAAATGTATGCTAAGAAATGTATCATGTTACTGTTATTCATAATTCAATTTGTATTTCATTATCATTTTCTTTAATACAAGCAGAAACATTTAAAATAAATGGCTTTCACTTCTTTATTTTTTTAAACGAAATGAAAAGTAAAATATTAGGCTCAGATGTCACATACGCACCGGGGTACCTAATTGGCGCCAAAATGGCATTATTTTGGTTGACATGGTAATCCGGCTATTGTTGTTTATTTAATAATAAGTGTTTATTTACTTTATTTTCATTTTTTAAATTGCATAAATTGTTTTGTTCTATAGTTTATTATTTTTTTTGTTATTTTCCTTTAAAAATAATAGAAAATAATTAAAAAATACTACTTAGTTATTCCATCGACCCATTTCGCCAAATTATATAAATCGCAAAACCACTCGCCAAATTATACAAATTGACGTAATTTTTATTTTAAATAACGAAAGAACAAAGAAAATAGTATAACATTAATAAATATACAAGTAAAACGTCGAAATAAAAATCACTTGATGACGCAAAGACATGTAACTTGCTCAAAGTGAAGTGAATGTGACATTTATCAACCATTATTGGCATTTAATCTTATAGTTTGGTGATAGATATTTGATCGACGGGATAACTAAGTAGTACCAAAAATACATATGTAACTGGTATTCGAAGACGAGGATTTCGCCAAATTTTCGTAAAAAAAAAATCACGCCAAACCTGGTGCGTATATGGCATCTGGCCAAATATTAAATGATGTAACAAACGATGACATTTAATTCCAACTTCAAAGCAATGTTATAATTTACCACTCGAAAAAAAAATGCTAACTGGCGAGTTGAAAAATAGTTATTGGCGAGATTTGAACCCGGCTAGCGTAACAGTACCAAGAATTTTTTGCGACAATGCTTTTATGTAGTATTATTCGAAAAAAAAATGATTTTTTAAAATCGAAATGGAAAACTTTCGGCACAGATGCCACATACGGTCCCATATTAGCGCTATTTTTTTCTGACGCCAATGTCATATACGCAACGGGTACTTAACTGGCGCCATAGTGTCGTTATTTTGCTTGATTTGATAAGCCGGATGTTGTTTGTGCAGTTGATCTTTTCCCCAAATTATAGCGTCGGAAAAAAATCGCGCCAATATGGGGCCGTATATGATATCTGGGCCAAACTTTCATATGAAAAGCCAAGGGATCAGAGCGTATTTATTTATGGCAGTTACATGACTTGGACTATTATAATATAGATGAAATGATGGCGATAGAATAATATTTGGCGACTTATCACCTGTACCTGGCTAATATTAAAGTATCAAAATGGCACCAGGAATATAAAAAGCGAAGTGGTTCGCCCGGAACTCTTGATGATAGTCACATGACTTAGGCTATTGTTATAGAAATTGTTTTAAAATACCGGGAGACAAAGACTCTGTATACTTAATTCCTTTTATTTTTAGCTTCTTTTCAAACGTTTAACTGATCCTCTTTAATCAAACTCGAAAACAATCATTGGATGTCTTAACAGCAACTGATTCGGCATTAAATTTTTGAAATCAAAGGAAATTGAATGGAAACCCGTTTACAGGGAGATCTGCACAGCTTTTTTCAGTATAATTCAATCTTCTATAATATTTTTTAAACCGATCAGATTAGCGTGTTTTTAGATTCTGCTGTGTTTGAACGGGGGTTGGCGAGCGTAGCTTGCAGGAGGCAGAGCCCCCTAGTAGATATATATATATGACAAAACTATAGTTAAATTAAACTAAAACTGATAAAATTAAAGTTATTTACATTAAATTTATTTAAACAAGTTCAGTATGAAACATTTTTATCTTAAAGAGTATTCGACATAAAAAAGTAATTTTCGAAATTTCCTTTCATCGCCAACCGATGATAAATCGCCAAATAAACGAAATTTTTATTATTTTTTTACGAACGTTCTATCAAGGTTCCGCTAAAATTTTTTTTATAAACATATGTATCCACATGAGAAGAACACTCTGTAATTTTTTTCAGATTTTTCTGAATATGCCCGTATGGAGACCTTCCTTGTAAGTTTGTACTGAACCTTGGTTGCCGTCTCTTGGACTTGGTCCAAGCGCGGCATCCAACTACAGTCCCGATCGAATACCACACCAAGGTATTATTGATGAGAGAACTTCATCCTATGCCCATTCAAAACAGAATGGCACGTGAGGGATCGTACTCCATCTTCCCGCTCGTTGGTATGACCGTGTACATGCACTTATCGTAGCTGAATGAATTCCAGACTGCATTCAACCGCCCAGACGTGGATCTGTGCGAGAACCCACCGGACAATGTCTGCAAATCTGCAAACAGCTGTGCTACTTACATAACTTAAGATTTTAGAATGGCAACATTCTTCCATTTATATAATTTGGCGAAAAGTTTGGCGATTTGTATAATTTGGCGAAATTGATCGACGGGATAATAAAGTAGTACCAAATGTATTCGGTTGCCGAATATTCGACAACCCTTGGGCCGAATATTTGGTATTCGGCGAAATTCCTGCTTCGGTTAATCCCTAATTGCAATTGTACTTTTTTTTTTAATTCAGAAAAGCGGTACTTTATTCATCATATATAAAATTATTTCTCTTTATAGGCGCGTTCGTAATTATATAAATACGTAGCACCTATAGCCGTCGTTCAATTCATCTGTCTGTCCGCATATAACAAAGCAAAAACTACCCAACCGAATGGTCTGAAATTTTAAATATATAATTGTTGCAAAATTTTGTCGAGTCATTTCAAATTTTATGAAAATCGGATGATATTTTAATTACAGGGACAGTCAAAAGTTTTCCGTTACATTACGGACAATAGACGCTTTCAGTGTGACATCAGTCATGACGTTTTGAATGGAAATTGACTCCAAACAAACGGTTTCTATGTTTCACTTCTTATTAAATATAAATCGTAGAAAATTTTACCACTGCATATAAAGTATTAAAACCCTTAGCTGTGAGATATAACTATAAAATATAGCAATAATGAAATGAAAAAATACAACATAGCAACCCTTTGTTTGGAGTCGATTTCCAACTAAAACGTCATGAGCGATGTCACGACTGAAAGCTTCTATGGGAAAGAATTATTTCGTGCATTTTAATGATGTTACAGCCTTTCGAACAAAATGAAATTGATATGCACTTATGAAGTGCACTAAAATATACATTCAGTTCAATATATTGTGAAAAAAATATTTATAAAACTAGTTACAGTACGAACGCACTTCATTTGCCACGTATGACGTGCAATTTGCAACTTGTTATTTTAGGAAGAGTTCTATATCCTGTTTCCGGTTGGCGCGATTGGCGAAGCAATCCAACAGGGCGCCAAAAGACTTAGCATCTAACCAATTTTTTCAAGATGGCGGAAAAACATTGTTTTTAAATATTTATAAATATATACGGCACAGATGTCATATTCGCCCCATATTGGCGCGATTTTTTTCTGACGCCAATATCATATAGGCAACGGGTACTTAACTTGCGCCAAAGTGTCGTTATTTTGCTTGATGTGGTAGCCCGGATTATGTTGTTTATGCTGTTGCTGTTTTCGCCAAATTGGCAACCGAAAAAAATCGCACCAATATGGGACGAATATGACATCTGTGCCATATATACTTATTGAATAAACTTTATATATGTCACATGGGCACAGATGTCATATACGCATATTGGTAAGATTTTTTTCTGCCGCCAATACACAACGGGTACTTAACTGGCACCAAAGTGTCGTTATTTTGCTGGATATGGTAAACCGGATATTGTTGTTTATGCTGTTGATGTTTTCGCCAAATTGGCGTCAGAAAAAAATCGCGCCAATATGGTGTGTATATGACATCTGTGCCGAATTGAAGTATAACTTAAACTGGAACAAATATTTTAAAGCCAACACAGGCACAAAAAAAAAAAAAAAAAAAAAAAAAAAAAAAAAAAAAAAAAACACAAAGAAAGCATGGAGATAAATGTATAATTACCCTTATCATAGAATAAGTATCCTTGCACGCTGCAGCAGATGTAAATTTGACCATTGTGACTAAAGCAGCTGTTGAAAGTGCTTCTAAAACTTCATTTTTAAATCTTTTAAGGAGATTTGCTCCTACATAGTGCCAATTTAGGTAATGGCTAATATTGTTACCAAAAGCTCCATACAAACCTGTACCAAGTTCTTTGAGGATAGAGTCAAATGAATAAGACCATTCGGCCATATAATCAACCACAGTGGCTGAGCATTCGAAATACCCGAAAGCTGCATGAAGAGAGGCTAAAGCCCCTATAATGTCTGTGCCTGGACCACCACCGAGACTACATATTTTGAATGCACTTTCTGAAAACACAAGGCGGCGAAACAACTTAAAATTTGTGTCGACTGCTTCACCCAGCATATCGCGGACCATTGCGGTGTGCAGTGCGGCATATTTATGCAAGTAAGCACAGCGATGAGCAGGATCGGTGTAATCTGCAACTTGGATGCGCTCAGTCTTTAAATTTTTTGCACGGCTATATATATGCTGCATGCACTCAATTCCGAATTTTACAGCATTATCCGTTATATTATAACGGCGCATATCGTTTTCTAATACCTTTTCATAAAGGCATCCAATGTCTATAGAGTCCAACATATTTTGTAAATAAGAAAAATCAAACTGAGCTCTAATTACACATAAGAAGAAAACACACTTAATTCATAGTCGTGAAATTTCAATAAAATCTCTCGCACATTTCGCTTTAGCATTATTCGAATATCATTCAAATTTCTGCGCGATCTAATCATGCGCGCGCACGACCACAAAAGAAGGTGGACGTTAATAGTGACTAATTATTAACTAATATGTTTAAAAAAAATAATAAAAATTATGAAACATTAGTACTAAATTACTCAATAACTTTTAATTCTTCAGCCCTTTTTTTTAATTATAGGATAAATAATTATGGCTTTTTTAATTCAGATAACGATAAAAAAATAAAATCAGTGCAATGACGTCATAATGGAGATCACAAATAAAAAATAGACAGTTCTGATTGGTGAAAATGTGAACGCAGATGACGTCACACGTAAACAAATGCATGCTATTCGGGGCAAAACATTGGGAAATCGTATTGCTCATAACCACAGACATAACTCTGAGTTCATAATAGTAAATTCATTTTTTTTTTTAATATAGGAGATTTGTTTTTGAAGTCATTTTTTTACATGGCCGCGCTAAAGAATCATTTATTACTTACCCATCAGAAGTAGTATAGGGTAGTCTTTCGTTTTGAAAATCGAAAATTTTTTTTAAACGGATTTACACGTTTCAGACACGGGAGATTCCGAAAAACATATTTTTAGAGAGAAAAAAAATTTCCGCCCGTCTGGGTGTGTGTCTGTAAACGCTCTATCTCCCGAACAAATTGAGATAGAGACTTGAAATTTGGTGTGTAAGTAATAATGGAAAGAAGCCTATTGAATATCAGTAACCTCGATTATCCGGAACTATTTTTTCGGACTTTCGTAATATTCGTTCTGATAAAAGGTGTACAAACATTTTCGAAATTGTTTATTTGAAGGAGTGAATATAAAAGACAATAAAAAAACATAAATTTTGCATAAAGAATGACGTCGATCGGATAATTAGTTGCCGAGATATTTGTAATCCTATTTTTCACACTCTTCGATTTTTCATGACCCTGTATTTCATTCAAATTTCAATTCAAAGATATATTTTAATTGGAAATGAGACGCTTAATCCGACGCAATAAACTGTTAGTTAATATGATTATAATTTTTCCAGTTACAGGGATGTTTCTTTTACGCAATTCGGTACTACTCGATTATCCCGCCGACCAAAAAACTATCGCCAAACTATGATTAAATGCCAATAATGGCTTATCGTAAATATCAATCATTTAATGCATCTCCATACCTATAAGGGGGTTACCATAAGGGAGACCTTGTTCTGTCGCCAAATGACGCCAAGTTTATCACCAACTTGGCGATATATCGCCAAAGTTGGCGGCCAAAATTAGTCGCCAAATTGGCGGTATCTCTAATACAGTGAAACTTCTTTTAAACGCCACCCCTATTCAAGGGCCACCTCTATTAAGGTCCAATATTTTTAGGAACGAACATTTTCCCCATAGACATAATGTTAAATTTACTCCTATTAGGGGCCGTACCTACCCCTCATAAAGGCCATTTTTTGTTATATGTGCCTTAAATCCTAAACAGGTGATTGAATTCCTGAGCCAAAAGATAAGAGTTCAGCAAACAACTGCACTTGCAACAAGGCAGGGGGAGATGGGGAGGATTTACTAACACAATGAAGGATCACAAACTTTCCACAAGTGAGACAAAAAGGTGTTCCTCACACTTTCTTTGACCTTTCAACCTGTAGGGGATGGGTTGGAGGGGAAACTTGACCCTTTGTTGTGGGCACACAAAGGATATCAGGTTATCTATAAAAACTGATTCCACATTTACTAAAACTGTGAATTCATATTTTGAAGCACAATTATTACACTAGAAATTTTATGCTCAGGCTTATGGAAAATTTAAAATTATGTTATGGCACCTTATTCGATCCAAAGAGCACATTTGGATTTCAATGGTAAAATCAATGTTTTTAATTGTCATGATCAAGGAACATCTGCAAAACAAAGAGAACTTTCTGAAAGAATATGCAAATTTTAAAAATCTCGGGATAAAAAGGAAGAGAAATGAAAAATTTAGTCACCCCTATTTAAGGGCCACCCCTCATAAGGGCCAATTTTCAATGGAACGGCTAGTGGCCCTTGCAGAGAGGTTTCACTGTATTTCCCCAAATTCCCATAGACTTCCATTGTAAACCAATAGTGTTTACTTGCTTACAGAAAATCAACAAATTGAGATATTTTAATGTAACAGAAAGTAATATTAGCTTAAGGGATGATATTAATTATATTTAAGGGAGTTCAGGTAAATTGAATTATGAATAAAAGTAACATGATACAATGCTTAGCATGTATCAAATGCTTTATTATCATATTTTATATTATGTATATCCATGATGGGTTAGTATTACGGTGGCCCCCAACGACTAGTTTTCCAGTTGATTTGATAAAATTACTGCATAGTAAGCCAATAATTATTATCCCGATTTAAGTAATTATTTCGGAAACAAGAAGGTCTGAACTTGTTTAACATTGCATTGAATCGTAATGTTGAGATTTATTTGTTTGCGTGTTTTTTCTGAATATTTTAATAAAATAATATTAAAAATTTTGTTATTTTTGCTAACATCAACTTGTTTTACTAACAAAGCTTTTCTTTGTTTACTATGTTTAAAAAGATTTTGTTCCATTTAAATGCAGTTAAAACCTGAAAAATGACAGCTATTGTTTATTTTAAAAAAATTCAGATTCTGATAGCTTTTCTCAGCAGCGCGGCGTAAGTAGACATCATTTTTTTTTTTTTTTTTTTTTTTTTTTTTTTTTTGGTGGGGGGGGGGGGGAGGGATGAGATACGATAAAATTTGGTAAGACGGAATCGCAAAATTTCGGGAAACATTCCATTTTAAACATGTTTCCAGGGGCCTCGCTAAGGGGGGGGGGGCGGCGCAGTGGGGAGCCTCCACCCAAACGTTTGTGAATGCTGTTACACTTGGCAAATTTACAAACTTAGTTGGTGAATTTGTGTAAAACTTTCTATTTCTGACAGACTTTGCAAAAATTACAAATCTAATTGGGAATATTATTAAACTTTTTACAAATAAGAACTATATTACATTTTCTAATTGTGGTAACTTGGCAAAGTTATAAAACTAGTTGGCAAATACGGAAATTTGACTTGGCAATTTAAGGTCCTCTCCCCCACCAATAAAAAGTCTTCGCGATGGCCCTGCATGTTTCATCATGTACAATCCCTCATACGACCAAATATGCTAAGACAAAATCCGTTTCAGACAACTTCTTGCCTTCTAAACAGGTATAATTATAATACATTCTTTTTCATGGAAACTATTAAAAGTTTTCCTCTAAGGCAGGATTCCGTTATAGGCAGATTCCGTTTTCACAAGTATTAGTGTAATTGCATTTTATTGTTTTAATGCGGAATACGTATTTTTTATTAAGGCAGATCCGTTAAAAATAGATTTTACTCCATTTAATTTTTTTTATAAATTTGATAAAAGGGCAAAATTATTTTTAATCATCGCATATTTTAAATAGTTAAGAAAAAGTATAAAATACCTTTAACGAACACACATTTTGTTTAGTTTAACTATCTCTATAAATGATCGAACTGGTTACTTTTTGACTCACGAAGTCAAATTTAAGTTTGACTTTGTCATGAACTTGGTTTAATTAAGGGTGTACTCAAAAAAATTATTTTTTACCCTCAACAGCTCAAAAGTTTCTGACACATTTTCAGACTCATTTTTAAAAGCAAAAACATGAAACTTGCTGGCGTAATTTTTGAAGAGATGTATTAGCGGCCGTGTGTTTTCATTTTTCACTCAATTAATTAGAACTTGTTTTATGAACAATTATTTTCTCAGTATGACCATTATTTTCGTTCGCGGCTCTCTCGCTTTGGGAAAATTGGTTCAAAACGCAAATATTGATAGCGTTTTTTGCAATATATTCTGCCTTTATCAAAAAATCGACAAGCACGGCACGTTATATAGTTTCTGAATAAGAGGATCGACCAATTTGATGCGTTTCAGAATAAAAATGAATTTAAAAATGAATCAGAAAATAAGCAGTTTAAATTTGAGTAAACCCTTAACCCTTTCAGGCGCGGTGTCCTTAAAATAGGACACCTAATTTTAATTGCAAAACTGGCAAACGACACCAAGAATATTTAACTAAAATTTTCCTATTATAATATACTTGAAATTAAGCAAGTTCGTATTATCTAATAAATTCGTTTATAAATCGCGGTGTCAGTGCATTATTTCACCAGTTTATAAACAGAATTACTCCGCGCCGGTAAGGGTTAAGACATATTTTGATTTACAAATTTCACAAACCAAATAGATTTATTGATTATAATGATAATTTGTTTTCATCCTGACTATTCTTTACTTAGCAATATACATGTCTGCTGATGGAATCACATTTTAAAATATTTTTATCATTTAAAACGCTGCAGTTCGTAGTGCGTATATTAATACCTTTCAATGTAAGAACATGTGGTCATAAATTTATATCGTCTCTTCATTCCAATTTCGAGAAGGTGTATGGGTCTCGATATTGATGTGCATGGACATTCATTCCATTAAATTTATCCTCATACCGTATTTTGGTTGGAAGGCACAAATTTTCTGCATATTAAATATATAATAATAGTACATATGGGAGATTCTCAAAAGGCGGGATCATTAAACGTTAACTATATGTAATTTTTAAAATTTTCAAATTTAAGGCCAATTTTTTTTAATAGTATAGTATTTTGTCTATAAATATAATATATAAATATTTTTAATAGTACGTCTACAAAATTATGCACAAACATTAAAAGACAGCAACTATTCTGGAAAATTAATTATTAAAGCATTTAATTAGCAGTTGTGTACGTTACAAATTTTGGACATTTTTTCGCACGTACGTTACAGATTTTGGACGTTGCTCTTAGTATTTAAAAAATTCTTAAGACTAAGAATGTAGTATATGTGTCCTATAATTGTATGTGTGTATATATATATATATATATATATATGTACAATTAACTTTATGTTATCCAGTAATAATAATAATAAAATCAAATGCTTTGTTACGTACGTTACTTTCGGACATAACAAAATACAGAAAAATTCTTTATAGAAAAGTCCTTCTATCTTCAAAAAAGCAATAAATCAGCCTGCCATCTCTTAACGAAATTATCAAAAAATCACCCGTTTCCTTTATGCATTCGTTGTTTACCATTAGAACTAGGGCTGGACGATATCAGAAATTTAATATCGCAATATATCAACGAGTTTATATTGATATTGGTGATATATCACGATAACTACTTTAAATTGTGCAAAAATAGAAATATTTCTAATTTCGAAACATAAATGGTATAATAGCAACAATTTAATTAAAAACAGATGTAGAGAGCAACGAATAAATGTCTTATACCGATATGTTCACAAAGCATCATTAAAATAAGTATATATATTTATACAAAAAATATTTTAGAAAAGAAACCAATGTTTGATATCTGTTTACACTTATGCCATTTGTTTCCTTCAAAAATAGTATGTTTCCTATTCTTCCTACTCAATACATTATTTATCAGTAACATTTTAACTATTTAATTACATTGCGAATATCTGAGAAAATTATAAAATACAAACTAAAATAAAATATTCTCAAATTTAGGACGTTGACGATCATATTTTAATTAGCATTGGGGAAAAAAAGAAAGCTCGAGAAAAACTAAAATTAATTTAATGCCGCATGTCACGCTAATATACTTGTTAATAAATTGGTTTCAGTGGATGATGATAAACGCAACAGAAATGTTGCTTTTCAATCTTTCTCTAAGGTATCAATTCATTCTTAATGGAAAAAAAAATCACTTTAGTTATATCTTCCTACCTATTTACTACAAGAAAATAACATTGAAACTTTTTTTAAAAATATAAATACTCAAATCACATTTCAAAATAGTTTTATACTAATTTAAATTTTGTTTTTTCATAAATATTCCTTCATAGCTGAAAAAGATCAAGACGGATATATTAAATTCACTCCAGAAAACTTCGCTGTCATGAAAGTACGACAAACCGCAAAGAAGAAAGAACAAAGTACAATGTGAATAAGCATTAATGACTGGAAAGCTCTTGTTAAAAGCAACCAATCATTGCAGTGATTGACTGCTTTAACCTTGAGCTTTTCACAAACAAAGAGCCAAACTTTCCCATTAGCGGACTCTGATTGGTTACTTGCAAGCGGAGCATTTCAGCTGTTCAGGTATAGACTGGATGATAACCCGTATCAAACCTGTATATCAAACAACACGACAACGAATAACCAGAGCTCATTTGATTATTCGTAGGGTATCAATATCTGGAGTTATTGCAATACGTGTTGGCCGATCACAGTTAGGAGAGAAGAACGAATGATACGTGTTATTCAGTATTTTACGCAGACAGTCGAACGAAATCTAGGTTTACAGTGAAGGAAAGTATTGCAATGATTGGGATAATTTCTTACGTAGATAATTGGCGGAAAGAAAGATTATCGAGGTAGATTTTCTGTTTTGGATGAGACAGGAGGTTGAAGACACTGTAATGGATTTTTTTTTTTTTTTCGGGGCTCTGGCGGTGAGCGCAAAACATTATTTTATTGAGTTTTGAGATATTTTACGATATTTTTTTCGGGGCTCGTGTTCGTAATTGCAGTGTTTGCTAAACACTTATTTTATTGGGATATATCAACTGAGTCAAAGTTTAGATATTGTTATTGCGATAGTTAAGAAATATCAATATCTATGGATATATTGATAAATAATCCAGCCCTAATTAGAACCACCTGGAAAAAAGTTAAAACTCTTTTTCTTGGTGGTACATTTGAGCAGTTAACGTTATGAATGTCCGAAATTGGCCTCTTTAGCATAAAATAATAAAATTTTAAGATATTTATACAAAGCTTTTACAGTAAATTATGTCATTTTCTGTCTCTGAATAGAATTAAGAACTCAGTGTAAAAAAAAAAAAATAAAGTCAATGATAATTAAAATTATGTTTGAAAGGCTTAAAGTTGTGAAGTGCCCACCTTTTGAGAATAGCCCATATATCACGTTAAATCTAAATTGTAAAATATACTACTTAAATGTGTAGCAAAGCACGGTACCCAGATAGCATGAACATTAGCAACAAGTTTGATTTTTTTTTATATTATCTTGCCGTGACAAATTTGAATTGAGATATTCGCAGTAAATCTCCCGCAAGGTATACCATCACCCACTTGCATGAGTAGTTTGTTGTGAAACTGATGGCAAGACTGTCTTTAATTCACGAAAGTGACGAAAGCAAAAAATCCCTCTGTTGAGAGAATAGACAATCAGCAGATACGCAGAAATTTTATTCGGTTGGCATCGCTTTTTTTAAACGCTATACTTATCAAATACCAAAAACGGATGGAATTAAAACGTACAAATATCACCCTAACTTGTTTAGGGTGGTAAAAACGATGCATGCATCTTAACGGTGCGTATGTATCAATAGACCTGATCAGGTCTATGGCCCCCTTCGAAGGGGTTAAACTTATAGTGTAACAGTTGTAAACAGTTAATGTAGCATGGAAAGATTACTATTTTGCAGTATTTTTGATTACTTGTTTGCCGTTAATTTGCAATAAATTTGATACAGCATGAATTTAACTTGCACTATAAGTTAGCTGCAAGTTCAAAGTGTGGTGACTTCTGCGTTTGCATTATCTTGCTGCAGTCTTGTTACGAACTTTCTGTCTTGTCATGCTGAGTTCGCTGCAACTTTGCAGGTTTTCAAAGCAGGACTTTTGCAAATTTTCTGCAAACTAAAAATGCTATGTGGGTAATAAGCGCAGTTGAATAGAAAAATATATTTAATAGAAATACGATCTAAAATAAACAACCTCCATATTACATGTCAAAATATAAATTACAGAAAACAGAACTTAAAGACAGTTGCCAAAACAATAAAATTCAAACTAGAGAACAGGAATTCTGCTTTTTCAGAATTTAGTGTCACTCCCGGCATTTCCATTACTTCATTTTCTTCTGATGCACTGATGGCTTTTATTATTATGAAACAGCCATTATAAATGAAGTGTTAGATGAAGATGAAAGAGCAGCCGTAAAAAGTTAGAACTCTGATTTTCTGATCAAAATGGGGGAAAAAGTGGCCATATTTTTTTTTTCTTTTCGGCTGCTCTTTCATCTTCACATACTTCATTTATAATGGCTGTTTCATAATAATAGAAGCCACCAGTCCATTAGAAGAAAATAACTCGGCTAAGCGGGACTCTACTGCAGTACAAAACATATTTCAATTTTAAGACTTAAAGCACACGTTTTATTTTATGTAAAATGACGTCATTTGCAGCCACTTAAGAATTCTACATTTACGATCTCCTCTTAAACATCTACAGTAAAGCATGCATAGCATATCACTATCGCGAAATAATGCACAAATGCAGCAAAAAGATTCCCTCATTCAAGAAAATCGAAAAAAAAAAGAATATCTAATGATTCATAGATACTTACAATCAAATATAGTATATAATAGCTCCATTGTTTTAACAGAAATCATTCGTTTATATTTTTTTCAAAATAGCACGTATTTTAATTACATTTTCTTTCGGTTGTTACGAGAAAATGACAATAAAAATACATAATTACTATTTTAAAACTATTTTTCCTTTACTTTCTACAGAAATGGAGTACTTCCGTTGCCAATATTAAGCAAATGGCTTCAAAAACTATAAAAAAATTAATATTTCAAAAATAAATGGAGATACAGTTTTCAAACAAAATGCATTTAAAAGAACTTTTTTTTTTTCAATACGACGGTATAAAAATTGAAAATGTGCGATGCTTAGAAGTTTAAAAAATTGCTAAAGAGTATTTAATCATAATGCTTTGTTTTACGGCTAGCTTCTGTAAGGTAACGTTATTTTTTGGACACAAAATAAGCTGGGAGAAAGAAATAGTATACCGTACCGGAGGCTAATAAACAGTTAAAGGCAGGGTGCACGTGAACACATCGTTCAACACTCCTCCTCAAGCTGCCGCATTAAAAATAATTTTATCACACACGTTATTAAATTTAATCTTTATATTCTTGGCACTTGCCACTGTTATGAAGACTCAAAAGGTTACATTGTTCGCGACAGGAGCATATGTTCCTTCAAAATCTTCTCCGGGCTTTTGAGTAAATCCCTTTGCTAGAAGTCGAGTTTTATAGCGCGAAACATTTCCGGTTTGATCTTGTTTAAGCTTAAAAAGCCATTTAGTACTAATTGCATTTCGGTTTTGAGGCAAATCTGTAAGTTCCCAAACATTTCTTTCTTCAATTGATTTAATTTCGTCATCTGCAGCTTTAATCCATTTATTTTGTCCATCTTCAGCTAACTTTTTTTATTTCATCCCATGACATAGGTTCATCAAGACTTTTATTTGATGTTTTATAAGCTGTAATACATCTTATGGGAGGTTCACCTTTATTGGACCGTTCTGAACGTCTTATTATTACATCTTCCTTTAACTCGAAATCTTCACCTTCCTCAGGTTTTATTTCATGTTTAACAATTCAGTTTAAAGAAGTTTTCTTGTGTTTATTACAGTCGCCTGATTCATGAACATTAGTTAATATTTCGCTTTCTCTATCGTTGAGACAAATTACATTTCTTGAAATGATTACTTTTTTGTTTCTTTATCAAGGATAATATAACCTTTAGATTCTTCTGCATAATCAAGAAAAATTCCTTCTTTACCTCTGTTGTCCAATTTTCTTCTCAATACAGGTGCAATATAATATATAACTTTGCAACCAAACATTTTTAAGTGCTTTACTGTTGGTTTATATCAATGCCATATTTCAGAAGGTATTTTCTTGCAAGCATTTGTGGGTAAACGATTTTGCAGGTAGCACGATGTCACTATTGTAATACCACAAAACTTTTTATCTAACTTTGAATCTTCTAGCATGCATTTTGTCATTTAAGGGGGTCCGGGACACATTTTCAAAAAATTTTTATTTATTGAGTTAAAATTTTGAATTTTTTTTTTGTGATGGTTAGCCATATCATTTGTAAACAAAATCAAATGATAAAACTTCTCATAGCTTTTTAAAAAAAATTTTTTAATTTAAAATTTATGAAGAAAGTGGTATAACTTAAAATCGTTATAACTCGAAATATTATTTGTAGAATTTAAATTGTTTTTCATTTAAATAAACAGAAATATATATATTTTTTAATTTAGAGCCAGCATTTTAAAAAATTTTAATTTAAAAAAATTAAAAATATTTAACGCAAAAAATTACAAAAAAAGTGGTGCAACTTTTTGAAAAAAAATCATATTTTCAAAAGTAAATATTTTTTTCAAATATGCTGGCTCAAAAATAAAGTAAAATAATTGAAAAAGATATGTTCCGAGTTTCAACCCTGTATCTTTAACGGTTCTCGAGTTATAAGAATTTAAATATGAGAAATGGTGAAAAAACCTATCATGAAGAAAAACGCAATTTCACAAGAACTCGTTTCCTTGACAACCACAGCTTGAAAGGTAGATTTTGAAAACAAACCAAAACGAAAAAATTAATATTTCCTGTTCTAATTAAGATAGAAACATGATTTAAACATCATTTTAAGCAGAAAACGGCAGAAAAATTTTTAATCACTAAAAAAAAATTGAAAATTGATTTTTGTGTCCCGGACCCCCTGAAGTCAAATAACGATTCCTTCTTTCTGCAACTCCGTTCTGTTGGGGAGAATGTGGTACTGGTAACTGATATTTAATTCCTTCCTTAATCATCTAATTTCCGAGTCTTTTATTCACAAATTCCCCTCCTCAGTCACATCTCAATAACTTGCGTACGTTCAAATTTAATTTTCACATCTCGGAAAAATTCTTCAATTTTTGTAGCTGTTTCACTTTTCTATTTCAGTAAATAAACAGTTAGAAATATGGATTTGTCATCTATAAGTGTTAAGAAATAGCACTTTCCTGTGGGAGTTACATTTTGAAAAGGTTCACAAATATCAGCATGGAATAAGTGTCCAACTTTTGAGGCTCGATGTTCACTTCCCTTAGGATAAGTATTCTGAAATAGCTTAACCTTTGTACAACATACACACTTCATTTTTTATTTACAGTCCTTCATTGGCTAGACAGTCCTTCATTCTAGTCAATCATGGACTAGATGATTACGAGACTTGTAATTCTTTAATTGCTCGAAGATCGCGATGTCCAGATATACTATGCCACATATGAATACAATTTATATGAGATTCTTCAAAAACTTTATTAGCCTTTTCATTGCAGTTTAACTTGTATAGCCCATTTTCTAATTTTACTTCAATTATGACTTTATCATTTTTCATTATTGTACATTTCCTGTTTCCAAAGTGTACAAAACAGTCGTTTTCATCAAGACGCTTTACTGATAATAAACTTCTATTAAGATCTGGAATCTATAAAACATCACAAAATTTTATATTTCTACTCCGTATTTAATTAAACCATCACCAGTACCTTTAATATCGAGTAATTGACTAATAGCAACTTTTACTTGACCTTGTTTTGGTTTTATTTCAGTACAACAAATATTTTTATCGTTTGTCATGTGAGTTGTCGCAGAAGAAACAATATACCAATCACCATTAAAAAATTTATTGCAAGCTTTAAGACATTGAAAAATCTGATTTTCCCTTTAAAACTCCTCACTATCCGTAATCATTTTAATGTTGTGTTCTCGTTTTATGCGGCTCGGCTATCCATAAATAACAGAATTTCTTAATATGTCCTGGCTGTTTACAGTAATGGCAAAATTGTTTTGATTTGTTATCAGAGTTAACCCTAAATTATCCTTTTTTCTTTGGGCCTTTAAATATTTTCATCGTTTCATCATTTAATTTAGATGTTTCTAAGCGACGTTCATACCTTGCAATAAGTTTACTTTTTACGTATTCTAATAATAATTCCTCAGAAGGACGAACTTCAAAACTTGTAATTAAAGAATCATAACTATCGGGAATACCACATAGCAAAATTTCAACAATATCATCATCTGGAATTATTATACCTAAACCTCTTAGTTGATCAACAACTTCTAATACATTTTGAATATAATCTTTCATGGTTAAATTTTCATTATAGTTCATACTGTATAACATTCTTTGCAAGAAAAGTTTTGTATTTAAATGTCTTTGTTCATAAACTTTACGTAAAGAATTCCACATACCTTTTGCTGTTTTCTCATGCTTGATAATTATTAACTGATTATCCTCTACAATTAAAGCAATTTTCGCTTTAGCATACTTGTTTGCTTTATTCCAAGCATCTCGATCAGCTCCCGCTCCAGTAGGTTGTTCCGATGTAATAACATCCCTTAACACTTTATCGGTTTAAAACATTTCCACTTTAAATTTCCATACATCGTAATTACTGTTATTTAACATAGTAAAGTTCACTTGCTGTTCAGCCATATTTCATATGTTAAATCGTACTTGTACACAAAAATGGTAATTTGACCTGTTAAATAAATATTCCCAATTCAAAATAAAATAAGCTTCTGGGTAACATAACCTGTTAAATATGAATTATAAAATATACTACTTAAATGTGTAGCAAAGCACAGTAATAAGCGCAGTTGAATAGAAAAATATATTTAATAGAAATACGATCTAAAATAAACAACCTACATATTACATTAAAAAGCAGAGAACCAACGTTTAAAAATGCACAAAAAAAAAAACACATGAAAAGCAGCAAACAGCTGTTTCGAATCTACTAGCGAGATTCTTCTTCAGTGCAAGATAGTGCAAGGCACAGCGTGCTAGAAAAAGCAAGGCTGAGCAAAATGACAGAGGCTTATACACCCGATGAGGGTACCGAATGCGCCAAAAACACCCAATGAGAGAAAAGCAAACGACTGAGTGGACAAGTAGCGACATCTACCGGAGAACGAGAGAAAAAGATACCAAAAACAGGGGAAATTAAATTAATGCTTTCCAAATACTTGGAAAATCAGGAGTACTAGATAAGTCATTGATTAAGAGTGAAAATTTTTAATGATGTGGTAAGCTTCCCAAAAATCAAGATCAAGGTTAGAAGAACATTTTTGGATAATGATGGCTGAGGAAAAATTGAACCTATGTTGAAAAGACCAGCAATGTTGAGCAATAGAAGAATGTTTAAACTCCTGATTTTTAACACAACCTTCATGCTCTTTTAAACGAAATTTAAGAGCACTTTTAGTCTGACCAATATAAGAAAGACTACACTGGCAAGAGATTTGGTAAATACCCCAGTTATCTAGGCGATCAACGGGGTGTTTGAGATTTGAAAAGTGATTTTATTAACTGGAGAAAAAATAACATTAAAATCAAACCTTCTTAAGATTTTAGCAACTTGTTGACTGAATTTAGGAATAAATGGCAACACAACTGAAATATTAGAGTTGGAATTAGAATGCTTTTCAGAATGGACGGGTTTCGTCAATTTCTTATAAATAGAATCTATAATATTGGAGGAATAACCACGATCAACAGCAATAGGTTTGAGGTAATTAAGTTCAGCACTAAGTAACTGAGGAGTGGAATAAATATTAATAGCCCGAAAAACAAAAGTATTGAAAGCAGCGAATTTTTGGTTAGGGGGATGAGAAGAATACTTGTGAGGTGGGAGACTGACAGCAAAAGGTTTACGAAAGACGGTAGTGTGAAAGCCATTTTCACAACGAATAACAAGGACATCCAGGAAAGAAAGACAGTTATTGGTCCCAATTTCAGAGGTAAATTGAATGCAGGGATCAATGGAATTCATATTAGAGAGCATATGATTTCCGAATTCATATCAGTCAGGATATAAACATCATCAACATAACGATTATGGAACGGAAATTTTAAAATTTCAAAAAGTTTGACCTCAAAATAGTGCATATAAATATCGCATAAAATTGGACTAAGAGGATTACCCATAGCCAAACCGTCAATCATACGGAAGATATTTCCATTAAAAACAAAAGTATTAAACGTTGGTTTTCTGCTTTTTAATATTGTTGCACAAAGGCTTTATTTGCCATTTTTATACATATTACATGTCAAAATATACACTACAGAAAACAGAATTTAAAGACAGTTGCCAAAACAATAAAATTCAAATAAACATTTAAAGCAGGTTGCATGTGAATACATAGTTCAACAATGTGGATAAATTGAAGGAAGATATGTCAAACGATACAAAGACCAACATATGAAATTCAGTAATGTTTTTCACTGAGTTACTGCGCATTACAAATGAGTAAGCTGTTTGCTTACAGTTCTGCACTTTCTTATATATGTGGTTGGTAGGGTAGATGTGCCAGTAATGGACACTCTTCAGTGTTTTCGGTTTATAAAAAATGAACCAATAAAAATGTAACTTTTATTATTTTTTTCGTATCTCACCCTTGCATGTTTTATAAACTGGGTTATTGTTGGCACTTTTAATCAAACTAATCAGGAAGCAGAAAATAATATTTCAATGTTCGACTGTTTTTCACTGAAAATCTTAATAAACATGCTAGGAGCTGGCTTCATTTAATAAGTTTATATGTTCTTTATTTTTTTGAAAAATTTGCATATTTTTGTTTTGGTAGTAATAAAAAATTTCGAATTTTATATATTAATGGCCATTTAGAAAATTTCATTTATTTTTAAGGTTTCAAGACCCGTTACTGGAATGCTTAATTAATCAATTCCCAGTAATGGACTATCCTTGCTAAAAATGCAGTTTCAATGTTCATAGTGCATAAATTCTTTTGACTTAACTTAAAACCAAAGTAATCAAATTTAATTTTTAAATTGCACTTACCAGAATGTAATAACACAAAAATTGTTATAAATAACTCTTTTAATTAATGTCACGTGCTTAATATTTTTTTTAACATTTTAATGAAATTAATTTGGTCTCACGTCGGGACCACCTAATTTTAATTCGAAACGGCAACAAGAATATTTTAATAAAATTTTGCTTTTACAATGAAAGTTTAAAGTAACTAGAAAACAAGAATTCTGCTTTTTCAGAATTTAGTGTCGCCGCCGATGAAAAAAAAAAAATTATATGCATATATAAATAGCACAAAACATATTTCAATTTTAAGACTTACAGCACACGCTTTTATTTTATGTAAAATGACGTCATTCGCATCCGCTTTAGAATTCCATATTTACGATCCATTCTTAAACATCTACAGTAAAGTAGGCATAGGACGTCACTATCGCGAAATAATACACAAATGCAGCAAAAAGATGCCGCCATTAAAGAAACTCTACCAAAAACGCCCGGCTGTCTAATGATTCATAGGCCTTCATTTGTTTGTAACATTAATATATAGATACTTAAAATTAAATAGAGTTTATAATAGTTCCGTGTTTTAACAGAAATTATTCATTTATATTTTTTCAAAATAGCACGTATTTTAATTACATTTTCTTTCGGTTGTTATGAAAAAATGGCAACAAAAATACATAATTAAAATTTTACAACTATTTTTCTTTTACCTTCTACAGAAATGGAATACGTCCATTGCCAATATTAAGCAAATGGCTCCAAAAACTACAAAAAAAAAAAAAAAAAAAAAAAAAAAAAAAAAAAAAAAAGAAGAGATGCAGTTTTCAAACAAATTGCATTTAAAAGTACTTTTTTTTTTTTTTTTTTAACGACGGTATACAAATTGAAAATGTGCGATGCTAAAAAGTTAAAAAAATTGCTATAAAGTATTTAACCGTACTGCTTTGTTTTACGGCTGGCTTCTGTAAGGTAACGTTATTTTTTGGAGAAGATACAAAATAAGCTGGGAGAAAGAAATAGCTTACCGTATCGGGGGCTAACAAGTTTTTAATTTCTAAAAAAGTCGTTTGTAAATTCCGATGTCAGTCAATTATTTCATCATTTTACGAACAGAATTTTTTTGTGCCAGAAAGGGTTAACTACTTGCGCTCTAGCGCTGTTAGCGGGTGCATGTCACTAGCCACCAGTGTTGCCGCATCTGATAGATTTTTTTTTTTTTTTTTTTTTTTTTAATAGAAATTTTGAATTTACACCACAAAAATGTAATTGGTAATTTTCTTTTACTTTATTTATATGGAAAATCAATCATCTTGTAAAGTAAAAACAAGAAATATAAAAATTTGGTTTTTAAAGTCAATTCCTACTTAGGTCATCAAAGAAAAATTTAATATAATCCCTTAAGCTAATATTAGTTTTTGTTGCATTAAAATATCTCAATTTGTTGATTTTCTATAAACAAGTAGGTTTACAATGGAAGTCTATGGGAATTTGGCGAAATATTAGAGATATCGCCAAGTTGGCGTCACTTTTGGCGACTCATTTTGGTCACCAAATTTGGCGATATATCGCCCAGTTGGCGACAAACTTGGCGGTATTTGGCGACAGAACAGGGTCCTCCCTATGGTAACCCCTTATTGAAAATACTTTCATTGATCTTCAATAACCAATGGCCGCCATTTTGTTTCCCAAGCAAAACTAAAATTTATTAATTAAAATTTAATTAATTAATTAATATTTGAAAAACTATTAACATCAATTGTCATCCAGTACAAGTTTAAAAAATTTTATTTCAACTTGATAGGATGAATAATGAGTGTTTTATTAACGATTGAAAATTTGAACAAGATATATAAATATATAAATAAATATATATATAAATTAAACAAAAACATAATTTGAAGGACAAATTAAAAAAAAGTCCTTCCGGCCAGTACCGGGAGGAAGAGGTAGCTTTCAAATTCCTTATTTTAAAAAAGCCAACTTATATTATTCAAACACACGAAGCTCAATTTAATGGAAACCGAATATAGGAGATTCAATACTAATTTTTATCAATACTAAATCATTATGAATGAGAATTTCGCGAAATTAGTCAGCCTTATCCAAGCTGCTTTTCTTTAAAGTAACTTATATTTGGCTGAGATGTTGATGTGTACTATCCACATGCCTTCTTACATGGAAATAGGCGAATACGTGTGTTATCGCGTGCTAATACAAGATCGTTTCAAAAAGTCCTTCCGGCCAGTGCCGGGAGGAAGAGGTAGCTTTCACAATCCTTATTTAAAAAAAGCCAACTTATATCATGCAAACACACGAAGCTCAATTTAGTGGAAACCGAATATAGGAGATTCAATACTAATTTTTATCAATATAATGAATGAGAATTTCGCGAAATTAGTCAGCTTTATCCAAGCTGCTTTTCTTTAAAGTAACTTATATTTGGCTGCCAAATTCGGCAATTTCTTAAAGTGCCTGTCATTTTAAGACAACATGGTGGATGAGGCTAAGCAGTGAACTTGGTCGAGACCTTAGTAATTGCTGTGCACATGCTCACTCACATCGGAATCGGTTAATATATAGGAGTGCTGTCGCATGCAAAAAATCAGATTTTTCAAAATGTCACCCACAATAGAAGTTGAAACTGCTATATCTGAGCCATTTTTTAAGGTAAAGACAAACAAAAAATGCTCCTGAATCCTTATATCAAGATCAAATACTTAAGAAAGAAACCTTTTTCAATTTCTAATTTTTTTGCACCTCACTTTAAATATATATATATATTTTAATTTAATGGCCGCCATTTTGAAACAAGATGGCTGATGAATCTGGCCAGCGAACTTGGTCGAGGTGTTGATGTATACTATCCACATGCCTTCTTACATCGAAATAGGCGAATACGTGTGTTATCGCGTGACAAATACAAGATCGTTTCAAAATGTTAGCCATGCTAGAAATTCAAAGTGCTATAAATCAACCATTTTTTAAGATATCAACAAAAGAACAAATTTTCAGAAACAAAAACTGCTCCGGAATCTTTGTATCAAGGGCATACACATAAAAAAAATCTTTTTCATTTTCCAATTTTTTAATACCTCATTTTGAATTTTAAATTTAATTTTTTTAAATGGCAACCCTTTTGAAACAAGATGGCGAATGAAGCTGGCCAACGAACTCGGTCGAGACATTGGTATGTACTATGTACAGACCAAGTTACATCCAAATAGGTTCATAAATACGCCTGTTATCGCGTGACAAAAATCAGGTCGTTTTAAAATGTCAGCCACAAGAGAAATTCAAAATGCTATTACTCAGCCATTTTTTTTTAGATATAGACGAAAGAAAAACTGTTCCGGAATCTTTGTAATAAGGTCAAACACATACAAAAAAAAATCTTTTTCATTTTCCAATTTTTTGGTATCTCATTTAAATTTTTTTATTATTTAATTTTTTTAAATGGCCGCCATTTTGAAACAAGATGGCGGATGAAGCTGGCCAACGAACTCGGTCGAGATATTTGTATGTACTATGTACACACCAAGGTACATCCAAGTCGGTTCATAAATACGCCTGTTATTACGTGAGAAAAATCAGGACGTTTCAAAATGTCAGCCACGCTAGAAATTCAAAATGCTATAACTCAGCCATTTCTTAAGATATAGACGAAACAAAAACTGCTCCCGAATCTTTTTATCAAGGTCAAACACATAAGAAGAGAATATTTTTTCAATTTTCAATTTTTGGTACCACAATTCAAATTTAAATTTTTCTTAAAAATTTAAATGGCCGCCATTTTTAAACAAGATGGCGGGTGAAGCTGGCCAACGAACCCGGTCGAGACATTGGTATGTACTATGCATAAACGAAGTTACATCCAAATAGGTTCATAAATACGCCTTTTATCGCGTGACAAAATTCAGGACGTTTCAAAATGTCAGCCACGCTAGAATTTCAAAATGCTATAACTCAGCCATTTTTTAAGATATAGACGAAACAAAACCTGCTCCGAAATCTTTGTATAAAGGTCAAATACATAAGAAAAAAATATTTTTCCATTTTCAATTTTTTGGTACCACATTTCAAATTTTAAATTTTAAAAAAATTTTTAAATGGCCGCCATTTTGAAACAAAATGGCGGATGAAGCTGGCCAACAAATTCGGTCGAGAGATTCGTATGTACTATGTACACACCGAATTACATCCAAATCGGTTCATAAATACGCCTTTTATCGCGTGACAAAATTCAGGACGTTTCAAAATGTCAGCCAAGCTAGAAATTCAAAATGCTATAACTCAGCCATTTTTTAAGATATAGACGAAACAAAAACTGCTCCGGAATCTTTGTATAAAGATCAAATACATAAGAAAAAAATATTTTTCCATTTTTAATTTTTTGGTACCACATTTCAAGTTTTAAATTTTTTTAAAAATTTTAAATGGCCACCATTTTGAAACAAAACGGCGGATGAAGCTGGCCAACGAACTCGGTCGAGACATTGGTATGTACTATGTACACACCGAATTACATCGAAATCGGTTCATAATTACGGGAGTTACAGTGTGACATAGGTCAGATATATATATATATATATATATATATATATATATATATATATATATATATATCAATTTTGAACGGAGGGTGGTTTCGGGGTCTGGGGGTCATGATCGATGAAAATATACCAAAATTTTTTGAAATCGCTTTCCTCCGAACGGCTGCAATAGGTAGCTTTTTTGTAAAGAAAGCTACCTAAATGTTAGCCATACTAGAAATTCAAAGTGCTATAAGTCAACCATTTTTTAAGATATAAACAAAAGAACAAATTTTCAGAAACAAAATCTGCTCCGGAATCTTTGTATCAAGGACAAACACATAAAAAAATCTTTTTCATTTTCCAATTTTTAAATACCTCATTTTAAATTTTAAATTAATTTTTTTTTTAAAATGACAACCCTTTTGAAACAAGACGGCGAATGAAGCTGGCCAACGAACTCGGTCGAGACATTGGTATGTACTATGTACAGACCAAGTAACATCCAAATCGGTTCATAAATACGCTTGTTATCGCGTGACAAAAATCAGGTCGTTTTAAAATGTTAGCCACAATAGAAATTCAAAATGCTATAACTCAGTCATTTTTTTAGATATAGACGAAACAAAAACTGTTCCGGAATCTTTGTATTAAGGTCAAATACATACGAAAAAAATCTTTTTCATTTTCCAATATTTTGGTATCTCATTTTAAATTTTAAATTTTAAATTTTTTTTTAAATAGCCGCCATTTTGAAACAAGATGGCGGATGAAGCTGGCCAACGAACTCGGTCAAGATATTTGTATGTACTATGTACACATCAAGGTACATCCAAATCGGTTCATAAATACGCCTGTTATCACGTGTCAAATATCAGGACGTTTCAAAATGTCAGCCACTCAAGAAATTCAAAATGCTATAACTCAGCCATTTTTTAAGATATAAACGAAACAAAAACTGCTCCCGAATCATTGTATCAAGGTCAAATACATAAGAAAAAAATATTTTTTCAATTTTCAATTTTTTGGTACCACATTTCAAATTTAAATTTTTCTTAAAAATTTAAATGGCTGCCATTTTTAAACAAGATGGCGGATGAAGCTGGCCAACGAACTCGGTCGAGACATTGGTATGTACTATGTACAAATGAAGTTACATCCAAATCGGTTCATAAATACGCCTTTTATCGCGTGACAAAATTCAGGACGTTTCAAAATGTCAGCCACGCTAGAAATTCAAAAGTCCTTCCGGCCAGTGCCGGGAGGAAGAGGTAGCTTTCATAATCCTTATTTAAAAAAAGCCAACTTATATCATGCAAACACACGAAGCTTAATTTAGTGGAAACCGAATATAGGAGATTCAATACTAATTTTTATCAATACTAAATCATAATGAATGAGAATTTCGCGAAATTAGTCAGCTTTATCCAAGCTGCTTTTCTTTAAAGTAACTTATATTTGGCTGCCAAATTCGGCAATTTCTTAAAGTGCCTGTCATTTTAAGACAACATGGTGGATGAGGCTAAGCAGTGAACTTGGTCGAGACCTTAGTAATTGCTGTGCACATGCTCACTCACATCGGAATCGGTTAATATATAGGAGTGCTGTCGCATGCAAAAAATCAGATTTTTCAAAATGTCACCCACAATAGAAATTGAAACTGCTATATCTGAGCCATTTTTTAAGGTAAAGACAAACAAAAAATACTCCTGAATCCTTATATCAAGATCAAATACTTAAGAAAGAAACCTTTTTCAATTTCTAATTTTTTTGCACCTCACTTTAAATATATATATATTTTTTAATTTAATGGCCGCCATTTTGAAACAAGATGGCTGATGAATCTGGCCAGCGAACTTGGTCGAGGTGTTGATGTATACTATCAACATGCCTTCTTACATCGAAATAGGCGAATACGTGTGTTATCGCGTGACAAATACAAGATTGTTTCAAAATGTTAGCCATGCTAGAAATTCAAAGTGCTATAAATCAACCATTTTTTAAGATATCAACAAAAGAACAAATTTTCAGAAACAAAAACTGCTCCGGAATCTTTGTATCAAGGACAAACACATAAAAAAAAATCTTTTTCATTTTCCAATTTTTTAATACCTCATTTTGAATTTTAAATTTATTTTTTTTTTAAATGGCAACCCTTTTCAAACAAGATGGCGAATGAAGCTGGCCAACGAACTCGGTCGAGACATTGGTATGTACTATGTACAGACCAAGTTACATCTAAATAGGTTCATAAATACGCCTGTTATCGCGTGACAAAAATCAGGTCGTTTTAAAATGTCAGCAACAAGAGAAATTCAAAATGCTATTACTCAGCCGTTTTTTTTTTTTAGATATAGACGAAAGAAAAACTGTTCCGGAATCTTTGTATTAAGGTCAAACACATACAAAAAAAAATCTTTTTCATTTTCCAATTTTTTGGTATCTCATTTAATTTTTTTTATTTTTTAATTTTTTTAATGGCCGCCATTTTGAAACAAGATGGCGGATGAAGCTGGCCAACGAACTCGGTCGAGATATTTGTATGTACTATGTACACACCAAGGTACATCCAAGTCGGTTCATAAATACGCCTGTTATTACGTGAGAAAAATCAGGACGTTTCAAAATGTCAGCCACGCTAGAAATTCAAAATGCTATAACTCAGCCATTTCTTAAGATATAGACGAAACAAAAACTGCTCCCGAATCTTTTTATGAAGGTCAAACACATAAGAAGAAAATATTTTTTCAATTTTCAATTTTTGGTACCACATTTCAGATTTAAATTTTTCTTAAAAATTTAAATGGCCGCCATTTTTAAACAAGATGGCGGGTGAAGCTGGTTAACGAACCCGGTCGAGACATTGGTATGTACTATGTATAAACGAAGTTACATCCAAATCGGTTTATAAATACGCCTTTTATTGCGTGACAAAATTCAGGACGTTTCAAAATGTCAGCCACGCTAGAAATTCAAAATGCTATAACTCAGCCATTATTTAAGGTATAGACGAAACAAAAACTGCTCCGAAATCTTTGTATAAAGGTCAAATACATAAGAAAAAAATATTTTTCCATTTTCAATTTTTTGGTACCACATTTCAAATTTTAAATTTTTAAAAAATTTTTAAATGGCTGCCATTTTGAAACAAAATGGCGGATGAAGCTGGCCAACGAACTCGGTCGAGAGATTGGTATGTACTATGTACACACCGATTTACATCCAAATCGGTTCATAAATACGCCTTTTATCGCGTGACAAAATTCAGGACGTTTCAAAATGTCAGCCACGCTAGAAATTCAAAATGCTATAACTCAGCCATTTTTTAAGATATAGACGAAACAAAAACTGCTCCGGAATCTTTGTATAAAGGTCAAATACATAAGAAAAAAATATTTTTCCATTTTTAATTTTTTGGTACCACATTTCAAGTTTTAAATTTTTTTAAAAATTTTAAATGGCCGCCATTTTGAAACAAAACGGCGGATGAAGCTGGCCAACGAACGCGGTCGAGACATTGGTATGTACTATGTACACACCGAATTACATCGAAATCGGTTCATAATTACGGGAGTTACAGTGTGACATAGGTCAGATATATATATATATATATATATATATATATATCAATTTTGAACGGAGGGTGGTTTCGGGGTCTGGGGGTCATGATCGATGAAAATATACCAAAATTTTTTGAAATCGCTTTCCTCCGAACGGCTGCAATAGGTAGCTTTTTTGTAAAGAAAGCTACCTAAAATGCTATAACTCAGCCATTTTTTAAGATATAGACGAAATAAAAACTGCTCCAGAATCTTTGTATAAAGGTCAAATACATAAGAAAAAAATATTTTTCCATTTTCAATTCTTTGGTACCACATTTAAAATTTAAAATTTTTAAAAAATTTTTAAATGGCCGCCATTTTGAAACAAAATGGCGGATGAAGCTGGCCAACGAACTCGGTCGAGACATTGGTATGTACTATGTACATACCGAATTACATCCAAATCGGTTCATAAATTCGAGAGTTACAGTATGACAAAGGTCAGATATATATATATATATTGACGATATTGTTAAACTGTTATCTATTAATTTAATAGTGCATTTTAAATAATGTAATTAATATCTATTTATTTTATATTAGATTAAATTTGTTTTAAAAGGTATTTCAAATTTTATTTCAAAATGTATTAACTGCATCCTTTGATATCATTTACTGTGATTTCTTAACTGTTTTATTCACCTTAATCTTTTTGATATACTGGTAGACATGTGCACATGGATTTTTGTAAAATACTGAAATATTAATCGGTATGGTGTTTATTATTTATATTTTATATCCTATAAATATTTAAATACGTTTTAGGTAGCTTTCTTTACAAAAAGCTACCTATTGCAGCCGTTCGGAGGAAAGCGATTTCAAAAAATTTTGGTATATTTTCATCGATCATGACCCCCAGACCCCGAAACCACCCTCCGTTCAAAATTGATATATATATATATATATATATATATATCAATATATATATATATATCAATATATATATATATATATATATATATATATCTGACCTATGTCACACTGTAACTCTCGAATTTATGAACCGATTTGGATGTAATTCGGTGTGTACATAGTACATACCAATGTCTCGACCGAGTTCGTTGGCCAGCTTCATCCGCCATTTTGTTTCAAAATGGCGGCCATTTAAAATTTTTTAAAAAAATTTAAAATTTGAAATGTGGTACCAAAAAATTGAAAATGGAAAAATATTTTTTTCTTATGTATTTGACCTTTATACAAAGACTCCGTAGCAGTTTTTGTTTCGTCTATATCTTAAAAAATGGCTGAGTTATAGCATTTTGAATTTCTAGCGAAGCTGACATTTTGAAACGTCCTGAATTTTGTCACGTGATAAAAGGCGTATTTATGAACCGATTTGGATGTAACTTCGTTTATACATAGTACAGACCAATGTCTCGAACGAGTTCGTTGGCCAGCTTCATCCGCCATCTTGTTTAAAAATGGCGGCCATTTAAAATTTTAAGAAAAATTTAAATTTGAAATGTGGTAGCAAAAAATTGAAAAAATATTTTTTTCTTATGTGTTTGACCTTGATAAAAAGATTCAGGAGCAGTTTTTGTTTCGTCTATATCTTAAAAAATGGCTGAGTTATAGCATTTTGAATTTCTAGCGTGGCTGACATTTTGAAACGTCCTGATTTTTGCCACGTGATAACAAACGTATTTATGAACCGATTTGGATGTACCTTGGTGTGTACATAGTACATACAAATAACTCAACCGAGTTCGTTGACCAGCTTCATTCGCCATCTTGTTTCAAAATGGTGGCCATTTAAAAAAATTAAAAAAAAAATAAATTTAAAATGAGATACCAAAAAATTGGAAAATGAAAAAGATTTTTTTTGTATGTGTTTGACCTTAATACAAAGATTCCGGAACAGGTTTTGTTTCGTCTACATCTAAAAAAATGGCTGAGTTATAACATTTAGGTAGCTTGCATTACAAAAAGCTACCTATTGCAGCCGTTCGGAGGAAAGCGATTTCAAAAAATTTTGGTATATTTTCATCGATCATGACCCCCAGACCCCGAAACCACCCTCCGTTCAAAAGTTGATATATATATCATGGAAGACGATAGTATTCCGAGTGACGCAGCCTTAAGCCTAAAATCGTATCGTAGAATTCGTAGATGGCGGAACTCATATATACAGCTAACTCGACATCAAAGAAAACGCGAAAAGCCGCCTGTTAATAACTCAGCAAATATAGGTCTTATTGTTCTGATTTTTTTAAAACAGTCTTATATATGCAGTCTAATCCTATTCTGAAATTTTTACAATTCTAAGAGCAGTATATTTTGAGATCTGAAAACCCATTTTGAAAGCAATTTCGATGGTGTAAGTTTGTCTTTTTTTTTTCTCTGAAACGGTCTAGATTTTTTTAAAAACATTAATATACAAAAGGAATCCGTTTTTGATGAAGTGGATAAGACTAACCTAGTATCTAGGAAAACTCTTAATTTTTATGTAATCCGCATAAAAAATTGGACTTCTTAGGATCGCGGATTACATGTTATTCTATGGGCTAGCAGACACAACGTTGCAATCCGGTTTTGTGCGGATAAGGTCACAGTTTAAAATCTGAATATTGGCAATAAATCTTTTTTTAAACTACAAAAACAGTTTATTATGTGTTTAAAATACTTAGATTGATTTTTTTATATGGAGCACTATTTTATAATTATATGTATTTTATTTCATTGTTATTCATAGTAAGGAAACAATTTTTAAGGAGAAAATATTTCCCATTTTTTCGAAAATTCTCGTATCGAAATTCGATATTTATCGAAAATGCTCGTATCGAAATGAAAATTCATCGCGTCCGCCATAAGACTTCGCCATGTATCACTACGCCGCAAAGTTGACTGAAGAAATAAGAAATTAAATATCAAAGATCTTGAAAAGAAGAAAGTGAGCACAATTTCTAATTATCCAGACAGCATCTAATGTAATTATTTGTAACCGATCCTTTCTAATTAATATAATGTTCTGAATTGTTGTTATTTTCATCAATACTTATTATAACTGTTGTTCTTACAAAATAACACTCATGTGTGGCATAGGTATTACTTGTTACATGTGAGTGTAATACAGATAATTACCAATTTAATTTTGGGTTTTCTTTTAAAGAAATTAAACAAAATCTTTCATTTTTAAAGAACGCACAATTTAAATAAAAGGTATGACGAAATCAAAATTCAGATTTCCAATCACGTTTATAAAATGATTCATTTGCGAATCGTTTCTAATAACATTATAAACGAAAATTGACTTAAAATAACCTCTTTTTCGAAATATGGGTATCTTTTGCTGATTTTTTTTCTTTTATATATATGTATATCTCTTTTCAGCTTCAAAAATTAAAGCATCCTAGTATTTTATTTTTGTAAAATTAAACCTAATGGGGAAAAAAAAATTCTTATTACCGTTTATCTCTGTAACAAAAGAAAAACAGGAGAAAATAAAAAACAAAATAAAACCTGAAGCATTTCTTTTAGGCTAATTGATTACAGCCATGGTTGCAAGACATTCAGTCTCAGGTCTGATTTCAGTCTTGGACATATTTTTGACTGATATTAAATTGTACTTTATATACTTAAATTATCACGATTAACTCAAAACGAACCATTTTATCCTGACTGGTTGTGTTTGTGTTGAGCTCCTAAAAGTAAAAATTTTCATCATGGTACTTTTCCTTATTTAGTAATTAAAGTTTGTAGATAAATAAGATAAAACAGCTTTTTTGCAAAAGTAAGATACTTGTTTTTATTTAATTTTAAAGCTAATATGCTTAAAAGAAAGCTTTAAATAATTTACTTTTTAAAAATATAAAAGTAGTATTAGTAGTATAAAAGTAGTATATAAACTCCCGGTATTTGTGGTAATCAAGTATTATTGTAAATAAGAACAATTCAGAACATGTTACTTTTTAGAAAAGATCAGTTTCACAAAATTACATTAGCAGCTGCATTGTAGCTGTCATGATAATTAGACTTTGTATAAACTAATAAAGTAATAACCCAGTAACTATTTCGTAATATTAATCTGACTCGCATCTTAATTTAAATATTAAGTTTTTATTCTGCTTTCATTAAACTATTCACTATTCTTTAACATTCTGCATATTCAAACTACAAAAACTCTTTTTTTCAATTCCACCTGTACACTGGAGGGTTGCCGTGCCACTTACACAGTGTTGATTTCAGGGGGTGGTCTGGGGGGGGGGGGACATTCCCCCCGGAGCAATGAGATTCCCTCCCCGGAAAATTTAAGATTTTGTGTTTTCAATGGTAAAAAACCGCAATTCCCCCCCCCCCCCCACACACACCGGAACTGTACAAAGTCACCCCGGAGAAAAGTGTCCGAATTCAACACTGCACTTACAGACAGATGCGTTTATCGCCCGTTGGGTGATAGCATTTGAAAGATCACCACATTAACATAAAAAGTAGCAAAAAAACAAAATTAATCAGTTGATTATAAAAAACCCGCAACATTCTCGGTAGTGGGAGGAACATCACAAGGAAAAAAAACCTTGCGAGTTTTGACAGTATGTCAGGGGGGGGGGGGGATCCAAAACTTCATGCAATGTTCACATGAAAAATGTCGCTGATATGTTACTTTTACGTATAAGAACGTGGAATTCTGCTTTTTCAGCACATTCTAATCCTATTCTGAATTCTTAATGGGGAAAAAAAAATTCTTATTACCGTTTATCTCTGTAACAAAAGAAAAACAGGAGAAAATAAAAAACAAAATAAAACCTGAAGCATTTCTTTTAGGCTAATTGATTACAGCCATGGTTGCAAGACATTCAGTCTCAGGTCTGATTTCAGTCTTGGACATATTTTTGACTGATATTAAATTGTACTTTATATACTTAAATTATCACGATTAACTCAAAACGAACCATTTTATCCTGACTGGTTGTGTTTGTGTTGAGCTCCTAAAAGTAAAAATTTTCATCATGGTACTTTTCCTTATTTAGTAATTAAAGTTTGTAGATAAATAAGATAAAACAGCTTTTTTGCAAAAGTAAGATACTTGTTTTTATTTAATTTTAAAGCTAATATGCTTAAAAGAAAGCTTTAAATAATTTACTTTTTAAAAATATAAAAGTAGTATTAGTAGTATAAAAGTAGTATATAAACTCCCGGTATTTGTGGTAATCAAGTATTATTGTAAATAAGAACAATTCAGAACATGTTACTTTTTAGAAAAGATCAGTTTCACAAAATTACATTAGCAGCTGCATTGTAGCTGTCATGATAATTAGACTTTGTATAAACTAATAAAGTAATAACCCAGTAACTATTTCGTAATATTAATCTGACTCGCATCTTAATTTAAATATTAAGTTTTTATTCTGCTTTCATTAAACTATTCACTATTCTTTAACATTCTGCATATTCAAACTACAAAAACTCTTTTTTTCAATTCCACCTGTACACTGGAGGGTTGCCGTGCCACTTACACAGTGTTGATTTCAGGGGGTGGTCTGGGGGGGGGGGACATTCCCCCCGGAGCAATGAGATTCCCTCCCCGGAAAATTTAAGATTTTGTGTTTTCAATGGTAAAAAACCGCAATCCCCCCCCCCCCCCCCCCCACACCGGAACTGTACAAAGCCAACCCGGAGAAAAGTGTCCGAATTCAACACTGCACTTACAGACAGATGCGTTTATCGCCCGTTGGGTGATAGCATTTGAAAGATCACCACATTAACATAAAAAGTAGCAAAAAAACAAAATTAATCAGTTGATTATAAAAAACCCGCAACATTCTCGGTAGTGGGAGGAACATCACAAGGAAAAAAAACCTTGCGAGTTTTGACAGTATGTCAGGGGGGGGGGGGGGATCCAAAACTTCATGCAATGTTCACATGAAAAATGTCGCTGATATGTTACTTTTACGTATAAGAACGTGGAATTCTGCTTTTTCAGCACATTGAATTTTATCATCCCTGGGATCGGTGCAAATCTGCATTAAAATTTTTTGACATTTTTAGGAGGGTGGGAGGTGGCGGTATCAAATGCAACAAAAATGTGAGTACAAACAGTACCAAATTGAGTTAATTTCTCTCCCTTTCTCTTTCGACCTTTTCTTTCCTGTTACCTACCACACATTTAGCCCATGTATAGAACTGAACAGCATGAAAACATAGCCACCCCCACACAACTATCGCCTGCTCTGCCTGAAGGATTGTAGGAAAACCGTGAATTTCGTCAGACGATATGTTATTTTCGTCAAATTATCTCACAAAACGCAATTTTCGTCTAAGTATTGTGGGAAAACACAATTTTCATCAAAAGAATGGGAATTTCGTCAAAGGATCAAGGAAAAAACACTAATTTTGTCAACAAATTGCAAAAAAATCAGTAATTTTGTCAAAGGATCGTGGGAAAAATGCGAATTTCGTGAACAGGCCATGAAAAAACACTAATTTCGCAAAGTATTGCAGAAAAAAAATCAGAATTTTGTAAAAGGGTGTCAACGAATTGCAAAAAAGTCACTGATTTCGTTAAAAGATTGCGAATTTCATCAAAAGGCCGTGAAAACATACGAATTTTGTCAAACGATCATGAGAAAACGCATATTTCATGAATGGATCGCGGAATAAATGCACATTTCGTCACAGGATCATAAAAAATGTTATTTTCGTTAAATAATCGCAGAAAAATCATGAATTTTAACTGAGGATCGCAGAAAAAAATGCGAATTTCATCAAAAGGCTGCAAAAACACAAATTTCATCATAGGATACTGTAAAAAATGTAAATTTTGTCAAAGAATCACAAGAAAAATGTGAAATTTGTCAAAAGTGTGAAAAAAAAAAAATTTTGTCAACAAATTGTAAAAAAAAATCACAAATTTCATCAACAGATTGCAGAAAAAATGTGAATTTCATGAACAGGCCATGAAAAAACACTAATTTCATCAAACTATTGCAGAAAAAATGAGAATTTTGTAAAAGGGTGTCAACAAATTGCAAACACATCACTAATTTCGTCAAAGGATTGCAGAAAAATGCAAATTTCATCAAAAGGCTGCAAAAAAAACACGAATTTCGTCAAACGTTCGCGAGAAAATGCATATTTCGTGAGTGGATTGCTGAAAAAATGCACATTTCGTCAAAGGATTGTGGAAAATGTGAATTTCGACAAATAATCGCAGAAAAAATGTGAATTTCATCAAAAGGCTGCAAAAACGCAAATTTCATCATAGGATCCTGGAAAAAAAACACAAATTTTGTCAAAGAATCGCAAGAAAAGTGTGTAATTTGTCAAGTGTACGAAAAAACACTTGTTTTGTCAACGAATTGCAAAGAAATCACTAATTTCATCAAAGGATTACAGAAAAAATGCAAATTTCGTGATCAGGCCATGAAAAAACACTATCATCAAAGTATTGTAGAAAAAATGAGAATTTCGTCAAAGGATCTCGGAAAAAATGCGAATTTCATCAAAATGCCACAAAAAAACACAAATTTCATCAAACGATCATGCAAAAATGCATATTTTGTGAATGGATTGCGAAAAAAATGCACATTTCGCAAAAGGATCGTGGAAAAAATGCAAATTTTGTGAACAGGCCGTGTAAAAACACTAATTTCATCAAGGTATTGCAGAAAAAATGAGAATTTCATAAAAGGGTGTCAACGAATTGCAAAAATATCACTAATTTCATCAAAGGATCAAGGAAAAAATGTAAATTTCATCAAAATGCCGCGAAAAAACACGAAATAAAATTGTCCAATTAAATAATATATAATAATGGCTGGGTTGTTTTGTGAGTTGGAGCAGTAAAGCAATGGATGGTACCTTTTAATGGTGTTAACACATCTTAGTCTTAAGGTAAGTGATGTAATCATTTTACAGAAGTATATTTATACGTTAAAAAATATATGTATATTCAAGCCTCTATATTAATTGCATTTTTAAAACTATTGAAAAAGACATACTATAGCCTTCAAAGTTTAAAATAATGTTGTAGGTTAAATTAAAAAAAAAATTATATGATTTAAATCAAAATAAACTGATTTTTTTCATACCCTGTTTGAAAGTTCATTTTCTATAACCATGTTAGCCAATCAGTGTGTTCAGAATATAGCAGTCTAATGGTTATTTACAAGATAAACAACATATTTCCTTCTAATGACTGTAGAAATGCCTTAAAATTTTCTTTATAGATTCAATCATCTAATAGTATTTTATTACAGTCAAAATCTGCATTATCTCACTTAGAAAAACGTTTGTTTACATTAGAAGAAACAGCACCAAAAACTGGTGATTTATAAAAAGTTTTATTATTTAATTGTTTGTTTACATCTGAAATGTATTGCAGATTATAGGCTTTTGCGAATTATAGAGTCGTCTAATACATGATTGATTAGTTTGTATATTATGTCTCCCTCACCCAACTTTGATTTGACACTGGCCACTTTCTTAGGTATCTTTGTTTTTGTACCTTCGGCACAGCTGAATTAACTCCTTTATTTAAAGTCAAAATGTATTTTAAGTCTTTGAAAGAAAACAAACGAGCTAGATATGTTTATTTTATGTAAAAACTAAACTGTTGATATTGTCTTGCGAACCTAACAAAGTATATTGACTTGACTGTTAAGGGAAAAGGGGGGGTGGAGATCTGAGAGCTAAAATGCCTTTCCCTTCAAAATCAGTCACTTTTTTTAAAGAGATTATTGGTCTTAGATTCTCTTCCTACTCTGTAACAAAAGCTTGTTTGCATTACTCATTGACTTTTAACTAACCAAAGATTATGTATCCTTACACTGCAAGAATAACCAGTTTATAAAAAGAATTCTTTATTTTGATCTTAAAGTTTGCTTGGCCATTAAAATAATATGTAATAATCGCAGGGTTGTTTTGTGAGTTGGAGCAGAAAGGCAATGATTGGTACCTTTAATGCTTTTAACACATCTTAGGCTTAAGGTAAGTGATGCAATCACTTCACAGAAGTATAAATACTTCTACATTAAAAATATATGGTACTAATTAGTTATCCTGTCGACCAATTTCACCGAACTATATAAATCGCCAAACCACTCGTCAAATTATACAAATTGACATAATTTTTATTTTAAATATCGAAAGAACAAATAAATTAGTATAACATTAATAAAAATACAAATAAAACATCGAAATAAAAATCACTTGATGTAGTAAAACGTGTAACTTGCTTAAAGTCAAATAATGTAACATTTACGATCAACCATTATTGGCAGTTGATCTTATAGTTTGGCGATAGATTTTTGATAGGCAGGATAACTAAGTAATACCAAATATATATTCAAGTTTCTATATTAGTTGCATTTTTAAAACTATTGAAAAGGACATGCTATAGCCTTCAAAGCTTAAAATAATGTTGTAGGTTAATTTAAATTAAAAAAATTATATGATTTAAATCAAAATAAACTGATTTTTTTCATACTCAGCTTCAAAGTTAGTTTTCTACGATCTTTGCCAATGAATGTTTTCAGAATATAGCAGTCTAATGGTTATTTACAAGATAAATCAAACATTTATCTTTTAGTGACTGCAGAAATGCCTTAGAATCCTCTTTATAAATTCAATCATCTAATTTTTATTACAGTCAAAATCTGCATTATCTTGCTTAGAAAAATACTTAACTGTTTGTTTATATTTAGAAGAAACAGCACCAACAAGTGGTGATTTATACAAAATTTTATTATTTGTTTGCTTATATCCGAAATGTATTGCAGATTATAGGCTTTTTTGAATTATAGAGTCATGTTACTGACTTTTAACAAGCCAAAGATTGTGGATCCTTATGCTGCAATAATAACCAGTTTATAAAACGAATTCTTTATTTTGATCTCAAAGTTTGTTCCCAGAGTCAGTTTATACCCTGCTGAACTCTCATCATCACTGAATGGGTCAGAGCTTTTAAAACTTTATGAAAATAGTTATGACATTTGAAATAAAGATCTGGCATACCAGAACAGGCGAGACATTTGGCGACTTTGAATTTGACAAGGTGATCAATTGTTACTTCTGGTAATCTCACTTTTTGTATTTTTGGCTATCCCTATTTGGAAATCTAGTTTTATTGACATCATTGATGATGAAATCTGACATTTGAGGGTGCAACTCATCTGTGTGTGTTCTAAAATGGAATAGCTCAAATAAATATACAGTAGAAGATCTTTATAGCGCAAACCTAAAAACGCAAGGTTGTGCGTTATATAAAATTTTGCATTATATGGATCACATCATTAAATTCACCTTGTAAACATAGCCAAATATGTCTGAAACACATCAAAATACATTAGAATATCTTTATACTGCATTCCTTGTTACCAAGAGTTATCCAAATTATAAATTTTTGCATAATATAGGTCAGACATTGTTAAATTTACTTTATAAACATGATCCAAATATAACTGACACAACCATCCCTTATATTAGACATTTTCAGAAATGTTTATTGTAATAATAGTATTTTTTCACTAAAAAGGTCTTAAATTAGAAAATAAAGTTGAACTAATGTACCAAATTTAGTCCTAGAGTAGCAATATGTTACAATGTAAAAGTGCAGGTGCTTTTTAACTGCAAAAATCATTGTTTACATCTGAGAAGTTGTGCGTTATATGGAGAATTGCGTTATAAAGATCTTCTACTGTATTAATATAAACATACAAATAACCAAAAAAAGTAGAATCCCTGATAGTAGGTAAAAATAAATTTTTTTGACCTTGTAGGAAAGTGGTTGCTGACAGACAATTTCTTAATAGCCAATTTTTATCATTTAGTGTCCCTATGCCCAGTGGCAAGTGCTAATTTTGCCCTTTAATGCATGCATTTAGTGATCGAGACAAGATATTTGTGAGTTTTGTGCATTTTTCATATTGCTGTATCCAATGATTTTTTGTTTATTTTCATGAACATGCAGTGTTCATTACATGCATTATTAATCACTCCAATAAGTTGCTATATCCAGTGATGTTACTGTGGTTTTAATAAATGCAAAGTGTTCATACATACATAAATTAGAATTTGAATTGTTGAATATTTACTCTATTGTAAGTAGATATTTTTAAAGATTAAAATGACATGACTTTTTCTCAAAGTTATTGAAAAATCAGAATTTCAATCGTTAAATTATTACTCTGATTTAGAAAAGTTGTTTAAAAGATATAACATTTTTCAATTAATTTATGTTGAAATTGTTTTTTTTTTTTACCTTATTTTGATTGTTGCATTAAAATGAGCTTTCCTGTGTTTTCTAATATGCCGTTATTTATAAATATTGTATTTACATGATTCATAAATAATGATATAGTAGAAAATGATAGTCTGGCAGCAATAAAAAATGTAAACCAATCGCAACAGTTTTCAGGTTGCCATATTTTAGTTTGAGTTGGGTTGCATGGGAATGTTTATGCGTGCCAAAAAAATCACTGGGTATTTCTCTTGTTCTGGGATTCTGCTGAAGATCTTTATAATGCAATTATCTACATAATTTATTTCTGAGATGTAAACAATAGATTTGGCAGTTACAAATCTCCTGTATTTCAGATTCATATTGTTGAAATATCTGTTATTTCCCAAAACACTAAATTTTACATAGTTGGATGTTTAAAATCTTATTTTAGAATTCTGTTATGAAAACATTGTTGCAGTGAAAGCCCTTTATAATGCAATTCTCTGTATAACAGACAGCTTCTTTAATGTAAACAATGAATTTTACATTTAAGAAGAGCCTGCAATCTATTTTGTAGAAATATTGCTACCCTCTAGAGGGCTAAATTCAAAACATTATTTCCTCTATCTCCATAATTCTGATTTTTTTAATAAAAAAATTGCTATCATTAAATTAAAAAATTTTGAAATAAGTAATATAATGATTTTGTCCAGAGGTACTTTTGATCATGTTTATTAAGCATCATTTTGTTTACATTTTAAAACTTCATCAAAATAGTTGTAACTTTTCTAATAAATATGTTACATATAACATATGGTAGTAATAATCAGTATATCTGATGAAAATACAAGTATTTTTTTTTTTTTTTAATGAACTATTTAAAGATTTTTTTTTATCGCTATTACTGCATTTGATTAATAGTAGTTCAAGAGCCATAATTTTATATTCTAAAATCATTAAAAGCACTCTGCAAGCAGTCCTTGTTCAATCACAAAAGCCTGCCACTAAAAAATTTTAATGCAGAAGATGTAATGTATTTCTGAGATGTAAACAATGAATTTTGCAGTTAAGAAGCACATGTGCTTCACAAATATTGCTATTTCTTGGAACACTAAATTTGATTAATTATCGTCTTTATAAACATTAATTTGGAATAACAAACAAATTTAGAATTATAAACATTGTTATTATATTAAAATTTTTTGTAAATGGTTTTAAACCAGGTTTTTTTAAATATAATTTCCTATTGCATACAGATGCATATCTGTTGATAAAATAAACATTTTTAGATATTATATAAACTTTCGAAAATATTTAAATGAAATAAATACAGTCAATTATATAGAAAATTGAAATAATTTCTAATTTAAACATTATTAGTAACAGCTATGTCTTATGTTCAAAGTAAACTGCTCTACACAGTGAAACATTGATACCTTTTAAAATCGTATGAAGAATCCTTTGATTAATAATATAATAATCAATCAATAAACATTTGATGCAATTTCATGAATATAATATATTATTCTGTGGTTATTATTATTAGTATTTTTTTAATATCCAAATACTTCTGGTTATTTTGTTTTCTGAGTGATGACTCCAAGTGTCCAAATCAACATTTTTGGCCGTTAGATTCAGCAACTAACAGAAAAGATTGATTGGTATTATTGAAATGCTATAACTAGTACTCAATTTTTGCAAGCTGTGTTGTTCAATCTGATATCTTAAGTTACTCTTATAAATTCTTTAAGGATAATCTTTCCCAATCCAGAAAATTTTCTTTTACAACTTAACCAAAATCTTAAAGATCATCGTATTTTGTTATTAACTGCTGTAAATAATCTGCATTTTTTAAATGAAAATATTTTATGCTAAATATTGAATATTATTTATCTATTTTATCTTTTCTAATTTCACATGTTTTAAGAAAAATCTTTAGGGTATGAGATATGTTCATCAGCACATGTTAATTTTCATTCTACATGCATAAAAACATAACCTTGGCTCATTATCTCTCATGTTGACTGCTGAGATGAAGTGTTAAAAGTGGAAATTATTTCTATCAATAATTTAAAACAACTAAATTACAAAAAAGGGAAAATATTATATTAGATTTTTCTAAAAAAACCAATTGGTTTAAACCGTGCCAACCCTGTCAAAAACCTTAAAGATTTAGTATCTGTGACTGCTCTGAAGAGGGCATTATTATAACTTTATAATTTTTTCATTCTGTAGCACAAATTACTCAGCTTAGAATTTACCAATCAAAACATTGCCATCTTGATTTTTTTCCACTGTCTTTGTTTGATTCAGAAGTGGTTAAGATTTTTTTATATTGTAAATCCTAAAGTTTATAATAGCAAAAAAGCATCTTTAACTCCTTGGGGATGAGCGACTGGTATACTTTCCACTTAAGGTGTTCAGAATCCTTCATTATTCTCACCACTTATTTTTAATTGTAAAGTTTACCTTTCTTTAATTGGAGCATTTCTGTGATTCAGTTACAGAAAATTTTCTGATTTTAGAAACCTGTAGTAAAAGGTTAAAAATTAAGCAAAGGACTCTTGTCACGAAGGGGTTAAACATCTTGAATTAAAGTGAACTTTAATAACCTTTGGCTTTAATTGCCAGTACTCTCAATTGAGCTATCTGTACGACAACCCAGCCAACACAATATTCGCTCAGAACAACTATTATCATGACATCAATTGATTGTGTAAAAAATAATTAAAAGTGTACATGATTATATATTTTATTTTATTACTAAGCAACAGACTTTGCAGATCCATTTTTCTAAAAAGCTTTAAAGATTGAAATCTCTAGGCTGGAGTGGGAAAGTGGTAATTTTGAGTAATAAGAGGATAATTTATATAGAAGAATTTTCTGTATAAAAATAAAGATTTGAATTTTTTTTAAGGCTGGGGAGTAGGGGGGGGGGAGAAGAGGAGAATTGTGCATTAGGGAAGTCAGTGCTTATTTATTTATTTATGTTAGTGAGCAACAAATGTTGCAGATTTTTTTCTTTTCAAACTAAGGTTTGAAAGATTAATTATTTAGGTAATCTGGAGAGGTGGGTGCAAAGGGAGAAGTGGAAACTTTGGAGCTCAGGGGATTATTTTATATGATTTATTATTATTGTTAATAAAGAATTTTAAATCGGGATGGTCAAAGATTATTTTATATAAAATTAAAGAATTTATAATGTTTAATTTTTTTTTGCACTAGGAATGAGAAAAGGGGGAAACAGAAATTTGTAGTTTTGGATTTAATATAAATGTATGTAATTACTTTTATAAGTGAGTGATGATTGCTATATATACATATAAAGGTTTAAAGAGTAATATTTCTTGTTACTTAACAAAGTAAATTTTTTAGATAGTAAAATTTAACATTGCTTTTCATATTTCTGAAACAAACCAACAGAAATACCCTTTAAACATGCATGTTGTACATTACTTCCATATCTTACCAAAGAGTTCTTATAAAAATATCATAGCATGGTGCTCTTTAAAATTGAAGTATGGTCATCCTTTTTTGCGGGGCGAAAGGGGGAGGATTGAAGGTGAATGGAAATCCTATGTATTCTTTGTATTGGTCTTTATTATTATTTTTTTTTTCAATAACCTTAAAAAAGTAATGATATCAATACAAAAACCCTTAACGGGTTAAAAGTTTGTGACGCAGCACTTTATCTTATGCTCTAAGAATTTAAAATATGGAACTTAAAAATAATGATATCAAATTTTGAGTGACGCTATGCTATCAATTATAATCTCTCTCTATATTATTTATTTCATCTTTTTATTTTTTTTATAATCGCATGTGCAAAAATTATGTTCAATTTAAAAAAATGTATAAAAGTTTATTCATTGATGCTTTATCATTTGCATCTCTCATAAATTCAAAGTATGAGTTTTAAAAGATATGATATCAAAATTTTAGTGACGCTTTGATGTGGCTTTAAACGATTTGTTTTGAAATTAAATTAATTTTTTTTTTGGTTTGGCTAAGATATATTCACACATCTAAACAATAGTTTTAATTTTCTAATATGCTTTAAATATGCCACTTTCACTGAATTTATATAATGCATTTAAATGTATTTATTTGAATAAATTGATTTATCCTTTGTCCAATGCTATTAAAAATTTAAAATAAGATTTACGTGAATAATTTTTTTGCGTCATTGTACCCATTTGAATACATTTCACTTAGTTTGGATACAATGACGCAAAAAAATTATTCACGTAAATCTTATTTTAAATTTTTAATAGCATTGGACAAAGGATAAATCAATTTATTCAAATAAATACATTTAAATGCATTATATAAATTCAGTGAAAGTGGCATATTTAAAGCATATTAGAAAATTAAAACTATTGTTTAGATGTGTGAATATATCTTAGCCAAACCAAAAAAAAAATTAATTTAATTTCAAAACAAATCGTTTAAAGCCACATCAAAGCGTCACTAAAATTTTGATATCATATCTTTTAAAACTCATACTTTGAATTTATGAGAGATGCAAATGATAAAGCATCAATGAATAAACTTTTATACATTTTTTTAAATTGAACATAATTTTTGCACATGCGATTATAAAAAAAATAAAAAGATGAAATAAATAATATAGAGAGAGATTATAATTGATAGCATAGCGTCACTCAAAATTTGATATCATTATTTTTAAGTTCCATATTTTAAATTCTTAGAGCATAAGATAAAGTGCTGCGTCACAAACTTTTAACCCGTTAAGGGTTTTTGTATTGATATATATATATATATATATATATATATATATATCCATATATATATATATATATATCCATATATATATATATATATATATATATATATATATATATATCTGACCTTTGTCATACTGTAACTCTCGAATTTATGAACCGATTTGGATATAATTCGGTATGTACATAGTACATACCAATGTCTCGACCGAGTTCGTTGGCCAGCTTCATCCACCATTTTGTTTCAAAATGGCGGCCATTTAAAATTTTCTTAAAAAATTTAAATTTGAAATGTGGTACCAAAGAATTAAAAATGGAAAAATATTTTTTTCTTATGTATTTGACCTTTATACAAAGATTCCGGAGCAGTCTTTGTTTCGTCTATATCTTAAAAAATGGCTGAGTTATAGCATTTTGAATTTCTAGCGTGGCTGACATTTTGAAACGTCCTGAATTTTGTCACGCGATAAAAGGCGTATTTATGAACCGATTTGGATGTAACTTCGTTTGTACATAGTACATACCAATGTCTCGACCGAGTTCGTTGGCCAGCTTTATCCGCCATCTTGTTTAAAAATGGCAGCCATTTAAATTTTTAAGAAAAATTTAAATTTTATATGTGGTACCAAAAAATTGAAAATTGAAAAAATATTTTTTTTTATGTTTTTGACCTTGATACAAAGATTCGGGAGAAGTTTTTGTTTCGTCTATATCTCAAAAAATGGCTGAGTTATAGCATTTTGAATTTCTAGCGTGGCTGACATTTTGAAACGTCCTGATATTTGTCATGTGATAACAGGCGTATTTATTTACCGATTTGGATGTACTTTGGTGTGTACATAGTACATACAAATATCTCGACCGAGTTCGTTGGCCAGTTTCATCCGCCATCTTGTTTCAAAATGGCGGCCCTTTAAAAAAATTTAAAAAATTTAAAATTTAAAATGAGATACCAAAATATTGGAAAATGAAAAAGATTTTTTTTTGTATGTGTTTGACCTTAATACAAAGATCCCGGAACAGTTTTTGTTTCGTCTATATCTAAAAAAATGGCTGAGTTATAGCGTTTTGAATTTCTATTGTGGCTGACATTTTAAAACGACCTGATTTTTGTCACGCGATAACAAGCATATTTATGAACCGATTTGGATGTTACTTGGTCTGTACATAGCACATACCAATGTCTCGACCGAGTTCGTTGGCCAGCTTCATTCGCCATCTTGTTTCAAAAGGGTTTCCATTTTAAAAAATTTAAATTTAAAATTTAAAATGAGGTATTAAAAAATTGGAAAATGAAAAAGATTTTTTTATGTGTTTGGCCTTGATACAAAGATTCCGGAGAAGATTTTGTTTCTGAAAATTTGTTCTTTTGTTTATATCTTAAAAAAGGGTTGAATTATAGCACTTTGAATTTCTAGTATGGCTAACATTTTGAAACGATCTTGTATTTGTCACGCGATAACACACGTATTCGCCTATTTCCATGTGAGAAAGCATGTGGATAGTATACATCAACATCTCAGCCAAATATAAGTTACTTTAAATAAAAGCAGCTTGGATAAAGCTGACTAATTTCGTGAAATTCTCATTCATAATGATTTAGTATTGATAAAAATTAGTATTGAATCTCCTATATTCGGTTTCCACTAAATTGAGCTTCGTGTGTTTGAATAATATAAGTTGGCTTTTTTAAAATAAGGTATTTGAAAGCTACCTCTTCCTCCCGGCACTGGCCGGAAGGACTTTTTGAATTTCTATTGTGGCTGACATTTTAAAACGACCTGATTTTTGTCACGCGATAACAGGCGTATTTATGAACCGATTTGAATGTAACTTGGTGTGTACATAGTACATACAAATAACTCAACCGAGTTCGTTGACCAGCTTCATTCGCCATCTTTTTTCAAAATGGTGGCCATTTAAAAAAATTTAAAAAAAATTAAAATGAGATACCAAAAAATTGGAAAATGAAAAAGATTTTTTTTTTTTTTTTTTTTTTTTTTTTTTTTTTTTTGTATGTGTTTGACCTTAATACAAAGATTCCGGAACAGGTTTAGGCCCCACCAGTGGCCGAGAGGTTCTGCTCTCGAAGCTGGTAGACGGGAAGTGCTGGGTTCGATCCCAATCGCGCCCGTCGGCCTAATCGTTCGGAGTTTTCGTGGTTTTCTTCGAGCCGTGGATCTTCCATGCGTTAATACGGATTAGGTTCCCTTAGAAAGACCCCCACGGAGGGCACTCCCCCCGGGCCTATATCCCTCGTGTAGATAATTGGCCGTCAAAAATCAACCCAACCCAACCCGGAACAGGTTTTGTTTCGTCTACATCTAAAAAAATGGCTGAGTTATAACATTTTGAATTTCTATTGTGGCTGATATTTTAAAACGACCTGATTTTTGTCACGCGATAACAGGCGTATTTATGAACCGATTTGAATGTAACTTGGTCTGTACATACCAATGTCTCGACCGAGTTCGTTGACCAGCTTCATTCGCCATCTTGTTTCAAAAGGGTTGCCATTTAAAAAAAAATGTAATTTAAAATTTAAAATGAGGTATTAAAAAATTGGAAAATGAAAAAGGTTTTTTTATGTGTTTGGCCTTGATACAAAGATTCTGGAGCAGTTTTTGTTTCTGAAAATTTGTTCTTTTGTTTATATCTTAAAAAGTGGTTGAATTATAGCACTTTGAATTTCTATCATGGCTAACATTTTGAAACGATCTTGTATTTGTCACGCGATACCACACTTATTCGCCTATTTCGATGGAAGAAGGCATGTGGATAGTATACATCAATATCTCGACCAAGTTCGCTGGCCAGCTTCATCAGCCATCTTGTTTCAAAATGGCGGCCATTAAATTTAAAAAAATTATATTTAAAGTGAGGTGCAAAAAAATTAGAAATTGAAAAAGGTTTCTTTCTTAAGTATTTGACCTTGATATAAGGATTCAGGAGCAATTTTTTGTTTGTCTTTATCTTAAAAAATGGCTCAGATATAGCAGATTAAATTTCTAAAGTGGGTGACATTTTGAAAAATCTGATTTTTTGCCTGCGACAGCACTCGTATATATCAACCGATTCCGATATGAGTGAGCATGCGCACAGCAATTACTAAGGTCTCGACCAAGTTCACTGGTTAGCCTCATCTACCATGTTGTCTTAAAATGGCAGGCACTTTAAGAAATCGCCGAATTTGGCAGCCAAATATAAGTGACTTTAAATAAAAGCAGCTTGGATAAAGCTGACTAATTTCGCGAAATTCTCATTCATAATGATTTAGTATTGATAAAAATTAGTATTGAATCTCCTACATTCGGTTTCCACTTAATTGAGCTTCGTGTGTTTGAATAATATAAGTTGGCTTTTTAAAAATAAGGAATATGAAAGCTACCTCTTCCTCCCGGCACTGGCCGGAAGGACTTTTATTGATTCTTCCATTTCATATTATTTGTTTCTATTCTGCTTTCATTTTTAATCAATTCACTTGATTTTAGTGGTTGTGCGGGCACAGGGGAAAATTAATTTTAGCTTTAGCTTATTTTTCCCACAGAAAACAGCCATTTTGCTTATATCATTGAATTCTGTGCCCTTGATAACGTAATTCAATGTATAAGCTTTTCAATTTTTGTCGGTGTCCACTTTTTTCTTTTTTCTTCCATAATAATTCTTATAATATTTTTTTTTTTTTTTTAATACTTACAGCTTTAATTCATAATAATTGACGGTGGCAGGTTATGTTTAATTAATGGTAATATATATATATATATATATATATATATATATATCAACTTTTGAACGGAGGGTGGTTTCGGTGTCTGGGGGTCATGATCGATGAAAGTATACCAAAATTTTTTGAAATTGCTTTCCTCCGAACGGCTGCAATAGGTAGCTTTTTGTAATGAAAGCTACCTAAAACAAAATTTATTTCCTACATTATTTAAGCCCGAGAAGGGACAGATATTAAGATATTTAATTCAATTAGTTCTACATTTAATGTTAAATTTTTGTAACAAATTAGTTAAGCCAATTGAAGAGTAAAAAATAAAAATAAAATTCATATAATATGATACTTAAAACACCCTAAAAAATTAGATTACGTTCAAATGAAATCGAAATAAATCTTAGACTTTTTTTTAAGTTTTGTATTTTGCATGCATCTTATCACTTAATGTACAATTGTCATAAGCATAATGCAAAATCTGCAATACAAATATTTTCAATTACAAATGGAAGAAGTCTAAGATTTATTTTGATTTCATTTGAACGGAATCTAATTTTTTAGGGTGTTTTAAGTATCATATTGTAGGAATTTTATTTTTATTTTTTACTCTTCAATTGGCTTAACTAATTTGTTACAAAACTTTAACATTAAATGTAGAACTAATTGAATTAAAAATCTTAATATCTGTCCCTTCTCGGGCTTAAACAATGTAGGAAATAAATTTTGTTTTTTTTTAATTTGTTCTTCAAATTATGTTTTTGTTTAATATGCCAAACTTTTTAATATGACTACTGCATTCAGACGAACTCATTTCAAAATTAATAGAAGGTATCATCATCAGGCTTTGATGCATGTGGTATCGCATCGCAATGTGTGATGCAGTTTACCAATGTATAATTTAAAATATTTCACCACTGTATACAGGTTGCTGTAGTTTGAATAAAAACTTCCAATCTGAGCGTAAAAAATCCAGGGGTGCAGAAAATGTTTCTACTCCCAACATTTCCCTCAATCCACATGAAAATTTCCCCAAAATTTTACGGTACGTTATAGGTCAATGCTGTATTACCGTAGGTATAGAAAATTTATTTTTCATATATTTCTCGACTTATGCGCAGGGGTGATTCTGAGTGAAAAAAAATTCTGAAATTCACAGCAAATTTTCTTAAAGGTTACAGGAGAATGGGGAAGGGGCGGAAATCCACTCCCAGCACTAACTATGATTTTTTCCGCGGCCCTTTGACGAAATTCGATTGTTCGCGATCTTTTGAAGAAATTTGCGGACGAAATTCGCGGTTGTTTTGCCATCTTCTGGTGAAATTCGCGTTTGTTTTGCGATCGTTTGACAAAATTTGCGGTTCTTTTGTGATCTTTTGACGAAATTTGCGGTTATTTTGCCCCTTTTAATGAAATGTGCAATTGGTTCGCGATCTTTTGACAAAATTTGCGATCTTTTGACGGAATTTGCGCCAATTTCCCGATCTTTTGACGAAATTTGCGGGGTATTTTCGAGTTCCTTTGACGAAATTCGCGAATATTTCGCCATCTTTTGCGAAAAGCGATGTTATTTCGCCCCTTTTGACGAAATTTGCAGTTATTTTGTGATTTTTTGACGAAATTTGCTGATTTTTTTTCGCGATCTTTTGACGAAATTTACGGTTTTTTCGCGATCTTTTGACAAAATTTGCGCTTTTCTCGCAATCTTGTGACGAAATTCGGTGTTCTTTCGCGATCTTTTGACGAAATTTGCGTTTCTTTTGCGATCTTGTGACGAAATTCACGTTTTTTTCGTAATTCTTAGACAAAATTTGCAGTATTTTTATGTCTGAATTGTCAGATTGATGACCGATTTTTTTTTTAATTTTCGGTAACGGAATGCCTTAAATTTTCGGAAAATTCGTGACAGAATCACCCCTGATATGGTACATATTATTCTGAGATCGATTTTGTGAAGGTCGCCATACGGATCTTTTCATTTGTAGTGAAATTTTTCTATCTCAGGGAATTATGAAATTTGTTGTTAAAATCGAAATTAATTTTATATGTTTCTGCAAAATTTCCCCAGGTGGTTAAAATTTCCCCCGATCCTAGATCGCCGGATCGGACATATTCTGCACCCCTGAAAAAATCTATAATCAAAACATAAAAAATTTACATCACTTAAATTTAGATAACCTATTTCCCACTCAGGAACGCTATGAATGCAAAAATAAAATGTGTTTAATCCTTATTGCTAATATTTAACAATAATATATCTGTGATACAGCAAAAAATAATAATTAAAAGTTTTACTTAAATTTTGTTACCTTATTTTCTCCCAAGCGGTGATGTAAACACATCAGAAAATTATTACCTAAGTTTAACTTGGGGTATAAATAGTTCTCATCTCGGAAAAAAAATTACATTTTAAAATTAAAGTTATGCAATTCCCCACTTAGTTCGCTACCTGCGTAAAAATAGCTATCCATTAGAAACTTTCTACTAAAATATAAACTTGACCAAAGCAAAAATTTATTCTGAAAATATCCTTTTTATTTCCACTATGACGCCATATTCACATTTTTAATTTTTGGAAAAAGAAAGAAAAAAAAAAAAAAAAAAAAAAAAAAAAAAAACTAGCTTAATTTAATATTTTATGTGAAAATCTTTTAACTAAAAAGAAATAAAATATTATTACGGCATTTGAAATTTTTGCAACAATGAAGTAAAAATGTTACATTTTCTACGAAAAATGTCCGTTGATTTTCAATGAAAAAAGCGAAAATTGGAATTATTAAGAAAAATATTTAAATAATGAAAAAAAAAAAAATTGACCCATGTTTCTCTCTGGGTTATAATTCACCCATATGCAAAGGCATTTTACCATTCGTTTTTTGACCCTGACGTCAGGCAAATGTTTTTATACTTTAAATTTATAATATCATTAGAATTAGTAAAGAATAGAAAATGAGTGGCATCAGGGACAAAAAGGTGGGAAGAAAAAATGAAAAAGTTATGATCTCCATATGCTTTTCCATGTTAAATTAACATTGAGAAGTGACACTGGAAATAAATAAGTATTGCGCTGCCGCGCAATACTTAAATAAATATAGGGAGAGTGTGAACTAATTAGTAGGAACTGAATAAGAGTTAAAACTTTCTGGTGAAAATCAGGAATGTCTAATTAAAACCAGCCAGATAGCATGACGTACGTTGCGCACGTCATAGAACTCAAGAGGTTAAGAACGCTAGTTACGTATGACTAGAAATGTGTTAATGTTCTCAATGTAAACAATGGTTAAATAGGCATGTTAAAGTGATTTATCTCAAAATGTTCAAAACAAGCGCCTTTAACAAGTAAGTATAAAAGTAAAAATAGTTTAAAAAAACAAATCGGAAATTCTAAGTCAAAGGGGGCAAATGAGATGCGTTCGTACTATAACTAGTTTTATAAATATTCAGATCTTGGTGCAATAGCTGTTGCCTCTTATGCAAAAATGCATGAATATAAAAATTATTACGATTATATATATTAAATTTGGTAGTACGGAAATAATAGGACTCCATCTTAAATAGGACGTAATCACCATAGCAACCTATAATCATTACTTATTATGAATTTATTATACCATTGAATTAATTACGTATGATAGGATTTACTAGAATAATCACAATGGCAACCTAGAATCATTACTTATAATGGAATATTAGTGAATTAATCACGCACGATATGATTTAACAGAATGAAGAAAACTTTTATTAATATCTTTTAAGTTTTGATTCGATTTTTATAAAATTTGAAATGACTCGATAAATTTTAGCAACGATTATACATATTAAATTTCCAACCATTCAGTCGGGTAGTTTTTGAGCTGTTATATGCAGACAGACAGACGAACAGACCAGACAACGACTATAGTGCTATGGTGCTACGTATTTATATAATTAGGAACGCACCTAAAAAAAAACCTTTTAACCATTCATTGTTCATACTGAAAATTACGCCTAATCTTTTGTCTGGAATTCCTGTTTTCTCCTAGAACTTCTGAACTTTTTCAATTCTGCACGAAGAATGAACTCTAGGGACTTAAACCTTTGTAGAAATTCTAATGTACGCGCATACACATACGTATATATGTCTAACAGAATTAAAAATGGCGAAAACAAATTCACAAAATGTTAAAATATGCCAGTATTTCCATAATCGGTTTTTATCGTGTTTCAACACGTATTTCCAAACTCATATGTCATTATATATTCACCTGCTAACGTCCATTATATTTCCAATATGCCGTAATATTTACCTTTTTTTTAATTTGTTAAATAATTTATTTCATTTTCATTTTTCACATGGAAATCTCGCAATAGAAAAATTATGACGTAATATTCACTTGTTAAAAAAATATATATATATATATTTGTCAAACTATTTATTTCATTTACATTTTTCAAGTGGAAATCTTGCAGTAGAAAAGTAATTGTTGTGGTAAAAATTTTACTGTGGATTTTAATTTTTGGCAACTGCTATAACGAAAAATGTTTAAATTTGGTAAGAAATTGCTGTTAAATTGGTGGTTTTCTATTAATTAAAAATTAACTATAAATTATTTCGATTCCGGATTACTTTCGTTGCCTTGACCGTGTTTTAATACACGTGTACGTAACATTTTACAATTCTGGCTTCCAAACTGTGGCTTTGTGTAAAATTACAGACAGACTGGCAAATTTTCATTTTTTCTTCAATAGAAGAAAGTATTGTAATCGAAATTTTTTTCGACTTCCGGTTTTCGATGGATTTATACGTTTTAGGGGTCAGAGATTCCAAAAAACAGATTTATACAAAATGTCTGTATGTCAGTCCGTCTGTCCGTAAGTCGCCATTGTACCATCGAAAATCGTATGAAAGTATGCATAAAATTTAATGATATTTTTCGTGTATGATTTTGGCTGTGGCAAGCCACAGCCTCCTTGCCGCACAGGACCGCTTGCGGTTGTGGCACCACAGGAAGGGGCGCTGTAATAGCGATTTTTGTGTCATTTTAAATATTGTACCATCGAAAAGTGCATGAAGCTATGAATAGAATTGAATATAATTTTTTGTGTATGTTTCAGGCTATAGCCAGCAGGTCCTCCCTGAACTTGAAAAAATTCCGCCGGAAGGGGGCGCTATGATTGTGATGTCTGTACCATTTTCATTATTGTACCATCGAAAAGTGTATAAAATTATGCATACAACTGAACCAAATTTTTTGTGCATGTTTCTGGCTATGGCAAACAAGTCCTCCCTGAACTTGAAAAAATTCCGAAAGAAGGGGGCGCTATAATTCCGATCTCTGTGCCATTTTCATTATTGTACCATCGAACAGCGTATAAAATTACGCATGCAATTGAACCAAATTTTTCTGCATGTTTTTGGCTTTGGAAAACTGGTCCTCCTTGGATTTGGAAATATTGCACGGAATAAAGGTGCTCTGTGATAGCGATTTTCGTGTACTTTTCTCGAGTTTTCGTAGTTCTATTGTATATCGGCGGCTCGTACAGCGGCGGGAACTCTCGTCCTACTAAGCCGGCTATTCGCAAACAGCTAATGACAACAGAATAAGGAAAAACTATAGATTTTAACAAATATCTTCATGTAGATTAACTCGTTTTTACTCCGATTAATTGGCTGAAGCAGAAATGTAAGATGAAAATCAAAGTTGGTATAGTATTGAACTAATAATATTGAAGTATTAACATGTGTAACTACTTTTTGAAATATTAAGATGTATAAGATAGAAGAAAGTTTTGGGATTGGCTATTTATTGGCTATTATTTACTATTTATATATTAGATTTTCTACCTTTTATCTTTAAAATGTTTAATTGTTGCAGTTTCCAAACGATTTGGCATATTTTGGTGAGCATTTAATGACACATCATTGAATCAATTGTATTTTTTTTTAACTCCTCATAAAATTATACGAGTTAAAGAGAATATTTGACGATTTGTCACCTGTGGAGGGCTAATGAAAAATGCCTTAAAATTAATGTATTAATTTGTAATGAAGTTGTACAATATTAAATTGTTATGTTGTCATTGGAAATACATCCTTGTATACATAGTTTTTTATAATTCTAGTATTTCAGAAAGTGGGTTAAGTTCTCGAGACTCTTAAAATTCGAAAAAAAGAAAAGAAAAAGACCATTTTCAACATTTAATACCTTAAAATGGATTCAATTTTAAGACACACTTTTTATTGAAATTGAAAAATATCAGTGTGTTCTTTCATTTCATGTATTTAGAAAATTGCAAGATGCAGAATTACCATTTACAGGGGGCTCCAGACTGTCAGACATTTGTCGAGCAGAAAATTGACATAACAGATTGCGCGCAGGATTACAAAATAAATTTTGCAACTAGAATGAAAATTTTGGTGCCTATTTATACTTCGGATTGTAATAATTACCCTGAACCTAAATAAATTTACATTTAAAGCATTTATATTTTTTTAATACAAAGTTGTATTTAGCTAATGCAAAATTTAGAAAATTTCAACAGTATAATCATCTAAAAAAATATTTTTTTGAACAATAAAAAGGAAACTTTAGGTTCAGTTTATACAGATTAATATGAAACATATGATTCGAAAATTTCATAAAAAAATATTAAGAAGTTTTTGAGATATCGTACGCGTTATGGCCAAAAACGTCATTTGGAAAAAAAATGACTTCAAAGTTTCGGAAACGCCGCTTCAGCTGTTAAGCGGGTATAGTTCTAAAAGCCATAACTTCTGTTATAATGGGAATTTCAAGGAAACAATTATATCAAAATGTTCAGAAAAGGTAAAAGTTTAAAAAAAAAAAAAAAAAAAAAATCGAAAATTTTAAAGTTTTAAGAGTCCTGAGACTCTTTAAAAATTGATTGCGAAACTCTATTTTTGCATGCAAAAACCAGGTTCAGTTAAATAAAAGAGTATAGAAAGAAAAATCATGCGTCAAGTATGGATTATTAAACATTTAAAAAAAAATTCAGAATACTGTAAAAAAAATTCACTTTTTAATAATTTTAAAGATGATATCTAACAAGCAATTTGTAAAATGCAAAACACATTTGAAAACCCCCTTTTCAGAAATTACCATCGATAGTCGAAAAATTTGCGAATTATTTTGTGCAGTCCTGTATATGATCTATGCGTTTCCCCAACTTTTAGAACGAAGTACCACTAAATAGAAGTTCATACTTCCGTGTACCACCGGGTGACAAACTCTAAGCTAATACAGAAAAACCAGTGTAAACTGGATATGTCTAAAACGAAATGTTTTCCCAGTCTTTTGTGCTTCCATCTGAGCAGATTTTACTGATTTACATGATTACATTATTAAATTGGTGCTTATATTGACATTAATTTCTTTTTAGAGTATATAAAGTGTATCATTTTTGGATGACAAATAAAAATGTATTTAAATATAAAACTACTGCATAGCTTTGTTAAACATGGGGAAAATACACATTTGAAGTCGCCTTGATCTCCAATTTTTTGGCCCCACCAGTGGCTGAGAGGTTCTGCTCTCGAAGCTGGTAGACGGGAGGTGCTGGGTTCGAACCCAATCGCGCCCGTCGGCCTAATCGTTCGGAGTTTTCGTGGTTTTCTTCGAGCCGTGGATTTCCATGCGTTAATACGGATTAGGTTCCCTTAGAAAGACCTCCACGGAAGGCACTCCCCCTAGGGCCTATATCCCTCGTGTAGATAATTGGCCGTCAACAATCAACCCAACCCACTCCAATTTTTTGTTCTATGAATACTATGTTTATATCAGTAGTAAAATACACATAAGAAAATTTAATCCCAACAAAAAGTTTTCGGTAAAAAAAAAAAAAAAAAAAAAAAAAAAGCGCCAAGTTCTCCTTAATGTTTCGGCCAGAAAAAGTAGTGATATCTGAAGTTCGCACAAGTTAAAAGCCAAACATCCCAAATCTTTCATTGAAAATGGCTTCCTGCGACTTGGCCGTTAATGCCTTCTACAGCATTCAAAATTAATGATTGGAAATTACGCATTTATGAATTATTTAAATATTAAAAGTAATATTAGAATACAAAGAGGCAAATTCACATAAAGACATTATAAGTAAAAGATTTCTGATAACTACCATTCAGTTTCAACAAACATTAGTTTTGATTACAGATCATTTAGTCCACTCGTGGTTTAATTGCCATTTTGTACGGTCTAAAGCTAAAGTCATTAACGTAAAACCCAAGAAATAAAACAAAATTTACTTACTTCAAATCTCACATTATGTTACATTATATTGTACAATATTGAAATCTTGTGTATTGACGAAAGAGATTTTTTTCGTTTGAACATTTATTATAGTTTGTTTGCATACATTAAGAGGTATTCGAATTATAAACTGTTAAAAGCTGATACTAATTATGTTTTAGCAGTTAGGGATATTATCTCCTGAATACAAGTATTTTGTTATTTTTAACTTCTAAGCATTTAAATAGACTGAAGTTGTTTAAATGCTTTTTTCAAATGTATATTTTATTTCTGTACTCTGTGCCACAAATTGCCTAAAATAATCAAAAAATGTAGTTGGCATGTAACTCATTTGTACGTATTTGAAAATTTGAAAAACTCTCTCGAAGGCATTAACGGCCAAGTCGCAGGAAGCCATTTTCAATGAAAGATTTGGGATGTTTGGCTTTTAACTTGTGCGAACTTCAGATATCACTACTTTTTCTGGTCGAAACATTAAAGAGAACTTGGCGCTTTTTTTTTTTTTTTTTTTTTTTTTTTTTTTTTTTTACCGAAAACTTTTTGTTGAGATATCACTACTTTTTGTATGTTTTTTCAAGTTTGTTATTCTAAACTATATTAATATGAAAAAACTTAAATTTCGGTACTTTTATGTTAGCCCGGAGCAAATCTCCTCATTAGCCTTTTGTTTTTCGCCAATAGCAGTTTTCATTTTTCACATGCGTAAATTAGAAACAATGCTTTGATTTTCAAATAAAATATTTTGGTTTATGTTATTATTTCTTATTTATTTATTTATTTATTTCTATGTTAAATATTCTATTAAATAAAATGAGGGAAATGCATCTATTTTAAATGAGATGACTGAAAAGTATATATCTTTAAATGAAATGAATGCAATATGAACAATGAAGTTGGGAACAGTATTTGGCGATTTGCCACTTGCGCCCAGCTAACATAAAAATATTTAAATTTATTTTATTGAGCTTTACAAATTTATACTTTATTTCTTTTTATATTAAAGTACTAGCCGCCTCTAGCAAGCAGTATTTACCGTATTAATTCCATGTTAAACGTTGCATCATGTTACTGTTATTCATAATTTAATTTACTTGCCCATTCTTTCGCCAAGTCGGAAGCTTATGATAGAGAAATCAAGAATTCTTTACGATCATGGAAGCACATCATATATTTTGTGTTGTTATGTATTTCATCTTTCGTGACAAATATATCTTAACTCACTTATACATGTTTCCTTAGCAGTTACGATTCGTTCTCTAATGCGGAAATTTTTAAACCTATTACGTAATCTTTTCTAATTGGGCTCACTGCCAATTGTTGTATTTTAACTGATACGACTGGGTACAAGTGAAATGGTTTTTATGAAATCCTTTGACAATATCTGCATTTTCATTAAACCATATTGATGCTAATATCTTTTTGTTTCACGTTAACCTTTTCAATAGACTTGATTACGGAAGAATAGAAGGTCTACCAACTCACTGCCATGATCCATTTGAAAATCTATCATTCTTCTCATCTGATCGTGTTGAAGAATTAGTCAATATGCCATGGTTTTAAGATTTAAGCTAATTTTATTCGAAACCTGAAAACTAAAATGCGAGGAACCGGATTATAGAAGATTCATTCTAACGTACATATCGATTAACAGGTTACATATTATAGAATTATAATAATCATAAGGAGAACTGGCAGTTTCAATGCTTTAATAGTTTCCGTAAATTCTCTTTATATAATACAGAAGTTTTAGCGGTGTAAAGATTAACAACATAGTCACAGTAAGTATAATAACAGTACAATATAATAACAATAGCAGAGGTTTTGGGCAGTGACGAAACTATTAGCACTTTGGAAGTATTCGTACGTTATATCATTTAACTATTCAGATGATATGAGGAAAAATAAAAATAGATGGCTCGCATTAATAATTAACTCATTGAAAAATAGCCACTAGCGTCAAATATTCTCCAAGCTTAGCGATATTTAGCAAAGTTTCGCCAAATTTGATACATGTCAATTCTCAAATTTGGCGACAAAAAATGTTTTGTTTATTCTGACGTCATAATGATGCATATGTATTATGTATTATACACATACCTATAATATGTATAATGCATATGCATAAGTTCATTAACATCACTAAAATGCACTTAAAGGAATAGTGTTCCATAAATAGTAGGGATAGTTGCCAGACTGACCAGAGTGCTATTGAGATTAGAATTCCGACATTTATAATAGACCGGGAGGCGTCTGCACACATCATCACCTCATCGAGGTTACAGCTGAAATTTTAGGATTAGTTAAAACTAGATTAGCATATTTAAATGCAACTGGTCTGTTAAATCATAGCTTGGTAGAAACCACCTGAAGACCTAATTTTAGTGGTTAACTGATAGCTTTACTATTGTATTTTCCTGCATCCAAAAGTTTGGAAACATGGAGGAATGGGTGCAGGAAAACACAATGGAAAATCCACTAATTAACCCGTAAAATCGGGTCTATAGGTGGTTTCCACAAAGATATGACTTGGCAGACCAGCTATATTTTAATACGCTAATCGATATTTAACTAATCCTAAAATTTCAGCCGTCAACTCGATGAGGTGATGATCTGTGCAGACGCCTCCCGGTCTTTAATAAAATTTGTTTTAAGGAAGTAAAAGATAGAAAGATGGACAGATAAACTGAAAGATTTTCCTTATTAAGATTTTTGTAAAAGCATATAAAAATTCATTCAGCTTGAAATCATGTAACACCTTTATAACTCAAGCTAATTTTCTGTAATCGGGTTTTGGCGACCAACATATCTTATCTATAACTATAATCTTTCTTTTACAGATTCAAAATTAACAATAAATTAACAGTAAGTAGGCTAATAATACAATATAATAACATTAGCAGCGGACTTCGGACGCCGCTTCTGTCGCACATCGTTAAAGACAGTTTATTAGTTACACATTTCATTTAATTAAAAGGAGATTTTTAAACTTTCATATGGAATTAATATATTTTTCCACTATAGGGACCTTGGCATTTTTTAAAAATCTTGGCGCAATTCGGGCTTCAGAAACTGAGATATGTTGCCAAATGATATAAACAACTATGAAAACAAACCTGGTGAACTTATGTTATTTATATATCTTATCTTATCTTATCTTATCTTATCTTATCTTATCTTACTCCTATTATAAAGAGGAAAAAATTGTTTATTTGTAGGAAGTAAGCTCTGGAACTACCGAACCGATTCCAAAAGTAATGGTATCAAAATGATGGTGTTAGTCCAACTTAGAACATAGGCTATATCTTATGTCGGTGCCACTACCCCAAAGAGGGTGTAGGAGCAAAAAACGTTCTAAAAATGCGATTTTAGCGTTACTGAAGGGCCTAGAAACATGAAATTTTGAATATTAGTTACTTATAAGATATAAATGATGGCTAAGAACAGTTCTTAAACAATTCGAAATTTAAAAGGGGTGAAAATGCACAAAAAGCGTTCTAAAAAACGTTCTAAATGGTAGTTTCTACACAATCTCAGGAAATACCAAACCGATTTAAAAAATATTAGTGTCAAAATGATGGTGACAACGCTTGCTCCAAGATAGGCTATGTTTTATGTCGGTGCCACTACCCCAAAGGGGGTGTAGGAGCAAAAAACGTTCTGAAAATGCGATTTTAGCGTTACTGCAGGGCCTAGAAATATGAAATTTTGAATATTAGTTAATTATAAGATATAAATGATGTCTAAGACCAGTTCTTAAACAATTCGAAATTTAAAATGGGTGAATATGCACAAAAAGCGTTCTAAAAAAACGTTCTGAATGATAGTTTCTACACAATCTCAGGAAATACCAAACCGATTTAAAAAATAATGGTGTCAAAATATTGGTGTCAAAATGACGGTGACAACCCTTTCTCCAACATAGGCTATGTTTTATGTCGGCGCCACTACCCGAAAGGGGGTGCAGGAGCAAAAAACGTTCTAAAAATGCGATTTTTGCGTTACCGAAGGGCCTAGAAATATGAAATTTGAAATATTAGCTACTTATTAGATATAAAGGAATTCTAAGAACAGTTCTTAAACGATTCGAAATTTAAAAGGGGTGAAAATGCGCGAAAAGCGTTCTAAAAAACGTTCTAATGATGGTTTCTACACAATCTCAGGAAATACCAAACCGATCTAAAAAATAATGGTGAATGGTCAAAATGATGGTGACAACCCTTGCTCCAACATAGGCGATGTTTTATGTCGGTGCCACTACCCCAAAGGGGGTGCAGGATAATAACGTTCTAAATTGCGGCTTTTGCATTACGGAAGGGCCTAGAATCGTGAAATTTGGAATGGTAGTTAGTTATAAGATATCAATGATCTCTACGGACATTTCCTAAAAAAATCGAAATTTAAAAGGGGGTCAAAATGCGCAAAAAGCGTTGTAAAAAATGTTCTAAATTGCGATTTCTGTGCAATCTCAGGAAGTACTGAACCGATTCCAAATATAATGGTGTAAAAATGATGGTGACAGCTCTTTCTCCAAGATAGGCTATATTTTATATCTGTTTCCACTACCCCAGAGGAGATGCAGGAGCGAAATGCGCGAAAAGCGTTCTGAAAACGTTCTAAATGCCGATTTGTCGGCAATATCTCAGGAAGAATGAATCTGATTTCAAACGTAATGGTACGAAATTCATGTTGACAGCCTCTGCTCTAACATAGACGCTGTTTTATGTCGGTATCACTATCACCAAGACGTTGCAGGAGCAACAAAGCGTTCAAAATTTCGATTTTTGTGATCAGTAGGGGCTAGCAACTTAAAATTAGGCAAGGTACATATTTATTAGATATAAATGATCTTTAAGAACAGTTTCGAAAAAATTGGAAATTTAAAAAGGGGTGAAAAATGCGCGAAAAACGTCCTAAAAACGTTCTAAATTGCGATTTCTACTCAATCTATGGAAATACCAAAACTTTTTCAAAAGTAATGGTTGCAAATCAATGGTGACAGTCCCTGCTATAACATAGGTTATATTTTATGTTGCTGTCACTACCATCTGAGGTTTGCAAAAGCAAAACATGTTCTAATTTGCGTTTTTTGCACAACTGAGGGGTCTAACACTTTGAAGTATGGCATGGTATTTACTTACAAGATGCAACTGCTTTCTAAGAACAGTCGAAAGAAAATTTCAAATTAAAAAAAATGAAGTGAGTGAAAAGCGTTATAAATTACAATTTTTAAGCAAACTTATAAATTACAAAACCGATTAAAAAAATAATGATGGCAAATTTTGGTGATAGAGCCTGCTCAAACATAAGCTATATTTTATGTTTGTTCCACTACCACCAGAGGGTTGCAGGAGCTAAAAACTTTCTAAATTGCGATTTCTGTGATACTGAAAAGGTCAGAAACTTTAAATATGACATGGTAGTTACTTATAAAATATAAATGCCCTCGTAGGAACGTCGAAAATAAATTCGAATTAAAAAGGGGTGAAGCGAAGGGGAGGTGCAAAAAGCATTCTAAAAAAGTTCTAAATTACGATTCTATGCAGTTTCAGGGAATATAAACCGATTATGAAAGTAATAGTTGCGAATCAATGGTAACAGTCTCTTATCCTACACAGGCTATATTTTATGCCGGTGATTCTACCACCTGGGATTCACAGGAACAACAAACGTTCTAAAAAAGGCCTTTAAAAGCTTTTTAAATTACGTTTCTGTGGAAAATTAGAAAATAACAAACCGATTTCAAAATTAATGTTGGCAAATTAATGGTGACAGTTCCTATTTCAACATAGCCCTTTATGTTGAGAGAGGGGGTAGGACTTGGAATTTGACATGATGGTTAGTTTTAAGATGTAAGAAGAAGGTTTCTAAAAAATTCAAAACTTCAAATGAATACTGAAATGAGCGTATTAATTGAGCATAAAAGTTTCAAAATATTTTCTAAATTATCATTTATTTAGTTTTATTTCATTTTATAAATTTAAGTCCTAATTTCTGCCTAATGCAGTGTAATAATGATGTTTAATCAAATTGTGTTTTAAATAGTAATTTTGGAATTATTCCTAAAAATAGTAAGTAACTTTTAACAAAAAAAAAAAACTTTTAATAAAATAAAATATTACCTTTTAATAAAATAAAAATTTAGTTAGTACCTTTTAATAAAAATTAGACATATAAATATCACTTGGCAGATTTCAAATATTGCGCGAGCAAAGCCGCGGGGTTTGCTAGTGTATTTATAAACATATAAACATTTTATTTATACATGTATAAAATATTATTTTTTATATAGAAATTATTTATATATAAAAATAAATAAACGGGTTTCTTACATTAAATAAATTGTATACATACAGAAAAAATTGCTTGTGTATATGACACAGTAAATAGGTTGCCAGAAAATACGTTATTATCAAATTTCTTTCTCATCAAGGTTATTTTCTCTGTTTCGCCATTATGCTACTATATCGGAAATGTACCGAATTGCGGTTATATTTTGTTAAATGTTTTATTGTTTTAATATCGTAAATATATCATAACCTATACTGATTAAAATTTTTAGATGTATTCATTTTTTTTCTATTTAACAAACATCTGTGGAAAAGCATATATATAAAATGCTATTCTGCTTGAAATCACGTGACCCCCTTCAAAACTCTATAATCGAGTTTTGGCGACCATCATTGGCACAATTGAATGTGTTAAGGGTTGGGTTGATTTTTAACGGCCAATTATCTACACGAGGGATATAGGCCCGGGCGGAGTGCCCTCCGTGGGGGTCTTTCTAAGGGAACCTAATCCGTATTAACGCATGGAAGATCCACGGCTCGAAGAAAACCACGAAAACTCCGAACGATTAGGCCGACGGGCGCGATTGGGATCGAACCCAGCACCTCCCGTCTACCAGCTTCGAGGGCAGAACCTCTCGGCCACTGGTGGGGGAATGTGTTAAGGAACTATGTTTACGGCCAAATGAACCCCCCCTGTTTGAAGGGTTTAGAGGCGGAAATTCTGTGTTTTAAGATTTTTCTGGTTAATTGTGCTACAAATCCGACTTACTTGTGAAATTTCATGATTCTACGACTTTTAGAAGTACCTTAGTTATTTGATGATGCGAAGTGAGTCAGTGACAAAAAAGCGCTTTTTCGGAATTTAATATATCGAAAACTACTAATTATAGAAACACGAAATCGTGGAACCTTAGTTCAGTTTGACCACACGAACATGTGTATAAAAGAAAAATTTCTATATCTCTCCCTAAAACGACGTTATGAGGGGGTGAAAAGTATGCCGAAATGGTTCAGGAAAAGGTAGCTTACGGCTTGTGCGAACTTGGCGGACGCACTGCCGTGCTCCCAGATAAGTGAATAACCTACATAAGAAAATTACATACCTTCTGAAAGTAAACTGTTTAATAATGCGAGATCGAAGTTTGAAAGCATGAAATAAGAATAAGTAATATATACACATTACAATATAGTAATAGAAGAAAACTTTTTTTCGGTGTGTATGAAAGGTCAACTCAACATCTACCGAATATTAGTTCCATTTATCTAAAAATTGTCAAAGCAGTAATAGAAAGCAAACACCACGGAGCCGATGAACTGACGCGTACCATAGTTTGAGAACCCCTGATCTATAAATTTGTATATGTACTACATAGTATGTTAAAACATAGTTCAGATTGGAAACGCATAGCACAGTTGAGATTTCCCCTTCGGGAATTTCCGTTAATAAACTGAAATGTACTCAAATTCTTTTGCGCAGCCCTGTATATGATCTATTGAATTTATACATATCAAGTAACATACAGCAAATTAGTTAAATTTAAAACTGCTTATTATAGTTAAAAACGCTCTTCCAACAATTAGCTCATTGGCAGTATTGTAACCAAAGTCTTTTGCCTGTGTCTGTAAACGAACGATAAATGCTATTTATACCATACTAGCCGCCCTTGGCGACCAGTTTGGTCTCCCTTAAAATTTATCTTTGGGAAAGCATGCTAAGTATTGTATTATGTTACTTTTATTCATAATTTTATTTACTTGGACTGGCTTAAATATAGATAATATAATCCCTTAAGCTAATATTAGTTTTTGTTGCATTAAAATATCTCAATTTATTGGTTTTCTCTAAGCAAGTAAACCCTATTGGTTTACGATGAAAGTTTATGGGAATTTGGTGAAATATTGGAGGTATTGCCAATTTGGCGTCAGTTTCGGTGACTCATTTTGGTCGCCAAATTGGGTGATATATAGCCAAGTTGACGACAAACTTGGCGGCATTTGGTGACAGAACAGGGTACCCCTATGGTTAACCCCCTTATAGGTATGGATATACATTAAATGCTGTTCAATAACCAATGAGATGCGTTTCATTCGAGCGTTGCCATTAAATATTTAACAAATAATCGGCATTTCTGTGCCACGTACGATAGCATAATATATGTATATATATTCTATAGTAAGTACCTCGTAGTGGACCTCAATGATGTATATTACTTTCAATAGGTTTGAATAGTGTAACATCGTTAAAATACGATGAATAATTAAAATACGTTAAACAACGTATGTCATTAAAACACACTGCAAACGATTTGTCCCCCCAGACCATAATGTGGCGCCATTTTTTGAGTGCTCCTGTAAACAAGCTATAAATACTACACTTCCTTTTCAATACTGAACATGCTATGGTAAATCTCAATAACATATTACACATCAACAAATTACATAGCAATCCGTGTATATTTACACGGGTAAGAATGCAGACAGGCAGACGGTAGACATAAACCGAATTCATAAGGGGCTGTGCATATATAACGTTATCACTTTTTTGGCAATTTTGAACCCCCCCCCCCCCTCCCCCGTAATGATATCGTTATGAATGTCTAAAAATTCTTTTCATTTTTGAAATTTCTTTCTTTTGCTTGGCGTGATATACAAATATGGTTACATTTATTTTTCTCATACTTCATTGATTCATATGAAGAGAACTCAATAAAATATAACTTTATGAAATTTTTTTTTATCAAATAACACTTAAAAGAAATAGTTACTATTTAAAAGTATTTTATAATAGTATTTGGTTACATAATACATTCAACAGCAATAATGTTTTCTTGCACTTGACCCCGCACGGGTGGAGGGGGAGACAGAGCTTCTTATCACCAAAACAGGTGGGCAACATTCTTTCTCTTTTATTTATTAGTAAACACAGGTATCATTTGAAACATACTTCGCATATGGTTTCTCGAACAGCGAATTATATATGCATACACATATGACAGAAGAAATAGGAAATTTGGAATTAAATAATTTTATAATCATTTAATGATTTTAATAATAACTTTGTACTTTCATAAAAATAGATAGCAGACTAAAAAAAGATAACATTCTATTTTGATGTAAAGGCTAAGTTATAAATAAAAAGAGAAAATTTTGGTTGGATCAAAAATGATAACGATATCAAAAGACGAACCCCCCCTCGCCCTAGAGATATCTAACGATATCATTTGCCAGACTCCCCCTCCTCCCTAAAATGATAACGTTATATATGCACAGCCCCTAAACACTTTTCAACAATGTTGTAAATGTGGTTACGCCCCCTTGAAGTTAATTAAAAAAATACGATCCAAAATAATTTAAAATAACAACCGAAGAAAGTATTTTTTTTTCCAGTTCGTTTGCTTCCCTTGACTATCCGGTTTTTCTCTGCGAGTATTTAAAGTAAAAATAAATCAAATGCTTCAGACAGACCTTGAATTTTTTAAAGTTTTATATGTATTGATTTGAAAGGTCAGTTGAAATACACTACCGGAATAAAAAAGAAGTGATCTGAAATTAGAATCTCTATGTTTTTTTTTTTTTTTTTTTAAGATTTTTCTACTATCAAATGGTTTTGTTTAAAAATAACTTCGAATTGTTGTATTTTTACGTTTAAAAGTCTTTCAGAAGTATAGAGCGTTAAAATATTCTATTTCTCAGTTTCTGTTGAGTAGAAAATAAGCAAATTTTATATTTGGGCTTATTAATTTAACCTCTTCGCTCCCTGTGTCCAAGGCCCGACTTAGACTATGGAGAGCCCCGGGGCAAGCATCATTCTGGGGGTCCCCTTCTATCTATAGAATTTTTTTGTGAATAATGTTGAAGTGGCTAGTACTAAACTTTATTCATATTGTATGCATGCATAAATTTTGTACCAGCAGTGTGAGCAGTATACTGTTCTCATCTGTATACAGAGTATCATAAAAGATGGTCACAACTTTTAAGAAAAAATACTAATAGTATAATAGTAGAAAAAATAATAGATAGGTTGACACGAGTACTTCTTTGCAAACTTTTTCTTTTCTTATCTACGTAAGTTATAAGATGTCTAAAAGAGAATGACCCCAAATTGGTCATAATTAATGGTTTTAACTTGCCACATTACGAGGAAAACGTTAATAAGGAATTTCTTTTGAAAACAATAGAATACTAAGTTGTTATAATAAAATTTTAATCATTAGTTTTCTAATGATATAGTTTGTTTTTTGCATGGGTGGAGGGGGTACTGGAAGCAGAGAGGGGAAGGGGGATCACACTCTCTACCTAAATGTTTGAAAATATATGAATTTTGGTCACGTTTGGCTGATTTTAATCATTTGGCACCTTTTAATGAAAATCCTGATTACTTTCATGTGGGGCCCCCTAAAAAGGGGGGCCCGGGGCAGCTGCCCAGCATGCCCTTATAGAAGTCGGGTCCTGCCTGTGTCCACATATGTGGACCTCTATACTTTTCCTCATAAACACTAAACTGTTTTATTTTTTTACATTTTGACTTTATTTCTTAACGGCTGAATGTTTGTTGCTTTAAAAGCAAACCAATAAATGGTAACATCTATGCTGATTTCCTCATAAAATAAATGTTATTTTCATCTGAGTCTGGAAAATGCTTTCAAGGCAGTGTGGCCAAGAAATTGACATATTTTCATACGTATTTAAGATAAATCCTTTACAATTAAATGTTTTAAGGATTTGTATATCATTCACTTGTTTAAAACCCTTAAATTTATGATTGTGAGAATTTAGGTTAGTGATAATTTAATTGATGTTTTAACGGGATTTGTAATTTTAGATACCTATTTGTGAACCTTAATTACTAGTAGGGATGCACCAAATAGTGATTTTGGCCGAATACCGAATATTCGACCAACAGGTAAACCGAATACCGAATATTCGGCCTGGCGAATAGTAACTATTCGGCCGAATACCGAATATTTGGCTTGCCGATTACTTTTAAATTTCAGAATTTGAAGGCATTAAAAAGTTAAATTTTGAAACAATTTTACATAATATTTAACCCACATACTTCCCCATTGATGAACAAGATCTTTTTACAAGTAAATTCTACACTAAATAAAATTATGCTTTGAATTGTTATTTAAGACAAGGATAATTTTAAAGCATTTTTAGTTGATAAAATTTTAAATTTCATAGATTCTTCTCTGAAATAAAATTTTCTTATACTTTAAAATCAAAGTGAAATTTTGAAGGAATTGGATGAAAAATTATACAGTCATATTCTGTTTATTTGTCAGGAAGGGACTAAAATCATCATTATTGGTTAATTTTCTTACGTGATACTTTTCAAATAGCAAATAAAAAATGTAAAAACAATCTCTTTTATTTAAAAATAATTCTATTTCTAATTATTAAATATCTCTATTAATTGACAGTTAAAAACAGTAGCTGTTTTAAGGTTTTTAAAAATATTTTTTAAAAAGGTCCTTTAAGTGTTTGGTCTAGTCGAATATTTCGATATCCGGCCAAACCGAATATTTGTCATACTAAATAGTTTGATATTCGGTCCAACCGAATATTCGGCATACCGAATAGTTTTATATTAGGCCTAACCGAATATTCTGTAGTATGGCCGAATAGGCCGAATACCGATAGATACCGAATATTCGGTGCATTCCTAATTACTAGTCACCTAAAGCTTCAATTTCCGAAAAGTCCTTTTTCTGTCTTCTTTGATGTCATTTTGTTTGATTAAAGCCAATGAATGATTATTTGTAGTATTACTGTATTTTAGCTTCGGGAACGAAAAGGATAATTATACATGTTGTTCCGACCTTTCAACGAGTGCAGCTGTGTTACGCTTAAAAAAAGGGGGGGGGGGGCAACCTATAAGGGATCATGATAACTGGATATTTTAATCCAAAGAATGCACTTTATTTAATATTAATAATACTTATTAGATCGTAACATCATTACTTAAGTTAACAAAATGATATAGATATAGGAAAAAGATTTTTGATGGTTCCTACAGAAATCATGTTGTAATACCTCTCAGTGATTCTTTTAAATGTCATTATGTTTGTACAGTGAAACCTCTCTATAAGGGCCACCTGCCGTTCCATTGAAAATTGGCCCTTATGAGGGGTGGCCCTTGAATAGGGGTGGCCAAATTTTTCATTTCTCTTTCTTTTTATCCCGTGATTTTTAAAATCTGCATATTCTTTCAGTAAGTTCTCTTTGTTTTAACAATATTGTTTATTTGATTCTTGCTGCAATTAAACTGTGAAGCCAATTTTCTTGCATATGTTCCTTGATCATGACAATTAAAAACTTTGATTTTGTCATTCAAATACAAATGTACTCTTTGTCTTGATTTCGGTGTCATAATTGTAAATTTTACATAAGCCTGAGCATAGAATTTCTAATGTAAAAATTGTGCTTCAATATGCATTCACAGTTTTAGTAAATGTGGGATCCGTTTTTCTAGATAACCTATTATCCTTTGTGTGCCCAAAACAAAGGGTCAAGTTTCCCCTCCAACCACAACAGGTTGAAAGGTAAAAAAAAAGTGTGAGGAACACCTGTTTGTCTCACTTGTGGGAAAGTTTGTGGTCCTTCATTGTGTTACTAAATCTTCCCTATCTCCCCCTGCCTTCTTTGTTGCAAGTGTAGTTATTTACTGAACTCTTATCTTTTGGTTCAGGAATTCAGTACACCAGTTTAGGATTTAAGGCACATGTGAAAAAAATGGCCTTTATGAGGGGTAGGTGCGGCCCCTAATAGGAGTAGATTTAACATTATGTCTATGGGGGAAATTTTCATTCCTAAAAATATTGGCCCTTAATAGAGGTGGCCCCTGATTGGCTTTTAAAAGAAGTTTCACTGTCTTTGAGAAATAATTGTTGGGAGTGCGATTTAAAATTCGGTATGCGCTTTAAAATTTAAATAATTTTTTGCATGTTATTCGTTTTATAAAAATTTTATACCTCATATACAGGACTGCACAAAAGCATTCATGCACCAATCTCCTTATTAGCGGAAATTGCTGAAGGGGAATTTTTAACAGAGGTATATGTATTCCTTAACTGAACTTTATTCTGGCACGATTGAAGTTATATATATCATATACAGGGCTGCTCAAAGAATTCCGATAATTTTCCGATTGTAGATGAGTACAGCTGAAATTTGTTTTCAAATGTGTTATGTGTTTCCATGGGGTTATAATATATAGACATAATATTTTAACTTATTAAACGGTGAATAGTTATGTTACATAGAATGTGTTGGAAAGTGTTTCATAATCTATGCTTGACACGATTTTTGTTTTATCCATCCACATATTTTGTCACTGTTGCCTTGATTTAAAACCTCTATCAACACCGTGCCGAAAATTTTCTGTCACTTAATGATTTTCTGTCACATGGCACGCGTGCCATTAGGTTCCCTGTTCCTGATCCATACAATCATTTTCAAAGAGTTTGAATAATTAATGAAACCTAACACCAACATGCATCATCGAAAAACACTTTGCATGAACAGAAAAAATTACTTAGAATGATCCATTGGCTTAATCATCGGGCACATAGGAAAAATAGTATATGTTTTTTTCTTTTTTTAATCAAACATGTAAATGAAATCATTTTGATGCTTTTGTTCCAAAGGTAAGCGTCATTTTAAATAGACAGCTGAATCTTCCGTGAACACAGCTCTATAGAAATTAAGGTAAGGACTTTTTTCTTTAAACCTTTATTTCTCAAATTATGCATTAATAAAAATTACGCATTCCAAAAAAAATATGTTAGAAGTTTTGTTCAATCTATCTATCTATGCATATATGGGGCATTCTCACAATCTTTTGACTTTCGGGAATAAAAATCTGGTGAAATTAAACTTGCTAAAATGACATTTTAATCTGATAGACGAATACCTTGACGATTCAAAATAAAGAAAAAAATGGTCAGTAGCGAAATTTTTTTAATTTAACTGAGGTTTATGTTAAACTTGCGAGTTTAATTTTCCTTACCATTTTACCACTAAAACTTTTTATTTTCTTCTAATTTTTACTTATAATGAATTTGCATAGTACTCACAGGACATTCAAATAAGAAATAATAACAATGTAGTATTTTTAGTACAAAATTTTGGTATAACATTGTCTTAAAGGGTGCTAAAGAAGGGACGGTAAGGTAAAAAAAGGGGACGGTATAGGAAAAAATGGACGGTAAGGAAAATTACCACCTATTTTAGGCAAATCATGTTAAGACTAAGTGGTAGCCACTATGTTCATTGATTTTTAGAAACAGTTATTTACATGATTAATTAAAAAAATATATTTATGTACCTCGAAAAGTGCAGGAATAAACCTTGAGGACGGTAAGACTACCACGATCTTGAAATTGATATTTAAATGCTGATTTAAATTCTGCAGTAAATTTCCTGTCAAAAAATTGTAGACATTCTTTCTCTAGCATACTTTTGCATGAGAAAAAACTTGAAAAAAATTCTGTGGCTGCATCTGAAGTGATTTTCTGTATAAGTTTAGCAATAGGGATGGTAAGGATAAAAAAACCCAGGGACAGAGGTCAAAAAATAATATCAACCGTAAAAATGTGTGCAGGTTAATTTTTTGCTACACATTTATATAAAATAATTTGAAACAATTTTATACAGACAGCTGCAAGCTTAAAAGGTCCTTCCGGCCAGTGCCGGGAGGAAGAGGTAGCTTTCAGATTCCTTATTTTAAAAAAACCAACTTATATTATTCAAACACACGAAGCTCAATTTAGTGAAAACCGAATATAGGAGATTCAATACTAATTTTTATCAATACTAAATCATTATGAATGAGAATTTTGCGAAATTAGTCAGCTTTGTCCAAGCTGCTTTTATTTAAAGTAACTTATATTTGGCTGCCAAATTCGGCGATTTCTTAAAGTGCCTGCCATTTTAAGACAACATGGTGGATGAGGCTAACCAGTGAACTTGGTCGAGACCTTAGTAATTGCTGTGCACATGCTCACTCACATCGGAATCGGTTGATATATACGAGTGTTTTCGCAGGCAAAAAATCAGATTTTTCAAAATGTCACCCACATTAGAAATTAAAACTGCTATATTTGAACCATTTTTTAAGATAAAGACAAACAAAAAATGCTCCTGAATCCTTATATCAAGGTCAAATACTTAAGAAAGAAACCTTTTTCAATTTCTAATTTTTTTGCACCTCACTTTAAATATAATTTTTTTTTAAATTTAACGGCCGCCATTTTGAAACAAGATGGCTGATGAAGCTGGCCAGGGAACTTGGTCGAGATATTGATGTATGCTATCCACATGCCTTCTTACATCGAAATAGGCGAATACGTGTGTTATCGCGTGACAAATACAAGATCGTTTCAAAATGTTAGCCATGCTAGAAATTAGTGCTATAATTCAACCATTTTTTAAGATATAAACAAAAGAACAAATTTTCAGAAACAAAAACTGCTCCGGAATCTTTGTATCAAGGCCAAACACATAAAAAAAATCTTTTTCATTTTCCAATTTTTTAATACCTCATTTTAAATTTTAAATTTGATTTTTTTAAAAAATGGCAACCCTTTTGAAACAAGATGACGAATGAAGCTGGCCAACGAACTCGGTCGAGACATTATATGTACTATGTACAGACCAAGTTACATCCAAATCGGTTCATAAATACGCCTGTTATCGCGTGACAAATATCAGGTCGTTTTAAAATGCCAGCCACAATAGAAATTTAAAATGCTATAACTCAGCCATTTTTTTAGATATAGACAAAACAAAAACTGTTCCGGAATCTTTGTATTAAGGTCAAACGAATACGAAAAATTTTTTTTTTCATTTTTCAGTTTTTTGGTATCTCATTTTAAATTTTCAATTTTTATAAATTTTTTAAATGGCCGCCATTTTGAAACAAGATGGCGGATGAAGCTGGCCAACGAACTCGGTCGAGATATTTGTATGTACTATGTACACACCAAGGTACATCCAAATCGATTCATAAATTCTCCTGTTATCACGTGACAAAAATCAGGACGTTTCAAAATGTCAGCCACGCTAGAAATTCAAAATGCTATAACTCAGCCATATTTTAAGATACAGACGAAACAAAAACTGCTCCCGAATCTTTTTATCAAGATCAAACACATAAGAAAAAAAATATTTTTTCAATTTTCGATTTTTTGGTACCACATTTCAAATTTAAACTTTTCTTACAAATTTAAATGGCCGCCATTTTTAAACAAGATAGCGGATGAAGCTGGCCAACGAACTCTGCCGAGACATTGGTATGTACTATGTATAAACGAAGTTACATCAAAATCGATTCATAAATACGCCTTTTATCGCGTGACAAGATTCAGGACGTTTCAAAATGTCAGCCACGCTAGAAATTCAAAATGCTATAACTCAGCCATTTTTTAAGATATAGACGAAACAAAAACTGCTCCGGAATCTTTGTATAATGCTCAAATACATAAGAAAAAAATATTTTTCCATTTTCAATTTTTTGGTTCAAATTTTAAATTTTTTTTAAAGTTTTAAATGGCCGCCATTTTGAAACAAAATGGCGGATGAAGCTGGCCAACGAACTCGGTCGAGACATTGGTATGTACTATGTACACACTGAATTACATCCAAATCGGTTCATAAATACGAGAGTTACAGTGTGACAAATGTCAGATATATATATATATATATATATATATATATAAGCTCAAAAAAATCAAAAATAAAACTAAAAGTAAAATATAAAAATAAAAATAAAATTAAAAATAAAATCCATGCGATAAGCGCTACAGCTGCATATAACCACACAGATTATATATTGTTGTTTTTTCTTGTTCAGGTTATATCTGTTTAATTTTCTTGGATGTTTTATGGTTATACTTAGTTTATTTATGGTGCAGGATTCTTGGTCTGACAAACGCATTTAAAACATAATGTGCTATATATATATATATATATATATATATATATATATATATATATATATAACCATTAATTAAACATAACCTACCACCATCAAAAACCGTAATATTATGAATTAAAGCTGTAAGTATAAAAAAAGTGCCAAATAATTTATTATAAGAATTATTATATATATATATATATATTGAACAGAGGGTGGTTTCGGGGTCTGGGGGTCATGATCGATGAAAATATACCAAAATTTTTTGAAATCGCTTTCCTCCGAACGGCTGCAATAGGTAGCTTTTTGTAATGAAAGCTACCTAAAATCAGCATCAGGGACACGGGACAGTAGAGGAGTTTTCCTGGTATTTGGACCCCCCAACATCGTCCAAAACTTTTTTATCTCGTTAGTATTGTTATGCAATCATGCAATGGGATGTTCCCCAGTATATGAAAAACAAAACAAAACAAAAAAAAAAAAAAATCACAAGAACATGTACTAAAATAAAAATTATTATTCAGGGACATAAAAGTCAAAAGATTGTGAGAATGCCCCATATACAGTGTGATTCATAATGATCGAAACAATAGCCTGTATCCTCATATTTCCTGTAGACACATACTTCCAATTGCAAAATTTCATAAAACAGGGCGCAAAATTTGATGACATAAGTTGCAACTGTATTCTACTTGAGAAAAATACAAAATCCATTTGAGAAAATACAAAAACTAAATTTTTATACCGTAGGGTAAAATTTCCAATAGGAAAATTTTCCTTATCCATTCCTGAATGAAACATAAAAAGTTACATCTTGATATCTGCAAAACTCACAGAGATATGCCCGTTTAAATAATTTGTCAGATTTTAAGCGATCAAACATAAATTGAAATGTGTGGAATTCAAGGAACAATGTTAATTTAAGCGATCCGAGAAACATTTTTTTTTAATTTATTGAGTAAGAATTTTGAATTTTCTTGTGATTGTTAACTGTATAATTAGTATACAAAATCACATCTTAAAATTAATCATAAAGTTAAAAAAAATTAAAATACTTTTTTTTTTTTAAAGTGGTGTAATTTAAAATCGTTATAACTCGAAATGTTATTTGTCGAATTTCAATTTTTTTTTCATTAAAGATGAAAGTATTTTTCAATTTTTTCAGAGTTTTTAAAAATATTAATTAAAAAAATTAAAATAAAAACTTACAAAAATGATGTAAGTTATTTTTTAAAAATCATATTTTCAGAAGCAAATATATATATATATATTTCAAGTTTGTCGAAACAAAATTAATCGAAAAAGACATGTTTCAAGTTTGAACCATTTACCTTTAACGATTCTTCTCCAATAACAATTTAAGAGGTTACATACGTTATCAATTTTCAATTTTTTTTTCGTTTTTGACCGAAATTAAATCCTTATAATATGTATAATTATAGGCAAAATGATTTAAAGTGACATCTGAATTATTAAGAATGATGTTAGCAAAATGTGAGCAAGCGCACGATCAAAATATATTGAATCCTAAAACTTTAAACACGATTTTCTGGAAACTTCATTTTTCAACATAGGCAGCATGATAACTCGAACAAATAAAAATTTAAAAAATAATAATTTCTTTTTGGTTTTATTTGTTTATTTCTTTTTATTTCCTTTACTCTTTTCTTTTCTAATTTTTTTTTTGTTTTTATTTGTTTATTTCTTTTACGCTTTTCTTTTCTGTTAATTTTTTTCTATCATTTTGGCAACAATTTACTCTTTTGCATGTGCTCCTCTGTAATTGATGTTTACCTTTCAGCTTGTGCCACCTGTCTCATTCTTTGTAATCTCTCCTTTCTGCCCTTACTGTTATGTGTGACCATGTCCCCTTGACATTACGGTCATGTGTTTACTTTGGCTGATGACCGGCTGTTAAAATTTCCACCTCGAAACGCGTCGTGTGTTTTCTTTTATTTTATGGTGACTCATACAAAGTTTTATTATTTAATTATTTTCATCACTGTTAAATTTATGAACTAAAGTCCGATTTCGGGTTGGAGTGAAGCACCGTGTATTTTTCACTGAGTGAATATATTGCGACCTTCATTTCTAATACAAAAAATGTTTGTTGCAGCGTGCTCTACAATCCATTAAAGTTTGTAGGTGGAATTTTGAATCACCTCGTATACTTCATATTGCAGCAATGAAAAGGAAGGGGTATAAGCTGCGGAAAGTACTAAAGTTAGCCGTGGTAGTTGCCTGTGTGACTGGATTTTTACTTCAAACGTATGAATTTCTCCAACTGTACTGGACTTACCCTACTGTAGTGGACATACAGGTGGCTGTACCTTCAGTGATCGACTTACCAGCGATTTCTTTCTGCAGTACGAATGGGTGAGTTTATTAAAAATAATAAATTTACTTTAAAGGTTTTGGTTTTAGCAAATTAAATTTGTGACATACCTAAGTCTATGGGGGAATATCGGTCAGATTCTTAATCTTGTCGTTGCATTTCGATCTCAGTAGAACGTCTCGATATGAGAAAGACTACATACAGGGCATAAAATTTGATTGGTTGATCGATTTTGACAAAAATGAATAGACAGGCGTATTTGGAAGCCTGCCTTTGTCGCCAAGCTAATCTTTTTAGCTCACAGGCTGTATAGTAATGTACAGTCCTAGAAAAAAAAAAAAAGTAAACACCCCCTACTAACTCCTCAACAAATTATCGTAGAAGAAAGTTACTGATCCGAATGATTGGAAATAAAGTCTACTTTTAAAGGATGCATATAAAATTTGCTTAGGGGGGGGTGGGGGGCGCCTAAATATTAAAAATAAACCATAACTTTGTTTTTTTTTAATAGCAGTACACAATTTTGACAGCATAAATGAACTCTACACCCTTCGATAAGCCTAAAAACAAATTTTTATGCAATTCGTACCATAAGTTTCCGAGAAATTAATTATTTTAAAACAAGCGCATTTTAAGGGCTGTATCCAAATTGAAGTTCGGTACTCGATTGTTAGCCGAGAAAGCCCCCTTCTTGATCAAGGCACCTTAAGAGCACTATTCAAGCAGTCAATGAAGCCTGTTAGATTACAGGACAGCAGAAGAAATTTCAAAATATCTACTCACTTCTATCACAGACTGCCCCTTAAGCCTTCATTTTGTGTTTTTTAAGCATAATTTGAAAACTACTTGGAAGAAAAGTGTGAAATTTTGAATTTCCATAAAACAGGACTTAATAAATCTAAATCCATCAAAAAAATTGTAGGTTGCAATTCATAATTTTTTCGAATATTAATTTCATAATTCATATCATAAAATTATAAAAATTGTAAATTCAGCGTATTTATGTTTGGGTATATTTGTAGTATTGCTGCACAAAAAATGAGCACATTAGGAGCATAATTTCAGGAGATATAAATAAAAATATGAAAATGTAATTTAACATTAGAAGCATTAAATTTTGAATGTTTATAATTCAAAAACTTATCATTCAAATGACTTGAAATTTGGTGTTTAGGCATAGTTTGAGCCGAAGATTTGAAATATCTTGTTAACATTGGATATTGCCATTGAAAAAAAAAACATTTTAGTATGTAGATGGCCCCCTAATCAAATTTTATATACATCATTTAAAAGTAGACTTTATTTCCAATCGTTCGGTGCCAGTAATTTTCGTCTACGATAATTTTTTGAGGAGTGTAGGGGGTGTTTACTTTTACTTTTCCACGACTGTACGTAACGCGATAACCCTTGAAAGAAATATCCGATTTGCTTCAATTTTTTTTCTATGGTTCATTCTGATAAGGCGCTTCACCTGCTTAGTTTTGGGGATTCATTGGTTAAGTATAAAGAGGAGAACGGGGAGCTAATCCCCCTTTAATTTAGATAACTGTTTCTTTCATGCAGAATTATTCAATTTGCTTCAAATTTTATAAACCGGTTTATTCTGATAACGAGCTTCCCTGATTAGATTTGGTGGTTCATTGGTAACGTATAAAGAGAAGGATAGTTCCCCTCTTAATTTAGATAAATGGGTTTTTCATACAGAATTATGCGATTTGCTTCAAATTTTATATATACCGGTTTATTCCAAAATGGAGCTGCCTTGATTAGATTTCGAGGTTTATTGGTTAAGTATAAAAGTGGAAAAGGGGGCAACCCCCCCCCCCTTAATTTCGATAAATGGGATTTCCTGCAGAATTATAAAAATTTTCTTCAATTTTTCTTTTTTTTTTAAATTATGATAAGGAGCTTTTCTTGATTAGATTTGGACGTTTATTGGTTAAGTATAAAGGAGGAAATGGGGGAGCTTATACTCCCCTTAATTTAGCGAAATGGTTCTTTTATGCAGAATTATCCGATTTGCTTCAAAGTTGGTATACAGGTTTATTCTGATAAAGCGGATCCCTGATTAGATTTGTAGGTTCATTGGTTAAGTATAAAGGGAGGAAACGGAGGTTAATCCCCTTCAGTTCATTTTTCTAGGGCATTATTATTTGATAAAAGAGCATAATATACAATTAGTGTGAATAGCCTGTGAGCTCAATGCCATCAGTTTAACTGGGCACTTTTCTTGTTTATTAACTTGTCTCACTTGCATAATCGGGCACGTCCAGGTGGGTATCGCCAAGTCTAGAAAATATGTTTGGTTATAATTTGGTAAAAAACGCATGCATAAGCGCAGTCTGTGTATACGCCCTCTGTGCACGTCGCCACTCGCATATAGAGGGAGAGTGGAGAGTGGTTGGTTTCCATCGCACTGATACTCAAACCTATAACGAAAGACCAGCTGATGTCATTCAGGGCAAAACTTTGACTTCATTAAAAACCTACACTAGTCAGGTGAAGAAACGAGAACGCTAATGTTAAACCTATGGGAGAAATCTTTACAGATTTCTCGCTGGTATTTTAATATTTCTAAATTATCTTTTTTTTTTTTTTTTTTTTTTTTTTTTCGATTTTGGTTACAGTTTTTTATATTAGGATTGTTTCACTTTCAGAATCAGTTCCAAGATTCAGTAGTTCATGCTTTTTATCAAGCGTAAATCGAATCGGTAAATTTACAGTAATTGGGGACCACGAAAAATTTACTTTTATATTTTTAAATGCGATTTACAAGGTATATCAAGGTGATCAAATGTCCTTGAATTTCGGAGACGCAGTTCATGTCTACTGAATTAGCTCGGATTTTTAATTAAAAATATTATTTTAATTTTAATCAGTCGATAAATTTATGACATTTAAAAAAAAAAAGTAAATCTTAAAAGTCATAAATTTTAAAGTTTTGAAAGCTTTAAAGATGAAAACATTTTGAAATTTGGCCATCTAACCACTAATCTACGCGGTTTAATTCAGCAGAAATGAAATAGAAAAATACGAGTGTGTATCAATAAGTTTTTGCCCTCACATAAAAATAAATGAGTGAAATTTATGAATTTGCTTCATTTTATGAGTCCTTTTCTATATAGTCAATGTGCACAGTAACACATTTGTGCAACCGGTATTTCAAAGAGAGGGGGGAGGATGTATTCCAGGACGCGCGATAGTAGACACAAAGGGGGACATTTTTCCAACTTTTACCTTGTGACATATTGTTGGAAAGGCCTGTGACCACTTATTCATGCTATTCATCTCCAGAACCCCTTCTCCCAAATTTTCCCTCCAGGGGGCACTTTTCTAAATTTTGCGGACATCATTCATGCCCCGAAGTGGGGGGGGGGGGGTGAGATTCGGGGGAGGGGCTTGGGAGGGGCATAGCATGAATAAGTGGTCGCAGGCCTTTCCAACAATAGGTCACATGTGAGAGTGGGCAAAAGTTAGAAAAATGACCCCGTTTGGGTCTACTATCGCGCGTCCTGAAATACAACCTCCCCCCTCTCCTTGGAATACCGTTTGCAGAAATGTGTTACTGTGCACGGTGACTATATAGAAAAGGACTAATACAATGTAGCAATTTCACAAATTTCACTCAATTATTTCTATGTGAGGGCAAAAACTTATTGATATACCCTCGTATTTGTTAATTAATTCACAAATAAGGGATTTCTCTCCTATTTTAAAATAAAGCTCCACGATGATTTATGGAATATTTATTCAAATGTTTACACTTCGAGGTCTAAGCCCGAGTGTCACTCGGGTTGCCGCTTTCGGTGAAGTGAACCAAGCTCGATGTCTCTCGGGGTCACAACTTTTCACTCTCTGAGCTATAAAAATACCTACTATATACGTTCGTGGTCTTTTCAGGTATTATCTACTAACCTTTTATTTCGAAAAAAAAAGAATATAGATAGCAGCGCAAAACAGAATTAAGTATATGAAAATAACTAGAATCGGAGCTTAATTCGAACTTATTGTGAATCTTGTGGTGTTGCTCTTTGTGCTCTGAAATGTATCAAACAAAAGAGAATTTTGCTGAATAACGTTTATGTACAAATAAAACCTATTTTCAAATATTTGTACAACATTTGGGTAAGTTTTTATTCAAGTCTAAGTAAAATTTTATTTTAAAATATATGATAACATACCGTATATACTCATGTATAAGTCGAATAATTTTAGACAAAATTTGGGAGTTGAAAATGAGGGGTCGACTTTTATACGAGTTAGTAAAATAAATACATAAATGTTTCATAAAAGGGGGGAGAGGATTGTACTTTGTGTCAATATATTAAAAAGAGAGAAACAACGTTTACAGAACACAAATGTAAGTAATTTTAAAAAGCATATAGCTATTTCGAAGCCTCTAAGGCCCCATCATCAGTGCTTATAAATTAAAGATAAAAATAAAACTATGGAATAAAAGAGGGGGGAGATAGAACCAGAAGGCGCACCTCACATTCCGACCGTCAATAGCGAAATGAAAATCACTGTTGTGAATGAAATGAAAATAAATGTTTACCCAATTCCCAATATTCAGGATCTTTAAAGCCATAAATAATAAACTATCTAAGAAGCATGAATCTAAAAACCTTTGTTGTTTTCATTTAAAGACTAAAAAGTTTTAATGACAATGGTTGGCCCTATGATTGTCAAAAAAAGCTCAACAATAATTTCCCTGTGATTGTTCTGTACCCATTTTCTCTTGGGATAGAATTCCCTTCAATACAGAAGCATTCTTTTCAGCATTTTAATCCCCTTTTTAAAAAGAGTTCAACTTGAGAATGCTTCTAGATTTCTCCGCTAAAAGTTCTACGTTCTACAATACAAAGAAGTACTATATTTTAGCAGTCTAAGAAGCTGTTTACCCTTTTAAAAAAGGCTTGAATAGATTTTTCAGAGAATTTTTAAGTATCATTAAATTGATGTGAACAGATTTCAGAATAGTTTAAGCTTCTTCAGTTTTACATAATTATATAGTTTTAAAATATTCAATTAAAAGAAAGTGCCTGATTAGGAACGTAAGAAAAAAGTTTACTAATTTAATGAAAATTTTATTAATATTTTTTTTATCCTTGATTACAAATTATTTTTCAACATACATACAACCATGACTTATACACGAAAATTCAATTTTTTTCAAAATTTTACCTAAGAATTAAGGTGGTCGACCTATACAAGAGCCGACTTATACACGAGTATATACGGTAATATAATTTTGTTAAATTTTTCTTATGCGGAACTTTTTAAAAAAATATGAAACATGCTTCTTTCAATAATTTCTCATTAAATCTTAATTTTAGTACATTTAAATAGTTCCTTAATTATGAATCAGAACAGTTGAAGTTTATAATTAAAAAAATTATTAAAATGCATATCTTCCAAGTATTTTTTAAAAACTCATGAAAAATACCAAATACCCTCAGTGCAGAGAGAGGATATGCGGTTGAAAACGCTCGGACCTCAAAGTGTTAACTAGAATTTTGTGATTTCTTTTCTTTTAGTATTAATCCAAGCGTGATTTGTGAGCAGTCAAAATTCTGCATCGATTCAGATATGTTTCAAGAGGATGAATTCTGTTCTGTAATGACAGAGTTTTGTAACGAGAAACAAATACTCTCCTGTTTAATTTCATGAGATTTTTATTCCCGAAAGTTAAAAGTTTGTGAGAATGCCCCATATGCGGTTGAAATCACTCGAACCTCAAAGTGTTAACTAGAATTTTGTGACTTCTTTTCTTTTAGTATTAATCCAAGCGTGATTTGTGAGCAGTCAGAATTCTGCATCGATTCAGATATGTTTCAAGAGGATGAATTCTGTTCTGTAATGACAGAGTTTTGTAACGAGAAACAAATACTCTCCTGTTTAATTTCACCAGATTTTTATTCCCGAAAGTTAAAAGTTTGTGAGAATGCACCATATGCGGTTGAAATCACTCGAACCTCAAAGTGTTAACTAGAATTTTGTGATTTCTTTTCTTTTAGTATTAATCCAAGCGTGATTTGTGAGCAGTCAGAATTCTGCATCGATTCAGATATGTTTCAAGAGGATGAATTCTGTTCTGTAATGACAGAGTTTTGTAACGAGAAACAAATACTCTCCTGTTTAATTTCACCAGATTTTTATTCCCGAAAGTTAAAAGTTTGTGAGAATGCCCCATATGCGGTTGAAATCACTCGAACCTCAAAGTGTTAACTAGAATTTTGTGATTTCTTTTCTTTTAGTATTAATCCAAGCGTGATTTGTGAGCAGTCAGAATTCTGCATCGATTCAGATATGTTTCAAGAGGATGAATTCTGCTCTGTAATGACAGAGTTTTGTAACGAGAAACAAATACCCAATAAAGATTTTCAGGTAATTATGTATATGCTTTTTCATTTGTAATTTTAGTAACTGAAGAAAAAAAAAATGAAAAAAAAAATCTGAAATTTTCTGAATGATAAGGAAAATTTTGAGAAGAATCTTACTTTGAAAATACGATGGGCACTTTTTTTTACTTCCAATAGGGCGCAAAATAAAGAAAAGTGTGAATAACTAGAGATCAACCGAAAATTCCTTTTCGGTTTCGACCTAAAATCTGAACTTCGCCGAAAATTCGTTTACGGAGAAAATGCTGCTGAAAATTCGGCGCTGCCGGAGCAAAATGATGAGGGATTGTATCCAAATGTAGTAGTACGTGCAATATTGTGTACACTATTTTGGCACTAATCAACAGATATTTGATACAATTCCTCATCTTTTTGCTTCTTTTGGGGAACAACGGACTTCGAGCTTATTCTATCGACGATAATTTTCAGAATTTTCAAGCAATGATTTTGAGACTTTCACAAAAGTTGCTCTATATACTTAGCTAATACGTTATGCACATCATATTTTGATTGCATTCGCGCATGTGCAGTGAAACATATTTTAGTAAACCTGCTCATTTTTCATCCAATTTTTATTATTTTTTAATTCTGATTGCAAAGTATTATGTACAATGTTGTTTTTCATATTTTCTGAAAAGAACTTTTTTTTATATTAAGAATTCTGCAAATCATAAGCAAAAAACTTGGCAAAATTTGGGCCTGTATTTATAAAAACCTTAATTTCTCTACGAGTATACATGCTATCCTCATAAAAATAAACATAGTATATTACAATAAACCACTTATTAATAATGACGAGTTTTAACGCTTTTGTTACATTAGTTTTTACAGGGTTATTCAAAAGATATTCGTTCTTTTTCAATTTGTTGACGGTCCCCTATGGGGTTTCGGGAAAAAATCTTCGCGGAAATATATGATCTATACTATATTGTTTACACACCTAAAGTTTCAGGTTAATTCCTCATGTATTTTTATAGATATTTAACAAAACGTCTAAAATCGCAAGTGACCGGTCAGCTTTGTCCATATAGGGTAGATGGTTGCCGCCAGCGTGTTGAGATAATGGAGTTATGAACAACGTGGAGGAGACATATAGTGTGTTGTCTAGTAGTTGCGAATGAAGTAACTGAGGAGGTTGTCACAAGATGGCTGCTGTTTTTTTTAAAACAGATCTACAGTTTTTGATTACGCCGGTGAAAACTTCCACCAGTAAACTTGTATAGAAAAGTTCATCTTATTTAAGCTCTTTGTTCATGGAAAATGTCTCTCACAAATGTGGTAAAATATTTCTATTTATTTTACTGGTATCAGTTTGCCAGGTATTATAATCTTTTCGCTGACACTGACAGGAGGTTGTCTTGGTTGCCACAATATGGCGCAACTCTGAAGTAAACTTCCACCAGCAAAAAGGAATATCAATTTTTGCCATTTTTTTTTTTACTGAAATTTTCCATTAATAAGGCGTTTGACTACAGAGAAAATTTCTACTTAAATTTGCTGGTGGAAGTTTTCGCCGGCGGTAATGAATCCCTGCGGAAGCGATTACAGTTGAAGCTTCACTATTTTAAGGATATGTCAGTCCCTCTTTCTTAATAGTTCCATGGTTGAGATCGGTCTCCACAGCGTCTTGGAGATTTTCGTTGTGATGGAAGCGCTTTCCTCCCAAATCTGTCTTCAGTTATCGAAAAAGGTGACAATCACTCGGTGCCAGGCCGAACTGATAGCTCAACAGCTTCTTTCACAATTTCGATAGAAAGTGTACGATTACCCGGTGTACAGCCCATGTGTGGCACCGAGTGAATTTCACCTTCGAGAACTGAAGAGAGGCCTTAGGCTGCGAACGCACCATCCTTCTAAACTGTTGTCAGTGTCGGCGTCGTTTATTGTGGCCACGCAGTGTCTTTGATTTTTAATGACTTCAAAAGGACTGATGTCCTGCAAAAGAGGAACCTTTCCTTCAAGTAGGGTTGAGCTCCTTATCTCCTGACCCATTGTTGATTCCCCTCATTCTTTTGTGAATAAACCGTAGAACCGTCCAGAATGAAAGATTTTCCACGAAAACTGGAGAAGGATGGCAAAACATGCGTCTGTATGCAGCCTTATGCGGGTTACACACTGAGACCACTGGGGGAAAAGGAAGTGCGACATAGGAGAAAAAACCAGACGAAACAAGGAAGGAATCTATTTCAAACCTGTTTTAAAATGGATTTTCCCCGAAATCGAGCGACATGTTTCATGTGTCGCCTTTGTATGCAGCATGCCTTTGACCGGGAGGTGACTACACAAACCATCACCTCATCGAGTTGACGGCTGAAATTCCAGGTTTAGCTAAAATCCGATCAGCATATTAAAACGCAACTGATCTGGCAAGTCATATCTTGGTGAAAAACACCTGCAAATCCGATTTTAGTGGTTGACTCGTAGGTTTACCATTGCGTTTTCCTGATCCTAGTCTTCCATGTTTTCATATCTTTGAGTGCAGGAAAACACAATGATAAATCTACCGACCAACCACTAGAATCGGGTCTGGAAGAGGTTTCCGCCAAGATATGGCTTGGCAGACCAGTTGCATTTTAATATGCTCTAGCTATTTTAATCTATTTTATTAAACTCTAAAGTATGGGAAGCACAATGTCATTTCGGGCCTCTCTTTCTTTCGAACACAGTTTTCTAAATTCGTCACATCCGGAAACTCACCAATGCTACAAATATTATTCCCAACAGTGGCTCAATTTTGTTCACATATATTTCATGAAGCAACTTTTCGATGTACCCTTATATATGTTATACATACACAAAAATATGACACAAACAAGAAAAATATACAAAAAGGATTTTGCATAGTATTAGCATAAAAATGTAAGTTGGACAAAAAGATTGAATTCAGCATGTATGCACAACATAAAATATCAATATCTTAAAATACTTCTTTCAACTTCAATAATATTCAAAATCAATATGTAAAATAAACATATATCTAAAATAATGGACAACCTGAAGAATTGTGATCATGTATTTGAAAGTGAACATGTAAAATTAATTTGTTATGAAAAGTATTTTTATGAAACACTTTAATATATACTATATGTATATATGAGTTACTAATTTGAAAAAAAAAAATAGAATTTTGGAATGGAATTAATTCAATATAAAATTGGGGGCCCCTTCAAAATTTTCTAAGGGAAGCACGTGCTTCTCGTGCCTATTCGGTAATCAGGGCCTGAATATGCTAATCGAGTTCTGTCTAATCCTGGAATATCAGCCACCAAGTCGATGAGGTGTTGGTCTCTGGTAGTCACCAACCGGTCTAACTAGAGGACAGCTCTCATGCACAAGCGAAAATCTTCAAGACGCCATGGAAAAGTTACAACAGCAATGGATTTAAGGGGTCTCAAGAAAACTCTTAAAATTGGGAAAAAAGAAAAAAAAGACCATTTTCAACATTAATATCTTAAAATGTATATGATTTTAAAACACAATTTTGATTGGGATGAAAGATATATGTATGTTCTTTCATTTCATGTATTTAAAAAATTGCAAGATGCAGAATTAGCTTTTATAGGGTACTCCAAACTGTCAGACATTTCACGAGCAGAAAATTGGTATAACAGATTACGCGTAGGGTTACAAAATAAATTTTGCAACTAGAATGAAAACTTTGGGGTCTACTTATACTTAAGATTGCAATAATTACCCTGAACCTAAATAAATTTGTATTTAAAGCATTTTTATATTTTTAATACAAAGCTGTATTTAGCTAATGCAAAATTTTGAAAATATCAACAGTATAATCACCAAAAAAAATATTTTTTTGAATAATAAAAAGGAAATTTTAGGTTCAGTTTATACAGATGAACATGAAACACATGTTTTGAAAATTTCAGGAAAAAATATTCAGAAGTTTTTGAGATATCGTGCGCGTTATGCCCAAAAACGTAATTTGGAGAAAAATGACTTCAAAGTTTCGGAAACGCCGTATCAGCTATTGAGCGGGTATAATTCTAAAAGCTATAACTTCTGTTCTAATTGGAATTTAAAAGGAAAAATTATATCAAAATGTTCAGAAAAATAGAAGTTTAACATCTAAAACATAAAAAAAAAAAAAAAAAAAAAAAATTAAAAACTTCGAAAATTTTGAAGCGAGTCCTGAGACCCCTTAATGCCAAAAGATTTAACACCCAAATCATGCTCACCAAAAGGCCGACGGGTTGTAAAACTACAACAATGAAATATTTTAAAGATGAAAAAGTAGAAAAGAAATTATAACTAAAATAAGAGTGTATTTTTTTTTTCATAAATACGCTTTTATCCTTTAATAGTGTAATGATATTTACATTATGATTATACGTTGGGAAAATAAGTTGCAAAATCCTGAATATCTTAAAAAAGAAACTGTGCAACAATTGTAATTGTTTTAATAAATTCAGTACGTCGCACTTTCTAGCAGGTGTAGAACAAAAAGCAGTGAATTTTCCATTTCCGCGTGCGGTGCCCATGTCAACTTAATGTATTGTAATGGAAATTTTTTGGAAAAATCAGTAATCGCAGTCATGATTTTCAAGCTAAACATAAAATGCTTATAAAAGCCTGCATTAAATATATACACTATATGGCCATTAATGATCGCACACTTTCAATTTTAGACACTTTGTCGAATATTTAAAGCTATATATGTCGGATTTTTCTGGAACTTTAGGATTATAAAGAATATCGTCGACTTCACATTTATTACACGGTGGTTTGATCTGAAGGACAATTAGGGGGCCAACAAAAAATCAAAGAAAAAGAACAATGTTTGGGATCAACCTGTAAAATAAAATGCACGAAATGATCTATTGCTATAGCTTACGAATATATGGATAGTGTACAATATATGTATTCATTTGTGGAAGAATAGCACATATATTCATGGAGATATAGCGATTTTTTTTTTAAGTTCAAAAAAATTTTGCATGTTTTTTGTTTATATCACGCAGGGTTTTTTACCAAATTTAACGTCAGTTTCAGAAAATTTGACAAAATGTAGTAGAAATAATATGGTGTGATTGGAATGTAAATATATTAAATATTTGATGAAATATAAGTTGAATGAAATATTTTTTATCTATGCATGCGCGCACGATAAAAAATATCTTCTTTTCATGATTTGATAGTCAACTCTATGGAGCAACTCATAAAAAAAAAAAAGCCAGTCAAATACCGTGAAAATTCAGAAACGTATTGGCAACAGACTGAGCTAATTTTTAGTTGTTCTCTAAAAACAGTTAAATGATAAGGGGTTTTCCATAAATTGTCGTTTTTAATTTTTACTTTTTTAATTTTAATTTTTTATTGATGCTTTAGTTCTTCTTGGAAAATCACCAGAACGAGCCTATTCCAAGAAAAAGGAAATATCAAAATCTAAGCATTTCTTCTAAATCCACTCGCTGACATTCATTAAGTACAAACACTTTTGCTGAAAGCCAGATAATAAAAAATGACAATTTGTGGAAAATCCCTTATCATTCAGCAGCTTTTAGAGAGCAACTAAAAATTCGCTCACTATATTTCCGGTATCGTTCTTAATTTTCAGGATATTTCACGGGCATTTTTTTAAGAGTTGCTCCATAGAGTTGACTATCAAATCTTAAAAAAAAAAAAATTATCGTGCGCGGATGCGCAGAAAAAATATTTCATTCAACTGCTCATATTTCATCAAATATTTAATATATTTACATTCGAATTACACCATATTATTTCTATTACATTTTGTCAAATTTTCAGACACTGGCGTTAAATTTGGTAAAAAACAGTGCATGATATAAACAAAAAACACGCAAAACTTTTTTTAACTTTTTAGAAAAATAGATATATCTCCATGAATATGCGTTCTATTCTTCCACAAATGAATACATACATTGTGCAATATCCATATATTCGTAATCTATATCGATAGATCATTTCGTGCATTTTATTTTACAAGGTGATCTAAAACATTCTTTGATTTTTTGTTGGCCCACTAATTGTCCTTCTGATCAAACCGCCGTTGATAAATATGAAGTCGATGATATTCTTCATAATCCTGAAGTTCCAGAAAAATCCGACAAATATATCTTTAAACATTCGACAAAATGTCTAAAATTGAATGTGTCCGGTTATTAATGGCCAAATAGTGTACGTGTATATTTACCTTTATACTTACAAGGAGATAGACCGGGTTTTATAAAATATATGTGACTAACATTTTCTTTAAATTGAAAATTCTAACAGATTTTTTAAATTTAATAAATATTTTTTAGAATACCCATTAACAATACCAAAAATCATATTTGTGTGGCAATTAGCAATATATATTCAGATAAAATTCTGCTTTCGCATTGGCCTCGAGACAGGAGTTAACAGCCTAAGAATTTGCCCAAAATCACTATTTATATCCAGTCTTTTTTATTCTGATCATTTCAGTGGTTTAAGCGCACAGTTCGATTGTCCTAAATTTATGTGTTATTTATATTTTATTATTTTATTTATTTGTTGCTGAAGTTTTAATTTCTTTAAGAAATATAAGTTCGAAAAAAATGCTGAGCTATTTATATTAATTTAAATGCAAACGGATTTATCTTTCGTAATCGTCTGCACGTGATAAACTTAAAAAAAAAAATCCTTGGAAATTATTTCAAAAACCATAAAACAAGTTGGAAATTGCACGTCAAACATGGCAAATGATGTGCGTTTATGCTATAACTAATTTTATAAATATTTTTTGCACTTCATATTGTACTGAATGTATATTTTAGTGCACTTCAATAAGTGCATATCAATTTCCTTCTGTTCGAAAGTCTGTAACATCATTAAAATGCACTTGAAAGAATTTTTTCCCATTGGCCGTAATATAACGGAAAACTTTTGACTGTCCCTGCCATTAAACTATAAATCCGATTTCCATGAAATTTGAAATGACTTGACAAAATTTTGCAACAATTATATATTTAAAATTTCAGACCATTCGGTTGGGTAGTTTTAGCTCTGTTATATGCGGACGGACGGACAGACAGACAGACGGACGGACCGAACGACGACTATAGGTGCTGCGTATTTATATAATTACGAACGCACCTAAAAATGAGTAAATTTCAAAATACATTTCAAACAAATTGTGATGCAGTTTTCAAACAAATGCATTTGAAAATACATTTTTTTCTCTATTAGACGGTGTAAAATTTAAAAATGCGTTACGTTTATAAGTTTAAGAAATTGCAGCAAAAGCTAAATTTAATTAAAAAAATTGCAGTAAAAGCTAAATTTATAGTCTGCTATTGGCACCGTCAAAATGACGTCACTGGTACTGGCGGACATGTTACAGAATAAAAGTTTAGAAATTTACGTCAGAGCAGGACCACAAACTCGGGCTGAACTGCACATATCTCGATTGAGCGGATCTTTGTATATTTGTGAACTATCCTTGTGAAAATTGCGCAATTTTATAAATATTATAGTTACATTTAATTTTCTCCATATTTGGTACGTCGTGAGTTGCTTAACAAATTTCGAACGTAAACAGCCGCATTTGTTATTTGTTTATTCCTTGTTTTGACATTAATAATACTTGTATTATTTCAGATTGTCACCTATGAAAAGTATATGAAACACTCCAACTTCAATGCATCTATTTTGGGGCTTTTACGGCAACCAATAGAAGACATCTTCACTTGTAAAATCAAATCTGCCGGCAGAACACGCGACTGCGAGTAAGAATAGAATATATATCATATCTATTAAACGAGCAAGCGATTTTCCCGACTAGGAATGATATCGTAAATGACTGAGAAAATTTTTCCGAAACTTGCTTCCTATACTACACTCATGTCCAAAATTAAGCTCACAAACATAAAATCTGTGAAAGCTGATGAACTATTCACTGTGTTGCCATGAAATTTGGCACAGAGGTATATTACAATGGGAGAAAAAATATATTAACCTGTGGAAAAGATTTTAACTGTGAATTATTAAACAGGATATATCAAAAAGTGCTATTCAAGCCTCACAACGAGCTCTCATACTATTTATGAGAGTATCAATAAATGTTTGCGGCAACAAAGCCCATTCTTCCAAAAGCGCGGCTTTTAACTGCTGGTGGGTCCAGGGAAGGGGGGGGGGGGGGGGTTACGCTGTGAAATGTCTCTTCTTAGACCTTCCCAAGGATTTTCAATCGGATTGAGGTCCGGAGACCTCGAAGGCTAATTCATACGGCGAATATCATCTTCTTCAAGAAAATCATCAACATTGTGAGCGCTGTGTGACTTCGCATTAATATGAAGTCGGGGCCTACAGCACCCCGGAACAACCTCACATATGCTTCAAGGACCTCATCCCTAACTCCAAGAGTCCAGTTGTGTGTGTCTCTTTCACTGCATCCAACAGGAGAGCCCGCCTGTTGTGGAGCCGAAGACATAAGTTCTTGGACACAACAAGAATGGGGCCGTGTTCTTTTCAGTGATGAGTCGAGATTCACCATGCAGAGTTATTCTCGTCGAATCTTCGTTTGGAGAGAATGTGTTGTTAGCTATCATCCCACATACGTAAAAGAAATTGATATATTTTGTGACAAACACAGACTTCTCGCTCCTATCTTTCCTCTGAGGTGGCAAAGGAATCCTTGTCTGGGGCGCCATATTGTTGGGCAGTCGTATATCACTGCACGTCTTCGATGCGAGTACTGCCAACGCACATCGTTATAGGGATGAGGTCCTTGAAGCCTATGTGAGGTTGTTCGGGGTGCTGTAGGCCCGGACTTTATGTTTATGTACGGCAATCCGAAGCCACTACTTTGAGCTCACATTGTCGATGATTCTTGAATAAGAGGATATTCGCTGTATGAATTGGTCCTCGAGGTCTCCGCACCTCAGTCCTATTGAACATGTTTGGGATGGTCTAGGAAGAGCCATTGCACAGCGTGATCCCCCTCTCTGGACCCGCCAGGAGTTAAAAGTCGCGCTTTTGGAAGAATAATGTTTGTTGCCCCTAACATTTATTGACACCCTCATAAACAGTACGAGAGCTCGTTGTGTAGCTTATATAGAAGTGCATGGTGGTCACACTCCATGCTAGACCGACTTTTTCAGAGATAAATGCTTTATCCCTGATTCATGATTTAACACTTTTTGATATACCCTGTATTTTAATTCACAATTAAAATCTTTTCCATATTGTTATGTTGATATATTCTGTTTACCATTGCGTGATGTAGTAATCACATTTATTATTTATTTTTTTAATTGTAATGCAGCATTATTATCTCACGTTTTAAACTATTTATTTTCGACGCAAAACATCGTTCAAATCGCTTTTTTTCTTTCCTGTTTACCGCAAGTAGCAGATAACATTTTATTTCAGCTTTCCCCCCTCTTCCTGATCTATTTTTAGAATTAGCGTGACGTCATCCGCATCATATTGGAGGTGTCTCCTCTTGCCTTTTGACCGTAGTTTCGTTTTCTCCGTGCTGCTATTCGTTCTACAGTTCATACGCAAATTTAATTTAACGAATAGATTTAAATCATTTCTGGAGGTAGTTTTGCAAACCCCTTTTATGTAGTATATATATCAATGCAGCCAATTTTTTAACAGATTTCAGATTTTAACAGATTTACGAAAGTTTAAGATGTATTTTTGACAACGTGATTTGTCTTTTTCAAATCGGGCCTAGTGCCTGTTTGAAGGATTGCGAACATGTTTCAGCGATCATGTTATTCTAAGGTGCTCATTTAATAAGTAAAAGTTTGTCGCAGATAGCCGATGGAATTTAATTCAACGCTTTTTCGAATTTGGACTTTGTATCTTCAAGACATTATCTAAGAAACGATTTTAACCAGTTTTAACCAGCATTCATTTTTATCATGGAATTACTTCAAGTTTTAATAATAGTACGTGGAACGTTTTTCTTTTAAATGTGTACGGTGACCTACCTGCTTCTTCTACCTTCCACCTCTCAAGTGAATCAACGAATAAAGAAGATTTTTATAACTGCTGTCTCTTCAATGTGTATCGCATCATTAAGTAAGAACGTTACATTTACTTATTCATCCTTTTATTTTTATTTTTACTGCAAGTCAATCTTATCATCTTAGCTAAACGATCCATTTACGGCACTCCAGATTGTTTATTTTATCCAACAGCAAATTAACTCTTTTTATTTACTTAATTCTCCTCAACAAATTTATTACGTCACATTTGGTTTACTTACCTGATTATTCACATTTACTTACCTGATGAAGTTGCCTTCAAGAGTGTTGTTATTAATCCATTTTTTGAAACGCTTCTCTGGTGTGTGGAAATGTTGTTCTGAAAGTACTGAAAATATTATAATACAAACCTGCAAAAAAATTCTATCCCTGATGTACAGCAATCACTTAAAGATTTGTGCTCCATTTTCGGCTTTGATGTTCCTGGCGAATTCTCAGTGATTTATGTAGTAAAAAATCCATTTATCTCTGATCTTCTCCAGTGTGTTTTTGAAGTTGGTTTTGAAGCTAAATCAGTATATATATTATTTTTTCATAAACAATAGAATTTCCCAGTCAACGTTTACTTGTGAGCGGAAAATTTTCATCCTTACGTAGGGGTAAGCGGCTAAGTTTCATCCTCGCATTGGAAGTGTTTGACTTCTACATCATACCATATTCCACAACTATTTATAAAATTTACTGTTATTTGAACTACAGAAAATGTTTAAGCTCAAGAATGTTTGTTTATTTACTTATTGCTGAAGATTTTTATATGTCAATTATTATTATAGTGTCTTTTCCTTATTTCATAACCCAATTGCTTCAAAATTTTTTAATCTGCCAAATGCCTCACTTTTTCAATTTATGCAAGAAATTATTTTAAATGGATCATGAAGATATATTTTTAAATGAAGAAAATTTTTAGTTGCACCTTTCATATGAAGAAAATCACTAGTTCTAAGTGAATATATTTACCAGCGCATCTTTTTTTGAAGTGTTCGTTAGTAAATCTTCAACAATTCTCTAAGAATCATAATTAAAAGTGCTTCTTGACTACCGATTTTGTCTACCTGATCTTGTCCTCTACTCATCATGGTGTATGTGTTTATATCATCCTTAAGTGAAGTGTTACTCCTAAATGTACCACCATGGATTGTCTTCTTTTTGCCAGCAGTCTTTGCCAATTTTTCCTTCACAAGATGTCACCATATTCTGATAAATGTTTATAATTGGTGATTGTGTTTCCTAACTGTGCCTATTTCAACAGAATCTAAATGTTTGAATAGTTCAGTACTATTCTTATACAACCATTTGTGATTTATACCAAGAGCTTCTTTACATCTGTAAAATACACTATTTTTTTTCTTTTTCTATGCTGATTATTTGATTATCTCTTGCACAAGATCTCAGAGGTCTCTTATGCGCATTGGAGTCTGCTGTATTTTTGTGTTTTGTATAAATGTGTTTACAGAGTTACTGAATGTGTCCACTGATCAAGGTATCATAAAGGATTGTCTGTTTACTCTACAATATTTTTTAAATTTTTGCAGCTCTTTAATTTAATTTCAACTGCTGTTTAAAGTTAATTTAACCCCTTAACGCTCGAATTAAATTACGGTTGAAAAATTCAAATTGCTTATTGGCACCACTTTTATGAAAAAGAAATATTCACCTTATTTAATGTCAGGTAAAACGATACTAAAATATAGCCAATTTCACTATTTTATAAAACTGGTGGGAATCAAACAATTTGAGTAAAAGACACAGCCCGAGAATATGACGGGAGCGAGAATTAAGCGGTTAATATAATTTTTCTTTACAAGCATAGAAACTTAAATTTAAATTTTACTATTAAACTATTGAAGGAATTAAACTAAATATTTTTATGGTACATTTGTTTGGTAATTTAAAAATTTATTTCCTGATTATGACAATTTTTTTAACTATTATGATTAATGAAATTCAAGTCCTAGGTTGTCGGAATATACAAGTAAAATATTCTCGACTTTCTCATTGCAATTTATTTTTATAAATATGCAGAAAATTGATTAGTAGAAATGATTTATTTATTCATTTTGAATGTTTCAATATTTATGAGAAAATTGATTAGTAGAAATGATTTATTTATTCATTTTGAATGTTTCAATATTTATGAGAAAATTGATTAGTAGAAATGATTTATTTATTCATTTTGAATGTTTCAATATATGAGGAAATTGATTAGTAGAAATGACTTGTTCATTTTGAATGTTTCAATATATCAGGAAATTGATTAGTAGAAATGATTTGTTCATTTTGAATGTTTCAATATATGAGGAAATTGATTAGTAGAAATGACTTGTTCATTTTGAATGTTTCAATGTTATAAGAAAATTGATTAGTAAAAATGATTTTTCATTTCGAATGTTTCAATTTTATGATTTATTTTTCCTAGGCAGTCAGAGTATTCAGAGAGGGTACTTCTGACTTTATGTTGCTTTACTTTTGCAACTTTATAAATTTTGATTCATAAGTGTACCATATTTTTTTAACTTATTGAATTCAAAATTTTTTTGTGGTCTCTTTTGGCTAAAAATTTATTTAGCTTTTGGATTTATAAAATTTTAAAATATTAAAAGAGTAATATTTTAAATTGTAGAGATCATTTCGCACAGGAAGGTGCCTTTCTTTGCCTGTCATTGCAATGGGGCTTAATATTATTGTATACTATCATGTTATGTATACTATTGAAAGTTTTGATGCATATTCTTTTTTTTTCTCTTTAGGTCACTGTACATGTACGTTCCCTAAATGTGCACATGCACTTAAAATTTTTATTATGACTTTTAAATTTTAACTTAAATTTTATTCTACATTTTTTTTGCTCTTTGGCTTTTAAAATTTTGTTTTCCCTTTGTTGAAAAAGCTCTTTCAAGATTTACCTTTTTCACATTTTGGTCATCCAAAATTTTGTTCGGCGAATGGGGGTAATGTGATGTAGTAATCACATTTATTATTTATTTTTTTAATTGTAATGCAGCATTATTATCTCACGTTTTAAACTGTTTATTTTCAACGCAAAACATCGTTCAAATCGCTTTTTTTCTTTCCTGTTTACCGCAAGTAGCAGATAACATTTTATTTCAGCTTTTCCCCCTCTTCCTGATCTATTTTTAGAATCAGCGTGACGTCATCCGCATCATATTGGAGGTGTCTCCTCTTGCCTTTTGACCGTAGTTTCGTTTTCTCCGTGCTGCTATTCGTTCTACAGTTCATACGCAAATTTAATTTAACGAATAGATTTAAATCATTTCTGGAGGTAGTTTTGTAAACCCCTTTTATGTAGTATGTATATCAATGCAGCCAATTTTTTAACAGATTTGAGATTTTAACAGATTTACGAAAGTTTAAGATGTATTTTTGACAACGTGATTTGTCTTTTTCAAATCGGGCCTAGTGCCTGTTTGAAGGATTGCGAACATGTTTCAGCGATCATGTTATCCTAAGGTGCTCATTTAATAAGTAAAAGTTTGTCGCAGATCGCCGATGGAATTTAATTCAACGCTTTTTGGAATTTGGACTTTGTATCTTCAAGACATTCTCTAAGAAAGGATTTTAACCAGTTTTAACTAGCATTCATTTTTATCATGGAATTACTTCAAGTTTTAATAATACTACATGGAACGTTTTTTTAAAAATGTGTACGGTGACCTACCTACTTCTTCTACTTTCCACCTCTCAAGTGAATCAACGAATAAAGAAGATTTTTATATCTGCTGTCTCTTCAATGTGTATCTCATCATTAAGTAAGAACGTTACATTTACTTATTCATCCTTTTATTTTTATTTTTACTGCAAGTCAATCTTATCATCTTAGCTATACGATCCATTTACGGCACTCCAGATTGTTTATTTTATCCAACAGCAAATTAACTCTTCTTATTTATTTAATGCTTCATATTATTTCTACTGCAATAACTTTTTATTTTTACCACACATTGTAATATACCTATGTGCCAAATTTCGGGGCAACACAGTGAATAGTTCATCAGGACGATTTGGATTTATGAATCAAAGAATAAAGTGTTTTGAAAGCAATGTTAAACGAAACCCTCTGTGTTATCTTTGATCACACTTACCCACTTGTATTAACAATATTTTTGTGAGAAATTGTCCTAAGGAACGAGCGCAAACAGCATTTCCCCCCTCCCCTTGTGCGTGGCTAGCAGCAATCTTCGTGGTTTACCCAATACACAACAAGTTGAACGAACATGTTTTGTAAAATGCTTTATGTTTATTTACTTCCGTTTGATATGGCCATTATTTTTCTTTCTTCCAGTTTTTCAGATGTAATCCTCGGATCCTACTACAGCGACACAAATTTGATAAATTTCTGCTACACACTGAATTCGCTTTGGGGAAATCCAAAAAGAGGAGTTAGGCAGATAAAGAAATCTGAAAGTAAGATATAACATTTTAATCTGTAAAGTTTTTAAGCGAATAAATTGTACAAAAGAAAGAATTTCTTGAAAACAATAATAACAAGTCGGAAATTGAACGTCAAACGTGGGAAATGAGGTGCATACGTACTATAACTTGTTTTATAAATATTCTGATCTTGGTGCAATAGCTGTTGCACTCTTATGCAAAAATGCATGAATACAAAATTTATTACGATTCTATGTATTAAATTCAGTAATACGGAAATAATAGGACTTTATCTTAAAGAGGACGACATCACCATGGCAACCTAGAATCATTACCTTTCATGGAATATCATTGAATTAATTACGCATGATAGGATTTGATAGAATGAAGAAAACTTTTTTTAATATCCTTTTAAATTGATTCGATTTCCATAAAATTTGAAATGACTAGACAAAATTCTGCAACGATTATAAATATTAAATTTCAAACCATTCGGTTGTGTAGTTTTTGCACTGCTATATGAGGACAGACGGACCAGACGACGATTATAGGTGCTGCGTATTTATATAATTAAGAACGCACTTAAAAATGGAGAATAACATAACACACTTCGAGAAAATTTAGATTTTCTTTATCAGGCGTAAAAATATTGTTATCATTTTGAGAATAAAAGCTCGATTCGCTCGCTAAATTGCTCGTTTTCGGAAATGTTATGCTTTTTTAGACTGGGAAGTATCCGTTAAACAGGACAAAATAGCAGTGGCGTAACCAGTGATTTAACACATTGCACCATCCCGCGACTGCGATAATTAGTCAGATCTTGACATAAATTAGTGCCGATAGTATTCCAGTGACGCAGCCTTAAGCCTAAAATCGTAAGAATGGCGGAACTTCATATGTACACCTAACTCGAAATCAAGGGAAACGCGAAAAGCCGCCACTTCATAACTCAGCAAATATCGCTCATATTGTTCTGATTTTTTTTTTAAAAAGTCTGATATCTGGGTTATTCTCTGAAAAATAGCTGGTTTCTTTTTTTTTTTTTTTTTTTTTAATTGCGCCCCAATAAAATTGCCTAAAAAATCTCAAAATTTAGCCTACAAGTATCTTATTGCTATATTTATCAAAAAATAATATGAACCAAACTGTATCTCATAGTTCTTCTGATATTTTAATTTCAAAGCACTTCCATTGCTAAAATGTTCAGATAAATGATTGGCACCAGAATTAAGAACAAATTTATTTGCAAATAAGAAAAATGTTATATTTCACATGCATGTTAAATAGATAAAATTTTATAAGAAGTCTGGTGCCATTGTGGCGCTTGGGAATTAAAATTAAGTGGTTTCATAAACATACCACCGCCCTTGAAAGGGTTAAAAAAGAATAGAAATTATAATTAGAAGTCATACTGTCAATAAATAATATTTTTTTTACTCTATGTCAATTGAAAAATAAAAATAAAGCATTAACATAGAGAAGAGTTAATGTTTATTTGAATTAGTACAAAAATTTTTTTATATATTTTTTAACCTCTCCCTGTGAAATAATAAAAATTAAAAATCTATTATCTTTGCTTACGGTAATTAAAAGTCTTATGAGTTTTTTAATGTGTATTTTATTGCATTAGATTTTCTTATTTTACTGTTTAGTACATGTATAAATGGATTCAGATCATTCCCTCACAATTTAAATCATTCCCCCATATTAAAATTATGAGGGAATGATTGTGATGGAATGACGAAATACTTCTGAAAACCATGTTTTACAAAAGTGATTAGTCTTAGGTATATTTTCAGTTACTAAATATCTTTTGAAACACATTTCTAATAATGTAACAACATAAAAAGACATTTTATTAGTTTTTATTAAATTTATAATGGATGAGGAAATGACGCGTAATAAAAATACTTACATTAATCTAGTACTTCAAAGCCATATACTAACTATTAAAGAACGTTTTTGAGCAAGCAACAAGATGGATTCTTCACTTTACTCTTGTACAAACTGTCCTAGACATATATAAAGCATGTTATGCTTTTTACTAAGTAAATAATGGCAAATTTATAGTTATGTGAGGTAATGACGAGAAATGCTAGGAACGTCATTAAAAAGTGCCCTAGTTCATTCATTATATAAAATATAAATATAATTAAATGGCTAAATATGTATTTAACTGTGTTTAATGGATTGAGAAAAAAAATTATAAATATACATGCAGGAATGGCAAAGAAAGCATTTTCTTTCCTACATACGTGAATAGGGACATAGCGAGAGAATAATATTTGCATAAAAAAACCAATTAAATTTATCACTCATTATAAAAACAATTATATTTGCATTAAAAAATGCATTAAATTTATCAAATTTCAATTTCAATAAGCAAATAATTATAGTTTATATGTATAACTGATTAATATTGATAGTTTAAATCACTTTTTCTTTTTGTAATTTTAAAAATATGTCTTCAAGATCCTTGGGACATAAAAATGCCACTTTTCAGAGAATGGCTCATCTGAAGTCTCATCCTATTCAGAAATTTTTACATTTCTACGTGCAGTATATTTTTGAGATCTCGAGACCCAATTTTTAAAGTAAATTCGATGGTGCAAATTCCTAATTTCTGTTTCTGGAAAACGGCCTGGGCGATTTTCTTTAAATTGATATTATAATATGAATCTGTTTCATATGAAGGGAATTAGATAATATTTGTCTCCGGGAAAACTCTTGTTTTTATATAATTCGATTTTTATTTTCTCGAAAAATGACCTGTGCGATTTTATTAAAATTAATGTATAATATGAATCTGTTTTAGATGAAAAGAATAAGATATTAATTAATTGCAAGAAAACTGTTGTTTGTTATATAATCGGTATGAAAAATGGGACTACATTTTATCGCCATTTTATGAGAATTTACCGCAAATCCGCAACAAATTACTAATGTATTCCTGCGCTTCTGTAAAATTTCTGTAAATGATTTCTGTACGTCATTGTATCCAAACTAAACGAAATGTATGCAAATGGATAATATGACGCACAGAAATCATTTACATAAATTTTACTTTTGATTTTGGATAGCGTGGCACAAAAGATAAATCGATTTATTCATATAAATGCATTACAGTGCATGATATAGGTTCAGTGACAGTGATATTTTTAACAGTGGAAAATTAAAAGTTTTGGTTAGATGTGTAAATTTATTTAGCCAAACCGAAAACAATTAAAATTGAATTTAAAAACAAATTGTTTAAAGCTACATCAAGGTGTTACTTAAATTTTGATATCATATCTTTTAAAACTCTTATTTTGAATTTATGAAAAAAGGGAATGATAAAGCATCAATAAATAAATTTTTATACATCCTTTTAAATTTAACATAATTCTTATTCATGCAGTTATAAATAAAACAAAAATAAGATGATGAAATAAATAATATAAATGTGTATACATTTGATTAATTAATAGCATAGCGTCACTTAAAATTTGATATCATTATTTTTAAGTTCCATATTTAAAATTCTTATAGCAATAAGATAAAGTGCTGCGTCACAAACTTTTAGCCCCTTAAGGGTTTTCTGTATTGATAAATATTCATATAGATCTAGCAAAAGACTCTGTGCTATGTATGTATGCATGTATGTAATTCTCTAAGTTATTGTTAATAAATTTAATTCGATATTCCATGTTTAGCGGACATCAGAGCCTGAAAAAAAATTTCTATTTTTAAATTTTTGCATAAATATTTGTATATGTATGCATTATTTTAAGTCGCGCGAAAACACTTGCAAGCTAATATTACACCCATGGGACGTTTTTTTTTTCAAATATTTCGTTTACAAAACAAATACAAAACAAATAGGTGTTGCTATCCAACGTACAATTTATTCACTAGTTTAACATAAAACTCTACGTTTCGGTTTAATCTTTAAAACCTTCATCAGGAGAAAAATTTTCTAAAATATAAATCGACAACAAACTCTTTACATGCTATATTTTGAAATCAATTCAAAATACAAAACTTTCTAACGGAAACCTCTTACTCCCAAATAAACAGTTCAGTGGCGCCATCTTTTAACCAAAGATGCAAACGAAGAAAGAAATGCTGAAAAAAGTGGAATTTTCATTGACTTTTCATAATTGAAAGCCATATTTCTGGGATGTGAAAGGAAACATTATCATTACACACTTCATGGTTTCTTAGACGAATTTCTAAAGATTCACGAATAATAGCATTGCGCGGAATAACTTGCTTGGAAATAACATTAGCATGGTCAAAGTCTATAAATGAAATGAGTCCTTTATGGTAGCTTCTTGAGAGTGCTACCATAAAGGACTCATTTCATTTATAGACTTTGACCATGCTAAAGTTATTTCCAAGCAAGTTATTCCGCGCAATGCTATTATTCGTGAATCTTTAGAAATTCGTCTAAGAAACCATGAAGTGTGTAATGATAATGTTTCCTTCCACATCCCAGAAATATGGCTTTCAATTTTGAAAAGTCAATGAAAATTCCACTTTTTTCAGCATTTCTTTCTTCGTTTGCATCTTTGGTTAAAAGATGGCGCCACTGAACTGTTTATTTGGGAGTAAGAGGTTTCCGTTAGAAAGTTTTGTATTTTGAATTGATTTCAAAATATAGCATGTAAAGAGTTTGTTGTCGATTTATATTTTAGAAAATTTTTCTCCTGATGAGTGTTTTAAAGATTAAACCGAAACGTAGAGTTTTATGTTAAACTAGTGAATAAATTGTACGTTGGATAGCAACACCTATTTGTTTTGTATCGATATTACAACGTAAAGTCCTTTATTATTATTATTTCGTTTACGTTTCAATAATTTGAAATAATGTTTATTTTATAAACTATATATAAAAATCACTTTAAAACATCAAAGTAACTTAATATTTGCTATAAGTGATAAAAATAAATTTAAAAGGCAAAAAATACCTTTATTTATTCACATTCGACATGTTTCATTGCTCATCAAAATTTTATTTGCCATCCATTATCCGAGAATCAATAGAGATTGTCTTACGCAGTGAGAATATGCAATGATTCAGCCTCCATGGAGCTTCCTAAAAATTTGAAAAGAGATGCTTTACAGAATAATGAAACAATAATATAAAATAATTCACGTTCACAAATACCCATTTTTAATACTGCATTTAATTCCATTATGCTAATGTTCGTGTGATTTTTGTTTACAAGTTTTTCAATTTAAAACTTTTTTGCAAAAATATTTGTATCATTTTTGAAAACGTTGGCGTCCGAGCAATGAAGCATGTCGAATGTGAATAAATAAAGATATTTTTTGCCTTTTAAATGTATTTTTATCACTTATAGCAAATATTAAGTTACTTTAATTTTTATTTATTTATTTACTGTATATACTCGAGTATAAGTCGATCCCCACCCCCCTAATTCTTAAGCAAAATTTTGAAAAAAATTGAATTTTCGCGTATAAGTTGAACCACATTTCTGGTAGTATGTTGAAAAAAGATTTGTAATCGAGGATTAAAAAAAAAAAAAAACTAATACATTTTCATTAAATTAGTAAACGTTTTTACGTTTCTAATCAAACTTTTTTTTTTTTTAATTCAACGTTTTAAAACTGTATAATTACGTAAAACCGAAGAAGCTTAAACTATTTTGAAGCCTACTCACATCAATTGCATGATACTTAAAAGGATAAAATTCTTTCAAAAGTCTATTCAAGCCTGATTTAGAAGGGTAAGCAACTTCTTAGACTGTTAAAATATAGTACTTGTATTGTAGGGCTTTTAGGAGAGATAGCTAGAAGTGTTCTCAAGTTGAACTCCTTTTAAAAAGGGGATTAAAATGTTGAAAGGAATGCCCCTGTATTGAAGGGAATTCTGTCCCAAGAGAAAACGGGTGCAAAACAATTACAGGGACATTATTAAGCATATTTAATGAAAGTTAAAATTCTAGTGTTAAATAATTAAGCACACATAAATGTACAAATATTACTTGTTAAATTATTGTTGAGCTTTTTTTTTACTACCTCGTGTATAAGTCGAACCCCCCCCCCCCCTCACCCACCCACACACACACATTTTCAACTCCCAAATTTTGTCTAAAATTCTTAGACTTATACAGGACTATATACGGTATTTTTGCTGAAGTCGATCTCTAACCAAGGCTTTTTTATTTTTTCAATCTCGGTCGAAAATTTTTTCCCGGAATCGCCATTTCGCATGTATATGTATGAATATAGTTTTCCTTTTTCACACCAGATGGCAGCAATTTTTTGATTTCAGTAACTGCAGGCCACATGTTTTTGTAGTCTTAAATCTGATTGCATCTTCACATGTTATAATATTGTGGGTCAACTTTCTGAAATTTTGAATTCTTGTCTATGATTGAGGTATTGTGCTCTAATCATTTTTTCAATTTTTAATATCTGGTGTGAGGTGTATATCTTTCTTTAGATCTCTTGGTTTTTTATCATTTATTTTGTTTTATAATGTGCTATTAGGAGCTAAATTTTATCATGTTAGGCTTAATGCGGATGAAATAACGCATTTTCACTATGAATTAAACCTGCAAGCTCCTCCGATGATTCTGTGGGTTATTCATAGTTTCTTATTTTACATACTGGTTTTCTATGTTCATATCTTGTTCATCTTTATAATTTTACCAATTTGTTCATATATTTGTGATTTCATCTTTATTATATATATATAAATATTTTTTTTTTTTTCAGGAATCGAAATGATATTTTACATCAACATATCGGATGCCCCCAAGGATGTTGAGAAGCAGGATATTGTCTACCCCAAGTTCAACTACCCCACCAATCCAGGAGTGCAGTTGGCTATCCATTCACGTTATTTGGCTCTGAGTCCTTTTACCTCTGGGATGGCGTTTTCGTGCGGAAAACTGTACCAAGTCAAGTTGGAACAGGTACGATAAACATGCAAATAACAAATTTTATTTCAATTTTTGAAAACGAAAGCAATGTTTTTCGAAACATGAAAAGAATACCTTTTTATAACACAAAATTCAATTTGCTTCATTTACAATCCACCAGTCAATATCATGCTTACACCAGTGAAAATGACGTCATATTAAAAAAAAATATGCATTAAAAATCACGAAACTCAATCATTTAAAAAACAAAATGCGTAAAATGACGATAAAATATTGAATAAGTAAAAATAATGTCATTCCCAAAATGAAAAAATAATTTTCGTGCATGGATGGAAATATTTCTTTTTACTAGCATCGTGTCAATTTAATGTTATATTCACTGAAAAGACCGATTTCCACTCTCTTTATTTAAAGATCTTTGCATACAAGGAATAAAGCATTTCGGAAAAATACGTCATTTTTAGTCTTTCAAAATAAATGTTCAATAAAGATTATATTTTAAAATGATTGGAATAAATGATGTTCCCTGTAAAGAAAGACAAACGTTTCTTAATCTAGGAAAATATAATATAGAGACGAACGAAAGTATACAAGAAAATCGTTCGAGTTATCCACAATTCCGAATGCGTTCCTTATCTTTAAAAACCTCAGAAATCAATGTATTTTCGAGACTTAAACAAGCATTTATAAAACCAAAGTTTCTTTTGCTGCGACTGATTTTCGGAAACATTTCTGAATAGTTTGTATAGAGTATTAACTATCAGGCTGCTCCCGCTATGTGCTGGCCTATTTTCCAAATGAACATTGAATTAAACGAAATGGTGAAATCGACCTTGAATTTTAAAGTAATGTGGAACTTCACCTGGAAAGTTCTTCCCTATTTGCTGAACACAACGCAAACGCCATTGCGCTATTATAATAATAAAAATTTTCGTATAATAATAATAATTAATAATAATTTTCGGATGCTACTAATTTTTGAATAAACTTTTTCATGTTCAACATATATGTTTTAAAGACAAATATGATAAATTAACAGCATTAACATTAACATTAAAATTATTTTGTTAATTTTGCATGTATAATTTCAATAACACAGCTGAAAATACTTAAATGAGAATCCATAGTATCCTAAAAACCGATATTCCAGTTTCAGAAAAATGATTAAAACACTATAAAAACAGCTCCAATATGTTGCAGAAATCAATGTAACATATTAATAACCCTTTATTTTTATATATGCTTCTTTAAACCTCAAAAACATATTAAATTCTGCGGTCTCTAAAGATAAAGAAGGCTGTCCGTAATTATGGGTAACTCATCAAGGGTTAAAAACCGATATTCCAGTTTCAGAAAAATGATTAAAACACTATAAAAACAGCTCCAATATGTTGCAGAAATCAATGCAACATATTAATAACCATTTATTTTTATATATGCTTCTTTAAACCTCAAAAACATATTAAATTCTACGGTCTCTAAAGATAAAGCAGGCTGTCCGTAATTATGGGTAACTCGTCAGGGGTCATAATATACAGTGCGTGTAAAAACTTTAAGGACAGCAAAAAATTGTAAAAATTTTGATAAATTGAAAATGCGACAAGTGAAATGGTAATATAATGTTGATCATAAAGTGGAAATACTAATATAAAAGTCGACAGAATGTATCTGTGTCTTTTTTATTTCGAAAAAATCATAATTATGCAAAAAAAAAAAAACACTATTTTTGACTGTGTAAAAACCATAAGGACACCAGTATTTTTTTTACAGAAATGTTATATAGAATTATTATTAAGGATCGACCGAAACATGTTTTTAAGGCCGAAACCGAAACGAAACCGAATTTCGGCGTTCTTCCTATTTTCGGCCGAAAACGAAAACGAATATGTCCAAAATTTTTTAAAGTAATTAAATTGAATGTATTAAAGCAATTAATGCATACATAAATACATTATTAATTAATTATGGCGCATTTATTAAATATGTATAAAAATTAATTAATTATACGTATTTATTAAATATACATAATTATTAATTAATTATACGTATTTATTAAATATACATAATTATTAATTAATTATACATGTGGCCTAAGCCTGTCTCTCTGTGCCTTAGATCCATTTTTTTTTTATATAAAATAAAAAGCAATTAATTCATCAACGACACAGAAAGGTTTCAACTTATACGAATTTCATTCAATTGAAAAATATTTTAGTTTTATGTATACACACCTTGATTTATCTTTTAGAATGATTTCTGTAAATGATCATCTGTTATACTAGAACTTTCTCAAAGAGTATTCGAAACACATCTGTGGTTTCAAACTGAAAATTTTCTATTACTGTTATGACTGCAGTTTTTAATGAGCATGTGAAAAAGTTTAGTTATATATGCATTGCTTGCTTTATAATCTGCATTCAAGTCTTGAGTCAGTCATGACTGATAATTACAAACAACGAAGTTGATAGCAATAAATTTTCGAAGGAAGAGTTGAGATTTTGGGAATACTGATAGTTTTCGCCGAAAACGAATTTTCGGCGAAACTCGACCGAAACTATCAGTATTCCAAAAATCTCGTTTCTTCCTTCGGAAATTTTCAACACTTCTCATCGATTTTGAGACCATTTATTGCTATGAACTTTGTTGTTAAAGCATAATTAATTAATTTTTATACATGTTTAATAAATACGTATAATTAATTAATAATATATTTATGTATGTATTAATTACTTTAATACATACAATTTAATGCCTTTAAAATTTTTTTGGGACATATTCGTTTTCGTTTTGGGCCGAAAATAGGAAGATCGCGGAAATTCGGTTTCAATTTCGGTTTCGGCCTTAAAAACATGTTTCGGCCGATCCTTAATAGTAATTCTATATAGCATTTCTATAAAAAAAAATTTCACTGGTGTCCTTATAGTTTTTACACAGTCAAAAATAGTGTTTTTTTGCATAATTATGTTTTTTTCGCAATAAAAATGACACAGATACATTCTGTTGACTTTTATATTAGTATTTTCACTTTATGATCAACATTAAATTACCATTTCACTTGTCGCATTTTCAATTTATCAAAATTTTTACAATTTTTTGTTGTCCTTAAAGTTTTTACACGCACTGTATTTTCAAGAATGGTTGTATTATATTTTTGTAGATTAAAAGGGCAGTTGGAAATTCCTATACCTACCATGTTAAATTAATGTACCTTTTCTCAGAAACTATCACAGATATTCACTTGATTTATTTTAATACATAATAAGTCCTAATAAAGGAAAGTCAACTATATAGATATAGACAGATATTATTTAGTTATTCTATGAAAAATTCTAAAATGAAAATCACTTTTAAATAACAAAAAACTTGCATTTTTCAAAGAAAACCTGTTTTATAAAATTTTTTTACAAATGTTTACGTAACTAAAGTTCACTTCAGATTTATAAGGGATACGTGTGAAATATTCAGGCAATATTGCAAACAATAATATCTAGTAGTTCCTATAAAAAGGTACATCGAATTTCAAAAAGTCGGAAATCGTACGCCAAACGTGGCAAATAAGGTGCGTTCGTACTATAACTAGCTTTATAAATCTTCAGATCTTAGTACAATAACTGTTACACTCTCATACAAAAATGCATGAATACAAAATTTATTGTGATTATATATATTAAATTCAGTAATATGGAAATAATGTGGCTCCTCTTAAATAAGACGTAATCACCATGAAAACCTAAGATTCATTACCTATCATGGGATATCATTGAATTAATTACGTATGATAGGATTTAATAGAATGAAGAAAATTTTTATTAATATCTTTTTAAGTTTTGAGTTCATAAAATTTGAAATAACTTTGAAATAATTCTGCAAAGATTATAGATATTAAATTTCAAACCATTCGGGTGGGTAGTTTTTGAGCTGTTATATGCAGACAAACGGACCAGACGATGACTATAGGTGCTTCGTATTAATATAATTACGAACTCACCTAAAAAACAACATTTGGAGAAAACTGAGTTTAAAGTTTACGCACGATGTAAAGAAACTGAATTACTTTAAAAAAATTTACTGTTTGTTGTCGTAGAAACAAAAGTAATGTACCATTCGGAAAAATAAGGTATTGAAAAGGAAAAGACTTTTTACACGAATTTAACTTCCAACTGCCCTTAAAAAACAGCTGTATTTTTTTTTTTGGGGGGGGGGGAGGGAATCCAATGGTGAAAACGACGATATTCTAAAAAGAAAAATATGATTTTTCATCCATGTGAATAAAATATTATATTATGACTGTGTTAATTTGACGTTATTTACTGGACTTTATTCCTGCATATAAAGAAAACGAAACCTCTAATCCAGGTGTCGGCAAGTAATTTTAAGTGGGATCCGAATACTTTTGAAAAATGTTATTGAGGTCCAGAGAATAAAAAAAAAAAAAAACATACACAAAGTACTTATTACTTTTAAATTTTTATTTTTACATACGCAAACATATAATAGAAAATAGAAAAGTTAGGTATTCGTTCTGAAAAATTACTACATGCACTGGTATACATTCTGAAAATTTTTACATACACATAATAAAATAGAAAAGATAGGTATTCGTTGAAAATAACTCGGTCAATTTTACTGTTAGATGAATAGAAACTATTTTTATTTTACTTGTTAGTGTAATGGGATTTTTTTTCGCTAAATATCACTTATAGAACCGAGGGACCGTATAAAAATTTATTTTTCGTAACTTTTTAAGAAATGCTTTTATTGATAAAACGACTTGTAAAATAATTTTTTACCTCATTTAAAGCATTTTTAGGTGCGTTCGTAATTATATAAATACGTAGCACCTATAGTCGTCGTTCGGTCCGCTTGTCTGTCCGTCCGTCCGCATATAAAAGATCAAAAACTACCCAGCTGAATAGTCTGAAATCTATCTACCCTATATATATAAAATCCTAATGAAACGAATTTATGAAACGAATATATGAAACGCCTGAAATGTATCGATTCTTTGAATCGACCGATTAAACAACTGATTTTGTTTCACGGCGATTTCTCCTGAAATATGGAATTCTTTGCGATGAAATTAACACCAAAAATCCGTGTTGATCCACAGATCTCAAAACTGGTATTAGAATTTTTAAATTCGAATTAGTTTTCGAAATATTAATTTTTTTCTAATTTTAAATATATTTTTTTTAATGATGGCAACTCAAATTTTAATCATATAAGAAATTTTTTTTTTCATAATTCAGAAAAGGTTATTATTTTAAATTAATTTGGCGACAGTTGGGCCTCCTTTAAATCTGTGCTAAGAACAATGCTTTTTTTGTACTTCGCTATCATTTTATTAAATACAAAACTTTCATTTAAAAATGAAACATTTAAATTGATGGCTTTCACTTCTTAAAAAAAAAAAAAAAAAAAAAAAAAAAAACGAAAAGAAAAATATTAGACACAGATGTCATATACGCACAGGGGTACCTAATTGGCGCACAAATGGCATTATTTTGATAGACATGGTAACCCGGCTATTGTTGTTTATTTAATAATGCATGTATTTACTTTTATTTCTTTTTTAAATTTATATAAATTATTTTGTTCTATAGTAATTAATTATTTTTTTGCTATTTCCTTTTGAAAATAATAGAAAATAATTAAAAAATACGGTACAATGTAGTAGTTATTCCGTCACCCAATTTCGCAAATTATATAAATCGCCAAAAACACTCGCCAAATTGTACAGATTGACAAAATTTTTATTTTAAATAACGAAAGAACAAATAAATTAGTATAACATTAATAAATATAAAAATAAAACGTCGAAATAAAAATCACTTGATGACGTAAACACGTGTAACTTGCTAAAAGTCAAGTGAATGTGACATTTACGATCAAGCATTATTGACATTTAATCTTATAGTTCGCGATAGATATTTTGTCGACGGGATAACTAAGTAGTACCAAAAATACATATGTAACTGGTATTCGAAAACGAGGCTTTCGCCAAATTTTCGAAAAAAAAAAAAAAAAAAAAAAAAAAAAAGCATGTCAAACATGCATATATGACATAGTATATGACATCTGGCGAAATATTAAATTATGTTACAAACCATGACATTTAATTTCAACTTCAAATCAATGTTTTAATTTACCACTGGAACAATGAAAAAAAAAAATGCTAACTGGCGAGTTGAAAAAAAGATATTGGCGAGATTTGCACCCGGCTTTTTTTTCTTTCGGCACAGATGTCATATACGGCCCCATATTGGCGCGATTTTTTTCTGACGCTAATGTCATATACGCAACGGGTACTTAACTGGCGCCAAAGTATCGTTATTTTGCTTGATATGGTAAGCCGGATGTTGTTGTTTATGCTGTTGATGCGTTCCCCAAATTGGCGTTGGAAAAAAATCGCGCCAATATGGGGGGCGTATATGACATTTGTTCCAAACTTTCATATGAAAGGCCGAAGGGATCAGATCGTATTTGTTTATGGCATTTGATGACTTGAACTATTATAATATAGATGAAATGATGGGGATAGAATAATATTTGGCGACTTATCACCTGTGCCTGGATAATATTAAAGTATCAAAATGGCACCTAGAGTATAAAAAGCAAAGTGTTCCGCCCGGAACTGTTGATGATAGTCACATGATTTAGGCTATTGTTATAGAGATTGTTTTAAAATATCGGTTGACAAAGACTCTGAATGCTTAATTCATTTTAGTTTAGCTTCTTTTCAAATGTTTAACTGATCCTCTTTAATCAAAAACGAAAACAACCATTGGATGTCTTAACAGCAACTGATTCTCCGTTAAATTTTTGCAATCAAAGGGAATTGAATGGAAACCCGTTTACAGGGAGATCTGCACAGCTTTTTCAGTATAATTTAATCTTCTCTAATATTTTTAAAACCCATTAGATTTTTAGATTTTCAGATTCTGTGGTGTCTGAACGGGGGTTGGCGAGCGTAGCTTGCATGGGGCAGGGCCCCCTATTTTTAAATATATAATTGTTGCAAAATTTTGTCGAGTCATTTCAAATTTTATGAAAATCGGATGTATAGTTTAATTGCAGGGACAGTGAAAAGTTTTCCGTTACATTACGGTCAATGGGAAAAAATTGTTTCAAGTGCATTTTAATCATGTTACAGCTTTTCGAACAGAATGAAATTGTTATGGACTTATGAAGTGCACTAAAATATACATTCAGTACAATATGAGATGCAAAAAATATTTATAAAAATAGTTACAGTACGAACGCACCACATTTGCCCTGTTTGACGTGCAATTTCCAACTTGTTGTAATTGGAATTATACGTCTATAACTAACGATTTAGAAATTAGCCATTGAACACCAGTAAAAGTGGGCACCCTGTATATACATATCTATTGAACATATATAGAACTGAATTAAAGAATTCGGATACAGTCGAACCTCGTTAACATGAACCTCAAGGGGAATGAAAGTTTTGTTCATGTTATCCGTAGTTCATGCTATCAGTAACAAAAATTCCTGATTAAAAAAAAAAAAATGAGAAAAATACATATAGGGCTAATGGAACTGGGGGCTAATGGAACTGGGGGCTAATGGGACATGGGAGCTAACGGGACAACAGAGTTTTCTCGTAAAATATAACCGTCAAAATTTATCAGTAAATGTCATTTTTAGTATTATACAAGAACATGCATTGAACCATTTTTTATTTCATTAGCTATTTGCAAAGCAGGAAACAAGATATATTTAAGCATCAAGATGAGGTTTTTTTTTTTATTTTTTATTTAATAAATATTTGTGTTGATCAACGATTAAATCAGTTTTTAATAATACTAATACCTTTTATAATGAAGCTTTTATACAATGTTCATTTCTAATCATATTTCGTACCAGATATAACAGTTAATTTACAATAAGCTTCAGTGGTAAAGGATTATGGACAAATGTGGATTTCACACGGGGTCTAATGTGAGAAAACTTTGTTTTAGAATTGAGACTTATTTCTATTTTAATAATTAAACTATTATATTTTTTTATTCATCAATAGAACGCATGCTACATTTCATATGAAAGTTGCAACACTAAACTGTAAATTTTCCACGTGTGAAGAAAGAAACAATACATAAAAATACTGCCTTTAGGTAGCAACCTTCCCTGATACTGGTGACATGCAGTTGGTGACACGTATAGTTTTGTCCAAAATTGAGAAAATTCTAGTGGCAATAGTACACGTTTCCATCGCTCTAAAGAATAATCCTTTTCATGAAGCTCTAAAGTCTAAAGTATAACCCATTGTTCCCCAGGGAAAAGGAAGCTTTCACACTTTTCTAGGAATTTTCGTTCACGTTAAGCATCAAAATCTGTCAATAGGGACATCGAGAATTGTTCATATTAAGCGAAATTTCACGTTAACCGTGTTCATCTTAAAAGGAGAAAAAACACTAGAATCCGCATTCATTTTGACGGGGACAGTGGGAACTGTTCATGTTAAAAGTAATTCACGTTAAGCGTGTTCACGTTAACGAAGTTCGACTATATTTATTTCATTATAGATGAAAATTGGACACAAAATGTGTTATGCATTTTCCAAATTATTTGCATAGACATAATCTCTTACCTTATTAAACGGTGAAGTTTTGTTACAGTTATTCTGAGTGTTTCGAAAAGTATTTTATAATCAATGCTTGACGCAGGATTTTTCTTTTTTGTTTTTTATTATAGGCCGAAAAACACCTTTTACCAGCTCCGTATCAGACCAACTGTACTGATTATGTAAAAGTGTGGAAAGCTAGAGGAGGAATTGGTCCTCTTAATCAAATGGTAAATGGTAATTCCTATTTGTGTCAACATAATTTTAAATGGACAGAATTCATGTGACGTCACAATGATAATCGCGAGGCTAACGAAAAAGACAGGCTACCGCGGTGGGTCCGACTCTTCTTTTTTTACAGACTGCTGGAGTCACGTGATGCTCGAATGCACCAATGAAGGTGTGCGAAGAGAGCATCACGTAACTCCAGCGGTCTGTAAAAAAAGAAGTATCGGACCCACCGCGGTAGCCTGTCTTTCTCGTTAGCCTCGGATAATCGCGTGGTGTAAAAATAGCGGCTAGCGCGTTTTTTTACGTTATTCCATGATTTTATATAGCATAATAACAACAAATGTATGCGCAAAATACTGCAGATTTATTTTGTACGAATTATTTTCGATAAATACTTATATACATATTAATTACAATCCATAACTACTTATTAATTTAAATTTAAAATTCTTACTTTATAAGTAAAATTAAAAATATGGATCATGCAATTGCATTAACATAAGATAAAATAATCCATGTATAATAATCTATACCTCCAACTGAAAAGGTCCAACTACATATAAAAATAAAATACAAGCATAAATTTTCTAAACACAATGCTTTTCAATGGCGTGGTTATGAAGGTTGTTCTCGAGCAGACGAATTTTTGTAGCCTCGAATTCAAAAGATGAATAATGTCCATAGAAAAATACATGAGATAAAACGTAATACAACTTTACAACATGACGTAAATCATCTATACATATTACGATATCGTACGTGGCACAGAAATCGCAATTATTTGTTTATTGTTTAATGGCAACGCCCGAATGAAACACATCTCATTGGTTATTGAACAGCATTTAATGCATCTCCATACCTATAAGGGGGTTACCATGGGGGAGACCCTGCTTTGTCGCCAAATGCCGCCAAGTTTGTCGCCAACTTGGCGAGATATCGCCAAATTTTGTGACCAATATTAGTCGCCAAAAGTGACGCCAGCTTGGCGATATCTCTAATATTTCACCAAATTCCGATAGACTTCCTTTGTAAACCAATAGGATTTACTTGCTCACAGAAAATCAACAAATTGAGATACTTTAATGAAACAAAAACTAATATTAGCTTAAAGGATTATATTAATTACAAGCCGCCCTTGGCGACCATTTTAGTCTCCCTTAAAATTTTTAAATTATGAATAAAAGTAACATGATACAATGCTTAGCATACTTTCCCAAACATAAATTTTAAGAAAGACCAAACTTGTCGCCAAGGATGTCTAGTCTAAGAAAATTTCATTCGAATCTTACATTTGCTTGAAAACACACTATCATTTTTAGTGTAATTTTTCCTTAGAATTCACTTCGATTATGTTGTAATTTTGATAAGTTACCGATGCATTATATAGCTAAAAAATCTTAGATTTATCTTTATGCAAATATAAAATATTTAACGTAAATTGAAGATAAAATTTTAAAGACGTTTTATTCATTCACAGATGGTGGTGGAAGAATGTGAATACAATAAAAGCTTGATTGAACGGGGTTGTGTTCCATTCTACATCGACTATCCTCACAATGATACAGTGTGCAAATACTGCAACGAATATGGTGGTAAGCAATTGATAAATACTATAATAAGTTATTCAATATGGTTAACAATCCTACATAAGTGAGAGACTTGATATTGACGAAATATCCGCCATTTTTGTTGCAAAACCAATGGATTGCTGTAGAATTCTGTACATTTTCATCAGCATCTAGTACGTTTTATTCTACACTATAAAAAAAAATCTGTAAAGTTACTAAGTTTTTCTTGGAAACTGGGATTTCTAGAACTTTTTATGTAACGGAAACAACAAACATTCCTGTAACAAACACACTTTTGCGCCGAAAATCAAAAAATCTTTAAGGTTACTAAGAATTTTTTAGGAAACTGGGATGCCTAGAACTTTTCATGAAACTGTATCCAGGGTTACAGATAAAATTTTAGTAAGATTACTGTAATTTTAGTGGATTTATTTGTAATCTGTGGCTTATTTGTGATTTCTGTAGCTTTACAAAAACTAGTTTTGTAAATTTGCATTTTTTTTTTTTGTACAGTTACAGATGAAAGTTTAGTAAGCATGTAACTTTACATCTGTAGAACTACAGATTTTTTTTTACAGTGTACTAAATTATTAAAAAATTCGTTTTATATGTCTTGAGAGAGTCATGCAGAATATAAATATAAGTCCATTTTCACTTTTGTGAACAAGAATTCTTCGAAAATGCATTATTAAAGAATTCTTATTAACTTAGTGAAAATGCACTTATATTTATGTTTTGCACGACTCTCTGAAGGCAATATACATTTTCCATGGTTTTAGTAGAATAAAAAGTGCTAGACGTTGATGAAAATATATTGTGTTCGATGGTGATCCATCTGATTCTGAACAAAAATGGTGGACATTTCGTCAATGTCCAATCTTTTCCTTATATAGGATCTAATCTTAAATTCTCATCATCAAATGATAATAGCAGAGAATAGTTATCTTGGGTGAAGGTAAAATCATATTCTGAAAGGAAGTACTATTAGATTCTTTGATGTAAATAAGAAATCGAAAAGAAGGGTCAACCAACGAAAATCTATACAGCGTGGAGAAGGGAAGGCTTGACCAGTGGCGAGGCGTGACATTTTGTGATGGTCATCGCTAGTTCACAACCTTACAGTTCCCGTCCCCTCTCCTCTCCTTATAAGGAAAGGGCATGTTTACAAACAAACACTTCCGTCAACCAATCTACCAACTACATTTTTGCCATAAAGATCGTTGCAGGAATAGTCTTGGCGTCGTAGGCCAATCATATCAGAGACGTGTTAAACGTAGACCAATCAAATTTCCCTAGCTCATGCGTACAGGTAGGAGTCATAAAGAACGGACAGGTTTTCTTGATGAACCAACAGTAATACGACCAACAGTGACGTCAGCTGCCCTATCCTTATAATAGGATGGTCAAATTTTATAACAGAACTTTTTAAAAGTTGCCATAATTTTAAAGTTTATAAATTTTTAATCTTTAACTTTTTTAGTCTCACTAATTTTATGGGTTTTTTTTATAATGTTATAAGTGTTTTAAATCAATAACTGTGGAAGCTGAGTGAGGAACTACAGCCCACAAATTTGAGGCCGCCCTTGAATTTAGAAGACATTTGGTCATCCTAGCCTGTTAATAATTTTCGCGCGTTCTGTTCATTAAAAGATTTTTTTAAATTAATTTTCATAAGAAAATAAAAGTTAAGCAAATTTCATTTTATTTCTTTAATATTAATATGGATGTTGAAATGGTTAACTCCTTGTAGAATAGCGTCATTAACCAGTTCATTAACAGTAGAAGTAAGGTAAATTTGAATGTCATTCGAGATGCCTTCAAAATCTATAGCCGTATCAAAATGTCCCTTTCGTACTGGATCCCATCTACTTAAAGGATGCACAATTTTTTATGTAATTATTAATTACCATTATTAAATAATGTTTCTCTCTCATCCTCCAAACCTCCATAAATCCGCCTCATCAGGAAATAGTAGTAAATTGCTAATAAACAGGTCACATCAATCAATTAAGCATTTGAAAACTTCGCGAATGTTTTTAATGATTTGAATGTAAGGATGTTTTAGATCCATCAGATCTGCTTTCAGATTTGAAAATTCAGTTTATATCCAAACATTATTTGTAAACTTAGGCAAGAACAATCACGACTAATCAATTACTTTAAGTAAAATATGACAACCGCATAGCCTGTTTTGACTCTTGTAACTGGATCTTGTAAAATATCTAACAGAAACTTATTTTTTTTATCTTCGACAATTGCTGTCAGCGAATTTTTTAAGGAATGTGCAAAGCCACCCATTCTTCACAATTAAAGACATTCTCAAATCTAGAGGATACAAACAGCTTGCTTTTAATTGAGAAATAACATAGCTGTAATAATAATTAATATATATTATAATGACTTTTTAAAATATATATGAATCTAAATTGTAACCAATAGTTAAATAATTTACTTCTTCAAAATATAAATGTTGTTAGTTTAATTTAAAAATGTCGTTGAGCCAATCAAATAGATTATACATTTTTCGAATGAAACAAAATATTGTAAAAAATATTTGTATTGAAGTACTAGCTTGATATTTTTAAAATATTAAGGTACTTGTCAAAATTGCAATAGGTAAAGTACTTTATCTCTTCTTAATGCACAATTTTACTTTGAATTAACTTTCAGAATAAATCGCATGCAAAAAATATTTATTTAATGGTTTAAAAATAGTTATGACGTTTTTAAATAATTAAATGCCACTTCCACAAAAACTAAGACAATCTTCGTATATTTCCATAATTATTTTTCATCATTTGTGCGTTACCAAAAATTAAACAAAATTAAATAAATACGCGTCTTTGTACTTATGAATCGGAAATATGCTGTTATCAGAAATATATAACATAAGATTTATAATATTCTAACAGTACAGTTATGTAAAAAAAAAAAAAAAAAAAAAAAAAAAAAAAAAAAACATTTTAATGCAATTATTTCTTTTCCAATTAATAAAAAATCTTTTATTTAAGTGTAATGAAATAATAGAAATACTTTAAATTAGTCAAATAATTTTAAGATGAGCACAACATTTGTCAATAGAATAGAGTATTTTGTACTATTTAATAAAATTAAATCTGTTACAATAATGCTATGTCCATTGGAATAATATTCAAAATGGAAAAAGCATTACAAAAAGAAATGTTCCTTTTCATGTGGATTCGCTCAAATTAGCAATGACTAGAACCGATATGTCTTGGAAAAGTGTGTCGTTTGATTGGCTGCGGGGTGCTGAGAGGGTGCGTGTGCATGCTGTAAAGAGATTCGCAAATCTGGGCGCATCTAGCTACCTGACTAGTAAACTAGCTGTGTGTAAACCATAAACTTCTCATATAATCTTCTTATCTTTACTCTGAGGTGTAAACGGTGTTGCTAGTGAAATCGCTGCGAGTATTCGGTGGTTTCGCGGTTCTTCATATGTAAACAATGTCGACTGAAGTAGTTCGTGCCGGCGAGAATGAAACAAAATAGATTTTTTCGAACAAAATTAACAATTAGGATACCAATATTTAAAATATTTTTGAGAATTATTCACTGCTTGTGTTCAGTGAACGTATACATTTTTCGCAATTATGATTTATGAGAAACCATTTACTGAATAATCCCTTCAACTAAAATCACTTTATAGTTATTTATTGCTATAACTGTTATTTAAGAAAACCCTTATTGATATTTCTTGAAATAACAATCTAAAAGCATTTATCCATCATAAATCAACATTTCATTCCTGTTGCAATAGAAATATACTTAACATAAACAATCCAACAGCTTCATCATTATTTTGAAATACATTCCTTTTGTAATTATTGCAATTTTCAAACTATAAATCATGAAAGGTACTTTTATACTAAGACATTATCGTTATTGCTTAAAAATAATGATTATTGTGATTTATATCTGTTGGTCAAGGACACTTCCTGGTTGCAGTGCACTTTTACATTGGAAGAAGTCCGTAAAAATCCTTACATTTTTCAAAAATAATTTTTCGTCCTTAAAAGTATCTATTTTTATGCAAAATCTGCAAAATGTCCTTAATTTCAAACTCTTATTTCTTAATCAGATGTGGAACTTTTCTGCATTTCACTGAATTTTCGTAGATCTAGTAGCCCTAAGGTAAACCAGTAGAAGTCGATGGCAGGGGCGAAAGATACAACGGAGTTCATTTGGCGCGATCAAAAAGTGAAAACTTCTAAACGCGAGTGAAGGACAATTTTCTTGTAGCATTTTGAGATTTTCTTCCTCACCCTGTTTTTAATTCATTAGATTTATTCGTCATACACAAATAGATAGTTTCTTATAAAAAAGTAACATCATGTTCAAAAATTGTACGCAAATAAGTAAAAAATATCATTATTCTTATTAATAATATTTATAATACCTCTCCCTATATATATTTAATGGGTTTTTTAATAAATTAGGGTGAAAATCAGATAGTATAATGCGCTTTCTCTGTTAAAATTCAAAAGAAAATAACCAATTAGTCAATAATAAAATCAATTAAAATTTAACAAAAAATGAACAACATACGAATCCCCTCCATGAGCTCCCTCGGGTACAGAAACTAAAGAAAGTTTAGCCGCCCTCTACGTTCTTTAGGTGAACACTTCAAAAAATACACTGCCAATGACGGTAAATACAAAGGAATGCTTGAGAGGGGCAGACATCGCCACCCACACACACGCGAGGGAGGTGAAAGAAAAACAGATAAAAAGAAAAGTGCCCAGTTAAACTGGCGGCATTGAGCTCACAGGCTATTAACACTAATTGCATATTATGCTCTTATTTCAAAGAATAATGCCCCTCGAAAAATAAATTAAGGTGGGATTAGCCCCCCGTTTCCCCCCTTTATACTTAACCAATGAACCTCCAAATCTAATCAGGAAAGCGCCTTGTCAGAATAAGCCAGTATACCAAATTTGAAGCAAATAGGATAATTCTGCATGGGAAAACCATTTAGCTAAATTAAGGGGGAATTAGCTCCACTATCCCCCTCCTTTATACTTAACCAATGAACCCCCAAAACTAATCAGGGAAGCGCCTTATTAGAATGAATCTAGAAAAAAATTGAAGCAAATCGGATATTTCTATGAAAAGTTATCACGTTACGTACATACATACATACATACGTACATACAGAACCTGCGACCACATTAGCTCTCAGACTTTGATAGCCTGTGAGCTAAAAACTGAAGCAAAGGCTACAACTCCTTTGTAGGCAGTGGTGTAGCTACACATTCAAGTGCCCTGGAGCAAGAAGAATTGGCACGCCCCATTGTCACTGGAAAAACAGTTATTTATATATATTTTTTTATGTTTAAACTTATACTGATAAAGAAACACACTATTTACAAGAAATTTTTAATTTTAACCTGTAGCATTTGGATTAAAGCGTGCTTTTTTTTTCCCCAAAACACTCTAAAAATTGATAAAATTAAAGTTATCATGACTCGGTAATTTTTGATCATACAAAAATAAAACTTTTAATGTTTTAGTTGTTAGTAAAAGGACAACATTTTACTAACAATGATACCTAGCGACCGAACAAAAAAAAAAAATAAAATTTCATAACTTAAAAAAACAAACAAATATTTTGATATAAAAGGGTTTAATAGGATGAAGAACAATTTTAAAACTTTTCACTATTGCAACTATACTTCTAAAGCTAATGGTTTAGGAAATTAGCCATTGGACAACAATAAGAGTTGATACCATTATATACCATTCTTCAAAATTTCAGGTTTTTTCCCCTTTTCTTTTAAGTGACTAAGTCCTGTTTCTTTCACTCCAGACTTTCTGTCGTCCTCGTCTTCAAAAATTGCAGTACGGTTACCAAAAAAAGTCCTCTGTTATGGTTTTTAGCTCACAGGCTATCAAAGCCTGAGAGCTAATGTGCCCACAGGTTTTGTATGATATACGTAACGCGATAACTCTTGACAGAAATATCCGATTTGCTTCAAATTTTGTAAATAGGTTCATTCTGATAAGGCGCTTCCCTGATTAGTTTTAGGGGTTCATTGGTTAATTATAAAAGGGGAAATAGGGCAATTCCCCTCTTAATTTGGAATTTGGATAAATGGGTTTATCTTGCACAATTATTCGACTTGCTTCAAATTTTGTAAATAGGTTCATTCTAATAAGGCGTTTCCCTGACTAGTTTTGGGGGTTCATTGGTTAAGTAAAACTGGGGGGAACGGGGGGTTCATCACCCCTTAATTTAGATAAATGGGATTTTCATGCAGAATTATCCTATTTGCTTCAAATTTGGTATACTGATTTATTTTGATAAGAAGCTTTTCTGATTAGATTTGGAGTTTCTTTTGTTAAGTGTAAGGAGGGAAATGGGGAGCTAATCCCTTCCCCTTAATTCAGCTAAATGATTATTTTTGTCGATGTCTTTATTTTTCGAGGGGCATTATTCTTTGCAAGAAGAGTATAATATACAATTAGTGTGAATAGCCTGTGAGCTCAATGCCATCAGTTTAACTGGGCACTGTTCTTTTTTATTGCTTTTATTATTTATTTATTTACGATTCGTAACTAAAAAATTCGTTGATTACTAATGTCTGAATTTTTTGGATATTCCCAGACGGTAATCATCAGGGCATATTTCTGCAACATTTGCAATAGCAGAGCTCCCAAATGGTACGTCAACTGAATACCAATATTTTTTAACAGAAAATTTCACAGCAGGTGTCTACAAAATTTGCGCTAGAATTAACCTCCGAAGATTATTTCTGCAAAATTTGCTAGAAAAAGCTAAAATGAATTTCTTTTAAAGAAAATACTATTCAAAAAGCGGACCATTTGGGAGCTCTGCAATAGAAATGTACGAGGAAGATTGCTATTTGAAAAGAGTAGTAGTCAATAATATGACCGCCGAAAACCTGTAAATAAGTTTCGATTATTTTAAGAATTAAAAGGCTACAACTATCGGCTAATCCAAAGTTTGAAAAAATCAGGCATCACATGAAACAGTGTTGGAGAAAACTTGAGGCTACGGTATGGTATGAATTAAAATTAAAACTTAGCAAATAAAGCAATTTCTTTTAATTGAGTATAGAAGCATGTTTCAATTCGAAGTAGTTCAGGATGGAAATAAGATAAAATATCGTAGGATTATGCTAAAGGAAACAGTTGGGATCCATAATTGCTGGTTAATAATGAAAGAAAAAATTACTTTCTGTAAAATGCAAATATTTTTACAAATTTTTATTTCGTCATTTATAATTTTGCGCCTTTAGGATACGTTCACCTGGAGCACTTTGCTCCACAGTAGCTATGCCCCTGTAGGTTTATTTTATTTTGTGTTCAACACTCAGTTGAACTGATGTGCTGTTTAACAATTACATGTTTGAAATTTTAAGCGTAAAAACGTCCGGTGTTGGGAAAAAAGAATTATTTGATTACATTTAAAAAATTATAATGGATTACTAAAGGAATAAGGTGAGAACTGCTCTTTTATAACATATCATATAAAATAAAGGCGTTTCCTAATTTTACTTTTGAATTTTGTTTCAGATCTTAATAACACAAGAGACGAATGTGCTAATCAATTAAGTGACTATAATCAACCGTGCGAGTAAGTATTTGTTTAAATTTGAGCTTTTGTAAAATAGCTAATATTATTAATAACGATTTCGTTTTACCTGTCTGTTTTCTGTCTATCAAATCATCTGTATATAAACTCTAACTTTTATAAGAAAGATGCTCAAACTATGACGAGTAGATCTTTATCTGTATGCATATGACCGTTAAGGAGCTACTTTACTCAGGCTAAAACACCCGTTCGCTAATATTAATCCTATATGGAAGAAATTAAAAAATATGTATCGTTTGCATTACAATATTTTGGGCTTTTAAATTTAACTAATTTTTTGCATTTTACTCGTTGTATATAAATTCTATACTTCATATACAGGCACAAAAGATTTCACGTACCCCGGTATCGTATTAGCGGAAATTGCTGAAGGAGAATTTTCAACTGAGGTATATGCATTTCTTAGCTTTACAAAATTTTGGCGTGCATTTAGTTAATAGATACAAATTTATGTATTATATACAGGGCTGCTCAAAGAATTCGAATAATTTTATGATTGTAGATGAAAACAGCTGAAATTGAGTTTTTGAAATGTGTTATGCATTTCCATATGGTTGAATCAGACATAATATTTTAACTTATTAAACGGTGCATTTTTGTTACATTACTTTGAATGTGTTGGAAAGTGTTTCATAATCTATGCTTGGCGTATTATTTTTTTTCTTGTTTAATTTATATTTATGACACCATTTTTATTAATATTAGCTTATTCAAAATCTATATACATATTACGCTATCGTACGTGGCACAGAAATCGCGATTATTTGTTAATTGTTTAATGGCAACGCCCGAATGAAACGCTTCTCATTGGTTATTGAAGAGCATTTAATGCATCTCCATACCTATAAGGGTGGTTAACATAGGGGGGGGGGGGGGGGGGGGGACCCTGTTCTGTCGCCAAATACCGCCAAGTTTGCCGACAACTTGGCGATATATCGCCAAATTTGGCGACCAGTTGTCAAAAGTGACGCACGCCAACTTGGCGATATCTCTAATATTTCGCCAAATTCCCACAGACTTTCGTTGTAAACCAATAGGGTTTACTTGCTTACAGAAAATCAACAAATTGAGATATTTTAGCATGCTTTTCCAAACATAAATTTTAAGGGAGACCAAACTGGTCGCCAAGGGCGGCTAGTAATATTGAATTTTATCATTGATGTCCATACTTTTCGAAAACATTATGTTGGGATTTTTTTACAGTGTAAATTTTATGCTAATTATTATACCGTTTTTAACACTTTTCAATATGGTTGAAAATGTTTATGACTTCAGTTTGTCTCTCTGTCATCTGCCTGTCCGTGCTCTAACTCGCGTAAATATTTTGTGATAAATCTATAGTATCTACATATACAGATCTGCAAAAAATATTCAGTTTTTTTTCCCCTCTTTTGATGCAAATTGGTTATGTTAATTTTTCAAATGTTTTACGTGTTTAACAAATTCTTGATTTAGACAACCTTTTTCACTTTATTAATCTGTGAAGTTTTATTATGTATTCTAAATGTGTTGTAAACTGTTTCATAATCTATGATTACGGATGATTTTATGTTCTTGTTTAATTTATGACATCATTTTTATTCATATTAGCTTTGTTTAATATAATATGCAAGTTTACCATTGATGCCAATATATTTTTTAAAAATTATTAAGTGATTTTTACTGTGTAAGATTTATGCTAATTGTTATACTTATGACACCATTTTTGTTGACATTAGCTTTGTTCAATATAATATGCAAGTTGACGAGAAGCTGGTATCACTGGAGAAGAAATTTGTAAGTAAATCTCATTTATTAAGAATTTTACTGTGTGCATTTTGCACATGAATACACCTTTTCTTCAGTATATTATATAATAGTTCATATTTTGATTATAGAAATAATTCTTATAAAAGCAGATTTGAAGCTTAGCGAAAACGAACTACAATCAAATTCGGTTAAAACTTGTTTCAAGGGTCTGAACAAAAGTTGCGTATTAAACGTGCGTGATTTGCATATTACTTAAGGGGGCCGGTCACTCAGCTTCGGAATTCTCCTTCGTAATGTTAAGGCCCTACTTCAGTCACGCGAAAAGACCCGTTCGCTAATGCTATTCCTATGGAAGAAATTTATAAAGATATCTCGGTTGCATTTCAATATTTTTAAATGATTTCTTTTGCATTGAATAGTTGAGATCGATCTGTATGCAGGCCGTTGTTTACTTTTTCGATTTTGATTGTAGATATTTTTTATGAGGATGCTTTTACTTTTAAAACCGGTTCCGAAAATGAAAGTGTCCTCATAAGAAATACCTGTAAACAAAATCGAAAAAGTAAAAAACGGCCTGCATACAGATCGATCTCAACTATTCAATGCAAAAGAAATGATTTAAAAATATTGAAATGCGACCGAGATATCTTTATAAATTTCTTCCATAGGATTAACATTAGCGAACGGGTTTTTCCATTTGACTGAAGTAGCCTCTTAAGTCTATGGACTTTTGAAGCATTCGTATATCTAAAATATCTTCTCGGGAAATTCATATTTTTAACATCTTTTTCCTGTGTACTTTTCTTAACGGATATCCCCTTTTTTTTTTCTTAGTTTTCAAAATATTCCTAAAATCTATGCTGAATTTAACATTTTATGTGTTAAAAGCGGGCAAACTGTGAGTAAGATTTTAAACACTTCCTATAGAATTAAGTCTATGCTTTAGAAATATTTTGAGAACTAAGAAAAAAAGAGACATCTTTTAGGAAGTGCACACAAAAAATAGAAGTTAAAAATATGAATTTCCCGAGAAGATATTTTAGATATACGAATGCATCCAATGCCCATAGACTTTAGACATTAGTGAGAGGAAATCGTAAGCTGAGTAACCAGCCCCCTTAAGGAAATATACATATTTACACATCTAATTATCTGAACGAGCTTTAGAGCTATTTGTTCTCTATGTTTACGATCAAAAATTGTACCTTGTGCACATATAATATAACAAGTGGGTAAGTATGATCGCAGATTGCACAGAGGGTTTTGTTTAATATCTCTTTTAAAACACTTTATCCTCAATTAAAAAATACAAATTGTTAATTTATAATTATTAAGCCGTTATATAAAGGGCAGCACTATTATATTTAATTTTAAAATAATTAAAAAATTATTTTTAGACCAAATTAAAAATAGTCAAATAAAATTATTTAAATAAAATTAAAAAATCAGAATATTTTTAAATTCAGCAATTTCAAAAATTTAGCAGAGTTATAAATAAAATAAAAATTTTTGTAAGGAAAAAAATATTTGAAACATATTTAAATGCTGAAATAATTCAGAAAAAATCCATATTAATTCTTTCACTTTCCAAACACTCATTGGATAGCGCCAAAAAAGGATGTTAACATTTATTAAAATAAAATAAAAAAGTCCTTCCGGCCAGTGCCGGGAGGAAGAGGTAGCTTTCAAATTCCTTATTTTTAAAAAGCTAGCTTATGTTATTCAAACACACGAAGCTCAATTTAGTGGAAACCGATTATAGAAGATTCAATACTAATTTTTATCAATACTAAATCCTTATGAATGAGAATTTCGAGGAATTAGTCAGCTTTATCCAAGCTGATTTTATTTAAAGTTATATTTGGTTTCCAAATTCGGCGATATGTGAAGTGCCTGCCCTTTTAAGACAACATGGTGGATGAGGCTAACCAGTTAACTTGGTCGAGACCTCAGTAATTCCTGTGCACACGCTCTCTCACATCGGAATCGGTTGATATATATGAGTGCTGTCGCAGGAAAAAATCAGATTTTTCAAAATGTCACCCACATAATGAAATTCAAACTGCTGTATCTGAGCCATTTTTTTTAGATAAAGACAAAACAAAAAATGCTCCGGAATCCTTATATCAAAGTCAGATACTTAAGAAAGAAACCTTTTTCAATTTCTAAATTTTTTGCACTTCACTTTAAATATAATTTTTTTTAATTTAATGGCCGCCATTTTGATTCAAGATGGCGGATGAAGCTGGCCAGTGAACTTAGTCGAGACATTGCTATATACTATCCAAATGCCTTCTTACATCCAAATAGGTTAATAAATACGTGTGTTATCGCGTGACAAATATCAGATCGTTTCAAAATGTCAGCCATGCTAGAAATTTCAAAGTGCTATAACTCAACCTTTTTTAAAGATGTAGACGAAAAAAAAAACTGCCTTGAAATGTCTGTATCAAGGTCAAACACATAAAAAAACTTTTTCATTTTCCAATTTTTTCATACCTCATTTTAAATTTTAAATAATTTTTTTAAATGTTCCCCTTTGAATCAAAATGGCGAATGAAGGTTGCTACGAACTCGGTCGAGACATTAGTATGCACTATGTACACACCAAGTTACATCCAAATCAGTTCATAAATACGCCTGTTAAAGCGTGACAAAAATCAGGTCGTTTCGAAATGTCAGCCACAATAGAAATTAAAAATGCTATAACTCAGCCATTTTTCTAAATATAGACGAAACAAAAGTTGTTCCGGAATCTATATATTAAGGTCAAACACATAAGGAAAAAATCTTTTTCAATTTTTTGATACCTCATTTTAAATTTTAAATTTTTAAATTTTTTTTAATGGCCGCCATTTTGAAACAAGATGGCGGATGAAGCTGGCTAACGAACTCGGTCGAGACATTGGTATGTACTTTGTACACACCAAGGTACATCCATATCGGTTCATGAATAGGCCTGTTATCAGGTGACAAAAATAAGGACGTTTCAAAATGTCAGCCACGCTAGAAATTCAAAGTGCTATAATTCAGACATTTTTTAAGATATAGACGAAACAAAAACTGCTCAGAAATTTTTGTATCAAGGTCAAACACATAAGAAAAAATATTTTTCAATTTTTTGGTATCACATTTCAAATTTTAATTTTTTTTTTAAATGTAAATGGCCGCCGTTTTGAAACAAGATGGCGGATGAAGCTGGCCAACAAACTCGGTGGAGACATTAGTATGTACTATGTACGCACCAAGTTTCATATAAATCGGTTCATAAATACACCTGTTATCGCGTGACAAATATCGGGTCGTTTCAAAATGACAGCCACAATAGAAATTCAAAATACTATAACTTACCCCTTTTTAAAGATATACACAAAACAAAAACTGCTCCGGAATCTTTGTATCAAGGTCAAACACATAAGAAAATAATATTTTTCAATTTTCAATTTTTTGGTATCACATTTAAAATTTTAATTTTTTTAAAGAATTTAAATGGTCGCCATTTTGAAACAAGATGGCGGATGAAGCTGGCCAACGAACTCGGTCGAGACTTTCGTATGTACTATGTACACACCGAGTTTCTTCTAAATCGGTTCATAAATACGCCTGTTATCGCGTTACAAATATCAGGTCGTTTCAAAACGTCAGACACGCTAGAAATTGAAAGTGCTATAACTCAGCCATTTTTTAAGATATAGACAAAACAAAAACTGCTCCGTAATCTTTGTATCAAGGTCAAATACATAAGAAAAAAATATTTTTCAATTTTTAATTTTTTGGTACCACATTTCAAATTTTAAATTTTTTTTCAAAATTTTTAAATGGCCGCCATTTTGAAACAAGATGGCGGATGAAGCTGGCCAACGAATTCGGTCGAGACACTGGTATGTGCTATGTACACACCAAGTTTCATCCAAATCGGTTCATAAATACGAGAGTTACAGTATGACAAAGATCATATATATATATATATATGGATACATATATATATATATATATCAACGTTTGAACGGAGGGTGGTTTCGGGGTCTGGGGGTCATGATCGATGAAAATATACCAAATTTTTTTGAAATCGCTTTCCTCCGAACGGCTGCAATAGGTAGCTTTTTGTAATGAAAGCTACCTAAAAAACCCCCTTAAAATGGCTATAAAATACGAAATTTCTTTTAATTAAATCTATCGGACCAGGGTTGCCAGTTTGGCCTCCATTTTTATTTAGAAATTTCGTGTTTACAGCAGAAATAAAGAACATCATTTTATACTTTATTTAATGAGCGACGTTACTTATATATTCTTAAACTTAAATTATTTACTTTTATTCCTCTATTTTATTTCTCTCTTAATTCTAAACCAGTAAGGTTTCTCACTATTTTACATTTATAAAATCACTTTTCTTTAAAAGTAATTTTTCATTTTTTATATTTTTATTAAAATTTTAAGTAGTATTTATACTACAGTTAGACTTTCTATCCCAATAACTCACTCATTTTAGACATTCATCAATAGACAGGGCGTAAAGTTGAAGACAACTTGGAAGCCCCTCAAAGTGACAACACTGTTAAGCGATCACGTAATGTGGAAATCCAAGAGTGAATTTGAAATTTCTGGTTAAAATGGCCAAACTGGCAGCCCTGCATCGAACAATTAAAGGTAAAACATTTGAAAATTTCAACTTCCGTCGACGTGCTTCGAACGCGGGACCTTTCGGTTAGAAATAACACACTCTATCACGGGACTGCCGAGTTCATACAAAGATGGTTGAAATTTTGATTATGTTTTGAAATCATAAAAATAGTTGGCTGTCATTGCATTAATTTATTTTATTAATTTAACACAACTTTTCAAGGTTTTATGATTTTGGGTATGGCAGGGAGTATTCAGCTCTGTGTAAAAAAATATATATATATTTCAAGTCTGTAACTTAAATAGTTTCCGAGTAGGAGTGCTGGGACTAACAGACAGAGAAGCAAGACTGTAAGGGTTTCGTGAGATGAACGAAACCCTAAAAATTGAACTATATTCAAGTTTTATTCATTATTTGTTTCTCTAAGGGCGATAATAACTGGAAATAAGTACGTGCTGAAGAAATAAGGCTTAATAATTTGATGGCCTTGAATACATATTTCGCTTCAATAATTCGAGTGCATATTATGTTAAACACATATATATATAAATAAAATATAATATGTGTATATTACGAGGTCTTGCTAATGTACAGTTTATAGAGCTCACCTGCCAAATAACGTAAATATTATTTAACTGCTTTATTTATTTCACAGTCATAAATGATCGCAAAAAATAAAGTACTCTAAACCAAAAAAAGTAAAGTAAAGTAAAGTAAAAAATATAATGCAGTGCATGCAATAAAAGAAAAATGCAAAATACAAAAGTAAACAAAACCAATTACAGAATAACCAAATATCATATACAAAAAACATGAGATTAATGTGAAAAATTTTCATCAATAGACAGGCTATCGAAGAAGGGTTTCTTTTTAAAATCTTCATGCAGCTAATAATTTTGTTGAGAAGAAAATGTTTGCTATCCCAAGTAGCGCAAAATAGTTGAGCCAACGTTGGCCCATACATTAATAAGATCATGTACAAAATTTCAGCATTTTGTCGTAAAAAGTCGCAGATATGAAAATACATAAATACTGACTTAAACCACTTTGGATATGAGTTCGCAAAGGGGAAAATTCATGTCGGATGATCGCTTTTCAGGTGTCGTACACAAATTACTAAAGAAAACAATGATTGCTACTCTAACTGTATTCATTTACATTTTAATTTATGATTAATCCCTCTCCAACTTTGTTTAAACATATCTCTGCGACTTTTTATGATAAAATGCGGAAATTTTGTACATAACCTTATTAGTATATGGGGCACATTTTACTCATTGGGGAAATTTTTTTACCGGGGTCGTATAAAAATTTGAATTTTAAATTTATTAAATTTAATCCCCTGCAAATTTTAATCGATTTAAAAAAAATCTATACCTTTTCTATGTAACTTTGTAATCTCTATAATAATAGCCTAAGTCATGTGACTGTCATCAACAGTTTCGGGCTGACCACTTCGCTTTTTACATGCCAGGCGGACATTTTGGTACTTGGCGCAGGTGATTAATCGCCATCATTTCATCTGTGTTATAATAGTTCAAGTTATGTGACTGTCATAAACAATTACGCTTTTCATATGCGCAGCCGTTTTTCAATCAAAATTATTTTTTCAAATAAACTAACATAAGTCATAAAAGTTGTCATGATTGCAAAGAATTCTTGGTACTTTTATGTTAGCCTGGTAAAAATCTCGCCAATAGCATTTTTTAACTCGCCAGTTAGCATTTTTTATTTCTCGCATGGTAAATTAAGACAATGCTTTGATGTTTAAATTAAATGTCATGGTTTATGGTAGTGATGGGCGATTCTCGAGATTTTACCAATCGAGAAAAATCGTCATCGTAAAAAAATACAATCGATACAGTCATCGATTACTTCCCGGAATCTACAATCGAGACAATCGAGATGTTTTTACAATCGATTATTGATTATTATTTTACAGGCTTATAGAGTAATTTTTAAGTTTTTAGTAAATACGTGGCAACTAAAGATAGATGGAGTAAAACAACATACCAAGAAATCGATGTAAATTTAACACTGAGATGCTCTGAAAAAAGATCTTCCTTTGAAGCTAAATGAAAGGTTGTGAAAAAACAGAAGTAATAATGTAGTTTGCTGCTATCGTTTTCATTAACTCTTTCATTCAACTTCAATTGATGGAGGGGCACCTGATATGAAGCCTTTAGAAAGCTGTATTCTAACATTTATTAATAATCTTAATACAACTTGTTATGCAATACATCTTATCAGTTTTTAAGCCTTCTGAAAGAAATGTTAATCCCTAAACTTACCCCCTTTTCTGTACTAATGGTTTATGACAATTAACAAATTGTTAGAAATGCGTTTAAGAAATTAACTTTAATGTTACAACATCTCCGCTATAGTATTTATCTTTCGAATATTATGTGCCATTCTATATTTTAATACAGGCCAATAAACTCTAAATAATTAATATCTTTAAGATATGTTCCGTATAAATTTCTTTAATAAAGTGTGCATACTAATGTTTCGATAAAACACTGTAAAATATTTTAAGTTTGTAATGTTTGAGCATATTAATAATAAGTATCATGGATTTTCATATCAAATTTTATTTTATGTATGGCAATGTGTATTATGTATGCAAGTCTAGTAAATTGAGAGTACTACAGATGAACCAGATACCAGCAAAATGAGTTGAACACGTTAATCCCAACCCCTCAGAATTTTTCAAAACACTCTTTTCAAACAAGTTTTTCAAATATAAGATCAATATGTTATCAAGAAATATGTTCAAAGTTTTAATGGTAAGAACAACGCTATTTTGGAACGCTAAATAACTTAAGAAAATACTTTCAGTTCATTTACCTACTTTTAAAAATATTATTTAAATTATTCAAGGATTATTAATTTATTCAAGGATACATTGAATGATATCATCCTCTAACATGAATCTTTTTGCTAATTTTGTTTTGTTATAAGTTCCCTTTTATTTTTAATGAAAGTGCGATGTCTAAATCGCGTAATTATGGCGCATTCGATAGAATTGAATAGCTTTTTCACATTTTCGATAAACGCAAAAATTTGATACAAGTTAAAGTTCCCCTAAATATCTAATGCTGTAAGATTTCCCGTTGATCGAAAAAAAAAGAGCTTTATCGAAAAAGGGGAAGAAAAACCAGACAAATATACTTGCTAAAAAGGGAACCTGTGTAAACCGGAAACTGCTTACCACTCCCTATCGATGCCAAAATGATTCTTTAAATTTGCATTCCAATTAAAAATAGTTACTTTCTGACACATTAACGAACTTATTTTTATTCTCAAGCGTATTAGCTAGGATCGAATTTTTCCTTTTTCGCTAAAGGCAAATGTTTCAAATTTTCGTAAATGCGAGCCTAATATTGGGGAATTTCACCATTAATCGAAAACAAAAGAACTTTACCGAAAAACAGAAGGATAACCGGACTCATATACCAGCTAAGTGGGAACCTACCTAAGACGGAAACCGGTTTCCATTCCCTAATGATTCCAAAATATTTTTTTCTGTTTGTACTTGTACTTAAATCCAAAGTAGTTACTTTTTGATTCATTTAAAAACTCAATTTTATTCTCAGGTGCATTGTATCCAAAAATGGAAGGATAACCGCATAAAGATACCAGCTAAGAGGGAACTGTCTAAAACGGAATTGGTCTTTGATCCCTAGCGATTGAAACATAACTCTTCGTTGTCTGTACCCAAATCTAAAGTAGCGCCTTTCTAACTCATTTTTCTTCTTAGGTGCATTAGCTAGAATCGATTTGCATTTTCACATTTTCGATAAAAGTAAAAGGTTTGATTGAGGAAAAGTTCCTAAATGTTGAATGCGTGTCTAATTCTGTGGAATTTTCTGGTTGGTCAAAAGAAAAAGAGCTTTATCAAAAAATGGGAGTATAACTAGACAAACCAGCTAAGACGGAATCTGTCTAAAATGGAATTGATTTCCAGGTTCTAAATGGGCCCCTAACATGACTGTTCCCCATCTGTACCCAAATCCAAAGTAGTATCTTTGTGAGACATTCACGAACTCATTAGAATCGAACAGCATTTTCCTTTTTTCGGTAAAGGCAAACGATTTAATACAGATCAAAGTTACCCTAAATGTCTAATGCTGTAGAATTTCAAAGTTGATCGAAAACAAAAGAGATTTATCGGAAAGGGAACCAGACAAATATATTTGCTAAGAGTGAACCTGTCTAACAAGGAATTGGTTCCAATCTCTAGCAATAGCTAATGAAGTTTGATTAAATTCCGTGCATTAGTTTTTGAAATATGGCAGCGTTACCTGTTGAGCTATTTGCACAACAAACAAATCAACACCATTTTACATCTAGGTCTAACTGAATATGAAGTATTATTAAATTTTGCGTATTACTTTTTGAGATAGAGCGTTATCAAAATTTTTGTCACATAAAAGACAGATATTTTCTAAAAACTGACCAATTTATCATGAATCCAATACTTCCTTCTTGTAAAGATAGATGAACGTAAAAATGGAAAAATGCCCCACACAAACTGAATTAAACCCTTTTCAATTTAAGTATATGTAACAAAATCACACGCCTCCTAATCTGTATCCTTCTTTGAGAAACTATGACTTAAACCAAAAACGCACCAAGTGTCAATCTGAATGTGAAAGCTAAATAAATACCCAAAGAACTTCTAACTCATAAGAAAGGGCTCCATTACTGTTTTTCTAAGCTGGGATTTACATCACATTCATTTCGATGACTTCCCTCCTTTACGCTAGCCAACCCAGCCTACGTAATCAAGACGTAGATGGAATATGCTCATTCATTTCTCTCTCGCTCTCTCTCTCTCTCGCACCTCAACTAAAGTCTGCTCGATGCAAACCTTTCGTTTATCTCGAGAGATACCTCTCCTCCATGAAAACCTCTCGCTTACCTCGAGAGATACCTCTCCTCGATGAAAACCTCTCGCTTACCTCGAGATATATGTCTTCTCGGTTCTAACTAAGGCCGAGAATGGGAAATCACTTTTCTTCCATTCTCGACATGTTACTCTCGATGATTGTCAAGAAAACTGATTTCTCGTTCTCGGTCAAGAAGGGCCGAGAAGAGATATCGAGGGGAGAGCTGGAAAGAGAGATAGGTATGACAATGAGCAGTGAAATGATGGAGCCTTCCGATAAATATTATGTATTAAATAAAAAAAATTCAGACAGAGATTGGTGAGTTTCGGGGGGCGCAAGAGTGGACCCCCGGGGGGGGGGATTTTCAAATTTTTACCGAACACGTCATATGATACATCATCGGAATTTGACAACCCTTTCATATTATGAACCTTTCTCCCATTCACAGTTGAATTTCAGGATGCGGGGGGGGTAAGGGTGTGCGCGGACAAATCTTTAAAACTGTAGCGATATCTAGAATAATTATCATTTAAATGGGTTTTTGTCGGAGCCTTCAGAAAAATAATACTTATTAAATATAAAAATATTAAGAGTTGGGGGAATTCCGGGAGTATTCAAGGGGCGTGAGAGTGGACCCACAGGGGTGCAATTTTCAAACTTTTATGAAACCTCTCATGTGATATATCTTCGGAAATCTTTCTGACTACTCTTTCATATTATGAACCTTTCTTCCCCCAAAATTGAATTTTGGGGGGTGGGGAGGGGCGAACAAATTTTTAAAACCGTAGCGATTTCTATGATAAATAGCATTTTAGATGTGAATTGTTTTTATGGGGTCTTCCGGTATTTATTATTTATTAAACATAAAAATTTTGAAAGTGGAGGCTGCATCAATTCCGGGGCGAAAGAGTGGACCCACTGGGGAGAGGGGTCGGGGAAGCAATTTTCAGACATTTTTTGAACCCGTCATGTGACATATCATAGAAAAGCTCTTGGATAACTCTTTCATATTATGAGACTTTCGTCTCAACCTCCCCAATTTTGCTCTCACTGTGAGGGTGGGGGGGGGGGGGGGGTCGTTTTCAAAATTTTTTGCATTCTCATCATTTTAGATCGGATTTTTTTACGGAGCCACCCGGTATTATTTATAATACATGAAATTTCAAAAAGTTGGGTTGTATTCCAGGGAGTGCGGTAGTTGGCTCCTTGGGGTGGGGGGAGCACTTTCCTAACTTTTGTCGACACTCTTCATGTGATACATCATTAGAAAATCCACTTATTCATATTATGCACCTACCTGCCCCTTTCCCCACTTTGCCACCGGGGCATTTTTAGGGTTTCCTTCATCTGACGAAACCCTATTCGTCTCGCTCCTCTGTCGGTCTGTCTGTCTGTCCGTCCGTCTGTCTGTCTGTCACAGAGCCCGTTCTCAGAAACTATACATGTTGGAGACTTGAAATTTTGCATACTTATAGATGAACACCACACATCATACGACAAATCGTAAAATTTTGAAAAAGTCGTACATTTAACCCTTTGGGCTCCCACATGTATATTTTAAACAGTTCTTTCTATGTAAGCCTCTAATTAGATTGGAGGCGTGAAATTTTGCATATAGCTGAATACCTCACATCAAACGACAAATCATAAAATTTTGAAAAAGTCGTACATTTAACCTTTTGGGCTCCCACATGTGTATTTTAAACAATTCTTTCTACGTGAGCCCCTATTTAGATTGGAGGCGTGAAATTTTGCATACTTATAGCTCAACATCCCAGATTACGCGTCAAATAATAAATTTTGAAAAAGTTTTATGTTTAACCCTTTCAACTCCAGCTCGTGTATTTTAAGCAATTCTTTCTAACTGAGCCCCCAATTAAATTGGAGGTTTTAAATTTTGCATACTTAAGCAGAACACATGAGGTCAAGCGACAAATCATAAAATCTTGAAAAAGTCTTACGTCTAACCCTTTGAGCTACCACACATGTATATGAAGCAATTCTTTCTAAGAGAGCCCCTAATTAAGTTGGAGACATGAAATTTACATACGTATAGTTGAATACCCCAGAGCCCAGACCACACGACAAATCATAAAATCTTTAAAAAGTTTTATATAATAATTAACCCCTCCGGGCTCTAACTTGTGTATTTTAAGTAATTTTTCTAAACTCCGCCCTTTTAACTCGGAGAGAAATTTTCCACCTTTTGCCGACACTTGAACCTTCTTTCATATTATGCACCATAGCCTTACATATTTTAGTTCCATTTTTTACTGCCAGGTGCGCCTACTGATCTCGGGTGCTATGGGCCCAATCCCCTCGACTAATATATCTACGGATAGTATGTAAAACGGGTTTTCGTTCGGATAGATGTTTGTTTAGAATCGAGTGTGCCCCCTGGTTGCGAAATGTGGAACTAACAGACTTTTCAAAAAGAAAAAGTGTTTTGAAAGGAATATTAAACGAAACCCTTTGTGCGATCTGTGATCACACTTACCCACTTGTTCTAAATTTTGCTGACACTCCTCATGTTACATATTGGAAAGGCCTGTGACCACTTATTCATGTTATGCACCTTCCAACCACTTTGCCCCCCACGGGGAACTTTTCTAAATTTAGCCAAGACCCCTCATGTGACATATCGTTGAAAAGGTCTGAGACTACTTATTGATGTTATGCACCTCCGGTAACCGCCCCCCCCCCACACACACACACACTTTGCCTCCATGGGGATATTTTTCTAAATTTAGCCGAGACCCCTCATGTGACATATTGTTGGAAAGGTCTGTGACCACTTACTCATTTTATGCACCTCCCGCGGTCCTCTCCCTTTGTCCCACGGGGGCCATTTTTATAAGTTTAGCCGGGAACTTTCGTGTGACTTTTCTAAATTTACCAGAGACCCCCTTGTGATATATTGTCGGAAAGGTCTGCGACCACTTACCCACGTTATGCACCTCCCGCGCCCCCCCCCCCACTTTGTCCCCACTGGGAGGGCATTTTTATAAATTCAGATCGAGATCCCTCATGTGCCATGTGACATATAGTTGGAAAGGCCTAATGCCCCATGATGACTTATTCTTATTATGCTGCTGCTGTGCTTCTCCCCTCACCTTGACCCCCCCCCCCCCAGGGATCCGGTTCGAGATTATTTTTTTACAACATTTTATAGTCCGTGCACACCACGCCTGCTATACAGTGCCTTATATAGCGGGAAGCCAGTTCGAGATGTCATATTACAAGATTACGTATAAATCAGAGGCCCTGACTAAAGGAAGGGCCCGCTAGCGGGCGAAACCACTTTTAGTCCTTATTAATGCCGACTCATTCCAGTTTACCTGCAGACGATTCTTGATAAATTTATGAAGTATAAAAGCAGTTGGCAAACTGGAGTCATCGAGAAAATATTTACAAAATCGAAAACTATCGAGATGTCCATACAATCGAGAGAATCGAGAAAAACATCTCGTTATCGCCCATCACTAGTTTATGGTATCGTTTATTATTTTTCTTTTTCTTTTCTTTCTTTTTTTTAAGAAATAAGTAAAAGTCATGAATTTAAAATGTTTCAGTTTTAAATTAAAGTTGTGTTAATGTGTGAAAGGGGTACACGACATTTCGGTCCCGACACTTCGGTCCCGCCGTTTCGGTCCCGCCATTTCGGTCCTGAGACATTTCGATCCCTGGCCATTTCGGCCCCGAAACATTTCGGTCCCTGGCCATTTCGGTCCTTGGCCATTTCGGTGCCGAGACATTTCGGTCTCCGGCCATTTCGGTCCTTGGCCATTTCGGTCCCGAGACATTTCGATCCTTGGCCATTTCGGTCCTTAACCATTTCGGTCCCTTGCAATTTTGGTGCTCACCACCTTATAACTCGGATTTTAATTGTCGTGGGCCCGTCAAACGCTGCAATTTCAACATTATTTGGGCCCGTTTAAAAAATATCCCCCCTCCCCTCTCAAATTTTATAAAAAGCAGAATATAACAGCCCGATAAATTTAAACTTTTCTAACTCGTGATTATGAAATCACAGCGAGCTGAAAATTTGTTTGATTGAACAATGTGATATAATTTTACAGGGGACACTGTCTTTTTTTTTTTTTAACTGTTATTATTTAACAGAATAGATTTTTTAAGTTTTATTATTTATTATTATTATTAGGTATTTTATATATACTATAAACTGCCATAAATGTTTTTTTGTTGTTGTTTTCATACATTTTTTGGAACGTTTAAATTATCATTAATTAAATAATTAAGCTGTGCTTATTTTTTCTTCTTCCAATTAGATTAATCATAAATGTATTCAATAATTCAATTAGACACTTATAAGCTATTATGTGTAAATATTTCCTCAAATCACCCCTCTACACCCTCTCCTTTTAATAAATCAGAAAGAAGATATATTTATTGAAGCACAAATTTAATTTTTCTTATTATTTTTATAATACAAAGTTACATCTTATAAATTTGCTTTCATAAATTACTTTACCATTACAAACATTGGGAAAACAATAGTGATTTGGTAACTAGGCGTACTATGAAAAATATTTTGTTTTCAGAAAACTCCACCCACCACTTCATTTTTTTTAATACATATAATTATTGTCTTCTCACCCTTTGAAGACGATTTTTGTGAGCTAATTTTATTGAATCTGGACCTATTTCTTTGTAATAAGATTATTATTTTGAATTTTATATAATAATATAACTATTATTTTAATTAATTTTATTTGTAAATTTTAACTGACAAAACTAACCTTTTTTTAAATTTGTCGTTTATTTATTTTTTATATTACCCTTTTCCTCCCACTTTCCCAGGAAAAAAATAATAATATATTTTTATTTTACTTTTATCATTAATTATATTAATAGTTTTACATTTCGGTAACTTTAAATATAAAAATAAACAGGTAAAGGATAAATTTCAGTTCATAACTACTATAAAATATAATGATAATTGAATATAAAATATATTATGTATCGATTTTATTTTAAAGTAGAAATTTGTAATGCATATTAATAATGTTATTAATTTAATAAATTAAGGATACATTAAATTAAAAAAATATATATTTAATAAAATATTAATTTAATTTTTCCACAGAATTAATTTAATTTTCCCAGCTTCTATAAAGAATCCACAGAACTCCCCCTTCCAACCACTCCTAAAAACGATTGCTTCAACCAAATGAAATTTGCATGGGGTGCTACAATTTGTATCCAAGTTATAAGTGTTTGCGGTTTTTGGGCCCTTATATTCGGGTTATACTAAAATTTCGAGGGTTCAGTTAAAAAATCCGATAATGTCCCTCCTTTTATAAAGATTACGTTTACCGTACAAAATATGAGTGTTTTGCGATAATTATAGATCGAGTTATAAATGTTTTAATTTATCAGGACCTTATACATATAATACACTAAAATATAGAAAATGTCAATCCCCCCCCCCCCCCTATTTTTTAAAATGATTACCATAAGAAATTTGTGTGAGCTGTTACTAAAATTTTAAGGCCTTTATTTAAAAAACTCTAGAATATCCCCTATAAAATTATGTCACCTATTTCAAGTGCACAAAATTTTAGCTTGCTGGAGAAGTGACCGAAATGGCAAGGGACCGAAATGGACAGGGACCGAAATGTCTCGGGACCGAAATGTCTTGGGACCAAAATGTCTCGAGACCGAAATATCTTGGGACCGAAATGTCTCGGGACCGAAACGGCGGGACCGAAGTGTCGGGACCGAAACGTCCTGCTTCCGTGTGAAAGGATTATATTTCAATTGAAATTAATAAAATACAAAACAAATGCGACAGGAACAATGTTTGGAGATTTATCTCCTGCGTCCGGCTAACATAAATATATGGAGTTCTTGGTTTCTCTATGAGAATCTTCCGATTTGGCGAAGGATTGAACAAGTAAATTAAATTATGAATAAAAGTAACACGATACAATGCTTGCCATTACATTTAAGGGAGACCAAACTGGTCGCCAAGGGTGGCTAGTTTGTAATATATGTCTATGACCAATATTTAAGGAATGAAAACCGAGGTCAATTTTTTTGGACATCTTGTATACTCCTAATATTATACTACTTTTCATGCATGCATCTGTTCATTAATGTTTCTAATTAAAGCTTGAAATTGTAAAGAAATCTTTATGGGTAACCTGTATAAGTTGATTATATAAAGAATAAATGCATTCTTTTTCTAAATTAATCCTAAAATTAGTTTTTGCCCAAATTCAAAATTGTGTTTAAGCCTTCTTCTTAATAACCATTTATCAAAACCTTCATTAATCAAATTTAGTCACTTTTAAATTTGTAAATTTTTCTTGTTGAAATTGCTGTGTTATAATAAATATCCTTTTTTTTTTTTTTTTTTTTTTTTCAGAGAAGCACACATTTGAAAATGGAAGAAGTGAGTAAAAATTTTTTCTTATAATATTTGTTCTTATTTTCAAACAATACTTTAGTTAAAAAATAATAATTTGCCCAATGAAATGATACCCAAAAAAAATTTAGGACGGCGCACTCTAAAAATTAAATTGTGCAAATTCCGTATCACTATGACGATGGTACACCGCACAGTGGAGTATTTGACCTGAAAACCTGGCCAAAAATGCAAAAATTAAAATTTGCTCAAAAAATGTAAAAAGCATATTTTTTAACAGCTGACTAACCGATGCAACGATCTATGTCTATTTCAGAAGCATGAGTCATATCGGCAGCTACTATAGCTTCAGTTGAAGAGTGGGTTTCTTTGCGAGAAGACGTGCTTTATTGTTGCATTTCAACCTTGTTATGATGTTTAAATGTACATTTTTATGGCTTCATGAATTTTTAAACTGAATAGCTTTATTTTTATTAAAAAAAATAAACAAAAATGTGTTCTTTTTAAACTTTTTTAGCTCTAATTTAGAAATAGTGATTTAGATATATAAATTTTTAAAGGTGTGCCGGGCTTTGCCGGACCATTTTTGAAGTATAGTCGTATTCCTTACAGTTCTGAAGGCCAATTTATGAAAAAAATAATAATAATCTTCCTCATATAGTTGCCATTTTTAGGTGCGTCCGTAATTATATAAATACGTAGTCGTCGTTCGGTCCGTCCGTCCACATATAACAGAGCAAAAACTACCCAACCAAATGGTCTGAAATTTTAAATATATAATTGTTGCAAAATTTTGTCATTTCAAATTTTATGAAAATCGGATGTATAGTTTAATTACAGGTACAGTCAAAAGTTTTCCGTTACATTACGACCAATGGGAATAAATTATTGCAAGTGCATTTTAATGATGTTACAGCTTTCCAAATGGTCTGAAATTTTAAATATATAATTGTTGCAAAATTTTATAGAGTCATTTCAAATTTTATGAAAATCAGATGTATAGTTTATCAATGCAAAAACCCTTGACGGGTTAAAAGTTTCTGACGCAGCAATTTATCTTATGCTCTAAGAATTTTAAATATGGAACTTAAAAATACTGATATCAAATTTTGAGTGACGTTATGCTATTTCTTAAAAAATATATTTGTATTTATTTCATCATTTTATTTTTGTTTTATTTATAATCGCATGTGCAAAAGTTATGTTCAACATGAAAAGCTGCATAAAATTTTATTCGCTGTTGCTTTATCATTTACATCTCTCATAAATTCAAAATATGAGTTTTAAAAGATATGATATAAAATTTAAGTGACGCCTTGATGTGACTTTAAAAGGTTTGTTTTAAAATTCAATTTAAATTATTTTTGACTTGGTTAAAATATTTTTTTACATCTACACAATACTTTTAATTTTCCAATTCACTGTTAAATATATCACTTTCATTGAATCTATACTATGCATTGAAATGTATTTATTTCAATAAATAGATTTATCTTTTGTGTCACGCTATTCAAAATTGTGAGTAAGATTTATGTAAATGGTTTCTTTGCGTCATTGTGTCCAAACTACATGAAATGTATGAAAAAGGATAGTTTGACGCAAAGAAACCATTTACATAAATCTTACTCACAATTTTGAATAGCGTGACACAAAAGATAAATCAATTTATTGAAATAAATACATTTCAATGCATAGTATAGATTCAATGAAAGTGATATATTTAACAGTGAATTGGAAAATTAAAAGTATTGTGTAGATGTAAAAAAATATTTTAACCAAGTCAAAAATAATTTAAATTGAATTTTAAAACAAACCTTTTAAAGTCACATCAAGGCGTCACTTAAATTTTATATCATATCTTTTAAAACTCATATTTTGAATTTATGAGAGATGTAAATGATAAAGCAACAGCGAATAAAATTTTATGCAGCTTTTCATGTTGAACATAACTTTTGCACATGCGATTATAAATAAAACAAAAATAAAATGATGAAATAAATACAAATATATTTTTTAAGAAATAGCATAACGTCACTCAAAATTTGATATCAGTATTTTTAAGTTCCATATTTAAAATTCTTAGAGCATAAGATAAATTGCTGCGTCAGAAACTTTTAACCCGTCAAGGGTTTTTGCATTGATATCATTACTTTTTTGAGGTTAGTGATAAAATGATTAAAAAAAAGATACTTATGGAATTTAATGCAGATTTAATTTTTACTATTTTATTACAATTTTCCTTATAGCAGTTCGTATATAAAAACAAGTGGGTAAGTATAATCGCTGATCGCACAGAGGGTTTCATTTGATATTCCTTTAAAAACACTTTGTCCTTAAATTAATAAATCCAAAATGTTAATTTATAATTATTAAATCCTTACATAGATGGTGCACCAATAGTTCCAATTTTCATGGGGCAGGGAACGCATTCTTTTAAACAAAACCACCTTCCAATTGAAGTCACCAAAAACCAAGTTGAATAAGCCAGACCCCGTTGTGTTGTTTCACAAACAGCAGTCTCATGTCCCCTCCTTCCCCCCTTTTTCAAAATTTTTCAGACCAGTACCTAAGAATGGAACCGAAATAATTTTTTCTCTTCAGAAATTAGGATAAAAATAGTATGCAGTACTCATAAATTTACTTTAATGCTATATAGGGTGATTATTAAGTTAATTATAACGTTTGGAATCTGTTGCATTGATGTCCGAAAGGTGGTTTCTGAGTTATGGAAGCTGGATCCATAAGGCGCCATAGAGGGGCGAAGCCCACTAGTGTCTATCATAATTATATATGCCATGTGGACTAATTGCGATATTTAATCAAAATAGTTCCCCCCTCCTCATCCCCGGAAATATAACAAATACAAAATGTGTCTTTATAAACCTATCGTCAAATAGGTTTTTATTTCTTTTTCCCTAAAAAAAAAAACATGATTTTTATATCCGTAACGTAAATAGCGGACGAAGCCCGCTAGTTCCTATCATAATATATATTTTTAATAATTTTATATAGTCTATAATAAAAATCAGACTTAAAATAATCAGGTTCCATGAGTACTTGTAGTGTCAGTTACATGCTACGATTTTTGGATACCAGTATTTTAGAACGGGAAAATGTGACTTATTTTATCGGAGATATCTACTCATTAATTGAATAAGGTGAAGCAAACTTTTTGAAAAAAAGGTGGCCAACAAGCATGGCAGTTATCAGCTATGTGACTTTGTGCTAAAGTCCATTAATTTGATCTGCTTTAAAAAGATTACGGAAGATTGAATTATAGTAGAATCTGGATTAACCGAGCTTCGATTAATCGAGGTTTCTGTTAACCGAGCCGATAACAGAGTCTGATTTTTTTTCCCTTTTGAATGAGCCTTAAAAATAACCACACTCTTTAGCTCACTGTCCGTGCTATACAGGCCTTCTGCCCCCAAAAGCACTCAACTCCAAAGAAACACTGGACTCTGAGAAGTCAATAGCGAACAATGCTTTGTTTCCAGTGGCTGTGTGAACTGTCGTAAATTTTTCAATTTGCATTTTAAAATTTACTACTGGTAGTTGATTTTCTTTTTAAATTTGTTAAGCTGTGAAACAGAACTTTACATATATTTATTTTTATTATTTAAAAAACGTTCTATATATTTTTTTAAAAGAGATGTTAAATTCGCAAGCACGGCGAGTTTTTACACACAGTTTCTATAAACCGAGATTTCCGATTCCGATTTAGTAACAGTCCCAATTAGCTCGGATAATCGAGGCTGCTCTGTATAATTAAAAAATCAATGGCGATCTTACTGTAAACGGGTTTTCTAGAGATTGTATTATTGCCGAAACGTCAGTGAAGGCTTACTGTGGAGACACGAAAAGTTTTGGTTTCCGTTAGTCTGTCTGTCTGTTCCGCGATAACTGCCGCAAAAAGCATCCGATCGGCTTGAAATTCCCTGGGCATGTTGATGAGCTCCCCGGATTTAGCTGTATAGTTTTGGGTTAAATTTGGTTCATTCGTTCGGAATATACAGAACATTTTATTTTGTGATATAATGCTTTTCTATGGGAAGTCAGACGATTTTCAAATTTTCATTTGTTGAAAGAAATCGCTCATATGAATAATAGATTTAAATGGTAAATTTTGGATGCTGAAATTTTTAAATAAGAGTATTAAATTATTCTTATTAGTTTGCAATTTTGTCAAAACATTTGTCAGAGCTTTTAAATTAGGTGTATAACTTATGATAGAATTTTATACATGTGTTCGAATAATATAAAACATTTTATTTTATGAATTTACTTATATTTCATTTTTTCTTTTAACCGTTGCGTAGCAACAGCATCTCATCTAAAAATATCATAAATGTGAAAGTATGTATGGTTTTTTGAAGTCAAATCAAAGCAAAAGGAATGAATTAATGAATGCCTTTGTATAGATATTTGCATATAGATTTATTTAAACGCAGAAATGAAAATAGTATTTATATACTATATAGAATAATATTTTCATTTATTTATTCAACTATTTGATTATAAATGAAAAAGTTCGTTATTTTCATACAGAATAAACTGACATTATTCTGTTAAATTTTATAAACTTTATTGTTGCCAAAAAAAAAAAAATGAATAACAATTTCTCCCAAAGAGTTAATTTTAATTTGTAAGATTTTCACGTGCAAAAGAAAAATGGAATAAGCAAATAAAAAATAAAAAAAAATGATATATAGGACAGGAATGAATACATATAAACATTTCACACCAAATACCACCTAAAATAGTTTTTGTAGCAGTATTTTCCCAGCACTACGAAGAAAGATTCCTCGAGTTACACGATTTTACTTGGCCTTCCTTTTCTCATTCTTTGCGATTTCAGTTTCGCAATTGCGTGCATTAATTGGCACAAAATTTTACATTTTTATGACTGAGATATATGTAAGGCCATACAAATAAGAAATTCCGTATTGTCTCCTATAAAATGTGATAAAGTGTTGGTTAATCATATATGTTTTTATTAAGAGGAGCAGAGCTGCCAAGCCTCCGGCGTTCTGGATACCAGTATTTTAATACAGAAAATGTTACTTTATTTAATTGAAACATTTGCGCGATTTAAAAGAACATTTTCTCTAAGATAATAGTGATGTGCAAAAAGCTTGAGACTTGGCATGTCTGGTGGGGAGTGAAATGTTTTACTTAATGCACTTATCTCTATTTTAATGCTACGTGAACAACGTCCGTGTAACAGCTTGTAGAGTGTAAAATAAATTAATTATTAAAATAATCCTTATTACGAAAAATGAAACAGAAAGTCCGGCTAAGAGAAATGAAATGTTAGTTAACCTTTCGTAATTTGACCTGAACATAGGTTTGCGTCAAATTTCAACGGTATTTGTAACATCACGATTTTAAATTAAATGTAGATACTATTAAAAGAAAATCACAAAAAATACTTAAAGGCGCCAAATCATGTTTATCTATTTAACGATGATGAATTATTAACTGTTAGGTTTAGGAGCCCCCCTACTTTAGGGTGATTTTAGTAAGTTAGTGCTATCGAGTACATTTTTTGATATTTAGATTAGATCTTAGATATAAATATTGCAGAATGGTAATCAAAATTATTTTTTTATAAACAAAATTTATAAAGGTATTAGATTTCTAAATTAGATGTTTCAGTTTACATATCCAAAAGTTCTTTATCCATTAGATACAGGTATTTGTGGTTAGCAGGCAAGTAAATACTGCTGTATGGATATTAGGATAACGTAAAATGCTTGACCGAATTATTGCTTATCCTTATAAATCGCAGTGTAAAAAGAAATCTAAGATATAGGGTAATCATTAACTCAATCAGTAGAAAATTACAAATGCAAAATAAATTACACAACGGGGGGTTCAGGGGGGCGCCCCCTGAAGAAATTTGCTTTATTATATAAAAATTACTGGAATAAGTAGCTCGTGAGAATTTCAGAATATCCTTACATAACAACGTGTTTAATTTAACGCTTTTAATGTTCGAAACCATCGAAATATTTTTTTCCTTTTATAAATGTTTGTGTAATTTAAATAGTTTAAATTTTGTTTTTGTAGAAAGATTAATATTACGCAAAGTTTGATAAAAACAATGAGTTGCAGAGATGACGTTGAGGCTCTTGATCTGCAGATTTACTAGTTTAATTGCCGAAACGTCAGTGAAGGCTTACTGTGGAGACACGAAAAGTTTTGGTTTCCGTTAGTCTGTCTGTCTGTTCCGCGATAACTGCCGCAAAAAGCATCCGATCGGCTTGAAATTCCCTGGGCATGTTGATGAGCTCCCCGGATTTAGCTGTATAGTTTTGGGTTAAATTTGGTTCATTCGTTCGGAATGTACAGAACATTTTATTTTGTGATATAATGCTTTTCTATGGGAAGTCAGACGATTTTCAAATTTTCATTTGTTGAAAGAAATCGCTCATATGAATAATAGATTTAAATGGTAAATTTTGGATGCTGAAATTTTTAAATAAGAGTATTAAATTATTCTTATTAGTTTGCAATTTTGTCAAAACATTTGTCAGAGCTTTTAAATTAGGTGTATAACTTATGATAGAATTTTATACATGTGTTCGAATAATATAAAACATTTTATTTTATGAATTTACTTATATTTCATTTTTTCTTTTAACCGTTGCGTAGCAACAGCATCTCATCTAAAAATATCATAAATGTGAAAGTATGTATGGTTTTTTGAAGTCAAATCAAAGCAAAAGGAATGAATTAATGAATGCCTTTGTATAGATATTTGCATATAGATTTATTTAAACGCAGAAATGAAAATAGTATTTATATACTATATAGAATAATATTTTCATTTATTTATTCAACTATTTGATTATAAATGAAAAAGTTCGTTATTTTCATACAGAATAAACTGACATTATTCTGTTAAATTTTATAAACTTTATTGTTGCCAAAAAAAAAAAAAAAAAAATGAATAACAATTTCTCCCAAAGAGTTCATTTTAATTTGTAAGATTTTCACGTGCAAAAGAAAAATGGAATAAGCAAATAAAAAATAAAAAAATGGATATATAGGACAGGAATAAATACATATAAACATTTCACACCAAATACCACCTAAAATAGTTTTTGTAGCAGTATTTTCCCAGCACTACGAAGAAAGATTCCTCGATTTACACGATTTTACTTGGCCTTCCTTTTCTCATTCTTTGCGATTTCATTTTCGCAATTGCGTGCATTAATTGGCACAAAATTTTACATTTTTATAACTGAGATATATGTAAGGCCATACAAATAAGAAATTCCGTATTGTCTCCTATAAAATGTGATAAAGTGTTGGTTAATCATATATGTTTTTATTAAGAGGAACAGAGCTGCCAAGCCTCCGGCGTTCTGGATACCAGTATTTTAATACAGAAAATGTTACTTTATTTAATTGAAACATTTGCGCGATTTAAAAGAACATTTTCTCTAAGATAATAGTGATGTGCAAAAAGCTTGAGACTTGGTATGTCTGGTGGGGAGTGAAATGTTTTACTTAATGCATTTATCTCTATTTTAATGCTACGTGAACAACGTCCGTGTAACAGCTTGTAGAGTGTAAAATAAATTAAATTATTAAAATAATCCTTATTACGAAAAATGAAACAGAAAGTCCGGCTAAGGGAAATGAAATGTTAGTTAACCTTTCGTAATTTGATCTGAACATAGGTTTGCGTCAAATTTCAACGGTATTTGTAACATCACGATTTTAAATTAAATGTAGATACTATTAAAAGAAAATCACAAAAAATACTTAAAGGCGCCAAATCATGTTTATCTATTTAACGATGATGAATTATTAACTGTTAGGTTTAGAAGCCCCCTACTTTAGGGTGATTTTAGTAAGTTAATGCTATCGAGTACATTTTTTGATATTTAGATTAGATGTTAGATATAAATATTGCAGAATGGTAATCAAAATTATTTTTTTTATAAACAAAATTTATAAAGGTATTAGATTTCTAAATTAGATGTTTCAGTTTACATTTCCAAAAGTTCTTTATCCATTAGATACAGGTATTTGTGGTTAGCAGGCAAGTAAATACTGCTGTATGGATATTAGGATAACGTAAAATGCTTGACCGAATTATTGCTTATCCTTATAAATCGCAGTGTAAAAAGAAATCTAAGATATAGGGTAATCATTAACTCAATCTGTAGAAAATTACAAATGCAAAATAAATTACACAACGGGGGGTTCAGGGGGTCAGAGCCCCCTCCCTGAAGAAATTTGCTTTATTATATAAAAATTACTAGAATAAGTAGCTCGTGAGAATTTCAGAATATCCTTACATAACAACGTGTTTAATTTAACGCTTTTAATGTCTGAAACCATCGAAATATTTTTTTCCTTTTATAAATGTTTGTGTAATTTAAATAGTTTAAATTTTGTTTTTGTAGAAAGATTAATATTACGCAAAGTTTGATAAAAACAATGAGTTGCAGAGATGACGTTGAGGCTCTTGATCTGCAGATTTACTAGTATAAAATATTATTGAATTGTATTAAATAATGTTTTGCACTTTTGAGTTTTGACCCAACGAAATTGTTTTTGTTTGTTTTATTTTAATATTTTATTTTCCATTTGGAGATAATCGTATGGAGATTTTTATTCAAATATTCGGGGTAAAGTTTGAATTAACTCATTAGATAAGGTGAGCGAAATTCGAAAACAGAGATAGCTTTCTTAGAAAAGTGTGGAGGAAAAAAATACCTCTAAATTGGCAACACTGGTCTAACATCAGATTTTTTTTTTAACTGCAATGCCTTGCGGGGAACTATTTTTGTGCATATTACATTTCTATAGTGTAAAATACTAATTTGGGTGACATAATTATTTTAGGAATAAAGTTTTCGCTATAGCAATATACTCGTATATATTTTTAAAGTGATTTTTTATACATAATTTATATAGTATGTGTATGTATGTATATATAAGCATTTGCGCCCTTTTGTAAGGCAATCGGCGCCCTTTTTATCCATTTTGCCACCGCCCTCTCAGTTATGCCAGTACGACCCTGAAATGTGGTACGCAATTGCGTCAAAAGATGGCGACACCAGAATTCTGATATGCTTATTATGTAAAACTTCATTGTTATTTATAAATAAAACATTTCAACTAAATTATTTATTATAAAATAATTATTACATCACAATAGTTTTTATGCAAGGAAAATAATAATTATAATAATAATAATATTATGGATGTCAGTGATTATATATTGATTGACCGTCATAATAATAAAAAATGATATTATAAAAAGAAGAGCTGAAATGAATTATTTTTTTACGTTTCTGATCGTGTGATTTATATTCAAATAATAATTACAGTAAACTCTCTGTAAGGCGGACTCTGTGTAAGACGGAAATCTGTCTAACTCGGAAAGAATTTCAAGTCCCTACGAATCCATAGACATATAATAAAATTTGTCTAAGGCGGAATATTGTCTATTGCGGAAAATTTTCTTGGTCCCGATCGATTCCGCCTTACACAGAGTTTACTGTATTAATGTATATTTTTTGTAAAGTGATTGAAATTAAATATATTTATAAAATTTATGGTAATATTTTTATTGTTGAAAAATTGCCAAGAAATAATCATCATCAAATTGGCGTCATTATAATTGTAATTTTATTTAACTTAATAGCAATTAAAAAATTACAAAGGAACTGAGAATAATGGTCAACTAACAGACTTTAAAAAAAAAAAAAAAAAAAACTTCACACGCACCAGAGAGTATCGAACTGCCTATGTTAAGATCAGTAGACGATGGCCCTCAACCACTCAGCCGTGGGTAGACAAAATTTTTTCCCCAAAAGTGGTTAAAAAGAAAGCATGTGTATGAATACAGTGTCATGCATTTTCGGTGAAATTTCCATAGAATGGCGAAGAAATATAGTCCGATTTTTCATGCGCATTATAAAACGAACAAGAGTCTTGCTGGAAACAAGTAAATTGTTATTTGGTTCATCTGAAACATATTTATTTGATTTTTAAAAAATCGCTCGTGTCATTTTCGAGAGAAAAAAAAATCGAATTATTTAACGAACGAGAGTTTTCCCAGAAAAAAGAAAAGTGTTATTCACCTCGCCTTAATCACATTTATATTATGTATCAATTTAAAAATAATCGTTAGAACCGTTTTCGAGATTTTCAAATTAGGAACTTCCTCGATATTACCAACGTTTTCACTTTAAAAATGACTATTTAGATCTCAAAATATACTGCACGTAGAAATGTAAAAATTTCAGTATACGATTAGACTGCAGATATAAGACTGTTCTAGAAAATTCAGAACAATAAGACGTATATCTGCTGAGTTATTAAAAGGCGGCTTTTCGCATTTTCTTTGATGTCGAGTTAGCTGTATATATGAGTTCCGCCATCTACGAATTCTATGATACGATACGATACGATACGATACGATTTTAGGCTTAAGGCTGCGTCACTCGAAATACTACCGTCTTCCATGATTACCATTATGTTTTCCTGCATCCAAAGGTATGAAAACATGGAGGACTGGGAGCAGAAAAACACAATGGTAAACTTACGAGTCAGCCGCTAAAATCGGGTTTTCCACCAAGATATGACTTGGCAGACCGATTGCGTTTTAATATGCGAATCAAGATTTCACAAATCCTTGAATTTCATCCATGAACTCGATGAGGTGATTGTCTGTGCTGCCGGCTCCCTGTCTATTATGCTTAGAAATTAAAAATGAAAAAAAAAAAAAACCCTTGGAAAAAAATGAAGATATATTAATGGCTGTAAATGCACGGCTGCCACGGGCGACTACTTTAAAATTCTATTTGCACCGCTATTTTTTAATAAATAAATTTTGTAGTACATTTCTCATTGTTGTCAAAGTACATGTGAGCATTTTTTATTGGAGAAAGTGGTGCGAGATGAATGGAAAAGTACGAATAGTTCCCAATGAAAAGAAGTAGAATAGATACATTCTCGTTCTTTGCCTAATGGTAATCAGGTAAATGTATTGTTTCGTGTGATGTGTGAGTGTTTGTTGATGCTGGACATTTGTAGTGTTTACTGATGGTTGTGGTCTTCTATATAGAAGTGTGCAGGAAGCTATTTAACAGCAAAAAATATAAATTTAACGACATAACAAATGTTACAGCATAAATACTCGTACATTATAATAAATAAGTAAATTGTCAGATATTTCGAAAACGGCTGATTTGCGACGGATAATTCCATTGTGTTTTTTACTCCCCAGGACGAAATTTTTTTCACCGATACCACTCTCCTCAAAATCGGCGCGTAACACTTCTTGCGCTCCTCTAGTTAGTTAACAGAGATTAAAATTCTTTTTTTTTTTCTAGGAAATTTAAGATTTTTTTCTAAATAATTTTACTTATTTTGGGGCGTTTGCCTGCAATAGATCCAAGATCTAGCTGGCCTGTGCGGTATACAGGCTAGAGGTCTGCACGGGCCGAAATTTCCAGGCCCGTGCCCGGCCCGACTCATAGAAAAAAAAATTCCGCCCGGCCCGATACAAAAATTAAAAGTATGGCTCGAGCCCGACCCGGCCCGGAAAAAAGTTAAAAATCTCAAATTTCTACAAAAAATTCATTTTTACGTCTATTTGGTTAAAAATTTGTCTCGTACGAGGAGTTCTGGCCAAAAATATTTAGCTTAACTTTTTTTATCATGTTTATGATTTTCATTATTATAGAAGTGCCGCAGGCTGTGATATTTATTTTTTAATGAATCTCTATTTCTTGTATGTAAACGTTTCAATTATCATTAATATTGTTAATCCATATCCCATGTATTGAAGTGTTAAAAATCTGAAAAATGCTATACGGTAAAATCTTCTTAGACGGAATTGCATAAAAAGAAAAAAAAATGCGTTATAGACAAGTTTCCTTTCTTAGCAAGTGTAAATGTAATATATATATTCTTTTCTTATGTATTAGTATATTAATTTTGCATGGATCAACACGTTTTTCAGTTTAAAACAGGGTTCTGTCATAGGCAGGTTCTTTTTCACACGTTTTACTATATTTTAATTTAGCAATATTTTAATAAGTGTAGAAATATACTATTGTTAAAAAAGAATAAATTTTAATGTTTAAGTGTAGAATAATGGTGATTTAAAAATGTATGCCTTTTTTACAAAATTGTTTGGGCCAGGTCTAATTTTACTGACCTATGAATGGTCAAGGCCCCGCTGAGACAATGATTTTCATGTGGGCTGAGTCAAAACTAGGACTGGAAATTTTGTCCCATGAAAATATGGAATGGCTCTGTACAGAAAAAATAAGTTAGGCCCGGCCCGGCCACGCCCGAAAAGAATGGAGATCAGGCCCGGCCCGGCCCGGCCCGGCCCGGCCCGAGTGCCGTGAATGAAAATTGGCCCGTGCAGATTTCTAATACAGGCACTGCGTATTGTTAAGGGGATCCGGGACACATTTTAAAATATTTTTTATTTATTGAGTTAACATTTTGAATTTTTTGTGAGGATTAACCACATCACTTGTAAACAAAATCACATGATAAAACTTCTCATAATTTGTTTTAAAAATTTTTTTAATTTAATTTTTTTTTTAAGTGGGTTAATTTAAATCGTTATAACTCGAAATATTATTTGTAGAATTTCAATTTTTTATCATTTAAATAAACAGAAACATATAAGTTTACTTTTGATTCAGCATTTTTAAAAATATTAATTAAAAATATTTAAAGTAAAAATTAAAGAAAAAATGATGTAACTTAAAAAATGAAATCATATTTTCAAAAGTAAATATATTTTTTTTTTTTCAATTTTGCTGATTCAAAATTAAAGTAAACTAATGGAGAAAGACATGTTCCAAGTTTAAACCATATATCTTTAACAGTTCTTGAGTTATAACAATTTAAATATGAGAAATAGTGAAAAAACCCATCATGTAGTAAAACGCATTTTCACAAGAAGTCGTTTGCATGACAACCATTGCTTGAAAGCTAGATTTTGAAAACAAACCAAAACTAAAAATTAATATGTTCTGTTCTGTTCTAATAAGGATATAAACATAATGCATCATTTTAAGCAGGAAAAAAAAAAAAAAAAAAAAAAAAAAAAAAAACAGAGATTATTTCTACTGCAATAAAATATTTTTAGAAAATTTGAAGATTTTTGTGTCCCGGACTCTCTTAATATTTTTATTTTATTTTTGTTACTTTTAATTCCTTTGTTTTGTCTGTCTAATTATACTATTTCATGTAACGCATAATCTCTCTTTTGTTTAAGAACATTTTCTTACACAGTGTTCGCGAGAATTTCTTAGCACGTTATGTATCTGAATGGCGAATATTAAAGATTATTGCAAACGTGCAGCATTCTTTAAATTTTGAATTTAGTCTGAACAACTTTTTCTTTTCTTTCTTTCTTTTTTTTTTTTTTTCTTATGGCTGTTTCCAAATCCAGATTAGCTACATTCTGGTGCATGTTTTAATTCATTTTTGTTCGCAAACGTATCACATTAGCCGGATACGACAGCGCAGGGAAAAAAAACTGCCGTCCGGAGACAATAATTGCTTATTTCTCAAAATGTAATTCATTTATTAGAAAATGAAGAAAACTGTTCAATTACAAATCCCTTCAATAATCAAGTCTACAAGTATCATGCTTTTATGTTTAAAAATTACACTAAAATGTGTCAGAAAGTTTCGCGTTATTGAGTGGGGAAAGTATTTTTTTTTAGGAGTGCTTTAAGGAGCGTTTCACTGAAGCCTCCCCAATCGCGAAATCCCATGTTAAACTATGGGAAAATTTAAAAGCGCAATTACTCATTACCTAATAAATATAATTATTACAATACAGTTTTCACCATCAGAAAGTAGACGTCAGTTATTGATGGGCGATTTCGATTTTTTTAATCGATACTATGGCGAACTCGATTTAATCGATTCTATAAATTTTTTAATCGATGTCTCTAAAGGTAATGTCATTTTCATTTTCCTTAAAAAGTTGAAGGTAAAGTAGTCGAATGTGCCAATACCAAAACTTTCTTCTATCTCAAACATGTTAAAACTCCAAAATTCGCTATCACAGTGTCAAATTTAAATGATAACCTATGGCCATCATGAATTCAAAAAGTATAGGTTCATTGAAATATGTGCATTTTAAAAAAATGCATTTTCCAAACAAATAATTGAATTTCGGCCCACACCGTCTTAGATGTCTGCAACAGAAATTCCCTTCCCAATTCAAAGAGCATAAAAGCGAAACCTGTTGGGCAGTATACATCCAAGCCTAATAAGGATTTATTTATGTGATAGTGTAACAGTATATGAAGTTTGAATTAATTCCATGCATTAGTTTTTAGATATAGCTATCACGAATATCGTGTGAAATGCAGTATATCAGCGCAGCCTGTTATATGATTTACGCGAAAACCTAATCAGGAACAACTTATGTCAATGTCTAACTGAATATTGGGTTTGATTAATTTCCGTTCATTAGTTCTTGAAATATTCTCTCTAACATCGTGTAAACCGCCCCCCCCCCCCCCTTCTCTAGAATGTCTCTCTCCAGAACCGCAGAAATCCCTCCTGGAGAAAAATGTCTGAATTAAATTTGCTGAAAACAGCAGCATAGCAGTGCAACCTGTTATATTATTTGCATGAAAACCTAATCAGGAACAACATATGACAGTGTCTAATGGAATATTAAATTTGATGAAATTTCGTTCATTAGTTCTAGAGATATGATCCCTAAAATCGTGTAAATCCTGAAAAACGTGTTAAATTCAAGGGTTTCCCGGGGGCGTATTTCAGAAATGCACATTCACAAGGCGACCGCAAGAAATACTGTCCTCTGATTGGTTGAATGAAACTCGTCACTACCGGCAACCGATTTTGTTTTGTTTACGCTTGCATTATGGCAGAAATGAGAAATGATTTTAAAAATCTTGTCGGTGATATAATAAATCTTTTGACACCTAATTTCGACTTTAAATTTACCGAAAGTGCGTATGTTACCGAAAAATAAAATGCTCTTGTTCATTAAGAATGAAATTATCTGGTGAATAGGACTTTCAAAAGTGGCTGACTGATTTTCAGAGCACTACAAATACGTCCTGGAATTTGCGAAAATCGCGTCAGAAAAAAACCTTCTAGATTTGGCTTTTCTCGTGATTATGAATGCCATCATTCAAGCTACAGGAAACAAAGTGTAATAAAAATATTAAATATCAAAGATGCACCGAATACTTAATATTTGTTACAAGTTCAAAAGAATCACCGAATACTTAATATTTGTTACAAGTTCAAATGAATATTTGGCCGAATACCGAATTTAATAAAATGATATATTGCTAAAAATTATAAATAATGACACAATTAAAAGCTTTATATACATAGAATTTTACATAAACGGGGGAAAAAATCTTATTTTAACTTGATCATCAAATAGGAAAATTATCATTTATGTTAAAAATAATCACGACAGAATATACTTAATATTCGGTAATTTTTAAATGGTATTTTCTAATAGTTAATTTAAATATTTTTTTTTTTTTTTTTTTTTTTTTTTTGTCATTTATGTAAAATACTATAAGGTTGAAATAATTCTCTTGATGGCTAAATGGAAATATCTCTGAATTTTATTGATCATGTTAAATGTGTTAAAAATGTCATAGAATAAGTATTCATATAGTACAAGTCACATAAACTTTTAATGAACAGAAGATCTATTTAATTGCATTTATATTTAAATATAGAGAATTTCATTTAATGTTATTATATTTTTCCAATTCCTTTATTTACTTTCGATAAAATTTATGAGAAAACGAATAAATATTTTTATAAGTTATGCAATATTAATAAAAAATAATTTAAAACTTTTTCATTTTGTTATTTATCAATTGTAATTGAATTATGTAATTAAAATTCGAAATATTTAGCATTTAATTAAAGAATAAGTTTATTATACCATTTTTTGACAAATATTAGATTATTCTAATTAATACATCTAGAACATTTTTTCAATAATGTGTAAAATAGTAAAATATGTTCTGGATCTATTTGTTCTAACTAGGGAAAGTTTAAAGAACATAAAACTGAAGAAATAAAAAGACCTTAATAAGTAAGAAAATCTATAAGTTCTAAATTATCAAATTAGAACAACTGCAACTGAGGAGGAGAAAATCAATTATTTCTAATTTTATTCATTTCTGTGTTCATCATAATGCATTCTTCTATAAAAAAGTATTATAATATTCGGCTAATCTAATGTGAACAGTGCATGTAAACAAAGGATAAGATTTATGGTTTGAAAAAAAAAAACCTTGCACAGAGGCATAGCTAAAAGATCTGTTTTAGAAGGAAGAACTCAAAAATGTCCAAACTTGAATCGCAAAATTTCCAGCTTGAATGATGTATAAAAATTTTTGAAAGCCAAAAAAAGAAAAAAAAAAAGAAAAACTGTTCTCTGAAATTAGAATTTTCAATCAATGGGCTCAAATTTCCCAAGTTGTCACATATAGGCAGGTAGGGAGGCTTCCTGATCAAGGTGATGCTTCTGACGTGCACCATTCTTATTAGATTTACCGAATATTCAAATAAATATGATAGAATCACAGTCGATCAGCGTTGTAATCATAAAAAACGCAGAGAGTATATGCTATAGGCAGAAAGCATACTATATAGTCATGAACGTTCATGGCTAGGATATACGCTATAGCTTTATTTGAGAAACAGAGGGTATACATAGCTTCTTAAAAAAATCCAGAAGGTATATAGTGTATATAGGGGTGTAGTGGAGAGTATACGGAGGTATACGCTGTATACCCTTTGGATTTTTTTAGAAGCTCCATATACCCTCTGTTTCTCAAATAAAGCACTGGCGTATACTGTATCCATGAATGTTCATGACTCTAGCGTATATCCTCTGCCTATAGCGTATACCTTCTGATTTTTTTACGACTACAACACTGTCCGTATACCCTTCACTACACTTCTGCAGTCAACTTTGTCATTTGTAGGTTTATGCGATTTTCTTCATACTAGAGGGTGAATACAGGCTATGCTGAAAGTTCCTCATGCATGGGCATGGGGGGGGGGGGGAGGAGTAAAGGAGTAAAGTAAAGAAGTGGAGCCAGTTTAAATACAAATGGGGAAAAAAATAACTGATAATGTAATATTGTCATAACTGAGAGTAATGAGTGTTTTTTAACAAGAAAGGCTAATTTTCTGGAACAGCCAGATAAACTAGTTTTAATATACTAAAGAATTATTCTTTCTTCATCAAGAATTTAATTTCCCTGAAAGTAAAGTAAATGGAGCCAATTTGAATACAAGTGGAAAAAAAATAAAAGCTTACAACTGATAATGTGATATTGTCATAACTGTAAATAATGGTGCGCGGTAAAAAGGGCAACGGAAAAAACGTCAACGGTAAAAAGGGCAACGGAAACAAGGTCAACAGGTAAAAAAGGCAACGGTAAAAAGGTCAACCGGTAAAAAGGTCAACGGTAAAAAAGGCAACGGTAAAAATAATAATAATTAAAAATTGAGATTATTAGTTAATGCGGTACATATATATTGAATTATAGAAAATCGATTCAATGTTTCAAGTAAAGCAAATGCTGAACACGTGTATCGGTTACTTCAACTCGCTATAGCTTATGTAAAAGGACAGCGAATTTTATATATTTATGGAAACCTTGACCAAGGACGGTAAGCGGCCCCCCCCCTCCCCCGAAAAAAATCTCCATGAAAAAAGGGCTCACATTAAGTAGAGTGGAAAGGGTCCACACATTTATGAGTAATTATATACAAGAACAGCTGCTTATTAATAAAAGTTAATTTTTCCCACTGTCAGTTTCTTACAGCGTAGTGTGCTGGGGGTACAGAGTTAATCGGTAGGTTATACAATTCTAAGATTTGGTCAAAGAAAACATAATTTTAACATTTTATTAAGGGAAGTTAAGTTTAACATGCCTTACTTCTACAAGGGGACAAGCTGGTGCTTTCTACGGGGGGGGGGGGGGGGATTAAGAAAATACAATTCTTTCAACTTGCTACATTGATAGTTTATATATAAGCAAAGATGTTTAATCAATAATGGCTTTTGGGTGTAGTGAGGGGGAGGGGAGGGGAAGGAAAAAAATTACGTACAGAGATTGTAAAGGGAATAAAAAGACGAAGAAATGAGCCATTTTCTTTAGAGGAATTTTTTCATTATCCTGCTTTTTTAGGTAAGGGACAGATTTAGATTTGTGGGTGTAATAAAATAGATAAGTATGGGGTAAAATTTTGACATTAATCTACTAACATCAAAATAGAGTAAAACCTCTCTAAAACCACCACATTCCGTTAAAAAAAAAAAATTGGTCGTTCCGAGAGGTGGTCTCTTAATGGAGGTCATGTTTAAATCTAGATTTTAACTGTTGAAAAAAGGGTAACAATTAATGTTATTAAAATTTATTTTCACATTAGGAAAAAAAATGAAAATTTAAGTTTCAAAACAAAAGTTAATTCCATAAGTTAATTACTGCAGAGTGTAAGAAATGAATACATTGACGTTTGTTATGATTTTACGGTTTTATCTTTAATAACTTATATTTCCAAGTCCTTTCGAAGCTAAGTAAATAAATGCAATTTTTTTTTTTTTTTTTGGACGGGAAAAAATAATGACGATTTCATTGATCTATCTATCTCTTTGAGAGTTTCCTGACACAATAGGGCAGGGGAGTTAAAAGTTACCGGAATAAAATAAAAAAAAATCTAAACCTAGTTTAGCAGTTTGATGAATAATGCGCTCTCTGGAATTATTTTTCTAATAAAACCTTCTTCAAGCGACCAGGGAAAATTTGTTTCATTTTCTTCAAAGAAATTGGTCGCTCATGGAGAGAGTTCAATTAAAATGGTCTCTGAAGGGAGGTAAAATTACTATTCAGTCCATGGGAATAAATTTCGTTCCATAAAAAGATGGTCGTTCAGGGAGGTGGTCGCACAGGGAAGTTTCACTGCATGATATTTTACTCAGGGATTTCCCCAGGTTTTTATCCTGCATTTATGTATTGTCTAGGGGTGGGGCTGGGAACACAGGTGTAAACTAGAGTCCTTTAGTTTTGAGTAACAAAAGGGCTTAGGTTTGAGTAACAAAAATGTAAACTTGTATTGTTATTTTGACAAGCTGTGCTAGATAAATAGAATAACCTTTAGGATATACTGGGAAATATCAACTCCATTCCTATCCCTTTGTATTTAAAGAGAGAAAAATGGTTTGTAAACCATAGCAAAATCCATTAGTGGGTTTCAACGAAACTTATTGCACATAAGAAATGAAATAAATGTTGAAATACCCTAAAAACCTCCTGATTTGTCACGAAAGATTCAGCTAAAGAATTTTTCTTTTGTATTTTTTAAAGGACTTTAAAGGAAACGCTTGTTTAGTAAAAAATGCATTGTGCTTCACTAGACGTTTTAGTTCACAAATTTAACAATAATGAAGATACTTTAGTGAGACTTTGATCATATTAACTTTGCTTTGTATAAATATGAAGACATCATTGGTAAGTGCCCTGAATTTTGGTTGGTGAAACGCTGCATAACGTCACCGACATTCCGTTTAAATAAAGTTTTCTAAATAATATTTTTCAGTGACCAACTACGCAGAATGTGTATACGATGTGTATAAATACGCGATAGTGTCAAAGTGGACGCTTTGAACCGAACTTTCGCGCGAACGTGGAATAACCACTCAAGAAAAACATGTTTGTCACGTGATCAAAATCGCTTATAATTCAGTAGGTAATTTATTGATAAAAAAAATGGAAAACACAGTTCGATTCCAAATCGCTTCCATGGTCAGATTTTCCAATTTTATATCTTTCCGTTAAAAAATTTATTTGTAAATGTGTCGAAACGTTTTGCGTTTGTTGAGCAGAGCAGTTGAGAACAGCCTTAACAGAAGATTGCACCGGCATTGCAGAAAAAAAGAAAAAAAAATCGTATATTTTGTGTTTTTTAAAGACGTACTTACCGGGATAGGAAAGTACGAAGGTTTTCATTTTTTCAATTCATTCATTTGTAATCATTACAAGAGATTGCATTGATGATAATTTGTTTTGCGCATAACTCAAGAACTGCTTGGTGGAATGCTCTGCAATTATTATATAAGCATAACTCTTGCGCTTTATATTACAAGCTTATAGAAATCGATTTCCGTTAAAAAAATTCATAGATTGCAATTCACATATAAATCCCTTTGTTCCACAAATTTCCATTTTTCATATGTTTACTGTGATTTCAAATCCATGCTGCACTTGTTATGGGGATTGTTTCATAGATTTACTGGTATATAATGGTTTATACAGCCTTTTTAATTTGAAGAAATTCCTTTATTATTTATACATTCACAATTTTTGTTGATAATTTGTAATGGTTTAGAATGGTTTTTTATATATAATGGTTTAATCTTACAAAAAGTTAATATATATATATATATATATTATAAATTAATTACAAATATTTTTTTCGGAAGAAATTAGGACTTGTAATCTAAATTCTTTGATAAAAAAAAAAAAAATCGATTTATAAATGCTTCAAGTATGTGAATTATAAAATCACAGCTTATTCTGAAAAATAGTTCTGGAGCTATGCTTAAAGAACTAACCGTATTGCAATCTACGTTGTAATGATTAAAATACATTTAACATTTAGAGTTAAAAATTTTAAATATCTATGAACTGTACACTACTGGCACGATTGACTTCCAGTTTGCTACCCTAATTGAAATTTAACGAGAAAACTAAATAATGTCAAAATAAGGGCTCGTATTGAAAATTTCAGAGTTTGAAATTTGGAACAATTTCAGTATGAAGAAGACCCCTAAGCATTTTTTTAGTATATACAGGGTGATTCATAAAAGATGGGCAGAACTTTAAGGGGTTATAGTACACTTAAAGACAAATAATATTAAATAGGAGACTAAGGGTCCCAGACTTATTCCCAAGGAGATAGGGGGCATTAAAGTTTAGGGTCCGAAATTTCAAATGATTATAAAACATGGAAAAATTGGTCGATTCGTTTGCGGTTTTTGCAAAAAAATTTCTTTATGCCAGTATTTTCTTGAAATAAAATTTTAAAGTTCAATTTCAAAATATGCCGATAGGGGGCGCTTTAGACTTTGGAGTAACAAACAACTATTTTTTAACGTTATTTTTTGTATTTCTTTAAATGATTTCGAAAGCTTAGACTTAAACTTAAATTTTGATCTAAAAATCTGAGTCCTAACGAGTAGTTAAGTAGCGTAAACTGAAATTTGAAATTTGAAACCCTTCTCCCCCCAGAACAAAAATCAGTTATTCCCGATCTTTGTGTCGTAGATTAGGCTCTAACTACTGCCGCGTTTTGCTAAAATTATTCTTTATGTCAGTATTTTCTTGAAAATAAATTTTAAAGAAAATTTTCAAAAAATTCCGATAGAGGGCGCTTTAGACTTTGGAGTAACGAACAACTATTTTATACCGTTATTTTTTGTGTCTCATTAAATGCTTTCTAAAGCTTAGACTTAAATTTTCAGCCCAAAATCTGAATCGTTAGACATGGTTAAGTTTCTGGGGAGAGGGGTTTGAAATTTCTACTCCTGAGCACAGTTCAGTTTACCATGTCCACACATTGTGTGCTGTGATACGAGGTAAAAAGACACAAATTAGGATTATGTTACCAAAGCATATTTATTAACATGTAATTACAATAAATGTTCAAAATTGTGACCACCAGAGGTTATGCACGCAGAACAACGGCGAAGAATGGAACGGCGAACATTCGCGAAAACATCAGGCTTTTCGAGCACTTCCCCTACAGCGGCGGAAAGTCTGGCGACCAGTTCCTCGGGGGATTCAATGGGTGTCTCATACATAAGAGCCTTCAATCGTCCCCAAAAAAAGAAATCGAGGGGTGAAAGATCTGGCGAGCGAGCAGGCCAAGCAACAGGACCACCTCGACCAATCCATCTGTTCGGAAATGTGATGTCCAGATAGTTGCGGACATCTCGTACGTAATGGGCTGGCGCTCCATCGTGCTGGAACCACATGACCCGCCGGATGCGTGGAGGAACAACGTTTAACAGGTCTGGCAGCACATGTTGCAGAAATGTGAGGTATGTTTTACCGTTGAGGCGTTCAGGAAGAAGGTACGGTCCGATTAGGTGGTCTCCGAGGATTCCTGCCCAAACATTGATGGAAAAGCGTCTCTGATGAGCATGTGGATACGTAGCATGTGGATTGACATCCGCCCATACATGTGCATTGTGTGTGTTAAATGTACCTTCACGTGTGAAGGTACATTCATCGGTGAAAAGCACAGTTCGTCCAAAATGTGGATTTAGCGCGTTCTGCTGCAGAAACCAGCGGGCGAATTCAATACGATTTGGATAATCCCCTGGAGACAGTTTCTGGACTCGTTGCACATGAAACGGGAGCAAATGTTCATCCTTCAGTACCCTCCAAGTCATGGACTGTGAGGTATCCACCTGCCTAGCCACTGTTCGTGTACTTGTACTTGGCTGCGCCGCTACTACATCCAGAATGGCTTCTGCAACAACTACTGATTCGTCCTTTTTTGCACGACCTGCATTCGACCGGGAAGCGAGAAATGATCCCGTCTCACACAACTGTCTGTGCAAGCGCTCGAAAGTTTTGCGGTTAGGCAACCGCCTGTTGGGAAATCGCTCTCCGTACATTCGTTGTGCCTCTGCACCATTTCCATCTGCCGCTCCGTAAATTAAATGCATCTCAGCCTTTTCCTTATTCGTGAAGGGCACCATCTTCCGATTCATTACTACAGCGACTTACACTTGACTCACCGTTCAGTGGTTTTTATGCCTAAATCGTGTCGAAATTTTGCATACGTGTTCTTCTTCTTCCCCATTTGACATTTGCATACTTTCTGTTTCCTTCTTCACCCGGTGACTAGCGTCAGGAATGGAGCTTTAACGTTTGCATGAGCGGCGTTTCCAACTGTGCCAGTGCCTTTATGAGTGAATTCCGACTATGCAGTCCTTGACGAAAGTTGTATTTTTGCCTCGTATCACAGCACAGAATCGTTGGGCATGGTTAAGTAGTGCAAACTGAACTATGTTCAGAAGTTGAAATTTGAACCCCTCCCCTCGCTACTGAACCACGCTCAGCGATTCAGATTTTGAGCTGAAAATTTAAGTTTAAGTCTAAGCTTTAGAAAGCATTTAATGAGACACAAAAAATAACGGTATAAAATAGTTGTTCGTTGCTCCAAAGTCTAAAGCGCCCTCTATCGAAATTTTTTGAAAATTTTCTTTAAAATTTATTTTCAAGAAAATACTGACATAAAGAATAATTTTAGCAAAACGCGGCAGTAGTTAGAGCCTAATCTACGACACAAAGATCGGGAATAACTGATTTTTGTTCTGGGGGGAGAAGGGTTTCAAATTTCAAATTTCAGTTTATGCTACTTAACTACTCGTTAGGACTCAGATTTTTAGATCAAAATTTAAGTTTAAGTCTAAGCTTCGAAATCATTTAAAGAAATACAAAAAATAACGTTAAAAAATAGTTGTTTGTTACTCCAAAGTCTAAAGCGCCCCCTATCGGCATTTTTTGAAATTGAACTTTAAAATTTTATTTCAAGAAAATACTGGCATAAAGAAAATTTTTTGCAAAAACCGCAAACGAATCGAACAATTTTTCCATGTTTATATAATCATTTGAAATTTCGGACCCTAAACTTTAATGCCCCCTATCTCCTTGGGAATACGTCTGGGACCCTTAGTCTCCTATTTAATATTATTTGTCTTTAAGTGTACTATAACCCCTTAAAGTTCTGCCCATCTTTTATGAATCACCCTGTATATAGCCAAACCTCGTTAACACGAACACGCTTAACGCGAATTACTTTTAGTACGAATTGTTTCCGATTGCCCCGTCCTGTTGTATATGATGTATTTAAGTTCGGATATCACGAACTACTTTTAACACGAATAAAAAAAAGTTTGACTTGAGTGTTCGCGTTAACGAGGTTCAACTGTATATATATATACAACATACATTGAAGAAAGACATATTTGCCTATTTCAAAAAAAAAAAAAAAGAAACATAACTGCCTATTCCTTTTTTTTCTTTTTTAATTGTACAATGGGGTGATTAACATGTATCTCTTTCCTTCTTTCTTTCTTTTGTTCGACTGCAGTTTAATATCTTCAGATTTACTTGATAGTGTACCATTTATTTATGAAAATTGTCACCATGTGAAAATAGATAGCGCTTAGCTAATACATATAGTTATTTACAAAGAAAAAATTATCAGAAAAGAAAAAAAAAAAATCTCAGAAAGATTACAGAATGAGTCCCTTTTATTAGAGAAGCCTACGTAGTACTAACACATTAGCTGAATTGGCGCATATTTCTTGAACATGTGAGGTGCCCATAAGTGTACCTGATACATAAATTAAAAAACCCAATTCCACTCCATCCAGGCAACAAAATGGATGCTTATATGGATCACCCCGAGGCAAATTCGAATCTAGGAAAAAAGGTGACCGGAAAAAAGGTGACCGGAAAAAACGTGACAGAAAAAACAAGAGCGGAAAAAACGGGACAAGGAAAAAACGGGACCGGAAAAAACGTGACAAGGAAAAAAGGTGACCGGAAAAAACGTGACAAGGAAGTGTTAAATATTGAATTTGTCGATAAATAAATGCTAAAAACTAAAGTAAAGTTTTTCCACTGTCAGTTTCTTACAGCGTAGGGGGGGGGGGGGCAGAGTTAATGGGTGAGTTAGACAACTCTAAGATTTGGCCCAAGAAAGTACAATTTTATCATTTCATTAAGAGAAGTTTAGTATGACTTCTACAACGGACAAGTTAGTGCTTTCTACGGAGGGGGGTGTGTGTGTGTGTGTGTGTGGGGGGGTATTAAGGAAATAGAATTTATTGATTCTTTCAATTCGCTATTGATAGTTTATATATGAGCAAAGATGTTTTATAAGGCGGAGGGGGAGGGAAAAATTACGTACACAGCTTGTAAAGGGAATAAAATAAAGACGAAGAGAGGAGGCATTTTCTTTCGAGGAATTTTTTCATTATCCTGCTATTTCTGCTATTTAGCTCACAGGCTATCAAAGCCCAAGGGCTAATGTGCACGCAGGTTCTGTATGTATGTATGTAGGCACTTACGTCTGTATGTACGTAACGCGATAACTCTTGACAGAAACATCCGATTTGCTTTAATTTTTTTTCCAGGTTCATTCTGATAAGGCGCTTGCCTGATTAGTTTTGTGGGTTGTTGGTTAAGAGCAAAGGGGGGCTACTATGGGTTTTTCATGCAGAATTATTCGATTTGCTCCAAAATTGGTATACCGATTTATTATGTTAAGGAGCTTCCATGATTAAATTTGGAGGTTCATTAATTAAGTATACACGGGGGAAAGGGGGCTAGACCCCCCTTAATTTAGATAAATGGGTTTTTCATGCAAAGTTATTCGATTTGCACCAAATTTAGTATACCGGTTTATTATGCTAAGGAGCTGCCTTGATTAAATTTGGAGGTTTATTGGTTAAGAGCAAAGGGGGTCTACTATGGGTTTTTCATGCAGAATTATTCGATTTGCTCCAAAATTGGTATACCGATTTATTATGTTAAGGAGCTTCCGTGATTAAATTTGGAGGTTCATTAATTAAGTATACACGGGGGAAAGGGGGCTAGACCCCCCTTAATTTAGATAAATGGGTTTTTCATGCAGAGTTATTCGATTTGCACCAAATTTAGTATACCGGTTTATTATGCTAAGGAGCTGCCTTGATTAAATTTGGAGGTTTATTGGTTAAGTATGAAGAGGGGGCGGGGGCTAGTCCCCCTTAATTTAAATAAATGGGTTTTTCACGCAGAATTTTTCGATTTGCTTCAAGTTTGATATATCGGTTTATTCCGATATGGCGCTTCCTTCATTAGGTTTGAAGATTCGTTGGTTGAATATAAAAGGGGGAAAGTCCCCTCTTCTTAATTTAGATAAATGTATTTTCATGCCGAATTATCCAATTTATTTTAATTTTTTCCTTTTTCATTCTGATAAATGGGCGGGGCTGGTATGGACAACAGGGGTAAACTAGTATTAATATATAGGTACTCTTAATATAATTCCATAAGTTTTAATATTATAATTAATAGTTATTTATAATTTATTTAATTTTATTAATATTTTGTTTCCTATCAAACAATTAGATCGTTTTAAAGAGAGGGCAATATATTACATACGATTAGATTTGGTAATACTGTTTAACTAACTTTACATGACCTCAGGGTTTAAACTAGAGGGAAGCTAGGGGGCGTATACCCTGGGCTGCCGGGTAGAAGGGGAAGGCATTAAATTTGGTTCGTCTTCCGGTTCAAAAAACAAATAACGAAATTAAGTTAAAAATGTCATGGAATCGGACAACCGAAAATAAATATATATACATTTAGGCGGTTCTCGAATTCTCTACTCAACAACGCGAAACTTTAACAAATATTCCGATTCACTTTAAACGTAAAGGCCTGGCTAAATATAAAAAATAAATAAAAATAAAAATAATAATAATAAATAAATAAAAAAATTCTATAGCTTACTAAAAAATATATAATTGAATAAAATTAAAATGTTTCAAACTAAATAAATATGGCTATTAAGAAAAAATGTACCCATATTTTGAACTTTAATGAAAAATCATGCTTTCGAAGCATGGGACCCCCCCCAGGTTAAATACTTAATCCTTCAACAAAGAGAGAGATTCCTCTTATTATTGATTGACAATCATTCAAAATATTTTGCTTTCTATTTGATTGTAACAGGCGTTTTGCAGATTGTAGTTTTAAAAGAATGATAGACAGGTATTATGTTGACGAAAAATACATTGGAATTTTACAACTCACTTCAATATACATATTTGAAAGTGATAGAAGATAAACCTTAGTTTTCCAGAATGGTTTTTGTTGAATGATATTAATCTGACAGACGAATAATGTATAATAAAAGGGCTGTTTCTTCTGTGAAATTTTTACGTGCCACCCATCGTGTTTTATGAAATATTTTCATGTAAATAATAGGTAATGGTGTTGATTTTAGATATTTCACACAATTTGAGATAGCGTATAATGAATAACTTTGAACCGGATTATTGGAACAAATACTCAGCTGTATTTATCCTTTTTAAATATTCCCTGAAGTGCCATATGCTACATTTCTAGAGACCTCACAAGTTTAAAGACTAAATTATTTTTTGCTTAACTATTGCAGATTGATGTATAATAATTTAAGAGATTGGTTCGTTGTGTTTATGACGGCCAATTATCAACACGAGGGATATGGGCCCAAAAGGTGGGGGTGCCCTCCTTGGGTGTCTTTCTAATGGAACCTAACCCGTATTTACGCATGGAAATCCATGGTTCGAAGCAAACCACAAAAACTCCGAACGATTGGGCCGACGGGTGCGATTGGGTTCAAACCCAGCACCTCCCGTCTACCAGCTTCGAGAGCAGAACCTCTCGGCCACTGGAGGGGCAATAATTTAAGAACTCACATTGTTTTAACCTTGTTGTAGATTTAGGAAATGTACAAATGTCATGTTCTTACAACAGAATCCCCCCCCATCCCCAATCTTTCAACATCAAGAAAGCTGAAAAGATGCAAAGGCAAAGAAATCATCATTTTAAAAATACTTTTGTTTTGTGCAACCAATAATGCTTTCGAACATGATAGAGTAAAGCGTCTGTAACTCATTCTAAACTGTACTACTACTAATCGATGTATTAAATGAATGTTATAAACAGTTATTTTAATGGTATTTTGAAGAACTGTCGTCACATAAAGGGTTAATGTATTATTTAATTGCTAAGTTTCATATTTTCCGTTTCCACGTTCGCTAATACGATTACGAATTATTTTTTATTCCTATATGTATGAACATTTCCAGAATTTTTTCTCGATCAGTTTCCACAGAATTGATCAGAAATATAAATCTTAATTTTCCCATGCGGTTTTTTTTTTCTGCCTACCAAATTAAGTTTAGGTACATAAAGATAAGTGAATACAGTCAAACCTCGTTAACACGAACCTCAAGGGGAATTAAATTTTTGTTCATGTCACCCGTAGTTCATGCTATCAGTATAACAAAAAATCCAGATAACAAATATTGAGGAAAAATACGTATAGGGGAGACTGGGGGCTAATGGGACATAGGAGCAAACGGAACAATAGGGTTTTCTTGTAAAATATAACAGTATAATATAATCTTGTAAAATACAACAGTATAATATAATCTTGCAAAATATAACTTTCGAAGAATATGCACTTCAAAAAAAAAAAAAAAAAAAAAATGAAGGGGTAGCCTCCGCCCCCCCCCCCCTTATACTTAACCAATGAACTCCCAAATCTAATCAGGAAAGCTCCTTAACATAGTAAACCGGTATACCAAATTTGAAGCAAATCAGATAATACTGCATGAAAAAACCATATCGGTAAATTAAGCTTTATAGTTAACTAATGAACCACCAAATCTAATCAGGAAAGCGCTTTATCAGAATGAACATAGAAAAAAAATAAAATAAATTGGATAATTCTGCATGAAAATCCATTTATCTAAATTAAGAAGAGGGGACTTGCCCCCCTTTCCCCCAATTTATAAATTTAACCAACGAATCTCCAAAACTAATGAAGGAAGCGCCATATCGGAATAAACCGATATATCAAATTTGAAGCAAATCGAAAAATTCTGCATGAAAAACCCATTTATTTAAATTAAGGGGGGACTAGCCCCCGCCCCCCTCTTCATACTTAACCAATAAACCTCCAAATTTAATCAAGGCAGCTCCTTAGCATAACAAACCGGTGTACTAAATTTGGTGCAAATCGAATAACTCTGCATGAAACACCCATTTATTTAAATTAAGGGGGGTCTAGCCCCCTTTCCCCCCTTTATATTTAACTAATGATCCTCCAAAACTAATCGTGGAAGCTCCTTAATATAATAAATTGGTATACCAAATTTGGAGCAAATCGAATAATTCTGCATGAAAAACCCATTTATCTAAATTAAGGTGGGGGGAGTAGCCCCCTTTACTGTTAACCAATAACCCCCAAAACTAATTAGGGAATCGTCTTATCAGAATGAACCTGGAAAAAAAAAATGAAGCAAATCGGATGTTTCTGTCAAGAGTTATCGCGTTACGTACATAAGAGGTAAGTGCATACATACATTACATACAGAACCTGCGTGCTCATTAGCCCTTGGGCTTTGATAGCCTGCGAGCTAAAAAGCAGTATAATGAAAAAATTCCTCGAAAGAAAATGCCTCCTCTCTTCGTCTTTATTTTATTCCCTTTATAAGCTGTGTACGTAATTCCCCCCTCCCCCCTCCGTCCTCCACTGTACCCAAAAATCATTATTGATTAAAGTTTTATAAATATATAAAACATCTTTGCTTATATATAAGCTATCAATAGCGAATTGAAAGAATCAATAAATTGTATTTCCTTAATACCCCCCCCCCCCCCTCCGTAGAAAGAACTAACTTGTCCGTTGTAGTAAAAAGCTGACAGTGGAAAAACTGCACTTTAGTTTTAATTGTTTATTTAAATATGTCCTTCATGTCGTTAAAAAATATATAAGGTTTACTGTGTTTTTAAAATATATATTAAATTCCTTAAAAAACAAACTTCATATTATATTTTCTGTTATGTATACAACTTAATAAATAGAATACTTTCCCGTGGTCTGTTATCCGATTTGTTTTTTCCTACGTGCGCTTTTTTCCCGTCATTCCAGTATCTTATAGAAATGTTTATTTTTATTTATTTTGTTTAGTTTAAATGTTTAGAATAATATATCTGGAAATTCCATGATGAAACCAAAAATTTCAAAAAATTTGACTTCAATCAATTGCTTAATACAGCCGAACCTCTATTTAACGAAGTCGCTAAATCCCGGGAAAAAGTTCGTTATATGGAAAATTCGTTAAATAGAGATTCACCTTTTAAAATACTTTAAACTACATAAAACAGATTTTAAATTCGTAAACACTGAATATTTTTACTAAAATTAATTAATCACATTTTTTAAAAATAAATTATATCGGTTTGTTTTATTTATTTTACCCAGCAATATCCATCATCAATTCATTTTTTCTATGTGTTTAAATCTTTGAAATTTGCCAGAAAAACTAAACATTGTCTGGGAATACACAGTGTTTTCTGTTTAAAGTTTATCAGTTTTATATTAAAATTAACGAATTTTAATGACCTTATCATATTTATTGTTATTATAACAAATAATTTTAACCATACATTAACATATGCGTCCTCAAATTTAGTTTCTGAAAAACTCTGTTAATTTTGTCTGAGATTTTTCTTTTAAAAAGTGCTTTCTCTCCTAATACGTCTCGCATCTTTGCAATACAAATGCACCAAAAACCCCTTCATGCGTATTTTCTTCTAACTATAATCCGCGTCGGATTGTTTCAAAGGATTTTAGCATTTCATCATACGAAGTTTTATTAATTCTTGCATCCAGGGGCGTAAACCACCCTGGTCGCGTAGGGGGGTGTAGACTCATAAATTTCCGACTCCAAGAAGAAAAATTTCCAAGTACTATTGCCAACAAAATGCCTACTAATTAATATATATATATATATACACTCATGTCCAAAAGTTTAGCATATATGATAAAAACGAAGAAAGGATACCGTAAATATCTTACGAAATTATTAAACTTTATAGATGAAAGTCTCAAGGTAATTATGACTGAGCGTATCGAGATAGTCAAATAGGTTTTAAAGCGCTGATGTTGATTCCTTTTGAATTATTAATGTATGTCTCTAAAAATTAGTGGTGAAGTAATGATTAATATGTGTAGAAAATTGCGATTTGGAACTCCAAACTGCTTTGCTTGATAGCGATATATCTTGTTTCTAAACGTACAAAATTTGATGAAACTGGATGACTGAAGAGCTGGGGATTCGATGCCCGTTTTTTTACCAATAAAGGGCTTAATCCATTTTATTTTTTCTGTGTATGGCATATTTATTCACATAGACTCCACTCCGGATAAAAATTCAAATCCTGAATTAAGCATAAGGAATCCTGTTACCAGTGTACGATGTACGTCTACAACATAAAAAAGTCAAAATTTAAGATTGAAAATTTTCGAATGAACAAAACTTATATCCATTTCTTAGTACTTCAATAAAAGTTAATCAAATTTTGTACGTTTAGTAACAAGATATATCGCTATGTAACAAAGCAGTTTTAGGTAGCTTTCATTACAAAAAACTACATATTGCAGCCGTTCGGAGGAAAGCGATTTCAAAAAATTTTGGTATATTTTCATCGATCATGACCCCCAGACCCCGAAACCACCCTCCGTTCAAAATTGATATATATATGACCTATGTCACACTGTAACTCTCGTAATTATGAACCGATTTCGATGTAATTCGGTGTGTACATAGTACATACCAATGTCTCGACCGAGTTCGTTGGCCAGCTTCATCCGCCGTCTTGTTTCAAAATGGCGGCCATTTAAAATTTTTAAAAAAATTTAAAATTTGAAATGTGGTACCAAAAAATTAAAAATGGAAAAATATTATTTTCTTATGTATTTGACCTTTATACAAAGATTCCGGAGCAGTTTTTGTTTTGTCTATATCTTAAAAAATGGCTGAGTTATAGCATTTTGAATTTCTAGCGTGGCTGACATTTTGAAACGTCCTGAATTTTGTCACGCGATACAAGGCGTATTTATGAACCGATTTCGATGTAATTCGGTGTGTACATAGTACATACCAATGTCTCGACCGACGTTGGCCAGCTTCATCCGCCATTTTGTTTCAAAATGGCGGCCATTTAAAATGTTTTAAAAAATTTAAAATTTGAAATATGGTACCAAAAAATTGAAAATGGAAAAATATTTTTTTCTTATGTATTTGACCTTTATACGAAGATTTCGGAGCAGTTTTTGTTTCGTCTATATCTTAAAAAATGGCTGAGTTGCAGCATTTTGAATTTCTAGCGTGGCTGACATTTTGAAACGTCCTGAATTTTGTCACGCGATAAAAGGCGTATTTATGAACCGATTTGAATGTAACTTCGTTTATACATAGTACATACTAATGTCTCGACCGAGTTCGTTGGCCAGCTTCATCCGCCATCTTGTTTCAAAATGGCGGCCATTTAAAAAAAATTAAAAAATTAAAATGAGATACCAAAAAATTGGAAAATGAAAAAGATTTTTTTTTGTATGTGTTTGACCTTAATACAAAGATTCCGGAACAGTTTTTGTTTCGTCTATATCTAAAAAAATGGCTGAGTAATAGCATTTTGAATTTCTATTGTGGCTGACATTTTAAAACGACCTGATTTTTGTCACGCGATAACAGGCATATTTATGAACCGATTTGGATGTAACTTGGTCTGTACATAGTACATACCAATGTCTCAACCGAGTTCGTTGGCCAGCTTCATTCGCCATCTTGTTTCAAAAGGGTTGCCATTAAAAAAAATACATTTAAAATTTAAAATGAGGTATTAAAAAATTGGAAAATGCAAAAGATTTTTTTAATGTGTTTGGCCTTGATACAAAGATTCCGGAACAGTTTTTGTTTCTGAAAATTTGTTCTTTTGTTTATATCTTAAAAAAATGGTTGAATCATAGCACTTTGAATTTCTAGCATGGCTAACATTTTGAAACAATCTTGTATTTATCACGCGATAACACACGTATTCGCCTATTTCGATGTAAGAAGGCATGTGGATAGTATACATCAATACCTCGACCAAGTTCGCTGGCCAGATTCATCAGCCATCTTGTTTCAAAATGGCGGCCATTAAATTAAGAAAAATATATATATTTAAAGTGAGGTGCAAAAAAATTGGAAATTGAAAAAGGTTTCTTTCTTAAGTATTTGACATTAATATAAGGATTCAGGAGCATTTTTTGTTTGTCTTTACCTTAAAAAATGGCTCAGATATAGCAGTTTCAATTTCTATTGTGGGTGACATTTTGAAAAATCTGATTTTTTGCATGCGACAGCACTCGTATATATCAACCGATTCCGATGTGAGTGAGCATGTGCACAGCAATTACTAAGGTCTCGACCAAGTTCACTGGTTAGCCTCATCCACCATGTTGTCTTAAAATGGCAGGCACTTTAAGAAATCGACGAATTTGGCAGCCAAATATAAGTTACTTTAAAGAAAAGCAGCTTGGATAAAGCTGGCTAATTTTGCGAAATTCTCATTCATTATACCGATAAAAATTAGTATTGAATCTCCTATATTCGGTTTCCACTAAATTGAGCTTCGTGTGTTTGAATGATATAAGTTGGCTTTTTTAAAATAAGGAATATGAAAGCTACCTCTTCCTCCTGGCACTGGCCGGAAGGACTTTTTGATTCCAATCTGCATTTTCCTATACATATTAATCATAGACTTTCTCCCCTAATTTTTAGATAAATTTATTAATAATTCGAAAAGAATCGACATCAGCGCTTTAAAATTATTTGACTATCTCAATACGATACGCGAAGTCATAATTATCTTGTGAATTTCATCTATAAAACTTAATAATTTCATAAGATATTTAACACTCCCTTTCTACGTTTTTGTCATATACGCTAAAATTTTGGACATGAGTGTATATACATATGGGTCTTGCTTCTGGAGAAACTTACTTTACAAATATACCAATAACGGGGTTAATATTAATCACAAATGAAAACTTGTTTATAAGTAATTTCAACACATCCTTTTAAACCTTGTGATCATCAGGAAAAGCTTGGATTACGTACGAATAAATTTAATTTAAGATTATCATCTAAATATATTAATAAAATAATAATAATGACTATAATACAATATTATTTGAATAATTATTGTATAATTGCAATTTGAATTATTAAATTTTATTTGTGCTTTTGTAACAAAATTCACACTTTTACAGCACGATTAACACGATTAGCCCATTTTTCAAGAACATTGGACAGATCTATATTGTCTGTTAATTCTTTGTGGTAACTCAAAAGCATCAATGATTCCAATCTGTCATCAGCCATAGTTGATCTAATAGCAGTCTTTATAAATTTTAGCCTGCTAAAAGTTCTTTCATTAGATGCAACTGTCACCGAAGCTGTCAACAGAATTTGGTAACACTGATGAACTAAGGAAAAGACACTTTTGTTCTTGGAAGCCAAATCCGCAGCTTCCGATACTGTGACTCCCTCATAGCATGCTTGGTCACAGTGACGTCATTGTGACGTCACTGTAAGTCACTGTGGTCACGTCACATCTGTGACCAAAATGCCACCACTCAGTGATGTCACATTGTGACTGAGATGTGAACTTCTTAGAAAACAAACCGTGGTCCAAGTTGCCTCTGTGCCTCTAACCAAAACTTTTTATTTTCATATAACATAAAATGTAATTAATTCATCAGCGACACAAAAATATTTCCTAATTATGCGAATTTCATATTATTAAAAAAATGTTTTAGGTAAACAGACCTCGACTTATCTTTTATAAAGACTTTTGTAAATGATCATCTGTTATACTAGAAGTTTCTCAAAGAGTAGTCGAAACATTTCTGTGGTTTCAAACTAAAAATTTTCTATTACAGTTAAGTCGGCAGCTTTTAATGAGCACGCAGAAAGCGTCTTCAAAGTTTAGTCATATATGCATTTCTTGCTTTATAATTTGCATTCAAGTCATTTTTTTTCTTCTTAGTGTTCTGACTATTTTAAGTAACAATTTTTTTTTAATTCTACTTCTTTCAGACGCTTAAAATAAAATTGACATTTTCCGAATATAAAATTAATGTACAAAATTTATGCAAAGCCCATGACATAATTAATTATTCATATTTTATTTTTTGTTTTCAAAATATATCTTTAAAAATTATTTTACAAGATGTTTTATTCTACAGAAAATTAATATTAAGAGAATGACAGATTGACAAAGAAAAACTCATATCTCTTCTCGATAATCTTGTTGTATTTTTTAAGCAGATATTTTGTATATATTACCTGTGATACATATTTTACTTTTAAAAAAAGGAGGGGGTCATCATTATTACCATTAAATTAATTTGTACACATTTTGAAAAATTAAGCAATGTTTTATCTAGTAAACTCTAATTATGGATAATATTATTATCATAATTTACGTAAATGAAACTTTACAATTCAATAAAACTGATAAAAATAAAAGGTGAAATACAATAAATCATTTTCAAACAGGAAATTGAATTAGAGACAACTTGATAAAATTATTACGCATTTAATTTCCTTCCGAAACTGTTGTATAGAAAAACAAATAAAACCGAAAACATCTGCTTCGAACTTCGAAACTTAAAAATCGTCTGCATCTGCACTATTTCAGTTGTTACGACTCGACCGCAGAATAACGGATAAAAGTAACAGTGAAGCTTTTTAGAATAAACGCGGAAAGTTCTGTGGACACTGGACAGCATAGACGTGTTGACACGGATTTAAAAACTGAAACAAGAACGTTCTCATGATCCAAGTTAGTTCAGCTAACAAAATATAAACCCGAGAAAATTACGGTAGCTTTGACTTGTTGAAGATGATTCAAGTCATTGCTATCGTACTTATTATCGGATTTAATTGGTTCCCCAAAATCAAAGTATCACGTACAACGTCAATGAAATTAGGTATGTAAAAATATTATTTTCCCTGTTTGCTTTTTTTTTTATCACAACAATTTTAGTTAGCTTCTCATAAACATGCTGTAGAACATAAATATTTCATTACATTTATTTTTTATTTTGTTGAAATATCTAAAATATTATTTTCCCTGTTTGCTTTTTTTTTAATTACAATGATTTTAGTTATCTTCTAATAAACATGTTATAGAACACAAATATTTCATTACATTTATTTTTTATTTTGATGAAATATCTAAAATATTATTTTCCTTGTTTGCTTTTTTTTAATTACAATGATTTTAGTTATCTTCTAATAAACATGTTATAGAACACAAATATTTCATTACATTTATTTTTTATTTTGTTAAAATATCTAACTTCCTTTTTAACAGCTTTGATCAGATTATTAAAATTAGTGATTTAAATTGCATTTTAATCTGGTTTATTTTCTTATTTAAATATTTGGTTAAAACCACATGGTGTCATAAATATGAAAGTATATGGACAAGCATTAAAATCAATCATTAATATAATTAATAAACTTTTAAAGATAATTAAATTATTTAAAAAAAGGCTTTTTTATGGAATAAAATTATTGGCAAACATAATTTTTTAATTTTGTATTAAGTGATAGTCTTAAACAATTTGCATTGCATATTTTTATTTAAAAAAAATTGCATCTGCTCAGAAGAGGAATTTATACAAAATCAGACACAACGGAAACGTATACTATTAAAAGAGATCGTTGATATGTAATGTTAAGGGAAAAAAAAATGATTATTTAATGTATTATTCAACCTGAGAAATGTTTTAAAATCTATAAAGAAATAGTCATAGCGGGTGAAAGCTTTTCAGTTGTTAAACATTCTTACTGAAATGTTTTCAAAGTGAACTAGAAGTCTGCTGGCAAATGAAAATATAGAAGTTACGCAATCAGTATGTGTTTAAATATGATTTTACTTTTAAAATAACGCAAATACTTGAACGGTATGAATCTAAAATGTAATAACCATCTTTTATTATTTACTTTTTTTTCTGGATAATTTTATCATTTTATTTCCTGAATGATTTTATCGAGATAAATTTCAAAGTATCCATATTATATACTCTTTATAAACAGCGTGATTAAAATGGATTTCTTATTTATAATTACCATAATCTTGTAAATAAAATAATAATAATAATAATGAACCTATGTGTGGCTCTATTTTGTGCTTATGGTCTCAATTTTTATACTTTATTTACATTAAAAAATAGTTAACCATTTGATACTGAGTTCATTATTTTGTTTTATTGTGTCATATAAAAATAAATATGATTATTTGTATTTCTAATACAATATATACAGTAGAGCGCCGATTGTCCGAACAAGTCGGGACCGACCCTAGTTCGGATAAATGGACAGACAGTTTAAGGGATGTTCCTGACTATTCTAAAACCTTCACACTTTATCTAGGTTTAGGACTGACAGCACCAGTTAATACTGGAGTGCATAAAAAATGTTTGTTTTTTTTTTTTTTAAATTATTTTTTGTTTACTTTTTTATTATTTAAATTTTTTTTCTCTTTTTATCATTTTCTAAACTTCAGAGATTATAATTTAAGCAAAAAATAAATTGGAAGTTAGGTGTTTTTTTTTCTTTTTTAGAGAGAGAAATATTTAAATAATTGGAAATTCGATTAAAAAGAATTCTTTGAGAGAAATATGCTGTTCGGATAATTGGAAGTTAGATTAATTGGAGTTCCGATAATCGGCATTCTACTGTATTTATAAAACTTTCACCAGACTTTATTCTAAAAATTTCGTTGTAGATTCTAATCTCTTTGTACTATTTATGATAATATCCGAGATATAGATGTCATGGCAACATATATCCAGCCAGATAGATTTTTGGCAAAACATAAAAACTTTCACATTAGACGCAAAATAGAGTAGCTGCGGTGCTGTGTTTTATAAACAATAAGGTATTATTGTTTTAAAAAATCATAGATAGTAAGAGTTATTTTTATAATATATAATTTCATAAATAAAAATGTAATTTTGGCAATCAATTATTAAAGTTATTTTTTAATAATCAAAAAGTTGTTTTATATATGGATTTTACTTCAAGCAAACCCTGATGTAAAATAAAATAACCCTTTGTATCACCGTTCTATGCATACCCAAAAGTTTTACTTACTTTTACAGTGAGCATAAAAATACGATTTTATTTATTGCTGCTACCTTCCAACATAACGATTATTGCCGAAATTGTTCTTAGAATTCTCAACATAATGATACTGGTGATACTCAGTTAATTTTCTATAACAAAGCTGTATTTTTCATTTGAGTAGTTTCAAATGGTTATTGCTAAAATGTACTTCGGAAATTTTGTAATGCATGTATGTGGCATAAAAGACGTCCACAATACGTATATAATGACTATATGGCACAAGATGAGCGTTTCGAGTGTATATATATATATATATATAACGCATGCATAAACTTCACAATGATCTTAGCAATGTCGTTACTGCAATTATTGCATAATCAAATTTATAGGGGCCTCTATAACAAAGAAGTATCCTATTTTATCAGCCCCAACTTGTTTGAATTACAATCATATATATATATATATTTTTTATGGTAATCAACATCATAAAACATATAAAATTTAATTACTTAATATCGGCATTTCTTTTTATCCTTCATTTTTTTTTTTATTATTTATTTATTTTTTTTAATTATAAATGTTGTGTAATCGAAAAAATTCAACTTCACCAATGACTTCGAGTTTGTAATGCGTATTAAATGAAATAAATTAATTTCATTCAGTATTTTCTATAGTTTAAAGAATATAAAAAGTACTTATAGTAATATATTATAAAATATTATATTTTTAACACAAATTTTATTTTGATAAAGATTTGAAAATTTAAAAAAAATTGTTTCTTTCGTAATTTTGATGCTTTTAACAAATAGCTAATTTTGAAAAAAAAAATTGTGATAGATCGATCATTCAGTTGTCTTGAATATTCTCATTTATTGCAATAGGAAAGAAAGGTGCAACAAAAATTGAAGTGTGCGGGGCATTGCATTTTGATTCAATAAAATTCTTTTGGTATACCCTTGTTATAGCGGCCCCCAAGTTTTAATTGCGATGTATCGCCGAAGTATATTAACGTTATAGATGTAAATGATTTTACAACATGCATAATTATGACTATGTGTGACATGCATACGTGTTTACAACTGTACAAGTATGTCATAGTGTGACTTCACAACATTGCCACTAGTCACATATTCGTCACAACGTTAATGACAAAATCGTCACAAATCACACAATTTTCACAAAATTGTCACAATGTGACTTCAAAGCAGTGTCGCTGTCGTCACAGAATCATCACAGTGTTAAAGACAATTTCGTCACAAATGACACATATTTCACAAATTGATCTCAATGTGACTTTAAAGCATTGTCACATTCGTCACAAATTCGTCACAAAGTTAATACCAAAATAGTCACAAATGACACACTCTTCACAAATTTGTCACACCGTGACTTCACAAAGTCGTCACAATGTGACGTCACAAAAGAGCTCTAAAACGGCCATAACGACCTCACATTCTAGTCACAGTGACTTCACATTGACGTCACGTGACGTCACATCGACGGTCACAATGTCACAGCGTGACTTCACAACGACGTCGACGTGACGTCACCATGCCTTACGGGCTATATTTAAGTTGCCGTCAGAATGGTAAACGAACTGTTGCAATTCAGCTTGTAAAGCAAATAGATCAACATCACATGATTTAGGGTGAAGTTTTGTTAGTAGCTTTACATTTTCTAAAGAACACTTTGTTAGCTCTAAAGGCGGCTGTAAAATGCTGAAACTTTCTACTGAAGAAATGCTAGCCATTGTTTAATTAGTCAATTTTGCCATTCATTAAGACAACACGGTGATCTAAAACACATCTGAATTCTTTTCTATAATACTCGTAGATAGAAAAAATGGCTTCTGAATCCGGGTTTTCATCGATACGTTGAGGTTTCTTGCGGCGACGATGATGCTTTTCGAATTCCGATTTGTAATCAATTTCAAGTTTCTTAGCATATTCTATCGCACTACTTATTAAATTATTAATTTCTTCGTCACTTTCTTTTGGTAGTTGAGTTTTTATTTCACAGGGTACTAGCCCAATTTGAGGGTGGGGTCGACGAGCTAGGCAGGCCCTCCTTCAGGAGTCTCGGCTCTTGCTATGTATTGACGAGTACCATGGATGCGGGCCCGTTGCAGGGTTAGAATGTGCCAATGTTCGAAGTCTGTCGTGACGGTGGGAGGTCAAAGTAAAAATAATTTAGGGAAGTGAAGTTGACCCACGCGGACGTGTGGGTCCGATGCTCCCCAAAATTGTGCAATACCGGAAGGAAGCCTAAGGGGGGTCCCTGCCTTGGCGATCTCATATCCGGGTCTTGACCCGCTTACTCGGTGGGCTGTGAAACTCACGTCACATGCCCTAAGGGAAGTAGCGACCCTTTGTAGGCGGGTCCGAACGCATATGAAAGATGGTCCCCTCGGTAGCGTGGACGCCGTGGTGGCCCTTTCCTGGTGCACCGTGTGATGATCAGCAGTGATCACGTACACGTATGTAGTTGCTTTATCTTAGAAAGCATGCTAGTACATGTTTTCGTCAGTATCATTGCATCCAATATATTCAGCATTTCGCTTTGCAATTTTTCTGTTAAACTCTTTGTTTTATACATAATGTTTTTCATAAAAAAGACAGTAACCAAAAATTCAAATGAAAGAATTTTTTTGTACAATGCACTTGCTTGTACTTTACTTTTACTGTCAAATTTCGTTGAGTTTACTATGACACAAAGCGTATCTACTATCACTTCATAGCTAATCCACAGAGCATTTAATGATTCTGCCCGCATGACCCACCTTGTTCTAGATAAATTTCTCAAATTTAAGGCGTTTTCTACTTTTTTAAAACTGTCACTTATTTGTGCGTACCTTTTTGTGCTGGAAGTAAAAAACACATATAAGTTTTCCAGGATTCCAAACATTTCTGTAACAACTAAATTTGATGAGCAGCTGTTTTCAACAACTTGCTGGGATATGTATATAAATATTCTTCATATCGAGGTTTTAGAGTTCACAATATTTGACAAGTCAAAGTTTTTCTGAATAGTTTTAATCACAAAAATAAAATCCGTAATATTTCCGACTAAGTATAAATTTATATAGGTTTTCTTCGTTCTAAATTGTTTTTTCTAATTTTCTAATTAAAAACTACAAGGGAAAAAAATCCGACTAAGAATAAAATTTTATAGGTTTTCTTCGCTCTAATTTGTTTTTCTTATTTACTAATTAAAAACTACAAAAATATTTCTCCAATTCATAAGTTTTTATACGTTAATGCCATTTTTTCTTCGACTAAACTTACTTCTTTCCGATCGAACGGAAATTTTTCCGACTGATTTTTTCATTTTTCCAATTTATAAGTTTTTATTAGGTTAATACCATTTTTTCCGACTAAACATACTTTTACCGATTAAACGAGAAATTTTCCGACTGATTTTTTCGTAGGGGGGGTGTTGCACCCCCCCGTACCCCCCCAGGATTTACGCCCCTGCTTGCATCATGATAATTTCCATCATCATCATATTCGTCTTCATCGCAATTCATTGCTGTATTGTTTTTATTTTTCACACTGTCGAAAATATCCAATTCGGATAGTGTTTCCAAGGTCTCAATTTCAGAATTAAGTGAAATATAATCATCAATCAGCACATCATGGTTATTTCTTTTTTTTTTTCATTTGTATCCACATTTTTTAAAGTTACTGTAAGGGATTATCGTCTTCGTCCTCCGTACTTACCGAATTCTTCTCACTGCTTATAAAGAAGGTGCCTGGTAAAATCAGTTCAAGGCCACTGAACATCATGAAATGTGTTTAAAGAAAGAATAAGTTTGAAATGTCCAGAAATATTTTAAGAAATGGGGAGAAAAAGAAATTTAGATCACAAGAAAAAATTCGTTAAATAGAGAATGCATTTCGCTATTTGGAGGTTATTTTACGAAGAAATTCGCAAAATGTTCTTGGTTCCAAGGAAAAGTTCGCAAAATAGAGGTTCGTTAAATAGAGGTCCGACTGTATAAAAAAAAAAAAAAAAAAAAAAAAAAAAAAAAAAAAAAAAAAAGTAACAAACTATGCTAATTTCTAATTTTAGGCATATCTTAACAAAGACATTTATTTATTATTAATTTTTCTTTATTTGTTCTGCTAATATCTGAAAATACTAATGCCACTGATCGGGACATAAAAAATTATAAATTGATAAGTGATTCAGAAAGTCTAAAAAATATTATTATTATTATTATTAATATAATTTTATGTTAATAAACAAAAAATTCAAATAGCGTTAAATAAAATAAAAATATTAAAAATAAAACTTTCCAATCGAATCTATTATAACTAACTTCTTTAAAATTAAAAAAAATAAAATAAATTTTATATGATATTATACATGCGTAAGTCGAAAAACAAGTTGTTATAAACGAGCATTCTCGTATGCGAACATTCACAACATTTTTCAATATTTGCATTCTAATTATCAACGGAAAGCATTCTTATTCACATAATGTCCCAAATTAAGTAGTAGTGTAAATGTGAATTTTCATATGCGAATATTCAGGAATTTTTTTTTATAATAGCATTCTTAAACAACAACGGAAAATATTGGTATTACCGTTCGCGAATATCAAATATCAAGTAGTGATGTTAATTAGAATTATCGTAAGCGAATTTTCAATTTTTTTCAATATTAGCATTCGTAGACATCGACGAAAAATATTTGGATTCGAGTTCGCGAATCTGCAGTTGAAAGAATCTATAAATTGTATTTCCTTAATCAGCCCCCCCCCCCCCCCCGTTAGAAAGCACCAGCTTGTCCCTTGTAGAAGTCATGTTAAACTTCTCTCAATGAAATGTTAAAATTTTGTTTTCTTGGACCAAATCTTAGAATTGTTTAACTCACCCATTAACTGTGCCCCCGCCCCCCTACGCTGTAAGAAACTGACAGTGGAAAAACATTAGATTAGTTTTTAACATTTATTTATCGACAAGTTCAATATTTAACACTTCCTTGTCCCGTTTTTTCCGGTCCCGTTTTTTCCGTGTCCCGTTTTTTCCGGTCCCGTTTTTTCCTTGTCCCGTTTTTTCCGCTCTTCTTTTTTCTGTCACGTTTTTTCCGGTCCCGTTTTTTCCTGTCACCTTTTTTCTGTTCACCATTTCAAAGAAAGGATTAGTTTTTCTCCTGATGCGAAGTGGGGCAGAATGATGAATGGCTTTCTTATTGTTTGATTCGAACCGGGCCCCTTGGGCCGGAATATTTGGGGGAGGGGGCACTTAATTTCCAAGAAATATTGCACCCTGAGATGTCAACAGCGAACAATGCTTTGTTTCCAGTGGCCGTGTGCCCTACTGAACACTAAATGAGATGTGTACATCCCCCCCCTCCCCCCCCCGCTTGACTTGCAACAGTAGAGAGGGGCGACTCTCACAATAGACATTTGGGTTTCAAGACATTATTCTGTTTACGCTTTCTTTCGCGAAATTTGTTAATGCAAATTTAACAAATTAAAAAATATATATATATTTTTTTTTTCGTGAGATTTTTTTTTTTTTTTTTTTTGAAAATGCATCTTTCAATATTTAACTTAGTATAGTTAAAAAATTTTCAATTTGCATTTTAAAAATTTACTACTAGTACTACTTTATTTCCTTTTCAAATTTGTTGAGCTGTGAAACATAAATTTATATATGTTTATTTTTATCATTTGAAAAACATTCGATTGTTTTTTATTCTAAGAGATGTTAAATTCGCGAGCACGGCGCGTTTTTATACGCAATTTCTATTAACCGAGATTTCCGATATCCGAGGTACTTGCGGTCCCAATTAGCTCGGATAATCGAGGTTTCACTGTACATTGTATGATTCTTAAGTACAGTCTAAAAATGTTATGCATGTACAAATGAGAAATATTTTGTGTGTCTAATAATAGTACGTACGTTATGACGTGAGAACAAAATTACATTTAAAGTGTGTCGTTTATCCAAAAAATACTGAGAAATATTCATATCAAACGTTTGGTTATTCATATGCGTTCATTGTTAAATTTAAAGATCTGTGCTTCTCAAGCTTTGTTCAATTATTTGTTTGTGAGTCAATATTATTTTTTTTACATTCCACCAATTTTAAACCATTTTTCTTCCACTTTTAAACCAGTTTTATTCAAACAAACTCAAAGAAAATAATTGCTGAATGTATCGTGTAATATTGTTGTTCTTTTTTCAAACATCAATTCTGATCTTTTATCGTGTAGTTTGAATGCCATTTCATAAAAAATACTGAAATGATAATTTAGGCGATCTTTATTGCCGTATTGTGTAATAGACACAAACATTACATTTCACAGAAACGTAATAGACATTAAAAATTTCCTTAATTTTCCAAATGGTGAACAAAAAAAAGAAGTTTTTACTTTCCAGTTTTCTTTCTGGAAAAATTAGAGAAAAACGATTTTAAAGGAAAAAACGATAATAATCCATTTTTGTGAAATTTTATGTGATAGTTTCATTTAATTGCTTGAAAGACATGTTATCGTTTGGTAATCTTTGATTCAGGCATAAAATGAAAATAATCCTTTAAAAATGCAGTTAAAGATAAGTCGATACACAGCTGAAGATAGTATTCATATCCATACCTGTAAATTAAAATAACTCGGAATAGCTAGTTTATGACTATCATCTTTTTTCCCTTTGGCCCATATTTCCCATTATAACAATGTATCTGTTAAATTGTATTAAAACCAGTATAATGAAACTAATTACTAAATTGTTTAGATTTCACCATTTTAAGTAGATTTCGAAAGAAATACTACCTATTGCAATCTTCTCTATGCTGGAATTTCTGAAAAAGTTTTGCAGATCTACACTTCTCATGACCCCTAGAACCCAAAACCACCCCCAATTCAAAACTTTATATATATATATATATACTTCTTAATATTATCTACAACTTTTATATTGACAAGTTTTTGATAGGACCAATTTTTACAGCAAAAGCAAATTAAAAATACATAGCGGTTAAAGTAAAAATCCCAAACTCTACCCACAAAAATATTTTATAATTTAGTAACAATACCGCTTTTGAACTTACACATTAAAGTTTTCTATGTGCAATAGAACAGTATTTCAGTAAGTTTTTGCAAAATCCTGTAATCTTTTTCACCTAGTTAATACAACTGTGAAACACACTTAATAGGTTCTTTTTTTTCCTTTTAAATTTAAATATGTTACCATTGATGATTTTTTTTTTTTTACTAATTTTCTCTTGTGTTTACTTTGTTTTCTCTTAATCTAGATCTATTAGACAAAAGCTACAGATTAATATTATTGGTAACATTACTGTTGACCTCTTATACAAATATTTCCTACATGTACTTAAAACATGCTTCAATTTCGACCCCCCCCCCCCAACCCTTTTTTTTTTCTTCTACACTATGACGCAAAAGTTTAGACAATGACGTCATTGAGCTTTAAAATGTAGAATTATGACGTCAGAATTACAAAAACCTGCAAATATATTCAAAAACTGATTTAAAATGCTATGTACAAAAGACAGTCGTTTTATTTGCTATAATACTAATTTTTTTTCATAAAAATTCAAATGTGCTTGTCGCAAAAGTTTAGACACTATTCTAAATTTCTTTGAATATTCGCTGGCATATGCAAATTTAGAATCGATGATGTCACAAATTTGGAGTACTTAAGTTCTGCAAACGATTGCGCTTCATAGTCGACATGCCGAGAGCTAAAGAAATTCAAGTGAATGAGGTTTCAAGGATTTGGCAGTTGAAAGGTGAAGGGAAGAGCGTTTCTGAAATTTCTGCTATTATTAATAGGTCAAAAAAATCTATTTATCGAGTTTTATCGAGTGGTTCCGAATATAAAGCAAAATGTCGGTCTGGGAGGCCACGTGTGACAAATGTACGAGAGGATCGCCTGATACAAAGACTAGCGAGTACTCAACAAATGAGCGTACGTGGAGTTCAAAGCTCATCGGGACTCTCTGTATCAAAGGATACGATTCGTAGACGAATTTTGGAAAAAGGAACAATCGTTTATAGCAAAATGCAGAAGAAACCAGCTCTGAAACCACATCATAAGTTACAAAGACTTATGTGGGCTCGAAAGCATATGTCATATGGAGAGAAATGGCAGTCAGTCATATTTAGCGATGAAAAAAAGGGGAATCTGAATGGTCCAGATGGCTGTTTATCGTATTGGCATGACCTGCGGAAGGAACCTCGACGTTTTTTTAGTCGCAGACAAGGAGGGGGCTCGGTGATGGTTTGGGCAGCCTTTTGCTATAATGTACAAGTATCTCTGACCTTCACCAGTGGTCGTCAAACTTCACAGCATTATACACAGACATTAGAAGAAAACCTACTGCCATTTGCTGAGCTTCTAGGGGGTCCTCAGTGGGAATTTCAGCAAGACAATGCTTCAATTCACACTGCAAAACATTCAAAATCTTGGTTTAATTCCCATAATATAAGAGTTCTCGACTGGCCAGCATGTAGCCCAGATCTTAACCCTATAGAAAACCTTTGGAGCATCATGTGTCGCAAAGTTTATAGCAAGGCTAGACAATACTCTTCTGAAAAGGAACTTAAGACATCTATTGAGAATGCATGGTACGATATCGATCCACAAACTATGCAAGATTTAGTTTCTTCCATGCAATCTCGTGTATATGACGTAATACATAAGCATGGATGCGCAACCAGGTTTTAAAAATTGTTTATTTCGATTTTATTTAATTTGTGTCTAAACTTTTGAGACAGCAGTTTATTTTTGTTACCATTTAATTTATTGCAATATGCACAATTCCACTTTTCTTTGTTATAAATATTGTTTATATGTACAGCACATTAATTTCAAGCAGTGATTTGAAAATTGAATAAATATTTTTCAAAGTATGTAAGAATTTCTTCATTGTCTAAACTTTTGCGTCATAGTGTATGTGTTTTAGCATTTTTTTTTTTTTTTTTTTTTTTTTTTTTTTTTATGATTTATAAATGTAACATTATATACAGGGAGATAAGGCCGAAAACTGCTTAAAAATTCAATTAAATAGATTTCAAAATCTTTGAAAAGAAGTTATAAAGGCTTTTTATTTTCATTATTACTCTTCTGCCTGATGAAATAAAAATTTAAGATTTTGTCAAGTTGAAAAGTTACTTAGATACTTTTCTGTTTCCTTTGATCACCTTCGCTTCTTTTTTTAAACAATAGCTAAATTTCGAAGTAAAAAATAATTGTTCTATTCAGTGTTGCCAGATTGGGGACTTTTTTGTCCCCAGATTGCTAATTGTCGCCGTTTTTTTTTTTTTTTTTCTGAAAAGTAAGGCGAATTATACTACTTTAAAAAAGTGGTGAGAGTCAAATAATCTAAATTAAGGCTGTTCTTAAATCCAAAAGGGCAACTTTATGACATAAGTAAGTTTTAATTTATTTTTGTTCGGAAATGCATGTAACTAGCAGGTGTTATTGTTCAGAAACTATGTCATCGAGCTGTTTTTTCAGTTTTTTGCAAACGCAATAGATCTTTCAGAAAATAGTGTCAAAGTGGGCATTTTTAACCGAATTTTCGCTCGAAAGTAGAATAACCTCTGAAGAAAGGGCGAAAAACGTGTTTGCCACATGATCAAAATCGCTTATAACGCAATAGGTAATTTATAGATAAAAAAATGTAAAACACAGTTCGATTCCAAATCGCTTCCATGGTCAGGCTTTCCAATTTTATACCTTTCCGTTAAAAAATGAATTTGTAAATGTGTCAAAACGTTTTGCGCTTGTTGAGCAGAGCAGTTGAGAACAGCCTTTAAAAAGTGCCCAATCTGGCAACACTGGTTCAATTATCAAGTAAATGTTAACAAATGCCTTGAAATTGTCTTGTGCAATTTATGTGTGAATTTTTGAAATTATTACTGCAATATTCTCTAACACATTTCAGAAATAATCCAAATATATGTGTTAAATTTATGCGGAATGTCATTTTAGTTACTCCTGAAATCAAGATAAACGAATCCCGGAAAAAATACCGTATAGAACCTATCTTTTAATTATTATTATTACTTTGCACGATCATGTTGGCCGAATGATAGATTAAAGCTTGAAAATTAATTTCTTTATTCTCCTACCTCACACAAACACCAGTGTGATCAGAATTAGTTCAAATATTATATGATAAATATGATTAAAACAATACTTTTATTAGAGGTTACTTTTTTAAATCACTACATAAAAAAGGGATGACATAATACCTCTTACCACAAAGGCTCTACCAGTCAGGGCCCGACTAGCAAGTTTCTGTGCCCAGGGCACTTTCAATTTTTCGTGCCCCCTTAGATTGGTTGATTTACTTATATTAGTATTTTTTACATGTTACACACTTATTTGTAAAGTTTAATCTCAAAAAATTAAGTTTTCTAGAAAATTGAAAAACGGTTTCACAAATAAAAATATTTTTATTATTATTATTATTTATTGAAATGGGTTTTTAACCATATACTGAGATATATTTTTGTCATTTCATGGTATTCATATCTTAAATTTCACATATTTTCACAATTATTTTATTTTTTAACGGAAATTTAGATGGAATTATGAAAAATTTCGTGCCCTTCAGAAGTTTTGTGCCCAGGGCATGGGCCCCAGGTGCCCGTGCGATAGTCAGGGCCTGCTACCAGTAATAAATCAAAACAAATAAAACATTTTAAAATAAATGTTTCTTCCCCCCACCCCCAACATTTTTTTTTTTACAGTTTCAATACAGCATTATGATTAAGAAAAATTAAATAATAGAAGTATGAATAGTTTTTAAAATACAAATGTTTATCGACTAAAGTAAAAAAAGCATGAAAATAAAATTTCAATTACTTCCAAGTTTGGGACACTAAATTTTGGGAGGTCTGGACAAATGCCCCACTTGCCCACACAGAAAAAGCATTAATCTTTTCAACTATATTGGAATCCAAATTGACTTCTTTTTATGACATATCCTGAATTTAGTTTTGTTCGTAAACACATGGAATTGGCAGATGCTCTTATTCAGAAAATATGAAATCGAACAGCTTTACTATTTTTCGATAAAAGCAGGCATTCTTTTTGAAAACGCTGTTAAAATTGGCGTTTTGAATAGAATTACGCGTGAATGGCACGCGATATTCTATATAGATTCTATGTAGACTTTATTCTATGTAGAGTCTTCACCAGAAAGAATATTTTGGACAATCTTTTGCAAAATCAAGTCAACCCGAATCCCAGCTCAAGAATCAAAATCTTACTCGAATCCGAAACAAAGAAAGGCAAACCGATTCGTAGCAAAATGGTAGAAATTAAAATGATATGTAAAGAAAAAATATGGCACGAACCGCAGGTCGCGTCATTTTCGGATAAAAGCGAGTTTCCTAGCCCGATGCAAAACGCTACATGTGTACACCGTAGTCAATAAATTTGAATATTTAATTTTATTTCAAATTATTTTCGTAAAAACATTTTCATTTCTGCTATGTATTCTCTAAATTGTGCTTTCTTGAGAGAAATCTTTCATATTTACTGAACGCCCCCCCCCCCACAAACACACACCTACTTAACTGTACCCCCCTTCTACATTGCAAACATCAAGATAATGAAAATTCTTCGCTTTCGAAAATTTTCATTTGTTTGTCATTATTTCAACCCTTTTAAAATCTCTGCATGTAAAGTTTTTTTTTTTCTTTTCATTTCATGTCTTTTCCCATTCTCGTCCCCCGAAAAACTAGCTTTGGTCAAAGTTTCCATAAATATATAAAAGTTGATGTCCTTATACATAAGCTATCCATATAGCGCGTTGAAAGAATCTACAGTGTATATTTTCTGTTTACAACCCCCCCCCCCCTCCATTCCAGGCACCTCTTAACGAACAGTCGACGTCTCCGGCATGGAATAATTTTTAATACACAGCACCTATATATTTGTGTCTTTAGTATAATGCCATGTATAATATATTGCTTTCAATAACAGGGTTACAAATACATGTTCTTACTACGTGCTTTACTTGAAGCATAGAATAGGTTTTCTATAACTGAACGTATATGCACCTCAATAACTAATATCTAATTTTATGTTCAATGAAGTATTTATAATTATTATTTTTTAACAGTTGCCTTTTTTACCGTTGACCTTTTTACCTGTTGACCTTTTTACCGTTGCCTTTTTTACCTGTTGACCTTTTTACCATTGACCTTTTTACCGTTCACGTTTTTTCCGTTGCCTTTTTTACCGTTGACCTTTTCTCCTAAATTCGTAAATAATAGGTGTAGTTTTTTATTTCTTTTTTTAAGAGAAAGGCCATTTTTCTGCAAGAGACAGATAATAATAAACTACATTTAATGTACTAAACTGTTCTATCTTCATCAAGAATTTCATTTCCTGAAATCATGTTAATCTGAAGTGAAAGATTCAATGTAGAGACTTAAATTTAAACAATTAAAAAAAAAAAAATGTTCAGAATGTTATGAGATGTAATGCTGCATTGCTTATAGATGACATAAAATCAAACATATAGCATATAAATAACTAATTTCTGAGTACAAACTAAACACATAAAACGGTTTTAAATTTTATACCTTAATTAAAAAAAAAAAAAAAAACTAACATGTTATTAGTTAAGATATTAATAGATGACAGAACTGCTAAAGAAAGTGCTAACCAATAAAGTAAGTAATATTCAATTAAAAAAAAAAAAAAGAGAATGAATTCCTTAACTTATGGTGTGAAAAATACATGATTGTATAATAAGTAATGGAAGTATATATATATATATATATATATATATATATATATATATTTAAACGAGAATCTGTTCAGAATATTTTGAGATTAAAAGCAGCATTGCTTATCTGTGACATGCAATTGGCATGCATTATTTCTTATATGTGGCATGTAAATAACTAATTTCTGACTACAAATTAAACGCATAAAAAAAAAATATTAAAATGTAGGGGAGATGGGGGCACATGTGAACAGTTCGCATAAATATAGCTTTTTCTCATAACTGGATTAATTTATATAAACAAAAACTACTTAATATAGTAAACAGAACTTTCTTTTACACATGGTAACTTTTTAAAAATCACCTGTATAGTTTTTCTTACATTTTTTAATAGTTTTATAAATTCAAAAAATTGTTCACATGTGCCCCATCAGCGGGGTAGTTGTGAACACACGTGGGGCACATGTGAACACAAGGAAAAAATAACCTTTAACATGCTTTTTATTCTGTTATTCATTTGCCATCGTAATCATTAGTTATATTACCTTTTAAATTCACCATAAAGAAATATATATATATATATATATATATATATATATTTCTCTAGTTTCGGGGTGATACGTTTAAGCAAAAGATTATAAAATGAAAATAAGTAGATTTGGAGGGGAAAGGCTTAGATGATTCATTAAATATAGTTGCAATAAAATAAAAAAAGTAAAGAAGCAATTAAAAAAAAGAAATTAAAACTTTTAAATTTTGCTTAAGCATTTTTGTTTGGGGGAAATTTTAGGGAGAGGGCATTTACATACTATTTATCGGAAATCTACCGAAATACGAAAGATTCTCACTCTTGCATTTGACTATTTACTTGTAAATTATAGATAAAGTGTTTTTTAATTCTTAAACACACCCCCCCCCCCAACTTCTTTTGCTCTTGAAAGAGGGGGGGGGGGTACAATTGTGATTTTACGGTAGTTATCAATTTAAAAATTTTACTTTCTTAAAATATTACTGGTATTTATGGATATGGTATTTTGAATGGATAGCTCCATTCAAAGGATCATATATATAACTGTTTTAGAGATGAAAGCAAACCATCATTGCAAGGTTAGAACAAATGGAACAGAAAAATTTGCAAAGTTGTTCAAGGTAATATTTTTGTATTAACAATGCATAAAAAATATTGTTGTAAACCGTTTAGTAAAATAATACATAATACTTAATTGCATTTTAGAAAACATTAAATTTATTTAAAGTACAATTGAACGTAAACGAGTTTGTTGCTCTTTACGCATTTGCTGAAAGATGTGTTTATGGAAGTTTCAATACAAAATAAACTTTGTGTGAGGAAAATATCTTCCATTTCAGGAAAATTGTAGATAATGAAACTTACATTATTTCTCATTAAGTTAACTGAAAGAAACAGAATCACAGAATGATTATTGGGGCACTTATGAACTGTTCATATCTGCCCCAACTAGTCTGTTCACAAGTGCCCCACATTGCTGCTTTTGCTAAATTGATAAATCATTAACATTTCTCAATATTTGAAGAAAATGAACTGTATCAAAAATGTTTATTAGTATTCATAGTATATGTTAAAACACTCAAATTCAAATAAATGAATAAATAAATAAAGTTATTCGCTTATCAACTTGGAACAAAGATTTTACTTTTGAGATCTAAAAACAGTGTTTTGGATACAAAGGACAAACAAAGTGTCATAGAGCTTCAAAAAATTTTTACCATATGCCTACAGGTGCTATCATATTTAGTAATTTTTTTCAAATAAAAAAACTTATAATTACTATCGAAAAAGTTCGTTGTTCACATGTGCCCCGTGTTCACATGTGCCCCCATCTCCCCTATACTTTAATTTAAAAAAAACTAGTGCGCTATTAGTTAAGAAATTTTTCAATAGATGGCAGAACCGCTAAATGAAAGCAAACTTACTAAATAAGTGACATTCAATAAAAAGTAAGTGAAATCAATTTGAATAAGAGCTAAAAAAAAAAGAAAAAAAGAAAAAAGAAATAATGCCTTAACTTATGGTGTGAAAGTCACATGATAATAAGTAATGGAAGCAATTTTTTTTCCCTTAAGCGAAAGCAATGTTTTTTTTTTTTTTTTTTTTTTTTTTTTTTTTTTTTTTTTTTTTTTAAGAATAGATAAAATTAAATTAAATTACTTTTAATATACTAAATAATTCTATCTTCATCAAGAATTTCATTTGTCAAAATCACATGCTACTGCAGTCCAACACTTTTCTTTTTCTAAATACAAAAGAAAAAATGAACGAATCGATTCCACCTGTAACGTATGGTCAGAAATAGCGAATCGATTCAGTACACAGATTCGATGTCGATCTTTAGATGCAGGTTGAATCGTTTTCAAAACGATTCTTTAGATGCGGGGTAGAATCGTTTTGCAGACGATTTTTTAGATGCGGGGTAGAATCGTTTTGCGGACGATTCTTTAGATGCGGGCAGAATCCTTATCCTTTAATTTACTTCAATTCAAATCGAATCGAGGTTGATCCACGATTCGGGATCGGGTTGAATCTTTATATTTATTTTTCCAATTTTGCTGTTTTAGTGGCAGAATTGACGTAAAATTTCTTATAAGGAAGGATTTTTTTTTTTTCTTTCTTGGTTACATCTGTGTTGGATGCAGGTAATATTCTATGGGAGGGATTTCTGCGACTTCGGGGGAGAGCGTATTTTAGAGATCCGTAAGGGGGGGGGGGGGGATTGCACATGCAATAAAAAAGCATAAAATCTTAAAACTTCCGGGGGTTTCAATGTTCCGGGGGGGGAATGTCCCCACTGGACCATCCCCTGAATTCAACACTAGGTTAAATAGTTATACTTTTGTTTAGAAGCCCAGTTATTCGGGTTACTAGTTTATTATGTTGTATTTTTCAAGTTCGTCCCTTCTAATCCCTCCCCCCCCCCCCTTCCTCGTCAATCTTAATTTACAGGGCCGTTCAAAATATGCATGCAATTTTTTAAATGCCAAATTCTCGTTCTATTCTATTATAAATTCTCATTTTGAAACCTTGACCAACGATACATTTGAGGTCGCCCCTCTGACCGCTTGGTACTTATCTGTCCCCCCGGAAGGCATAGTTATTATTTCTTCCAAACCATCTCGCATAACATATCGTTGGAAAGCTTTTAATGTCCTCTTTTATTTTCTGTCCCTCCTTCCTCTCCCTCTAGTTACACGCTCTTGGTACTTTTTAGCTCACAAGCTATCAAAGCCTGAGACCTAATGTGCCCGCCGATTCTGTATGTATGTATGCATGTACGTAACGCGATAAGTCTTGATAAAAATATCCGATTTACGTCAAATTTTTTTTCTAGGTTCATTCTGATAAGGCGCTTCCCTGATTAGTTTTGGGGGTTCATTGGTTAAGTATAAAGGGGGGAGGGGGCTAATCCCCGCCCTAAACTTAGATAAATGGGTTTTTCATGCAGAATTATCAGATTTTGGTGTACTGGTTCATTTTGATAATGAGCTTCTCTGATTTGATTTGAAGGTTCATTGTTATAGTCTAAAGGTGGGACCGGGGGCTAATACCCCCTAATTTAGATAGATGGGTTTTTCTATCCGATTTGCTTCACATTTGGTATACCGGTTTATTCTGATAAGGCGCTTCCCTAATTAGATTTAGAAGTTCATTGGTTAAATATAAAGGGGGGGACGGGGGCTAATAGCCCTCTTAAATTTAGATAAATGGGTTTTTCTATCCGATTTGCTTCAAATTTGGTATACCGGTTTATTTGGATAAGGAGCTTCCCTGATGACATTTGGAGGGTCATTGTTTAAGTATAAAGAAGGGAAACACGGGGGGGGAGAAATTTCCCCCTTAATTTATTTTTCGAGGGGCATTATTCTTTGAAATAAGAGTATAATATACAGTTAGTGTGAATAGCCTGTTAGCTCAATGCCATCAGTTTAATTGGGCACTTTTCTTTTTAGCTCACAGGCTATCAAAGCCTGAGAGCTAATGTGCCCGCAGGTTCTGTATGTACGTATGTATGTATGTATGTAAGTAACGCGATAACTCTTGATAGAAACATCCGATTTGCTTCAATTTTTTTCTTCTAGGTTCACTCTGATAAGGCGCTTCCCTGATTAGTTTTGGGGGTTCATTGGTTAAGAATAAAGGGGGAAAAGAGGGGGGCTAGTCCCCTCCTTAATTTAAATAAATGGGTTTTTCATGCAGAATTATTCGATTTGCTCCAAATTTGGTATACCGGTTTATTATGTTAAAGAGCTGCCTTTAAGGAGCTCTGCCTTGATTTGGAAGTTCTTCAGTTAAGTATAAAGGGTGGAAAGGGGAGCTAGACTCCACCCTTAATGTAGATAAATGGGTTTTTCGTGAATTATTCGATTTGCACCAAATTTGGTATACCGGTTTATTATGTTAAGGAGCTGACATGATTAGATTTGGAGGTTCATTAGTTAAGTACAAAAGGGGGCTAAGCCCCCACCTTTAATTTAGATAAAAGGGTTTTTTCTTGCAGAGTTTTGCGATTTGCTCCAAATTTGGTATACTGGTTTATTATGATAAGAAGCTGCCTTGATTTGATTTGGAGGTTCATTAGTTAAGTATAATTGGGGGAAAGGGGGCTAGTCCCCTCCTTAATTTAAATAAATGGGTTTTTCATGCAGAATTATTCGATTTGCTCCAAATTTGGTATACCGGTTTATTATGTTAAAGAGCTGCCTTGATTAGATTTGGAAGTTCCTCAGTTAAGTATAAAGGGTGGAAAGGGGAGCTAGACTCCACCCTTAATGTAGATAAATGGGTTTTTCATGAATTATTCGATTTGCACCAAATTTGGTATACCGGTTTATTATGTTAAGGAGCTGACATGATTAGATTTGGAGGTTCATTAGTTAAGTACAAAAGGGGGCTAAGCCCCCACCCTTAATTTAGATAAAAAGGTTTTTCATGCAGAGTTATGCGAAATGCGATTTGCTCCAAATTTGGTATACTGGTTTATTACGTTAAGCTACCCTGATTAGATTTTGAGTTTTATTGGTTAAGTACATAGGGGGGGTGGGCGGCGCCTAGTCCCCCCCTTTTTAGGTAAATCGGTTTTTCCTGCAGATGTATTCGATTTGCTTCAAATTTGATTTACCGGTTTCTTCCGATATGGCGCCTCCTTCATTAGATTTAGAGGTTCATTAGTTAAGTATAAAAGGGGGAAAGGGCGGCAAGTCCCCTCCCCTTAATTTAGATAAATGGGTTTTCATGCAAAATTATCCAATTTACTTTAATTTTTTTTCCAGGTTTATTCTGATAAGGGGCTTTCCTGATTAGATTTGAAGGTTCATTCGTTAGGCATAAAGGGGGAAATGGGGGAGCTAATACCCCCTTAATTTAGCGAAATGGTTTTTTTCATGCTGAATTATCTAGTTTGCTTCAGATTTGGTATACCAGTTTATTATGTTAAAGAGCTTCCCTGATTAAATTTGGAGGTTCATTAGTTAAGGATAACGGGGGAAGGGGGGGGGGGCTAACCTCTCCCTTAATTTACAAAAATGGGTTTTTTATGCAGAATTATTCGATTTGCTCCAAATTTAGTATACCGGTTTATTATGATAAGAAGCTGCCTTGATTAGATTTGGAGGTTCATTAGTTAAGTATAATTGGGGGAAAGGGGGCTAGATCTCCGCCTTAATTTAGGTAAATGGGTTTTTCATGCAGAGTTATTCGACTTTCTCCAAATTTGGTATACCGGTTTATTATGTTAAGGAGGTGCCTTGATTAAATTTGGAGGTTTATTGGTTAAGTGTAAAGGGGGCGGAGGCTAGTCCCCCACCCTTAATTTTGATAAATGGGTTTTTCATGCAGAGTTATTCGATTTGCTTCAAATTTGATATGCCGGTTTATTTCGATATGGCGCTTCCTTCATTAGATTTGGAAGTTCATTGGTTAAGTATAAAATGGAGAAAGGGTGGCAAGACCCCTCCTCTTAATTTAGATAAATAGATCTTCAAGCAGAATTATCGAATTTACTTTAATTTTTTTCTATGTTCATTCTGATAAGGGCCTTTCCTGATTAGATTTGGAGGTTCATTAGTTAAGTATAAAGGGGGTTAGACACCCCCTTAATTTAGCGAAATATTTTTTTCATACAGAATTATCTGATTTGCTTCAAATTTGGTATATCAGTTTATTATGTTAAGGAGCTTCCATTTACATTTGGAGGTTACATTTGGAGGTTCATTGGTTAAGTACAAAGGGGGCTAATCCCCCTTCATTTATTTTTTGAGGGGTTATTATTTGAAATAAGAGTATAATATACAATTAAGTGAGTTAGTGCCTGTGAGTTTAAAACCATCAGTTTAACTGGGCACTTTTCTTTTTATCTTTTTCTCTCTAGAGTGGCGCAACTAGGATCTTCACCATCACCCTCACCTGGGAAGGATTTTGAATCTTTACTACTCATAAACTTTAAAAAAAAATCATTGCTTTATATGATTATAAATTAGATTTTAGTAAATTCGTCGCACCTAAAAACCAAAGCAATAAAAAGTATAAGCAACTTTTGTAAATTTAACATTTAGATTACCGAAGTCTTTTGTTTTAGGTCGATTTTATACCAGCCTTCAGTCAGGCTCGGGCTTATTCTTTTTTAAACTGTAAAATTTTATTTACTCTCGTACGAAAAAAGTAAAAGAATATTTCTTTAAATATAGGAAGTGATCACATACTTATTAGTAGCAAATTTATCAAAATCTATCAAATTTATATCAAATAAAATTTATCAAAATATATTGTGTTGTTAATGCTTTTTAAGCTGCGTTAATATCTAAAATCTGTTTATATTTCTTAAATAAATTTAGTATTTATGTTTTTATCTCTGCTAAAAAGCCTTTTACTTAAGTAAAAGCATTTTAGTTACTACTTTCATAATCATTAATCTTTCAGATTCTCGTGGTTTCAATAAATAAATGAGGCACTTGCCTGTTATCACTCTATCCTATTTCTTTTTCCTTGTTTTTTTTCATAAACAAAATGATCACAGAAGTCTTGTTTTTCTGTTCTAGTATAAGAACGAGAACGTTATAAAAAAAAAAAAAAAAAAAAAAAAAAAAAAGAAAGAAAGAAAGAAAATCATGATATTTGCAGATTTATGTTTCACATCCGACACTGTCAGCGAATGAGTCAATAACTGTTTAGAGTTTTTAGATTACTGCTGGAAAAAAAGCGCATATAATCAAAGGATATATTTTTATTTATTTGTTAACCAGAGTAACAAAGATTAAATAAAGTATCTATAACTCATTCTAAACTGTATTATTAATTATCGATGTATTAAATTAATTTTATAACAAATTATTTTAATGTTGCTTTAAGGTACCGTCGGCGCATAAAGGGTTAATAAAATGAAAAAATATGTATTAATATATTTTTAAGTTTTGATCCGATTTTCATAAAATATGAAATGGCTCGGCAAAATTCTGCAAAGATTATATATATTAAACTTCAAACCATTCGGTTGGGTAGTTTTTGCGCTGTTGCATGCGGACAGACAGACAGACGGGCGGACCCGACGACGACTGTAGGTGCTACATATTCATATAATTACGGACGCACCTAAAAACGCACAACGTCGGCATCTGACGTCTATTTTCTGATTGTGAAAACCGTATTTTAATAATTATATTCGATAATGAGCAATCGCATCACTTGCAAAAACCCGTTCGCTATAATGTAAAACCTATGGGCAGGTTATTTTCGAATTTCTCGTTCAAATTGGAATATTTTTAAACGATTTTTTTTTTTTTTTTTTTTTTTTTTGGCATAGAATAACTGAGGTTGATCTCTACTATGGCTATTATTTACTTTTTCGATTTCGGGTTCGGATTCTTTTAAGGGGAGTGTAAGGGGACCATGTAAGCGAAATTTGGGGAAAAAATTGGTTTTTACTTTTTTATATCATTAAATAGTTTAAACTTTTATCTTTCTAACGATGTGTCACACATGTTTATATATATAAAAAAGAAGTGTTGGAATTATTCATTCTTTCTAAGAGTTCTTCACAGCTTAATGGCCATTTAAATCTTTGACTTTTTCTCAAAGCTTGGATTTTTCATGTTTGTATTCATTTTTTTCAATATCTATTAAACTTAAGAACTCAGATTTTTTTTAATACTTATATTATGTTATATTGTATACTATAACACCGTGATTTAATGATTTGTTGAGAATTATTTATTTTAGGCAGTGAAATCTTACCACAAATGATAATTTAAAAATGATTTTCAATAAATAATTAATAATTAATTTTCAGTTTCACTTAGAAAGAAAATGGTCTGTTAAAATACGTAAAGCATGTTATTCTAACTACTCTAAAAAATCTAGACCTCAATCTTTCTCCATTTCTGAGAAAGGTACATAAAATTGGTGAATTTAACATGGCGGAGATAGGGCTTTCCCGGTCCCTTTAATCAGTGTTGAATTTAGAGGGTGGCCCGGGGGTGATATTTCCCACAGAGCAATGAGATGTCCCCCCACGGAAGAGTTGATATTTTGTGTTTTCGATGGTCAAAAAGTGCAATCCCCCCCCGGGACTCTATAATGCCCCCCCCCCCCCCGGAGCCACAGAAATCCCTCCCGGAGAAAAGTATCTAAATTCAACACTGCCTTTAATAAAGGTGTACTTTCGGAGCCGGTTCTTTATTAAAAAAATCTGCAACCAAAATCGAAAATGTACAAAATGGCCCTATTAGAGATCGAGCTCAACTATTCTATGCAGAAAAAAAAAATCGTTTAAAAATATTCCAATTCAGGCCCGTAACCAGATGGGGGCGAGGGGGGCTGAGCTCCCCACCCCCCTAGCTTCCTCTAGAGCCTCCTCTTAAAAAAGAAAAAATAAATAAAAAAAAATAAAAAAAAGACTAGCAAGAAAAACATTCAGATCTTTTAACTGCCTTGGAAGCAATGGAATATGCCAAAAATTTTGTATTCAGAACCCTGTTAGATTTCTATTAGACCCTTTAGTTTTATCTTGCTTGCGGTACAATTCTCGAAACCCGTTATAAATAGGAACATGTGTTTCTCCTGAAAAAATAAAGTCCAGATTTACTAACTACCCACCACATGGTTTCGTACATCGTTATCGTGACATTTTAAAAGCAATGATCATACACAGGATGAATGGAAATAGCCATATGCTGCTCAAGTTGATCGATAACTAGTTAAACGTCTTCACTAAAACGTAGTCACAAAAAATACGTGTTTCTAAATGCTAATGACATGCCTGTTGACAATATGTATTTGACAGTAGCTTTAGTTAATGATGAAATATCACTTGGGAACTAACTATATATTTTTTAATAGAATGTTTGTTGAAGGATATTAGAAGTATAAAAAAATTTCAATTTGTACAAATGGAATAAGAAAAATAATTACTTAAAAGACAGTAACTGTTTCATGCTGTGGGTGTAGGCAGGGGTATATTAGGAAAGCAGGGGTAGGGCATTTTTTTTTTTGTTTGCTTTTTGAATTTTCATCTAATTTTTTTTTTTCTTGTGTTCCATGAATTTGCTAAATATTTTTTTTTCAGTTTGTCATATTAGTCCAGACAATAGGGAATTTTACCTAGCAAAATTAAAGGTAGTACTGGAAATCGGCTTTCTAGATGTTTTTTGGGTCGCTGAATCCGAATTTGTAACTTCCCACCAAAATTTCCCCCGGCAACCTCCCCAAATTTTGGTAAAAAGCCCCCCAAAAAAGGTTTTTATTAAAAAAATCAATTTTTTTTATTGTTTTAGAGAAAAAGTATCTAGAAATTCAGAATGTAGACAAAATTTCCAACAAAGTAGATATATGACATTATGACTTAAGATAAAGAGGAAGGGGGGATCTGCCTCGGAACATGCGCGCGGTGCTGCGTAAACTAAGTTGCGCAATTCCGCTTAACCACTCACACGTTTACATTCGCCCTCCCATCTCCCCTCCGAACTTTCTCTATAAGGTTTACTTTAAGATTTTTTGGGTCGCTGAATCTGAATTTTTAACTTTCCCCCAAAAATTTTCCCCCGAAACGCCCCAAATAGTTGTTTTTAACTTAAATTTCTTATTGTTTTAGGGGAAAAGCATTACGAAATTCAGAAACTAGACAAAATTTGCAACAAATAGAATATATGACATTATGAATTAGGATGAACGGGGAGGGTGAGGGCTACCTCGGAACATGCACTGCGGCGCTACGTGCACTAAATGATGAAGTCCAGGCAGTAGGGGATTTTATCTGGCAAAATTAATGGTAGTACTGGAAATCGGCTTTCTAGATGTTTTTGGGGTCGCTGAATCCGAATTTGTAACTTCCCACCAAAATTTCACCTGGCAACCCCCCCAAAAATTGATTTTTTGAAAAAATTTGGTTTTTGAGAAAAGCGCGCGGGGAATGTTCCGAGGCAGCCCCCTCTCTCCCCGTTTATCCTACGTCATAATGTCATAAATCCTATTTGTTGCAAATTTTGTCTAGTTTCTGAATTTCGTAATGCTTTTCCCCTAAAACAATAAGAAATTTAAGTTAAAAGCAACTATTTTGGGGGATTTACGGGGGGGGGGGGGGATTTTGGGAGTAAGTTAAAAATTCGGATTCAGCGACCCAAAAAACTTAAAGTAAACCTTATAGAGAAAGTTCGGAGGGAAGATGAGAGGGCTACTGCAAACATGTGAGTGGTTAAGTGGAATTGCGCAACTTAGTCCACGCAGCACTGCGGCGCATGTTCCGAGGCAGATCCTCCCTTCCCCTTCGTCCTAAGCCATAATGTCATATATCTAATTTGTTGCAAATTTTGTCTACTTTCTGAATTTCTAGCTACTTTTCCCCTAAAACAATAAAAGAAATGGAATTTTTTAATAAAAACCTTTTTGGGGGCTTTTTACCAAAATTTGGGGGGGGTTGCCGGGGAAATTTTGGTGGGAAGTTACAAATTCGGATTCAGCGACTCAAAAAACATCTAGAAAGCCGATTTCCAGTACTACCATTAATTTTGCTAGGTAGAGTCCCTATACGGTCTCTATTGCCTGGACTATATAGCAATAAAAAACATTAAGCCAAAAAGCATGATTAGGATTAAGTTTATTATAAGGTTATGACAAAATATCTTTAATTATTTGGTGTATGTTGCATTATGCATGTATGCTTAAATCCGCTACTTTCTGACACATTTTCGAAATAATTTTTATTGATAAAGGCACAAAATTTGCAGATATGGTTATTCAAGCTCAAGGAATTAAACTGTGTTCTGTGTTTTATAAGGCTGTTTTCCAATCTAAACCAGCTACTTTCTGACATATTCGCGAATTTTTTTTTATTTATAAAGATATTTGCAAGTATTTATACTATACAGAAAATAAAAAAATAATCTGTCAAAAAATGATGGCAAATTTGACTTTGTAGGCTGATTTTCTTGGCATTTAACGACAAAATGCTAGTCATCGAGTAGCAAATGACTATAAATCATGATGTATGACATGAGAAAATGGGAAACAGTATTCAATTCTTAGGCGAAGGAATATAAGAAGTTGAAATTTTTAGTCAAATGGAATGAAAATTACTTCTTGAATGCATCCTGAAAATTCTCGTTATTGAGTAAAAGAAAAATATTTTTTAAGATCCTTAGAAATGGGGGGAATGTATAATAATAAAAAGTCGCCTACATTTAATGAAAACTGTTCGAAAAGTGGCGTTCGTGCCCTTGTGCTTTTTTAATCTAAATGAGATTGAACGAATTTCAGGAAACACATGTAAGACGTAAGCAAAAAAATCTGTTATCATTATTTAAATTATTTAAACCTAAGTCTTTTTCTCTGAAGAAAAAGTATTGAAGAATATAACATTAAAATTGACTTTTTTTTTTTTTTTTTTTTTTTTTTTTTTTTTTTTACGAAACCATTTTTAACTCTTTCGCTGCGTAATTGTTTTATCAAAACCCCTTCGCGACGAGCGTCTTTTAAGATTTTTTATTCTTTTGTCACCGGTTTTTCAAAACAAAAATTTTTTGTCTAATTTAATCAGGAAAATGCTCCGATTAAATGAGGCAAAATTTACAATAAAAAAAATTACGGGTGGGAATAATGAAGGAGGGTTAATTAGACGGAAAAATGCATGTCCGAGTATATCTCGGGCTGCGCAACGAGAGGATTAAGTCCAGATATGTTTCAAAAATATGTAATTAATATATATTTGTAATAATTGATTCATATTTGAAATGATATAATCATATGCACATTTTTAAATTTAATTATTATTGCGAATTGTTAAATGGTTAATTTTATAAATTATATTATTAATAAAATAAGGTCAGGTAACGTTAGTTTTAAAGAGAAACAATATCATCACAAAATTTAATCCTATTTAAAACAGCCGTGATTTTAAAATGATCTAATAATTCAGCAGAAACAAACATACTGAAAAAGTTAAATAAATTACAAATAGCTGTTAGTTAAAAATATTAAATGTATGGAATTAATATATTAAAGTATTTTTTTTTTAATGATAATAGTAAGTTTTCGAATTATTCAAATTAATAAGTTTAGAACACATGACGCAAAAACATTTGCAAAACCTCAAATTTTCGGTTTTTTTATATATTAAAAAAATGGAACAGGATATATGACAGAGTTGCCACGCTACAGGGAATTTCCTGACCAGAAAATTCTTTAGCACCAGTACTTCCTTAAAGAGAATCTCTCTTTAAATAAGACGAAATTTCGTGCGGTTAATCTAGATATATTTTTCTATAAAAAAAAAAAAAATACTGGTATTTTGACTGGAAAATTCCCTGAAGCGTGGCAACCCTGTATGATCTCTAAATCTATGTAATGTTTTCAATTTAAAGAAAAAATATGTAAAAAGAACTGTATCCTACAGATTCCTTTTTCTCAATTTTTTCAAAGCGCATCTTAAAAAAAATATATTATAGTGGGAGAGGTGGGTTGAAGATTTCTGTGTTTGTTGTATGAATCGGTGTTTTTGTAAATAAAGATGTACATTTCTGTCAGAATACTACTAGCATGATAAATTACACTAATTTATTCATCAGAAAGACTGATTTTATTAACCAGAGGTTCAAATATGCAAGATATTATGTATATATATATTAGAGATCTGCACGGGCCGGCCCGTGGCCCGAAGCCCGAGCCCGGCCAGGCCCGCGGGCCGGGCTCGGGCCGATTTTCATCCATGACACTCGGGCCGGGCAGACTTTCATTCACGTCGGGTCAGGCCGGGCCGGGTCTGGTCTCCACACTTTTCGGGCCGGGTCGGACCCGGGCCTTACTTTTTTCTGAAGGCTCAGGCCGAGCCAGGTCTAACTTATTTTTTCTGTAATACCCCGGGACTGGTTTCATGCCTAATCTTCACGGCCCAAAATTTTCAGTCCTAGTTTTGACCCAGCCCGTATGAAAATCATTGTCTCAGAGTAGCCTGGCCCATTCAAAAGTCAGTTAAATTAGGCTTGGTCCAATTTTTTTTTAAAAAAATGCATACATTTTTAAATTGGCATTATTCTACATCTAAACATTATAATTTATTCTTTTTAAAGAATAGTAGATTTCAACGCTTATTAAAATGTAGATAAATTAAAATATAGTAAAACGTGTGAAAAGGAACCTGCCTAAAGAAGGAACCCTATTTTAAACTGAAAAATGTGTTGATCCATGCAAAATTAATATACCAATACGTAAGAAAATAATATACAATACATTTACGCATTCTAAGAAGGGAATTTGTATATAACGCATTTTTTTTTTCTTTTCTATACAATTCCGTCTTAGAAGATTTTACTGTATAGCATTTTTCAGATTTTTAACACTTCAATACATGGAATATGGATTAACAATATTAATGATAACTGAAACATTTACTTTCAAGAAATAGAGATTCATTAAATATATATATATATATATATCGCAGTCTGAGGCACTTCTATAAAAGTGAAGATTATAAACATGAAAAAAAAGTTAAGATAAATGTTTTTGGTCGGAACTCCCCGTAGGAGACAAATTTTTAACCAAATCGACGTAAAAATCATTGTTTTGTAGAAATTCATTCGGGCCGGGCCGGGCTCGGTCCGATATTTTAAGTTTTTTCCGGGCCGGGCCGGGCTTGGGCCGAACTTTTAAATTTTTTACCGGGCCGGGCCGGGCCAATATTATTTTTTCTACGGGCCGGGCCGGGCTCGGGCCGAACTTTTAATTTTTGTATCGGGCCGGGCCGAATTTTTTTTTTCTATAAGTCGGGCCGGGCCCGGGCCTGGAAATTCCGGCCCGTGCAGACCTCTAATATATATATATATATAATCAATGTTCAATACTACATACATATATGCTTATTAAAACATTAAAAAAAAACTTTCACAAGCTTTTATATTGTCGGCTAAGCAGAAGAGGAATGCAACCGTATTTCTAATAATTCTTTTAAAAGGTTTTCCTTTCTTTTTCTTTTTTAAGTAATAAAGCATCTTTTCTAAAAATTTTAATCTATTTCTCACTTTTCGTCCTTTGAAATGCACAGGATATATAATTTCTAAAAAATAAATTTGCATCATGAGAACTTTTCTAAAATTTCTCTATATGAAGGTTACTTTTATCTGTACAAGCAACACGCATAAAAATTTTAGATATTCTTTATGTTTCAAGGATAAAAGTTTACAATCAATTAAAAAAAAAAAAAAAAATAGGATATATTTTTGATTAAAGATCGTTATTAAAATATTACACTTTTTGTTATGGAAAATTAGTTCCAACATTCAAGAGAAGGTTTCACTAAGGTTTTATGCTATTTCTTAAATATTCATTCACTAGCCTCCTCTAGTGACCAGTTCGGTCTCCTTCAGGTTGGTTGTGTTTATGTCGGCCAATTATCAACACGAGGGATATGGGCCCTATGGGGGGGGAGTGCCCTTCGTGGGGGTCTTTCTAAGGGAACCTAACCCGTATTAACGCTTGGAAGTCCAAGGTTCGAAGAAAACCACGAAAACTCCGAACGATTAGGCCGACGGGCGCGATTGGGATCGAACCCAGCACCTCCCGTCTACCAGCTTCGAGAGCAGAGCCTCTCGGCCACTGGTGGGGCCGGTCTCCTTCAGATGTATGTAAGAATTGCAACATGTTACCTTTATTTATAATTTAATTAATTTGCTTAATTCTTTGCTACATCTGAAGATTATGATAGAGGAACCGAGAACTCTGCGATTATAGCAGCATTTCGTATATATTTTCGTTGTTGTTAATTTCTTGACAAAAATCACTTAACCCATTTAGTCATTTGTACTTTAACTTCGTTCCCTTATGAGTTGCAATATGATCGTTAACAAAAAATTTGTTTTTTAATTTTTTTTTCTTTTAGTAAGATTTATAAGAAATAATTAAAAAAAGTTTATTTTCTTTAGTTTATATATGTCGATGTGCACTTATATTTTTAAATGTCATATAAATACTAGTAAGTCAAAAACTCGAATCACTGGGGTAAAGTTCAAAGTAATGTTGAAATTGAATGAATCGTATAACCTTTAGAAATAAATTACACAAGCAACAATGAAAGATACAGTGAGAAAATTTCGGTAATATATAAAATATAAGTACCGAGATATGTTAACTGTGGAGTATTTAGCACGAAGAAAATTTTAAAATTAAAAAGCGTTTATTTATCTTGCTCCTTTGGTGAGTAAATGAAATTTGTCAGTTATGCAGATTTTTTGAAATCTTGTTTTCCATTTTATATTTTATTTTAATGAAAATTTTAACGTTGTTTAGAAAGCCATTATTTGTGCTTTACGGAAATATTATGTAATCGAAGTTACGTTTGCTTTACATTATTTCTGAATGGACTAAATTGTGTTAGATTAATAGCAGACATTATAATGTAATAATTTGGAAACTACAATCTAAATCAGTGCTAAATGCATAATTTTTCTTCACTTTGCTTCTGTCAAGTAATCAGTCGTTTGAAACTTGTTTCAACTCCAATTAATAAATTTTACTTATTATATCGATTGTGTATGTAATCAGGAATATTTTTACTTATATTTTCCAAAATATGCTTAATAATGCATAAAAGTAAATGGGAACAGAATATAGTGTGCAATCCATTAGTTTTCCTTATTAAAATTTAATTCAAGCTATTTTTTTTTATGAGGTGTTGGATGCTATCTATTGTTTTCCATTAAATATAAAACCTAAGACTAAATCCCACGGGATTGAGAAAAGTTCTATCTTAGGTAGGTTTTCGTAAGAGGTACACCGCCTCTAATTGTTTTACATTCATTTTCCGATTATCATGAAGTATTTTCCATTTAAGAATTTCATTATAGAACACATCCGTTATAGAGAGGTTACGCTTTAGACGGTTTCCTTTATAGACAGGTTCTTTCTTATCAGTTTTTACTGTATTTAGTTTGCTTAAAGTGTGGATTGTTAAAAGATGTTAGCCCCACCAACAAATTTCAGAGCCCCCCCCCCCCCCCCCCCCACTGGCTTGACTTGCTGGTTACGGCCCTGTTCCAATTTAAACGATAAATTCGTAAACAACCCGCCCATTGGTTTTACATTAGCGAACAGGTGTTTTCAAGTGAGTGAAGAGTCCCCTTTAAAGGATTATACGGACCGACATTCTTTGAATTTCAAATTGAGTCTGAGCGATTCTTTTTTTCTTAAGCGGTTTAAAAACAAAAACAGACTTTTCTTTTGAAGGCATTCCGGAAAAAGAACACATGCTGTTGAAAATGATACATTCGAGCAAGAAATACAGAATTTGACATAGTAGTAGAAAACCTTTGTTTGATTCTTCGAAACCATCTTCACAATCGACACCAAACGCCCTATTTCATAATGTTTAGCAAAGCACAATCTATAGAGGGACATCCTCGTATACTGCCGCTGACACTGAGTGTACAATACAAAGAACAGAAATCTTGAATACAAAAGCCGCAGTTCAAGTAAAGAAGACCACACTGGTTTCAATAATACTGTGTGACACATTTGACGTTTGAAAAAGCTTTACTAATTGAAACTAAGTGATAACTAAAAACGTTGTTGCTTTAACATTTGTAAAAAAGTGTGTATTGCCTTTCTACTCTGACAATCCTTTGATTTTTCGGAACGAATTTGAAAGGTTTGGAAGTCGGCTGTCGGGAAAGAACCAGAATGACATATGACAGCCGCTGTTAATATAATGAGAACGAAACTGCACACCTCCCATTGAATTTACGTGGGAAAATCCTTTAAAACATTTATCCTTTCTTAAAACTCTTTTTCATCTATCGATTTGTTTTACTAAGCTATGACAGTTTAACAATTTAACATGAAATTCGGTGTCTAGACTGTTACATAAAGTAATCTGTTTACATAGGTGATAAGTTTTTCCTCAAGTTTTTTCGGACCGGTAACTTTGCATTCACAGCTTGAAAGTCACTTGAACTTGAAATATGTAAGGAATTAACCAGTAATGAAAATGCATTTGAAAAAAGTTTAGAGGGAAAAAAATCATTTATTATAAATCAAAATTCCGGCGAATAAAGTTTGTGCGGGTATTTTAGTGTTGTTAAATCCAATAAAGAAATTAAATTCAAAAGGTGAAGTAGTAAAGAGGTAAAAAACGTGTGCGTGTGTTGGGCGGGGGGGGGGGGGGGGGGGATTAGTTACAATACATTTTGTTTAAAATTTTAAACACAGTAACATTCTTTATATTAGTAGAATGAATGGCTGTATACAATATATTGCCTTGTTACTTTTTTTTTTTTTTTAAATTATGGCCATTTCTCCACCCCCCCCCCTTCCCCATTCTGACCAGAAAATCAGAGTTCTAACTTTTTACAGCTGCTCTTTCATTTTCACCTAGCACTTCATTTATAACGGCTGTTTCATAATAATAGAAGCCATGGCATCAGTCCATCAGAAGAAAATGATCCATTCCAAAGGTATAAGTTCTATTGAAAAAAACTGTTTAATACCTTGAGCAGAAAGAAGAGGCTACATCTGCAATTTTCATGACACTAATAGAATCACATAGCTGCCAATGTGTATGGTTTAGTTACCTCTAAAATTGAATAAAAAATTTTGCCATATTTAATCGTTAACAATTGTTAGACTTTTTAAACTGAATTTCCGGAAGTGACTGCCGATTGTTCCCTTGCGACGACATTTCTGTGGCTGTCAACTCGTAAAACTTGGCTAAAAATGTTAGCTTTGACAACATTTTCTGAATGAATATTTATCTTTATAAGAAAAGGGGAAACTCTTTAATTTCTTGGTATCTGAACAAAATCGGTAAATTTTGTATTTTTACGAATATTAATGCAATTTTTTTGTATTTACGAATGAAAACGACTTCTCGAAAGTATCAGAAAAGTAATTAGTTTGGATTTGGGAATAGCTTTCAATATAAAAAATTCTCATAACGAGATGTGATCCCTCCCACTCAGAAAAGGATCCCCCTCTAAATGGTGAGCTGGAGCCGCCCTTGTCTTTGTCAAATATTGATTGATTAAAATCTTGAAAACGGAATTAAAAAGAAATTCCGCTTTATACAGGATCCTTATGCCATATCATCTTTAGAATTTTCTATGCTTTATCATACGCCAGACAGGATGATTTTAACAATACCGTGCTAAACATAGATGTGAGAAAAATCGACAAACAAAATCTTCATTTGGCGCCCGTTCATTTTGGCGCCCGGGGCACATGCCCCTCTGCCCTCCCTTTAGTTTCAGCCCTGCTTAAATTAATATAAATAGCTCATCATTTGCTTTCAACTTATGTCCTGTAACGAAATTGAAACATCCATTAATTAATAGGTAAAACTATGAAATATAAATAAAACACAAATTTAAGGTATGTAATCAAATTTCGCTCAAAGGGTCGACTTTCTGACACAAGTTTTAATTCGTTTTTGTTCGGAAACGCATGAAACTAGAAGGTGTTGTTATTCAGAAACTATGTCATCGAATTGTTTTTCCCGTTTTCTTGTAAACGCAATAGATATTTCAGAAAATACTGTCAAAGTTGGCATTTTGGACTGAACTTCCGAACGAAAGAAGAAAATCCAGGCAGTAAGGGGAGAAAAAATGCCGTGTCACGTGATCAAAATTCCTTAGAACTCCATAGATTGATCAAAAAATGAAAAAAAACAGTTCAATTCCAAATCGCTTCCATGGCCAGGCTTTCCAATTTTATACCTTTCCGTCAAAAAATGAATTTGTAAATGTGTCAAAACGTTTTGCGATTGTTCAGCAAAGCAGTTAAGAACAGCCTTAAACCACTGAAATGAACAGAATCAAAAAGGTTAATTGAAAATAACGATCTTTGGTGATTTCTTCGTCTGTTAAATCCTGGCTGGGGCCTATTTAGGGTCTCTTCACAAAAATCTATTTAATAAAACAGGTCCCTTTACAAAAATGAATTTAACAAAATGGACCCCTTCACAAAAATCAATTTTATAAAATGGGCTCCTTCACAAAGTTCTTTTTAATAAAATAGGCCCCTTCACAAAATTCCTTTACATAAAAACTTACTGCTATTAATTATTTTTATTTTGTTAAGTTTTAAAATATGTGATTTGTAAATAAAACCAGTTCACCAGAAACGAAAACTTAAGCAAAAGGGTTTAAAGAAGTTTTTGTTAATAAATGCTTGGTCCGAATTTGAGTAACTGGATTTTAACTTTCATTATAAAATGTTATTTTTCACAAAAATATAATAAAATTCACAAAAATAACTTTTATACTTTTCACAAAATGGGCCCCAAGAAAAAAACCCTGCATCGACCCCTGATGAATTTTAGTATTGTTAATGGGCATTCTAAAAAATATAGTAAAGGGTTTAAAGAAGTTTTTGTTAATAAATGCTTGGTCCGAATTTGAGTAACTGGATTTTAACTTTCATTATAAAATGTTATTTTTCACAAAAATATAATAAAATTCACAAAAATAACTTTTATACTTTTCACAAAATGGGCCCCAAGAAAAAAACCCTGCATCGACCCCTGATGAATTTTAGTATTGTTAATGGGCATTCTAAAAAATATAGTAATGAAAAAAGTCTATTAGTTATCAGTTAAAAAAAAAAAAAAAAAAAAGAGTAGATCTCTGAGAGGTTTTCTCACTGCAATCTTTGGGATTATTTGTTGATACTTGTTTCATAACCTGCAATTTTTTTTTAATGAAAAAATGCGTTTGAATGATATATACGAGGAGATATCATAAAGTTTCAATTACAGGCGACTATTTTTATATTCTGTTAGCACCACTATTTAAAAAAATGCATTTCGTAGTACATTTCTCTTGCAAATGTTCTCAGTATGTAAACGATTTTTGTTTTGGAAAAGTGGTGCTAGGTAGCATTAAAAAATATTCGCCTGTAATTGAAACTTTACGATATCTCCTCGTACATACCTACTATGACCTTCTTCCATTTTTTTATTTCTTTTTTTTTTAAGGGAGCCATGTTTTATTTCTCTTGGAATAAAATCGTTAAAGTGCGCTGTTGTGGTAGCATATTATATCTACTACAATGCGCAGTTTAATGTTAAGAATCGAGAATAATATTTCTGACAGTTTAACATAAAATGGTAATATGTTTTTTTTCCTACTTGTTCTATAGTCTATATTTATCATTATTATTATATATATATATATATATATTACATATGAATGTATTTCATTTTCCTATTTGTATTTGAAAATGGTGTAATGTATATTTATTTCAGTCTGTCATGCAAAAAAGGAAAGGGGTAAGTTTATTTTAATTACATTTATCTGCAAATCAATAAAGACTTTGTTAATACAATATTATTGCTGGATTTCATGCGAACGAGCAATTTTTTATGCACCCTGTAAACGTAACTTACCGGTAATTCTACATCAACTTTTATTAGTTGGTTCAACGTCCGGTTCCGAAACCCTATAGGTTGGCAAATCTAATCGCGGATTAAAATTTTAAATTCATCGTTAACTTGAGAGCCCCGATAACTCGACCTTAGGTTAGTGAACTTAAGGTTGAAACGTGAATAGCGGATTAGAAAAAAGGGATTGCATGATCTAATAATAGCCTCATATGGGTTCGATCCTCGTCTAGTACCACTCTCATCTTTTACTTCTCAATAACGAAATTAAAGCGTGTATTTAAAAAACATACTTGCCGTGTTTAATTTTATATAAACAAACGTTACAAATAAAATCCCGGGATTAGTAGACATAATTTGAAATATATTAGATTTGCTTACAAGCATAAAATTAATGCTTTTTCGAAAATCCAGTTCGATTTGATGTTTTGTTCATTCACAAAATTAAGTCCAAAGATTAGAAATTGTGATATTACAATTATAAGACGTTTATCGAAGTAATATAGAAGAAATTAGTAGTATCACCGTAATGGTAAATAAAATTTTTAATATTTTTTTGAGGCTGCAATTTTTTTTTTCCTCGTCAATCTTGGAGTCACGAAGAATTTTGCTGTTATAAGGAACATTGAAAACAAAAGCGAAATATTCTACTCTTAGCTGATAACTGTCCAATCCATCCCGACGGGAAAAATTTGCAGAGAATAAATACAGTTCCTACCACAAAACTGTACCAGCAAGTTGCAAGCTATGGATCAAGGTGTAATGTCTTAAGAGCAACTATCGGAAGTGCGTGCTTATGCACATTTTAGAATGCTCAGGCAAAAATGAGGTTTGCAGTTGCAGTATAAATGTTTTAAATGCAATTCATTTTTTGAATAAAGCCTGGAAAAAGTTACGGAAAAAAAAAAGATTCGTAATGCATTTCGCCATACCGGTTTTGTTTCTGCAGAAGAAAGTGTATGTGAAATCTCACAAGAAGAAGATTTGCCTTTGTCAGAATGGAATCGTGGATTCGGCAGATCTGATGACATGCCTTTTTATGAAAATTTGGACGAGATTGTTGATGTAGATTACGATGTGATAAATTCGGAACTTAACTCTCATTTGGAAATTGTCCAAGAAGTGCAAGAAACAGAGGAAACAGTCAGTGATGATGAAAAAGGGCAAGAAATTGATGAAGTACCTTCATCAGAAATCAAAGACGCCCAGCAAGCAATAAGATTGTTGCCACGTTTTCATGAGTTCCGAGACACAGATGCAACTATCTTTAAATTTATCGGATACATTGAAGATGACATAGAGCGAAAATTATTTTGCTCAAAAATAAACAAAAGAAAATTGAAATTTTTTTTCTTTCCGAATATGCCCTCTTAGCTCTTATATTATCACGTTATGCAGGAATAAATTCCCTTTTTCCTTGAAAAGATATAGTAAGTGCAATTTATACTCAGTTTATACTTTATTATACAATTTATACAATCATTCTTATTTTATAAGGTATGGATTGTATGTAATGGGTCATTTACTTATACCCCATGTTTCTGACCCAACCTCAGTTATTACGTCACTCGGTTATAGCGTCATAATTATTATGGTTTATTGAATGACGCTATAAATGGGTTCGACTGCATATATATTTTTTTCATTTTTGTTTAATTAACAAAAAAATATGATTAAAAATTGCTATTTTATTAGTTTTCGGTCGAATAAATAAAATCGAGCAATTTATAACATATAACGTTATTTTATCTATCTCTCACCACAAACGAGTAATAACATACGTTCGAAAATTATTTCGCTGTGAAATTTATCCCCATACAGTAAATTTGGCAAAAAAAAAAAAAAAAAATGCATATTACATACTTCTATTTGTCCTATATAACGCCAAAGTTTCATAGGTACGTTCCTTTGTTTCGCTATATGTCAATAAAATTTGCTTAGAATAGAATCCTGAAAAATCAGCAAATAAATGTAACTAAGTTGAAAGAGCCTTCAAAAATGTGCCAGCGCCGCTGCTTTACTTTTATATCTCTTTATAGACCTACATCTATCTAATTTCAGATAATTAAGAGGTATGAAAAAATAAGTTTTCAATACAATAGAAAATTTTTGTACAAAGAAACGCAATCTGCATAAAACTGAATATATTTTTCGCTGCTTTATAAAATTTAAATTTTTCCCTTCTCTCTTCTATATGCTTTTATTTATTTTTCAGTTTGATTGCTCTGGCGAAAATATCTGGAATAAACTGTAAGTAAAATTTTAAGCTAATTACTTATTTATTTATTTATAAAATGATTTTTTTTCATTCACTCATTAAAAGAACCAAAGTAATTTCATTTTTATAGTGATCAAGCATTAAATGTAGTAAGGAATTAGGTTAAAAAACAATATTTTGGTAAATTATATTGTGTAGTAGTTTATTCCGACACAATTTGACTGTAGATTTATACCGGGTGGTATTGGTATAATTTATCAGCTCACAGGCTATCAAAGCTTGGAAATTAATGTGCCCGCAGATTCTGTATGTACGTACGTAAGTATGTGCGTAACGCGATAACTCTTGATAGAAATATCCGATTTGCTTCAAATTTTGGATATAGGTTCATTCTGATAAGGTGCTCCTCTGATTAGTTTTGGGGGCACATTGGTTAAGTATAAAAGGGGGGAGGGGGCTAATACCCCCTTAATTCAGATAAATGGGGTTTCATGCAGAATTATCCGATTTGCTTCAATTTGGTATACCGGTTTATTCTGATAAGGCGCTTACCTGATTGGATTTATAGGTTCATTTTTTAAGTATAAAGGGGGGAAATGGGGAGCTAATACCCCCTTAATTTAGCTAAATGTTTTTTTTTTTTTTTTTTTTTTTTTTTTTCGAGGAGCATTATTGTTTGAAATAAGAGTATAATATACAATTAGTGTGAATACTGTGAGATTAATGCCATCAGTTTAACTGGGCCCTTTTCTTTTTATTACTATTTTGTTACTGAAAAATAGGCTTTCGATTTTGACGTAGAATAGGTCTTACACGAGGCTAACAAAAAAGACAGGCTGACGCACTATCTTTTGCATTAGACCGCTAGAGTCAAGTGATGCTCTTTTCGTGTAGCTGCAGTCGTGCTTTCGAGGATCACGTGACTTAGGCGTACCCGAAAAAAGAGACGTGTAACGCACTGCGGTAGCTTTTTTTTTTTTCGTTAGCCTCGGGTCTTACAATTTGAAACCGAAAGCATTTAAAAGAATATTAAGTTATCTTAATTACCCTAATTTTAAAGCATTGTTAAAAATTTTATGATACATTAACTAATCTATCTCTCTGTATTCAAAACACTTTTTCACGAGACAGTTAATGCAAAGTCAAATTTGTTCTTCTTGGTTTTATGAAATGATTATGCTTACTAGTTTTATACGTACTTGTATTTCAATGTTCTTTACTTTTTCAGTTGTCAGACTGTGACCATAGAACTAGTGTTTGACAACTTTCAGATAACAAATTTAACCTACAACGCAAAGTTTGAGGTATGTGTTTGAGATAGCATTTATATTTCTAATAAAATTTTCAATATGGTGAATTTTACTTTTTTCGCCATATTTGGTTGGTTGTGTTTTTGACGGCCAATTATCAACACGAGGGATATGGGCCCTAATGGGGGGGGAATGCCCTTCGTGGGGGGGGGGGGAGGAGGTCTTTCTAAGGGAACCTCCCCCTCCAATATATGTGAACTTGGAAAATTTGAGCTTAAAGTTGGGAAATTCTAGATTCTTGAAAGACTTTTTCTTTTTTTTTTAAATAATAGTATAACATAATATAAGAAATTTTTATTGTTTCGCTAACTACCTTTCTGAGTTCTGTAACAGTAAATAAGTTAAATTATCAAAAGAAGAAGAAAAAAGCAACCAGGCTAAATTTGTCATTGTGTTTCGCTGTGCTAGAAAATATACAACTACCAGACCTGAATTTCCCTTGATGTCCATCAACACTGCCAGAGTCTAATCCCTTTATTTCCTTGCAAAACTTTATTTTTTTCTCAAAATAACATGATGGTATTTTCATATAACGTGCGATTATGACTCGTACACAACAGAAGACAAAAAATTTGGAAACCTTAAACTAATGCTGGGTTTTTCTGAATATATGCATTTTTTCTAGGTTTAATTTTACATTTACTGCATTGTTTGAAACTGCTTGCTTAACTAGTAATTGGGTATCTTATTATTTTCATACGCAATGATTCCAAGATAGGAAAATAGAATTAATCTAGTTTTGATTTTAATTATTTAAATGAAAGAGATGTGTATTTAAACTTCATTAAATGAACCAATAACTATAATTTTTATGTTTTTAGTTTCAATATTTTTCTTTGGAAAGAATTTTTTACGTATAAATATCATTATCATTAAATACACGTGGCACATATTTCAGTTGGAAAATAAAGCAATTTAATTCAAGTTTGGAAATTTCTGAATTATAAGTTGGTAAATTTTTTAATTCTCCCCCCCACACCGAAAAAAAAAAACATTTGTAGCTACGCCCCTGGAGAGAACTGATTAATGCACTGTAAAAGCTACTCGGAAACGTTTTCAAAAACTATGGGCAGTTAATAAAAATTTATTTTTTTAAATTTTTTCTTTAAATTTCAAAGATAAATTCATTTGTGAAGTTTCTAAATATTAAGAAAAGCTTTTCGGAATCTTGGGCGACTCGGAAGAGGTTATTGTGTATTTCCGTTCGAAATTATAATACATTTTCGTAAATTAAGAAACATCTGTCATTTTTTACAGTGTATGGAAGGTCGCTCTCTGAAGAGTTCTGCAGAGTTAGTTTTTGCTGTAAGCACGTGGCAAATGCGAATTATATGAAAAAGCCAGGGTTTTGGCTTGTGGAGAACTGAAGTGATTACTTTCATTGTACATGAAATGTTTTTTGTTTTTTCATTAAATTTGTTATGTTTTTATATTGAATTGCATGTTAATTCGATTTTTTACTTGCTATAGTAATTATTTTTTTGTGTGTGGCGATATGCAGAAGGTATTACTGCTATCCATTTGAAATACAATTCAATTGTATGCATAGGACTCTACGAAACAACGCAAAACAAAGCACAAATAATATTAAAATTATTCTATTTTAAATGTTTTAAAAAGAAGACACAATTTCATATTCGTTGGAAGAGAAATGAGAAGAAGTGGAAAAGAAACAAGCAGCATTGCACTACAAAGGGCCATATTCTATCCTCTGTAGAAAGCATGTGCTTTGTGGGTATGGCTGTTGCTATTGCTGATTCCCTCATTTTTTCATATAACTCTGAAGAAATGGTTCCTTTTTTGTAACTCTTTCTTCCCATTACATATACGTGTCCATACTATGCCAGAATTTAGCATTGATACTTGTACAGTGAAATAAGTTTAACACGAAATTGAGGGGCCGAAATTTTGTTTGGTGTTAAAAGAATTTCGCGTTAAAAGACTCGTAAAAAAAAAAAAAAAAAAAAAAAAAAAAAAAAAAAAAACATAACTCACAAAAATTTTTGACGTCGTCAAATTTTATTTCGATTTCCTGTTAAACTACTAGTAGGCTGCATCCATTAGGATAAAAAGCAGGTTAAAAAAAAAAAAAATGGAGGGAAAAAATGAAATATCTTTTTTTTTAAGTGTCTTTTTCAGCATTCTGAGATCTAGCTTGTTGGAATCAAATAAGCAAAGCTGACTCTAAATCTTCGTGCTTAGCGGTTCTCATACGTTTTCTCTCTGGCTTAAACATACTGTGCTCAAACATTAACGTAATGGGGGTCCCTCTGTTTTATTATCGTAGATAAAGTAGAGTTGGCAATGCCAAACTCTGCAGATTTCTGTTTTTGTCCTTTTTCATCAACTTCATTAAGCAGCTTCATCTTCATTTGAAGCGAAATAGCAGTTTGTTTTCGGGCTGATTTCTCAGCTCATGAAACATAAGCTAATTTACAAAAAAAAAAAAAAAAAAAACACGACATTCACTGATTTTCTCAGTGGTTTTAACACGAAATTCACCAATTTCAACTCAAAAGAATTAGATCGAAAGTAAATTTTTTTTCGTGTTAAAAGATTTTTGTTTCGTGCTAAAAGAAAAAAGAAATCTATTAAATTGCATAGTATACTGTCCGGACCGCTATATCATTTCGTGTTAACCGATTTTTCATGTTAAGCGTTTTCGTGTTAAACATATTTCACTGTACATGCTATTCATATATGTATATATACTAAATTCTGGCATTTATATTGTCTTTACATGTTTATTAAATATATATATGCAAGTGCTTATTATTTTACCTACTCGCGGGTTACATCGGTGCACGACATCAGAGTCCATATTCTATCCTCTGCAGTAAAAATGTGCATTATTGCTGCTGCTATTGATGATTTTCTCTGTTTTCAGCGTTACTTTGAAAAGAAAAAACTCCTTTTTTAGACTTTTCACCTCCTTATATGTGCCCATGCTATAACAGAATTTAACAATGACACATGTATATGCTAAACTCTGGCATTTATGAAGTCTGTACATTATTTTTTTAAACAGTTGCACTTATTCAAGCTAATAAGCACTTATTCAAGTGCTTATTATAATATTATTGCTTGTAATGCGGTGTTTGAGGAGTGCACTCCATCAGAGGAAATATTCTAATCCTCTTCAGAAAGCATTTGTGTTATTGCACTACTATTGCTGATTCAATTTCTTTTTACTTAGAAAAAGCTCCTTTCGTGTTCATGTGCCAGAATTTAGCAATGACACTTCTGTATGCTAAATTCTAGATTATAAGAAAATTCAAAATATTGAAAACAAACTAAAAAGAGAAATGAAACTCCTGTCTAGCGGTCAGTATTTTTGGACTGCTAATAGGAAGTGTTGAAGTAAAAGTTTTTACATATTTTTTTCAGTTAGTTGAACTTGCCGGGTATTTCAATGCTGTATAACTGAAGTTGAGATCATATATTGAATAGTAGGAGAGCTGTTGAAACATTTTTGAGTAGGTATTTGAGGCACCCTGAAAATTTGTGCAACACTTCTTTTGTAATGCCTGAATACAAAATCGAATGTCTGGCTGAAGGATCGTGGCCCAAAACCTGTGCCAGACACGTGTCAAGTGCCATTTTTTGACACTACCCAAAAAAGGTATTTGAGGCACGCTGAGATTGAAACAGAATAATACTTATGCTTAGAAAAAATTATTTTGAAAATGACAGACACTTTAGTCGGCCCAAAAACTGTGCCAGACACGTGTCAAGTGCCATTTTTTGACTACCCAAAAAAGTTATTTGAGGCACGCTGAGATTGAGGCACAATAATACTTATGCTTAGAAAAAAATATTTTGAAAATGACAGACACTTTAGTCGGCACAAAAACTGTGCCAGACACGTGTCAAGTGCCATTTTTTGCCTGGCACAGGTTTTGGGCCACGATCCTTCAGCCAGACATTCGATTTTGTATTCAGGCATTACAAAAGAAGTGTTGCACAAATTTTCAGGGTACCTCAAATACCTTCCCTAAAATGTTTAACAGCTCTTGGACTAGAAGAAGCGAGGTAATCGGAGAGGCAACAATTTTCATTAAATGTCAGTTCTGGGAGAAAAAACAAAACAAAAGACGATTGCTATGTATGAGGGGCTCAGAACCATAGTATACCAAGTCCATTTTGAAAAAAAAAAAAGAGATAGTCCATTTAGAAGGTGCATAAAATCTGTTTTATCCACTCTCACAGTGAACGAAGTCTGTATTCACATACTTTCTCATATATGAGGATCCCAGAAGCCAAGGGGTATAAGTGACAAATTTGAAAAAAATTGAACTAAGTGCACAGATGACCTGGGAATATGCTTTTTTTCTTTTCAGGTAAAGAAATATAAGTGATTTTTAATTTTATGTTGTGTTTTAGAGATCAACCACTTTTACCGAATAATGATCAATATTGATTATAAATTCAAATAAAATTGCACTCTACTTTTTCACATTTATTGAAATAAAAGTTCAAAGGCCGCTGTGTAACAAGCAGCAGTTTCCTATTTCAATTCAGTCAATTATTATTGATGTTCAACTTTAAGGCTGTTCTTAACTGCTCTGCCCAACAAGCGCAAAACGTTTTGACACATTTACACATTCATTTTTTAACGGAAAAGTATAAAATTGGAAAGCCTGGCCATGGAAGCGATTTGGAATCGAACTGTTTTTTCCATTTTTGCATCCATCAATTACCTATTGAGTTATAAGCGTTTTGGATCACGTGACAAACCCGTTTTTCGCCCGCTCTTGAGTGCTTATTCTCGTTCGCGCGGAAACTCGGTTCAAAACGTCCACTTTCACACAATTTTCTGAAAGATCTACATATTGCGTTTGCAAAAAAATGGAAAAAACAGCTCGATGACATAGTTTTTGAATAACAACACCAGCCAGTTTCATGCATTTTCGAACAAAAAATAAATTAAAACTTATGTCAGAAAGTTACCCTTTTGGATTTGAGGACACCCTTAACGTCAATTATCTTTGAATTCAATTTATTCCAAATCGAAATTTTGTCACTTGTACCCCTTTGCTTCTGATGTCTTTATATATCATCTGTTTGCAGACGTCGTTTACTGTGGGGGTGGATAAAACAGATTTTATGCACCTGCTAAATGGACTATTCCCACCCCCCCTTTTTTTTCAAAATGGACTTGGTATACTGTGATTGAGAGATATAGTGTGTGATAGCAATTCATTCGAATTTTGTATTTTCTAATATTTTTGGAAATCTAAGTGTATCTCGAGGCCAACATTAGCAGACCTCAAAATAGATTTTTACGCCAGGGTTCGGGCCTTGCTCCCTTGAACGCCCATGCTAGACTTTTGTTATGTTTTTCTTTTTAATTTCATGTTTTTAAATAATAACCTATTTTAATTCAGCCTTTTGAAGAAATCCGATAGAAGCTAATTTTTACAAATTCAATATATCTTATTTTTTACGTTTTTACATTACTTTTTCATGTCAACGTTTAAAAATTAATAATTATTTTAAACTTATGTATTGCTTTTTATGTTGATGTTTATGAATGTTTAAATTCCTTGGCCGTGGTGTTCTGGCAAATAATACTTAGTTCAGCTTATTTATGCTTATATTTTCCATAGAGAAAAAAAAAAAGACTACAAACACACAATGTGGCCCCTCTCTTGATTTTGTTCCGTGGGAGCAAATGGCATTAGACCATGTAGAATTAGAACAGTTTTGTCTATAACACCAGTAGTCAAACATCAGTTGATTGATGTTTAGTTGGAACTAAGGGTTGGTTGGTTGGTTGATTTTGTGACGGCCGATTATCTACACTAGGGATATAGGCCCGAGGGGGAGTGCCCTTCGTGGGGGTCTTTTTAAGGGAACCTAACCCGTATTAACGCATGGAAATCCATGGTTCGAAGAAAACCACGAAAACTCCGAACGATTAGGCCGACGGGCGCGATTGGGATCGAACCCTGCACTTCCCGTCTACCAGTTTCAAGAGCAGAATGGAACTAAGGGAATTACAATTCCAGCAACGTTATTTTTTATTATTGTGTGCGCGAGCAGATATCTGTGACGAAAAGCACTTTATTAAGGTTTGAACCTTCTAATAGTTTCAGTCAGTGCAATGACATCTGTTGGTGATATTTGGAACTACAACAAGGAAGTATTATTAAGAAATTCCTGATTCAACATATTAATTTCTATCAAGAATACCTTCATTAGCTGTCGCCATTTAAATGTTATTAAATTTTTTAAAAAAAAATCCACTTTCGGATAAGGGCACACTCAACCCACTGGTTAGGATGCTGGCCACAAAATGGGGAATTCAGACCAATGTTCGTGAGTTCGATAACAGAATCATCCGGGCGGGTTGATTGTACAAAGTTTTCAGGGTGTTCCTTGTAGTCACTTTAAGGGAGGAGATCATCTTAAGACTTTATATATATATACCGGGTGTCCCAAAAATGACTGATGGATTTTAAAATTCAATAACTTGCAAATGGTGACAGATATTTAAAAAATTCTTGCAGGAGTGTTATGTATGATGTCAGGAGTTTTTTTTTTACAGTGATTCTTGATTTTAGTTCGAATTTCAAGCAATAGATGGCGCTGAGGGCAATAGGTGCTCAGCCCAGACCCGATTTTTTGGTACTTCGGGAATTATTCAATGCATTTTAATCTCCTTTTTTGCACGGAAGAAGATAGAGGCCGAAAAATCGAGCCTGGATTTAGGGGTTATTTCTTGCAGCGCCATCTATCGATGCTATTTGTAACTAAAACTGAGAATAGCAGCATAAACACTCCCGATATCTTATATAACATTCCTGCAACAGTTTTCTAAATATCTGTCACCGTTTGCAAGTTATTGAATTTTAAAAACCATCAGTCATTTTGGGGACAACCTGTATATATAACAGGTTTCATGATAAAATATGTGGAGCGACACCTATCCAAATCAAGGTAAATTGGAACTTTAAAGTCATTTTTCTCAAAACAGATATTTTTGACATTGCGAGCCTTTCCAAAACTAAATAACATAGAAACTTGAAATTTTTTGTTATATTATAGTCTGTATATTTTTATAATCTGTACCTAATTTTTAGTAAGTACTTGTAATATATTTATTTATTTTTTAAATTCTTACTAAAATTTATCATAGATTTTGCGTTTTATGGTTTAATTGCCTGAACAAAAATATTTCCATCTGTAAACTTGAATATTATTTTGGGTTTAAGTTAAAGTACAATATTTATGTATGTAATATTAAGTGGAAATACCGAATATATTTTTTATAATCCTGCACGCAACACAAATGTGAAATCATCTTTTTGAAAAAAAAAAAAAGTAAACACTCCCTACTAACTCTGCAACAAATTATCGTAGAACAAAGTTACTGGTGCCAAACGATTGGAAATAGAGTCTACTTTTAACCCTTTCGAGGGCGGTGTCCTTAAAAAAGGACACATAATTTTAATTCAAAAACTGACAATCGGCACCAAGAATATTTAATTAAAATTTTCGTTTTATAATGTACGTGAAAATAAGCAAGTTCGTATTTTCTAATAAATTCGTTTTTAAATTCTGGTGTCATTCCATTATTTCATCAGTTTATAAACAGTTTTACTCCGCGCCGGAAAGGGTTAAATGATGTACATAAAAATTTGCTTAGGGGCAATCTACATATCAAAATAAACCAAAACTTTGTATTTTTCAATAGCAAGATCCAATTTTGACACCATAAATAAATTCTACACCTTTCGATTAGCTTAAATATAAATTTGCGTGAAATTCGTACCATTACGTTAAGAGGAATTAATTATTTTAAAATGGGATTATTTTAGGGATTGTATCCAAATTGGAGTTCGGTACTCGAAGGTTGTTGAAAAGCTACAGATTGACTCAGTCACTCCTATTAATGTATTATTTCTTGCCAATATGACCATTTCTTTCACTTAGTATGCTTAGGCTATTGTTATATACCGTAAAATCCTCTTCAATATTATTTTTATAATGTTTACAAGTGTTGATTTATCCGATTCCTGTAATTCTAATAGTTTTCGAATATGTGAATGTGATTGGAATTTTATAAGTATTTTTATAATGCTTTTTCTCAGATTTTGAATTTATTTAAATCACAGTTTTTATTTATTTATTTATTGACAGAAATGTAAAGAATATCGGCCAATGCAGAATTTAGAATAAAAAATAGTATAAAGCAGCATAAGGAATCAACATAGAAAAAACCAGACAAATTTGTTTCTTTGCCTGAAAGTAAATCCCAAGGCGATGGATAATGCCATATTTAAAAATAAAAAAAACTTTTTGAAGAGTGGGTGGGAGGGATTAATTCTTGTTAGATCTTTTCAGATATGTTCGTATGGTTTATATTCAGATTTATTCGAAGAACTAAAATTAAAACTACTTCAAAAAAACATCAGAATAACTTTATATTCGTTATTCTCAGTTAAAATAGGGTTAATAATTATATGATTAAACATATTCTGCTATTTCATTTAAAATTTCGCAATTAACTTATTAATGCCGGTTGGCCAAAAAAAAAAAGAAATAATAATAACTTCCTATTTGAAGTTTTTTTTTCTTCATATTTTAGATTTTTTTGCACACTGCTTCCGATTTCCAAGAAAACTTGCCTATCTGAAAGTCATAAAAATACCTTTTAAAATGCTTTTAAACCAGCCTGTGTACTCGAATAGATCTAAATTTCAAGCTATTGAAGAAAAGGTTTAATTATGTATAGCGTTTTATTAATGCGTTTTCAAACCTTACATCGGTACTTATTTGTAAATATTATAATTTTTGATTGATATACAAAAGTTAGTAAAAGACTAACTTAGCAGTTTTAAATTACAATAAAATACTTTCGTGAGAATATTTTATCTAACACATATTCAGTGTAATTCAGGGAACAATTTAACCAGATTTGAGTAAATTAAATTAATAAGTATAAATATCTCAATGACGTTATGGATATAACAATGGTTTAAATGATGTAAAATATTTTTGATCAAAGTTTTGTAAATATCAAATACTAGAATTAGATTAATCATTTGCCGTAAATACATCGGCATCTATTTAAAAAGAAAAAAAAAATATTTCACGTGTTCTTTCATTTTGAGGAAAGCAATGAAATGAATAATTTCGCGTTTAAAATTCCGATTAAGCTTTGCTCTCTGAAATTTCGTGTTAATGTGATCATCACAGTTTCTTTCATTAAAATTAAACATCAACTAAACGCAAACATGTATACAAGGACAAGCTGTTCCGCATAATGAAATTTAAAAAGCAACTGTTGCAGCAACTTGCTACCAAAATTTTAAAATACTGAAATTTACCTAAATAAAAAAGTATGATTACGCCAAATAAGAAAAAATATTTCATATGATAGAACTTTAACAAAAGAATAGCAGAAAATTATGGATAGATTAGTACACAAAAATGAGAGGGAAAAAAAACCCCACTTCCAATAAGCCACATGTTTTGCTTAAATTTAAAAGAGAGGATCTTACAAAAATCCATTTTTATCAAGAGTTGTTTGTATTCTCCATGTTTCAATGAGAGAACATTCAATGAGACTGTTAGCAATATCAGGATATCTTTTAATAATTTGCATAACACATGAAAGTAAAAAGGATTCAGGTTAACGTAAGATCGCGAGGTACTGAAATAAGTTTTACGCTTTTTTTACATCGCAAGGCAGACTTACGCTCTAAGTTTATTTTAAGCGAGGCACAGTAATCCGAGCTTAATTGCTTCAATAACATGAGTAAAAAAAATATATTTTTTTCAAATTATGCTTTTCTGTACATTATAGACGGCCCCTTAAACCAGCCTTTTGAAGTTTTTTAAGAATAACTTGAAAACTAGTTGGAAGAAAAAATTGAAATTTTGGATTTGCATAAAGCAAGGCATAATAAATATAAATCCATCAAAAAAATTGTAGGTTGCAATTCATATTTTTTTCGAATATTAATTTCATAATTCATATTAAATTATTTTAATTAAAAATTCAATGTATTTATGTTAAGGTTTTTTAGTACTATAACCACACACAAAAAAAATTCACATTAGGATTATAGTTTCAGGAGATATTAATAAAAATATGAAAATGTAAATTAACATTAGAAGCTCTAAATTTTGAATGTTTATAATTCAAAAACGTATTATCCAAATGACATGAAATTTCGTTTCTAGTGATAGTTTGAACCGAAGATTAAAAATATATTGTCAAAATTGGATGTTGCCATTGAAAAAAACCAAGTTTGGGCTGGTTTTTATATGTAGATGGACCCCTAAGCATATTTTATATACATCATTTAAAAGTAGACTTAATTTCAATCGTTTGGTACTAGTAACTTTGTTCTACGATTATTTGTTGCAGAGTTAGTAGGGGGTGTTTAATTTTTTTTTCCACGACTGTACATAAAATCTGTTTTATTCACACCCACAGTGAACCAAGTCTATAAACTTATACCATATTACCATATATGATACCATATATGAGGAAGTATGTGAAAACAGGCTTGGTTCACTGTGGGAGTAGATAAAACAGATTTTATGCACCTTCTAAATAGACTATCCATTTTTTTTTTTTTTTTGCCCGACTGCCGAGAAGGGTTATGTGTTTCACGCGTATCTGTGTATGTGGATTTCTTTATACCCTCGAACCATCCCAACGGCTGGATGGATTTTAATGTATGAGGTCTCTATCGATTCGTCTTAAACGTCCGATGGTTATAGGCTAGGTTTTGTTTTTACAAATTCAAAATGGCGGCCGTAAAATACAAAATGGCGGTAGAGACGAAAAAAATTTTTACGCACCCGGCATATCATTGGATAGGTCTTTCAAAATGAAGACGATGTTTCATTGACTATTTTACAGTCAGAAGCTCCGTTTAAATATTAAACAACCTGAAAGTTGTGTAGGTAGGATCTCTAGCTTTACTGCAATTCTAACCGTCATAGACATCTATAGGCCTCATAAAAATAGTGTTTATAGATAGGAACTAACAATTAAATACAACTTAAAAATCATCAACACAAGTAAATAAAAAAATAGGTAAGTAATGTAAAAAATAGTTTCACATTGATGATAAATAATTAATTAGTTCGCTTTTTACGCAGTCGAGTTTTTTGATTTTTTAAATTTAATTTTTACTTGTTTCAAAATGGACTCTTGGTCTACTATGGTTGCGAGTCCCTCATACATAACTAAAGCAATTAAGCAGTATATACAGGGTGCCCAAAAATGGGTTGGAATTTTACTAAGAATCGTCCAGTTTTTGACCAAATTGCGATAGAAAGGATGCCTTCAGGAAGGATATTCGAAAGGGGAATCACCTGCAGCAACTTTTTTTTCCATGACTGTACCTTCTAACTAAATGGACTATGTCATTTTTTTTTTTTCAAAATGGGCTTGGTCTACTATGTTTATAAGCCCCTCATATATTATTACCAGGTGATATTACTCTTAGCTTTTATGCAATATGCCTTCTATTATGATAAGAAATTTATTTAAAATGTAAGTTTCATTAACCGCTACACTTAACTATTCTAATTTATCTTTTTTTCTTGCAGAGCATTGAACTATTCAGTGTAATCGGAGGATATATGGGGATGTACTTAGGTGTCTCCATAGTGGCTGTCTATGATTTTGCGGAGATCATCGTGGCTGCCGTTCTCCAGTTCCTCAAAAAGAAACGGATGGCGAAAAAGAAAGAGAAGTCTGAGAAAAGGAAATCCCAGAAGCAGTTCCAAGCAAAAATTGAACGATCTCTGTACACACCGACATTTAGCCAGTTTCACTAAGTTATCGCATCTGCTCCGAATATTTGCTTCAATGTATCAAGAATAACACTCTGTAAATTCCAACGCATTGCAAAGAAAAAAGAAAGTGCAAAAAACATCCTTTAATCCGGCACGTTCAGGACTTGAAGTATGCTGGATTACGAAATTTTCCGGATTACAGGATGAATGTCGGGAAAAACGTGTAGAAGTTAGAATTAAACAAAAAATGACACTAAAGCATGTTTTTTATTCTTTAAAACAGCTTGAATAGAATAAAAAATAATAATAATGTAAAGTACAACCTATGCACATGACTATAAAATTAAAACGTGCACTGTAGGCTTACACAGAAGGCCTATTCGTAGAATCTTAAATAAATCTCGAATATCAGTTTGTTTTGTAGTAATCTTCATTCTTTCCTTTTTAGAAAGTCTTTTTTTATGATGTGGAGTTTAATAATTTTCGCTTGGTTTAAAAAACTGCTGCAAATGTATTCAAGGCATCAGCTGCTTGATTCCAACTCATGTTGTTTGACTCATCCACATCATCTTCATCAGAGTCAAAATCTTTGGGGGCTGTTGGGTTGATAACACTTTGAATGATGGCTTCATCTGTCAAAATTTCCTCTGTCGGCTCATCAAAATCTGTTTCAACTCATTCTTTTATTTCTTCTCGATTCAGTTGTGTTTCCGAAAATCTTGCCGGATTATCCAGCATGCCGGACCTTAAGATGGACCTTTTAGGATGCCGGATTAGAGGATGTTTACTGTATTACAAAATAGAATACCTTTAAAAAAGAATAATATGTCGGTGCTCTCTTATAAAGGCACTCTGCTTCAAAGAATACCTCATACTATAACAAACGATGTTACAAAGATAACCACTGATCTAGTGCTTGTTTACATTGATGCTCCATTCACCTATTTAAAGTCACAATGTATTTTCAGAGAATGATTGGTCAGTCAGTTTGTTAATAATTGTATATTTTTCTGTTCATTTATATTTAGATTATTATAATAAAATTATTGTGCTCAAAAGGATACTTCTATAATTTATTAGGCTAGTTTAAATAGACTAGATGTTAGTTGAAAATAGTAGCTTAATTGACGAGTTGACTGAGTTTCACTATATATATATATATATATATATATATATATATATATACGTATGATGCTAAATTAGTTTTCACTAACTGTTGGGCTTAAAACTATACGAAACATAAACTAAATTGCTATTTCATTTATTTGATTATTCATTTATATGCATATATATCTCTCTATATATATTTTTTTTCATTATTTCAATATTTTTTTTGTTCTTGCGGACCACAAACGCCTGCCTGTTGTGTTAGGTGAGCCACAAAAATAATATAAAACTAGTTGGATGTGCCAATCCCAAAATTTTCTTCTATCTTATACATCTTAATATTTCAAAACCTAGTTACACATGTTAATACTTCAATATTATTAGTTCAATACTATACCAACTTTGATTTTCATCTTAAATTTCTGCTCAAGTCAATTAAACGGACTAAAAACGAGTTAATCTATATCATGATATTTGTTAAAATTATTAATTTTTCCTTATTCTGTCGTTATCAGCTGTTTGCGAATAGCCGGCATAGCAGGAAGCGAGTTCCCGCCGCTGCATGAGCTGCCGATGCACAATAGAACTACGAAAAATCAAGAAAAGTATACAAAAATCGCTAGCACGGAGCCCCTTTACCGCGCAATATTTCCAAATTCAAGGAGAACCTGTTGGCCAAAGCCAAAAACAAGCACAAACATTTTGGTTCAATTGTATGCATAATTTTATACGCTGTTCGATGGTACAATAATGAAAATGGCACAGAGATCGGAATTATAGCGCCCCCTTCTTTCGGAATTTTTTCAAGTTCAGAGAGGACTTGTTTGCAATAGCCAGAAACATGCACAAAAAATTTGGTTCAATTATATGGATAACTTCATACACTTTTCGATGGTACAATAATGAAAATGGTACAGACATCGCAATTATAGTGCCCCCTTCCGGCAGAATTTTTCCAAATTCAGGGAGGACCTTCGTGACATGACCAAAAATAAACACATAAAATTTGGTTCAATTCTATGCATAACTTCATACACTTTTCGGCGGTACAATATTCAAAATGGCACAAAAATTGTACAAAAATCGCTATTACAGCGCCCTCTACGAGCGATTTTTTTACAAATTAAGGGAGGACCTCCTTGCCATAGCCAAGAACTTAAAATTTTTTTTGGTTCAATTCTATGCATAACTTCATACACTTTTCGATGGTGCAATATTCAAAATCGCACAAAAATCGCTATTACAGCGGCCCCTAACGGCGAATTTTTTGCAAATTCATGGAGGACCTGCTTGCCATATCCAAAAACTTAAAATAAAAATTTGGTTTAATTCTATGCATAACTTCATACACTTTTGGACGGTACAATATTCAAAATCGCACAAAAATCGCTATTACATCGCCCCCTACCGGCGAATTTTTTCCAAATTCAGGGAGGACCTCCTTGCCATAGCCAAGAACTTAAAATTTTTTTTGGTTCAATTCTATGCATAACTTCATACACTTTTCGATGGTGCAATATTCAAAATCGCACAAAAATCGCTATTACAGCGGCCCCTAACGGCGAATTTTTTGCAAATTCATGGAGGACCTGCTTGCCATATCCAAAAACTTAAAATAAAAATTTGGTTTAATTCTATGCATAACTTCATACACTTTTGGACGGTACAATATTCAAAATCGCACAAAAATCGCTATTACATCGCCCCCTACCGGCGAATTTTTTCCAAATTCAGGGAGGACCTGCTTGCCATAGCCAAAAACTTAAAATAAAAATTTGGTTTAATTCTATGCATAACTTCATACACTTTTGGACGGTACAATATTCAAAATCGCTATTACAGCGCCCCCTACCGGCGAATTTTTTCCAAATTCAGGGAGGACCTGCTTGCCATAGCCAAAAACTTAAAATAAAAATTTGGTTTAATTCTATGCATAACTTCATACACTTTTGGACGGTACAATATTCAAAATCGCACAAAAATCGCTATTACATCGCCCCCTACCGGCGAATTTTTTCCAAATTCAGGGAGGACCTGCTTGCCATAGCCAAAAACTTAAAATAAAAATTTGGTTTAATTCTATGCATAACTTCATACACTTTTGGACGGTACAATATTCAAAATCGCTATTACAGCGCCCCCTACCGGCGAATTTTTTCCAAATTCAGGGAGGACCTGCTTGCCATAGCCAAAAACTTAAAATAAAAATTTGGTTTAATTCTATGCATAACTTCATACACTTTTGGACGGTACAATATTCAAAATCGCACAAAAATCGCTATTACAGCGCCCCCTACCGGCGAATTTTTTCCAAATTCAGGGAGGACCTGCTTGCCATAGCCAAAAACTTAAACTAAAAATTTGGTTCAATTCTATGCATAACTTCATACACTTTTCGATGGTACAATATTCAAAATCGCACAAAAAACGCATTTACAGCGCCCCCTACCGGTGAATTTTTTCCAAATTCAGGGAGGACCTGCTTGTCATATCCAAAAACTTAAACTAAAAATTTGGTTCAATTCTATGCATAACTCCATACACTTTTGGATGGTACAATATTCAAAATCGCACAAAAATTGTTATATCAGCGCCCCCTACCGGCGAATTTTTTCTAAATTCCGGGAGGACCTGCTTGCCATAGCCAAAAACTTATAATAAAATTTTGGTTTAATTCTATACATAACTTCATACACTTTTTGATGGTACAATGGCGACAGACAGACGGACAGGCGGACAGACGGACAGACGGACACACAGACAGACATTTTCTATACACATGTTTTTTGGAATCTCTGACCCCCTAAAATATGCAAATCCGTCGAAAACCGGAAGTCGAAAAAAATTTCGATTACAATACTTTCTTCTATTGAAGATAGAAGAAAGTAAAAAAAGGGCACTTACAATAGTAATATAATAAAAGTAGTATAATAAAGCAAAATAATAAAATTAATATAATCCAGTATTACCTGAATAATAAAATTAAAATGTAATATTATAATAACGCAGGATTTCAAAACTTTAAGGATACTAAATCAGGAGATTTTCTTTAATAAATCAAACTTTATCTTAATGAAAACAATTTTTAAATTAAAAAATATATTGTGAAAATTTAATTAATTTTAAATACTATTCCATTATTGTTGATGATTAAAAACTAAATACACCATTGTAACGCAAATAGGACTACATGTAAAAAGAACTTTTGTAGAAGCAAATGACAATTTGAATGTTAATTTTAAATGAGTTGTAAATAACAGGGCTGATTTTTTCTTCTCATAAAAGTATATAAAACATCTCAAACTTTTATATTTTTTTCAATAACGTTGCATGTCTCAGGCCGTACATAAGAGTTCGGCGGACCGTACGCGGCATGCGGGCCATAGGTTGAGTATGGCTGAATGATTCATGTTATTATTTTTCTGTTGTTTTATAAAGGTACGCTATGACCAGTGCCGTAACTAGGCAGGTGCAACAAGTGCAGCCGCACAGAACCCCTTTGAAGGGGACCCCTAAATGTTGTTAACATGAAATTAATTTTTTTAACTTTAAATTTTTTTCTCCTTTCTACTGCGCGGTTTAGTGATTTGATTTTGCTTACTTAAACACTACATGTCTGTGCTCACCAACATGAACAGAACATTCGAATAAATGGTAGAACTGACTGATATTTTCAACAGGCCTGTATTAACTTGCCTAAATTAAGGTTAGGTTACAATGTAATTGCAAAGTATACCACTATACTTGTGTTTTCCCGTTTATGTGTTTGCCAAATATCAATTTTTTCACCCCAGTTTGTTTTAACCTCCATTGGTCAAAGCATTCAGGATACCGAAAAACGGAAAATATATTTTTAAAGCTCGTACTTTTATGTCTCAAACGCCGCAATCAGTGTGAAAAAATATCGTTGTTAATTCTTTGATTTTTTTTTTTTTTTTCAAATAGGGTCCTTATCGCCTTACTCTCCCCCTTACAGCATCGGTTCCCAAACTCCTAGGACACAATTTTTGAGGTACGGATAAAAAAAAATTGCTCTTAAAGCTGAGACCTGCTTCTATTCGTCGGTTCAATCGGTTTTAAAAGATACGAATTTTAACTCTTTTAGAAAATTTGCACATATCACTTTGCGTCTGCCAGTGACGATCTATTCTTTTACGCTAAAAGTAAACAAACGTCCGTATTTCGTCACAATCATTTTACAGCATCTCAGCAGACAGGATTTACAGTAGTAGGAAAAGGACAGTTCTGGTTCAGCAGGGTGCGGCATCGTCCCGCATCCGGTGCCGCACCCTCGTCCAGCACCCGATACCACAACCCTCCTGTGCACCCTCTGACACGCCTCTGGTGCCTCCTCCGCCACCGCCCCCTAGCGGGAAAAATAAAGTTCTGCTCTAACATGAGGGGTAAACGACCTTCTATTCAATTATCAGCATCACCTCTCAACACAGTCAATACCTCTCTTTATCAGACATTCCCTCTTCAAAATGGGCATCCTCTCCCTAAAACGGACATTCCCTCTCTAAACGGCCATTTTTAGAATTATATAAATCAATGTTTTTCGAAAATATTTTTTTAAATGATGTTAAACAGTGAAGTGATTGTGTAATTTGAATTTTGAACAATCTTTACTTTAATGAGTATTATTAATTAAGCAAAACAATGAAAAATATCAATTTTTAATGAAAAAAGCTATTTCTGTAGGGTTTTTTTTTTTTTTTTTTTTTTTTTTTTTTCAAATACAAGATTAGAATATCAACTTCAGTGGGGAAAGTTAAACATATATTTGAATTTTTGATTATTAACATCTTAATAAGCATTATTAATTAAGCAAAATAACAAAAATATCAATTTTTAATAGAAAAAAAGAGATTTCTTAGGATTTTTTTCTACTAGAACATCAGAATATCAAATTAAAAGATAAAAGTGAATCATATATATTTAATTTTGAACAACCTTTACCTTAATGAGTATTATTAATTAGGCAAAACAATGGAAAATATGAATTTTTAAGGAATAAAAGCTAATTTCTGTAGATTTTTCTCAACTACAAGATTGGAATATCAACTTAAATTAAGAGAGTTAAACATATATTTGAATTTTGAATGAACAACACCGTAATGAGTATTATTAATTAAACAAAACAATGAAAATATAAATTTTTAATGAAAAAAGCAGATTTCTTTAGTTTTTTTTTTTCAACTATAAGGTAGAGATATCATCTTAAAACGAAAATTTAAACATATAATTTAGTTTTTGACCAACCATTACCTTAATGAATTTTGATAATTGAACAAATAACAAAGAATAATACCGAATTTTTAAACAAAAAAGACTAATTTTATTAATCCAATAATGATTTTTACATCTTTATATAATACTTCGAACCCATTCAACGTTTTTATTCGTTATTGGCTTTAAATTTTATCATTTTCATATGACATTTCAAGTTTTCAAACCAATTACTTAATTTTACTACATTTGAAATGTGGATATTCCAGGTAAATAACCAATTTTATCTTGCACTTAGTAATTTCACACCAACCTAATTGATTTTACCATGTTTAGACCACTGTAGGATTATGATTCAACATCACAGTTCTTCTAAAAGTAAATACTATAACCAGATATTTTTCCCTTTCATGAAATACATCTACCCTCTCTTCAAACTCATAAGAAAATCCTGCGTTAGTCTCCCTTGAAGGGTAGCGGATACAATAGCGTTACGTCACTTGTTTACAAAAGTGTCGATACGTTGACGATTTGATCTTTTTTCAAGATCTATAAAAGAAAGTCAGTTTAATGAATATTTATTTATTTATTATTGGATACCAATTTTATCAACAGATGAATTAACTATACCTGTGCTTAAACTATATTTCACATACATAGATACACTTTAAGAAATTTCAGTAAATATTCATTCATCATAATTTTCATGTAAATATTAAGTGTATTTTTAACATAACACATGTTTTTCAGCACTAGTTCCTGCACGAGAATTTTGTTTATTAGATAGTATGTATTCTCTTTCAAATTGCTTTTACTTGAAATTATATAAACCTTTTTTAATTAATTTTTCAACTACATTTCAGCAGTGAAATTACGCTTGAAAATTATTGAATATTCAATATAAAATTATTAATATTCAATATATAAACCTTTTTAACAGAAAATTTGTTTAACCACAGAACGAATTGTATTTAACACGTTCAACAACAGTATCAATAATTAAACAAAACAATGGAAAATATCAATTTTTAAGGAAAAAAAACCAGATTTCTTTAGATTTTTTTTCTCAACTACAAGATAAGAATAACAACTTAAATGAGAAACGTTAAACATATATTTTGGTTTTTGGACAACCATTACCTTAATGCATTTTAACAATTGAACAAATAACAAAAGGAAAATATGATTTTTAATGAAAAAGACGAATTTAAAAGAACTTTTACCCTAGTTTGAGATTTTATCATACTTTTAGATGCTAGCTATGTAGAATTTTAACCCTTCAACGAGGTGCACTATAAGAAATACTCATTACTAAACAAAAATAAATTAATTTTAATCTAATCAATAACTGAAAATTTCACATTTTAAAAATATTTTCATGAATGTGCATAAAAATATGAGTTTACAAACTAACATCCTTATTTTTATTACATTTAACTAAATTTTTCTACATTCAAGCTTAATTTTTATACACAAAGCATTATTTAATCAAATCCAGTACTTTCAGATTTAACGAAATTCAACGATTTTTCACTTTTTAACCCCTTAACGCTCGAATTAAATTACGGTTGAATAATTCAAATTGCTTATTGGCAAACCACTTTTATGAAAAAGAAATATTCAGCTTATTTAATGACAGTAAAAACGATACTAAAATATAGCCAGTTTCACTATTTTATAAAACTGGTGGGAATCAAACAATTTGAGAAAAGACACAGCCCAGTGAATATGACGGGAGCGAGAATTAAGGGGTTAAACCAATCCTATGAGTTAGAAAACAAGAGCACCTCCTATAATTTTATATCTTTGGGTGAAACGAGACGAATTAGCAGCACATTAAAACTTAAACATAAGCAAAAAAAAAAAAAAGTTATTAAATAATTGCTTAGTGCGTAACTTTCCCTCAAAATGAAAAACAAATGAATTCTTGAAACCTCCAAACTTACTAAGCAAAAAAAAAAAATAATAATAATAATTCGCCCTTGGACGGATTCGAACCGCCAACCCCGTGGTCAACAGCCATATGCGCTATCCAATTGCGATACAAGGGCATCGAAGACTTCTGAATTATTGCAATACTTATCAACATCAAACTCGATTCTTGCTCCTATATATTTTACCAATACATAATTTTAACAACTGTTTTTTTCTATTTATGAGAAAATTATTAAATCACAGAACAATCACACATCAAGTTGTTTCAAATATGAATACTATCTTTACAGTTTTTTAATGATACAGGGTATACATGAATACAAACTTTAATTTCAAACATTTTATATTTCAAATAGTCTATATTTCAAACCAAACTATTTTAAATTTTCACACGTAAGAGCAAATATTACTTAGATCTTTTCACTATTACCTTTTAATAAACAGCAGATAACTACTTTTGAATTAATTTTCCAAGAACTGTAACTGAAATTACATCAACTCCTTATAGAAAACCCTGTTTTCACGCAATTACTTGAAATTCAACAACGAATTGACCTTTACAGCAATACTTATCTACATCAAACTCGATACTTGCTCCTATATATTTTTAAATTACATAATTTTAACAAATTTACATCGAATTTGTAAGATTTTAACACTTTGATGACATACACCTCAAGAAATATTCATAATTAAACAAAAAAAATAATCTTATCAATAACTGGAAATTTCACATTAAAAAAAATATTTTCGTGATTGTACACATAAAAATAACAGTTTACAAACCAATTTCCATAATTTTAACACATTCGAACTTAATTTTCATACACAAAACATAATTTAATCAAATCCTATACTTTATGATTCAGTGAAATTCGGACTAGTCTATGTCAGCAGTTCCCAACCTTTTTAGTTGTGCGGACCACCAATTTTGTAAAAATAACTTTGAGGACCACTAACTACTTAATATACAAGTTAAAAATATAATGGCAAGTAGACACAGTATATACAACTGACGAATATATATATTATGTCACTAACTAATAAAAGATGTTGTACATGAAGAAAAAAATATTTTTTTATAAAGAAAATAGCTTTATTTATAGTATTCTCTTTCACAATTATGTAACAACTAAAAAAAAAAAAAAAAAAAAAAAAAAAAACTAAAAAACTAAAAAACTAAAAAAAAAAAAAAAAAAAAAACAACAGTGAGAGAAAAAAATAAACCCTTAATGGAATTTTTGACATTGTTTGTCCTCAACGAGAGTGTCAATATCTGGATTGAAACTGGATAGTTTTAGTCCCAAAATCCTCTCAACATTCAATTTATTCCTATATTTATTAAAAAAAAAAAAAAAAAAACTAAAGTTGAAAAGGCTCGTTCACATAGATAGGTTGTAGAAAACACTATCAAGTGTCTCAGTGCAATTTTGGCAATAGCTGGATAGTCTGGCCGAACTTTTATCCAAAATGAGACCAGTGGTGGTGTCTTAAAAAACGATTTTAAAGTCTGGTCACATGATAGTTCAATTAACGAGTCTTCTTTCTTTGAAGCTAATTTTAAATTTTTTAAGTAATTTTCTTCAAAGGGGTTTCTGATCCATTGTATTTCATCTTCAATTTTAGGGAAGAAGTTCCTAAGAAATATGAAAAGGCTTAATTACAGCTTCAGTTAGTGTTAGTAGATTTCTCATTCATATGAATGATTAATAAAAAGTATAAGAATAGTAACTAAAATTTATTAATAATTTTAAAAAGGTACTATTTGAAAAATTTACTAATTTAAAAAAAAGTTACTGTTTTAGGAAAATAAATGTTTTTAAATATGCTTATTAAAAAATAATAGAATAAAATTAAGAAAATAAATAACTTTAAATTACCTGAGGTTAGAGGCCAAATATTCGACGTGTTCTTTTATAGTTGTAGCTATTGTTTTATCAATTTTGACTTCGTTGGTTTCAAGAAAATCCTGTTGGACTGGAAATGTTTCGAAGGAATCTTGCTCCACTTTTTGAGACCATCGTTGAAGTTTCTTTATCATTGCTTCTATTTTGTCTTGCACAAAAAACTTATGAGCGTTACTTGCCCTGCAGAGTTAAGTTAAGAACATTGAAAGAACCAAAATTATCCACCAAATATGCCAAACGTTTCAACCAGTTTTCTTTGGTCACACAGTCTAAGTAGGAATTTACAAGTTTTCCATCATAATTTCCCTCCCTCAAGAAAACTGTGAGTTCATCACGGAGTTCGAACAATCTTGTCAACACTTTGCCGCTCGACAACCACCGAACTTCACAGTGAAGTAGAAGCTGTTTTTGTTCACAGCCAATTTCATCCCACAAAACACTAAACAGTCTGGAGTTTTTAGGTCTTGCTTTGATAAAGTTAACTAATTTTACTACATCGTGAAGAGTGTTTATTAAACTCTCGTCCAAACCCTTAACTGAAAGAGCTTCTCTATGTATGCTACAATGTGTCCACTGAACTAAAGGAGCAACTGATTTAACTTTAGCGAATAAACCAATATGAATTCCAGACATAGCACGTGTCCCATCCGTTGTCAAACCTACACACTTAGTTCAATCTGTTTCATTTTCTTTTATAAAATTGTCAACAGATTTGAAAATCTCTTCGCCTGTTGTTTTCGTCGGAAAAGATCGACAAAATAACATTTCCTCAAAATTGCCATTCAACTCAAAACGACTAAAAGCTAATAAATTAGTTTGGCCAGCAACGTCTGTACTCTCATCAAGTTGCAACGAAAAATATTCACTTTGTTTCATAAAAGTAATGACAGCTTTTTCCACATTTTCCGACATTTCATTAATTCTTCTTTTAACGGTTGTATTTGAATTTTGTGTATTGTGGAATCTCGTTTTTTTGTACATTTTTCACCAAACAAAGCATTACTTATTATTTTTGCTGCGGGTACAATAAGTTCCTCTCCCACGGTGTGAGTTGAACCCTTCTTTGCGATTAACAAAGAAAGCTCATAAGAAACTCTGGTGCTTATTTGTTCTGTTTTAAAGGTTTTTCTATGGTAAATTTAGACAAACAAAAATTTCTTTTCTTGATTTCAAAGAAATCCAAAAACTTTCATACACATTCAGGATGTTTAGTCGATAGATGTCTTTCAACTTTTGAGGGTTTCATATATTCGTTGGATAGCATTTCGAAACAAGTCACACACTGAGGCATAGGCTCTTTCTCAGAACCAGAAAACACAAACTCACGTTTTAAAAAATCAGGGTTATATTTACGAAAATATGTTTTAGTTTTCCTTGCTATTTTTTTTTTTTTTTTTTTTTTTTTTTTACAAAGACTGGATTTCGCCTTCATTTCAAACTCATTACTTGTAGAACCAGATGTAGAATTTTCCTTCATCACTTGCCAAATTCATCTTACGACAAGACCCCATCCGAAACCAAGCATCCATATTACGTGAAGTAATAGTAGCTCACAGCCCACACAACGATATGATGCATCAACAGAAAACTACAGCCACTGAGAAAGGAGTCAATAATAAAAGTGCGGAATGCGGACGTGGTGGGGAGAAAGGTGAAGAATGTCGGAGGGAAGACAGCGTTGACATAATGCATGCCGGCGTCAGAGAGATACGTGTTCCGAGAATGGGAGGCGCGGAGTAGTGCAATGCGCAACATCGCCAATTGGCTCCAAAGCCGAGAGGAAAAGATCGTTGGGTGCGATTAAAACACCAGCGATCAACAGCAAGCGCTTCTGTAGTGAATCGTCCCAAAAACCAGTATTAGACCCCAAGATTCCACGGCCCAGTACCACGGTGTTCGTGGCCCACAAGTGGGCCGCGGCCCATGGGTTGGGAACAGCTGGTCTAGGTTATTCTGCTCATATTATTAATCAAATTGTCTTATGTTTCACTTTGCATTTCGAAGATTTCCGAATTATTATCCATCAAATTCCGTAAAATATAAATACTATACTGTCTTTATAGTTTAATGTATACATAGTATACATGACTAGTCCGAGTTATTCTATCCATATTATTAATCAAATTATCATATGTTTCATCTGACACATCGAAGATTTCTGAATTTTCATCCATCAAGTTGCTTAAAATATTAATACTACGTTTATAGTTCTAATGATGCATAGCATACATGAATGCAATCTTTAATTTTAACATTTCATATTTCAAATAACCTATTTCAAAGCCAAACTATATGAATTTTTACTACAACGCTTATCAACATCACAGAACGATTTACGCTTCACACTTTTCTATTAATTATTAGATATGTATTCCTCAGAAATGTTACTATCATATGAATCAGTAAAGAAAATGTAATATGTATACATATATATATGTATTAAATAACCTCATACACGAAAAGAATCACAGAAGGAAAATACTAATAATCAATTAAAATAATTAACCATTGCATAAAATTCCATCTATTACATATAAAACTTCAACTGTTGAATGAAAAATATGTAAATTAGCAAAATAAAATTTGCAAAAGTAAAAAAAGAAAAAATACAAGTTATTGAAAAATTTAATTAAAAAAAAAAGCTTTTAAAAATTGCAAGTTTAACTCCTGCCTTAAGTGTATTACCACTATCTCTTCTCAGAATATAATAATCTATGGTTTGCTATAACAGAATTTCTTGATAACATTTATTATACTACTGATTTGTACGCATGCGTGAGTTGTCACGTGATCAAAACGTTTGAGAAAAATATAAATTTTCGAAAAGCAGGGCAGCATTTCTCATTTCAACTGTTAGACTTGAGGGAGAAGGTAACTTTAAGTGCGCAACTGTGATAAATTTCCATATTTTAATTCAAGTGCGCAATCGATTTCTTTGTTAGTGAATAAGTAAGTTTTAGCATACCATTACAATATATAATAATAAAAATAAACAATAAATAAATGATTATTTATATATTAAACCTTTCCTAAGTATATAAATATAATTCTTTTATTGTACAGATGTTGCAACAAGATGAATCAAAACAGCAGCAATCCTCTTTATCATATATGAATGGCCCCACCAGTGGCCGAGAGGTTCTGCTCTCGAAGCTGGTAGACGGGAGGTGCTGGGTTCGATCCCAATCGCGCCCGTCGGCCTAATCGTTCGGAGTTTTCGTGGTTTTCTTCGAACCTTGGTTCTCCAAGCGTTAATACGGATTAGGTTCCCTTAGAAAGACCTCCACGGAAGGCACTCCCCCCCCCACTTAGGGCCTATATCCCACGTGCTGATAATTGGCCGACATAAATACAACCAACCATATATGAATGATCTGAAGGATTCGCCATTAGCACATGTAGAGTTAACCCCTTAATTCTCGCTCCTGTCATATTCACGGGCTGTATCTTTACTCAAATTGTTTGATTCCCATCAGTATTATAAAATAGTGAAATTGGCTATATTTTAGTATCGTTTTTCCTGTCATTAAATAAGCTGAATATTTCTTTTTCATAAAAGTGGTGCCAATAAGCAATTTGATTTTTTCAACCGTAATTTAATTCGAGCGTTAAGGGGTTAAAGAATAATAAATATTTGAGTACTTATATATGAAATACTATAATTCATATATGAAACGTAATTAGAGTAAATTTAAAATCAAATATTTTATTGTTTATACTTTAACAAGTGTTTTTTTTTTTATCTATATCGACGAAGAAAATTCTAATTGTTTACATTTATTTCTCTCACAGATGTGTTGTATTTGCTACAAACAATTTTTAAGTAAATGGAATTTAAAAGAACATATACGGATCCATACAGATGAAAAAGCCTATACTTGCGATGATTGCCAAAAACCGCTTTCAAGAAAACATGAATCTGAAATGCCTACTACATGATATAGTGTATCACCAGTTGTATGTAAACTTTGTGAAGATATTCAAAATATAACCAGACGTTTGAAGAATTTAACAATCAAGGAAGAGATTTAGATAATGTACCAAACCTAATTGCATAAGATATTTACTACAATATCCCAAAATTAAAATTTGTAAGGCATACACACTGTATGCAAAAAAAATTTAGTTATCCGTGATTCTTCTAATATGAATGTAGATATTATTCACAATGTATTCCTTACATAGTCATAATAAATATTCTTTTATCTACACATATCAACGTGTTTATTTTTCTACAGTCCATTTCATTATTGGAATATATCTCCTAACATTTTAAACGAAAAAACGCTTTCTCATTTTAAAAAATTTCATAAGAAGAGACAAAAATGGAACAGATGTCATAAGTTCCCCCCGGCCGCCACCTTAGAATTTTCTTGGCGTGAAAACCCTTTTTCCGCCAAGTAGTAAATGTCGCCAAGCACCGGTTTATACGCATGTTTGGCTTAACGAAAATAAAATGTAAATAATAAACAAAATTCGCTAAAATGGCAACCAGTAATCCTTGTATGTGCACTTCGCGCACATTTTCCGAAAAAAAAACATCACTGCATTCAACACTTCTCGAGGTGTAGCATTCTCAAAATTCAGCAGTTTTCGATTTCTAGCAATCTCATAATATAAAAACTTTTAAAGCAAAAATACACATAAAAAACAAAATTCGCTAAAATGACAACCAGTAATCGTTGTATGTGCGCTTCGCGCATATTTTCCGAAAAAAAACATCGCCGAATTCAGCATTTCTCGCGATATAGCATTCTCAAAATTCAGCAGTTTTCGCTTTCTAGCAATCTCAAAATATAAAAAACTTTTAAAGCAAAAATAGACATAAAAAACAAAATTCGCTAAAATGGCAACCAGCAATCGTTGTATGTGCGCTTCGCGTACATTTTCCGAAAAAAAACATCGCCGAATTCAGCATTTCTCGCGATATAGAATTATCAAAATTCAGCAATTCTCGCTTTCTAGCAATCACAAAATGTAAAAAACTCAAAAGCAGTAAAATACATAAAATTATCAACATACCTTAACAAACATCTGCTTTCTTGAAAGATCCAGCTCGAAATATTATTGCCGACATTTTCCTAAATAGGCTTATCAATACGTATTCACAAACTATAAACAAACCTTCTTTTCTTGTCAAAATTTCTTCATATTTCCTAATTATTTCAACAACAGCGTTTAAACGGACTACAGAAAACATAGTTAATCAAATACATTTAATAAATTTCACATAAAAATAAAAAGGCAGAACTATACAATGCGATATGAAAATACATTCACAATATTCCAACATTAACTTCTCGGTTCCCAGAACGACACGTCACAAAAACACGTCACACGACATTCAACATATCGAGGTTGCCATATCCATAACCACCGTCAACACGCCAACACGCCAACAAAAAATCGCCAAACATTTCAAAACAACAACGGCGGAGGGAACATACGGCATCTAAGCCACAAAAATTAACAGATGAATGAAAAATATACAAGTTTACAAAATATTTTCAAAGTTTTCTAGACATATTTACAAAATAAAAAATTTTCAAAAGTAAAAAGAAAAAATCCCAAATGTAAAAAAAAAATTACAACGTAACAATTTTTTTTTTACAGATGTGATTTTTTAGAAAAGTGAAAAAAAAAAAATTAACAACTAGATTCTTTTTTTTTCAAAACTGAAAAAAAATATTTTTACAAAAAAAACTTTTTTTTTTCAAAACTGAAAAAAATATATTTCTGCAATTTTTTTTTTTTTTTCAAAAGTGAAAAAAATTTTTTACATTTTTTTTTTTTTTTTTTTTTTTTACAAATGTAAAAAAAAAAAAAAAAAAAAAAAAAAAAAATTACAACATAAAAAAAATAATAAAAAAACTGCAAAAAATTTGCAAAAAAAAATTGCAAAATGTTTCAAAAAATGTACAAATTAGTTATAAAAAAGTTTTAAAAAAAATGGTATTTTAAATAGCATTATAATGGTTGACAACCGTTATACACTGATGGCTTCTATTATTATGAAACAGCCATTATAAATGAAGTGTTAGGTGAAGATGAAAGAGCAGTCGTAAAAAGTTATAACTCTGATTTTCTGGTCAGAATGGGAAAAAAATGGCAATGGCCATTTTCCATCTTCACCTAACACTTCATTTATAATGACTTGTTTCATAATAATGGAAGCCATCAGCCCATCAGAAGAAAATAACTCTGTGAAAGCGGAAACTCGGTTAAGCGGGACTCGGATAATTGGGACTCTACTGTGGTTCAGTTTTAAGACTTAAAAGACGGATATTGTTTTACATAAAGTGACGTCATCCACATCCGCTGAAGAATTCATCCTTTGCGATTCAGTGTTAAACAACATCTACAGCAAAGTACGCTTAGGACGTGACTATCGCTGAATAATACACAAATCCAAAAAAAGAAATTTCGTCATTCAAAAAACTCGACAAAAAACTCGACTATCTAAAGATTCACAGGCCTTCATCTGTTTATATAGATATTTAATATAATGTCTATTAATATAGATATTTAAAATTAAATTTAGTTTCTAATAGCTCCATGTTTTATCAGAAAGAAGATTTTTCTTATATTTTTTCAAAATAGCACGTATTATATTTTAATTATTTTTTTTTCAGTGGAAAAATGGAAACAAAAAGATATAATTGCTATTTTTCTTTCACTTTCTACAGAAATGGAGTTCTTCCGTTCCGTTGTCAATATTAAGCAAATGGCTCTAAACACTACAAAAAAATTAATACCTCAAAAACAAATGGAGGTGCAGTTTTCAAACAAATTGCATTAAAAAGAACTTTTTTTTCCAATACGCCGGTATAAAAGTTGAAACTGTGCGATGCTTAGAAAATTTAAAAAATTCTATAGGGTATTTAATCGTACTGCTTTGTTTTACGGCTGGCTTCTGTAAGGTAACGTTATTTTTTGGAGACTACACAAAATAAGCTGGGAGAAAGAAATAGAATACCGTACCGGGGGCTAATAATTGTAAATTATCGAGAACGCTGAAAACGTACATGTGTTTCTCGAGGACAGATTTCTTTAAATTTATACAGTCTGAAAGAGAATAGACTCACCGCCCAGGCAGGGCCAAAACTATGGGGGGCAGAGGGGGCACGTGCCCCGGGCGCCAGAACGAGGGTGCGCCAAATGAAGGATTATACCTTTGGAATGAACCATTTTCTGTTGATGGACTGATGGCTTCCATTCTTATGAAACAGCCATTATAAATGAAGTGTTATGTGAAGACGAAAGAGCAGCCGTAAAAAGTTAGAACTCTGATTTTCTGGTCAGAATGGAAAAAAAAAATGGCCATAATTTTTATTAGTCCACCAAAAGAAAATAACTCGGTTAAAGCGGAAACTCGGTTAAGCGGGACTCGAATATTTGGGATTCTACTGTATATTCCATTTTAAAAAATGTGCTGTAGAATATTTTTGTTGGTGTTCAGAGGGGAGTCATGACCCGGGTGACCTCCCCCTTGGATCCACCGTTGTAGATTATGCAGTTCAGTATTACATATTTTATGATTACACATATTAAATTTTAAAATAAGTCGGCTATTAGAAAATTAGTAAAATTCTCTTTGTAAATATACTTTGCGGAAGAGGGGGGCGCCAAAATCCATGTTTGCCCAGGGGGGGTTCAAACTCGTAGCTATCGAGAGGCAGAGTGGATCGATTCCAACTTCTGGGCGAGGCAACTGTGAATTGATATTTTACTGAAAAAAGAAGATACATTTTATAAATTTTAACTTGATTCATAATAAAAATTTATAATTTTATTCGCATTTTAACCCTTGACCTTTCTTATTTTTTAATTATCCCTTGATGATAAAAACAAAATCATTGTAACTTATCGAGAACGCTGAAAACGTAGTGTTTCTCGAGGACAGATTTCTTTAAATTTATATAGTCTGAAAGAGAGGAGTTTTACCGCCCAGATGACGATCGGTGGTCCGATGTGCGGGCTGCATGTTCACAATACCTACTCGGTTCAGATTCGACACTGGTATTTCTCAGTATATTTTTCTGGTATGAAATGTTGAATATTTTAAAACACTTAGTTTTGTTATTATCATAATGCAGTAATAAAAATATCCTAATCCTAATAATATTATAAAACCGAAAGTGTGAATATGCTTGATTCAAATCAGAATCAAAACGAATAACTAATTGTCTTTACCCGACTGCCAAGAAGGATTATGTGTTTCACGCGTGTCTGGGTATGTGGATTTTTTTTATACCCTCGAAACATCCCAACAGCTGGATGGGTTTTAATGAATGAGGTCTCTATCGATTCGTCTTAACCGCCCGATGGTTATAGGCTAGGTTTTGTTTTCATAAATTCAAAATGGCAGCCGTAAAATACAAAATGGCGGTAGAGACGAAAAAAAATTGTACACACCATATTGAGTGGCACATCATTGGATAGGTCTTTCAAAATGAAGACGATGTTTCATTGACTGTTTTACAGTCAGAAGTTCCGTTTAAAATTTACACAGCCTGAAAGTTGTGTAGGTAGGATCTCTAGCTTTACTGTAACTCTAACCATCATAGCTATGTATAGTCCTCATCAAAACAGTTTTTATAGATAAAAATTAACAGTTAAACACAACTGAAAAGTCATCAATACAAGTAAATAAAAAAAAAAGGTAAGTAATATAAAAAATAGTTTCACATTGACGAGAAATAATTAATTAGTTCGCTTTTTACGCAGTCGGGCTTTTTGGTTTTTAAATTCAATTTTTACTTGTTGTATTCATTATCAATTATATTATTATTTTTTTCCAATACTTAAATTTTCCTTTAAGTTAACAAAATTTGCATAGTTTATTTGTTTGTAATACATAAAATAAATGTTATAAAAATAAAAACAACTTTCAACTGAATGTAGCTAAAGAATATTCTTTTGAGTTTTTAATATTTTAGCAATTCAAAGAAAAAAAATATAAAAACCGATTTGACATAAAAGAAATAACAGGCTCACTAATCTTAAACTTTATAAAAATGCACCTATGCAAAAATGCATGAGTGATTGTGTTTCTGCACTTTTTATAACCATTATTTCATTCTAATAGTAACATTCGCCATATAAATTACGAGATTAAAAGTTGCGACGATTTCTATTGGAAATAGCGATATAAAAAATCCGAAAACACAATTACCCTGAAAACCAGTGTTATGTTGGTTATATTGTGCAAATATCTGCATTTGTCGCTAACAGTGTTGACAATTTAGCGGAATTCTAAATTCAAAATTTCTATCAGTCTTTTTAAAAAGATTTTTTCACTTTATTTAATTGACGAATTCAGACTTTTCACTTTATTCATTCGACGAAAATTAAGTAAAGCGTAAATTAGTATTAAAAATTTCTTTTTCTATACGTAGTCCAGGGGAAATGTACATTTTACCTTGTAAAAGGTCGAGTAGATATTTTTTTTCTGACTTGTTTATAATGATGCCAACATGGAAAAACCAAGTTTTCTAGCACCATTTCTTAAGGCTAAATTTTCTGTGGCCAAAAAACAAAAAATTTTGGGACTGTTTTTGATATATCTCGAGATCCGTTGCCGTAGCACATTATTTGTTAAATACAATATTAAAGAGGATAAAATTCTCTAAAATTTTTATATTCACAACTTTATTATACACTCAATATCAAGCGTAGTACGCCATTTCAAAAATAAGACAATTTTTTTTCAATTTTGTTAAAAACCGTGAAAAACATAGTTTTATCCCTGTTATTCAAATTGTTCCCCGCGGATTTAATCGCGTCTGTCGACTTCTAAAAATTGATAGCAGTAAATTATCTATTATTTGCACACTCACGTCTTTATTTTCATCTCAACAGACATTTTATATTCAATAAATTTATATAATTTTAAAAGTAGGACAGAGTGTAGATGAATAGACAATTCTCATATTTAAGACAGTAATTTTAAGTGTATACAGTGTTAACTTCAAAGCATTGTTTAAAAGAATACTTCAATATTTAGTAACTTATAAAATTCTGCACGATAGTTTCAATTAAGAAAGAATTCTTGTTTAATTTTAATAATTTATTATTTTTTATAATTTAATAATTTAATAATTTTTTTTTCACGCATCAATGGGATAGGTATGAAAATTTGCGAAAAATATATTTTATTCTACACTACAATGGTATATTTTATTTACCAATTTTTGATAACACATGTTTTAATGTTTTACTGTTTTAAAGATAGAAAATATTTTAGATAGATTTTGCAAAGTTATCACCTTTTTTCGGTACATTTCCCCTGGACTAATATTTTGAATACAAAAATACGTTTAATTTTAAGCAATGATCGCTATCACTGATACTTGAACTATAATACCAATATTGAAAAATATTGGATTTAAATTAGAAATATTTGTAATGAAATATCAAACCTTTAAATTGTAGCTATTTCAAACAAAATGTCAATATTACGAAAGTATTTACTTTATGTAAGTAATATTAATAGTGGTTGGTTGATTGGTTGGTTGATTTTGTGACGGCCGATTATCTACACTAGGGATATGGGCCCGAGGGGGAGTGCCCTTCGTGGGGGTCTTTCTAAGGGAACCTAACCCGTATTAACGCATGGAAATCCATGGCTCGAAGAAAACCACGAAAACTCCGAACGATTAGGCCGACGGGCGCGATTGGGATCGAACCCAGCACTTCCCGTCTACCAGTTTCGAGAGCAGAACCTCTCAGCCACTGGTGGGGCAATATTAATAGTGAAATTACAAAATATTTTTTGCCAATTTATATACTTGTGCATTATTGAAAAAAAAATATTTTGCAATTTCACTATCAATATTTCCATTATTAAGTAAATATATTTTTTTATTTGCCTGTAATTTTTATTTGATGCATTGCAAACAAATGAAATATGTAAATTTTATTAATTTAAGTGAAATTTTTAAACATTCGGGAAAAAAAATTAATATGATGCATAATGAATACAAAGGTGTTTAGTTATCTGTTTTCACACTGAATTCAATCAAATTTTTTCACATTTTCACATTTATAATATTATTAGAATTAAGATAGTATCATTATAACACTGATATAATACCAAAACTAAGTGTTTAAAAATATTCAAAATTTCAAACCAGAAAAATATACTGAGAAATACCAGTGTCGAATCTGAACCGAGTAGGTATTGTGAACATGCGTGCGGGCTTCAAACCCGTAGCTGTTGTGAGGCAGAGTGGTTCGATTCCACCTTCTGGGCGAGGCAATTGTGAATTGATCTTTTACTGAAAAAATAAGATACATTTTATAAATTTTGACTTGATTCATAATTAAAAATTTATAATTTTATTCGCATTTTAACCCTTGACCTTTCTTATTTTTTTTAGTTATCCCTTGATAATAAAAACAAAATAATTGTAAATTATCGACAACGATGAAAACGTAGTGTTTCTCGAGGACAGATTTCTTTAAATGTATATAGTCTGAATGAGAGGAGTTTTACCGCCCAGATGATCATCGGTGGTCCGATGTGCGGGCTTCAAACCCGTAGCTGTCGAGAGGCAGAGTGGTTCGATTCCACCTTCTGGGCGAGGCAACTGTGAATTGATATTTTACTGAAAAAATAAGATACATTTTATAAATTTTGACTTGATTCATAATTAAAAATTTATAATTTTATTCGCATTTAAACCCTTGACCTTTCTTATTTTTTTTAGTTATCCCTTGATAATAAAAACAAAATAATTGTAAATTATCGACAACGATGAAAACGTAGTGTTTCTCGAGGACAGATTTCTTTAAATGTATATAGTCTGAATGAGAGGAGTTTTACCGCCCAGATGATCATCGGTGGTCCGATGTGCGGGCTTCAAACCCGTAGCTGTCGAGAGGCAGAGTGGTTCGATTCCACCTTCTGGGCGAGGCAACTGTGAATTGATATTTTACTGAAAAAATAAGATACATTTTATAAATTTTGACTTGATTCATAATTAAAAATTTATAATTTTATTCGCATTTTAACCCTTGACCTTTCTTATTTTTTTTTAGTTATCCCTTGATAATAAAAACAAAATAATTGTAAATTATCGACAACGATGAAAACGTAGTGTTTCTCGAGGACAGATTTCTTTAAATGTATATAGTCTGAATGAGAGGAGTTTCACCGCCCAGATGATCATCGGTGGTCCGATGTGCGGGCTTCAAACCCGTAGCTGTCGAGAGGCAGAGTGGTTCGATTCCGCCTTCTGGGCGAGGCAACTGTGAATTGATATTTTACTGAAAAAATAAGATTCATTTTATAAATTTTGACTTGATTCATAATAAAAATTTATAATTTTATTCGCATTTTAACCCTTGCCATTTCTTATTTTTTAATTATCCCTTGATCATAAAAACAAAATAATTGTAAATTATCGAGAACGCTAGAAATGTAGTGTTTCTCGAGGACAGATTTCTTTAAATTTATATACTCTGAAAGAGAGGTGTTTTATCGCCCAGATGATCATCGGTGGTCTGGTGTGCGGGCATCAAACCCGTAGCTGTCGAGAGGCAGACTGGTTCGATTCCACCTTCTCGGCGAAGCAACTGTGAGTTGATATTCTACTGAAAAAATAAGATACATTTTATAAATTTTGACTTGATTCATAATAAAAATTTATAATTTTATTCGCATTTTAACCCTTGCCATTTCTTATTTTTTAATTATCCCTTGATCATAAAAAAAAATAATTGTAAATTATCGACAACGCTGAAAACGTAGTATTTCTCGAGGACAGATTTCTTTAAATTTATATACTCTGAAAGAGAGGAGTTTTATCGCCGAGACGGTCATCGGGGGTCCGGTGTGCGGGATTCAAACCCGTAGCTGTCGAGAGGCAGAGTGGTTCGATTCCACCTTCTGGGCGAAGCAACTGTGAATTGATATTCTACTGAGAAAATTAGATACATTTTATAAATTTTGACTTGATTCATAATTAAAAATTTATAATTTTATTCGCATTTTAACCCTTGACCTTTCTTATTTTTTTTTTAGTTATCCCTTGATAATAAAAACTAAATAATTGTAAATTATCGACAACGCTGAAAACGTAGTGTTTCTCGACGACAGATTTCTTTAAATTTATATACTCTGAAACAGAGGTGTTTTATCGCCCAGATGATCATCGGTGGTCTGGTGTGCGGGCATCAAACCCGTAGCTGTCGAGAGGCAGACTGGTTCGATTCCACCTTCTGGGCGAAGCAACTGTGAATTGATATTCCGGTGTGCGGGCTTCAAACCAGTAGCTGTCGAGTGGCAGAGTGGTTCGATTTCACCTTCTGGGCGAGGCAACTGTGAATTGATATTTTACTGAAAAAATAAAATATATTTTATAAATTTTGACATGATTCATAATAAAAATTTATAATTTTATTCGCATTTTAACCCTTGACCTTTCTTATTTTTTAATTATCGCATGATAATATAAAAAAAGAAATAATTGTAAATTATCGAGAACGCTGAAAACGTAGTGTTTCTAGACAACAGATTTCTTTAAATTTATATAGTCTGAAAGAGAGAAGTTTTGCCGCCCAGATGATCATCGGTGGTCCGGTGTGCGGGGTTTCAAACCCGTAGCTGTTGTGAGGCAGAGTGGTTCGATTCCACCTTCTGGGCGAGGCAATTGTGAATTGATCTTTTACTGAAAAAATAAGATACATTTTATAAATTTGACTTGATTCATAATTAAAAATTTATAATTTTATTCGCATTTTAATCCTTGACCTTTCTTATTTTTTTTTTAGTTATCCCTTGATAATAAAAACAAAATAATTGTAAATTCTCGACAACGATGAAAACGTAGTGTTTCTCGGGGACAGATTTCTTTAAATTTATATAGTCTGAATGAGAGGAGTTTTACCGCCCAGATGATCATCGGTGGTCCGATGTGCGGGGCTTCAAACCCGTAGCTGTTGTGAGGCAGAGTGGTTCGATTCCACCTTCTGGGCGAGGCAATTGTGAATTGATCTTTTACTGAAAAAATAAGATACATTTTATAAATTTGACTTGATTCATAATTAAAAATTTATAATTTTATTCGCATTTTAATCCTTGACCTTTCTTATTTTTTTTTTAGTTATCCCTTGATAATAAAAACAAAATAATTGTAAATTCTCGACAACGATGAAAACGTAGTGTTTCTCGGGGACAGATTTCTTTAAATTTATATAGTCTGAATGAGAGGAGTTTTACCGCCCAGATGATCATCGGTGGTCCGATGTGCGGGCTTCAAACCCGTAGCTGTCGAGAGGCAGAGTGGTTCGATTCCACCTTCTGGGCGAGGCAACTGTGAATTGATATTTTACTGAAAAAATAAAATACATTTTATAAATTTTGACTTGATTCATAATAAAAATTTATAATTTTAATCGCATTTTAATCCTTGACCTTTCTTATTTTTTAATTATCCCTTGATAATAAAAAAAAATAATTGTAAATTATCGACAACGCTGAAAACGTAGTGTTTCTCGAGGACAGATTTCTTTTAATTTATATACTCTGAAAGAGAGGTGTTTTATCGCCGAGATGATCATCGGTGGTCCGATGTGCGGGCTTCAAACCCGTAGCTGTCGAGAGGCAGAGTGGTTCGATTCCACCTTCTGGGCGAGGCAACTGTGAATTGATATTTTACTGAAAAAATAAGATACATTTTATAAATTTTGACTTGATTCATAATTAAAAATTTATAATTTTATTCGCATTTAAACCCTTGACCTTTCTTATTTTTTTTAGTTATCCCTTGATAATAAAAACAAAATAATTGTAAATTATCGACAACGATGAAAACGTAGTGTTTCTCGAGGACAGATTTCTTTAAATGTATATAGTCTGAATGAGAGGAGTTTTACCGCCCAGATGATCATCGGTGGTCCGATGTGCGGGCTTCAACCCCGTAGCTGTCGAGAGGCAGAGTGGTTCGATTCCACCTTCTGGGCGAGGCAACTGTGAATTGATATTTTACTGAAAAAATAAGATACATTTTATAAATTTTGACTTGATTCATAATTAAAAATTTATAATTTTATTCGCATTTTAACCCTTGACCTTTCTTATTTTTTTTTAGTTATCCCTTGATAATAAAAACAAAATAATTGTAAATTATCGACAACGATGAAAACGTAGTGTTTCTCGAGGACAGATTTCTTTAAATGTATATAGTCTGAATGAGAGGAGTTTCACCGCCCAGATGATCATCGGTGGTCCGATGTGCGGGCTTCAAACCCGTAGCTGTCGAGAGGCAGAGTGGTTCGATTCCACCTTCTGGGCGAGGCAACTGTGAATTGATATTTTACTGAAAAAATAAGATTCATTTTATAAATTTTGACTTGATTCATAATAAAAATTTATAATTTTATTCGCATTTTAACCCTTGCCATTTCTTATTTTTTAATTATCCCTTGATCATAAAAACAAAATAATTGTAAATTATCGAGAACGCTAGAAATGTAGTGTTTCTCGAGGACAGATTTCTTTAAATTTATATACTCTGAAAGAGAGGTGTTTTATCGCCCAGATGATCATCGGTGGTCTGGTGTGCGGGCATCAAACCCGTAGCTGTCGAGAGGCAGACTGGTTCGATTCCACCTTCTGGGCGAAGCAACTGTGAATTGATATTCTACTGAAAAAATAAGATACATTTTATAAATTTTGACTTGATTCATAATTAAAAATTTATAATTTTATTCGCATTTTAACCCTTGACCTTTCTTATTTTTTTTTTAGTTATCCCTTGATAATAAAAACTAAATAATTGTAAATTATCGACAACGCTGAAAACGTAGTGTTTCTCGACGACAGATTTCTTTAAATTTATATACTCTGAAAGAGAGGTGTTTTATCGCCCAGATGATCATCGGTGGTCTGGTGTGCGGGCATCAAACCCGTAGCTGTCGAGAGGCAGACTGGTTCGATTCCACCTTCTGGGCGAAGCAACTGTGAATTGATATTCCGGTGTGCGGGCTTCAAACCAGTAGCTGTCGAGTGGCAGAGTGGTTCGATTTCACCTTCTGGGCGAGGCAACTGTGAATTGATATTTTACTGAAAAAATAAAATATATTTTATAAATTTTGACATGATTCATAATAAAAATTTATAATTTTATTCGCATTTTAACCCTTGACCTTTCTTATTTTTTAATTATCGCATGATAATAAAAAAAAAAAAATAATTGTAAATTATCGAGAACGCTGAAAACGTAGTGTTTCTAGACAACAGATTTCTTTAAATTTATATAGTCTGAAAGAGAGAAGTTTTGCCGCCCAGATGATCATCGGTGGTCCGGTGTGCGGGGTTTCAAACCCGTAGCTGTTGTGAGGCAGAGTGGTTCGATTCCACCTTCTGGGCGAGGCAATTGTGAATTGATCTTTTACTGAAAAAATAAGATACATTTTATAAATTTGACTTGATTCATAATTAAAAATTTATAATTTTATTCGCATTTTAATCCTTGACCTTTCTTATTTTTTTTTTAGTTATCCCTTGATAATAAAAACAAAATAATTGTAAATTCTCGACAACGATGAAAACGTAGTGTTTCTCGGGGACAGATTTCTTTTAATTTATATACTCTGAAAGAGAGGTGTTTTATCGCCGAGATGATCATCGGTGGTCCGGTGTGCGGGCTTCAAACCCGTAGCTGTTGTGAGGCAGAGTGGTTCGATTCCACCTTCTGGGCGAGGCAATTGTGAATTGATCTTTTACTGAAAAAATAAGATACATTTTATAAATTTTGACTTGATTCATAATTAAAAATTTATAATTTTATTCGCATTTAAACCCTTGACCTTTCTTATTTTTTTTAGTTATCCCTTGATAATAAAAACAAAATAATTGTAAATTATCGACAACGATGAAAACGTAGTGTTTCTCGAGGACAGATTTCTTTAAATGTATATAGTCTGAATGAGAGGAGTTTTACCGCCCAGATGATCATCGGTGGTCCGATGTGCGGGCTTCAAACCCGTAGCTGTCGAGAGGCAGAGTGGTTCGATTCCACCTTCTGGGCGAGGCAACTGTGAATTGATATTTTACTGAAAAAATAAGATACATTTTATAAATTTTGACTTGATTCATAATTAAAAATTTATAATTTTATTCGCATTTAAACCCTTGACCTTTCTTATTTTTTTTAGTTATCCCTTGATAATAAAAACAAAATAATTGTAAATTATCGACAACGATGAAAACGTAGTGTTTCTCGAGGACAGATTTCTTTAAATGTATATAGTCTGAATGAGAGGAGTTTTACCGCCCAGATGATCATCGGTGGTCCGATGTGCGGGCTTCAACCCCGTAGCTGTCGAGAGGCAGAGTGGTTCGATTCCACCTTCTGGGCGAGGCAACTGTGAATTGATATTTTACTGAAAAAATAAGATACATTTTATAAATTTTGACTTGATTCATAATTAAAAATTTATAATTTTATTCGCATTTTAACCCTTGACCTTTCTTATTTTTTTTTAGTTATCCCTTGATAATAAAAACAAAATAATTGTAAATTATCGACAACGATGAAAACGTAGTGTTTCTCGAGGACAGATTTCTTTAAATGTATATAGTCTGAATGAGAGGAGTTTCACCGCCCAGATGATCATCGGTGGTCCGATGTGCGGGCTTCAAACCCGTAGCTGTCGAGAGGCAGAGTGGTTCGATTCCACCTTCTGGGCGAGGCAACTGTGAATTGATATTTTACTGAAAAAATAAGATTCATTTTATAAATTTTGACTTGATTCATAATAAAAATTTATAATTTTATTCGCATTTTAACCCTTGCCATTTCTTATTTTTTAATTATCCCTTGATCATAAAAACAAAATAATTGTAAATTATCGAGAACGCTAGAAATGTAGTGTTTCTCGAGGACAGATTTCTTTAAATTTATATACTCTGAAAGAGAGGTGTTTTATCGCCCAGATGATCATCGGTGGTCTGGTGTGCGGGCATCAAACCCGTAGCTGTCGAGAGGCAGACTGGTACGATTCCACCTTCTGGGCGAAGCACCTGTGAATTGATATTCTACTGAAAAAATAAGATACTTTTTATAAATTTTGACTTGATTCATAATAAAAATTTATAATTTTATTCGCATTTTAACCCTTGCCATTTCTTATTTTTTAATTATCCCTTGATCATAAAAAAAAATAATTGTAAATTATCGACAACGCTGAAAACGTAGTATTTCTCGAGGACAGATTTCTTTAAATTTATATACTCTGAAAGAGAGGAGTTTTATCGCCGAGATGGTCATCGGGGGTCCGGTGTGCGGGATTCAAACCCGTAGCTGTCGAGAGGCAGAGTGGTTCGATTCCACCTTCTGGGCGAAGCAACTGTGAATTGATATTCTACTGAGAAAATTAGATACATTTTATAAATTTTGACTTGATTCATAATTAAAAATTTATAATTTTATTCGCATTTTAACCCTTGACCTTTCTTATTTTTTTTTTAGTTATCCCTTGATAATAAAAACTAAATAATTGTAAATTATCGACAACGCTGAAAACGTAGTGTTTCTCGACGACAGATTTCTTTAAATTTATATACTCTGAAAGAGAGGTGTTTTATCGCCCAGATGATCATCGGTGGTCTGGTGTGCGGGCATCAAACCCGTAGCTGTCGAGAGGCAGACTGGTTCGATTCCACCTTCTGGGCGAAGCAACTGTGAATTGATATTCCGGTGTGCGGGCTTCAAACCAGTAGCTGTCGAGTGGCAGAGTGGTTCGATTTCACCTTCTGGGCGAGGCAACTGTGAATTGATATTTTACTGAAAAAATAAAATATATTTTATAAATTTTGACATGATTCATAATAAAAATTTATAATTTTATTCGCATTTTAACCCTTGACCTTTCTTATTTTTTAATTATCGCATGATAATATAAAAAAAAAAATAATTGTAAATTATCGAGAACGCTGAAAACGTAGTGTTTCTAGACAACAGATTTCTTTAAATTTATATAGTCTGAAAGAGAGAAGTTTTGCCGCCCAGATGATCATCGGTGGTCCGGTGTGCGGGGTTTCAAACCCGTAGCTGTTGTGAGGCAGAGTGGTTCGATTCCACCTTCTGGGCGAGGCAATTGTGAATTGATCTTTTACTGAAAAAATAAGATACATTTTATAAATTTGACTTGATTCATAATTAAAAATTTATAATTTTATTCGCATTTTAATCCTTGACCTTTCTTATTTTTTTTTTTAGTTATCCCTTGATAATAAAAACAAAATAATTGTAAATTCTCGACAACGATGAAAACGTAGTGTTTCTCGGGGACAGATTTCTTTAAATTTATATAGTCTGAATGAGAGGAGTTTTACCGCCCAGATGATCATCGGTGGTCCGATGTGCGGGCTTCAAACCCGTAGCTGCCGAGAGGCAGAGTGGTTCGATTCCACCTTCTGGGCGAGGCAACTGTGAATTGATATTTTACTGAAAAAATAAAATACATTTTATAAATTTTGACTTGATTCATAATAAAAATTTATAATTTTAATCGCATTTTAATCCTTGACCTTTCTTATTTTTTAATTATCCCTTGATAATAAAAAAAAATAATTGTAAATTATCGACAACGCTGAAAACGTAGTGTTTCTCGAGGACAGATTTCTTTTAATTTATATACTCTGAAAGAGAGGTGTTTTATTGCCGAGATGATCATCGGTGGTCCGGTGTGCGGTCTTCAAACCCGTAGCTGTTGTGAGGCAGAGTGGTTCGATTCCACCTTCTGGGCGAGGCAACTCTGAATTGATATTTTACTGAAAAAATAAGATACATTTTATAAATTTTGACTTGATTCATAATTAAAAATTTATAATTTTATTCGCATTTTAACCCTTGACCTTTCTTATTTTTTTTAGTTATCCCTTGATAATAAAAACAAAATAATTGTAAATTATCGACAACGATGAAAACGTAGTGTTTCTCGAGGACAGATTTCTTTAAATGTATATAGTCTGAATGAGAGGAGTTTCACCGCCCAGATGATCATCGGTGGTCCGATGTGCGGGCTTCAAACCCGTAGCTGTCGAGAGGCAGAGTGGTTCGATTCCACCTTCTGGGCGAGGCAATTGTGAATTGATATTTTACTGAAAAAATAAGATTCATTTTATAAATTTTGACTTGATTCATAATAAACATTTATAATTTTATTCGCATTTTAACCCTTGCCATTTCTTATTTTTTAATTATCCCTTGATCATAAAAACAAAATAATTGTAAATTATCGAGAACGCTAGAAATGTAGTGTTTCTCGAGGACAGATTTCTTTAAATTTATATACTCTGAAAGAGAGGTGTTTTATCGCCCAGATGATCATCGGTGGTCTGGTGTGCGGGCATCAAACCCGTAGCTGTCGAGAGGCAGACTGGTTCGATTCCACCTTCTGGGCGAAGCAACTGTGAATTGATATTCTACTGAAAAAATAAGATACATTTTATAAATTTTGACTTGATTCATAATTAAAAATTTATAATTTTATTCGCATTTTAACCCTTGACCTTTCTTATTTTTTTTTTAGTTATCCCTTGATAATAAAAACTAAATAATTGTAAATTATCGACAACGCTGAAAACGTAGTGTTTCTCGACGACAGATTTCTTTAAATTTATATACTCTGAAAGAGAGGTGTTTTATCGCCCAGATGATCATCGGTGGTCTGGTGTGCGGGCATCAAACCCGTAGCTGTCGAGAGGCAGACTGGTTCGATTCCACCTTCTGGGCGAAGCAACTGTGAATTGATATTCCGGTGTGCGGGCTTCAAACCAGTAGCTGTCGAGTGGCAGAGTGGTTCGATTTCACCTTCTGGGCGAGGCAACTGTGAATTGATATTTTACTGAAAAAATAAAATATATTTTATAAATTTTGACATGATTCATAATAAAAATTTATAATTTTATTCGCATTTTAACCCTTGACCTTTCTTATTTTTTAATTATCGCATGATAATAAAAAAAAAAAAATAATTGTAAATTATCGAGAACGCTGAAAACGTAGTGTTTCTAGACAACAGATTTCTTTAAATTTATATAGTCTGAAAGAGAGAAGTTTTGCCGCCCAGATGATCATCGGTGGTCCGGTGTGCGGGGTTTCAAACCCGTAGCTGTTGTGAGGCAGAGTGGTTCGATTCCACCTTCTGGGCGAGGCAATTGTGAATTGATCTTTTACTGAAAAAATAAGATACATTTTATAAATTTGACTTGATTCATAATTAAAGATTTATAATTTTATTCGCATTTTAATCCTTGACCTTTCTTATTTTTTTTTTAGTTATCCCTTGATAATAAAAACAAAATAATTGTAAATTCTCGACAACGATGAAAACGTAGTGTTTCTCGGGGACAGATTTCTTTAAATTTATATAGTCTGAATGAGAAGAGTTTTACCGCCCAGATGATCATCGGTGGTCCGATGTGCGGGCTTCAAACCCGTAGCTGTCGAGAGGCAGAGTGGTTCGATTCCACCTTCTGGGCGAGGCAACTGTGAATTGATATTTTACTGAAAAAATAAAATACATTTTATAAATTTTGACTTGATTCATAATAAAAATTTATAATTTTAATCGCATTTTAATCCTTGACCTTTCTTATTTTTTAATTATCCCTTGATAATAAAAAAAAATAATTGTAAATTATCGACAACGCTGAAAACGTAGTGTTTCTCGAGGACAGATTTCTTTAAATTTATATACTCTGAAAGAGAGGTGTTTTATCGCCCAGATGATCATCGGTGGTCTGGTGTGCGGGCATCAAACCCGTAGCTGTCGAGAGGCAGACTGGTTCGATTCCACCTTCTGGGCGAAGCACCTGTGAATTGATATTCTACTGAAAAAATAAGATACTTTTTATAAATTTTGACTTGATTCATAATAAAAATTTATAATTTTATTCGCATTTTAACCCTTGCCATTTCTTATTTTTTAATTATCCCTTGATCATAAAAAAAAATAATTGTAAATTATCGACAACGCTGAAAACGTAGTATTTCTCGAGGACAGATTTCTTTAAATTTATATACTCTGAAAGAGAGGAGTTTTATCGCCGAGATGGTCATCGGGGGTCCGGTGTGCGGGATTCAAACCCGTAGCTGTCGAGAGGCAGAGTGGTTCGATTCCACCTTCTGGGCGAAGCAACTGTGAATTGATATTCTACTGAGAAAATTAGATACATTTTATAAATTTTGACTTGATTCATAATTAAAAATTTATAATTTTATTCGCATTTTAACCCTTGACCTTTCTTATTTTTTTTTTAGTTATCCCTTGATAATAAAAACTAAATAATTGTAAATTATCGACAACGCTGAAAACGTAGTGTTTCTCGACGACAGATTTCTTTAAATTTATATACTCTGAAAGAGAGGTGTTTTATCGCCCAGATGATCATCGGTGGTCTGGTGTGCGGGCATCAAACCCGTAGCTGTCGAGAGGCAGACTGGTTCGATTCCACCTTCTGGGCGAAGCAACTGTGAATTGATATTCCGGTGTGCGGGATTCAAACCCGTAGCTGTCGAGAGGCAGAGTGGTTCGATTCCACCTTCTGGGCGAAGCAACTGTGAATTGATATTCTACTGAGAAAATTAGATACATTTTATAAATTTTGACTTGATTCATAATTAAAAATTTATAATTTTATTCGCATTTTAACCCTTGACCTTTCTTATTTTTTTTTTAGTTATCCCTTGATAATAAAAACTAAATAATTGTAAATTATCGACAACGCTGAAAACGTAGTGTTTCTCGACGACAGATTTCTTTAAATTTATATACTCTGAAAGAGAGGTGTTTTATCGCCCAGATGATCATCGGTGGTCTGGTGTGCGGGCATCAAACCCGTAGCTGTCGAGAGGCAGACTGGTTCGATTCCACCTTCTGGGCGAAGCAACTGTGAATTGATATTCCGGTGTGCGGGCTTCAAACCAGTAGCTGTCGAGTGGCAGAGTGGTTCGATTTCACCTTCTGGGCGAGGCAACTGTGAATTGATATTTTACTGAAAAAATAAAATATATTTTATAAATTTTGACATGATTCATAATAAAAATTTATAATTTTATTCGCATTTTAACCCTTGACCTTTCTTATTTTTTAATTATCGCATGATAATATAAAAAAAAAAATAATTGTAAATTATCGAGAACGCTGAAAACGTAGTGTTTCTAGACAACAGATTTCTTTAAATTTATATAGTCTGAAAGAGAGAAGTTTTGCCGCCCAGATGATCATCGGTGGTCCGGTGTGCGGGGTTTCAAACCCGTAGCTGTTGTGAGGCAGAGTGGTTCGATTCCACCTTCTGGGCGAGGCAATTGTGAATTGATCTTTTACTGAAAAAATAAGATACATTTTATAAATTTGACTTGATTCATAATTAAAAATTTATAATTTTATTCGCATTTTAATCCTTGACCTTTCTTATTTTTTTTTTTAGTTATCCCTTGATAATAAAAACAAAATAATTGTAAATTCTCGACAACGATGAAAACGTAGTGTTTCTCGGGGACAGATTTCTTTAAATTTATATAGTCTGAATGAGAGGAGTTTTACCGCCCAGATGATCATCGGTGGTCCGATGTGCGGGCTTCAAACCCGTAGCTGCCGAGAGGCAGAGTGGTTCGATTCCACCTTCTGGGCGAGGCAACTGTGAATTGATATTTTACTGAAAAAATAAAATACATTTTATAAATTTTGACTTGATTCATAATAAAAATTTATAATTTTAATCGCATTTTAATCCTTGACCTTTCTTATTTTTTAATTATCCCTTGATAATAAAAAAAAATAATTGTAAATTATCGACAACGCTGAAAACGTAGTGTTTCTCGAGGACAGATTTCTTTTAATTTATATACTCTGAAAGAGAGGTGTTTTATTGCCGAGATGATCATCGGTGGTCCGGTGTGCGGTCTTCAAACCCGTAGCTGTTGTGAGGCAGAGTGGTTCGATTCCACCTTCTGGGCGAGGCAACTCTGAATTGATATTTTACTGAAAAAATAAGATACATTTTATAAATTTTGACTTGATTCATAATTAAAAATTTATAATTTTATTCGCATTTTAACCCTTGACCTTTCTTATTTTTTTTTAGTTATCCCTTGATAATAAAAACAAAATAATTGTAAATTATCGACAACGATGAAAACGTAGTGTTTCTCGAGGACAGATTTCTTTAAATGTATATAGTCTGAATGAGAGGAGTTTCACCGCCCAGATGATCATCGGTGGTCCGATGTGCGGGCTTCAAACCCGTAGCTGTCGAGAGGCAGAGTGGTTCGATTCCACCTTCTGGGCGAGGCAATTGTGAATTGATATTTTACTGAAAAAATAAGATTCATTTTATAAATTTTGACTTGATTCATAATAAACATTTATAATTTTATTCGCATTTTAACCCTTGCCATTTCTTATTTTTTAATTATCCCTTGATCATAAAAACAAAATAATTGTAAATTATCGAGAACGCTAGAAATGTAGTGTTTCTCGAGGACAGATTTCTTTAAATTTATATACTCTGAAAGAGAGGTGTTTTATCGCCCAGATGATCATCGGTGGTCTGGTGTGCGGGCATCAAACCCGTAGCTGTCGAGAGGCAGACTGGTTCGATTCCACCTTCTGGGCGAAGCAACTGTGAATTGATATTCTACTGAAAAAATAAGATACATTTTATAAATTTTGACTTGATTCATAATTAAAAATTTATAATTTTATTCGCATTTTAACCCTTGACCTTTCTTATTTTTTTTTTAGTTATCCCTTGATAATAAAAACTAAATAATTGTAAATTATCGACAACGCTGAAAACGTAGTGTTTCTCGACGACAGATTTCTTTAAATTTATATACTCTGAAAGAGAGGTGTTTTATCGCCCAGATGATCATCGGTGGTCTGGTGTGCGGGCATCAAACCCGTAGCTGTCGAGAGGCAGACTGGTTCGATTCCACCTTCTGGGCGAAGCAACTGTGAATTGATATTCCGGTGTGCGGGCTTCAAACCAGTAGCTGTCGAGTGGCAGAGTGGTTCGATTTCACCTTCTGGGCGAGGCAACTGTGAATTGATATTTTACTGAAAAAATAAAATATATTTTATAAATTTTGACATGATTCATAATAAAAATTTATAATTTTATTCGCATTTTAACCCTTGACCTTTCTTATTTTTTAATTATCGCATGATAATAAAAAAAAAAAAAATAATTGTAAATTATCGAGAACGCTGAAAACGTAGTGTTTCTAGACAACAGATTCCTTTAAATTTATATAGTCTGAAAGAGAGAAGTTTTGCCGCCCAGATGATCATCGGTGGTCCGGTGTGAGGGGTTTCAAACCCGTAGCTGTTGTGAGGCAGAGTGGTTCGATTCCACCTTCTGGGCGAGGCAATTGTGAATTGATCTTTTACTGAAAAAATAAGATACATTTTATAAATTTGACTTGATTCATAATTAAAGATTTATAATTTTATTCGCATTTTAATCCTTGACCTTTCTTATTTTTTTTTTAGTTATCCCTTGATAATAAAAACAAAATAATTGTAAATTCTCGACAACGATGAAAACGTAGTGTTTCTCGGGGACAGATTTCTTTAAATTTATATAGTCTGAATGAGAGGAGTTTTACCGCCCAGATGATCATCGGTGGTCCGATGTGCGGGCTTCAAACCCGTAGCTGTCGAGAGGCAGAGTGGTTCGATTCCACCTTCTGGGCGAGGCAACTGTGAATTGATATTTTACTGAAAAAATAAAATACATTTTATAAATTTTGACTTGATTCATAATAAAAATTTATAATTTTAATCGCATTTTAATCCTTGACCTTTCTTATTTTTTAATTATCCCTTGATAATAAAAAAAAATAATTGTAAATTATCGACAACGCTGAAAACGTAGTGTTTCTCGAGGACAGATTTCTTTTAATTTATATACTCTGAAAGAGAGGTGTTTTATCGCCGAGATGATCATCGGTGGTCTGGTGTGCGGGCTTCAAACCCGTAGCTGTTGTGAGGCAGAGTGGTTCGATTCCACCTTCTGGGCGAGGCAATTGTGAATTGATCTTTTACTGAAAAAATAAGATACATTTTATAAATTTTGACTTGATTCATAATTAAAAATTTATAATTTTATTCGCATTTAAACCCTTGACCTTTCTTATTTTTTTTAGTTATCCCTTGATAATAAAAACAAAATAATTGTAAATTATCGACAACGATGAAAACGTAGTGTTTCTCGAGGACAGATTTCTTTAAATGTATATAGTCTGAATGAGAGGAGTTTTACCGCCCAGATGATCATCGGTGGTCCGATGTGCGGGCTTCAAACCCGTAGCTGTCGAGAGGCAGAGTGGTTCGATTCCACCTTCTGGGCGAGGCAACTGTGAATTGATATTTTACTGAAAAAATAAGATACATTTTATAAATTTTGACTTGATTCATAATTAAAAATTTATAATTTTATTCGCATTTAAACCCTTGACCTTTCTTATTTTTTTTTTAGTTATCCCTTGATAATAAAAACAAAATAATTGTAAATTATCGACAACGATGAAAACGTAGTGTTTCTCGAGGACAGATTTCTTTAAATGTATATAGTCTGAATGAGAGGAATTTCACCGCCCAGATGATCATCGGTGGTCCGATGTGCGGGCTTCAAACCCGTAGCTGTCGAGAGGCAGAGTGGTTCGATTCCACCTTCTGGGCGAGGCAACTGTGAATTGATATTTTACTGAAAAAATAAGATTCATTTTATAAATTTTGACTTGATTCATAATAAAAATTTATAATTTTATTCGCATTTTAACCCTTGCCATTTCTTATTTTTTAATTATCCCTTGATCATAAAAAAAAATAATTGTAAATTATCGACAACGCTGAAAACGTAGTATTTCTCGAGGACAGATTTCTTTAAATTTATATACTCTGAAAGAGAGGAGTTTTATCGCCGAGATGGTCATCGGGGGTCCGGTGTGCGGGATTCAAACCCGTAGCTGTCGAGAGGCAGAGTGGTTCGATTCCACCTTCTGGGCGAAGCAACTGTGAATTGATATTCTACTGAGAAAATTAGATACATTTTATAAATTTTGACTTGATTCATAATTAAAAATTTATAATTTTATTCGCATTTTAACCCTTGACCTTTCTTATTTTTTTTTTAGTTATCCCTTGATAATAAAAACTAAATAATTGTAAATTATCGACAACGCTGAAAACGTAGTGTTTCTCGACGACAGATTTCTTTAAATTTATATACTCTGAAAGAGAGGTGTTTTATCGCCCAGATGATCATCGGTGGTCTGGTGTGCGGGCATCAAACCCGTAGCTGTCGAGAGGCAGACTGGTTCGATTCCACCTTCTGGGCGAAGCAACTGTGAATTGATATTCCGGTGTGCGGGCTTCAAACCAGTAGCTGTCGAGTGGCAGAGTGGTTCGATTTCAACTTCTGGGCGAGGCAACTGTGAATTGATATTTTACTGAAAAAATAAAATATATTTTATAAATTTTGACATGATTCATAATAAAAATTTATAATTTTATTCGCATTTTAACCCTTGACCTTTCTTATTTTTTAATTATCGCATGATAATAAAAAAAAAAAAATAATTGTAAATTATCGAGAACGCTGAAAACGCAGTGTTTCTAGACAACAGATTTCTTTAAATTTATATAGTCTGAAAGAGAGGAGCTTTGCCGCCCAGATGATCATCGGTGGTCCGGTGTGCGGGTTTCAAACCCGTAGCTGTTGTGAGGCAGAGTGGTTCGATTCCACCTTCTGGGCGAGGCAATTGTGAATTGATCTTTTACTGAAAAAATAAGATACATTTTATAAATTTGACTTGATTCATAATTAAAAATTTATAATTTTATTCGCATTTTAATCCTTGACCTTTCTTATTTTTTTTTTAGTTATCCCTTGATAATAAAAACAAAATAATTGTAAATTCTCGACAACGATGAAAACGTAGTGTTTCTCGGGGACAGATTTCTTTAAATTTATATAGTCTGAATGAGAGGAGTTTTGCCGCCCAGATGGTCATCGGTGGTCCGATGTTCGGGCTTCAAACCCGTAGCTGTCGAGAGGCAGAGTGGTTCGATTCCACCTTCTGGGCGAGGCAACTGTGAATTGATATTTTACTGAAAAAATAAGATTCATTTTATAAATTTTGACTTGATTCATAATAAAAATTTATAATTTTATTCGCATTTTAACCCTTGCCATTTCTTATTTTTTAATTATCCCTTGATCATAAAAACAAAATAATTGTAAATTATCGAGAACGCTAGAAATGTAGTGTTTCTCGAGGACAGATTTCTTTAAATTTATATACTCTGAAAGAGAGGTGTTTTATCGCCCAGATGATCATCGGTGGTCTGGTGTGCGGGCATCAAACCCGTAGCTATCGAGAGGCAGACTGGTTCGATTCCACCTTCTGGGCGAAGCAACTGTGAATTGATATTCTACTGAAAAAATAAGATACATTTTATAAATTTTGACTTGATTCATAATAAAAATTTATAATTTTATTCGCATTTTAACCCTTGCCATTTCTTATTTTTTAATTATCCCTTGATCATAAAAAAAAATAATTGTAAATTATCGACAACGCTGAAAACGTAGTATTTCTCGAGGACAGATTTCTTTAAATTTATATACTCTGAAAGAGAGGAGTTTTATCGCCGAGATGGTCATCGGGGGTCCGGTGTGCGGGATTCAAACCCGTAGCTGTCGAGAGGCAGAGTGGTTCGATTCCACCTTCTGGGCGAAGCAACTGTGAATTGATATTCTACTGAGAAAATTAGATACATTTTATAAATTTTGACTTGATTCATAATTAAAAATTTATAATTTTATTCGCATTTTAACCCTTGACCTTTCTTATTTTTTTTTTAGTTATCCCTTGATAATAAAAACTAAATAATTATAAATTATCGACAACGCTGAAAACGTAGTGTTTCTCGACGACAGATTTCTTTAAATTTATATACTCTGAAAGAGAGGTGTTTTATCGCCCAGATGATCATCGGTGGTCTGGTGTGCGGGCATCAAACCCGTAGCTGTCGAGAGGCAGACTGGTTCGATTCCACCTTCTGGGCGAAGCAACTGTGAATTGATATTCCGCTGTGCGGGCTTCAAACCAGTAGCTGTCGAGTGGCAGAGTGGTTCGATTTCAACTTCTGGGCGAGGCAACTGTGAATTGATATTTTACTGAAAAAATAAAATATATTTTATAAATTTTGACATGATTCATAATAAAAATTTATAATTTTATTCGCATTTTAACCCTTGACCTTTCTTATTTTTTAATTATCGCATGATAATAAAAAAAAAAAAATAATTGTAAATTATCGAGAACGCTGAAAACGCAGTGTTTCTAGACAACAGATTTCTTTAAATTTATATAGTCTGAAAGAGAGGAGTTTTGCCGCCCAGATGATCATCGGTGGTCCGGTGTGCGGGTTTCAAACCCGTAGCTGTTGTGAGGCAGAGTGGTTCGATTCCACCTTCTGGGCGAGGCAATTGTGAATTGATCTTTTACTGAAAAAATAAGATACATTTTATAAATTTGACTTGATTCATAATTAAAAATTTATAATTTTATTCGCATTTTAATCCTTGACCTTTCTTATTTTTTTTTTAGTTATCCCTTGATAATAAAAACAAAATAATTGTAAATTCTCGACAACGATGAAAACGTAGTGTTTCTCGGGGACAGATTTCTTTAAATTTATATAGTCTGAATGAGAGGAGTTTTACCGCCCAGATGATCATCGGTGGTCCGATGTGCGGGCTTCAAACCCGTAGCTGTCGAGAGGCAGAGTGGTTCGATTCCACCTTCTGGGCGAGGCAACTGTGAATTGATATTTTACTGAAAAAATAAAATACATTTTATAAATTTTGACTTGATTCATAATAAAAATTTATAATTTTCATCGCATTTTAATCCTTGACCTTTCTTATTTTTTAATTATCCCTTGATAATAAAAAAAAAATAATTGTAAATTATCGACAACGCTGAAAACGTAGTGTTTCTCGAGGACAGATTTCTTTTAATTTATATACTCTGAAAGAGAGGTGTTTTATCGCCGAGATGATCATCGGTGGTCCGGTGTGCGGGATTCAAACCCGTAGGTGTCGAGAGGCAGAGTGGTTCGATTCCACCTTCTGGGCGAAGCAACTGTGAATTGATATTCTAATGAGAAAATAAGATACATTTTATAAATTTTGACTTGATTCATAATTCAAAATTTATAATTTTATTCGCATTTTAACCCTTGACCTTTCTTATTTTTTTTTTTAGTTACCCCTTGATAATAAAAACTAAATAATTGTAAATTACCGACAACGCTGAAAACGTAGTGTTTCTCGACGACAGATTTCTTTAAATTTATATAGTCTGAAAGAGATGAGTTTTACCGCCCAGATGATCATCAGTGATCCGATGTGCGGACTTCAAATCCGTATTTGTCAAGAGACAGAGTGGTTCGATTCCGCCTTCTGGGCGAGGCTATTGTGAATTGATATTTTGCTGAAAAAATAAGATACATTTTATAAATTTTGATTTGATTCATAATAAAACTTTATAATTTTATTCGCATTTTAACCCTTGAACTTTCTTATTTTTTAATTATCCCTTGATAATAAAAAGAAAATAATTGTAAATTATCGAGAACCGTGAAAACGTAGTGTTTCTAGACAACAGATTTCTTTAAATTTATATAGTCTGAATGAGAGGAGCTTTACCGCCCACATGATCATCGGTGGTCCGGTGTGCGGGCTTCAAACCCGTAGCTGTCGAGGTTCCCTTAGAAAGACCTCCACGGAAGGCACTCACCCCTGGGCCCATATCCCTCGTGTAGATAATTGGCATTCAACAATCAACCCAACCCAACCCGTAGCTGTCGAGAGGCAGAGTGGTTCGATTCCACCTTCTGGGCGAGGCAACTGTGAATTGATATTTTACTGCAAAAATAAAATACATTTTATAAATTTTGACTTGATTCATAATTAAAAATTTATAATTTTATTCGCATTTTAACCCTTGACCTTTCTTATTTTTTAATTATCCCTTGATAATAAAAAAAAAATAATTGTAAATTATCGAGAACGCTGAAAACGTAGTGTTTCTAGACAACAGATTTCTTTAAATTTATATAGTCTGAAAGAGAGGAGTTTTGCCGCCCAGATGATCATCGGTGGTCCGGTGTGCGGGCTTCAAACCCGTAGCTGTTGTGAAGCAGAGTGTTTCGACTCCACCTTCTGGGCGAGGCAACTGTGAATTGATATTTTTACTGAAAAAATAAGATACATTTTATAAATTTTAACTTGATTCATAATAAAAATTTATAATTTTATTCGCATTTTACCCCTTAACATTTCTTATTTTTTAATTATCCCTTGATAATAAAAAAAAAATAATTGTAAATTTTCGAGAACGCTGAAAACGTAGTGTTTCTCGAGGACAGATTTCTTTAAATTTATATTGTCTGAAAGAGGGGAGTTCTACCGCCCAGATGAACATCGGTGGTCCGATGTGCGGGCTTCAAACTCGTGGCTGTCGAGAGGCAGAGTGGTTCGATTCCACTTTCTGGCGAGGCAACTGTGAATTGAAATTTTACTGAAAAAATAAAATACATTTTATAAATTTTGACTTGATTCATAATTAAAAATTTATAATTTTATTCGCATTTTAACCCTTGACCTTTCTTATTTTTTTTTAGTTATCCCTTGATAATAAAAACAAAATAATTGTAAATTATCAACAACGCTGAAAACGTAGTGTTTCTCGTGGACAGATTTCATTAAATTTATATAGTCTGAAAGAGAGGTGTTTTATCGCCCAGATGATCGTCGGTGGTCCGATGTGCGGGCTTCAAACCCGTAGCAGCCCCACCAGTGGCTGAGAGGTTCTGCTCTCGAAGCTGGTAGACGGGAGGTGCTGGGTTCGAACCCAATCGCGCCCGTCGGCCTAACCGTTTCGGGTTGAGTTGGGTTGATTTTTGACGGCCAATTATCTACACGAGGGATATAGGCCCGGGGGGAGTGCCCTCCGTGGTGGTATTTCTAAGGGAACCTAATCCGTATTAACGCATGGAAGATCCACGGCTCGAAGAAAACCACGAAAACTCCGAACGATTAGGCCGACGGGCGCGATTGGGATCGAACCCAGCACCTCTCGTCTACCAGCTTCGAGAGCAGAAACTAACCGTTTCGGAGTTTTCGTGGTTTATTTCGAAACCGTGGATTTCCATGCGTAAATACGGGTTAGGTTCCCTTAGAAAGACCCCCAAGAAGGGCACTTCCCCCCAGGGCCTATATCCCACTTGTTGATAATTGGCCGTCATAAACACAAACCAAACCAAACCAAATCAAACCCGTAGCTGTCGAGAGGCAGAGTGGTTCGATTCCACCTTCTGGGTGAGGCAACTGTGAATTGATATTTTTACTGAAAAAATAAGATACATTTTATAAATTTTAACTTGATTCATAATAAAAATTTATAATTTTATTCGCATTTTAACCCTTGACCTTTCTTATTTTTTAATTATCCCTTGATAATAAAAACAAAATAATTGTAAATTTTCGAGAACGCTGAAAACGTAGTATTTCTCGAGGACAGATTTCTTTAAATTTATATAGTCAGAAAGAGAGGAGTTTTGCCGACCGGATGATCATCGGTGGTCCGGTGTGCGGGCTTCAAACCCGTAGCTGTTGTGAGGCAGATTGGTTCGATTCCACCTTCTGGGCGAGGCAACTGTGAATTGATATTTTTACTGAAAAAATAAGATACATTTTATAAATTTTACTTGATTCATAATAAAAATTTATGATTTTATTCGCATTTTAAATCTTGACCGTTCTTATTTTTAATTATGCCTTGATAATAAAAACAAAATAATTGTATTATCGAGAACTCTGAAAACGTAGGTCCCACCAGTGGCTGAGAGTTTCTGCTCTCGAAGCTGGTAGACGGGAGGTGCTGGGTTCAAACCCAATCGCGCCCGTCGGCCTAATCGTTCGGAGTTTTGGTGGTTTTCTTCGAGCCATGGATTTCCATGCGTAAATACGGGTTAGGTTCCCTTAGAAAGACCCCCACGAAGGGCACACCGCCCCTGGGCCTATAACCCTCGTGCAGATAATTGGCCGTCAAAAATCAACCAACCAACCAACCTGAAAACGTAGTTTTTCTCGAGGACAGATTTCTTTAAATTTATATAGTCTGAAAGAGGGGAGTTTTACCGCCCAGATGAACATCGGTGGTCCGATGTGCGGGCTTCAAACTCGTAGCTGTCGAGAGGCAGAGTGGTTCGATTCCACTTTCTGGGCGAGGCAACTGTGAATTGAAATTTTACTGAAAAAATAAAATACATTTTATAAATTTTAACTTGATTCATAATAAAATTTTATAATTTTATTCGCATTTTAAATCTTGACCTTTCTTAATTTTTAATTATCCCTTGATAATAAAAACAAAAAAATTGTAAATTTTCGAGAACGCTGAAAACGTAGTGTTTCTCGAGGACAGATTTCTTTAAATTTATATAGTCTGAAAAAGAGGAGTTTTACCGCCCAGATGAACATCGGTGGTCCGGTTGGTTGGTTGATTTTTGACGGCCAATTATCTGCTCGAGGGATATGGGCCGAGGGGGGGGGTGCCCTTCGTGGGGGTCTTTCTAAGGGAACCTAACCCGTATTAACGCTTGGAAATCCAAGGCTCGAAGAAAACCACGAAAACTCCGAACGAATAGGCCGACGGGCGCGATTGGGATCGAACCCAACACCTCCCGTCTACCAGCTTCGAGAGCAGAACCTCTCGGCCACTGGTGGGGCCCATCGGTTGTCCGATGTGCCGGCTTCAAACCCGTAGCTGTCGCGAGGCAGAGTGGTTCGATTCCACCTTCTGGGTAAGGCATTTGTGAATTGATATTTTATTTAAAAAATAAGATATATTACATAAATTTTAACTTCGGTCATGATAAAAATTTAATACTTCATTCGTAGTTTAATCCTTGGCACTTCTTATTTTTAAATTCTTCCTTTTTAATAAAAATAACATTATTCTAAATTAGTGACGACCAGTGGCCGAGAGGTTCTGCTCTCGAAGCTGGTAGACGGGAGGTGCTGGGTTCGATCCCAATCGCGCCCGTCGGCCTAATCGTTCGGAGTTTTCGTGGTTTTCTTCGAGCCGTGGATCTTCCATGCGTTAATACGGATTAGGTTCCCTTAGAAAGACCCCCCACGAAGGGCACTCCCCCCGGCCCCATATCCCTCGTGTAGATAATTGGCCGTCAAAAAGCAACCCAACCCAACTCTAAATTAGTGAGGATGATGAAAAATTAAATATGTTTCTCTAGTACAGATTCGTTTACATTAATATACTCTGAAAGAGAAGAGATTCATCGTCCAGATGAATTGTACTATTAGTCCAGGCAATAGAGACCGTATAGGGGCTCTACCTAGCAAAATTCATGGTAGTTCTGTAAAAAGTCTTACTATATGTTTTTTGGGTCGCTGAATCTGAATTTGTAACTTCCCACCAAAATTTCCCCCGGCAACCCCCCCAAATTTTGGTAAAAAGCCCCCCAAAAAAGGTTTTTATTAAAAAATTCCATTTTTTTTGTTTTAAGGAAAAAATATCTAGAAATTCAGAAAGTAGACAAAATTTGCAACAAATTAGATATATGACATTATGACTTAGGATGAAGGAGAAGAGGGGATCTGCTTGGGAACATGCGCGCAGTGCTGCGTGAACTAAGTTGCGCAATTCCACTTAACCACTCACACGTTTACATTCGCCCTCCCATCTCCCCTCCGAACTTTCTCTATAAAGTTTACTTTAAGTTTTTTGGGTCGCTGAATCCGAATTTTTAACTTCCCCCCAAAAGTTTATCCCCCGAATCCCCCCCCCTCCCCCAAATAGTTGTTTTTAACTTAAATTTTTTTATTGTTTTAGGGGAAAAGAATTACAAAATTCAGAAACTAGACAAAATTTGCAACAAATAGGATATATGACATTATGACGTAGGATGAACGGGGAGGGGAAGGGCTGCCTCTGAACATGCACTGCGGCGCTACGTTCACTAAGTTATGAAGTCAGGGCAATAGGGGATTTTACCTGGCAAAATTAATACTAGTTCTAGATTTCGACTCACTTTATGTTTTTTGTGTCGCTTAATCCGCATTTGTAACTTCCCACCAAAATTTCACCCGGCAACCCTCCCAAAAAATTGATTTTTTGAAAAAATTTGGTTTTTGAGAAAAGCGCGTTGGGAATGTCCCGAGGCAGCCCCCTCTCTCCCCGTTTATCCTACGTCATAATGTCATATATCCTATTTGTTGCAAATTTTGTCTAGTTTCTGAATTTTGCAATGTTTTCCACCTAAAACAATACTAAATTTAAGTTAAAAACAACTACTTTGGGGGGGTTTCGGGGAGGGGGGGGATTTTGGGGTAAGTTAAAAATTCGGATTCAGCGACCCAAAAAACTTAAAGTAAACCTTATAGAGAAAGTTCGGAGGGGGGGATGGGAGGGCGAATGTAAACGTGTGAGTGGTTAAGTGGAACTACGCCACTTAGTCCACGCAGCACCGCGGCGCATGTTCCGAGGCAGATCCCCCCTTCCCCTTCATCCTAAATCATAATGTCATATATCTAATTTGCTGCAAATTTTGTCTACTTTCTGAATTTCTAGATACTTTTCCCCTAAAACAATAAAAAAATGGATTTTTTTTTAAATAAAAACCTTTTTTTTAGGGGGGGAGGGGGGGGGTTGCCGGGGGAAATTTTGGTGGGAAGTTACAAATTCGGATTCAGCTACCCAAAAAACATAAAGTAAACCGATTTCCAGAGCTACCATTAATTTTGTTAGGTAAAATTCCCTATTGCCTGGACTATATACACTATAACGCTAAATTTAAACATAAAGCTAAATTTTATAAATTATTTTTTATGCTGGCCTGAAACCCGTAGCTGACGAGATGCAGAATGGGTCTGTCTCATCTTGTGGAATAGTTTTGCGATTTTTTTTTTTTCAAGCAAAAAATGAGATTCATTTTATAAAATTCTTTTTCCTTTTTTAAATAAAAATTTCAATCTTTATTAGCACTTAGATCTTAGGCATTTCTTATTTTTTATCTACTACTCTCTTATAATGCAAACTAAAATAAATGTGGAATATAGGGTAAGGCTGTAAAATTACATATTTTTCCTGAGTGCGATTTCCACCAGTGGCTGAGAGGTTCTGCTCTTGAAGCTGGTAGACGGGAGGTGCTGGGTTCGATCTCAATCGCTCCCGTCGGCCTAATCGTTCGGAGTTTTCGTGGTTTTCTTCGAGCCATGGATTTCAATGCGTAAATACGGATTAGGTTCCCTTAGAAAGAACCCCAGGGAGGGCACTTCCCCCCCTCGGGCCTATATCCCTAGTGTAGATAATCGGCCGTCAAAAATCAACCAACCAACCAACCTAAGTGTGATTTAATTTTGTTCTGTGTAGACTGAAAGACAAAACATTCATCGAAGAGTTAAGCATTGGTGATCCAATGCGCGCCGCCCCACAGTGGCTGAGAGCTTATGCTCTCAAAGCTGGTCGACGGGAGGTGCTGGGTTCGATCGAACCCAATCACGCCCGTTGGCCTGATCGTTCGGAGTTTTCTATTCGTTTTCTTCGAACCTTGCGTAAATACCGGGTTAGGATCCCTTAGAAAGACCTCAACGAAGGGCATCCTCCTTCCGGCCTGTATCCCTATGTAGATAATCATATGATATATATGTAGATAATCGGCCGTCATAAATAACACAAACACACACCTTGTTCGCGTTCAAACTCGTAGCGCCTCAACAGTGGCCGAGAGGTTCTTCTCTCGAAGCTGGTAGACGGGAGGTGCTGGGTTCGATCCCAATCGCGCTCGTCAGCCTAATAGTTCGGAGTTTTCGTGGTTTTCTTTGAACCTTGGTTTTCCAAGCGTAAATACGGTTAGGTTCCCTTCGGAAGACCCCGCATGGAGGGCACTTCCCTCCTCCCTTTGGGCCTATATCCCTCGCGTTGATAATTGGCCGTCATAAATACAACCAACCAACCAATGAAACTCGTAACCGTCAAGAGGCAGAGCGGTTCGATTCCACCTTCTGGGTGAAGACGATATTGATCTTACACTTGAAAGAAAAAGGCCTATATTTTATTAGCTTATACTTTCTTAATATTAGTTATTTTTAAAATATTGTTTTGCAAAGTAATATAAAATGATTGTTAATTGTTAACAAGACAAAAATGCTAACTATGTATGTAGAATAAATGCACATTCGCTTTGTGGAATAAATGTACTTCTACTCTGCGTCGGTGTCTAGAAGTAATTAATCCCGGCAGATTTTTGAGGAAATCTTAACACTTTAATATTCTTGGATAATGAAGTATTTACAGATGGGGTATTTATATTAAGCATAAAAATATAGCTGATCGGGAACATTCTGCTTTACCCAGGTCCTCTGACCCGGTATTCGGTCGACACGACGTCTCAGCACGTCTGTTCACAAGCACAGTCAAATGTCGTCTCCTTCTTTCTCACAAAAGTTTTTGTAGGTTCAGCAGTTTTTCGTAGGCTCAGAGGTTGAGGTGGATCGTCTAGAGTTTCATTTAAGAATTTGCTAGGCTTTGAAGTGCAGAATTCAAATTCTGTCACCACAAATTCGGCCTACCTGACAGGGCTGGGTCCTCCCAGTCACCATCAACGTTATATGCCAGACTAGTACTGGACTACTTTTTCCAGAACGTATAATATGCACAAAAAACACACAAACAATATAAAACAAAATAATAGTAAAATCAACCACTAAATACTGATGATCAAAAGTTTTCAGTCCTTAAACAATGTTTTTTAGAGTTTGATAAATAGTAAAGTTTTTCTGCTTGTCACTTGGAAGCAATTCTTTTCACAGTTTATTCACAATAGTAAAAAAAGGTATACACACAGTTAAAAAAAAAAAAAACACAAAATCACTTAAAGCACAAATATTTCGTCTTAGACAGTAGAAGTCCAAGGCTTCATGTGATCTGCAGCGCTTGAGGTCGCATTTGGACCCTCATCGTGTCCAACTTTGCTTACATTGAAGCGATCGTTTCTCTTTACTGCAGTAATCTCATAGGAAAAAAGAAACTTAGGCTTTAGTTTGGTACCTGTCCCAAACTGTGTTTTTTGAAGGGCCACCAAATCACCGAGTTTATAGGTGTTGGCCTTTTTTCGCTTTTTGTTATATGTTTCCATGTTTTCCTGTTGTATTTTTAATATGTTTTGCTTAGCTATTTTTCTATTCGAATTTCTTTCCGATATGAACGAATTTAATTCCTCATCATCTAACAGCGTTTTGATTTGCAGGTAAGTTTTCTGCCGCAGTTTCGTCCCTGTCAGTAGTTCGAAGGGTGTAAATTTTGTACTTCTCGATACGGTACTATGCATGATACGTTGTACGGGCGCGACAAATTTGTACTATTTAGTGGGGTCTTTTACGCTAAGTTTTGCCAAAATTGGGATAAGAATTCGGTACATTAGATCTATTTGACTGTTTCCTCTAGGTATCCCGGTTGTTATGGGAATATGCTCTATGTTCTATTCTTTACTTTATTTCTCAAAATCAGCAGAGGTGAATGCCGGTCCTTTGTCGGTAATGATTCGCGACGGATTTCCGAAGATATCATGTTGTTGGGTTAACTAATCGATGACTTCTTTAGCGGCTGTAGTTTTGACCGGGTATAGTCAAACAAATTTAGTAAATGCGCCCACAACAGTAAAAATATGATTATAATTTTTATTTGTAGAAGGCATGGGACCAATGTGATCTATGTGATAGGTCTCGTGGGGCATATTTTGTTGGGGGATCGGGTTTAACAGACCTTCTCCTTTTCCTTGCTTTTTATTACAAAGTATACACTCTATGCATTTGGCAATGACGCTTTCAATTTGCTTTCTTAATTGGGGTATACAATAATTTTCTTTTAAAGTCATTTTAGTTTTAGCCACTGCATAGCCACTGAGTAGGTGTGGTTTTACGGCTCATGTAATGAATAGGATGTAAGTTTTTGTTCTCATCTTCTTGTAGTAAGACACTACCAAAACCTATGGTGCTTGCATCGGTGTGCAATTCTAGTCTAGCGCATCTTCGGAATGTATGCAATACTGGGGGGTTAACTAGTTTTTCTTTAAGAGTCTCAAAAGCTTGTTTTTCGAGGATTCCAAATATAAATGTATTTTCCGCTTTTAATAAATCACTTAAAGGTCTCGCTATAGTTGCATAATGTGGGATGTATTTTCTGAAATAAGAAGTTAGACCCAGAAAACTGTGTAATTGTTTAAGGGTGCGGGGTTCGAGAAAATTCTTTACTGCCAAAGTTTTGGCTTCCGATGGCCTAGTAGTTCCGTTTTCGATAATATAGCCTAAAAATGCAATTTTCCGTTTAAGGAATTGGCATTTTGCAAAATTAAATTCAAGTCCGTAATCCGATGCAACTTCTAGGACGCTAAAACAGTTTTAAAAGCGCTTCTTCCTTAGTCTCCGCAAGTACTATGACATCGTCTAAGTAAATTAATATTACCTTTTCTTTAATTAACTGTTTAAAAACAGCTTGAATATATCTCTGAAATTGTTGGGGGCCAATCGATAATCCGAATGGAAGCTTTAAATATTCGTACTGGGAGTTATGCGTGACAAATGTTGTATTTTTCCAACTCTCCTCTGCTACGTCTATATGAAAAAAACCATTTTTTAAATCCAATGTAGTAAAAACCTTCGCTTCCTCAATGTTATCTAAAACGTCTTCTATTCTTGGCAAGGGAAAATTATCTCTAATTTTTTTATTTAAGGGTCTATAGTCTACACAAAGTCTCCAAGAGTTATCTTTTTTTTTTGCTAACACTATAGGTGATGCATAATTAGAGTTACTCTCCATTATAATTCCCATTTCCAACAATTCGTGTATTTGTTTGTCCACAAATTCCTTTTCTGGATATGCTAATCTATGTGGTCGTTGTGCAATCGGAATATCATCAGTTAATACTATGTTTACTTTTAACTCTGTGTCCTTAACCTTGTTTGGCTTATAATAAGTGATGAGTTCCGTTAACTCTTTCTTAATAGTATTGTTTGTAATATGATTTATCTCAACTTCCTGAAAATTAATAGAATTATCAGTTTCAGCTAAATAAATATCTGTGGTTTTCGCTAAGTCTAACTGTCGGATGGAACACTGTTCGCTTTCTAACAAACAACTCTTATCAGAGCTTAATTGCATGTTTATTTTTTCACTAAAGTTAAAAGCTGTTTCATTTTGATTAGTTTGTTCCTTTCTCACCAATTCAGCTGTCGAAATCATTTTTCCTATCGTGGGATTCTTTTGCTTTTCTGACCGCAACATCGCATGAAATCTGGCTGTGACATAGCTTACGCGTCTGGTTTTTGTCATGACTGTTTCTTGTGGGAAAACAGTGACGTAATTCACCCTAACTTCCTTCAACTTTTGTTTCCCCGTAATTTGCAATCCTTTTTCTGAAATATTGAAATTTACCTGTTTCAAAAAGTTATTTCCTAAAATTATAGAATCGTTCAAATTTTGTACGACGTGTAAATCTGCATTCAATCTGTAACCATCTATTTCAATTTTTACGGTTATAAATCCTATGGATGTTATTTAGCTACCACCAATACCTGATAAAACCAAGTCATTTTCATGCAATTTAGGGCATCCCAGGGTTGTATAAATATCGTTACTACACATATTAACATCACTTCCTGTATCAATTAAAGTATCCTTATTTTCCCCACGATTTTTATTATTTTATCCACTGGGTTTGAGTTACTGCTTACGACAGCGTTTGCATTTTTAGGAGAATTATTTGTACACTGGTCAGATCTGTGGCCAGGAATTTTACACTTCCAGCAGACTGGAATTTCTTTTTTTTCGAGGGCAATCCCTCCAACGATGAGAAAATTCATTGCAATTGAAACAACGGATTTTAGTATTTAAATTCTTTTGGGGGGGTAGGTGTGTAATTTTTTTCATATGGTACGCGACTAATGTCATTTCGATGGAATGCTCTATTATTTTCATTACCTTGACGTTTTCTAAATTCCGTGTTTGGGGGCTTAGTTTCCGTTTTCCGTAAATTAATTCTGGCGGTTTCAAAATCATCGAATTTATTTGTCAATTCCTCTACGCTCGTAATTTTGGGTAGTTCGTCACAAAAGTGTTCCTTCATTTCTAGGGACAATTTTCGCCTAATCTGATCAATAATTAAAATATTTTTTAATTCTTCGAACGTTGATATGTGTAATCCCGATAACCATTCATTCAGAAAATTTGCGATTTCAAATGAGAAATCTTTCCATGACGCTCAATTTCGTTTTCTATGTAAAAAGAATTTTTGCCTGAATTGTTCTAATGTAAGTTTGAAACGTTTTAAAAGTATTTTCTTCACACAGTCGTAATCGCTGGATAGTTCTTCACTTTCGCGGTTTATCAAACTAACTAAATCAAGAGGTAACAATGCAAGCAGATTAGGTAACCCATTCATTTTTTTCTATCCCTAGACGCTTTGCCTGGCGCTCGAAAGGGTTAAGTAAATGCTTATTTCCTCCTCATTATTATATCTATTTAGGAATTTTAGAACATCGGAACCCTTTCCGGCGATTGTAGATACCGAATTATGCAATTGGGTATTTTGTGTATTTTCCAATTGTAACTTTTTAAATTCAAATTTGCGACTTTCGATTTCTTTCTGTTGCAACAATTTCTCATTCTCTTCTCGTTCTATTACAATTCCCGCTAGCAAATTTTTTACTAGATCCTCATTATACCCTTCGGATTTTACAATTAATTCAGTCAGTTTACTTTTATTCGCATCCTCTGGGAAATTTAAACCTAGCTCGATTACCGCAGTAACAAGATCGATCTTTTTCGACCTTCTTGAGTGTGCCATAATTATATCTGACCAATTAACACACAAAAATAAAATATCTTAAATAAAATATCTTAAAATAATTTCAAGCGTAATTTCACTGCTGAAAAGTAGTTGAAAAATTAATTAAAATTGTATATTCTCCGATGCTGGGTTCATTTGCGTCTCATGTTATGCCGCTGGATTGTGTGCTCATGAAGACTTTTCCATCTAGTGCTGCGGTAGCAGCCTTACCAACTTATATAAGTGAGAGATGCCAAGCTGGGCATCGTCCTTGTGGCTTAGTGGTAGAGCACTGGAGATCTATTCCAGGGGCCCGCGTTCGATTCCCGGCTTGGACATTTTTCACTAAGTTGGTTTACGCTTTGTTAGTAATGTGATAATTCACATCTTTACTGTTCAATAATTTCAAGCGTAATTTCACTGCTGAAAAGTAGTTGAAAAATTAATTAAAATTGTATATTCTCCGATGCTGGGTTCATTTGCGTCTCATGTTACGCCGCTGGATTGTGTGCTCATGAAGACTTTTCCATCTAGTGCTGCGGTAGCAGCCTTACCAACTTATATAAGTGAGAGATGCCAAGCTGGGCATCGTCCTTGTGGCTTAGTGGTAGAGCACTGGAGATCTATTCCAGGGGCCCGGGTTCGATTCCCGGCTTGGACATTTTTCACTAAGTTGGTTTACGCTTTGTTAGTAATGTGATAATTCACATCTTTACTGTTCAATAAAATAAAATATCTCAATATAAATCAATAATATATATATATATAATAATAATAATATGTAACAATTTTATAAAACACACTTACTTTGTACCAGATATTTCCACTAAAAAAATATATTTTTTTTTCTTCACTACATAATAATACAAAAAAATAATTATTTAATACCAATTTTATAAAACTTACTTCCATCTAAATATTCTCAACAGAATATATATTTCTTTCTTTTCACATAAAAAATAACAAGATAAATATATATATATATATATATCGTTATACCACTTTTTCCTGTCAACGAAGCAAAAAAAAAAGAACATGTATCTTTATTAGGAAGCAAAAAAAATAGCACCTTCCTATATTTATCGGCAAAACCTTATGCGTTACTTATTACCTCTTTAATCTGCAAAAAGAAAAAAGAAAAAAAATCACTGCAGACACGTTGCATAAATCACTAAATATGCTTTTCCTTCTTGCATACTAAAAAAAAACCCACCGTACGCTTTTCTCTGCACTATTCAAGTACTTTTGGGGAAAAAAATAAAACACTTTCCCATTCATCAAATACAAGAAAAGAAAAAAAAAATCTTTCGTCATATAAGAAGGGGGGAAAAACTCGAGAATTCACGATGCATTTTCACAAATGATTCATCACAGAACACACTCACTTCGATCCTTCGATGAAATACTCAGTTGAAATTTCGACGACAGAAACACTTGACTCGAAGAACCACTTAAAGCTTGAAACTTTTCTTCCCGCATGAGAAAATTTCCAGCTATCACAGAACATTCGATGAAAGCAACTTTTCTCTTTTCTTTTTCCACACAAGTTAAATCCACACTTTGCATGTAAATCGCGGCCGACAGCCTCCAATTTGTAGAATAAATGCACATTCACTTTGTGGAATAAATGTACTTCTACTCTGGGTCGGTGTCAAGAAGTAATTAATCCAGGCAGATTTTTGAGGAAATCTTAACCCTTTAATATTCTTGGATAATGAAGTATTTACAGATGGGGTATTTACATTAAGCATGAAAAATATAGCTGGCCGGGAACATTCTGCTTTACCCAGGTCCGCTGACCCGGTATTCGGTCGACACGACGTCTCAGCACGTCTGTTCACAAGCACAGTTAAATGTCATCTCCGTCTTTCTCACAAAAGTTTTTGTAGGTTCAGCAGTTTTTCGTAGGCTCAGAGGTTGAGGTGGATCGTCCAGAGCCTAATTTAAGAATTTGCTAGGCTTTGCAATGCAGAATTCAAATTCTGTCACCAGATGTATTTCGTGTGGAGATTTCTTTAAATTGATATAGTCTGAAAGAAAAAGTTTGAGAGCTCTACAATGTTTGTATGCATTTGTGTATGAATAGCAGTAATATTCGGAAAAAAAAAATAGAATTGCTTCTGTAAAAATATTGAATTGTTTTTCGTTTATAGCATGGAGGGCTTTTAACCAAATTCAACTGTCATTTCCGAAAATTTGAAAAAGTTCAACAGAAACATTATACTTCATCTAAAAAATGAGTAAATTGAATATTTGATGAAATATGAACTCTTGAATGCAATATTTTTTAACTACGTATGTGTGAATGATAAGGAAAGAAAAAAATATAATTGTGTAGTTTACTAAACAGGACAACTTATGTGGAAATGGGAGTCGAGTGTCGCAAAAATTCAGGAATATTTTGGCGATATAGCAATCTGAATTTCAGTTGCGTTCAGAAAGTTGCTGGACGATAAGGGCGAAATCAGTTCACTGTATCGCGGATATTTATCTTTATTTTCATGATATTCCAACGGAGACTTTTTATATAAATTGGTCTATATAGTTGATTGCCAAATTATGGAAAAAAAAATTATATCATTCGCGCATGAGCAGTTAAAAATTATTTCATACAATTACTCATATCTCATCAAATGTTCGATATATTGATTTTTATTGATGCAGCATAATAAATTGCCGTACTGTGCTTTGTCTGGTATTCGGAAAGTGTCGTTAAATTTAGTTGAAAACTATGCATACTATAAACCAAAAAAAAAAAAAAAAAAATTCTACAGTAACGTTTATATAATGACGAATATGCGTGTTTTTCTTACACAAATGCAGACAAATGTTTTATGGGATCCATATAGCCATTTGCTACAGTGATAAATCATTTCCTGTTACACGATTTTATGTATATATGTGTTATTATTTATGTAATAACAGTTTTTTCAATTCAATTTAATGTTGCCCCCCCCCCCCCCCACTAATTAAAATCGTGACTAAATCTTCACTGAAAAATATGAGGTCAAACATTTTAAGGAATCTTACTACGGTCGAAAAGTCTAATTTGTATAAATAATAAGGATGTCTACAATCTGAGGATTGCCGCATTCAGATATCTAAAATTGTTTTTCAGAAAACAAGGAAAAACCAGGAGAATCAATCAACCAACCTATCTCTCAAAAACTCGAAAACTAACTGATAAATTTGAAGGAAACGTACAGCGATTGAAAAATCTAATTAATATTTACATATAAATGACAATTCTGGATACGATCTGCAGATTGAAGCATTCAAATATTTAAAAAGATTTTTGGTAAAACACGGTAAAACAGGGAGAAACAATCAATCAACCAAATATTTTAATACTTTCAATACTAAAAAACTCGGAAACTACTTGATCAATTTTAAGAAATCTTACTACGGTTGAAAAGTCTAATTTTTATAAATTATAATGATGGCTACAATCAGCAGATTGCCGCATTCAGATAGGCCCCACCAGTGGCCGAGAGGTTCTGCTCTCGAAGCTGGTAGACGGGAGGTGCTGGGTTCGATCCCAATCGCGCCCGTCGGCCTAATCGTTCGGAGTTTTCGTGGTTTTCTTCGAACCTTGGTTCTCCAAGCGTTAATACGGGTTAGGTTCCCTTAGAAAGACCTCCACGGAAGGCACTCCCCCCCTTAGGGCCTATATCCCACGTGCAGATAATTGGCCGACATAAATACAACCAACCGCATTCAGATAGCTAAAATTGTCTTTCAGAAAACAAGGAAAAACCAGGAGAATCAATCAACCAACCTATCTCTCAATGCTCAAAAACTCGAGAACTAAATGATAAATTTTAAGGAAACGTACAGCGATTGAAAGGTCTAATTAATATTTACATATAAATGACAATTCTGGCTACGATCTGCAGATTGAATTATCCGATATTTAAAAAGATTTGTGATAAAACAGGGAGAAAAAAATCAGCCAACCAAACATTTTAATACTAGAAAACTCGGAAACTACTTGATCAATTTTAAGGAATCTTACTACGAAGTTGTAAAGTCTAATTTTTGTAAATGATAATGATGGCTACAATCTGCAGATTGCCGCATTCAGATATCTAAAATTGTTTTCAGAAAACAAGGAAAAACCAGGAGTATCAATCAACCAACCTATCTTTCAATACTCAAAAACTCAAGAACTAATTGATAAATTTTAACCGGGAAGATTCGCATCGGGTCTCTTAGGCCATTACCGTCTCAATATTGTGATCAATATTGATGAATAATGAAAAAGTAATATTTATCAGAATTTAGAAAATATTTTTTTAGCTTTATTCAAAATGTCGAAGGAGGATGAAGTTCCCTCTCTTGAGTCTATTCAAATATGCTTCGGATCGAAAATTAATGTGATTTTTTTTTATTATTATTACTAGATAATGGTTTGGAAGTACATTTAAAATAATGGCTCAAAAATTGTATTAACTGTTTTTTAAAAAATAACAAAAAAGTTATTTTTAGAAATTCAAAAATAATTTAATTAAACTAGATCCAATTTCATCTATTTTTCCAGAGGTTATGCTTTCCTTTTTTGCAATTTTTCTTCACTATTTCCAAGGAATTTTATTTCTTCTAAGGGGAAAAAAAATTAAACTTTAATCCATTCTCTTACGAAATGGTCAAAATAAATATTTCGTATACCAAAATGTATACTAATATCATTTCAGTATTTCTTATATATATTTCGTCAGTTTTACTTTTTTTGTTTAAAGTGTGTGTTATATTAAAATTTAATATTACAACATAATAATATACATACGATTTCTTTTAAAAAAAAATCTACAATTAACAAGATAAACTTGAGAATTAAAAAAAGGATTATAGCTGTTTATAAAAATAACTTTTTTACTTTTATGAAATTGGTTCTTCGAAATATAATCTGCTTCCTTACCTTAAATAAATAAATAATCCTATCTTGCTAGTAGTAAGTTTTTGGCAGAATATTGCGGAGAAAGCATCAGCACACAGTTTTGTTCTTTAATCTTCATTTGCTACGTCACGAAACCAGTCGGCCGGCCTTGACAATAGAGACGGTAGTGCTCAGGCCCGGTCATTACAAAATTATACTGGCCCCACCAGAGGTCGAGAGATTCTGCTCTCAAAGCTTGGAGACGGGAAGTGCTGGGTTCGAACACAATCGCGCCCGTCGGTCTAATCGTCCGGAGTTTTACGTGGCTTTCTTCGAACTTTGTATTTCCTTGCGTAAATACGGGTTAGGTTCCCTTAGAAAGACCCTAACGGAGGGTACCCCCCCCCCCATTTTGGGCCTATATACCCCGTGTAGATAATCGGCCGTCTTAAATAACACATTTGCCCCACATTTGGCCGAGGGGTTCTGCTCTCGGAGCTGGTAGACGGGAGGTGCTGGGTTCGATCCCAATCGCGCCCATCGGCCTAATCGATCGGAGTTTACGTGGTTTTCTTCGAACCTTGGTTTTCCAAGCGTAAATACGGGTTAGGTTCACTTAGAAAGACCCCCACGGAGCCCCCCCCCCTTTGGGCCTATATCCCTCGTATTGATAATTGCCCGTCATAAACCCAACCAACCATAAATAACACCAACACACACGAAACTATACTGCAGCGAAATCACCTCTTCAACGATTTATGAAGGGGCATTTTCAACAGTTCAGTGCGTTTTCCAACTGAACCGAAATTTAGCATATTATGTATTATGTGATAAATCTATAGAGCATATACAGAGTTGCAAAAAATTTCAGACATTATTCCGACTACCGATCGCAATTGCTGAAATTGTGTTTTCAAATGTGTTATGCATTTTACAAATTGTTTAGTTTGACATCATTTTTACCTTATTAACCCGGGAGAACTCGCTAGTGAGAATTTCTCTCACGGTGCCCAATTGCTTTTCTTTTACTTTGCATTCGCTTAATATAATTTTTTTTTTTACTTGGCTTAGTACTTTTACTCACAAATAGGTAAAATAATTGAAATAACAATTTTAAATTTTAATTAAAATGAAAAATGGTTTAAATAAGAGTCCTTAAAAAAAGTACGACGGTGAGAGAAAATCTCATGCAGCGAGTTCTCCCGGGTTAATCTATGAAGTTTTATCATAGTATTCTGTATGCATTGAAAAGTGTTTCGTGATCTATGCTTGACGCATGATTTTACGTTCTTGTTATTATATATTTTAACGAAATATCAGTCTGAAAAGTCTTGAAAAAAATAAACCTTAAAACTGCTGACAAGATAGTAAAATCTTTTGAATTATTGAAAAGAATTTTGGAAATATTTAGTAAATAAATAAACACACAATCTATTTAGAAAATGTCCCAAATAAGATAATGACACGGAAAGTTCTGGCCCTCGATTTAGAAGTGATCACTGATAGTAATTGCTGAGATTGTGTTTTAAAATGTGTTATGTATTTTACAAATTGTTCAGTTAGACATCATTTTACCTTATTAAACTGAGGCGCTTTATTATTGTATTCTGAACGTGTTGGAAAGGGTTTCGTAATCTATAGAGATGTGTCATTTGTTGAGGAACGACTCCAAAGGAACGATTCCGGCAGTGAAACTGAAGGAACGATTCCAATCTGTAAAAAGGAATCGGTCCTTTTCGGAACGGTTCCTCAGAATCGGTCCTTTTTGGAACGGTTCCTCGGATTCGGTCCTTTTCGGAACGGTTCCTCGGATTCGGTCCTTTTTGGAACGGTTCCTCGGAATCGGTCCTTTTCAGAACGGTTCCTCGGATTCGGTCCTTTTTGGAACGGTTCCTCGGAATCGGTCCTTTTCGGAACGATTCCTCGGAATCGGTCCAAAATGTACCGACTCCGAAAAGGACCGAATCCTCGGAGTCGTTCCGAAATGTACCGACTCCGAAAAGGACCGATTCCTCGGAGTCGTTCCGAAAAGGACCGATTCCTCGGAGTCGGTCCGAAATGTACCGACTCCGAAAAGGAACGATTCTTGGGAATCGGTTCTTTTCTTGTAGACTGGCCAGTTTTAATAAATTAAAATACGCTATTTTATTTCAAAATAACAGATTTTGATTCAATTAAAGATGACTTTATTTCCAAAATATCATTGTAATGTGTGTGCCCCCCCCCCCCCCCCTCCTCCAAAAAAAAAAAAAAAAAAAAAAAGAAAGAAAGAAAAGAAAAGAAAGAAAGAAAAAAGAAATTGAAGTGCGGGGCGGAGTAGGACGTTTAATAAACATTACTATTTGATCTTCTTGTGCTAAATTAATCTGAAAGAAATAATTTAAAAAAATATTTTATACGAATTGGATTTTTTTCCACCTGAGTGAAAAAGTGCCCGAGATGGGATTCGAACCCAGAAACTTTACGTGCTTTACCGATTGAGTACCTGGACCCCGAAGGTAATGGAACACTATGTGTACTTTAATACACTAATACTTTTTCTAATTGGTAAATGTATCATACGAAATGAATTTTTTCTAAATGAATTCTTAAAGCTGTTCTCAAATCCAAAAGGATAACTTTGTGACAAAAGTTTTAATTTATTTTTATTCGGAAATGCATGAAACGAGCAGGTGTTGTTCAGAAACTATGTAATCGAGCTGTTTTCTCCGTTTTTTTTTTTTTTTTTTTTTTTTTTTTTTTTGCAAACGCAATAGATCTTTCAGAAAATAGTGTCAAAGTGGACGTTTTGAACGAATTTTCCTCGCGAAAGAGGCATAATCGCTCAAAAATGGGTGAAAAACATGTTTGTCACGTGATCATAATCGATTATAACTCAATAGGTAATTTACTGATCAAAAGATGGAAAACACAGTTCGATTCCAAATCGCTTCCATGGTCAAACTTTCCAATTTTATATCTTTCTGTTAAAAAATGAATTTGTAAATGTGTCAAAACGTTTTACGCTTGTTGAGCAGATCACTTAAGAACAGCCTTAAGAAAAACAAAAAAAATGCTTGTTTAATTAATAGTGAACAATTTTTTTTAAATCTGATTAGAAACAGTTTTGAATAATATAAGAAATATATGTCACTAGGCCATAAAAATTGCATTTTAATAGGATAATAATAACTGATTTTCAATTATTTTAATAATTGTAGAGTTACGCACTTTCATGCATATTTCACTATTTCATGTTTTTTTTTTCCTCAAACATAATTTCAATTTGAGAATCATCTTTATCAAAAGAAATATATGACCAGCTACGAGCGCTCGAGTACCACTTTATTTCCACAGTTTGGCGTCTTGTTTTTCTCTCCTGAAGAAGATGATTAAAAAAATCTCGAAACTCTCGAAGATTGATGTTTTAATCTACTTACATTGAGGTTTATTACATAGAGTAAAATCTGTTAGAACAAGGAATTTTTGTAAAACGTTTCTTTCTTTCTTAAGATAATGAACATTTCAAAAAGCATAATGTCTAATAATAATAATAAGATGACAGTAACAGTGGTGGCTGGGATTGAAATAATTTAACCACGGTTCACTCTCTTAATGGCCGTTTTGAGTATAAAAACGGGAAAGAAAAATCACGTGCTACATATAGATTATCGGACTTTCTCCAACACTGCGACATATATGTAAAGCTGCATATTTTATGCTTGTTTCGGTTTAATAGATTTATGTTAACCCTCCGCCTACTGGAGGGGTTCAATGGCCCCGACAGGTACATTTATAATGATATTTCTAATTTATTTTAAAAACTGAAATTTCTGTAAATATGGGTTTTTTTCTATGATGTTCTATCCTTTTGAGTAGAACATTCTAGAAAAAGTAACATATTTACAAAATTTTCATTTTTTTAAATGTGAAAAATCAATTTGAATGTACCTATCGGGTCTGTTGCACCGGTCTGGTATGCGGAAGGTTAATATTGCATTTAAAAAGTTTTACAATATACGAATTTAATTATTGGTTTCCAAAGAATGCACGTTGTGATTTTGTACAGTTTTTTCATTTGTTATTTTATTTCTATTTCTTGCTAAATAATTAGAATTTAAATAACTGTGGCTTTGTTTTAATTCAACGTAAAATAAAAGCAAAAAAAGAAATCGTTTATCGTAATAATTTCTTATAATAATTCAGATTTCTTGATCGTTATTGATACTCACAAATCCCGAAATCAATGCCACGATTAATGCCTGTTACTGTGGTGATGGATAATACATATCTGAGTATAATTTCGATCAAAGCAAGGCTCCCTTCATGCCAAACTAAATTTAATGTTTCAAGCCTAATACCAAACTTCCGTTTTTATTGAGGTAAAACTTACTGCAAATACGATACTAAATTTTATGTATTTTCCTTTCTTATTGTTATTCTTTTCACTTAGAAGATTTATTTATTTATTTTCATTTTTTTTTTTAAATTACATAAAGTTTTCTGAAAAGTTCGAATTTAACAAAATGTTTTATCTATTTTAAATAGTTTTGACAGTAAAAAGTTTAACTCCGAATAAAAAATAGTCAAATTCTCAAAAAAATAAGGTTGGTATTATCTATAACACGTTTACAACAGATGTCTTTCATTCAACGCCGAAACATCGTCAAAAGGATAGTTCTTTATATAGTACTACACTCTGTAGTAATAATGGGCATACTTTTGATTTGTTTAATTTAATTAAACCGATAAACCGTTTCAGTTAAAATGTTAGCAAATTTCAAATTTAAAGAAATAGAACTTTGAAGTTTAGTGAATCACTATATCTTTTGGCGGAGGTAATATGTACTATATATGTATAAAATCATATATATTAGTATATATATACATATTATAGTATTAATATATATATAATATTATCTTATAAATATTACTTGCCATAGCCATGCTGCTGATGAATCTGTTTACAAATCATTTGAAGGAACTTCTACCCTTTCGTGTAACACAAGTGTTCCATGACTTCATGAGTTATGAAGCTCCAAAGATCAATATCCAAACAAACATATTAGCATCGCAATTCACTTACACCGAACTGAAGTTCAGTATAAGTAGAGAGGGTGACGGGACGGCGGATGAGGGTGTGAAATTAGAGAAATTCCTGTAGGTTCTCGTGAAATTGGAGATTCAAAAAGAGTTGTAAGTTTATTGAAATTCTACGTAGTTAACAGCAGTTCACAAATAGCGATGTTACGGTGTAAGACAAGACATACATCAGTCACTCAGGAAAGACAGTGTACAAAAACGTGCTTTACTTTTTAACCCTTTCCAATAAAGTTAGTGTTTATGAATGCGGTTTGTCTGTCCCTCAGACCGTCTGTTCACGCTCTAAGGCAAGTCACACACTAAGGCGACACATAAGACATGTCACTTGAATTCGCTAGAAAAACTGGTTTAAAACAAGTTTGTAACAACTTCGTTCTTTGTTGTGACCGGTTTTTGTACTTCATGTTGCGCTTTATGTCGTTCTGTCGTCTCAGCGTGTGATATGCCTAACTCCCGTAAATATACTCGGATTCCCATGCAATTGATATATGTTAATGATGTTTACCATCGGATGTTTGGTATCCAGTATGAAGAGTGTAGCATTAATAGTTCATTTACAGGGGCACTCAAAAGTGTTTCGTTACATTATGGTCAACGGGAAAAAATCTTTGCAGTGCATTTTAATGACATTAAGCTATTAATTGATATATATCACTGAATTGCACTACAAGTTGATTGCTATATTGCTGGGTGTTCCACTTCTGAACCAGATCCTGAAGACAGTGATAATAATGTTGATGAATTATGTGAAATATCCTGTGTGCGTAAAGTTAGGGAACTGAGGAGCAAGACGATAAAGGGGTTAAAGTTATTGAAAGTACGGACACTGGAATAAAACGAACTCTACTTTAACAAGTTACATATCCAAACCAGTAGGGCCATCCAAATGAAAAATGAGATTCAGAATGAAAAATGAAATTAAGATTACCTAGAGGTAGATTTTGAAGAGGAATCTATGAGACTAAAAATTCCTAGACTCTGGTGACAAATATCAGAGCAATAATAAAATTTCCTATACAGAATGTCCACTCTCAACGATGTCCAATGGCTAATTCCTAAACCGTTAGTCATAGCCATATTGTTCCAATTACAAAAATGTTTTAAATGGGGGTAAAGAAGTATTTAAAAAGTGATTTGGGTCAATAGAATCATTTCCTGAAAAATTACGAAGTTTAATTTTTTATACGGTCCCCCGGTCTTTCAAGTTATAGTTAGTAAAACTTTCCTATTACACTTACAAGTAAGATAAATAAAAGTCTTATTATTCTACGATTAAAACTGACCGAAGTAATGGCTGTTTAAAGTTGGAGCATATTTTTTGCTGCGAAATAGGGGTCATTTACAAATTTACTAGAAATATAAATAATCTTCAGATATATAAAAAATATAGTTGATAGTAAAATTAACATTGCATTATAAATTTGAAATCTATAATCATTCTGAAATATTAATGCAAAATATAAAGCTTGTACTAAACATATAACAAGAAAAAAATAATAGAATTTTCGTTAAATAAAATGTTGAAAAGCAACAGCCTCGATTCTTTACAAAATGACACATATTTTGAAATATTATTAGATTATACTAGGATGCAAATTTGTGTTGTGTCATGTGTTTTAGCTTTTGATAATTAGTTCTTACGTATTTTGTAGTACTGAATCCAAAAATGGCCTTCATTTTTTATCACAAAGTACAGATTTTTTGCAAATCGTAAATTAGAAAGCTAAAAAGTGAAAAATTTACGGAAATCTGATAGTATAAAATAGACGTGATTGTTATTTCTTTAACTTTTGATAATTGATTTTTATGTATTTTTTACTATTGAATCCTAAAATCACCTTCATTTTTAACCATCACGTCAGGATTTTTTTGCAAATTGTAAATTTCAAAGTTTAAAAGTTCAAAGTTTTAATTGAGCCTCCCACATCATCGGATATCCGAGCTGTTTAGCTGTAAGAATCCCAGTATAAGCCAAAAATTGAATAAATTCTTGAATTAAATAAAATTATATTGAATAAAAGAAGTTTTACATCCATTTTATAGTATCAGATTTTCGCTATTTTTTAACTTTGAAATTTACCATTTGCAAAAATGTCTAACATGATGGTTAAATATGAAGGTAATTTTTACATTCATTGCTAAAAAGCACATACAAATCAATCGTAAAAGTTAAAAAATACAACCATCGGCTCTATTTTATAGTATTAGCTATTTTTTCAATTTTGAAATTTACTATTTGCGAAAAATCCTGACATGATGATTAAAAATGAAGATAATTTTCTGATTCAGCGCTAAAAAATACATAAAAATCATAATTTTAAAAATACATAATTTTAAAAATAAAAAAACACAACCATCGCAGTCTTGTGTTATCTAACCTAAAACTTTTTAGTAAACTTGTTGGCAGTAATCTATCCGAAATTTTTTGTGCTATCCTGTAAAATAAGTACATATGGTAAGCACTGAAAATCATAATAATATTACATTGTCATGTGATTTACGTCAATATGTAAAATTTAACCTCGATCGCATATTTTAAAGTGAGTTGAATTTCGAGTACAAATTTTGAACTGGAAAGACATATATACGATTGTTTCAAGTTAACCCATTACCCGCTGGTGTTGCGTTCACGCAACGGTCAAAATAATTGCTCATGCTTAAATTAATTACTTTGTCACCACTATTTTACAATTAAAAAAGTTGCTTTATTTATTGGCAGAAATTTTGATATTTTAATAAAGCGAAAATTACCTTTCTGAATTTGTGGTGACAAGCGACTTTCAACAAGAAATTTGAAAATTCCTACTTTATAGTTTTGGCGGTTAATAGGTTAAATAAAAGCTTATAAAAGTAGCATAATTTTTGTTAAAAAAATCATGAAAAGACACAGCTTCAAATCCTTATAAAAATCTGTCGTAATGCGATTTCTTTCAAAGCGCAGCTACACATGAAATAAATCCTTCAAATACTTTAAGCACTTTGTTTACGACCCCTAGAAGCATGGCTAAAATCATGTGTATTCGGATGCAGAAAAGTGGCATAAGTCTTGCATTTCAAAGTTTCGTATAACTTCATGAATTTTAGTGTGAGATGAATGGGAGTTTTTTGTCTTTCTTTTAAGAGAACAGGAAATTTTTACTAAATATCACTTATAGGGCCGGGAGACCGTATAAAAAATTAAATTTCGTAACTTTTTTAGAAATATTTTTATTAATCCAAATAACTTTCAGAATAATTTTTTACCTTATTTAAAACATTTTTGTAACTGGAATTATAGGTCTATGACTAACGGTTTAGGTTGGTTGGTTGGTTGTATTTATGACGTCCAATTATCTGCACTAGGGATATAGGCCCAGGGGAGAAGTGCCCTTCGTGGGGGTCTTTCTGAGGGAACCTAACCCGTATTAACGCTTGGAAATCCAAGGTTCGAAGAAAACCACGAAAACTCCGAACGATTAGGCCGACGGGCGCGATTGGGATCGAACCCAGCACCTCCCGTCTACCAGCTTCGAGAGCAGAACCTCTCAGCCACTGGTGGGGCCAACGGTTTAGGAATTAGCCATTGAACATCGTTGAGAGTAAAGACTCTCTGTATAAAATAATAACATAAATGGACGGTCATTTGACGACATATTTTCAAGAGAAACCAATGATTACACAAGAAATCGAATAGACCTTGCGCCGCCCTTAAATTTCCAAGAGGAATTATGCTTTATACCATAAATCATAAAGTTAGAAATAACTGCAAATTAATTGCACACACTGATCAATGAAATGAACCTTTAAAAACAAAATCATCTGTCCAAAACATTACAAAATTAAGGCGACTGGATGCGTAAGAAAATGGATGGGTACATAAGAAAATAAATTAGTAAAAAATATTATGGATTGCATGTGGTTCTCTTTATCTCGGAAGTGTTTTTTTCCCCTTGGAATCCTTTATTTTTCAAAATCGTTCTTTTTTTCTCGGAATCGTTCCTTTTTTTCGGAACGATTCCGGCTGGAACGATTCCTTAAAAGGAACGATGTTGCCCATCTCTAGTAATCTATGTTTGAAGCGTGATTTTACGTTCTTGTTATTATATATTTTAACGAAATATAAGTCTGAAAGTTTTGAAAAAAATAAACCTTAAAATTGCTGACAAGACAGTAAAATCTTTTGAATTATTGAAAAGAATTTTGGAAATGTTTAGAAAATAAATAAACACACAATCTATTTAGAAAATGTCCCAAATAAGATAATGAACCGGAAAGTTCTGGCTCTCGATTTAGAAGTGATCACTGATAGTAATTGCTGAGATTGTGTTTTAAAATGTGTTATGTATTTTACAAATTGTTTAGTTACACATCATTTTACCTTCTTAAACTGAGACGTTTTATTATTGTATTCTGAACGTGTTGGAAAGGGTCTCATAATCTATGTTTGACGCGTGATTTTACGTTCTTGTTATTTATTGATTCATTATTATTTTTTTTCTTTAATGCGTTCCTTACGAAGCGCAAAAAAACAGGTTGCATTGCACAGAAAAGCAAACCTAATTTATTTCCATTTATTAATCCATCTTAATTCAGTTTCATTTTGTTACTGACTTATTGAGAGAATTCATTGCAACTAATAAAGGTTACTTTGGTTAAGAAAAGCTATGAAGCAGTTTTTGGATCATATAACACACTTTTATGAAAATCACAGATAATACACAAATGCCGAATTTTAGTTTCTGGAATAAATTCAATACACGCTACATTTTTTTAACTGTGTAACATTTTAATGAAGTTAATGTGTAAAAAAAAAAAAAAAAATCTTATTTCATAATATATCAAAATATGAGACGAAAAGTTAAAGCTAGCAATTATTCGTAGAATATTTAATGAAAGTCAATGCTTTTCCTGTGTTTCTATTCACATGGATATATATTGTGTTTTATTCGGTATTGTGTAATGTATGTATAACAAAAAGAGCTAATTTACGGGAATTGAGATTTTGTTTAAAAGCATTGTGTTATGATTGAAAAGTGGTGTGGCATTATACAGATAAATTAAATATTTATTAATCTAATTGTGGAGTGAAGTACCTTTATGTAGTTTATGCTATTGCAATGACGTTTTATTTAACGATAAAGTTTCAAGAACGTTGCCATTAAGCGAACTCTCATCGTGTTAGTGATTAGCACGGTTAATAGTTTTGTTATAAAGATATTTTCGTGTTTATGATAATTACAAATATTCTAATTTTACTTAATATTTTCGTGAGATTAGATGAAGTTGGTCTTGTACTTTCAGTTCAAATTTTAAACATGAAACCGAAAACAATCAACCGTAATGAAAGTGCGAAAAATACATGTATGAATATTTTATTATGTCTGTTTGAGATTTATTGTATGAATTCCATGTAATATTTATGATCAGCTTTTATTGTTAAAGTATGTATATATTTTTATCATCTCTAATAATATGCTATTTCCTCTAACTTATTTAGATGAACTGAATTTGGTTTGACTCATAAAATTCAAATTTTTGTATGACATTGAAAATAATGGCCATAAATACCCGTGAATTATTATTATAAACAGAATAAAATGCTTTTCCATGTTTTGCTTTCTTGAATTTTTTATGTTTCTTTTCCCCACAAATATGCTTTAATCTATTTCATAATGAGTATATTATCAGCCTAAGTAAATAATTTTAACTTTAACAATCTGTTCAACAAAATACATGAAAACTTTATGCGTAATAGCAGGCGTTCGAATTTATCGCATGTAGATCCAATTTGCTATGAGATTTTATTGTACAGAGGGTAAAAATATTTTATTAATCATAATTACACGGTGGAACGCGATGGAGACATTTGATAGTTTGTTGCAAGACTTTGTTCCATGATTTTTTTTTTAGAAAATATTAAGATTGATTGCATTTTCTGTGAGTACAAATACAGAAAGACTTTTTTCCGAAAAAAAAAAAATGATACATGATGGAAAAGTAAGTTTAAAGATTAAATTTGTTTTAAAATTATTTTCTAATTGGTATTTATTCTATTTATTTAATTAATGTAATTTCAATTTACTCTTCTTTAACTTATTTTTAAAGTGTAACAGCGTTTTTTACAAAAGAATTTATATGAATTATTACTTTTTATATGTATATTATTTATTATTGCGAATTTTTTAACGGGAATTACAGAAATAATTAAAGTAATTTTGGCAATAGTTAAATAATAAATTGATCGTTCAAGAAGAAATAAAAATGAAATAGTTATGCAATTTTGAAAAAAAAAAAAAAATCACCTCCAGGGGTGTTTTTGTTAAACATTTCTGACATAGTTGCAAGCTAGATTAATTTTGTCACAATTATTCAAATTAGTAAATAATTCACAAGATTAATTTTAAACAATTATTCAAATTAGTAAATAACTCACTAGTTTAATTTTAACAGAATTATACAAATTAGTAAATAATTAACAAGATTAATTTTAACACAATTATTCAAATTAGTAAATACCGTCGAAATTTTATTCTTATTTTGGGCCACTTTTTCCTGGTTCCACACACATTTCCATTATTAAAAAATATTATATGCGATTTTTTAACGTCGAAATGGAGTTGTAAACAATTAACATGAAACAATGAAGCAAATTGTATGGTTTTAAAGAGGAATTTATTTTATTTATTTTTTAAAACTATTTTTAAAATTTTGGAACAAAGTAGCCCCTGCTAGGGGCTTCTTTGATCCATTCACTTAGTTTCATATAAAATTAATACATTTCATATGTAAATGAATACATTTTTATGGAGAACCCTTGCAATAGCATTTGCTAATAAATTAACACTGCAAACTCGATAAACAAATGGTTCTTTTTTAACATTTAAACACAATTAACCAATTGTTAATATTAAAGAAACGAGAAACAGTTTTCGTCATGGTATCCTCAGCAACTGGAACAAAAACAATTAATGTAACAAGAACAAAAGAACTTCTTAAAACAACATCAAAAACTTTTAATTGCGCTAGGCCTTTCGAAAGATTTGGGTCTTTCTTCGTCAGGCGCAAAGAAGACGTGCTTCTACTATGAAAGCAGCAGCAAGGCTCAATTGCTTTCATAGTAGAAGCACGTCTTTTTTGCGTCTGACGAAAAAAGACTCAGATCTTTCGAAAGACCTAGCACAATTAAAAGTTTTTTATGGTGTTTTAAGAAGTTCTTTTGTTCTTATTCATTCACACCAGTTTCAACTTAATTTCCTTCAATTAATGTAATATTTTGCAATAGTAACATTTGAAAAAAAGTTACTTAAAACTTGTTTTAAGAGATTTGGTTGTATAAAAGGCATTTATAAGTAATTGGAGCTATTTTCGGACCAAAACAGGCTTGGCAGAAAGTAGCCCCGAAATATTATAGTTTTCATGCTAGCTTTATGAAAACGTAAACATTTTCGGCCAAAATAAAAGAGTTAAAGAAAAAATTATGATCACACATGGGTTACAGGTTACTAAAGGTAATATTTTGACACTTAATTTATTTATAGCTCTTATCAAGATTGTTTCACAATAGAAAGTTTGGAGAGTTAAAATCTACACACGAAAACAGTTGTTTACAAACACATTCAGTGTTGCCATTAAAATAAAATTTAAATTACCCCCCCCTCCCCCCCAACTATTCAAATACCTTATAGTAGGGTATAAATTATTTTTCAAGGGCATAAACTCCAAATTATCTTGTATTGTTTGTTCAATACAAAGAATAAAATCTTTTTTTATTGGGCTGGATTAAAGTAACCCCGCAAGGACCAAAGTAGCCCCGATCGACGGTAAGTCACTAGATTAATTTTAACACAATTATTCAAATTAGTAACTAATTCACTAGATTAATTTTAACACAATTATTCAAATTAGCAAGTAATTCACTAGATTAATTTTAAACAATTATTTAAATTAGTAAATAATTCACAAGATTAATTTTAACACAATTATTCAAATTAGTAAATAATTCACTAGATTAATTTTAACACAATTATTCAAATTAGTAAATAATTCACTAGATTAATTTTAACACAATTATTCAAATTAGTAAATAATTCACTAGATTAATTTTAACACAATTATGCAAATTAGTAAATAATTCACTAGATTAATTTTAACACAATTATTCAAATTAGTAAATAATTCACTAGATTAATTTTAACACAATTATCCAAATTAGTAAATAATTCAAATGGGTCGTAATTTTCCAACTGGCCGAAAAATCCAGGCCCAATTTTTTCGCCCAGTTAGAAAATTACGACTCTTAAGTTGTTTATGAATTCGGTTTGTCTGTCTGCCCGTGCTTTAACTCGAGTAAAAGATTGTTATGGAACTTTTACATATTAATCAAGTTCACTACAGAATGTTCGAAACTGATAATGATAAACGAAGTATGTAGCGTTTATTGTTCGTTTATTGGGACATACAAAGTAATTCAGTTATGCATTATATTCTATAGGGGGGGGGGGGGTGGAGACCATTGGTGGTGCAATTTAATCAAATGGCTTAATCAGGTAACTCTTTAATTGTATGAAGAAATGAAATTTCTTATTGTTCTGTAAATGTTGTAAACTGTTTCATAATTTATGCCTGGTACGTGATTTTTCTTTCTTGTTTTACATTAATATTATTAAAAATAAACTGATGTTATAGAAAACTAAACGATATGGAAAGAGCTAATTATAATACCGATGAAATAAAATATATATTTATATAAATCGCTTCAGTAATTCCCGAAAAAATAGTACGTCACTATCAGTTGTTTTCTATAGAATTTTGCAACTGTTCTTGGCTCTTAATTGATTTAATGTTCTTTATCAGCATTATTTATCATCTTTATCATCTCTATCAGCAATAGTTATTTATGTAATATAGTTTGATGATTAATTAATAAAATATTTGCTAATTAACTGCTTTTTAAAAATATTAGCGATTTCTAAAACCCTGACAGTTTTTCAATTATTTTAAAGCATATTTCAAAGAGAGAAAATAAAGATTTATTACTTATAAACCGGGAGGCGACAGCACAGACAATCACCTCATCAAGTTCATGGCTGAATTTCCAGAATTAGTTAAAATTCAATTCGCATATTAAAACGCAATCGGTCTGCCAACTCATATCTTGGTGGAAAACACCTGAAAACCAGATTTTAGTGGTTGACTCATAGGTTTACCATTGTATTGTCCTGCTCCGAGTCCTCCATGTTTCCATAGCTTTGTGTGCAAGAAAGCACAATGGTAAACCTACGAGTCAACCATTAAAATCGGGTTTCCAAGTGTTTTCCACCAAGATATGACTTGGCAGACCGATTGTGTTTTAATATGCGAATCGAGTTTTAACTAATTAGTCCCCGGTAGGCTATTTCTTTCTCCCAGTTTATTTTGTCTCCAATAAATAACGTTATCTTGTATACGCCAGCCGTAAAACAAAAGCCGATGTTTCATTGTGCGATTAAATACTCTACAGCAATATTTAAAACTTCTAAGCATCGCACATTTTCAATGTTTATACTTTCGTATTGGGCAAAAAAAGTACTTTTTAATGCAATTTGTTTGAAAACTGCATCTCCATTTGTTTTTGAATTATTATTATTATTATTATTATTATTATTTTTTTTTTTGTAGTTTTCAGCGACATTTGTTTTATTTTGGCAACTCAAGTACTCCATTTCTGTAGAAAGTGAAGAAAAAATTGTTGAAAAACAGCAATTATATCTTCTTGTTGCCATTTTCTCATAAAAATTGAAAAAAAAAATTAATTAAAATACGTGTTATTTTGAGAAAAATATAAATAAATGTTTTATGATAAACATGGAGTTATTATAAACTATATTTAATTTTAAATATCTATATTAATGCAAATGACGTCATTTTACATAAAATAAAAGCATGTGCATTAACTCTTAAAACTGAAATATGTTTTACACTATCAGTAGAGTCCCGATTATCTGAGTCCCGCTTAACCGAGTTATTTTCTTCTGATGGACTGATGGCTTCTATTATTATGAAACAGACATTATAAATGAAGCGTTAGGCAAAGATGAAAGAGCAGCCGTAAAAAGTTAGAACTCTGATTTTCTGGTCAGAATGGGGGAAAAAAATGGCCATAATTTTTTTTTTTTTTCAAAAAAAATTATGACCAAAAAGGACCAGAAAATCAGAGTTCTAACTTTTTACGGCTGCTCTTTCATCTTTACCTAACGCTTCATTTATAATGGTTGTTTCATAATAATAGAAGCCACCAGTCCACCAGAAGAAAATGAAGTAATGGAAATGTCGGGGACGACACTAAATTCTGAAAAAGCAGAATTCCTGTTCTCTAATTCTGGAATTTCAGCCGTGAACTCGATGAGGTGATTGTCTGTGCTGGCGCCTCTCGGTCTATAATTTATTTATTTAATTCTTTGTACAAAACATCGATAAAAACGTTTGAAAATTGTAATAGGAAGTAACTTAGACCGGGAGGCTGCTGCAGAAACCATCACCTCATCGAGTTGAAGGCTGAAATTGCAGGGTTTATTAAAACGATTCGCATATTAAAATGCAACTTTTCTGTCAGTTCATATTTTGGTGGAAAACACCCGCAAACCAGATTTTAGAGTTGACTTATAGGTTTACCATTGCGTTTTCCTGCTTCCAGTCCTCCATGCTTTCGTACCTTTGAGTGCAGGAAAACACAACGACAAACCTACTGATCAACTCCTAAACGTCAGATCTGCTGGTGGTTTCCACCAAAATACTTGGTATACTAGTTGTATTTTAATATGCGAATCGAATTCTGTCTAATCCTGGAATTTTAGCCGCCAACTCGATGAGGTGATTGTCTGTGTATTCCCGGTCTAACTTCATTTGAAGTTAAACAAGTAATATAAAAATTTTGTTTTCAAAGTCAATTTCTACTTAGGTCATCAAAGAAAAAATTAATATAATCCCTTAAGCTAATATTAGTTTTTGTTGCATTAAAATATCCCAATTTGTTGATTTTCTATAAGCAAGTAGGTTTACAATGGAAGTCTATGGGAATTTGGCGAAATATTAGAGATGACGCCAAGTTGGCGTCACTTTTAGCGACTCATTTTGGTCGCCAAATTTGGCGATATATCGCCAAGTTTGCAACTTGGCGTCAAACTTGGCGACAAACTTGGCGTCAGAACAGGGTCCCCCCCCCCTATGGTATGAGATGCATTAAATGCTGTTCAATAACCAATGGCCGCCATTTTGACTCCCATATAAAACTAAAATTAATTAATTAAGATTTAATTAATGAATTAATATTAAAAAAACTGTATTAACATCAATTGTCATCCAGTACAAGTTTAAAAAAATTTATTTCAACTTGATAGGATGAATAATAAGTATTTTATTAACGATTGAAAATTTGAACAAGATATATATATAAATAAATAAATAAATATAGGGAGAGTGTGAACTAATAGTAAGAACTGAAAAATGGACTGTTCAAAGATATTTAATTTTTATAAAACTCTTAACAACCTCTCAAACATAAAAATAGCAAATAAAGCCTTTGTGCAACAATATTAAAAAGCAGAAAAAACAACGTTTAAAAATGCACATGTATTATTTGTGTATTTTCATGTATTATTTGTGCATTTTTAAACGTTGTTTTTTCGGCTTTTTAATCTCTCAAACATTTTTACTTTCTTATTGTTCGATTCCTCAAAAGGAAAAACGAAACCCTTACAATCTCTCTTTGTTGTCCGTCTGTTAAGGCCGTTTTTCTCAGGAACGTCTGATGGTAGTGTTGCCAGGTCCACTATCGCTAAAAGTGGCACAGAGAGAGAGAGAGAGAGAGAAAAAAAGTGGGTCAGCGACTTCAAAATTGGGACATAAAAATACTGCAAATCCTATGAAAACAGTACAAGTCTATAATGAAATTTTGTCATAAACGGGAAAAATCCATGGTTCTTAGGAAGGAATACCGTACAAATATACCTACTCAGACGAAAACCTCTCTAAAACTATAGGCGTAACCAGCCTTTCGAACGGGGGGGGGGTGCCCGGACTTTTCAACCTGAACAATTTGGATACACACAATTTCTTATATAGTAAAACCTGCTAAAACAAAATTCCATGAAACTGGTCGAATTTTCGTTTAAGACAGGTTTTCATCTTAGAAGGTATAATTGTGCGGTATTTCTTTTAAAAATGGCTCAAACGCGACTTTTGTTTGCGTGAGGGAGTATGAAAAGCAGTTCAAAAAATCAAAACTAAAACTAATGGTAAAAAAAGCTATGTAAATCTCCTTGCAGCAATAACATAAGACAGTAACTAAGTGTGGTCACAAGGGTAAAATCTTTTGTCACCCTACTTCTTATAAAGATTAAAAAAAAAAAAAAAAAAAAAGGCCTTTAATCATGCTGGAAACTTTTATAGGCACAGGAACACTGCATGAGATCTAAAATTATCTCAGTCAAACTCTTGTAGATGAAATTTTGCCGGATGATAAATCTCAGATAATACATGTGGTATACCAGTACATACCCACGAAAGTTTTTCAGAATGTTACTCCATGACTTCTTAGGGATCACTGAAGGGGTCCAAGAAATTTTGGAGGAAAGTCTATATAAATAATTATTATATATTATAAATAATTTTAATATTCATTAATAATTCATGTTTTTACCTCAGAATGTGCCAAATATATTAGGTAAAGCAGGTCATGATAATAAACACTAAATTTTATTAAGATGATAAAAATTATATTTTATCAAGATGATAAAAATTATATGCGGCTGTAATAATAAAGATAGGTGCTTGTCTGTCTCTGTGTGTCCGCGTGCACTGAACTCTAAAAAGTCCTTCGGGCCAGTGCCGAGAGGAAGAGGTAGCTTTCATAATCCTTATTAAAAAAAAGCCAACTTATATCATGCAAACAACGAAGCTCAATTTAGTGGAAACCGAATATAGGAGATTCAGTACTAATTTTTATCAATATAATGAATGAGAATTTCGCGAAATTAGTCAGCTTTATCCACGCTGCTTTTCTTTAAAGTAACTTATATTTGGCTGCCAAATTCGGCAATTTCTTAAAGTGCCTGTCATTTTAAGACAACATGGTGGATGAGGCTAAGCAGTGAACTTGGTCGAGACCTTAGTAATTGCTATGCACATGCTCACTCACATCGGAATCGGTTAATATATAGGAGTGCTGTCACATGCAAAAAATCAGATTTTTCAAAATGTCACCCACAATAGAAATTGAAACTGCTATATCTGAGCCATTTTTTAAGGTAAAGACAAACAAAAAATGCTCCTGAATCCTTATATCAAGATCAAATACTCAAGAAAGAAACCTTTTTCAATTTCTAATTTTTTTGCACCTCACTTTAAATATATATATTTTTTTTTATTTTATGGCCGCCATTTTGAAACAAGATGGCTGATGAATCTGGCCAGCGAACTTGGTCGAGGTGTTGATGTATACTATCCACATGCCTTCTTACATCGAAATAGGCGAATACGTGTGTTATCGCGTGACAAATACAAGATCGTTTCAAAATGTTAGCCATGCTAGAAATTCAAAGTGCTATAAATCAACCATTTTTTAAGATATCAACAAAAGAACAAATTTTCAGAAACAAAAACTGCTCCGGAATCTTTGTATCAAGGTCAAACACATAAAAAAAATCTTTTTCATTTTCCAATTTTTTAATACCTCATTTTGAATTTTAAATTTAATTTTTTTTTAAATGGCAACCCTTTTGAAACAAGATGGCGAATGAAGCTGGCCAACGAACTCGGTCGAGACATTGGTATGTACTATGTACAGACCAAGTTACATCCAAATAGGTTCATAAATACGCCTGTTATCGCGTGACAAAAATCAGGTCGTTTTAAAATGTCAGCCACAAGAGAAATTCAAAATGCTATTACTCAGCCATTTTTTTTTTTTAGATATAGACGAAAGAAAAACTGTTCCGGAATCTTTGTATTAAGGTCAAACACATACAAAAAAAAATCTTTTTCATTTTCCAATTTTTTGGTATCTCATTTAAATTTTTTTATTTTTTAATTTTTTTAAATGGCCGCCATTTTGAAACAAGATGGCGGATGAAGCTGGCCAACGAACTCGGTCGAGATATTTGTATGTACTATGTACACACCAAGGTACATCCAAGTCGGTTCAAAAATACGCCTGTTATTACGTGAGAAAAATCAGGACGGTTCAAAATGTCAGCCACGCTAGAAATTCAAAATGCTATAACTCAGCCATTTCTTAAGATATAGACGAAACAAAAACTGCTCCCGAATCTTTTTATCAAGGTCAAACACATAAGAAGAAAATATTTTTTCAATTTTCAATTTTTGGTACCACATTTCAAATTTAAATTTTTCTTAAAAATTTAAATGGCCGCCATTTTTAAACAAGATGGCGGGTGAAGCTGGCCAACGAACCCGGTCGAGACATTGGTATGTACTATGTATAAACGAAGTTACATCCAAATCGGTTCATAAATACGCCTTTTATCGCGTAACAAAATTCAGGACGTTTCAAAATGTCAGCCACGCTAGAAAATCAAAATGCTATAACTCAGCCATTTTTTAAGATATAGACGAAACAAAAACTGCTCCCGAATCTTTGTATAAAGGTCAAATACATAAGAAAAAAATATTTTTACATTTTTAATTTTTTGGTACCACATTTCAAGTTTTAAATTTTTTTAAAAATTTTAAATGGTCGCCATTTTGAAACAAAACGGCGGATGAAGCTGGCCAACGAACTCGGTCGAGACATTGGTATGTACTATGTACACACCGAATTACATCGAAATCGGTTCATAATTACGGGAGTTACAGTGTGACATAGGTCAGATATATATATATATCAATTTTGAACGGAGGGTGTTTTCGGGGTCTGGGGGTCATGATCGATGAAAATATACCAAAATTTTTTGAAATCGCTTTCCTCCGAACTGCTGCAATAGGTAGCTTTTTTGTAAAGAAAGCTACCTAAAAAACAATACAGTCCTCACAGTGTTGAACTCAGGGAGTGGCCCGGGGGGGGCGACATCCCCCCTCCCCGGAGCAATGAGATTCCCCCCGAAAGACTTGAGATTTTGTGCTTTCAATAGTCAAAAATTGCAATCCATCCCCCCCCCGGAGCCCCAGAAATCCCTCCCGAAGAAAAGGCTCTGAATTCAACACTGAGTCCTCACAGCCGCAAGATTTGACAGGAAAGAGGTTATTTTTAGAGGGGTTTTTAGCATTTCGGGGTGATTTTTTTTTTGACATTCCTAAAAGGAATCCGGTTCAAATCATTTACCCAATTAGTTAATTTAGCTCAGTTAGGTTTTTTAAGCATTTCTGAATTTGTAATGCGATTTTTAGCGGTGTTTCTCGTGCTTTGAGGCAATTTTTTGATTTTTTTGAAACAGAAAAAACTTTCTTGTAATTTCTGCAATTGCCGTGATTAAATTCGAATTGGAAGAATGTCAAATCAGTTCTTATAAGAAAACTAAAAATAAAATTTGGCTCGAAATAAAAAATCGCAATAATTCAAGATTCGTTTGTTTCGAGACAGAAGTGGTCGTAGCTTGCTCGGGAGTACGTTGCCGAAGGCAGTCCCCCCTCCCCCACAATCCTGGATTTGTTAAATTCTATGTTCGTTAAAAAAAAAAAAAAAAAAAAAAAAAAAAAAAAAAAAAAAAAAACCAGCGAAACTCCTCTAAGTAACGAAGTTTTCTTTGGCAGGCAGGGTTTTAAATAACGTGCGGGATAGCGCGATTTGTGCATAGAAAAGAAAGAGTCCCACATAATAAAAATGCTATGCAATATTTCCCCCCTCCAAATTCTTTCGCAGACCTGTGATTCTTCAGTGAGTATTTTATTTTTTTTTATTTTTTCCGATTTTTATTTCTTTTATGGAATTTCTCAAAATCAAATCGTGACTCGGTTCCGGAAAAATTTGAGAACTTCAAATGATCGTGGAAAAATATCGTGAATTTCGATGAAAAAGTCCAGAAAGAAATCGCGAATTTCGCAAAAGATTGCGCAAAAGAAATCACGAATTTCGATAAACGATTGACGAAGAAAATGTTGCAAATTTCGTCACAAGGTCGTGGAAAAGAGTAGAGAATTTGTTAATTGGTACGGAAAGATAGCGAGAATTTTCCCGATCGGTCGCGCAAAACTATCGCGAATTTCGACAAATGACCCCTGTAAAAAAATGTTTCGCCAATCTGTCGCAAAAGAAAACAAATTTCGTCAAAGGAGTCCGGTAAAAACGAAAATTTCTTCGAAGGATCGCAGAAAGAAAACGCGAATTTCGTCAAAAGTTTGCGGAAAGAAAGACCGAATTTCGTCAAAAGATCGTGGAAAGAAAACGCGAATTTCATCGAAAGATCGTGCTAAAGAAATGCCAATTTAGTCAAAATATCGCGGTAAAAAACGCGAATTTCGTCAAAGGATCGCGGTAAAAAACACGAATTTTGTCAAAGGTTAGTGGTGAAATGTGCGGATTTCTACAAAAAATCGCGTAGAAAGACGTGAATCTTGTCAAACGATTTTGGGTAAAAATTGTAAATATGAAATGATCGCCGAGTAAAATCGCGAATTTCGTCAAAATTTACTGCACTGAGATAAAAGATTGAAACCGGGTCCTTTTCCTAGTTTCAAAAGAATGTCGCAAAACGAGATTAAACCCCAAAAATCGTATAAAAATTTTCAGAGGAAAAAAATTACTATATTGACTTGAAAGACTGCAACCATATTTCTTTTACGAATGTCAAAAAATAGTCGCGAAACACGAAATTCAACCAACCAATCAACCAACCTCCAGTTTAATTTGAATTTTCTGTGCTATTATTTCTCATTTTTAAAGGAGGCAATGTCTGTGCACACCTCCTTCCCCCGGCTAATCACATTTTGGAATTATTGTTTCACATCTGCATTCCCTTTCAAATTGTTTTTACGACTACGAAAACTAAACTACGAAAGTAAAGTGACAAATAGTTTATGTTTCTACTTTCGTCAAGAACTTGCGTTAATTTCTCATGAAATTACAGAAACCTGTAATAGAAAGAACGGTATTAAAAAAAATCTCCTACAAACAAAGGATGTCAAAGTGGGATTATAAAACTACCTTTTTGATTTACTATGACTAATATAGATTCTTGTAAATATTCTAGTTTTAAAAAAGAAAAACTATATAATTTAAAAAAAGATCATGGGTTTCTTCTTTTAGCACGCGGTTCAAAACTTAGGCTGTTAGTTTTCAGAACTAAACTAATTTGCTAATTGAACTCTGCGTTCACTTTTTTTTTTCTTTTGTAGATTTCGATTTTTTTTTAAATAATTGTGCTTGAGTGTGCGCAAGCGCGGGGGGGGGGGGGGGGGGTGCCCGGGAACCCAGGGCACCCCCCCCCCTGGTTACGCCTATGAAAACGGAATATAAAAAATATTGGGGATTTTAATTGATATATGGAATGCGCAGTGGGCATTTTGAAAAGTTTTTCATAAAGCTTAAAAGAAGCAGGAAAACGACATATTTTTATCCTCAAAAATGTTTTTTAATTTTTTTGTGTCATAAATATATGCCATAATGCTCATAGACTGCCCTTGAATAGTATTTAAATGGAAATTAAAAAATAACAAGTAAAATTTTAATTTAAAAAATCAAAAAACCCGACTGTGTAAAAAGCGAACTAATTAATTATTTCTCATCAATGTTAAACTATTTTTTATATTACTTACTTATTTTTTTTATTTACTTGTATTGATGACTTTTGTGTTTAATTGTTAGTTCCTTATAAATACTGTTTTGATGAAGCCTATAGATGTCTATGATGGTTAGAGTTGCAGTAAAGCTAGAGATTCTACCTACACAACTTTCAGGTTGTGTAATATTTAAACGGGGCTTCTGACTGTAAAATAGTCAATGAAATATCGTCTTCATTTTGAAAGACCTATCCAATGATATGCCACTCAATAGGGTGCGTAATTTTTTTTTTCGTTTCTACCGCCATTTTGTATTTTACGGCCGTCATTTTGAATTTATAAAAACAAAACCTACCCTATAACCATTGGACGGTTAAGACAAATCGATAGAGACCTCATTCATTAAAATCCATCCAGCCGTTGGGATGTTTCGAGGGTATAAAGAAATCCACATACCCAGATATGCGTGAAGCACATAATCCTTCTTGGCAGCTGGGTAAAAATAAAATGAGTTTGAAGGTCCTTTGTCCCCGTTAAGTAAATGATTAAGAATGTAAATATAATAATTTAAATATCATTTTTTATTTTATTTACTAATATTTATTACATTTATTTAATGGTCAATCAATGTCCGTTTTGAGCCGATGTTCTATGTACAGTCGTGGAAGAAAAAAAAAAGTAAACTCCCTGTACTAACTCTGCAACTAATTATAGTAGAAGAAAGTTACTGGTACCAATCGATTGGAAATAAAGGCTACTTTTAAATGAGGTATATAAAATTTGCTTAGGGGGCATCTACAAATAAAAACCAGACCAAACTTTGTTTTTGTTCAATGGTAACACCCACTTTTGACAATATGTTTTAAATCTTAGATTCAAACTAATGCCTATAGAAATGAAATTTCTAGTCATTTGAATGATAAGTTTTTGAATTATAAACATTCAACATTTAGAGCTTCTAATGTTAAATTACATTTTCATATTTTTATTAATATCTCCTGAAATTATAACCCTAATGCAACAATTTTGTGTGTGGTTATAATACTAAAAATCCGAACCATAAATACATTGAATTTGTAATTTAAAATTTTTTTCAATATGAATTATAAAATTAATATTCGAAAACAATATGAATTGCAACCTACAATTTTTTTGACAGATTTATGTTTATAATGTTCTGCTTTATGCAAATTCTCAATTTCCAATTTTTCTTCCAAGTAGTTTTCGAATTATGAGCACAAAACGTCAAAATTGCGGTCATAATTGCCGTCTATGATGTCCATAAAAGAATAATTTTAAAAAGTATATATATTTTACTCATTTTAATGAAACATTTTGAATGACAATAGTCGAAACATATTAGGCGAGTGAAATGGTCATATTGGCATGAAATAATACATTAAGACTGCTCTTAACTGCTCTGCTCAACAAGCGCAAAACGCTTTGACACATTTACAAATTCATTTTTTAACGGAGAGATATAAAATTAGAAAGCCTGGCCATGGAAGCGATTTGGAACTGAACTGTGTTTTCTATTTTTTTATCAATAAATTTCCTATTGAGTTATAAGCGATTTTGATCACGTGACAAATACGTTTTCGCCCTTCGCTGACTGGATTTTCGGCTTTCTTCGGGAATTTCGGTTCAAAACGTCACATTGACACTATTTTCTGAAAGATCTATTGTGTTTGATAACAAAACAAAACAAAAAACGGAAAAAACAGCTCGATTACATAGTTTATGAACACCTGCTAGTTTCATGAATTTCCGAACAAAAATAAATTAAAACTTATCGCAGAAAGTTGCCCTTTTGAATTTGAAAACACCCTTAATAGAAGTGACATAGTCATTCTGTAACACTTTAACAATTGAGTACCAAAATTTCAATTTGGATACAGCCTCTAAAATATGCTCGTTTTAAAATAGCTAATTTCTCGGATACCAATCGTACGAATTTCATGAAAATTTGGATTTAGGCTAATTGAAGGGTGCAGAATCTATTTATGGTGTCAAACTTGGGTATTGCAATTGAAAAAACAAAGTTTGGGTTCGTTTTGATATGTAGATGGCCCCTTAAGCAAATTTCATAAACATCATTTAAAAGTAGACTTTATTTCTTATCATTTGGTACCAGTAACTTTCTTCTACAATAATTTGTTTCAGAGTTAGTAGGGGTGTTTACTTTTTTCCCCACCACTGTACAACAAAGTATGACACTCGTCGAATAGAAATCATCTATAATTCAAGATGTATCGAACTTATAAGAAAACGGAGAACTGTATTCAGTTCTTATGCACTCAGATGGGAATAGCTGAAAATTTCAGACAAATAGGAAAGAAAATAATCTGTTAAAAAAGCTCCGCGTATTTGAGCAGGGAGTTGTATTTTTTTAGGCCAACCTTAAACAAAACTGGCCAGCTCTTCCTTCCTTTGAACGTAATTGAACAACACCCATCTTTAACCCTCAAAATGTCAACTAAATCTTTGCAATTAAGGGAGAAAACATTTTAAAAATTAAGCATCAACATTCTGAAGATATTGGATGGGCAGATAGTCCATAAGTTAAGCTGGGGTAACTGGACCCACGAGGTAACTGGGCCATAGACTAATTTTAAAAAAACCGTGTGCCAAGTCTTCAAAGTGTGGTAGAGAGAGCGGTAAATGTAGTACTTCGAAGGTGTGAAGTCAGTTGTGCCAAGTCCTCAAAGTGTGGTAGCGAGAGCAGTAAATATAGTACTTCGAAGGTGTGAAGTCAGTTGTGCCAAGTCCTCAAAGTGTGGTAGCGAGAGCGGTAAATGTACTTCGAAGGTGTGAAATTTAGTATAACTCAGTTGTAGAAAATATTAAGTTATTTTATTAAGATAAAAATAAACAGGTATATTTCTTGATTAACGCTACTAAATATCACAAACACAACAATAATAATTATAGTTTAGTACTGGTGAAAATATATACAGTCACGAGGTGGCAGCTATAAGTTCTAAGTCCAAATTGTAGGCGATGAAAAGTTCACAGACTTAATTGTCCCTAGGATCAAAATGTGATTTATTCGCTGAATTGTTCTACCAAAGGGTAAGTTTCCCTTTCTTCGGCTGAGTCGCGTCTCGCTAACTCATGTCGTCTCCGGGCCACACGGTTAATTCGCCGACGAAGCCTTGCTTCTTCACTGGGATCAGGTTGACCCCTAGTCAAAATTCAGCGGCGAAGCATCGGTCCAACCGATCTCTGCTCTCCCAAGTCTCAAGGAATCACTAAGTTCTTACTATTTCTGACGGTTTGACGAGGAGCCCGGGACATCAGCCCCACATCCCCGTGCCATAACAACTGGAGAAGTAAGAGGAAAAACAGTCAGTAGCGACGTATGAGATGGTGAATTCGGAATGGTTGGGGCAAGCCCCGCCCATCCGAACATGCCAGGACGATCAGAACGAAGGGGGGTAAAGCTGAAACTCCACAAAAAAAAAAGACCCTTTTCAGGGACCATACATTTTTACATAATTTTAAATAATTTTGCCTACACAATAAGAAGGAATACTTAACATTAAAAAGAGAAAAAGGTATTTACAATATTACATTAGAAAAATTTACAGTATTTACAAAGAAAAATTAATCTTTTCTAGCTCTTTTAGAAAATCTGGACATTCCGTCCATAAATTTAAGAGTTTTCCTGGTATCGTCAGCTTCTGCTGCGATTTGTTCGTAGAGTTTCTCAAGATAGAGAGTTAGGTCATCGAAAGACTCAATTTTTAATTCTTTTTTAATTTTATCTAATATTGTAAAAAACTTGGGAATGTCATTTCCCATCTCGAAGTCATGGTATACAGGCGCCACCTGGTGGGTGGGGTTTGGGTTTGAGTTACAATTTTGGGTCTTTTTAGTTTTCAAAGTCTCATTTTTATTTTTACTTTGCAGCGCGTTTGCGTAAGATTTTTTTTGCGTTTTTAAGGGGAAAACTTTTACAGCCTCTGAAGGAAGCTGGGTGTTCCTCAGAACAATTTGTACATTTAGGTTTTGGGGCGTTTTCCGTGGGAATTTTTGAAGAAACTTTTGAGGGGCACGATGCGGAATCGTGATTTAAGTCGCATCTGACGCATTTCGGGTCTAGAAAACATAAGTCGGCGTAATGAAAGAATTTTTGACATTTGAAGCATTGGGTCGCCTTCTTTGGTGCCCTGCATGCTTCAATAGTTACGCGAAAATGGAAAAGAGCTTTAAGTTTCAATATTTTTTCGGAGTTTTCCGTCTTAGGGAGGTGCAAAAGGAAAAGAGGCAAGATGCGTTTGTCTTTACGGCTAACCATTTGGATCGTTTTAATAATCTCTAGCCCTTCGGCAGTGAGGGTGTTTTCAATATTTTTTGGGTCAATATTAGCGGGAAGACCTCTGATTACGATTTTAAGTGGGGGAATTACATCAGTTGTTACATAGAATTTATACTTATCAGCTTGAAGATAATTTATTAATTTTTCCTTAATTTCAAAGGAATCAGCGAAGAGCTTCATCCAATTTTGATTAGTTTTTACATAGAAATTTTTATCACAATTATCCGCGATTTTCTTAATGGTTTCTGTGAGATTTAGTGGCATTTCAACAACAATCGGATTCGGTGTCCTTGTGGCTCCCTCTTTGGGTGCATCTTTCGAGGACAAGTTCTCCGTGCGTTGAGCATGCTCACTAGGAGTTGGGGGATTTACCTGTTTAATGGAGATATTATCATTACTTTTAGGGGAATTTTCCGGATTTTCCTTCTGAGAAGAAGTGGTGAAGGAAAAGTCTAACATCTCAATATTGAAATTAGCAGAGTTTTTAGGATTATTTAGTGCTTTTTGCGACATAAGGTCATCAATGAAAGTTACAATATCAATTTGTAGCCCTTTGGCAGTTAGGTTATGCTTGTGATTATAATATTGCATAATCTCTTCAGGGAGGTCTTCGAAAATTGCATATTTAAGTTCTAAAAGAGAACTTAAATCGCTCTCAGGGATAACGTCCGTATTAGTTAGCGGTTTGTACAACTGATTGTAATCGTTCTTGTGACGCCATCTACCATGACTTGTGAACATTTTAAGTTCATCCTTGCTAAGGTCAGCAAATTTACGATTAGTTCTTTTACAATATGTAACACAGTGCGCCTTAAATATTACTAAATAACCACAGCAGGTTTTACTTTTAAACATGAAAGTTTATTCTGAAGAACACAAAAGACGGCACGGAACACAAAAACAACAAATACAAAATCCAAACTACAACTGAAATTGTTCTACAGTTTCGGGACAGGATGAGACAGGATGCGCACGCATCTCAAACGATTACGATTACATATCGACTGACATATTTCGATTGTACTTCCAACATCCTCCCTCAATCTAAATATGTCCAACTTAAAAATCATAACACTTAACATACAATACAATATATATATATTATACAACATAAAAAAAAAAATTAACCGAACATTATTTTTCTGAATTTTTCAAACAATACTTTACTTAGAGGCTTAGTTAATAAATCAGCAACCTGTTCTGTAGATGGAATGTAATTAATTGAAACAGTTCTATCTCTTACTTTTTCTTGCACAAAATGATACTTAACATTTATGTGCTTTAATCTTTTAGGTTGTTCACATGACTTGCTGATACGAATAGCTGACTGATTATCCTCATAGAGAGGTATAACAAAATTTCCACAACCATTTAAATTTAATTCAATCAATAAATTTCGAACCCAGCAAGCTTCACTTACACATAGGCTCAAGGCAATGTACTCCGCCTCTGTAGACGATAAAGCTACACAAGTTTGTTGTTTAGAACACCATGGAATTGTACAATTATAAATTTGAAAACAATACCCTGTTGTAGATTTCCTGTTAATAGTATCACCCCCCCCAATCAGCGTCAACAAAACCTTTAACTAATTCAGCATTTACATTTTTTCTATACACTAACTTCAAGTCAACTGTACCTTTAATATAATGTAACACTCTTTTTAAGAACAACAATAACTTTTCACTTGCATAGTTTTGATATCTACTCAAAATACTGATAGAATTACATAAATCAGGTCTGCTTCCTAGCATTGCATACATGATACAACCAATTAATTTTCTACATTTATTTTCCACATTTACATTTTCTGATTTTTCATTAATTAAACATTCATAATTAAAGTTAGTGTCCATAGGAGTAGAGATACTTTTACATTCAAACATATCAAATCTTTTCAACACATTTTCTAAATAGTTACTCTGATCTAATGTTAAAATACCTTTATTTACATTCTGAGAAATAGATATACCCAAATAATAAGAAATAGGACCAAAATCTTTCATTTTAAAATTTCTTTTCATTTCACATTTAAAATCATTTATTTGCTTGGTATCAGAACCTGTGATAATCAAATCATCAACATATATCAATACATAAAGTTTACAATCATTCGAAAATTTGAAATACAAACATTGATCATTTTCAGATTTTACAAAATTTTGAGAAGACATAAATTTCTGAAATTTTTCATACCAATATTTTGGTGCTCTTTTTAACCCGTATATAGCCTTTTTAAGCTTACATACTTTCCCATCAGGTAAATTACAATTATCAGGTAAATACATAAAAACATCCTCTTTGATTTCCCCATGTAAGAAAGCACTACATACATCCATTTGATATACAACCCAATCAAAATTTACACTAATTGCTAACAACATTCTTAAAGTATTTAACTTAGCTACAGGAGAATATACATCTTCAAATATTAACCCTTTTTGTTGAAAACCCCTAGCAACCAATCTGCATTTGAATAATGAAATCTTACCTTTATTGTCCCGCTTAATTTTAAAAACCCACTTACTGTCTATTATATTACAGTCATTTGGTTCATCAACAATGTCCCAAGTGTCATTTTCAGAGAGGGCTTTCAGTTCAGCATTTATGGCCTCTTGCCACTTTTTCGATGAACTTGAGTTCATAGCTTCTTTATAAGTGATAGGTTCTTCCACATCGGTTATACTTATGTAGCTTGTTTCAAAGTCCTCAAATCTCGATGGTTTCCTCAGGTTATCTCTTGCTCGAAGGTGCATTTTGGTATTACTTAACTGGGGAGCAGGTGAATCTGTACTTCAGTTGTCATCATCATCTTGTTGTTGATTATTGGCCAAGTTATCCGAATCCATGTCAGTATCCTTATCTTCATCAAATTCTGAACTTTGATGTTGCACAGGATCAATTAAATCCAAAACAAAATTTTCATTCTTTACTGTATAGGAAGGTTTCTCATTTGGATTAATTATTATATCTCTATGTAATGTCACTGTGTTTGTTTTTGAGAAGTAGACTCTGAATCCTTTAGTATTTTCACCATATCCAACAAAAATTCCTTTTTCACTCTTAACACTAGAACGGCTGGAAATTTTACTCAAGTTTCATAAAAATATTTCACATCAGAATTTTTACTTAAAAATATTTAACTTATTTATTTAAGTTATTTTTGTGCAGCATACATTTAGCTTATATTATAAAAAGTTTTCTGGTTTGAATCGACATTTATTCATTTGGCAAGGGTCAAAATGACCCCTCGCCGCCGTTCTAGTGTTAACATCTAATTTTCTACGTTTTTCTTTTGGGATGTGAACCCATGCTTCAGATCCAAATGTAAACTTTAAATTTCTAATGTCAAAAGTCTTGTTTTTCCACAATTCATAAGGTGTTTTTCCTTTCACTGTGCTAGTACCTGTTCTGTTAATTATGTATACAGCTGTATTCGCAGCTTCTGCCCAGAACTTCTTATCTAAATTTTTTGCTACCAACATAGTTCTTGCAGCTTCCATGATGGTTCTCATTTCTCGTTCAGCTCGGCCATTTTGCTGTGGATTATATGGGACAGAAGTTTCATGCTCTATGCCATGATGAATCAAAAGTTCTTTAATTTTATCATTTCGGAATTCTTTGCCATTGTCAGATCTTATTACTCGGATATTTTTATTCATCTGGTTTTTGCACATCAATATGAACTCTAAGAATTTATCATACACTTGATACTTATTTTCAAGAAAATAAAGTTTCCTAAAGTGAGAGTAATCATCTTTTAACATTAACATGTAACGAGACTTTCCAATTGATGCTACTTCTATTGGACCACATAAATCTGCATGAATTATATTACAAATTTCAGTAGATTTCGATTTACTTTCTTGAAAGGGACTACGTTGTTGCTTTCCTTGAATGCATGCCTCACAGAATGCAATATCAGAAGAATTTTCCCAGGTAATTTCATTTTCTGTAAGCAGCTTCTTGACATGATCAAAATGTTGATGAGCTAACTTTTCATGCCACCATAAGAGACTTTTCTTTTTACTTTTAACACTACTGTCAGCAACACAACATCTATTTAGATTTTCAAACTCTCTCATATTTTCGTCTATGGGCACTCGGCTTTTATCTAAGCGAAATATCATTTTGAAAAGTTTATCTTCACGTTTAGCTATAGCAACTATTTCTTTAGATTTTTGATGAATAAATTTAGCACATTCTGAGTTGGATGACATACATAAACCTTTATCTAGAGCTTTACCTTGAGAAAATAAGTTTACTTTTAATTTAGGGACATGCAATACATTTTGAAGTTCAGTTTTAATATATTTTTCACCATTATATGACTGAACATAAATGTATTCCAATAGCTGTTATAGAGGTTCCATCACCTATTTTTATCTGTTTAGCCTCTTTCAACTTCAAATAATTTCCAAATAGACTTACATCATTACACATATGTTCTGAAGCTCCACTGTCTAAATAGAATTCTACATCTGATTCAGAATTTATAATTCCCATAAGTGCAAAACTTTTGCCATTTTCACCATTAGACTTCATATTTTTATTTTTACGAAAATAACAATCTTTAAATACGTGCCCTTTCTTATTACAAAAATTACAAACAATATTTCTGTTCTTAGGAACATTATTACCATACCTACATTGAAATTTCTTGTGACCTAATTTTCAGCAAGAAAAACACTTGATATTACTTTGATTTTTAGCTGTAAGAGCAACAGTTTCTTCTTTCGTTTTTAATCTTTCTTCCTCAACTAACAAACGAGCAGTTAAGTTACTTAAAGTTCGCTGTTCATCTGCTACGGATTCCCAGGCTGAAGAGAAGTGCTTATATTGTTCGGGCAGAGCCATAATTATTTTTGTAATGATCATTTTTTCAGGAATTACTTCGTTATGTTGCTTAATTTCGGCAACCGTATTCTGAACTTTAGATAAAAAATTCATCACGTTGTCATCAAACTTCAAATTGAAAAACTGTTGTTGTAACAAATGAATACTTACATTTGATTTTCTTTCATAAAGAGTGTGTAACTTGTCCCACATTTCTTTTGCTGTAACACATGAAATTATATGCGATATTGGTCCGGCTTCCATACGTGAAACCAAAATTTCTTGCGCTTTTGCATCTTTAACAATGAAATCAGAATATCCAGCATCAATTGCTTCCGGTTTTACTTTTAATCCCGTTACTATATCATATAGTTCCTTAGCTATAAGCGTGACCTTAACTTGGAATTTTCATACATTCCAATTACTTTCATTCAGTTTAATAAACTGTCCCTGCTGTGTTTCGGTTCCGGCCATTTCAAAACAACATTCGGAAAACTAACTTTACAAAAATTTCAATTACTATTTACTTCGCAATATTTCTACTAATAGGTTTGGGTTTGGGCCCATAACCTGTAACACAGTGCGCCTTAAATATTACTAAATAACCACAGCAGGTTTTACTTTTAAACATGAAAGTTTATTCTGAAGAACACAAAAGACGGCACGGAACACAAAAACAACAAATACAAAATCCAAACTACAACTGAAATTGTTCTACAGTTTCGGGACAGGATGAGACAGGATGCGCACGCATCTCAAACGATTACGATTACATATCGACTGACATATTTCGATTGTACTTCCAACACAATATCTAACCAGATGGTTATCTTTTAAGGTGGGGGGGGGGTTCTGATCGACAAAATAAAAAGGCATATGCTCACCATCTCTACTCCGTACAGAGAGTCCACTCCATGCAGAGATTCCACTCCAAGCAGAGGATGTTGACAAAGCTGAGTCAGGTCGATCTTGCTGCGTCTCCATATCAGAGTCAGTAGGCTTAAACATTTCACCCACCGGCATGAGTTACTGGCATACGTAGTTCTTATAAGAACGTTTCACTCTTTACCGGCGGTGACTGGCACTATTGAGGGGGATGTCATCTCCGGAGCTAACACTCTCGCTGTTGCTGCAGTCAGTGAGACTAAGTTCTTAATTATCGTCTCCTCTATTTATTATCTATTATTTGTCCAGGCGCTCTGTGTACCTAGATTCTGGCCAATCTCCAACCTTTTCTCACCTGAGTGGTCAGCTAGGGCTTTCATATGACCCGCCTTACTCTTACGCTGTACACCTGAAGGAAATACCTTTTAAAGCGAAAGTACTGATCTAGTTTCACTATGACGGGAGATCAGAGTCGCTCATGGTGGTCTTGCACTTAAGCGCTTGTCAAAAACTGTCGAGCCTTCAAGATTGATCATGATGTAACGTTTGCTCTAATGTCCCCGATGGATTAGTGAACTCTGACCATTTCTTGGTCAATTTAGTAAAACACGTCGCAGTTCCTTATGCTGAGAAACTGTGTCATCTTAGAGTTGTTATATCGAGAATATTGTAATATTCTGGGTGTGTACACCGTTGATGTTTTTTAATTTTTATCTTTTGTCAACATTGCAGTCTCATCTCTACTTCTTAAAACAACGTGCGTCAACACAATCATAACTCTGACCTTGCTGTGATAGGTTGCCGAAAGTTTAGGTTTCTTTTTTTAAAAACAACGTCCATTTTGTCGAACTTCCTCGGCTTTTTATTAAAATACGGTAAGCACTTTTATTAAACAATCTTTTTATTTAAAGATTAGAGGCATAAATACATTAAAATTATTCGTTATCTATACATATTTACTTCATGTTTGAAATGCAAGGCGGGTGTTCCAGTTACCCCATAAATTTTTCATGAATGGGGTAACTGGGACATGTATCAGGGGTAACTGGACCATATGGGATCCAGTTACTCTAACAGTTATAAATTTCTTTTTGAGTTCCTCGTACTACGGGAAATTAATTTCTCCGTTTTTTTTTTTTTTGTTTTTTTTGTTTTTTTTTTTTTTTTTGCTTGCGATAAAGAAAATTACATAATAAAAATTTTAAAAAGAATGTTGGGGGTATCAAACGAAATTTCTTAAGTGTGATAGTTATAGCCCGAAATTTTACGATACAGATGAAGAGGCGCACATAAGGCAAAGTGAGATTATTAAAAAATTATCGAAACGAATAAAAAATTGTTCTGTTCGATATAAAAATATGGTTACATTCTCCACAAGTTTATTGGACATATCGAACTTCCATTGTGGTAAATAAAAAAGAGAATGATATACTTAAGTACTTAAGTAGCCGTTTGTTCTTATCTTGATATTTTATTTTGTTATCTTGTTATCTTGAGATTTATCTTGTTATTTTTTTTCTTAAGACACCCATGTAACTTTTATACTTATTACCTATACTAAAGTACATAAGTGCTTATTAATTTTTATGTTTTTTGTATAAATAAATCTAATATTTTCACTTTTAGTGCTTTTTTCAGACACATTGACAGTAAAGGTTTCCCTTGCAACGCCCTTTAGTTGATATATAATGTACATGATCTGCCTGGTTAAAATTTTTTTTTAGTTGTTTACACTTTTTCAAACAGGGTCTGATACCCAATATTAAAAAAAAAAAAAAATGCGTGTGGAACATAGACCCTCCTGGTCCAATTGTCCCATTTTTATGGGACAACTGGACTCATGAGGAAAGGAAGATGAAATATATATTTTTTTTATTTTTAGATATTAAACTGTAATTTTGAACATTTCTGTCTGATAGAGGGAATCTAACTGAACACATTTACAAAAGTTCAGACTTTAATTCAAATGAATATTAGCATTTTGAAGCTGAATTGCCAGAATCTCCAGATTCATAATGTAAAATCATGGCCTAGTTGCCCCACGTAACCTTATAAACTTTAAAAATTCATAAAACAAATAATGATAATACGGGAAGGCGATTTGTGCTAAAAGTATTGTCAGGATGCAAGATTTTTTAACCCTTTCCGGCGCGGAGTAATTCTGTATTTAAACCGAAGAAATAATGGACTGACACCAGAATTTATAAAAGAATTTATTAGAAAAAGCGAACTTGCTTATTTTCACGTACATTATAAATGAAAAATTTTAATTAAATATTCTTGGGGCCGATTGTCAGTTTTAGAATTAAAATTAGGTGTCCTTTTTTTAAGGACACCGCCCTCGAAAGGGTTAAACAGCTGTAGATAAAAAAACATGAACAGTGGGTGGTAACAAGAAAGCTTCTTACGCAAGTATGTAAATAAAGATGATTATGAAAGATCTGATTACTCGGTGGATCTTTTATTCAAATGAATCATAATTTTGAAACTATGGCAGATCTAGCTTTGTTAGTTAGGATATTTTCATAAACGTAGAAACAAAAGCGATATGAACAGATGCTGAAAATGACGTTAACTTAATAAAATCCTAAGCATGGAACTGATAATTGAAAGAAAAAGGGAATCCGTTGCATAGTCAGTTTATTTTACCATCACCCTCATTTGCAAACTTATGGAAAATGCATTCCCTTTAGCGCCCTCTATCTGTGACTTTTGTAACTGTATTTTGAACATAAAAGTTAAATAATATTGAATTTCGACAATACTTTTAATGCGAATCGCGTTTTCTACCGTAATTTGTTCTTTTTATGAATTTAAAAATTCATACTGACTTTCTGCCAATTCGAATTAAAGTTCGATAAAAACTCGAACTCAACAATTAAAATTTACGCAACAATAAAGGTACCTTGATTAACTATCTTTATTTATTTATTTCGCAGGCGATGAAGTCAACTATGAAGAGCAAATCCCCGTCCTTCAAACATGCTTTAAAGCTTACTGTCGTTGCTTTCTGTTTGGCAGGATTCATATTTAATGCAACTGAGTTCTTTTTACTTTATTTGACATTTCCTGTAATTATGGATATCCAAGAATCTATAGTTTCGGAGCCTGACCTACCAGGAATATCTTTTTGCAACAGCAATGCGTAAGTATTTAAAATAGACGTTACACATTTTATTAAAAAAGAAACCCTACGACTACTTGCCATATACAAAGTGGCCATTGATAAACAAACAGCTCTTACAAAGATCTCCTTCAGGCTGTTTTCAAATCTAAAGGGTCAACTTTATGACATAAGTTTTAATTCATTTTTGTTCGGAAACGCATAAAACTAGAAGGTGTTGTTATTCAGAAACTATGTCGTTGAACTGTTTTTTCTTTTTTCTTGTAAACGCAATAGATCTTTCAGAAAATACTGTCAAAAGGGGCATTTTGAACTGAACTTCCGAACGAAAGAAGAAAATTCGGTCAGTAAGGGGAGAAAAATGCCGTGTCACGTGATCAAAACCGCTTCTAACTCAATAGGTTATTGATTGATCCAAAAATGGAAAAAACAGTTCGATTCCAAATCGCTTCCATGGTCAGGCTTTCCCATTTTATGTCTTTCCGTTCTAAAATTAATTTGTAAATGTGTCAAAACGTTTTGCGCTTGTTGAGCAGAGCAGTTGAGAACAGACTTAAAGCGCTCACTCAAAATATTTTGAAAAAAAAAAAAAAATTCCAATGAAACCACTTATGTACACTCAGGGCTTGCAACGTTCCTAAAATTTTCTACCACAATTTTAAAACGATAATATTTATTGTAGAATTCTATTGTATATGTTAAAGGAATCTACCACGAAGATTTTTTACTTAAAATACTAGTAGCAAAGTGTGAAAAGTTTAGGGACGCACTGTACAGTGAACAACAACAACAAAAAAGTTGGACAGGAATAAGATTCGATTTTTCTACTTAACCCTTTGAGGGGCAAGCAATTGTGTTTCTGTAATGTTGAATTCCCACCGGAAATTTGGAAAAATTTTATTTCAAAATAAGGCAACGCAATTTTTCAGCCCATTTTTTTCACCAAATTTATTAAAGTAAAACTTTGCCCCTCGAGGGGTTAATATTGTTTTAACCAGTTGCGACATCGTAATCTAACAATATATTTTTTAAAAAGATAATTTCTTCAAAGATTGAAATAGTTTTATTTAATCTTAATAAAATGTTATATTAAATTTTGAAATAATTTAAAAATAAATTGTGCGTTTTTCACTGCCAAAATAAAACTTGGACACTTATTTCACTTTTACTTTTGATTGCCATTATGCAAATTTTTGAGAGGGTGTTGATTTCAGGCACGAGTCCACATCAAAGCTATGAGAACTGAAACGTGTTGAAATTTCCTTTTGTTTGATTAAAAATCCCAAAAATGGAAAAATTTTGTTGATATGAAAAACTTAATTGTTAAATTCGAGAAAGTGCAGAAAAGCAGGGCTCCCAAATGGTCCGTCAATTGAATACCAATTGAAAACTTAATGGTAGGTTTGCGCTAGAATTAACTTTGAAAGGTGATTCCGGGGCGGTTTGTAAGAAAAATCTAAAAAGAAAATTTTTCTAAAATAATATTGGTATTCCGTTGGCGGACCATTTGGGAGGCCTGGAAAAGTATACGATATATTGCAGAAACTGTGAAAAAGCCATGTTTAACAGTGCATTACATAATAAATACATACAAAAAGTACAGATTTTTGCAAAGGCCTAGTGGAAGTGGTAGGCCCACAGAGATTTCCTCGTCTCAAACTGTAAGACGGATTGTGAGATTTGTGATAGAAAATCCTAAAATTTCTGCAGTAAAGATAGCCAGAGAGTTGAAAGAGACGTCTATAGTGAATGTGCATGTGCATCCACAAACTATGAGAAATTTTTTACATTCCAAAGACTATAGAGCATACACACCACAAAAAAGCCATATTCGTCTCACAGAAACCTAAAAAAGTCTTGAATATACTAAACAACATGTTGGAAGGCCACAACAATTCTGGAAGTCTTATTTTTACAGATGAGTCGAAATTTACTTTGTTTGGATCTGATGCTCGGCGTTTTGTATGGCGAAGGGAAGGAACAGCGGTAAAATGGGCAAATATAAAAGCGACTGTAAAACATGGTGGCGGATGCGTTATGGTATGGGGTTCAATGGGAGCTAGTTGTGTTGGAAATCTAGTGTTCATTGAAACTACAATGAACAAAATGATGTATTTGAACATTCTAAAAGAAAATTTACCAGAAACAGATTCAAAATTAAATTTAAATGGAAATTATTCTTTGGTTCAAGACAATGATCCTAAGAGTAACGATCGAATTGTAAAGGAATGGTTATAATACAAAGTGGAAAAAGTACTATCCCATCCTCCCCAAAGCCCGGATCTAAATCCTATACATTTGTGGACTTATATGGAGAAATAATTATTAGAAGAGGAGATTAAGAATAAAAATGAACTAAAAACTGCTTTCTGAATATATAGCAAAATGGACCCTCATATTTAACCGAAAAACTGGCCCTTTTGATGAATAAGAGGCTACAAGCTGTAATAGCAGCAAAAGAACATAAGAGGTTTTTTTGGCACATTGTGTAAGTGTGCAAGTTTTCATTTGGTGCTGAATGTTATATCATCAGCACGTTTCATAAATATATAATTTAGATATACGTGTTATTAAAGTAAAATAAAACCGCGTAAATCATCTTAAAAATTGTTATTATTTTAAATAAACTTTTAATGTTAAAGAACAACGTAGAGTAAAATAATTAAACAATGAAATAAATAAAAGCTGTAGTCCAACTTTTTTTTTTTTTTTTTTGATTCACTGTACGTAATAAAGAATCAATGAAATTTAGCGGCGGAATTACAGTATAAAGTATGTAAAAAATAAATATTTTCGAATATTTGGCGCGAAAAGACAAACCCTACAGGCAGTTTGTCGAACAATACATTTCTTCGTTAAATGAAGCGATTTTAACGTATTTGGAAATTGCTAATTAACTGAGTGTTTAATGCACGGTACTTAATTAATTTAAATTTAAACGATGAAATAGTTTATTATTTTTTCTACAAGCTTATGCAATATATACAATTTGCGTGTTGCTGAAGCTATTTAATTTTACACGGTTTCACTGACTGGGTCAGTTTTAAGTGTGTTTTAAAAGTAACTTCCCGATAAGAAAGCCCTCCTTTTACAATTCGATGATATTGAATAAGTCGTTGTTTCAATGGCACCAATACTATTCTTTTCATGTCTCCGACATCGTAAATTAACAATCAAGATGGGACACTTCCATAGAGCGTAACAGTAATTCGATTGCGATCGTAACACCTTTAGTGACAATGGGAGAAGAAACTCTCCATCCTTGTAATATTTTTATTATTGAGTATCTACCTTATTGTGATGTTTTTTTTTTCAATGTTGCATGTTTACGTTTTCAATAGAATCTTACACCGATACATGAATATAGAATAGATATTATATTTACGACCAATACTACTGAAGGAGACCTTTTAAAAAAAGACCTTAAGAAACAACTTCTGGAAACAAATCTGATGATCACCATGGCCATGTGATTGGTCCACCTTGTTAGCGACCCAAAGTTCCTATGTGATTTTTGATTATTTTTGTATGTCTGCTTTGCCCTTTCATTTTGGCCACGTTATTTTGAATCACCCTGCATATATTTTAGCCTAGCCCCAACCTTCATGTATCAGAATAAACATTCAAAGTTTCAAAATATAGTCTTCAGAAAAAAATAATGAAAAATAAAAAATGTTACCTTCCTCTACACTCCAGTACTGGTCAAAGTCAATTTCTGATGCATGAATCTTTAAGCTTTCAGCTTATCCAACAAATTATTTACAATGTAATAGAGCAGGGACGGCGAACCTTTTCGCATCCGCGTACCAAATATTTTCAAAAATATGTTTTGCGTGATCATGACGTGTCAGCAATAAAAGATTTTAGTGCATCAAATCATAATGAGCTTAAAATTTTGTTTTAGCATTAAAGAACATTTAGCCCTTCACTGCACGATTTTTTCTATTTTGATGAAAAAAATTATTTGAAATCTATATATTGGTCTAATAATGGGAAAAATAGTAAAAAAAATTAAATTTCAAATTGTCAGCTAAAATTTGATATTTTATGGCGTGTACCTTATGTACACAATTAAGGTTTTAAAATATTGTATTGCTATATTTTACAATTAAATGAGCTTAAATTAATTAATTTTACCTGCTTAACACTCTGCAACTTTTTTATATTAATATTTTTAAGAATTCACTAAAAATAATGAAAGTAAATTTTATCTTAATAGCTTGATCGAATTTTTTTTATTTTTTTTATTTTTTTTTTTTTGCTTCCGAAGAACAAATTCTAATTTTTTGTCAAATGCAGCCATCTGACATGGCCAAAATAAGTGTTATTCCATTCTGTTCTTGATCAGGGATAGAGATCATATTGGCCAAATTCATGGCACATAATAAGAATTACAGTGTATTTAGGCATGTGCCAGATGTGGCACGTCGTGCAGTGAAGGGTTAGGTAATATTTGATGTTATACTTTAAAAATTTATATTGAAAGTATTATTTTTGTTGTCTCATCTGAGATGCCAAATAATTTATATCAACTTCGTAAGTTATTTTTAAGAGAATGCAAGTTGAATTGGACTAAGTTGGCAGGATGTTTTTACTTGCATTTTTCATATTATGTATGTCCGAAAAGAACGTCTTGCAGAAAAAAATTGTCAAAATAGCAAGCGCCAGAATCTACAGCTTTTAGTGTCAGAAATTTAATTTCAAGTTGTAATTTTACCATCAGCATTTTTGTTTATAAAGTAGTTTAATCTTTCTTTTGTGATAGTTTCGCAATTCTCCCTTATTCTTAAAATTTTGTGAGCCAATATTGAGCTAGATTAGGATACATTAAGATGTATTTCAATTTCTTCAATCTGTGTGACAATCACAACCAATTTAAATAATCGAATTCAGTTAAACCGAGAACAGTATCTAGACTAATTAATGCATTTTGTAAAATTCTACTATATTTTGATGTAGAAGCTGAATCTATGCCGTGCCAAAAATGATCTGCAGCATGCCACTTATGGCACGCGTGCCATAGGTTCGCCGTCCCTGTAATAGAGTATATCAACGGTAGTTTAATTTAAAATAAAACATAATATTAAAGAAACAATGTTTTAAATAAAAAACTTATCTCTTAATGAAATCGCTAAGAATTTCCTAAAAAAATCTTTTTTTGAAGACACTCTAGAAAATAAATAAATGCATCAGCAGAAAGAACAGTTATTCCAAACAATTTATGGGAAGTTAAGGTATCTGAACACCTTTAAACGTAATTTTAGATCAAAATATCGATTTTTCATTTTTGCAATAATATTAAAACTGAATCTTTTATCTATCAAAAACTGCTTAAATTTTGTCTGTACCTAAAATAGAAAGTGAGTTATAGCTGTTTAAAATTACATCTATTACATTACGTTACATGTATCCTAAAAGTTATTTTTAGCTATTTCTCAAAATGAAGTTTTTCAGATTTTTACTATACGCAAAACGTCCTAAAACAAAAAATCATGTATGAAATGCCACGAAATTTTCTGTACTTCTTTTACAAATGTCTTTTGAGGGAATAGACTACACTCATGATAATATATTAAATAGTTTTATATTTGCACTGGTATAAATGACAAACTTGAGACAAATTTGATGAATTTTTCATTACATTAGTACTTTAACTGTCATATCATCTGAAATAGAGATGCGATTATAATGCGCGGAGTCTAAGTCCCAGAGAAAGTTATTCTGTTTATTATGCAATTTACAAAATGTCAATACATTGTTTTACTTTTGAGTTATCACATTTTGCGGAAATGTCAATTTTTGACATAATTTTGACTATTTTTCTCTTTAAAAAAATTATTTTTGGTAATTGCTAAAATTTTTATATTTTTTTCAAAATTTTAAAGTAAATGTCATTATGAAAAGTGCATAACAAGAGAAAATTTCTAAAATTTCAAAAAATCACTTCCGAAAGAGTGCGGATACCTTAACGTATAAAGATGTTAGTCAATCAGATTTATTTCAGTCAATTTCAGAAATGCATTTTGGGTCTTGTTTTTAAACTTAAAAAATTAGTGTCCCATTAGTGGTGCGTGACCCACTATAGGTGCATTTACCTTACTAAACTATCATTTTAAGAAATGTATAATAAGAAAGAATAAGAATACGAATAATGAATTCTAATTATAAATATTTTTATAATAATGCATGTGAATTTTGACGTTATCTTAATGACAAAATTAAAAATATTATCATAATACATTTTTTCCCAGCATCTACGAATAAAATAGCATTGATAGATATCATATCATAAATATGATTAAAACAACGTTAATAATAGAAATATTAATTATTTTTAAAATCTGGATGTTTTCCAAATGAAGTGAATAAAACACTATGAAACGTTTTGAATCCTAAATTATGGGGTCCCCGATATACACTGACCTCCAAAAGTTAAGGTACAGGGACTGGATGCTTTCGATTGCTCACGTTTCGTGGAATATCTACCAACATTATTGGCGAATTGTTCTTGAACTTCTAGGATGTAAAGAACATGTTTGATTTTATATTTCTCGGTGAAGACTTATCGGGGGGGGGGGGGGGGGGGTACAACTAGAGGGCTAATAATAAATTTAATAATAAAATAATATTTGCGATCACCTATGTAACAGAAAAGGCTGGAAATGGTTTGTCACCGTGGTAAAGGACTATTTGGGTCCTGTTCAACGTATGTATGCATTTGTGTAAGCATAGCACTCATATTCGTAAAGATGTTGACGTTTTTGTGAAAAATCCAAAAGTTTTTTGTTTATAACATACAGAGTTTTCAACCAAATTTAACACAACTTTCCAAAAACCTAACAAAGAACAGCAGCAACAGTATACTGCAATTAAAACATGAATATATTGAATATTTGATGAGATATTGGCATTTGTATGAAATAATTTTTAACTGCGCATGCGTGGAAGATCCTAAATTTTTTATTGTATAATTTGGTAGTCAGCTATTTAGGACAACTTATATAAAAAGCCCAGTCAAATATCACGAAAATTCATAAAGATAGGGTCGATATAGGGAGTTGCTTCCTAAAAATAGCTTTATTATAAGGGATTTTCCACAACTTTTCAATCAGCTCACTATATCTTTCTAAGTTTTCACAACATTTGACTGGACTTTTTATAGAAGTTGCCCCAAAATACTGACTACCAAATTATGAAATAAAAATTTTGAAATCTTCTGCGCATGCGCAGTTAAAAATTATCTCATAAAAATGCCCATATCTCATCAAATATTCAATATATTCATGTTTTAATTGCAGTATACTGTTGCTACTATTCTTTGGCAAGTTTTCGGAAAGTTGTGTTAAATTTGGTTGAAAACTCTGTATGCTATAAGCAGAAAACTTTTGAATTTTTCACAGACACAACAACATCTTCAAGAATATGTGTGCTATGCTTACACAAATGCACACAAACGTTGAACAAGACCCAAATAGTCATTTAACACAGTGACAAACCATTTCCAGCATTTTCTGTTACATAGGGGATCCCAAATATTATTTTGTTATTAAATTTATTATTAGCACCCTAATTGTCCTCCCGACTAAATCTTCACCAAGAAATATGAAATCAAACATGTTCTTTTCATCCCAGAAGTTCAAGAACAATTCGCCAATAATTTTGGTAGATATTCGACAAAACGTGTGCAATCGAAAGCATCCAGTCCCGGTACCTTAACTTTTGGAGGCCAGTGTAATACCCTACTAGTGCATGCGAAATCTGGGACCTGGAACTTGGATTATCATCGAAAAGTTCTCACTCTGTTGATGTTTGCTACGACCAAACACAGACGCAAATTACTGAGGGGCACAGGAGCATATGCTTTCACTGGAAAAATTACAGAAGGGGCATTTCTCAATTGAAAATATAAAATAAGTAATGGGGGATCTGTTCCTTAAAGACCCTGACAAAATTTCGCCCGGACAAAATCTCGCAACAAAAATAACGCATCAAGGAAAGAGTATAAAGAAATTCGGACAGGATATTTAGCTTGGAATTTCTAAATGAGATTTTAATGAGTTCTAAACTGCTGGTTAATTAAATAATAAAATTTAAAGGATTAGCAGAAAAAGTGTAAAAGAAAAAGATATTGATTTTTCTAATGTCTCATACAGTAAGACTTTTCAAAAACTACAATATATATATAAAAAAAAATGTTTTGAATAGAAAAAACTGAGGACGTGAGTTTCAAAACTCGCCTTATCCAAAATTTAGAAAAACCGAATTTTTTTTAATAACATATCTATTGGTGAACCTCCACAAAAAAACACTACAATCTGCAAAAAAACTAGTTTCATCGTGTATTTCTGGCATTGTAAAATCTTCGTTTACAATGAAAACCAATGGACGCTCTCAGAGGTTTTTCGCGATTTCCCCAAATTTGATTTTCTGGATAAAGCAAGTTTTGAAACTCACGTCCTCAATTCGAGATCATAAGAGTTTGTTTCGTTTCAAAACACAAATATGTGTACTAATTATTATGAAACCACTAAATTTATCATATCAGAAAAAATTTTAAGCAAACTAATACTTCCAAGAAAGTAGGCTTTTTTATTAAACATTTCAATGAAATATAAGTCTGAAAAGTTTTGAAAAGAAGAAACATTAAAACTCCTGACAAGATAGTAAAATCTTCTGAACTATTTAAACAAATTTCGGAAATATTTAGAGGACGTTGCAAATAATATAATGACGCGGAAATATCTTGCCTTTGATTTAGAAGGAATCATATATCTTCTAAAGAGGACGGTGAGGGAATCAGATTGCTAAAGTTTAAGTCACATCGCTTAAGCCATCGCTGGGCGTAATTTGTGAGCATGTGTATTAAAACGAGTTATTTTGTTTTTATACGAAACCTTTATCATTATTTATATGTTTCTCTTTTCCATTCATTTGTCTAGGCGAAATTTTATACTTGCGATATTTTGCCCTAGGGATAATTTTCAGCGCGAGATTCCGTCCGCAAGCGGTAATTTGTCCGCATGAAAATTTATCAGCGAGAGCTTTTGGCCATGAGAGATTTTGTAGGGCAATGTTTTGGCCGGGAGATTTTGTCCCATTACCAACTTCGTTCTGCGAAAATATTAGCCGGAAACAAATGCTGAAATATTTATATTTTTTAGAAGGCAAACGGGTTAATCTTACGTAATCGGGCTGAGCGATAGAGACAGAATTAAAAAAAATTCGTATTTAAAAACTATAATAGATTGTCGATTATTGGAACAAGTCGGGACCGACCCTAGTTCGGATAAATGGACAGACAGTTTAAGGGATATTCCTGACTATACTAAAACCTTCACACTTTATCCAGGCTTAGGACTGGCAGTACCAGTTAGAGCTAGCGTGTTTAAAAACTTTTTTTTTTTTTTTTTGCTTATTTTTCTAGTATTTGTAATGTTCTTTTTATCTTTTTATAATTTTCTGAACTTCAAAGATAATAATTTAAGCAAAAACGCTTTCGATTGTTGCTTGCTTCAAAGACGACGTTCTTTTCAATGCTGCCAAATCTCGAATTCTTCTTAAATACGATAGCTCAATAGGATCAGAGTTCTTCTGCCGTTCGAGCCATTTCATAGCTGTTTCCAAACATTCGAAGGCTTCGTTATGTGATGGACCTATGTCATTTTCAGAGCATTCGTTTTCATTTCTTCAGTTTCTTTTTCATCTTAAATCTCATCCACAATCTCATCATCATTACAAAAAAATTTTGTGAGAAATAGGCTATTCGGATAAATGGAAGTTCGGTTTTAAAAATTTTTTTGAGAGAAATAGGCTGTTCGGATAAATGGAAGTTCGGTTTTAAAATTTTTTTGAGAGAAATAGGCTGTTCGGATAATTTGAAGTTCGGTTAATTGGAGTTCCGATAATCGGCGCTCTACTGTACTTTGATTTGAAAACCACAAAAATTCCGTAAATTGAGACCGTTTTCCAACAAATAACTCTTGAAAGTAGATTTTTTTTTCTATGCGACGGTATAAAATTTTAAATTGTGCGATGTTTAGAAATTTAAAAAAAAAATAATAACAAAAGCGAAATGTTTTGTCAGGTGTTACCACCATCAATATGATGTCGGCGTTACTCACAGGCATGTTTTTTGCTTTATGATATAAATTTTTAATTACCTCTTTCTTGATAAATATTGGTTTACATTATTTTTTTTGACTCAGTCTGAATTTTTTTACTTACAACCTAATATATGCTGTAAATATAATATGTGTCATATGCTTTTTCCTTTAGAATCAAACCACGTGTATTTTGCAAATTGCAAGCGCTGTGTTTACCATCATACACTATGCGTTTTCTTAGAGTGTGCGAGAATTTTCCAGAAATTTGTGGAAGTAACCTAAAAGTGAATCCAGGCTTTACTGTAAGTAAAATCCTTCACAAATAAGTTATATGAAAATAAGTTTATGTATTTTTAAGACTATCCAATAAAATTGGAAAGTGTTTATGACTTTGATTCGCTTGTTTATATGTTCACTATATTTGTTCAATGTATAGAAATCGTGTCATGGAACGGGTATGGGGCATTCTCACAATCTTTTGACTTTCGGGGGTAAAAAATCTGGGGAAATTAAACTTGCTAAAATAGCATTTTAATCTGATAGACGAATGCCTTAATGGTTCAAAATAAAGAAAAAATGGTCAGCAGCGAAAATTTTTTTATTTAACTGAGGTTTAAGTGAAACTTGCGAGTTTAATTTTCCTTACCGTTTTACCCCTATAACTTTTTATTTTCTTCTAAATTTTTACTTATAATGAATTTGCATAATACCCACAGGACATTCAAATAAGAAATAATAGCAATGTAGTACTTTTAATACAGAATTTTTGTATAACATTGTCTTAAAGGGGTGTTAAAGAAGGGAGGTAAGGTAAAAAAAGGGGATGGTATTGGAAAAAAGGGACGGTAAGGATGGAACGGTAAGGAAAATTACCACCTATTTTTAGGAAAATCAGGTTAAGACTAAGTGATAGCCACAATGTTCATTTATTTTTAGAAACAGTTGTTAACATTGGACTAAATTAAATCTTTTTTTAAATTTACCTCGAAAAGTGCAGGAATAAACCTTGGGGACGGTGAGACTAACCAATAAAGCCACGATGCTTGAAATTGATATTTAAATGCTGATTTAAATTCTACAGTAAAATTCCTGCCAAAGAATTTTAGACATTATTTCTCTAGCATACTTCTGCCTGAGAAAAAACTTGAAAAAATTCTATGGCTGCATCTAAAATGATTTTCTGTATAATTTTAGAAGAGGGATAGTAAGGAATCTAAAACCCAGAGACAGAGTTTAAAAAATAATAACAACCCTAAAAATGTGTGCAGGTTATTTTTTAGCTGCATATTTATATAAAACAATAGTTCCAGTTTCAGAAAAAAATTACATCGAATTATTTTTATTGAAACAATTTTATACAGACAGCTCCAAACTTAAGAATCAGCATCAGGGACACGGGACGGTAGATGAGTTTTCCTGGTATTTGGACCCCCAACATCGTCCAAAACTTATTTATCTCGTTAATATTGTTATGCAATCATGCAATGGGATGTTCCCCAGTATATGAAATAAAAAAAAAAAAACACAAAAAAGTATGTTAAATAAAAAAAAATATTCAGGGACATGAAAGTCAAAAGATTGTGAGAATGTCCCGTATACGTATTTATGCAATTCTACATACAGATAATAACTAAAGTCAGACCCTGCGCATTGGAAACCTGGCGTACACTGTAAAAACAAGAAAGAAAAATCATCAAGCATAGATTATTAAACACTTTCCATTTTCCAACACATTCAGAATAATGTAACAAAATTTCACTGTTTAATAAGTTTAAATAACATGTCTAATTGAACTATTTGGAAACGCATAGCACATTAAAAAACGGGAACAAATCATGACGATTTCATTAATTTATCAGTTTCTTAGAGAGTTCCCTAACAGAATAGGGCAGGAGAGTTTATTGACTGTCATTCTTAATTTGTCATTGAAGTTAAATTCATTGCCTAAAAAAGCTCAAAAGGGTTTAAACACTTAAAAGTTACCGGAATAAAATATTTAAAAAAATTCTAAACTTAGTTTAGAAGTTTGGTAAATAATGCACTCTACGGAATTATTTTTCTAATAAAACCCTCTTCAAGCGACCAGGAAGAAACGGAATTTATTTCATTTTCTTCAAAGAAATTGGTCGCTCATGGAGGAAGTTCAACTGGGATGATCTCTAAATGGAGGTAAAATTAGTATTGAGCCTATGGGGATAAACTTCGTTCCATGAAAATATGGTCGTTCAGGGAGGTGGTCACTTAATGAAGGTGGTGGCACAGGGAGGTTTCACTGTAATAATCTTGTTGTGAAATTGAGTGATTTATATCAATTTCAATACATAGGAAATAGCGTAATGTCATTAAAATACACTGCAAACGATTTCTCCCTATTGAACACAATGTAACCGAATTCTTTTGAGTGCCCCGCTAAATGAAATATTAATGCTTCATTCTTATATTCAATACCGAACATGGCATGTAATCATCATTAACATATATCATTTGCATAAAAATCCGAGTGTATTTACTTGGGTTAGAACGTGGACAAACAGACGGTCAAACGAACAGACAAACCGAATTCATAAATACTTTTCAACTTCAAAATGTTAAAAAAAAGAAATGTCTTGTTACTCAAGAACTCCGATTGGAAAAATATTTACTCAAATGTTAGAATACATAATTTTAAACATGTAAAAAATTATTTAAAATATTTAGAATATAGATATAAAAAATTATTGTCTAAAAGGTCCTTTTATTACATCTGCATTAACCCCTTAATTCTCGCTTAAGCATCATCTGCCAACGGCTGTCGATAATTGAATGTACCGGGTGTCCTAAAAAGGACCGACTGATTTTAAATTTCAATAACTTGCAAACGGTGACAGATATTTAAAAATTTCTTGCAGGAGGTTTATGCATAAGGTCAAAAGTTTTATTACAGTGATTTTTGATTTTAGTTCGAATTACAAACAATAGATGGCGCTGTAAGCAATAGTCGTTAAATACAGGCTCGATTTTTGGTCCTTTCTCTTGTTTCATGCGGAAAAAGGAGATAGAAATGTATTATCCGGGCCACGAAGTACCAAAAATCGAGCCTGAATTTAGCGTCTATTGATCGCAGCGCCATCTATTGTTTGTAATTCGAACTAAAATTGAAAATCACTGTAAAAAACTTTTGACCTTATGAATAACCCTCCTGCAAGAATTTTTTAAATATCTGTCACCGTTTACAAGTTATTGAATTTTAAAATCAGTCAGTCCTTTTTGGGACACCCGGTATGAAAAACTGAAGAGAGAAGAGGGAAAAAGAAGGGAAGCTATAGATCTCATGCGAACTGCAAATAAGCCGAAATATCATCATTTCAATTTGAGGAAGCTTCCAGAGAGGGCCGAAAGCGTTTTTTGGATTTGAACTGGGTAGTATAGACGCTGCATGGCATATAATATGCCAGGTACTATATAATACTCTTATATAGCATGATTTAAAACTGTTAGAATATATGCTTTTATGAAAAATACGAAATATGTCGTATAGAGTTTTTATGAAAAATCACAAACTATGTCTTAATCCTTTCGAGGGCGGTGTCCTTTTTTAAGGACACCTAATTTTAATTTCAAAACTGACAATCGGCACCAAGAATATTTAATTAAAATTTTCCTTGTATAATGTACGTGAAAATAAGCAAATTCCTATTTTCTAATATATTCGTTTATAAATTCTGGTGTCAGTCCACTATTTCGTCAGTTTATAAAGAGAATTACTCCGCGCCGGAAAGGATTAATAGAAATAGAAATTGATTTTAATGTAAATTTATATAAACAATAGAAGGAATTTTTTAAATGAAAAAATAATGTGTCATGTTTTTAATAACTTGAATAACATATAATGGAAAAATGTCTATACTGTGATAGCTTTCTACTATGATAATAATGCCTGAAGATATGGTATAGTAAAAGTGTATAAGTATAAACGGGCATTACAAAAGGCAGTTATTCATATCGATAAAAATATTTAAAAGATTATATGTATATCTTCTATTTTTATGATTTTCACAGTGGTACCAGTGTTCTCTGAGTTGTTTATTTAGATATTGCTTTAGAAATGAAAGTGGCAGGGATGGAAGTATCATAGTCCCAGCGTATACTTATGATTTTGTTTCTGTAATGTCTATTTGCAGCTGGTCACCTTTCATAGTCACCTCAGAAAGAATAATCTCAGCGCAAAGACCCTAGCCATGCTGAAACAAGACATCGGCTATTTCCTGAAGTGCAAAATCATCCGAGGAAGCGAAGAATTCGACTGCGAGTAAGTATATAATTTTAATGCCTATAAAAAGTATATTTACATTTTTTTTTTCTTTTATAGCTTCACGAAAATAAATTTTGTTCTACATTTTGTTTCTTGTTTTAGTATGAATGACATTATGATTGGATCTTACTATAGCGATACTACGATTTTTAACGTGTGTTATACAATGAACTCTATTTGGGGAAATTCCACGAAGACTGTCAAGAAAATAGGAAAACACGATAGTAAGTTTACTTCCATTGATTTAAGGTATGTGCCTACCTTCGGGGCACTTTTTATTTGAAAAATATGAAATTTTTATCAAAAACATGTGTTTTCGTTAAAACATGGAATAAAACTATGAATTCATATAAGTTTTTAAAGGAATTTTTATTAACTTTTCAAATTTAGGCAATATTTAGTCAAATTTTAGTAAAAAAAATGCGTTTATTCCAAACTTTTCATAACGAAATCTATTCAATATACATTTCATTTTTTTTTCTAACAATATATTAGCAAACCACTTACCTGTGTTATAAAGCAAAATATTTGCAAAACCTCTGAAATTTACTAACTTATGCCAAATTTTGTATGCTATACATGATTTTTTTCTAAAAAATGTGTATTTTTCAATAAAAAATGGGTCTTAAATTAATATATACAAACTTACAAGCTATATTTTGCTTCATAACATACATATAGATAAGCAGAACCTTGTCACAAAATTTTATCTCAATATCTTAAAAAGTTTTTAAGAAATGATGTTTCCCGTAAACGTACACAATGAAAAACGCAGTTTTCCAGAAAACGCAAATTAAGATTTTGATACAGTACAAAAAATTATGTATAGAGTTTAAAATTTTGAAATCCACCCTATTTTTAGGGGTTAATATGTTTGTGTATATGTTATATATTTGTGTACTAGTGTAAATACCCGTCCTAGGACGGTGGGTAAAAATTGTGTTTTTCACTTAAAATTTGAAAAACTGATAAAAAAATAATTGACAATATGGAAGCGTTTTGATGAGCAAAGTTCGGCTAGTTTAAGTTCTAATAAACACACAATCAGCTTTTACAATATTTCTGGGTAAACCAGGTTTTCCGGCTAATATACTGTAACAAAATTAAGATTTCTCAATTAAAAAAAAAAAAAATTAATAAATATGCAATAAAAGTGCGTAACACAGTCTGCTGCAACTATTGAAATTATTTTTTTAATAACATTTTGAAATTGTATTTCTATCGTTTACCCCACCCCCCTTCCTCCCCCTCCCTCCATTTTTTTTTTTTATATGTATATTGATTAATAAATAAGTATCGCGGGTTGAATCCCATCCGTCTAATCCCCTAAGCTTCTGTCTTCCTGATGCAAAGCTATAAATCAAAAATTATTAATTTTACTTTTCGTATAAATATTAATTTTTTACTTTTAAAATATGGGATGTGTTTTTTTTTTGTTGTTGTTATTGTTGTTGTTTTTTAGTTTAAATTTATATACACCTGTATATAGAAAAGGAAAATATGAGCAATGTGTAATTTAAAAATAAGTTACAAAATGCCAGGATATTATTTCGGGGAGGGGGGGGGGGGGGCGACTAATCCCCTAAGCTTCTGTCCTCCTGATGCAAAGCTAAAAATCAGAAATTATTAATTTTACTTTTCGTATAAATAATAATTTTTTACTTTTAAAATATGGAATATGTTTGATTTTTTTTTTTTTAAGTTTAAATTTACATACACCTGTATGTAGAAAAAGAAAATATAAGTAATGTGTAATTTAAAAATAAGTTACAAAATAATAAGTCTAAAATATTTAAATTGATTACTTTTTTAAAAGAACGTCAGTTTTATCAATTTTTTGCAGGGAAAAAGGGATATTTTTAAAAATACTATATCATTGTTTTCCGTGATTAAAATTCCTTACATGTCGCAAAGAAAATTTAATATGATTGCAACTTAATACCTGAAATAATCTCAGTTAGGAAGAAGTGTCTACCACTGATCAATTAGCAGGATTTGTAACCTTGAGAAGTAATCGCGGGATTCTTGTTTCTTGTCAACCAATGGGAGAATGGAATCTTTCACCCTTGAGTCTCTTCCTCGGAGACTGGTAAGATTGATGGATTCGCCCCGCCCTGCGTTACACTGCCTTTTATTATATAGAGATTAACATGTATTCTTTACCTTTCTGTGGCTCTTTAAACGGTCACTTCCGGTTTCAGAAAGTTCATTTCCGGTTTAAGTATTGGGCTAAAACTTTGCTTCTTATTGTCGCTGAACCAAAAGTAAAGTATTTTTGGAATCCTAAATGTTTCAACTTTAATTAAAGTCTCTCTATTCTAAAAAAAAGTAACTTCCGCTGTCACCGCCGCCGGTTTTGAATTTTTTGGGACCGGAGGTCTTTCTCCCTTAATATTTAGAAAAATATTGCATACAAAAATATGAAAATCGGCGGTATTATACAGAAATGTTTCATAAACACGTTGATGCAGACTGTTTACAAATCGAAGAATTATTTTAAGATATATTTAATGCTAAAGTTGGACAAAATCGTTCCATTAAAAAAGTTTTATAGGAGCAAAAACTAAACATGGGAATTTATTTATTTTTAGATCATTTTATACGTTATAAGTTCCCGGTGTGCAGACTGCATTTTTTTTCTTTAATTTGACTCATTTTTGAGGTTTTATTTCTATTTTAAATTCAAAATTTCAGCAATTCGAGAGATATTTTTTACTGACTAGGAGGCTCGGCCCCCTACGAGCTACGCTCCCCAACCCCTGTTCAGACACCGCAGTTTCTAAAAGCACGCTAATTTGATCGGCTTTAAAAAGATTTTGAAAGATTGAATTATAATTTAAAAAACAGTGGCGATCTCCCTATAAACGGGTTTCTACTCATTTCTCTTGATTGTGGAATTTTAAGGAAAAATCAGCTGCTCTTAAAAGATACTACGGCTGTTTTCCTCTTTGATTAAATAAAACCAGATAAACATTTAAAAAAAAAAAAGCTATTATAAAATGAATAAAGTAAACAGAGTCTTTGTCTCCTGGTATTTTTAACAAAGCGAAAAGAAAGTTCTTTTAAATAAGACATTTTAAGCAGGCTCTCATGTCAAGCACGCAAGTCGTATGTTTGTTGTTCAATAAATAAATAAATAAATGAAAGACATTTTAAATGTATCGTTTTTAATCTCACGCAATTTTCACCAAACTTTTATTTCGCTTTTTAATATTCACGTGAAAATACTTTTGTTAGAAATGAAATATTATTTGCGCTGTCCCAACAAAAATAGCTGAATAGTTCATTTCGAAATATCAAATAAATGTCTCGCGCAATTTTTAAATTTAAACTGTTTTGCAATATTATTTTTTGTTCATTTTACGTAATAAGTGTAATGTGACGTAAATGTGACGTAATTTCTCCTATTTAAGACTTCTAACGCATGTTAATAAATTTATTATTTTACAATATCCTTTCTCTATTAAAATTCACGTGTAAATATCGCTTTTATGAAGTAATTTTCAATAAGTTCCTGCTTTTTATACGTAATTATTTAATTCTAATTTGAAAGTTTTTTTCTGTTTATAATAGTCACGGGTAAATAAATTTTTAATTTGAAGCAAACATTGTTGTTTGCGCTGTTTATACAGTTGGCAACAGGTTAAATTAGTACAATTTTCTAAAATAAGTAAAAAATATCTCTCGAAATGCTGAAAATTTTAATTTAAAATAGAAATAAAAGCTCAAAAAATGAGTCAAATTAAAAAAATAAATGCATTCTGCACACCGGGAAATTATAACGTACAAAATGATCTAAATATGATTAAATTCCGATGTATAGTTTTTGCTCCTATAAAACTTTTTTAATGGAACGATTTTGTCCAAACTTAGCATTAAATCTCTCTTAAATTAATTCTTCGATTTGAAAACTGTCTGCATCAGCGTGTTTATAAAACATTTCTCTATAATACCGCCGATTTTCATATTTTTGTATGTAATATTTTTCTTAATATTAACGGAGAAAGACCTCCGGTCACAAAAAATTCAAAACTGGCGGTGGCGGCGGTGACATCGTAAGTTACTTTTTTTTATAATAGAGAGATTTTAGAAAATGTTATTAATTTAAACTGTTGCCAACTGTATAAACAGCGCAAACAATAATGTTTGTTTCAAATTAAAAATTTATTTACGCGTGACTATTATAAACAGAAAAAAAAAAAAACCCTTTCAAATTAGAGTTAAATAATTACGTATAAAAAGCAGAAACTTGTTGAAAATTACTTCATAAAAACTATATTTACACGTGAATTTTAAAAGAGAAAGGATATTGTAAAATAATAAATTCATTAACATGCGTTAGAAATCTTAAATAAGAGAAATTACGCCACATTACACTTATTACGTAAAATGAACAAAGAATAATATTGCAAAACATTTTACATTTTAAAATTGCGCGAGACATTTGATATTTTGAGATGATCTTTTCAACTGTTTTTATTAGGACAGCGCAAATAATATTTCATTTCTAACAAAAGTATTTTCACGTGACTATTAAAAAGAGAAAGAAAATTTTGGTGAAAATTACGTCAGATTAAAAACGATACATTTAAAATATCTTATTTAAAAGAACTTTCTTTTCGCTTTGTTAAAAAATACCGGGAGACAAAGACTCTGTTTACTTAATTCATTTTATATTCATTTTATACTAGCTTATTTTGAAATGTTTAACTGATTTTATTTAATCAAAGACGAAAACAGCCATTGTATCTTTCAGCAGCAGCTGATTTTTCTTTAAAATTCCCCAATCAAAGAGAAATGAATAGAAGCCCGTTTATAGAGAGATCGCCACTGTTTTTAGCTCACAGGCTATCAAAGCCTGAGAGCTAATGTGCCCGCCGATTCTGTATTTATGTATGTATGTACGTACGTATGTATGTATGTACGTAACGCGATAACTCTTGATAGAATCATCCGATTTGCTTCAAATTTTTTTTCTTGGTTCATTCTGATAAGGCGCTTCCCTGATTAGTTTTGGGGGTTCATTGGTTAAATATAAAGGGAGGAAAGGAAGGCTAGTCCCCCCCTTAATTTAGATAAATGGGTTTTTCATGCAGAATTAATCGATTTGCTCCAAATTTGGTATACCAGTTTATTATGTTAATGAGCTTCCCTGATTAAATTTAGAGGTTCATTAGTTAAGCATATAGGGGGAAATGGGAGCTAGTCCCCCCCCCCCCCCTTAATTTAGATAAATGGGTTTTTCATGCAGAATTAATCGATTTGCTCCAAATTTGGTATACCAGTTTATTATGTTAAGGAGCTTGCCTGATTAAATTTGGAGGTTCAATAGTAAAGTATATAGGGTGTAAGGGGGGCTAGACCCGGCCCCCCTTAATTTTAAAAAATGGGTTTTTCATGCAGAATTATTCGATTTGCTCTAGAATTGGTATACCGGCTTATTATTTTAAGAAGCTGCCTTGATTAAATTTAGAGGTCCATTAGTTAAGTACAAAGAGGGGAAGGGGGTTAGACCCCCCCACCCTCTTAATTTAGATAAATGGGTTTTTCATGTAGAGTTATTCGATTTGCTCCAAATTTAGTATACCGGTTTATTATGTTAAGAAGCTGCCTTGATTAGATTTGGAGGTCTATTGGTTAAGTATAAAGGGGGGGGGGGCACGGGCTAGTCCCCCCTTAATTTTGGTAAATGGATTTTTCATGCAGAATTATTCGATTTGCTTCAAATTTGATATACCGGTTTATTCCGTTATGGCGCTTCCTTCATTAGATTTGGAGGTTCATTTGTAAAGTATAAAAAGGGGAAAGGGGTCAAGTGCCTCCCTTAATTTAGATAAATGGATTTTCATGCAGAATTATCCAATTTACTTTAATTTTTTTTCAGTGTTCATTCTGATAAGGAGCTTTCCCTATTAGATTTGGAGGTTCATTAGTTAAGTATAAAGGGGGAAGGGGTTAGACCCCCCCCCCCTTAATTCAGCGATATGGTTTTTTTCGTACAGAATTATCTGATTTGCTTCAAATTTAATATACCGGTTTATTATGTTAAATAGCTTCCCTGATTAGATTTGAAGGTTCATTGGTTAAGTATAAAGGGGGAATACGGGGGCTAATCCCCCCTTCATTTATTTTTTGAGGGGCATTATTCTATGAAATAAGAGAGTAATATAAAGTTAGTGTGAATAGCCTGTGAGCTCAATGCCATGAGTTTAACTGGGCACAATTCTTTTTATTTAAATTTTAATTCAATCTTTCAAAATCTTTTTAAAGCCGATCAAATTAGCGTGCTTTTAGAGGCTGCGGTGTCTGAACGGGGGTTAGCGAGCGTAGCTCGTAGGGGGCCGAGCCCCCTAGTAATAAAATTTTAGCTCACAGGCTATCAAAGCCTGAGAGCTAATGTGCCCGCCGGTTCTATATGTATGTATGTATGTACGTACGTATGTATGTATGTATGTAACGCGATAACTCTTGATAGAAACATCCGATTTGCTTCAATTTTTTTTTTCTAGGTTCATTCAGATAAGGCGCTTCCCTGATTAGTTTTGAGGGTTCATTGGTTAAGTATAAAGGGGGTAAAGGGGGCTATTTCCCCCCTCCCTTAATTTAGATAAATGGGTTTTTCATGCAGAATTATTCAATTTGCTCCAAATTTGGTATATTGTTTATTATGCTAAGGAGCTTACCTGATTAGATTTGGAGGTTCATTAGTTAAGTATAAAGGGGGGAAAGGGGGGCTAGCCCCCCTCCCCTTAATTTAGATAAATGGTTTTTTCATGCAGAATTATTCGATTTGCTCCAAATTTGGTATACCGGTTTATTATGTTAAGAAGTTGCCTTGATTAGATTTGAAGGTTCATTAGTTAAGTATAAAGGGGGGAAAGGGGGGGGGGCTAGACCCTCCCCACTTAATTTAGATAAATGGGTTTTCCATGCAGAATTATTCGATTTGCTCCAAATTTTGTATATCGGTTTATTATGTTAAGAAACTGCCTTGATTAGATTTGGATGTTCCTTACTTAAGTATAAAGGGGGAAAAGGGGGTTAGACCCCCCCCCCCTTTAATTTAAATAAATAGGTTTTTCATGCAGAGTTATTCAATTTCGTTCAAATTTGGTATACCGGTTTATTATATTAAGGAGATGCCTTGATTAATTTTATAGGTTTATTCGTTAAGTTTAAAGGGGGTGGCAGACCCCCCCTTAATTTAGTTAAATGGGTTTTTCATGCAGAATTAATCGATTTGTTTCAAATTTGATATGTGGGTTTATTCCGATATGGGGCTGCCTTTATTAAATTTGGAGGTTCATTGGTTAAGTATAAAAAGGGGAAAGGGTGGGCAAGATCCATCCCTTTAATTTAGATAAATGAATTTTCATGCAGAATTATCTAATTTGCTTTAATTATTTTTTCTATGTTCATTCTGATAAGGAGCTTTCCTAATTGGATTTGGAGGTTCATTAGTGAAGTATAATGGGGAAAGGGGGGCTACCCCCCCCTCAATTTTAGATAAATGGGTTTTTTATGCAGAATTATTCGATTTGCTCCAAATTTGGTATACTGGTTTATTATGTTAAGAAGCTACCTTGATTAGATTTGGAAGTTCATTAGTTAAGTATAAAGGGGGAGTAGACACCCCTTTATTTAAAAAAATGTTTTTTCCATGCAGAGTTATTCGATTTGCTCCAAATTTGGTATACCAGTTTATTATGTTAAGAAATTGCGTTGATTAGATTTGAAGGTTCATTAGTTAAGTATAAAGAGGAGAAAGGAGTGCTAGACCCCCCCCCCCACACACACACACACACTTAATTTGGATAAATGGGTTTTTCATGCAGAATTATTCGATTTGCTCCAAATTTTGTATACCGGTTTATTGTGTTAAGAAACTGCTTTGATTAGATTTGGAGGTTCATTAGTTAAGTTTAAAGGGGGGGGCTGGGGCTAGACCCCCCCTTAATTTAGATAAATCGGTTTTTCATGCAGAATTAATCGATTTGCTTCAAATCTGATATGCTGGTTTATTCCGATATGGTGCTTCCTTTATTAGATTTGGAGGTTCATTGTTTAAGTATAAAAAGGGGAAAGGGGGCCAAGACCCATCCTCTTAATTTAGATAAATGGATTTTCATGCAGAATTATCTAATTTGCTTTAATTTTTTTTCTATGTTCATTCTGGTAAGGAGCTTTCCTAATTGGATTAGGAGGTTCATTAGTTAAGTATAAAGGGGGAAAGGGGCTTAGACCCCCTCTTAATTTAGTGAAATGGTTTTTCATGCAGAATTATCTGATTTGCTTCAAATTTGGTATACCGGTTTATTATGTTAAGGTACTTCCCTGATTAGATTTGGAGGTTCATTGGTTAAGTTTAAAGTGGGGGAACGGAGGCTAATCCCCTTTCATTTATTTTTTGTGTGCGTTATTCTTTGAAATAAGAGTATAATATACAATTAGTGTGAATAGCCTGTGAGCTCAATGCCATCAGTTTAACTGGGCACTTTTCTTTTTATTTTATTTGCATGACTGAATGCTTTCACTGAAATCGCATACTAAAATGTGTGTTTGTACAAGTGTATTTCGAATTTAAAAAAAAGTATTTTGAGGCTAAAATTGTACTTTTTTAACGCTTTATGAACTTCTATTGGAAATATATTTCTCAGTTGTATCGTTTTAGAGGGACAAGGGGCCTTCAAACACATTTCTTTAACTTTTACTTTTACTATTCGAGGGCACACTATATGCATTACGGCATATATTTATCACACACGAAATAAAAAAAAAAAAAAATGGAAAAAAATAAGGAAATTTCCTGAATATTTTAAACGTTACGAAGAACTTTTCCAAAATGCCCCATGTGCATTCCATATCAACTAAAATTCCAAATATTTTTTATGCAAATTTCGTTTATATATATATAAATAAAACTGTGTATCGAAATTTATATATTCGAATATAAAGGTAAGCAAAAAAATATTTTCTAAATTGTATGAAATTTTCAGCATATTCGCATCATATTTCTGCAATTAGTTGCCTTTAACTTTTCCAATTATATTTAGTTTAAAAAAACCATGCGCAGTTTTATGATATATATAATGACGAACAGCTGTAGAAAATTTCATAGCATTCAGAGGAAAAAGTATGCGCATGGAGCATTTTGAAATAATGGATACGATGATGGTAACTGATAAAAACGAATTTATAATTTAGCACAAACATTAAAATATACCTTCTAATCGACTAAATTCAAGTATAACTATATCTTCAATAAGTTTATTGGGTAAGTTCATCAAATTACCCAATATTACCATTATTGGGTGTGGTATTTTATAAAGCACTCACCAAGGTGGATTGCAGACTTTTCGGGACAAGTGTCACAAAAGTATGTCGTTTGATGTCTCTTACCTTTTCCTGTTCTGTGAGAGCAGACTCGACAATCTCTGACTCTACCTGTTAGCATTACATGGAGCCTTCTATTTAATCGAACACTGTTGTGGGTATCAGGGGATGTTGAAGCCCCACGGTCTTTCAATTGATTGATCAATAGTTTCACGTATTTTAAATGGCTGGGTAGACGCTCATTTTTCTGCTGTTTTACAAGTTTATACTCAACAAAGATAATTATTATCTATCCAAAAAATATGCCTCCGTGTCTTTTCTTCTAACAAAATTTATTGATTAATCAGTACGTTCTAATGCCACGACAGCAATATTATACTGAGTGAGTACCAGTTTTATTTTTCTTATATTGTTATAACACTACTTTGTCAAAGAGACCACATCGACTAACAGTGCCGTTTTTTATAATGCTAAATTTTGTTTATGATACATATCAGTCAGTTTTATCTTCACAAAAAAATTGTTATAAAATACATTTTGAATACTTTCTTTTATCACATCAGTACAGATTCCAATTAGATTACTTCATTAATGTAAATAATAGAACTGTAAGTAAGAACCAATGTTGGAATTAATGTAAACTGTTCTTGTAAATTAAGATGGTGAGTGAGACTCTCCGTTGGAGTTGAAAGAATAGCGGGGTGAGTGAGACTAACCGTTGGAGTGCAAAGGCTTAATTTTATGGTGATATTAAGAATTTGATGCCTTTATTCAAGTATCATACCAGTTTGTTCAACACTTTAATGAGATAGATGGATGTCCTAGAAAATCTTGAAACAGGGTCATTGTACAGAAAACGTATTTTTCGGTATGTGATAGCTAACTTTTTAAAGATTTTTTTTTTTAAATGTTTTACATAATATAATAAATTTAAAATGTATGTATATTTTATGAAGATTGGTTATTTTTAAATTTTATTTATTTATTTTATGAAAGGAAGGACAATTGTATACCTGCCTCTATAGTGGAGTTTCGATAATATGTAGTAGGTGAAGGTGATATGCTGAAAAACTGAAGCAACTCTTTTGTTTGTTGAGCAATGATGGAAGGATTACATGGTACAGGGAGGTGTCCATACAACGAACACTAATTTTTGTGATAATCTGGGTCAAAACAGCACTGCATCTGAGTTTTGTTGAGATGGCGTAAAGTAGCCAAATTCAGCAAGATAACAGCGAACATAATAAAAATAAACACAACTTTTGACGTAAAAGGAAAACCCATAAAAATTTAAGTAATAACTCATTAATAAATCATTCTTATCATTTAAGAAAAGCAATAAAAAGTATTGAATCAGTAAACAAAGTGTCCAGTTAAACTATTCTTTTTAAATAACGATCATTACTTTATGATTGAGATTATAGATTAAGGCTTTTCATTTACTTCATATTTTCATTAAGTACATAAATATGTTGCGCAATTATCTGGAAAGTATCTATTATGATGTAAAGGAAATAAGAAATTTGTTTATGATTATATGCGTAACGTACACATTTAAATTTTATAAGAAAAGAAATCACTTTCATTTATGATTTAATATGTTAGAGTGTAAACAAAAGAAAGCATTATTTTTGAAAGATGTAATTATTATTATTATTATAGCCTATAAATAATATTTCAAGAGGAAACTGAATATTTTTTCTCTATTAAAGATGAAATAAATTATAGCATGATGTAATAATTTACAATACCTTTTATATGAACATTATTAATACTTAAAACAAAATTATATTAAAAAGAAAGAATGTTTTACGACAGGAAATAGATTCTTTTTAGATAAAAATGAGAGCTTAATTGAAAATAATTATCTAAGTTAAGGATTAGGTAGTATTTCTTAAGATAAATAAGAGAATCATATGTGATTTGACTTTACAGCCTCTCTAACATGTCACAACTTATTACCTCTGCTAACATTTTCATTTATTTTGTGAATGTGATTAATGTACTCTCGAAAAGTAATCTTTTCTGTAGAATGACCCAACGATATTTCTGAAAAGTAATATTATAGTGATTGATCTAAATGTATTCTCTTTTTCCCTTTGATAGAAATCAGTCTTGATTTTTTTGTGGATATGACGTTACTTGGTAAAGTGGATTCTCCTGATATAGAACGCCAACCAATATATAATGTGCCAACGTCCAGCGTATCAGTTCAGTTGACCGCCCACTCGCTTTACATTAGTGTGAGCCCTTTCGTATCTGGCTTGGAATTCGTAGGAGGCAAGCATTACAAAGTCAAGCTTCAACTGGTGAATATCTTTTAAAGTAGATTAACAAAAAAAATCAAAAATAGCTTCCCTGTAAAAGTATTGTTGCTGTATAAAGTAGATTATCTATATAACAAACTGACGACATACGGGAAATAAAATTTGATTGGTAAAGACGATTTTGGCAAACATCAATCGCCAAAAATCATGCTGAGCCTTCCATCTTTCATTATCGACAAGACTGCGCGAAAAAACTGTTTTGTTGAAACAACTAAATTTTTATTAGATTAACCAATGATTTTGTTAATTCAACAAATAATTTGGTTAGTCCAACCAAAATTTGGTAATTCCAAATAAAATATTTGGTTGAAGCTATATTAACCAAAATTCAATTGTTTCAACAAAACAGTTTTTTTCCGTGTGGTATCATTCGTGTAATCAAACTCGTGGCGAGTATCGCCAATTTCTTCAATGTGCTTTCCATAGTTTGGACAAAATCTTCAGCCTGAACATGCTTTTTGTACGTATGTTGCTACTCTCTGATGTGAGCAGAAGTTTAGTTAAGTTTAGTTTATTGAACTCATAGATCCGACTTGTGTGCTTGACATCAAGTGCTCGCGTATAAGCCGTCGTCGATATAAAAGGATGGCATAGACACATGGAAATAATCTTTGATTAAAATGGAGAACTCTACAAAGAGTGTGCAACGGAGTCACCGGAAGCTGTATCAGGCACCTCTCCTACGCTCGCAGAAGTAAAAATTACTTTGGCCGGGATCCAGATAGATTTTGCACTGATAGCGAAACGAGATTGACCAATCAGAAGCCTACATTTTTGCGAACTTTTTGCTGTTTTACGGGGGCTCAGGGCTTGAAAACCTTCAAAAAATCGAGTTTTCTTATGATGTGTTTTGATTATTTAATTAATTATGAACACAGTGCAAAAAACCGCATAAAAATATTTACATTTTTAACGGAGTTATAAGCATTTATGTAACAATCACTTTCAAAAGCCGCATCCATTTAATTGCAAATTTAAGTCGCGTATTCTCAAAACTTGATTTTTGACGACTATCCGTAAGATAAAAAAAAACTATTTGATGGAATGACTTATTTTATTTTATTTTTTTTTTTTTTTTGCTTGCACATAACATCATTATCTATAGAATGGATTAATATATTTTAGATAATTTAATATTTTGAGTATTTTTAATGAAAAAAAAGTGTATTTTTTAGGATTTTTTAAATTTTCGAATTTGAGAGGGTTTTTTTAATAAGGTTTCCTTTGAGTGATAGTTATATCTTTAATTCGTTCTATAGAGTAAAGCTTCCTGATCATTTTAAAGCAAAAAATAGGTTCTTATGTCAATTCAACGTTAAGATATCTAACGGATGGTGATTTTTTTTTTTTTTCGAAAATTGTATTATATAAATTTTGCTATATTTTTTTTTATTTTTTTTTATTAGATTGGGTTACTTCATTTCATAATTTTATAAGACTACAAACATACCTTAAAAATATCAGAAAGTTTAAATTAGTTACATTGAATAACTTCTGTTTTTATATGGATTCGAAGCGAGAGCTCTGTTTACATGTTTTTCTGTATCGATCAAGCCCTGAGCCTCCTTAAGTTAGCAGATTTTCTGATTTGTCTATCTCGTTTCACTAACAGCGCAAAATCTATCTGGTTCCCGGCCATAGATCAATATTTGCGTATTCTTGTCAGCGACAACTAATGTGTAGACGCTACGGAACTGTGGCACTACTTTTTTTATTCAGTTTTATCTATAACATTCAATACGATGTATTTTTTCACTTTCCCACGTAGTCGAAAAGTGTTTATCACTTCGGTTTATCTGGCCATTATTTTGGATGTGTGTCTGGCTGTTCAGGCTCCAACTCTCGTAAATATACTGGGATTGCCTTGTTATTGATATATCTTATTGAAGTTTATCATGGCATGTTCAATATTAAAAATGAAATACGCTTACAGTTCGTTTACAGGGACACTCAAAAGAATTCCATTACATTATATTCTATTGGAAAAAAATCGTTTGCCTTGTATTTTAATTATGTTTCTCTGTTTCAAACATATTGAAACATACAGTATCTGAGGTGCACGTGGTAATGTGCTTTTAAATTTAACTATTTCTTAACTATTACTTGGTGTGCAAAAATACTATAAATCATATACAGGGTTGCACAAAAGAATTCGAATAAGTTTCCGACTATAACTGCTTAAATTGGGTTTTCAAATGCGATACGTTTTCTAAATTGTTTAATTGGATATTTTTCATCTTTCATCTTATTAAAAGGTGAAAATTTGTTACACTATTCTGAATCTGTTGGAAAGTGTTTCATAATCTGCTTGATGCATGAATTTTCATTTTTGTTTTCTTTAATTTATTTATATTTGCACATTATACGATCCTTAAGCTCTTTAGCTAGTCTAAGTTAAGTCTTTAAGGTTAAGTCTTAGGTTAAGTCTTTAGCTGGTCAATATTCTTTGAAAAAATACGAAAATCCTTGTACACTGTAAAAAAAAATCTGTAAAGTTACTCAAGTTTTCCTGGGAAACTGGGATTCCTAGAACTTTTTATGTAACGACAACAACAAAAATTCATGTAACAGACACACTTTTGCGCCGAAAATCAAAAAATCTGTAAGGCTACTAAGAAATTTTTAGGAAACTGGAATGCCTAGAACTTTTCATGTAACTACAACCAGGATTATAGATAAAATTTTAGTAAGATAACTGTAATTTTGCCAGATTTATTCGTAAAGTTACAGATTTCTGTAGCTTTATAAAAACTAGTTTTGAAGATTTGCAGCTTTTTTTGTACAGTTACAGATGAAAGTTTAGTAAGCATGTAACTTTACATCTGTAGAACTACAGATTTTTTTGTACAGTGTACGAAACCATGTGCTGCATGTATCCAGCAACACTGGTTTTCTCAACAAGATGGCCATCCCTGATGTAAGGTGAACATAATTAACTCAGCAAAGTCTTGCTCTAAATAACTTTTCAACATATATCATTAAATTTACAAAACTTATATAAAAATCAAAAAGTGCAAATTATGTACTACAAATGAAGAGTGGGGAGACAGTGTAGACTATACCAAATTTTTGTGAAAATTGAGTCTGAAGTGTCAAAGCATTGTATGTCATACCTTATATTGAGTGTATGATGAATTTTATTAATTAAAAAACTATTCATAGTGATAGAGCCAGTTTAAGGTGCTTCTCAAATTCCCTGCTCAACAACACGAAACTTTCTGATACATTCTCCGATTCATTTTTAAACGTAAAGGCATAAAAGCAGGCCTGACTATTGAAGCGATATGGAATCGGATTGCGTTTTCCATTTTTGATAAATAAATTACTTGTCGAGTTATAAGCAAGTCTTGTCACGTGCCGACAACTTTTTCCCATCCTCGCGCTGCTGCGTCGGGAATTTAGTTCAAAACGCCCACTTTAATAGTTTTCTAAAAGATCTTCTGCCTTTATTAAAAAATGGAAAACATCATTAGATTACAGGACTTCTAAATAAAAACACCTTCCAATTTCATGCGTTTTCGGATAAAAATGAATTCATAATTGTGTCAGAAAGTTGCTCCTTTGGATTTGAGAACAGCCTTAATTAGGTGGTCCAATATAACTTGGATATCAAGTTGGCAATGCAAGAGTGGAACAAATGGCTAGGTTTAAGGTTTATACAGTAAACTCCCTGAAATACGCACAGTTTGGGACCAGAGGTTGTGCGGATTTTAGAATTTTGCGAATTCCTAGTCATTGCTTTGCTTACATTTTTAAACAGTAATTTCAGTGTAATACTGCAAACAAAATTATAATGAATGCTTACAATATAGTAAAACATTAAAGTGATCAGGTAAAGTAATCAGGTAAAGTAATAAACTAAAATGATAAAAATTAAGATAATTTTGAAAATGGTTAAAATATGAAAAGTAAAGGCAAGTAAATAATAATGTATAATTAAACATACAAAATAAAAATCAGGTATATTTATTTTGAATTATTCAATGAAATTTGCCACATAAAGGTACCTTACTAATTCACAACAAAATCATTTTAAAAAAAGGAAATTTTATTTCAGATTAAGCTAAACTTATTAACCAAAAAAACTTTATTAATATATAAATATATTTGGTAAAGAGACTACGATTAACAGTGATAACAGCAATATCTTGATTTTTTTTTTTTCAGGAATTAATTTATACTTCCTTCATGAAAAACCACGAGTTCAGTCATATTAACAAGAATTATATATTAAAAAACCCACAGAAAGATATAAAAAATAAAAAAGGCTGTAATTTTGTCCCTATATTTGAGTTGAAAGTTTCATTATTTACATCCGAGATTATGTGCGGATTTTAGGATTTTGGATTTGAGGGAGCATACTGTATTTTAAAAATCTGTCTCTTCCTCAACTTAAAATGCAGAAATATAAGAAGCTACTTTCAAAACTGCTCTTAATAAATTTGACAAAAATTTGTGTAATTTTAGAAAGCATTTTTCTCGAAATCACAGTGGTCGCGGTTGATTCACTCTGGCTCTCAGCTCCTCAAATATAATACCCCTTTCCCACAGTATACTTAAGATATCTTAGACCGCCATTTTTGATCTGGTACCCTCCCGTTAAATACCTATGTTCGCATCGCAAAACTCATCTAATATAACTCAGTGAACGTCACTGTGTCTGAGATCTGAAAAAAAATGTAAAGTGTGTGCATGCGCATAAAATAAAACGACTGCAACAGCCAATCAGTTAAAGCGAACTTTATAGCCAAACAGAGTGAGTAGTAGTGGCTGTACCTAGCCGAAGAAAGTTGAAACTCACTGAGAGTGTTTATGGAACTCTGTCACTAATACTATGTTCACTCCATGGAGGAATGAAGACTAAAGGAGACAATATAAATGATGTCACTTGAAGCAGTTCCTACCCCCCTTCTTCCGCCATATTTGACAGCGGTGAGCTGCGCTGTGAACCAGTTCTTCTCGCTGCGCATATCAACTACGAAAAAGTCAAATATGGCGGACGCTGGAGAAGGCGGAAAGAACCCGTCTTTCAGCTTCAACACTCTCCACGGGGCTAGATTGATGTGTCGTCTCCTTTTAATATTTATAGCTCCATGGTTCACACTGGATACCTTAAGATATCTCAGGCCGCCGAACTCTCTCAGTGACTTTCGACTTATTTCGGCTAGATACAGGAACGACCACTCACTCTCGTTGGCAATCAAGCTTCGCTTTTACTGATTGGCTGTTGCGGCCGTTTTAATTATAAGCGCATGCGCACTTTTCTTCAGATCACAGACATAATGACGCTACTGAGATATCTTAGATAAGTTTTTCGATGTGAACAGGCATCCAATTCCGGGAGGGTACCACTTAAAAACTGGCAGTCTAAGATATCTTAAGTTTCTAGTGCGAACAGGGTATGAGTTTGGCGGTCTAAGATATCTTAAATGTCGGTGCGAACGGCGTATAATACTGAGTACTGAATAAATTGAGCTACTGAATTTAGCATGAGTAAACTTTTATTTTGTCTTTGGGTTTTTGAGAATTACATTACACATTATTACAATTGTTTATATAATATAATAACAAATGTGGCATAATTTTTTAATTAATGATTTGTATAAATTAACATATTTTCAAATTTTTCAGGAGGAAAAGCACTTGTTGCCACCACCTTACGTAACAAATTGTACAGATTACATGCCAGCATGGTTTGAAAGAGGGGGAATTGGGCCTTTAAATCAAATAGTAAGTTCTTTACTAATTTGACTAATTTTTATATACGGATTTCTAGAGGGGGGGGGGGGGTAACCCTTTCCAACATAATTGAAAAGTGTTTATGACTTCGGTTTGTCTGGTCGTCTCTCTAGCTGTTTGTCTGCGCTCTAAATATCGTAAATACACTTAGATTTTCACGATATTGATATATGTTCTTATCATAGCATGTATTGAAGATAAAGTATGTAGCTGTTATAGTTAGTTTACAAGAACATGCAAAAGAATTTCGTTACATTACAGTCTATCTGGAAAAATCGATTGTGGTTCATTTTATTTTAAGATACACCAAACATAATAATATTCATATCAATCACTGAGATGTTCTACAACATGCTTTCTTTTGAGCATGGAGAAAGTAACATTTATGGTTTATTTCAGGGACGCACAAAAATTTCCATTACATTATAACACATAGAAAAAAACCCGTTTGTGGTGTATTTCTATCATCTTACTCTCCTTGAAACATAATTTAATTGATATTTATTACTGAGATGCATTACAAAATACATTATTACTTGATTATCCCATCGACCAATTTCGCCAAACTATTCGCCAAATTATACAAATGGAAGAATGTTGCCATTCTAAAATTTTAAGATAGGAAAATTAAATGAATTTAAATTTAAAAAATCACTAAAGTTACTTTAATGATGACGTTCACTTATGGCGTAGCGACATACCAAATATAAAAATTGATTTATTTAGACAATTTCAGACAAAAGAATACTAACAGTTTATGTATTTAAATGCAGAATTATTAAATTAAACCATAAACAACAGATATTTTTAAGATATTGTATTTGTGTATAAAATGTAAGTATTTTAAATGTAATAATCTAATTTATTAAGGTACACAATAAATATCAATGATAACGAAAAATTTTAAGGACCCTAATGCTCTTTATATAGTCAAAAAACGTAGACGGATATAATTATAAAATATATGTAAACAATGTAAACATTAGATATAGACTTGAAGCAATATATATATATATATATATATAATAAAAATTTGCAGTAATTTTAAATAAAAAAAGAACAAATAAATCAGTAAAAAATTAATAAAAATACAAATAAAACGTCGAATTAAAAAAGACTTGATGACGTAACAAACACGTGTAACATGTTTAATGTCAAGTGAATGTGACATTTACGATCATCCATTATTGGCATTTAATCTTACAGTTTTGCCACAGTTTTTCGGTCGACGGGATAATCAAGTAGTACCTAAAATACATTTTTAAATTATGGTAAAAAAACTGTAAAAAAATTTCTGTTAAAATACGGAAATTGTACTGGCAATCGAGATGCCAGTACTATTTCCTTATTTTAACGGAAAATTTTTCCGTAAATTCCAGAAAAAATTCCGTTAAAATACGGAAATTGTACTGGCAATCGAGATGCCAGTACTATTTCCGTATTTTAACGGAAAAGTTTTCAGTAAATTCCAGAAAAAATTCCGTTTTTTTCAAAAAAAATTTCCTTTTTATTTTATATTTCTATATTTAAAATTTTCCGTCTCAAAGACAAAATAAAATAATTGTTAATAATAATAATTTTTCAAGGAGAAACTTACATATTTGACACTTCGCTTTTCAAGGACACGTTTGCATCAAGGCCAAAAAATCACAATTTAATTCAAACAACACTTACCCTGACGGGATTTGAACCAGGGAACTGTTCTCTTCCAGATTAGTGCCCTTAACGATTACGCCAAGGCTTCACAAACTACGTATTCAAATATCGTTACTTTTTTCAGATGTCTTTTATAAAGCAAAGGCTAACATGTTAAACAAGGAAGGTATTTTCGTAGAGATAATATTTGTCAATTAAGTATACAATTCTGAATATTTTACACATTTTCCCCCTATAATTTTGAATATTTAGCTTTTTAGTTTCATTCTTTATAAAAGGTAACTTTTACTCTTTAAAATATTTCAGGTATGAAAGAATGTATTAAGAATAATGACAGATTCTTTTTTTGCAAGATTTTTAAATTTTTATTTTAATATTATGTTTATTTATTTATTCATTTAGTTTTGCAAGGATACCAACATATTTTTTTTAAACATATACTTTTTCAATTTTTCCAAATTACTTGTCTGATGATCTACTGTAAACTCATTACTTTTTTATTAGTTTAGCCAGCTAGTTTTGTCTTTTGAATTTTCATGCAATTTTTCTGAATGGTATTTGAATACCCTCGGTAATTTTCCCTGTAAGATATTACAAAAAATTATAGAATGGGTCTGTGGAATTTATTGAAAACCTGGTAACAAATTTTCCTTTATAACTTCATGAAGATTTTAGAAAAAGTGCATATACTGGATAATTTTTCGGGTTTCTTTGATCCAAGGAACTCAAATAAAGTGGCAAAAGTGGATTCTGTCATTTGATAACAGTTACCTGTAAGTTGCTGCAGGTTTTAATCTGTAGACGTTCCCTTATGACAAAATAAAATGCATTCAATTATAAAGAACTTTATATTTATTAAAAACTGAACCTATCTTTTATTTTTGCATTAATTTGAACTGGAGTTTTATAGCTATTGTTCGGATGTTTTTTTTTTCTTTTATTTGCTCGCTGTGCATAAAATTATTCAACTGAACAATAAATTCAAATATACTTTTGATATTTTAGATGGTGCTGGAAGAATGTAAGTTTAACAAGACACTTGAATTATATGGATGTGTTCCATTTTCAGTCGATTATCCTCACAATCTGACTATCTGCAGACTTTGTGAGAATTGTACAGGTAAATCATTCATTACAATACAGCAGCAAAATAAATAAGTGAATAAAGTATCAGTAATTGTAAGATGTTAAAGAGCTGCAGGGATCCAATACATGGTGTCCGTACAATGTTGAAACGCTCTTTAACTTTTTACCTGTCAGACGTAAATAGGAAATGTAAATTGTAAAAGTGTCCAAAATAAGGTAGAAAATAAGATTATGATTATGAAATAGTCCTCCCATTGATTTTCAAAAGTTACATCATTCTTTACAATGCAACAGCAAAAAAAAAAAAAACGCTTTAACTTTTTACCTTTCAAACTTAAAAAGGAAATGTAAATTGTAAAACTGTCTAAAATAAAGTAGGAAATAAGATTATGATTATGAAATAGTCTTCCCATTGATTTTCAAAAGTTACATCATTCTTTACAGTGCAGCAGCAAAAAAATACTCTTTAACTTTTTAAGTGTCAAACGTAAATAGGAAATGTAAATTGTAAAAGTGTCTAAAATAAGGTAGGAAATAAGATTATGATTAAGAAATAGTCCTCCCATTGATTTTCAAAAGTTACATCATTCTTTACAGTGCAGCAGCAAAAAAAAAAAAAAAAAAAAAAAAAAAAAACACTCTTTAACTTTTTACCTGTCAAACGTAAATAGGAAATGTAAATTGTAAAAGTGTCTAAAATAAGGTAGGAAATAAGATTATGATTATGAAATAGTCCTCCCATTGATCTTCAAAAGTTACATCATTCTTTACAATGCAGCAGCAAAAAAATACTCTTTAACTTTTTACCTGTGAGACGTAAATAGGAAATGTAAATTGTAAAAGTGTCTAAAATAAGGTAGGAAATAAGATTATGATTATGAAATAGTCCTCCCATTGATTTTCAAAAGTTACATCATTCTTTACAATGCAGCTGCAAAGAAAAAAAAAACACTCTTTAACTTTTCACCTGCCAGACGTAAATAAGAAATGTAAATTGTAAAAGTGTCTAAAATAAGGTAGGAAATAAGATTATGATTATGAAATAGTCCTCCCATTGATCTTCAAAAGTTACATCATTCTTTACAATGCAGCAGCAAAAAAATATTCTTTAACTTTTTAGCTGTGAGACGTAAATAGGAAATGTAAATTGTAAAACTGTCCAAAATAAGGTAGAAAATAAGATTATATAAAATAGTCCTCGAATTGATTTTCATAAAGTTGCATTTTTACGTTCTTATACGACTCCCTTATACGCGAAATTGGTCAATTTTGATGCAATAGTTGCTTACCTATAATTTTAAAATGAAAGAACTAACGTAATTTAAAATTTACATAATGAAGGAGACTGAAGCTACTGTATCTGCTTCTTTTCGTATATATTTCTTAACAAAAAACATAAAACTAGTTTTTTATTATGTGTAGTAAATGAAATCACTAAAATATTTTACTTTTCGTTTGGTGACGTTTATTTCATTAAAACAATAAGACTATTTAAATTTATATATTTGAGTTCAACTAAAATTTTTCGATACTGGAATTAATTCTTAGCTTTCTATGGTCATCATTTTTAAAGCTTATAAAATACATGCATTAAATTGCATAGAAAAAAATCCCTGCCGGCTAGGCCGACAGGCGCAGGTAGATTTCGAAGTTAAAAGTTAAATTTTTATTTTAAATAACGAAAGAACAAATAAATTAGTATAACTTTAATAAAAATACAAATAAAATGTCGAAATAAAAATCACTTGATGACGTAAACACGATGACGTAAATTTGCTTAAAGTCAAGTGAATCTGATATTTATGATCAACCATTATTGGCATTTAATCTTATAGTTTAGCGATAGATTTTTGGTCGACGAGATAACCAAGTAGTATGAATATTAGTTTTTGTCGCATTAAAATATCTCAATTTGTTGATTTTCTGTAAGTAAGTAATTGGTTTTACAATAGAAGTCTATGGGAATTTGGCGAAATATCAGAGAAATCGACAAGTTGGCATCCCTTTTGGCGACTCATTTTGGTCGCCAAATTTGGCGATATAGCGCCAAGTTGGCGATAAACTTGGTGGAGTTTGGCGATAGAACAGGTTCTCCCCTACGGTAACCTCCTTATATGTATGGAGATACGATAGCGTAATATATATATATAGTTTTTTTTTATTTTTCACGTGGAAATCTTGCAATAGAAAAGTAATTGTTGTGGTAAAAATTTTATTGTTTTTCTTTGTTGTTGTTGTTGTTGGCAACTGCTGTAACGAAATTTTTTTTTTAATTTTCCTGTCATTTTGCTATAAGAGCTGGTTTTATCAGAATCATGTTAAGGCGGTATTCAAAATTTTTAACCCTCCCCCATTTATACTGCCAAGCCGATTTTTCTCATTTGCAATCCCCGCCGAGATATTAGCCATCTCAATATGTTTGGCGAGTTTGAAGACGATCCGTGCATAATTGTGGCTTTTGTCGTGCGGACAAAATTTAGTACATACATACATATATATATATATATATATGTATAAAATTTTTAGGTGGGGTTGGTTTTGGGTTCCTTGGGTCATATAATGAAAAGTTATGAAGGAATTTTTCAAAAGTCGCATCATGGTAACGACTGCAATAGGTAGTATTTCTTACGAAATCTATCTAATTAGAAAATTATTCACAATTGTTGAATTTCGCCTGGTTGCTATTCACCCACATTTTTTATGCTTACCATTAGGAGCAGTGAAGACTCCCCTTAATATTGATAAGTGTATCATTTGGACTATCTGTAGCTTAAATCTAGTTTGATTTCGAGCAATAGAATTCATTCCAGAGTCTAAATCTTTCATCAGATCGGGTAACCCCGATTTTGCCCGACACCGACGAACACCGACGCTATTACGACTCGCGGTTTCGATCGGACGGGTTCACTCTATTTTTCTGTTCCTTTTCTTACGTTGCAGATTAAATTCGGGTCGAGTTGGCCTTAAATGTTTCGGGTTAAGGTTGAATTTTGATTTTTTTTCTTTCTGATCGGATTCGGGTTGACCCGATTTTTTGAAAGGATAATGTTCAATTAAAAAAAAAAAAAAAACTATTACTTGGATATTATTTAGTGTTGAATTTCAGGTTGACATTTTTTTTCTTTTGTCTGGTTGACTTTAAGCAGAATTTTAGGATCCAGGTTGAGTTGCAACCGGCCGTGTGCAAGACTCTACTGCAGTCTCCAGAGCAATCTGAAGTGGATTACTTACTTTTCACTAACCCTGTATACCGCTTCTTTAGTAAAAGCACAACTTTCAATGCTTTTTCAGGCGCATTTTTATGCTCCGCTGAAAGTAGCTCTGCTTATGAATAAAATATTATACAGGGCAACAGGGCTATTACAAATGTTGGACCCGATATTAAAATATCATATTTTTCGAAACTACTGCACATATTACAATAAGTGATACATGATTTTAAAGAGAAATATACCAAGCTTTCTTCAGTTACAAATGTTCGATGTGTGACCCTCTTATGTTACATGGCATACGTCCAATCTGTAATCCAGTTCGTCCCAAACATTTTGTAGCATCACTCTGTCAATGGTTCTGAATTCTGTACAAATGCGTTCTTTAAGTTCTGACAGTGTCAGAGATATTGTTTATGTTATGTACCACCAATGCCGAAAACAAAGTGTTCAGAACTTAAAGAACGCATTTGTGAAGCTTTCAAAACCATTGACAGAGTGATGCTATAAAATGTTTGGAACGAACTCGATTACAGATTGGAGGTATGCCGTGTAGCAAGAGGGTCACACATCGAACATTTGTAACTGAAAAAAACTTGGTATATTTCTCTTGGGATTCTGCCTTTTTTTCCTCGTGGAGGAAGGTTGAATCTGTGGTTGTCCCAAGGAAATAACGCCATTTTTGAGATCATTTGAGGTCATGCCGGCAAAAGCCGTAGCAAATGCCTGATAGCTTAAATAACTAACTAAATAACTAACTATTTCTCTTAAAATTCATGTATCACTTATTGTAATACCAGCTAACTTGACCGGCGTTGCCGGGTACGTCAAAAAACAGCTCGAATTGCGAAAAAGCTCTGAAAATCACAATAAGATATCGCGAAAAAATTTTAAATTGCTGAACAAATTTCGAAAAGAGAAAAAAAATTTTATATTGTGTTCGAAGATTGAAAGTTGATTCCTTTCACTAATGTGGAAAAATGGTAGGAAATCGCTAAAATACACTAAAAATCACATACAAAATTCCCGAAAAATTCGAAAATTGCTATACAAAATTCGAATAAACTTTATTGAAATGAGGGCAGAAATGACTTTAGTATTATAGGCCAAAAATGGAATGTTAAAAAATTGCAGCAGGTCGCGAAGAAACGTAGAAATCGAATTAAAAATCACAAAAAGTTCAAAAATCACGAAAGTCAAAATTTACTGTAATTGGATAAAAGTTTCAAATCTAATTCTTTTGACCTGCGGGCTCTCTTAAAATTTATGTTTGGGAAAGCATGCTAAGCATTGTATCATGTTACTTTTATTCATAATTTAATTTACTTGCATTCCCTTAAATAAAATTAATATAACCCCTTCAGTTAATATTAGTTTTTGTTGAAATAAAATATCTCAATTTGTTCATTTTCTGTAAGCAAGTAATCCGTATTGGTTTACAATGGAAGTCTATGGGAATTTAGCGAAATATTAGCGATATCGCCAAGTTAGCGTCACTTTTGGCGACTAATTTTGGTCGCCAAATTTGGCGAGATATCGCAAAGTTGGCGACAAACTTGGCGGCATTCGGCGACAGAACTGTGTCCCCCCTACGGTAACCCTCTTATAGGTATGAAGATGCATTAAATGCTGTTCAATAATCGCATAAAAAATTCGCTAAAAATTAAAAAATCGCTGTACGAATTCCGAATAAACTTTTTTGAAAAGAGAACAAAATTTACTATATTGGGTTAAAAGAAAGAAACCGTATTATTTTCACTAATGTAGAAAAATCGCCTCGAAACTTAGAAGAGCGCTAAAAATAGCATAAAAAATTAAATTAAAAAAATCGAATCAAAAAATCGAAAATCGGGCTTCGAGGTGCAAAACTTCATATATAGACGTACCTTTTCCCCAAATTTTGTAGCTCTACGTGCAGCGGTCCCTTCTGAGCACCGTCGACACACTCACTCACACACAAACTTCTTTCCTTATTATTATAGATGTGCAATAGTTTCGAAAATATGATTTTTTTAAATCGGGTCCATGATTAGTAATACCCCTGTACTTAGGGCCCGATTAACCTCTGAAGCTATGGGAAGCACATTGTCATTTCGGGGATCCTCTTTCTTTCGAGAAGAGTTTTCTAAATTCGACATACCCGCAAACTCACTAATGCTACAGATATTATTCCAAACAGTGGCTCAGCTGAGTTCACATATATTTCATTAATTCTCTCGCTGCGCATCCCGCGATTTCCACGAGCGATGAAAGAGTAGCAAAATTTGCACAATCCGCAATTTCCGCGGGGATGCATTTAACCAAGATTAATTTTCAGAATTTCGCTTTTATATGATTATTCTTCAAATTCAGCTTTCTGATAATCTTTTTTTTATGATCTAATTCTATATATATTTTTTAAAAAACTCTTTTACAATTTTTTTTTACCTATTTTAACTCTAAAATATATGTAGGTTTGAAATATGTAATAAAACAAATGCGCAATTTTTTAACCTAGTTTGATAAAAAAAAAAAAAATAATTATGCAGCGAGAGAGTTAACCAACTTTTTTTTTTTTCAGATTCCCCTATATATATATATATACACAAAAATTGGACACAGTCAAGAAAAATATGCAGAAATGATTTTGCATAGTATTAGCATAAAAAATGTAAGTTGGATAAAAGGTTAAATTCAGCATGATGCATGCACAACATATAATATCATTATTTTGAAACACTTCTTTCAATTCTGGCAATAGTTTAAATTATTAATATTGTATGTTGTGCATACAAGCCAAAATCAATATGTAGAATAAACATACATCTAAAATAATAGACAAACTGAAAGAATTGTTATCATATGGTTAAAACTGATCTATTACATGCAAAAACAATTTGTTATGAAATGTATTTTTATGAAACACTTTTAAATATATACAGTGTGTCCACGTATAACCTGGCCGACCTTTATTTTCGCAACCGTTGGTCCTAGATGCATACTTCCAGTTACAAAAATTGTTTAAATAAGGTAAAGAATTATTTTCAAAGCGATTTGGGTCAAGAAAAACATTTATTAAAAAATTACGAAATTTAAATTTTTATACGGTTTCCCGGTCCTATAAGTGATATTTAGTAAAAATTTACTGTGACATTAACAAGTAAGACAGAAAGAGTCCCATTCATTTAACATTAAAATTGACCGAGTTATGAAACTTTGAAATGCATGACTTATACCACTTTTTTGCATATCAAAACAGATGATTTCGACCATGCTTTCAGGGGTCGTATATAAAGTACTTAAACTCATTTCAAGGTATCTACGGTTTGAAAGAAATCGTACAACTATTACGATTGAGTTAACTTTATTAGTTATGTTTCAGATTAGTTAAAATAATTGTATTTTAACATTCGTTGTATTTTATAAGGATTTGAGGCTATGATTTCTTTTAACAAAAATTAAGTTATTTTCATAAGGTTGTATTTGACTTGCAACGATCGTCTTTCCAGTTAAAAATTGGTACTCGAACTTTAACTGACTTTCAAACGTCCGATCGAAGTTAAAATTTTACATACTGACTTAAATCCGATTACAATGTAATATTATTATGATTTTCTTCTCTTACCATCTTATACATACTTATATTAGAGGATAACACAAAAAAATTAGATAGATTACCGTCAACAAGTTTAAGAAATGGTTTTAGATCAGATAACATAAACCTGCCATGGTTGTGTTTTTTAGCTTTTATAATTACGTTTTATGTATTTTTTAACGCTAAATTAAAAAATTACCTTCACTTTTATCTGTCACTTCAGGATTTTTCGCAAATCGTAAATTTCAAGATTAAAAAATAGCGAAAAATCTGATACTATAAAATAGGTGCAAAACTTTTTTTTTCAGTTTAATTTTATTTAATTCAATAATTTATTCAATTTTGTGGCTTATACTGGGTTTTTTTTTTTCAGCTAAATAGCTCAGGGGTCCGATGAGGTTGGGAGGGGAGGCGGGATCAATTTTAACTTTGAGTTTTTTAACTTTGAAATTGAGAAAAATCCTGACGTGATGGTTTAAAATGAAGGTCATTTTGGATTCAGCGCTAAAAAATACATGTGAATCAATTTTCAAAAGCCAAAAAACATGGCACAACCCAAAATTTGAAAGACGGTGTAATCTAACAGCATTTTAAAATATGTAACATTTTTGTAAAGAATTTAGGCTTTTGTTTTAAATCCTTTTTTTTTAACAAAAATTCTGTTATTTTTATCCTCTTATATGTTCAGAACAAATTACATATTTTGCAGTAATATGTCAGAATGATTAAAGATTTCAAATTTATATTGCAATGCTAATTTTACTCTCAACCATTTCTTTAATATATCTGACGAAATTATATTTCGACTAATTTTGTGAATGACCCCTAATTTGCAGCAAAAAATATGCTCCAACTTTCAACAGCTATTACTCGCTCAATTTTAATCGTAGAATAACGGGACTTTGTTTGCCTTACTTGTCAGTGTAACAGGAAAATTTTACTAAATATAACTTATAGGACCGGGAAACCGTATAAAAATTTAGATCCTGTAATTCTTCACTAAATTGTTTTTTCGCTTCAAACTTTTTTTTATCTTAACTCTGCACCTAATTTTGACCACTTTTGTAATTGGAAGTATGCATCTAGGACCAACGGTTGCGAAAATAAAGGTCGGCCAGGTTATACGTGGACACACTGTATATACTACATATATATAAATGAGTTACTAATTTGAAAAGAAATTAGATAGAATTTGGAATGGAGTTAACTCACTATACAATTTGGGGACCTCTGTTTTTCTCAATTTTGTCCCCCTTCAAAATTTTCTAAGGGAAGCACCTGCTTCTCGTGACTTTTCGGTAGTCAAGACCTTGCCCACGGTTAAATTATTTCCGTAAATTTAAATGGATTTTCTTTCTTTCAACAGAGCTCTCCAAAATTGCTGACGAGTGTTCTGCCCTTCTGGATATTTATAACCAACCTTGCGAGTAAGCATACATTTATATCGGTAGATTTATTATTTTTTTCTGTTAAATATGTGTGCAAAATACAGAGTCAGTGAAAAGTATGTCAATCTTTTAACAAACCATTAAAAAAAAACAAAGAAAAAAACAAGGATATATGCTTTAAAAAATACTTAGAAAAGTTCTTGCCATTAATTCTCAAATTTCTCACCTTCTTTCTCACCTTTAGGGATAACAAAAGATAAACCACTGGAAAACAGGAATTCTGCTTTTTCAGAATTTAGTGTCGCCCGCGATGAAAAAAAAAAATGTATATATAAATAGTACAAAACATATTTCAATTTTAAGACTTACAGCACAAGTTTTTATTTTATGTAAAATGACGTCATTCGCATCCGCTTAAGAATTCCACATTTACGATCCACTCTTAAACATCTACAGTAAAGTATACATACACTGTTAAAAATTTTGCAGCATTCTGGCAGGTCATTCGACCGTTTTTTGAAAAAACGGTTTCATAACCCTAATTTAACTATATTCTGACCATAGAATGGCCAATAATATGGTCAGAATAGTGTTAAATTTACGGTTGTGTAACCGTTTTCGGAAAAAACCGTCAAATGACCTGCAGAATCCTGCAAATTTTTAACAGTGTAGCACGTCACTATCGCGAAATAATACACAAATGCAGCAAAAAAATGCGGTCATTAAAGAAAGTAGATACTTAAAATTAAATATAGTTTATAATATCTCCATGTTTTAACAGAAATCATTCGTTTAATATTTTTTAAAAATAGCACGTATTTTAAATATATTTTCTTTCGGTTGTTATGAAAAAATGGCAACAAAAAGATATAATTAATATTTTACAACTATTTTGCTTTACTTTCTACAGAAATGGAGTACTTCCGTTGCCAATATTAAGCAAATGGCTCCAAAAACTACCAAAAAATTAATATTTCAAAAATAAATGGAGATGCAGTTTTCAAACAAATTGCATTTAAAAGCACTTTTTTTTTTTCCAATACGACGGTATAAAAATTGAAAGTGTGCGATGCTTAGAAGTTTTCAAAATTGCTATAGAGTATTTCATCGTACTGCTTTGTTTTACGGCTGGCTTCTGTAAGGTAACGTTATTTTTTGGAGACGACACAAAATAAGCTGGGAGAAAGAAATAAAATACCGTACCGGGGGCTAAAAAGGGTGAGAAATATGGAGAAAAATGGATTTATTTCTGAAATTGGACAAGCGAACAAGTTATGAGACTAAATGTGTAACTCGGTTAATACGAAAAGCAAAAGAATTGTAAAAAATCCTCGTAATAACCGTCACTCATAATACCCGAGAAGCCCGAAAAATATTCAAAACGCACACATAATGAAACTATTTACAACTATTAATTCCCCTATCTGAATGCTCAAATTAACTTGATATCATAAAGTTAACACAAAACATTCAGTCTTACCTTTGTTTCATTTTCTTTAGAGGGTCTTTTCTTTAGACAAAGTCACAGTACCAAAGTCAGCGTCCCTAAAAAACTAGTAATTGCAAAAGACACGAAACGACGTACTATAATGTGACTTGTCGCTTCCTCGACTAACATTGCAATCGTAACTACAATTTTCGGGCTATTGATTTCACATATTTTTTTCTCTATAACAGTGCAATAAGATATATCAAAATTCTGGTTAATAATGGCCCATAGTCCGTATTTAAAGAAAGAAACAAATAAAGGGGTTTTTTTTTTCTGCTTCTTCCTTTCCATGGCTTAGTTGTGAATATTGCAAAGGCGCAGTAATTGAAACGTCAAAGCAGGGCCTTAGAAGTTTAAGTCGTCGTAACTTTGTTTTGAAGAGCTAATAATTATTAGAGTTGAAAGCAGAATTAGCAGTTTCTTGAATTGAACTTAACACTATTTCTACCAAGAAGTGTCAAAAGACACCTTTCAAATATTAATTTAAAATTATTCTCAAAGTTTAATCATTTTCCACATTTTTTTTTTTTTTTTACTTTTCGTACAATAGTTCTTAAATTAATGCAGCGATATCATCTTCTTCCAACTCATCCTGTTTTTAAAAATGTGCATAGGCTATACCTATTTCTACCATGAGGTGTCTTTCGACATCTTAAGGATTTCATAGTTTCTAATTCCGGAGGATTTCATAATTTATCATTTTAAACCATTTTACATATAAATATCAACATCATTTGTTCCTATCTATACGTAAAACATGTTTGATTACATTTATGTATATTTATATTTTGGAGGTTGATGAATTAAGGATAGAATTTACAACTTGATTCAATAATTTCTAATAAATACGCCTCAATGTATTAATAAATACAGTCGAACCTCTATTTAACGAAGTCGCTAAATCCCGGAAAAAAGTTCGTTATATGGAAAATACGTTAAATAGAGATTCACCTTTTAAAATCATTTAAACTACATAAAACAGATTTTAAATTCATAATCACTACATGTTTTTATTAAAAGTAATTAATCACATTTTTTTTTAAATAAATTATATCGATTTGTTTTATTTATTTTACCGACCAATATCTATCATCAATTCATTTTTTCTATGTGTTTAAAGCTTCCAAATCTGCAAGGAAAACAAAACATTGTCCAGGAATACACTGTATTTTCTGTTTAAAGTAAATAGTTTTACATTAAAATTAACGAATTTTAATGACATTATCGTATTTATTATTATTATAAACAAATAATTTTAACCATACATTAACATATGCGTTCTTAAATTTAATTTCTGATAAACTCTGTTAATTTTGCCTTAGTTTTTTCTTTTAAAAAGTGCTTTCTCTCATAATACGTCTCGCATCTTTGCAATGCACCAAAAATCCTTTCATGCATATTTTCTTCTAAGTATAATCCGCGTCGGATTCTTTCAAATGTTTTTAACATTTCATCATACGAAGTTTTGTCAATTCCTGCATCATGATCATTTCCATATTCGTCTTCATCGCAATTCATTGCTGTATTGTTTTTATTTTTCACACTGTCGAAAATATCCAATTCGGTTAGAGTTTCCGAGGTCTCAATTTCAGAATTAAATGAAATACAATCATCAATCAGTACATCATAGTTAATTTCTTCTTTTTTTCTCAGCTGTATCGACATTTTTTAAGTTACTCTAAGGGACTATTGTTTTCGTCCTCCGTTCTTACCAAATTCTCACTGCTGACAAAGAAGGAGCCTGGTTAAACCAGTTCAAGGTCATTGAACATCATAAAATGTGCTTAAACAAAGAATAAGTTTGAAATGTCCAGAAATATTGTGAGAAATGGGGAGAAAAAAAAATTAGATCACAAGAAAAAGTTCGCTAAATAGAGAATGCACTTCGCTATTTGGAGGTTATTTTAATTAAGGAAGAAATTCGCAAAATGTTCTTGGTTCCAAGGAAAAGTTCGCAAAATAGAGAAATTCGCAAAATAGAGGTTCGTTAAATAGAGGTCCGACTGTATATTGCTCAAGTTATCTATATTTAACTCATAATTTTAAATCCCAACAATTTTGACAATTATTTACATTTAAACGTAAAGGTGTCAAAAGGCACCTTTTGTCAGAAATAGATATACAGTAAAACCCCTCTAAAGCGACCACGTTCCGTTTCAATAAAAATTGGTCGCTCCGAGAGGTGGTCTCTTAATTCAGGTCATGTTTAAATCCAGATTTTAATTGTTGAAAATAGGTAATAATTAATGTTACTAAAATTTATTTTTCATATTACGAAAAAATATGAAAATTTAAGTATTAAAAAAAGTTAATTACACAAATTAATTACTGCAGAGTTTAAAAAATAAATACATTGATTTTTGCTTGGTTTTACGGTTTTATCTTTTATAACTTTTATTTCCAAGTCCTTTCGAAGTTCAGTAAATAAATGCAATTTTTGGGGGGCGGGAACGAATAATGACGATTTCATTAATTTATCTATTTCTTTGAGAGTTTCCTGACAGAATAGAGCAGGGGAGCTTATTGATCGTCATTCTTAATTCGTCATCAGAGTTAAATTCATTGCCTAAAAATGCACAAAGGGGTTTAAACACTTAAAAGTTACCGGAATAAAAAGATATTCTAGACTGAGTTTAGAAATTTGATGAATAATGCGTTCTCCGGGATTATTTTTCTAAAAAAAAACCTTCTTCAAATGACCAGGAAAAAACGGAATTTGTTTCATTTTCTTCAAAGAAATGGGTCGCTCATGGAGGGAGTTCAACTGGTATGGTCTCTGAATGGAGGCAAAATTAGTATTGAGCTTATGGTAATAAATTTCGTTCCATGAAAAAATGGTCGTTAAAGGAGGTGGTCGCGCAGGTAAGTTTCACTGTATACAAAACCATGGTAGAAATAGTGTTAAATAGAAAAAAAATATATTATTATTAACTGCAGTTCCATTTATTTTATTACACCATTCTGTTCTCATGCGTCATTTTCATTTTAAATGCGTAGCTGGACAGTCGAAGACAGTCGGCAGTTTTTTCAAACAAAAAAGTTTTTCAGTGGAAGAATTATTTTTTTTCAGCGATTGAAAAATAAGCAAGTAACAAAATAGAATAATGGAAATCGAGTGGGTTGGGAGCAAATTATTGGGTGGCTCGGGCACCATGGGACCATATAAGTTGCGCCATTGCCCTTTTAACCGTAGATTTAGTTATGCTTGTATTAAACGAGTTCGAATGTTATATAAATTTTGATTAATAAAATTGTTTTAATTATTAATTATATAAATTTTGAAGAAATAAAACAAAATCATGAATAATATGTATATATATACATATATATTTAACGAAATAACAAAACTTTTTTAGAAAATACAGATATTTTTAAATTTTTACTTCAAAAACATTTTTTTTTGTTTTAAAAAAATTCGCTGTAAAATAATAATAATAATAATAATAATAATAATAATAATAATAATAATAATTTAAGGGAGGAGGGACTGCGCTCTAAATGACAGTGCAAAGCAGGTTTATATTATGTTAAAAATATTTTTTACTAACTTTTTCTTTTTTAAAAGTCAAATTCCATATTTGATTGTTAAAAACTGATTTTTTTTCATAGAATAAAGCGTTTTTTACTAGCGTTCAGACTGACGTGGGATATAAGGAAATATAAGGAATATAAGGAATTTCATATAAGGAAAATTTTAACAATATCTTGCAGAGCCCGGTTGAAAATTTTCTGATCTAGATAAATATATTCTTTGAACATAAAATGATCAGAAATAAATGCGTATTATAATAAGCTTTTAATTCTATAATTTTCTAAATGGAATAAAACGTACCCTTGATGAAAGCAAATCGGGAATTCTATATAGAGTGCGTTTCTCTTCATCGCACTTTTCATGGTGTGCATTATACTTTCACTTAATAGCACCATATTGGTTTAACCATAAGTCAATTTTTATATCATATTTTATGATAACTTTCAAAGTTTAAAACTCCTTTTTTAACTTTTTTCTTTTTTCAGTTCTGTCGCTTACAAAATGCGTGTAGAAGAAGCAAGTGTGTTTGTGAAAAAAACTCTTGTAGGTACTGATTTATATTGTTTAAATTGAGTATATTACTGCATTTTTAGGTAGATTTCGTAAGAAATATACTACCTATTACATTCTCCTCTATGTTGGACTTTTTGAAAAAAATTTTGCAGATCTACACCGATCATGACCCCTAGAACCTAAAACTACCCTCAGTTAAAAACTTTATCTATCTATATATCTATCTATATCACTCTTTTATGAACACGATAACTTCCGTACTTCTGCACATATCTCTTCCAAACTCATACATAAAATAAAGGTCAGGTTCGTTCAAATCTTAGTCAAGTTCGTTAATGGACAAAATTAGACCGGCGGGTGGGGGGATAGGGAGAGGTTTTGTGCAGACCGAGAAAACCTTATAACTTCTTAATTATAATACATATCGAATCAGTTTAAAGTTATTATTACATCTAGGAAAAGGGCCAAAAATTTATGTATGATAGAATTTTGATAAAATTAAAAGTGGGCTCAAGGGGCGAAAAATACGGTATTAGGTAGAGAAAAAATCATAACTTTGTCAATTCTCAAAATACCAAATCCAATTAAATTTATTATGAATCTTCTTAACATTATCTACAACTTTTTATACTGGCATGTTTTTGATAGGATTAATTCTTATCGCAAAAAATAAAATAAAAACGAAAAGAAAAAGGGGGGGTGGGAGTTGAAGAAGAAAATAATCCATAACTTCGTCAGTTCACAAGATATCAAATCCGCATGAATTTATTATAAATCTTCTTAATATTATCTACAACTTTTACACTGACAAGTTTTTGATAGGACCAATTCTTACAGCAAAGCAAATTAAAAATACATAGCGGTTGAAGAAAAAATTATCGTATTAAGGGTGTACTCAAAACCAAACTGCATTTTTTCTGACTCATTTTTAAATTCATTTTTGCTCTCAAACTCATCCAGTTGGCGGGTTCTCTTATTCAGAAACTATATAATGTGCCGTACTGATTGATTTTTTGATAGAGAAAGAATATATTTCAAAAAACGATGTCAAAGTGGGCATTTTGAATCAAATTTCTTGAAGCGATAGTGTTGGAAACGAACAATATGGCCGTACTAAGAAAATAGTTGTTTATAAATCAAGTTCTAACTAATTGAACCAAAAATAAAAACACAGATCGCTTATAAATCTCTTCAAAAACCACATCAGCAAGTTTCATGTTTTTTCTTTTAAAAATGAATCTGAAAATGTCAAAAAATTTCGAGTTGATGAGCGTGGAAAAATATTTTTTTTTGATACCGCCTTAAAATGATTCTGATAAGACCAGGTCTTATATAAAAATGAAATTAAAAACTCGTCAAAAGCGGCCAGATAAAATTGTTAAACTGGGTTTATCTTTATTGATGAATTGGTTTTTGTTAGTGAAATTAGTATTTAACTTCGAAATCTACCTGCGCCTGTAGACCGAGCCGGCAGGGATTTTTTAACTACACGGAGGTGACAAAAGTCATGCGATACCCTGCTAATAGCGTCTCGGTCCCCCGTTTGCCCGGCGAAATGCAGCAACACGACGTGGCATGGCGTCCAGAAGTCGTTGGAAGGCCTCTGGAGAAATATTGACCCATGCAGCCTCTATAGACGCCCATAATTCCGAAAGTGTTGCCGGTGGAGGATTTTGTGCGTGAACTGATCTCTCGATTATGTCCCATAAATGTTCTATGGGATTCATGTCGGGCGATTGCGGTGGCCAAAATATCCGCTGGAATTGTCCAGAATGTTCTTCAAACCAATCGCGAATAGTTATGGCCCGGTGACGTGGCGCATTGTCATCCTGTAAAATTCCATCGTTGTTTGGGTACATGAAGCCCATGAATGGTTGCAAGTGGTCTCCCAGTAGCTGAACGTAATCATTTCCAATTAACGATCGGTTCAGTTGGACCAGCGGACCCAGTCCATTCCATGTAAATACAGCCCACACCCTTATGGAGCCACCACCAGCTTGCACAGTGCCTTGAGGCCAACTTGGGTCCATGGCTTCATGGTTTTCTGCGCCACGCTCGTACCCTTCCATCAGCTCTTATCAATTGAAATCTGGACTCATCTGACGGAGCCACTTTTTAACACTTTCCAACAAAGTTGAAAAGTGTTCATGACTTCGGTCGGTTTGTCTGCCCGTCTGCCCGTCTGGCCGTCTGTCCATCTGGCCGTCTGGCCGTCTGTCCACGCTCTAACTCTCGTAAATATGCTCGGATCGTTCTGAAATTTTTGGATGTTAGTGACCTCTACCATAGCACGTTCCCTATTTCAAATGAAGTTTGTAGCATGTTTAGTTCATCTACAGGGACAGTCAAAATTTTTTCCGTTACATTACGGCCAAAGGAAAAAATCGTTTCAAATGATTTTTAATGGTGTTACGCTCTTTCAAACATAATAAAATTGATATTCATTAATGAAGCCCACTAAACTATGCATTCTGTTTAATATGCAGTGCAAAGATTAGTTATTGTTCATTTACAGGGCCACACAAAAGAATTCCGTTCATAATGGTATAGGGGAAATTGTTTGCGGTGTATTTGAAAAGATTTCAGATACTATATTGTATCCGAATTACTGTATATTAGTAATGATTGCTCGCAATGCATTTTTAATTATGATATGCTCTTTTTTTACGGTTTCGTTCATCTGACGAAACCCTATTCGTCTCGCTCCTCTGTCTGTCTGTCTGTCCGTCTGTCTGTCTGTCACAGAGCCCGTTCTCAGAAACTATACATGTTGGAGACTTGAAATTTTGCATACTTATAGCTGAACACCACACATCACACGACAAATCATAAAATTTTGAAAAAGCCGCGCATTTAACCCTTTGGACTCCCACATGTGTATTTTAAACTATTCTTTCTAAGAGAGCCCTAATTAGGTTGGAGGCGTGAAATTTTTCATACTTATAGCTGAACACCTCACATCAAATTACAAACCCTAAAAGTTTGAAAAAGTCGTACATTTAACTCTTTGGGCTCCCACATGTGTATTTTAAAAATTCTTTCTGAGTGAGTCCCTAATTAGGTTGGAGGCGTGAAATTTGGCATACTTATAGCTGAACACCTCACATCAAACGACAAATCATAAAATTTAGAAAAAATCGTACATTTAACCCTTTGGGCTCCCACATGTGTATTTTAAACAATTCTTTCTAAGTGAGACCTTTTTAGGTTGGAGGCGTGAAATTTTGCATACTTATAGCTGAACACCTCACATCATACGACAAATCCTAAAATTTTGAAAAAGCCGTACATTTAACCCTTTGGAGTCCCACTTGCGTATTTTAAGCAATTCTTTCTAACTGAGCCCCTTATTAAATTGGAGATTTGAAATTTTGCATACTTATAGCTGAACACCTGAGGTCAGGCGACAAATCATAAAATCTTGAAAAAGTCTTACGTTTAACCCTCTGAGCTACCACATATGTATTTTAAGCAATTCTTTCTAAGAGAGCCCCTAATTAAGTTGGAGACATGAATTTTTGCATACATATAGCTGAATATCTCATACCACACGGCAAATCATAAAATTTTCGAAAAGTCTTATGTTATTTACTCCTCCGGGCTCTAACTTGTGTATTTTAAGCAATTTTTCTAACCTCCGTCCTTTTCACCCGGGGAGCACTTTTCCAACTTTTGCCGACACCCCTTTGACCATTCTTTCATATAATGCACCATAGCCTTACACATTTTAGTTCCACTTTTTACCGCCAGGGGCGCCTACTTATCTCGGGTGCTATCGGCCTTATCCCCAAGACTAATATATCTACGGATAGTATATAAAACGGAGTTCTGTTCGGATAGAGGTTTGTTTAGAATAGAGTACGCCCTTGGTTGCGAAATGTGGAACTAACAGATTTTTCAAAAGGATAAAGTGTTTTGAAAGGAATATTAAACGAAACCCTCTGTGCGATATGTGATCACACTTACCTATTTGTTCACTATATTTACGCATACTATAAAGTGCGTATAAATGCTATAGTTCATATACAGAACTACAGAAATGAATTCGTAAAGGTTACTGAGTATGAGCATAAATTGCTTAAAGGTGGGTTTTAAGGGAGTTATGCATTTTTACGCTGAACTAAATTTAGTGTACTAAGAAATATTTGTAGAATATAGATAAAATGATATACAGGGCCACGCAAAGAGTTGGATACATGGCCGTCTATGGGTGATAATGTCTGAAAATGTAATTTTAGTAGTTTTAAGAGTGTTTTGAATTAAATTTTAGCTAAATACTAGTTGCATGTGATATAGGTACTAGGTAAACTACAGGGCTGTACAAAAGTATTCAAGTATGTTTCCATCTATTAGTATAAATTGCTGAAAGATGAATTTCAACCTGTTATGCATTTTCTTGCTAAACTAAATTTTCCCATTATATAGTATATATATCAACCTACAGATCAAATACAGGGCTGTTCAAAAAAATTGGAATACATATTTGACTATGGACGGTAACTACTGAAATCAGCTTTTCAAATGTTTTATGCGTTTTATAAAATGTTTACTTAGATATCTTATTACCTTATTTCCCTAAATAACGAAGTTTTGTTAAAGCATTCAGGAAGTGTTGGAAAGTGTTTCATAATCTACACTGTTCTCGGCACACTCTTGACACTGTGGATCTCGGAATGTTGAATTCTGTAACGATTTCCAAAATGGAATGGCCTATGCGTCTAGCTCCAACTAGCATACCGCGTTCGAAATCCGTTAATTCTCGTCGTGTGGCCATAATCACATAATCAACCTTCTCACACGAAGCATTTGAACACAAATGAAAGTCCTGCCCAGACACTGACCATTTATACAATTTGTAAGAGACACTACTGCCATCTATGTATTTGTATATTGCTATCCCATGACTTTTGTCACCTCAGTGTCTAAGGAAATCATGAATGCTTATTTTATCATAACAAACATCTATAAAATTTATTTAATTATAAAAAAAAAACTTATTAAATTTTCTTTAAATATTGCAAAATTACTTAAAGCTTGATTAAGATCACACTTTTTAAGTGTGATATAGGTTCTATCTTGTATGAAATATATTCGCGAATTTTTGGTTCCAGTGACGTTACTTCAAAACGGAGAAACAACCGTTTTTACTTCAAGCTAAAGCCGATACCGAGTTTTAAACTAAGATAAAATTTTAATTTTGCGCAAACCTCTTGAAAACTGAATACAAATTTTCATTGTTTAATCAATGAATAACAACTGTGCATAAAAGCATTTCTTTTTATATTAGTTTTATTTTATTATAAATAAAACATATATTAGGCCAATAATATCTACAATTTTCTGCGGCTCACCAAAATTTTCTCCAGGACAACTACCACTCGTTTATGAACGCTAGTCTATATCTTCTCATTCTTTTTTGTCTTGATTTAAAAAATATATATTTTAGAAATTATTTTAATAATATCTATCCCCAAAAAAGAAAAGATTAGCAATAAGTTAAAGTATTAAAACATTTCATAAATTACTATTAATTCATTCTTCAGTTAAATGCTAGTTGTATAACGACCTACCTCAAGAAAAGAAGAAATCTCCACTTTCTCTTTTGTCGTGATTGAAACCATTTTCTTAGCATATGTCTTTTGTTTTCTCGAAATTGAAACTCTTTCTTCCTTACGTTTCTACTATCTTTCTTACTATATACGTCTCAGGGAGATAAAAATTTTAAAAATCTGTTTTATAATACCTCTTCCCAGAAGACTACAAAGATTAACAATCAGCTAAATTGTTACAAATAGGAGACATTTATATGAATTTATTATTTTATTAAATATATTTATAAAGATCTACCTCCGGTAATCGAAATCTCCCTTTTCATATTTGTTTTGGTTTACATAGTCTTCCTTCTATATCTCTTGTTTTCTTGAATTTGACTTACTTTCTTGATTACAATCAACGTTTGGGAGACATATACATTTAAAGGAATTCGTTCAATAATATATGTCGTTAGAAAGGTAAAATTAGCAATGAGAAAAATATCCCAAACTAATATGGATTTATTATATTATTAAATATTTCCATAAAGACCTACCTCGGTTAATAGAAATCTTCTCTTTCTCTTTTGTCTTGATTTCCATCATCTTCTTTAAATACGTTTCTTCTTTTCTTGAACTTGAAGTGCTTCATTCCTTGTCATCCACGTTTTGGAGACATTTTAAAAAATTTGTTTTATAATATACGTCCCTAGAAAAGGAAAAGTTACTAGTAAATTAAAGGATTGAAAAATATCATAAATTAACATGGATTCAATCCTTTATTAAATATTTGTATAAAAACTTACCTCCGATAGTTGAAACCTCCTCTTTCTCTTTTGTCTTGATTTGCATCAGCTTCTTTGAATATGTGTGTTGTTTTCTTAAATTTGAAGTACTTTCTTCCTTGCCATCTACAATTTGGAGGCACATACATATTTAAAAATTTATTTTATAATATATGTCCCTAGAAAGGAAAAATGAGTACTGAGTTAAAGTATTGAAAAATAGCATAAATTAATATGAATTCATCACACTATTAAATATTTGTATAAAAACTTACCTCCGACAGTTGAAATCTCCTCTTTCTCTTTTGTCTTGATTTACATAATCCCTTTTGAATATATGTGCTGTTTTCTTGAATTTGAAGTACTTTTTTCCTTGCCATCTACAGTTCGGAGGCACATACATTTTTAAAAATTTATTTTATAATGTATGTTTCTAGAAAGGAAAAGTGAGCAGTGAGTTAAAGTATTGAAAAATATCATAAATTAATATGAATTCATCACATTATTAAATATTTGTATAAAAACTTACCTCCGATAGTTGAAACCCCCTCTTTCTCTTTTGTCTTGATTTGCATCGGCTTCTTTGAATATGTGTGTTGTTTTCTTGAATTTGAAGTACTTTCTTCCTTGCCATCTACAATTTGAAGGCACATACATTTTTAAAAATTTATTTTATAATATATGTCCCTAGAAAGGAAAAATGAGTACTGAGTTAAAGTATTGAAAAATAGCATAAATTAATATGAATTCATCACACTATTAAATATTTGTATAAAAACTTACCTCCGACAGTTGAAATCTCCTCTTTCTCTTTTGTCTTGATTTACATAATCCCTTTTGAATATGTGTGCTGTTTTCTTGAGTTTGAAGTACTTTTTTCCTTGCCATCTACAGTTCGGAGGCACATACATTTTTAAAAATTTATTTTATAATGTATGTTTCTAGAAAGGAAAAGTGAGCAGTGAGTTAAAGTATTGAAAAATATCATAAATTAATATGAATTCATCACATTATTAAATATTTGTATAAAAACTTACCTCCGATAGTTGAAACCTCCTCTTTCTCTTTTGTCTTGATTTGCATCAGCTTCTTTGAATATGTGTGTTGTTTTCTTGAATTTGAAGTACTTTCTTCCTTGCCATCTACAATTTGGAGGCACATACATTTTTAAAAATTTATTTTATAATATATGTCCCTAGAAAGGAAAAATGAGTACTGAGTTAAAGTATTGAAAAATAGCATAAATTAATATGAATTCATCCCACTATTAAATATTTGTATAAAAACTTACCTCCGACAGTTGAAATCTCCTCTTTCTCTTTTGTCTTGATTTACATAACCCCTTTTGAATATGTGTGCTGTTTTCTTGAATTTGAAGTACTTTCTTCCTTGCCATCTACAGTTCGGAGGCACATACATTTTTAAAAATTTATTTTACAATATATGTTCCTAGAACGGAAAAGTGAGCAGTGAGTTAAAGTATTGAAAAATATCATAAATTAATATGAATTCATCACATTATTAAATATTTGTATAAAAACTTACCTCCGATAGTTAAAACCTCCTCTTTCTCTTTTGTCTTGATTTGCATCAGCTTCTTTGAATATGTGTGTTGTTTTCTTGAATTTGAAGTACTTTCTTCCTTGCCATCTACAATTTGGAGGCACATACATTTTTAAAAATTTATTTTATAATATATGTCCCTAGAAAGGAAAAATGAGTACTAAGTTAAAGTATTGAAAAATAGCATAAATTAATATGAATTCATCACACTATTAAATATTTGTATAAAAACTTACCTCCGACAGTTGAAATCTCCTCTTTCTCTTTTGTCTTGATTTACATAATCCCTTTTGAATATGTGTGCTGTTTTCTTGAATTTGAAGTACTTTCTTCCTTGCCATCTACAGTTCGGAGGCACATACATTTTTAAAAATTTATTTTATAATATATGTTCCTAGAAAGGAAAAGTGAGCAGTGAGTTAAAGTATTGAAAAATATCATAAATTAATATGAATTCATCACATTATTAAATATTTGTATAAAAACTTACCTCCGATAGTTGAAACCTCATCTTTCTCTTTTGTCTTGATTTACATCAGCTTCTTTGAATATGTGTGTTGTTTTCTTGAATTTGAAGTACTCCCTTCCTTGCCATCTTTAATTCGGAGGCACATACATTTCAAAAAATTTATTTTATAATATATGTCTCTAAAAAGGAAAGGTGAGCAGTGAGTTAAAGTATTGAAAAATATCATAAATTACTATTAGACCGGGAGCCGGCAGCACAGACAATCACCTCATTGAGTTCACAACTGAAATTCCAGAATTAGTTAAAACTCGATTCGCATATTAAAACGCAATCGGTCTGTCAAGTCCTGTGGTGGAAAACACCTGAAAACCCGATTTTAGCGGTTAACTCGTATGTTTACCATTGTGGTTTCCTGCACCCAAAAGTATGAAAACATGAAGGACTGGGAGCAGGAAAGCACAATGGTAAACCTACGAGTCAACCGCTAAAATCTGGTTTTTAGGTGTTTAGCACTAAGATATCACTTGGCAGACCGATTGCGTTTTAATATGCGAATCGAGTTTTAACTAAGTCTGGAATTTCAGCCGTGAACTCGATGAGGTGATTGTGTGTGCTGCCGGATCCCGGTCTATATGAATTCATTATGTTATTAAATACGTGTTTTATAAAGACCTACTTCCGATAGTCGTAATCTCCTCTTTCTCTTTTGTTTTCACTTAAACCATCGTCAATGCAACTGTCTCGCGACCCAACATCGCTGGAGATACGCGGCGCGGTCTCATTCGTCGTTGGAGGTGATGATATTTGTTGTCTTGTATATCAAGTATTTCTTTCGTTGGCATCTACATTTCGGAAATATGTACATTTAGATAATTCATTTTATACAATCTATCCCTGGAAATAAAAGGTTAGCAATAACTTAAAGTATATTAAAAATAGTATAGATTAATATGAATTCATCTTTTTGTTAAATTTTTTTACAAAGATCTACACTGTAAAAAAAAAACCGACATTTTTACAGTACAAAGTACTGTTCATCTCGCGCACAAACTCGTTCACAGTGAATGTGCTGTATCTTTCTTTGGTTTCCGGATATATTAACATGGAAAATACAGTAGTTGCGTAAAGTTAACAGCACAATGTGCTGGCAATTTGGACGCCAGCAGTTTGTGCTTTAAAAAAATGCGTCCAAATTGCCAGCACACTGCGCTGTTAATTTTACACAACTACTGTATTTTCCATGTTAATATAGTCAGGAAACCAAAGAAAGATACAGCATATTCACTGTGATCGAGTTTGTTCTGTCAAATCTACAGTGGTTTTTTTTACAGTGTACGTCCAAATATAAATTGTCTTTCTCTCTTTTGTCTTGATTTAAATCATCCTTTTTGAATCTGTCTCGTGTTTTTCTTGTTTTCATGTACTCCCTTCCTTAGCACCTGCGGTTCAGAGAAACATGCATTTTAAAAAATTCATTTTAAAAATCCGTTCCTACAAATAAAAGGTTAGCAATAAGTTAAAATATTTAAAAATAGCATAAATTTACATGAATGCATTATTTTATTAAATACTTTAATTAGTATAGATTTGTATAAAAACCCACCTCTGATAATCGAAATATTCTCTCTCTTTTTTGTGTTTGTGTGTGTGTCTTGATTTAAATTATCCTCTTCGCACCTACCTCTTAATTTCTTTGGTTTTAATGTAATTTCTTCCTTGGCATTTGCATTTTGGGGGACTTACATATTAAAAAATTCATTTAATAATATCTGTCCCTAGAAAGAAAAGGTTAGCTATAAATTAAATTAAAAAAAATAGCATAAATTAATATGAATTCTTTTTTGTTAAATATTTATATAAAGTACTACCTCCAATAATCGAAATCTCCTCTTTCTCTTTTTTGTGGATTTAGATCATCTTCTTTAAATATGACTCTTCTTTTTTTTTAATTTGAAGTACATCCTCCTAGTAATATATGTTTCGGAGGCACATATATTAAAAAAAAAATATTGTTTTATAACTTACGTCCCTAGAAAGATAAAGTTAGCAATGAGTTAAAGTATTGAAAAATATCATAAATTAATACAGATTCAGTTTATTGTTAAATATTTCAATAAAGACCTACCTCTGATAATCGAAATCTTCTCTTTCTGTTTTGTCTTGATTTACATCATCCTCTTTGAACATATCTCCTGTTTTCTTGAATTTGAAGTATTTCTTTACTTGCCATTTACTTCTCGGAGGCACATACATTTAAAACAATTCATGTTATAATATACGTCCCTAGAAAGGAAAAGTTAGCAGCGAGTTAAAACATTGAAAAATATCATAAGTTAATAGGGATTCATTTTATTTTTAAGTATTTCTATAAAGACCTACCTCTGATAATCGAAATCTTCTGTTTCTCTTTTGTCTTGATTTACATCATCCTCTCTGAGTATGTCTCCTGTTTTCTTGAATTTGAAGTATTTCTTTCCTTGCCATTTACTTCTCGGAGGCACATACATTTAAAACAATTCATGTTATAATATATGTCTCTAGAAAGGAAAAGTTAGCAGCGAGTTTAAACATTGAAAAAATATCATAAGTTAATAGGGATTCATTTTATTTTTAAGTATTTCTATAAAGACCTACCTCTGATAATCGAAATCTTCTGTTTTTCTTTTGTCTTGATTTACATCATCCTCTCTGAGTATGTCTCCTGTTTTCTTGAATTTGAAGTATTTCTTTCCTTGCCATTTACTTCTCGGAGGCACATGCATTTTAAAAAATCCATATTATATGCCCCTAGAAAGGAAAGTTAGCAGTGAGTTAAAGTAATGAAAAGTATCATAAATTAATATGTATTCAATATATTATTAAATCACTTGTATAAAGACCTACCTTCGATAGTCGAAATCTTTTTCTCTTTTGTTTCATTTAAATCATCGCCAATGCATCTGTCTCCTGTTCTCTTGCATACCAAGTACTTCTTTCGTTGGCATCTAAATAAAAAGTTAGCAAAAAGTTAAGAGTATTTTAGATGTAGCATAAATTAATATGAATTCAATCTTTTTATTAAATATTTTTATAAAGATCTACCTCCCTAATCTAAATCGTCTCTTTCCCTTTTATCTTGATTTAAACCGTCCTTTTTGTGTGGTTGGTTCTATGCATTCCCTTCCCTAGTATCTGCGATTCAGAGGGAAATGCATTTTAAAAAATTCGTTTTAAAATATCTGTCCCTAAAAAATAACGGTTAGCAATAAGTTAAAAATTTTAAAAATAGCTTAAATTTATATGAATTTATTATATTATTAAATACTTCTATTAGTACAGATTTGTATAAAGACCTACCTCTGATAATCAAAATATTCTCTCCTTTTGTCTTGAACCATCCTCTTTACACCTGTCTCTTAATTTCCTTGATTTAATCTACTTTCTTCTTTGGCATCTGCATTTCGTAGAAACATATATTTTAAAAAATTCGTTTTATAATATCTATCCCTACAAAATAACTATTAGCAATAAGTTAAAATTTTTAAAAAATAGCATAAATTTATATGAATTTATTATTTTATTAATATTTTTATTAGTGCAGATTTGTATAAAGACCTACCTCTGATAATCAAAATATTCTCTTCTTTTCCTTTTGTCTTGATTTAAACCATCCTCTTTGAATCTCTCTCTTAATTTCCGTGATTTAATCTACTTTCTTCCTTGGCATCTGCATTTCAGAGGGAAATGCATTTTAAAAAATTCATTTTAAAATATCTACCCCTACAAAATAACGATTAGCAATAAGTTAAAATGTTTAAAAAATGATAAATTTATATGAATTTATTATTTTATTAAATACTTTTATTAGTATCGATTTGTATAAAGACCTACCTCTGATAATCAAAATATTCTCTTTCTTTTTTTTTTCTTTTTTTTTTAAACCATTCTCTTTGCATCTGTCTCTTAATTTCCGTGATTTAATTTACTTTCTTCCTTGGCATCTGCATTTCGAAGAGACATGCATTTAAAAAAATTCGTTTTATAATATCTGTCCCTAGAAATAAAAGGTTATCAATAAATTAAACTTTTAAAATATAGCATGAATTAATACGATTTTTTTTTATATTTGTATAAAGACCTACCTCCGATAGTCTAAATTTCCCATTTTTTCTTTATTTTTTATGAACCATCCTCTTTGCATCTGTGCTATCTCTTAATTTCCTTGATTGCTTCTACTTCTTTCTTTAGCATCTGAATTTCGGAAGGAATATGTTTAAAAACATTTGCTTTATAATATCTGTCCTTACAAAGAAAAAGTTTAGCAATAAGTTTAAGTTTTAAAATATAGCATAAATTAAAATTAATTCATTCTCTTATTAAACATTTGTAAAAATACCTACCTTCGATATTCGAAATCTCCTGTTCATCTTTTGTCTTGATTTAAACTATCCTCTTTGTGTCTGTTTCTTGTTTTCTTGCATTTGATGTATACTTTTTTAATTGGCATGTACATTTCGAAGGCATATATGTTTTAAAAATTCGTTTTATAATATCTGTATACAAAGAAAAGATTAACAATGAGTTAAAAAATTAAAAATGTAGGTTAATTTAATAGAATTCATCCTGTTATTAAATATTTGTATAAAAACATACCTTTGATAGTCGATATCGACTCTTTCTTTTCTGTCTTGATTTAAACTGTCTAATGTATATTCAGTGCAAGAAAATTAGAATTGGATTTTATTGATGAAATAATTTTAATTGTCGAAATTTACCATATTGTATTGATTATAAGTTAATTGTTGTTAAAATCCAACACACGCATTAATATAAATTCATTGTTAACATTTAAAGCAAGTGTTAATAAATGTTTTATTGTTGAAATTCAAAACCTTTATTTAATTGTTGAAAAAATGTGTGACATAACTATTGCAGTCAAATAAGAATATTGTGTGTAACATTGTTGTCTTCTTTGCGTCGGTCACCTTAATTTCCTTGATATCATTTGCTTCCTTTTTTCGCATTTCCGTTCCCGAGGGACATACATTTGAAAAAAAAAATGTTTTATAATATCTCACGCTGGAACGAAAATGTTATAAATAAGTTAAAGTTTTCAAAATAACATAAATTAAAATAAATTAATTATTTTATTAAATATTTGCATAAAAACTTATCTCCGAAATTCGAAATCTCATCTTTTTCTTTTTTTCTCGATTTAAACCATCCTCAGGAAGAGTTCCGCCGCTTGGCGCGGTTGGCGAAACAATTCAAAATGGCGCCAAAAGTCCGTTTTAGTATCTGACAACATTTATCTAGATCAGTGTTGGCGAACCTTTTTATAGTCGCCTGCCAATTTCTTTTCAAAAAATATTTTACTTGACCTTGATGTGCCAAATAAAAAACAAATTCAGTGGATTGAAATATAATGAATCAAAATTACTTGAAAATTAATTATTAGGATATTTTCTAAAAGGAGTAACATACATGTAAGCATTACACTGCAAGAACAATTATCTCTCTATTCTAAAAAAGTCCTTCCGGCCAGTGCCGGGAGGAAGAGGTAGCTTTCATAATCCTTATTTAAAAAAAGCCAACTTATATCATGCAAACACACGAAGCTCAATTTAGTGGAAACCGAATATAGGAGATTCAATACTAATTTTTATCAATATAATGAATGAGAATTTCGCGAAATTAGTCAGCTTTATCCAAGCTGCTTTTCTTTAAAGTAACTTATATTTGGCTGCCAAATTCGGCAATTTCTTAAAGTGCCTGTCATTTTAAGACAACATGGTGGATGGGGCTAAGCAGTGAACTTGGTCGAGACCTTAGTAATTGCTGTGCACATGCTCCCTCACATCGGAATCGGTTAATATATAGGAGTGCTGTCGCATGCAAAAAATCAGATTTTTCAAAATGTCACCCACAATAGAAATTGAAACTGCTATGTCTGAGCCATTTTTTAAGGTAAAGACAAACAAAAAATGCTCCTGAATCCTTATATCATAATCAAATACTTAAGAAAGAAACCTTTTTCAATTTCTAAATTTTTTGCACCTCACTTTAAATATATATATATATTTTTAATTTAATGGCCGCCATTTTGAAACAAGATGGCTGATGAATCTGGCCAGCGAACTTGGTCGAGGTGTTGATGTATACTATCCACATGCCTTCTTACATCGAAATAGGCGAATACGTGTGTTATCGCGTGACAAATACAAGATCGTTTCAAAATGTTAGCCATGCTAGAAATTCAAAGTGCTATAAATCAACCATTTTTTAAGATATCAACAAAAGAACAAATTTTCAGAAACAAAAACTGCTCCGGAATCTTTGTATCAAGGCCAAACACATAAAAAAAAATCTTTTTCATTTTCCAATTTTTTAATACCTCATTTTGAATTTTAAATTTAATTTTTTTTAAATGGCAACCCTTTTGAAACAAAATGGCGAATGAAGCTGGCCAACGAACTCGGTCGAGACATTGGTATGTACTATGTACAGACCAAGTTACATCCAAATAGGTTCATAAATACGCCTGTTATCGCGTGACAAAAATCAGGTCGTTTTAAAATGTCAGCCACAAGAGAAATTCAAAATGCTATTACTCAGCCATTTTTTTTTAGATATAGACGAAAGAAAAACTGTTCCGGAATCTTTGTATTAAGGTCAAACACATACAAAAAAAAATCTTTTTCATTTTCCAAATTTTGGTATCTCATTTAAATTTTTTTATTTTTTAATTTTTTTAAATGGCCGCCATTTTGAAACAAGATGGCGGATGAAGCTGGCCAACGAACTCGTCGAGATATTTGTATGTACTATGTACACACCAAGGTACATCCAAGTCGGTTCATAAATACGACTGTTATTACGTGAGAAAAATCAGGACGTTTCAAAATGTCAGCCACGCTAGAAATTCAAAATGCTATAACTCAGCCATTTCTTAAGATATAGACGAAACAAAAACTGCTCCCGAATCTTTTTATCAAGGTCAAACAGATAAGAAGAAAATATTTTTTCAATTTTCAATTTTTGGTACCACATTTCAAGTTTTAAATTTTTTTAAAAATTTTAAATGGCCGCCATTTTGAAACAAAACGGCGGATGAAGCTGGCCAACGAACTCGGTCGAGACATTGGTATGTACTATGTACACACCGAATTACATCGAAATCGGTTCATAATTACGGGAGTTACAGTGTGACATAGGTCAGATATATATATATATATATATATATATATATATATATCAATTTTGAAAGGAGGGTGGTTTCAAATTTTGGTATATTTTCATCGATCATGACCCCCAGACCACCCTCCGTTCAAAATTGATATATATATATATATATTTATATATATATATATATATATCCATATATATATATATATATATATATATATATATCTGACATTTGTCACACTGTAACTCTCATATTTATCAACCGATTTGGATGTAATTCGGTGTGTACGTAGTACATACCAATGTCTCGACCGAGCTCGTTGGCCAGCTTCATCCGCCATTTTGTTTCAAAATGGCGGCTATTTAAAATTTTTTTAAAAATTTAAAATTTGAAATGTGGTACCAAAAAATTGAAAATGTAAAAATATCTTTTTCTTATTTATTTGATCTTTATACAAAGATTCCGGAGCAGTTTCTGTTTTGTCTATATCTTAAAAAATGACTGAGTTATAGCATTTTGAATTTCTAGCGTGGCTGACATTTTGAAACGTCCTGAATTTTGTCACGCGATAAAAGCCGTATTTATGAACCGATTTGGATGTAACTTCGTTTATACATAGTACATACCAATGTCTCGACCGACTTCGTTGGCCAGCTTCCTCCTCCTTCTTGTTTAAAAATGGCGGCCATTTAAATTTTTAAGAAAAATTTAAATTTGAAATGTGGTACGAAAAAATTAAAAATTGAAAAAATATTTTTTCTTATGTGTTTGACATTGATACAAAGATTCTAGAGCAGTTTTTCTTTCGTCTATATCTTAAAAAATGGCTGAGTTATAGCATTTTGAATTTCTAGCGTGGCTCACATTTTGAAACGTCCTGATTTTTATCACGTGATAACAGGCGTATTTATGAACCGATTTGCATGTACCTTGGTTTGTACATAGTACATACAAATATCTCGACCGAGTTCGTTGGCCAGCTTCATCCGCCAGCTTGTTTCAAAATGGCGGCCATTTAAAAAAATTAAAAAAAATTAATTTTAAAATGAGATGCCAAAAAATTGGAAAATGAAAAAGATTTTTTTCGTATGTATTTGGCCTTAATACAAAGATTCCGGAATAGTTTTTGTGTCGTCTATATCTAAAAAAAATGGCGGCCATTAAATTAAAAAAAAATTATATTTAAAGTGAGGTGCAAAAAAAATTAGAAATTGAAAAAGGTTTCTTTCTTAAGTATTTGACCTTGATATAAGGATTCAGGAGCATTTTTTGTTTGTCTTCATCTTAAAAAATGGCTCAGATATAGCAGTTTCAATTTCTAATATGGGTGACATTTTGAAAAATCTGATTTTTTGACTGCGACAGCACTCGTATATATCAACCGATTCCGATGTGAGTGAGCATGTGCACAGCAATTACTAAGGTCTCGACCAAGTTCACTGCTTAGCCTCATCCACCATTTTGTCTTAGAATGGGAGGCACTTTAAGAAATCGCCGAATTTGGCAGCCAAATATAAGTTACTTTAAATAAAAGCAGCTTGGATAAAGCTGACTAATTTCGCAAAATTCTCATTCATAATGATTTAGTATTGATAAAAATTAGTATTGAATCTCCTATATTCGGTTTCCACTAATTGAGCTTCGTGTGTTTGAATAATTTAAGTTGGCTTTTTTAAAATAAGGAATATGAAAGCTACCTCTTCCTCCCGGCACTGGCCGGAAGGACTTTTTTGTAAAGAAAGCTACCTAAAAAAGTAACTACCGCCGCCGCCGCCGCCGCCGCCGCCGCCTGTTTTGAATTTTTTGTGACCGGAGGTCTTTCTTCGTTAATATTAAGAAAAATAATGCATACAAAAATATGAAAATCGGTAGTATTATATAGAAATGTTTGATAAACACGCTGATGCAGACAGTTTTCAAATCGAAAAATTATTTTAAGAGATACTTAATGCTAAAGTTGGACAAAATCGTTTCACTAAAAAAGTTTTATAGGAGCAAAAACTATTCATGGGAATTTAATCATTTTTAGATCATTTTATACGTTTGAAGTTCCCGATGTGCAGACTGTATTTCTTTTTTTAATTTGACTCATTTTTTGAGGTTTTATTTCTATTTTAAATTCAAATTTTCAGCATTTTTAGAGATATTTCTTACATATTTTAGAAAGTGATATTAATTTAAACTGTTGCCAACTATATAAACAGCTCAAACAATAATGTTTTTCAAAAAAAATATTTATATGTGTAAATAAATTAAAAATTTATGTACACGTGACTATTATAAACAGAAAAAAACATTTGGAATTAGAATTAAATAATTATGTACAAAAAGCAGGAACTTATTAAAAATTACGTCATAAAAACTATATTTACACGCGAATTTTAAGAGAGAAAGGAAATTGTAAAATAATAAATTCATTAACATGCGTTAGAAGTCTTAAATAGGAGAAATTACGTCATATTTACGTCACATTACAGTTATTACATAAAATGAACACAAAATAATATTGCAAAACAGTTTAAATTTAGAAATTGCGCTAGATATTTATTCGATATTTTGAGAGGATATATTTCAACTACTTTTGTTAGGAAAGCGCAAATAATATTTAATTTCTAACAAAAGTATTTTCACGTGAATATTAAAAAGAGAAAGAATAGTTTGGTCAAAATTACGTCAGATTAAAAGCGATTAATTTAAAATGTCTTACTTAAAAGAACTTTCTTTTCGCTTTGTCAAAAAATACCGGGAGACAAAGACACTGTTTACTTAATTCCTTTTATATTAGCTTATTTTGAAATGTTTAACTTATTTTACTTAATCAAAGACGAAAACAGCGATTGTATCTTTGGTACTACTTAGTTATCCCGTCGACCAAAAATCTATCATTCGCCAAACTATAAGATTAAATGCCAATAATGGTTGATCGTAAATGTCACATTAACTTGACTTTAAGCAAGTTAAACGTGTCTACGTCATCAAGTTATTTTTATTTCGACGTTTTATTTGTATTTTTATTAATGTTGCACTAATTTATTTGTTCTTTCGTTATTTAAAATAAAAATTATGTCAATTTGTATAATTTGGCGAGTGGTTTGGCGATTTATATAATTTGGCGAAATTGGTCGACGGGATAATCAAGTAGTACCTAGCGGATTTGGCCTTAAAATTCCCCAATCAAAGTGAAATGAATAGAAATCCGTTTATAGGGAGATCGCCACTGTTTTTTAAATCATAATTCAATCTTCCGAAATCTTTTTAAAGCCGATCAAATTAGCGTACTTTTAGAGCCTGCGGTGTCTGAACGGGGGTGACGAGCGTAGCTCGTAGGGGGCAGACCCCCCTAGTATTTAAAAAATTAATTAAAAACATAATGTGATTAAATTGTTGTATCGTGGATGAAAAATAATTAATATCATGTTCATGTTCAGTTAATTTCAACAGAATGCAAACTAAATGAATTTATATGGCAACCACTCTCTATTTGATTTTTTATATTCTAAGTTTGCGAAAATGACAGATATAAATAGTAGAAAAAATTATTAAAATTTAAAAAAAAAGGCAGTTTATTTAAATAGTTCTGAAATTAATTTCCAATTTGCCATAATTTACTATCGGTAATAATCTTTCCGTTTTGATAGTTTTCGAATATTTTCTTTGTTTGATAAATTTTCGAAACCATATTGAATAAGATTAAAATTCTTCAATTTGCAATTAATCGAATTTAGAACCTAATGAGATCATCTAACTTCGTGTATTTTGTGTAAAATCGCTGTATCCTAATTTAGAGACGTGATCAAGGCCGTGCGGTGCTAAAATCATTCTTTGGCATGCCGAAAGTGGCACGCGTAACATAGGTTCGCCGACCCTGATCTAGATGGAGGAAAACCATGGTTTTCAAATATTTATTTTATAAACATACGTTTATTGAAGCCTGTTTTTGCACCATTCTTAAAAGTTAGCCACACTAAAACAACATTTTATCGCCATTCTAGCTATTTTAACAGTTTAACAAGTAATGAAAAAACACAAGTAAATATATTTAACAAATCTAAGTGGTCTTTTTGTGATTATTAATTGTTATAGTTGGGATCGTCGTGTACCCCCACCCCCTCCGAAACCACCGCGTTTTCTAAATAATTGTAAACAACTGAGAAAAAAGGATAATTTTACAGAAAATAACTTGTGGAAATCTCAGAAAAGATGCATCTCATATAAATAGCACTTAAAATCATAAAGTGAGGAGAGGTCCGTATAAAAATGCAAAAAAATTATACGCTTTATATAAATCTTTATTGTCGTTTAATATTTCCGAAAGGAGAGATAAAAAGGTAAAAAACTCATTCACAACTGTCGTTACAATTAAAAAATATATAAATGTAAAATAGAAAAATGCAAAAAAGTATATTTACATAACGGTACATCTATAGAAAAATATCGTTGAACGAAGTGAGTTTTTTTTTTTTTTTTTTTTTTTTTTTTTTTTTTTTTTTTTTTTTTTTAATGGGGGTTGGGGGAGAAAAGATATTTCTGAAAAAATATGCAAAATTATTACTTGAGTAGAATTTGAAAGAATTTGAGTAGAAATAAAAGCAACACCAAAGGCTGAAGATTGCAACAACAACATCGAAACATTTGTCGCCAAAAAACTCGCCAAATCTTCCGGCACAGGATGTGGGACTTTTTTCCCATACTTTTTTCGTCTGTCTCTTGTTTTCTTGAATTTGAAGTATTTTCTTACTTGCCATGTACGTTTCGAAGTGATATATATGCTAAAAGTTCCTTTTATAATATCTGTCCCTAAAAGGAAAACGTTAGATTCAAAAATAAAAAAATTAGATTAATTTAATAGTAATTCACTAATTTATTAAACATTTGTATCACCCATCTCTGAGAGTCGATATCGGCTGTTCCTCTTTTGTCTTAAATTAAACCGTCAGTTTATATTAAATACAATAAAATGAAAATTGTGTAATTTAGAAAGCTTTTAAAGGCCTTTTTTAGAACGTTTTTTGTTCCTGTGAACCCCAGGTGATAGAATCATCGTCATAAAATATAGCCTGTGCAGGACCAGAGACTCTTACCATTGATTCGCAAGTATTACTTTTATAATCAGTTTATATTCACTGAAATTGCATAGAAATCGTAATTTATTTCTTTTTTAGAATGCTTTTCGCATCTCCCCTTCACTTCACCCCTTTTTAATTCGAATAAATTTTCGACAGTCCTTCGAGGGCATTTATATTTTTTAAGTAACTACCATGCCATATTTAAATTTTCTATCCTCTTCCGTATCACAAAAATCGCAAATTAGAAAGTTTTTTGCTCCTGCAACCCTCGGATGGTAGTGGCACAGACATAAAATATAGCTTATGTTTGAGCAGGTTCTATCACCAACAATTTATCCCCATTATTTTTTTTATCGGTTTGGTATTTGATAAGATTGTATAAAAATTGTAATTTAGAACGTTTTTAGAACGCTTTTCACTCACTTCATCCTTTTAAATTTGGGATTTTCTTTCAACTGTTCTTAGAAAGCAGCTGCATCTTGTAAGTAAATACCATGCCATATTTCAAAATGTTAGACCGCTCAGTTGTGTAAAAAAAGCAAATTAGAACATGTTTTGCTCCTGCAACCCCCAGATAGTACTGACAGCAACCTAAAATATAGCCTATGTTGGAGCAGGGACTGTCACCATCAATTTGCAACCATTACTTTTGAAATAAGTTTAGTATTTCTTGAGATTGAGTAGAAATCGCAATTTAGAACGTTTTTAGACCGCTATTCGCGCATTTTCAACCGTTTTTCAATTTCAAATTTTTAAAGAAATGTTCTTAGAGATAATTTATGTCTAATAAATATATACCATGCAAAATTCCATGAATCTATGTCCTTCCATAATTCAAAAATCGCATTTTTAGAAAGTTTTTTGCTCATGCATCTCCTCTGGGGTAGTGGAAACAGACATGAAATATAGCCTGTCTTGAAGCAAGATCTGTCACCATCATTTTTACACCATTATATTTGAAATCGGTTCAGTGCTTCCTGAGATTGCATACAAATCGCAATTTAGAACGTTTTTAACAACGCTTTCCGCGCATTTTTACCCCTTTTAAATTTTTTTAGGAAATGTTCTTAGAGATCATTGATATCTTATAAGTAGCTACCATTCCAAATTTCATAATTGTAGGCCCTTCCATAACACAAAAACCGCAATTTAGAACGTTTTTTTTCTCCTGCAACCCACAGGTGGTAGTGATACAAACATAAAACAGAGCCTATGTTAGAGTAAGGTCTGTCACCATCAATTTACAACCATTACTTTTGAAATCGATTTGATACTTTCCAAAATTGAGTTGAAATCGCCATTTAGAATGTTTTTTAGAACCCTCTTCGCGCATTATCACCCCTTTTAAATTTCGAATTATTTAAGAACTGTTCTTGTTTAAGAACTCTTCTCCTTTATCTATACTAATATTATATCTAATAAGTAACTAATATTTCAAATTTCATATTTCTAAGCCCTTCAGTAACGCAAAAATAATTTTGAGAATTTTTTTGCTCCTGCACCCCGATAGGGGTAGTGGCACCGACATAAAACATAGCCTATGTTAGAGCAAGGGTTGTCACCATCATTTTGACACCATTATTTTTAAGTCGGTTTGGTATTTCCTGAGATTGAGAAGAAACCACCATTTAGAACGTTTTTTAGAATGCTTTTTGTGCATTTTCACCCTTTTTAAAATTTCGAATTGTTTAAGAACTGCTGTTAGAAATCCTTTATATCTAATAAGTAACTAATATTTCAAATTTCATGTTTCTAGGACCTTGAGCAACGCATAAATCGCATTTTAGAACGTTTTTTGCTCCTGCATCCCATTTGGGGTAGTGGCACCGACATAAAATATAGCCTATGTTGGAGCAAGGGTTGTCACCTTCATTTTGACACCAGTATTTTTTTTAATCGGTTTGGTATTTCCTGAGATTGTGTAGAAACCACCATTTAGAACGCTTTTTAGAACGCTTTTTGTGCATTCTCACCCCTTTTAAATTTCGAATTGTTTAGTAAATGTTCTTAGACATCATTTATGTGTTATAAGTAACTAATATTCCAAATTTCATATTTCTAGGCCCTTCACTAACACCAAAACCGCATTTTTAGAACGTTTTTTGCTCCTGCACCCCCTTTGGGGTAGTGGCACCGACATAAAATATAGCCTATGTTGCAAGTTGGACCAATACCATCATTTTGATACCATTACTTTCGAAATCGGTTCGGTAATTCCAAAGATTACCTCTAACAAACAAACAATTTTTACTTCTTTATAATATTAGTATAGATAATTTCACGAAAGTGAGTTTGATAACGACAAAATTTCTTTAAAAATTAGAAGTTATATAAATTTGGTATATTGTTTGTCTTTCATATTAAATTTATAATTCAAAATATTTTTAATTCAGTTTTTTTATTATTATTATTATTATTGGAGCTTTAGAATTAAGTGGCTAAGCTCGCAAGTTCCATGGGATATGAGATGTTGGAATGGACTTTCTCTCAAACCAAAATCATATAAAATTAACTCCAGTTAGTACAATCTTTCAAGGGAGGCCATTTTTTGTCAGTATTAAATGATGTAAACATTTGAATCTCTCTATTCTAAGAAAAAGTAACAAGCACTGTCACCGCGTCCGTAAGTGACTTTTTTGTGACCGGGTCTTGACTTTTTTGTGTCTTTCTTCGCTAATACTAAGAAAACAACTGCATACAAAAATATGAAAATGGTGGTATTATAGAGAAATTTTGATAAACATGCTGAAGTAGACAGTTTTTAAATCGAAAAATTATTTAAAGAGATAGTGCAAAAGTTGGTTAAAATCGCTCCATTAAAAAATATATATATAATAACAAAAATTATACCTAGAAATTCAATAATTTTTTTCTAAGGATATACGTTATAAATTTGTGTTGTACAGACTGCTTTTATTTTTTCAATTAGAATAATTTTCTGAGGGTGTTTTTAAGTTTATTATTGAAATTTTCATCATTTCAAGATTTTTTTTCATATTTTAGAAAAAAGTTATTATTTTAAATTGTTGCCAATTGTAAAAACAGCGCAAAGAATAATATTTCCTTTCAATTAAAATTTATTTACACGTGACCATTAAAAACAAATATATATATATATATATATATATATATAATTAGAATTAAATGATTGCGAGTCAAAAGCAGGAAATGTTGAAAATTACGTCATAAAAATCGTATTTACACGTGAATATTAAAAGAGAATGAAAACTTTAAAATAATAAATTCATTAATATGCGTTAAAAGCAATAAAACAGGGAAATTACATCCTATTTAAAATGGTCAAATAATAACATTGCCAAACAGTTTAAATTTAAAAATATATTTGCACGATACATATATTTCATATTTCGAAATAATATTTTTAGCTGTTGTTGCGAAATCCAAGACAGCGTAAATAATAATATTTCCTATTTAACTACAAAAGTATTTTCACGTGAATGTTAAAAAGAAAAAAAAAATTCGTGAAAATTACGTCAGATAAAACTACATTTAAAATGTTTTATTTAAAACAGTTTTTTTTATAGCGTTGTTAAAAAATACCGGAAGACAAAGACTTCGTTTACTTAGTTCATTTTATATTAACTTATTTTCAAATGTTTAACTGTTCTTATTTAATCAAACACGGAAACAGCCGTTAGATGCTTAACAGCAGCTGATTCGGCCTTAAAATTACCAAGTCAAAGGGAAATGAATAGATCTGTTTACAGGGAGATCGGGGGGGGGGGGGTGTCGTAGTTCGTAGGGAGTAGAGCCCCCTAGTTTGGTAAAATAATCTCTTTACCTTGGGCAAATTGAATTCAGTTTTTAACAAAAATTAAATAGCTAACCAACCTTGCTAAATAACTCTTTAATTTAACTATTTCAATTAAAAAGCAAATTAGTGAAAATTTGCTAATACAAAAGAATAAACCAATGAGGGCAAACAAAATATACATAGAAATTGCTGTGCTTACATAATTTATCTTTAATTAAAATAATCTCTCACTTTTCTTTGCGTAACGTGAACAAATGATCTTTTTACCACAATAATACCTAGTTCTGCGACACACTGAAAAATTTGTTCTATTAAACTACATTTTGATTGGTATTATCAGCGAACAGTCATCAGCAATTTTCGAACTTCTCAAGTTTTTGGTGGTAGAAAGACTTCTTTCTTTTCATTATTGTCACTGACGACTTCTTAGCGTCTTCAGACCTGAAGCTGAAATAATACTATAAATACTCATTCATTGATTTTTCACAAACAAAATGACATCGTAGATGTAATTTAGGTTCATAAATAGGGATCTAAAATTACAAACCCCCTTAAAATATCAATTTAATTATCAATCACCTAAATTCACACAATCACAAATTTAAGGGCTTTAAACAACTGAATAATATACAAATCCTCAAAAAAAATTTATTTTAAAGGATTTAAGTTAAATACTTGTGAAAATTTCTCACTGTCTTGGCCACACTGTCTTGAAGGTATTTTGCAAATGAAATTAACATTTAATTTACGATTAAATCAGTATAGATGTTGCCATGTGTTGGTTTGTTTTTAAATCAAAAAACCTTCAGCTATTAAGAAGTGAAGTCAAAATGTAAAAAATGAAACTGATGAATGTAAAAAATGAAAATGAGGGTAACACAAAATCTCCTCATTAAATGGAGATTACGTCTTAAGTGGAGGCGCATTAACGAGAGTCCCCTGTAATAATTTTCAAATAGCAATTTAAATGACTTTTTGTGTGTGTGTGTGTGAGACTTTTTCCTGTGTTCTTATTAATTAACAGGGTTTTTTTTTCTTTACAGAGAAATAACAAAACCGGAGAAAATGAGGTAAAATTTTTATTCCTGTTTTTACAGATTTGATAGTTTCTGGTTTTTTTTTTTTTTTTCGATAAATACTGAAGCAATTTTAATATTTTTTAAATTGTTTTGGTAAATCTAAAATTTTGACTTTTTTCCGGGCCGAACTTTTAGCGGTTATACAGGGCCAGGTCGGGCCAATAGTTTTTTTCTCTACGAGCCGGGCCAATATTTTTTGTACGGGCCAGGCCGGGCTCGGGCCGAACTTTTAATGTTTATACCGGCCGGGCCGAATTTTTCTTCTATGGATCGGGACGGGCCCTGGCCTACAAATTTAAGAACGTGCAGACCTCTACCATAGGCTGCATGTACAGGGACCTCCGTCCCAAAATACTGTTTCTACTACATTTCTTTCTATATATCTTATTGTAAGCTCTATTGATTCTTTAATGGATCTCTATTAGTATGTAAATATCTGAATTATTATCAATAACATTAATCCAGTTACACGGCTTGGATACTTAAAAATCTGAAAATTTTATTTCGAAAAACCTTCTAAGACGGAAACACATAGGAGAGAAAAAAAAATCGTTATAGTTAAGTTCCTTTTTTATCAGGTCTGTCGTCTCTTGCATGTGTATTATTTATTTTCAAACGGATTATTATATCCATTTAGAAGATCCAGCAGTGTTGCCAGATGGGCTACTTTTCTTAAATTCGGATTCTTGATTGGCACCAATTTTTTGATATGCTAAAATGCACCTTATTTAATGACATATTAATTAAAGCGGAAACAAAGTAATTTTACCATTTGAAAAAAGTGGAGGCAATCAAGAAAACTGAATTTTTAAAAAAGTAGCCCACTGGCAACACTGAGATCCAGATCCACCGATCAAGAAATTTTTCCGTTTAAAGCAGGATTTCGTAATACACAGATTCTTAAAACAGGTTTTTCAGTATTGTATGCCCTACCCAGCCCCCTTAGAAATGTATATGTACTACTATTCTTTAAAGAGAATTTTAATTGTACAATGATGGTAATTTAAAAAATATTTTTTCGGAAAAAATTGTTGACCCAAGGTAAGTTGTTCATTAAACAGATTTTTGCACAAGTCACACTGGGACGGGGTAATAGTTTTCATACAAGCAGGGGTGACAGGGCCAGAAAATTTCTGTCTGTGCAGACTTTTAGGAATAATAGAGCACAAACCCAAAAATAAGTCCGGTTCGGCCCGGCCCGAGCCTCCAGAGAGAGCAAGACTCGAGCACGACCCAAAAAAACTGATGATCACACTCGACCCGCCCCAAGTCCGTTTAGGCCTCTAAATGGTATTTGAATGGGAAAAACGTGATCTTAACGGCAGGAACAGTTTTAAATAAGTTATGAAAAAAATTGAGTTTGAGTTGTAAATTTCGTTCAAACTCGCGGATTTTTTTAGCTTTCGTTCAGTTTACGTTCGTTTATCAAAAACTGAGTTAAGTTCAGCTCAAAGTTCACAGAAATTGAACTAAGTTCGTGAGTTTCCGTTCAATGAACGCGTTCATACCCAACATTGCTTAAAACATAGTCTCTCTTTTAAGCACTATAACTCAGTTTTTATAAATTTAGACCTAAAGCCTTTAACCTTAAGCATTAGCAGCCTGTATAGCCCCCCGAGTGCTGACTTTGATGAGGATATTGAGAACTGGCTGGGTTCTAAAAATCAGAGCCCATTGCAGTTGGTTCTCGGTGATTTCAACGCTCACAGTCAACTTTGGGGCTATAGGAGTGAAGACACCAGGGGAAAAGTTCTTATCGATAGAGTCATAGCGTATCAATGAGTTATTCTAAACTCTTCATCCAGTCCACCAACGTATGAGTCGGGGAAGAACCTGGGGAGGCCAGATCTGTCCATCTGCACGCAGGCTATGTTTTCACACATAAAACACTGGGAAGTAATTCCTTCCCTTTTTGGAGACCACTACCCAATAGAAACAGAGCTAAATTTCACAATACCCAAACTACCAAGAAGAAGATTCAAAACAAAGGGAATCCCTTTGACACAATTTTCCGAACAACTAACTCGAAAATGCTCACAGATTAACTTTAATGACATAGAAACTATAGACCAGTTTAACGAAGAATACGAAACTTTTAAACAAGAAATATTATTACAAGCCAATAAATCCTTTAAAAAGAAAGCCCCCTTCAAGAAATTTAAATTTTCCTGGTGGTCTCCACAATTGAGGGCCCAAAGAAATAAAGTAGCAGCTCTTTTAAAAAGAGCAAAAAATTCAAACTACGAGTCAAATATAAACCAGCAATACAAAAGGGAAAGGGCAATTTATCAAAAACAGATTTTATCGGAGAAGGAAAAAGTTTGGACAAACCTGTGTCGCAGAGAGACGGATCCTTTTGGTTTAACGAAAAAGTTGGCCTTCCAGCGATTCCAGGACTCACATATCAGTTACCAATTTGATTCTTTGTCACCCACTTCCAGGTCATCAACCCTTTTAAAACTAACGAGAGACATTTTTGGCGATGAAACTCCAAAGCAACTACCACAGCGACTAAACTCGCACAACCAGGCAAAATTCACGAAAAGAGAGTTGCGAAATGTTGTTTTCTCATTCAATATTAACAAGGCGCCAGGACCTGATCAAATTGATCACAGGATGGTCAGGTGCATCTTTTCAAAAATTCCTAATATTCTGTTGGATATGTACAACAGTCTTTTAAAGTTAAACTATTTTCCTGATGACTGGAAATTGGGAGAGCTCGTGTATTTTAGAAAGGAGGGAAAACCCTTGAATGAGAGCTCTTCATATCGCCCCATCACTCTATTACCAATATTCGGAAAAATCTTAGAGAAATTAATTCTAAGACGAATACATCACGCATTAGACAAAACGAATTTCCTATCGGGTAAGCAACACGGCTACACGCAAAATAAATCTACGGAAACGGCTTTGGAGCAAGTGATTTCATTAGTAGAACAACACAAACAAAATAAACAATACACATCACTGGTGTCACTGGATTTCAGAGGAGCATTTGACAACCTCCCTTGGGACCAGGTGATCCTAGCATTGCAAAGACTAGGTATTTCTAAACAACTCATTAATCTTGTCGTTTCCTTCCTTTCGGGTAGGCGAGCTCAGGTGGACTGAATGGCAACATTTTTGTTGTACTACTTTAGTAAGGGTTGCCCGCAGGGATCGTGTCTGGGTCCTTTTGTTTGGTTGGTTCTGTTGGAGACTCTGTTGGGGACCTTTGATGTACAGGACTGTGAACTGGTGGCATACGCGGATGACGTGATATTACTGATCTGGGCACAGTCGAGACAGCAACTTGAACAAAAAGGTCAGAAAGCTTTAAAATTTATTCAGAATTGGGCAGAAACCAACAAAATAGAAATTTCACATGAAAAATCATCATCATTAACTTTTGGCAAACCCAAACACCTTAAGCGGGGCCCCACATTTAAACTTCAAGGTAAATCAATAAAATCAGAAACAACACTAAAATACCTGGGGGTAATATTAGATAAACAATTATCATTTCTCCCACATGTGGCACAAAAGAGAGTAGAAATCGGAAAAATAACTCAAAATCTTTATAAATTTTCATCAATCTCAAGTCGACTCCCTCCGGAATTTTTTAAGATTTGGTACTCGGCGATCTTACAAAGGAAACTGGCCTACGCGTGTGCTGTCTGGTTTCCGCGTATGGCGCAATATCACGGTCGTCGACATTTGCTCTCGGCACAAAGGAAAGCTTTGTTGCTGATAACGAGAGCATATCGCCCCCCACTGGATTTGCAGTTGGAGGCGGAGGCGGAGTATTCGGGGACGATTCGTCTCGGCAAGTCAACAGAAAAGGCTTTTGCTCTACTATCCAAAATGCTCAAAATACAAAACATCACCACTAACAAGTGAAATACAAATTTGTGAAATAAACGACTATGTAGGCAAAATTACAATATACACGGACGGTTCCAAAATGTCCGAAGGCACAGCCTCGGCATTTTGTGTGTACGAAAAAAACGAGCAAATCTATACTTGGAGAGCGAAACTGTCCCAGGATAACTCCGTCTTCCAGTCAGAACTCTTCGCGATCTCTTCAGCATTAGAGTGGATAGAGTCGGACAAACATTCTCAATACTTAATCATAACGGATAGCCTATCAAGTTTAAAAGCATTAAACAATTTTGACAATACAAACTATTTAATACTAAAAATTCTTCAACAATTACAAACAACAGTAAAAGACATATACTTCAATTGGACAAAAGGACATTCAGGTGTTGAGGGCAATGAGGCAGCTGACCAACTGGCAAAATCGGCAGTAACGGATGAAACACTAAAACATACATTTTTACCATATCCAGCTTCTTCACTAAAATCACAGACAAAGCAGAATCTGTTAAAAAATTGGCAAAAACGCTGGACGGATTCAGACACAGGCCGATATACGGAGGAATTCTTGCCATTGGTTGACCACAAGTATTTCGTAAACAACAGATACTTACACATATTTTTAACAAATCACGGCCTCTTTCAGGAATACTTATACAAAATTAACAAAAGAGACTCCCCACTATGCATTTGTGGCTTGCCGTCAACATCGTTACACTATGTATTATACTGTACATTAACATCGCATTATCATCTCAAAAAACACACACGTATGAATTTAGCAAGTTGGTGGCGGGATGTAAAAGAGAAACCACAACTACTCAACAAGATCATACAATGCATGAGGTTTATAGAAACAAACGAGTACATCTTTTCAAATCCAGAGCCATTCTAGTCCGACTCCATCACTAGGGTGTAGCATGGAGGGAGAAACGGGTTATTAGCGGGTGCCAGAAACTTCTATCACTTTTGAATTTTTATCTTGTGCATCTCTCCAAACTCTTGTATGCGCAAATTGTAAATAGTAGGTGTGTTGTAATGTGTTTCTAATTGTGATGTTCAAAATTGTGTGTTTAATGTAATGTGAAATCCCTGTAAATCCATGAAAAATGTAAATAATTATGCAATCACATTCAAATGATCTTCATGTAATCACTGCACACAGTCATGTAAATAGTAGGTGTTTAATATTGTGTTGTAATGTGTTTCTAATTGTCATGTTAAATATTGTGTGTTAAATGTACTGTGACGTATATATATCCAAGAAAATTGTAAACAATTATGCAATCACATTAGGTGAAATGATCCTCATGTAATCACTACATACAGTCATATATCTCGATATGAAATCTTCGGTTCGCCCAGAAAAATTGGGTAACCAATTGTGATTGTAATTGTAAATCTCACAGTAACCGAAATAAATCTCAGCAGCTTGATCAGGGACCCGACGCTCCCTCTCAGACTCTGGTTGAGAGTCGGGAGGAGTGGATGTGGTCTACCCCTCGGGATTGCACTAACAGTCTAAAGCGAAAGCTGAGTTCCCGAGGTGGTCATCGCTGTCGTCCTCAGGATAAAATATGACGGTGAAATAACTAAAAGTTCAGAGATGAAGGTTTGTCGAGATTTGACCAAAGATATGAATACAAAAATGCAGTGGCGCCATCCAGTGAGTACCCCAGTATTTTTTTAATGAAATAAATTCGAAATGAATCAAAAGTTCGATTGAAGAACAACCAGTGTCGCACAGTTTAATTCATAAAAAATATTCCGGAGCACTCACTGGATGGTGCCACTGCATTTTTGCATTCATATCATTGGTCAAAGATCGACAAATTGTTTCTCGCACAGGAAGCCTTCATCGCTGAACTTTTAGTCATTTCACCATCATATTTTATCCTGAGGATGACTGCAGAAGCAGCTCGACACGTAGATTTTATATTTTATTTTATTTTTAACTGTACAAGTTCATATTAAAGTCTTGTTTTTTGTGTACCAATGAGCAAGCTTGTGTGTTCTTAACGAATACATTCTTATTTATTAATGAATAATTAAGTTTTTCCAAGTGATAACTTGGTAGATAATACAGGTAGATCACATGGTTGCTTCGCTTAGTGAAAGGAGCTATTAAACAATTCCTTTCAAAACTAGTCTCTTTTCTAAAATATGAATGGATGTTAAGAAGTTTCATTTTTACTGCTCTTTCTGCCTTCTACTGTATTTGCATATTAAAAATTGTGATACGTGCTTAGATCTCCATTACAAATATGTGTATATATATGTAATATACAAAGTTTTAAACATTAAAATTGATTCTGGTGTATTCAGTAAAAATATTTAAGTGATTTTGTGATAATATTTACTAATTATAAAAATGTTAGATTTTTTTTTCATCAATTAATAAAATTTTATTTTATTTATTACAGACATTGGTGTACGCACAAAAAGGGGTAAGCACACTGTTTTGTATAAGTTAAATAGTTTTCGCACATTCTTAATACATTTATTAATACAATTATTACTTTTGTTTCGAATATGACTGAAATTATGTCGGGATGGGGTGGTTTGACCCTCCCCAGGAGTCGGAGCAACCTTTTTTGTGGAAAACTTTTTGAACCTTCTCATATGAGATTTTTCATGAGATAAAGAAAAAAGAAAGGGGAAAGCTTTTGGTGCCAAACGTTTTAACATCACCCCTACTGAAAAACTTGTTTTCCCTACAAGTGTTGGGCAAAATGTAATTACATTAACAATTACAGATTACGATTACATTTTGTAGTCGTTAATCAAGATTACAGATTTTAAAAAATAATCGAAAAGGAAATAATTTTCAGTGATTATAGATTATTAATCTGGAATAGCAAGCATTAAATATTTGACTACATTATAAATAATCACTGTAAAGTTCGGAAAATAGCCATGTCCCTTTCCTTTGATAGCCTGAGATCTGAACAAAATAATAAAAATAAACAAAATTAAATTTATTGAAAAAACAGAGATTTTAAACAAAAGCTGCACTTCCTCTTAAATATTTGCTTCGGCATCATTTGTTTGGTGGAACAGAGATATTTAATGAATTTTATGAAAACGCGTATACCATTCGTAGTCGATATTATATCCGTAAGTAACGGTAACTAAAAATGTATTCACAAATTTTTTATTTGAGAATCTTATAATCATGATTAATGAATTACTGTAATTGTGATTGAGGATTACAAACAGCCATGATTAAAAGTATTATGAAGTAATCATGATTACTTGAAATCATAAATACTTTAATCGTGATTATTAATCTGATTACAAAAATTCGTTACGCCCTGATCTGATTGCAAAATTGATTACGCCCAACACTCTCTGCTTTTGAACCTTCGTAATCAGCAACCCTACCCGGCGTTTGTTTAACTACCCGGAATAGTTAAATATAAATAAAGCTGCATGTCCGCAAAAATTTGGTCGTTGGACGGTCGCTGGCGCATGATTGACTCTAGATTCGCTCTGGATTCTTATGAATCAAATAACTCAAATTTACATCAAGAAACAGGCCAAGAAGATTAAACTTAAAGGTCAAGGTAGGTAATATTTTCCGTGTTTAGTTGCTGAAAATTAGTGTGCATGAAAATACCTTAAATTTCTGATGAAAAAGGTCAAATATCTCAAGATGCGGTTGCAAGTAACTTATAAAATAATGTATCTAAAAGCATCCTAATTGGGATTAATGAAATTAGGATTGCATCCTAAGACCTTCTAGTTCTGGAAAGATTTAAAACGAAATGCGTGGGTGGTTCAATAATTATTGTCCCTAGTGTATATAAAATATTTGTACTGCGAGGGTTGATGTGGGATATCGAAGCCTAATCTCTTAAATGCCTATATGCTCAATTTCAGAACCGTAGCTGCTATATTAACATAGTTTTGGAGGGAGGGGTGAAGTTTTAAAGACCCATTTTTGGGGGAGTTTTTAAGGAGGGGGTGAGGGTGAAATGCTGGTTTGAAGCTTATGAGGCTACATTTGTGACAGTGGATGAGATGTGGCTACATCACTATGATCCCGAGTCCAAATGATAGTAGTTACGTCTCATCCACTGTCACGAATCTAGACCCGTAAGCTAAAAATCAGCCTTTCACCCCCCCCCCCTTTCACTCCTCCCTCCAAAACTGTGGGAATATAGCAGCTACTGTTCTGAAATTGAGCATATAGGCATCTAAAACGTTAGGCTTCGATATTCTAAAACAACCATCGCAGTACAAATATTTTATATACACTAGGGACAATAATTATTGAACCACCCTCGTAGCTTTAGTCGCGTGACATGCACTGCTTTTGAATGCAACGCAGTTGTGCAAAGAAATCCAATTTTGTTTAATTACATCGGCATTAATTGTAGTTCCAAGTGTATCAAAAATCTGGAACAAAAGTAAAACGCAATTAAATGTAACCTCTTCATTATTGAATATTCATGTGATATTATTAATTACTACTGAATTATTTCTTCTAAAATTTGACTTTAGAGCAAGAATTTTAATTTATTGTCATTATTTTGAATCTTAGCAATTGAAGATTATCATTCTGAGATCGGAATTGCAATTATGTTTAAAACGTGAAAGAATTGAGGTCCACATATGTGACGTACGAAGTCAAGAGGCTGTACTAATAATAAAAGAAAGGTGTTTGTTTGTGTATGTGTGTGTCTGTCTGTTGTCGATGCCTAGCAAAATCGGCCGCACAAGAAAAAAAAATTTGTTTAAAGACATAAAATCATACGAATTTGAGGTCTGGTTGGAAAAACAAACAGGAGCGTGCGTAGCGCTGCCGAAAGCAGTCGGGCTACCAACTCTAGGTTCTCTTGTATAAATTTTATTTAAAATCATACAAATTAGAAAGTGTACGCTGCCAAAAGCAGTGGCGTCCCTGAATTTAGGTTTGTTTGGAAACATTTTCATTTTAAAATATAAAATCATTCAACACTGATTTTAGGTATATTTAAGGTTATTATCAAGGGCCCTGGCAACGCCAGGTTGTCGACTAGAAAATAAATAAATCTAACTGTTGGAGACGCTTGCGGCTTGCAGACTAATTACACTGTAATTTGGGATTTTGTAAGGCATAAAAAATACGGTCGTATTTTCAATTTAACGATTGAAACAATTCAATTTAACGATTGCATGGGTACCCTTGAAAATCATCATTTAATCGAGGTTATTGTTAAATCATTTAACACATTAGACAAATTCGAAATGCATAAAGTTTGTTATTAAATTTGCAAAAAATTACCTACTACTTGTATTTAACTAAATTTATTCTTTTACGCAGTAAATATTACACTTTAAAAAATTAAAGATTGCATTGCGTTTTCCTTAAATGCAGCCGGTTATGTGTGTTTTGCAGTTATTCCAAAAATATTATGTAAATGCCAATCTAAATGAGATCTCATTAAATATTTTTTCGCTGCATCGAATCCAGAATTTACTTCAATTAAAGCACCTTTCGCGATTAACATGTTCTGCATCAGAACCTAACTGCGACGGATTTTACTTGTTTTCTCCACAAAATTCTTGAATATTTTGTAGTTCATAAACGGGAATGCACGAACCGTATATCGCAAAATCTATAAAAGAATATTTCGTCTAGAAATGGCTTACCAAACCGTTGTTTCAAGTTCCTCTAACTTCTTGTGAATAAAAAGGACGTTTAAAATATTTGGAATTCGTCGAAATTATAGTTACATAGAAGTAAACTATCGGTAAAACGAGGATCATTTAACACAGTAATAAATATCGGTGAATCGAGGAAATAGTTAAATTGAGTATCGCTAAATCATGGTTATACTGTAGTTCAAAATCTTCACAGTTGAGGGCGTTGCTGCAGGTAATGCAATGAAGGTGGAACATGCACATAAGCTTGCACAACACAAAGTTAAAATAACGTTGAAAGCACGGAAGTTTGAATGAAGAAGAATTGGCACAGCCTCGAAATGGTGAGGCTGCAACTGTAACCGGTACCGCAGGGCTTGATTACTACCGGCCAAACTTCCACCAGTAAATATGTGTAGAAATTTCTTCCTTATTTAAATGACTTATTCGTGCAAAATTTCTATCATAAAAAAGGTAAAAATATCTATTGTTTTTTATTTATGGAAGTTTGCCCTGGCGGTAGTCAGGGCCTGCAGTTCCGCCATATTGTGTCTGAATAAATCCTCCTCTCAATGTCAGTAAATTTTATTACTACCAGAAAAAACTTCCACCAGTAAATTTGAATAGAAATTTTTGTCTTACTTAAACGCTTTTTCCAAAATTTCCCATTCGTTTTTACTGGTGGAAGTTTGCAGTGGTGTTAATCAGGCCCTGATCCGATGTAAACAAACAGCCGCCATCTTATGACTACATTTATCGGTTATTTCACTGGCAACCTGTAGACACTACGCTATCTTTCAAAATATATATTCTGAAAACACACTCAAAATATATATTAAACATTTAATTGCTAAAAAGGACGTCAAATGTTAATAAAATACATTAAAAGATCTTAATAATTTGACATGTTTAGATTGAATTTACTCAGTCATCATCAGAAAAACAAATAAACACCAAGACGGAAAATGGCAATAAACTATTACAAATGAAATTTAAAAAATCATCTGTTTATAATTTAATATACTACGCTATCTATCAACTCCATTGTATTCAAAGCTCCATTATCGAAAAACATCATGTATGTTTTAGTTGTAAAGCTACTTGAAAACGCGTATTCCTCAATATTTACCAGAACTTAAAAAAGCAACATACGGCAGTAAATAGTAGTCATTTTTGCTGACATGCTCAGGCATGCTATATCAGCCATAACACCGCGACTTTGATCAATTCAGGAACGTGATAATAAACACATTAAGGGAACGTCCATTCGTTACTCTTGTGATAATTAGAGCAAATTTTCATATATAATTCCAATTATTTTATTACAAAATATAATTAAGATAAAAATTGATATAACCAGCTATGATACTACTGTGTTCCACACACAAACATATATCTAATTTGTAACAAAAAACATTTTACTTATGTATCTATTAAATGACTCTTGTGACACTCTGGTCACAAGAGTAACAAAATTTTGATTGATTATATAGACAAGGGAAATGCTTTTTGTTACAAATTAGATATATTTTATGCGAGTGGAACATAATTGCATTTAACTGTTTATATCAATTTCTGTTTTAATTATATTTTGTAATAAAATAATTGGAATTATTTGTGAAAATTTGCTCTAATGGTCACAAAAGTAACGATGGACGTTCCCTTAAGCAACTGCAACTGTAATTCACGCTGAAAAAAACTATAATTTCAAAATTATAACCTTTCACTGTTTCTTATACAACAGCGTTCTACTGTCGAGGTTCTGATTTTTTTTTTCTTTTCCATCATATAAAATTCCGTATCATTTTGTATATTAATCTGGAAAGCGCTACTCTCTCCGACCTTTAGATATTTTTTTATGACTTTTGCATTTGCTCCGGACATTTGAAACGCCCTGTAGTTTTTTTCTTTTTATACTATATGTTTGTGCGTTGATTGTTTGAGTTTTTCTGCCTAATGCAACTTTTTTAATTTAGATTTTTCTGTATTTTTCAGTTCAATTGTTCTTTTGAAAATAGATTTGTACAGAAGTAAGTAACTTTTGTAGCCCATTAATTAGAAATCCAATATAAAATTAACAAATAAAAATTTACAACTCCTGAATTTTTTTGCCATTGATTCAACATAATAGATGATTGAAAATACCCGTCATAGCTTTTTTTCTTTTTATTATTTCTACCTATTCTATTGGCTTATGTTTTGTCAACCTCTTAATATATTTTTATTTTTTATATTCACTTATCTTTCAATGTTTTTGAGCTATCTTGGAGTAATTCATTATTCTCACCTTTTTAATAATTTAACACTATCTTAAAATAATTTAATAAGTTTTAGTTTGGTTTATCAAGATTTTATTTTTATAGTATAATTTTACCATTCTTACCCGCATTTTAACAGTTTGTTTACAGAATTAATTATATACGAGGTCACACTGAAACTTTTGAGAAATAGGGCTACTAGTACAAGTTGAACTTATCAACAGTTCAACAACTTTAGGACAACTTCAGGACCAACTTTAGGATCATTCAAACTATTTCCCTCCAAGATTAATGCACTTTTGTAGACAGATTTTCCAAAGATGAAATGCCTCAAGCTATTCATTTCTTAAAATACAGTGCTATTACAAATGATGACCCGATTTTAAAAAAATCATATTTTTCGAAACTACTACACATATTACAATAAGTGATACATGGATTTAAAGAGAAATATACCAAGTTTTTTTCAGTTGCAAATGTTCGATGTGTGACCCTCTTGTTACATGGCATACGTCCAATCTGTAATCCAGTTCGTCCCAAACATTTTGTAGCATCCCTCTGTCAATGGTTCTGAATTCTGCACAAATGCGTTCTTTAAGGGTGTTCTCAAATCCAAAAGGGCAACTTTCTGACATAAGTTTTAATTTATTTTTGTTCGAAAATGCATGAAACTGGCTGGTGTTGTTATTCAAAAACTATGTCATCGAGCTGTTTTTTCCATTTTTTTGCAAACGCAATAGATCTTTCAGAAAATTGTGTCAAAGTGGACGTTTTGAACCGAGTTTCCGCGCGAACGAGAATAAGCACTCAAGAGCGGGCGAAAAACGGGTTTGTCACGTGATCCAAAACGCTTATAACTCAATAGGTAATTGATGGATCCAAAAATGGAAAAAACAGTTCAATTCCAAATCGCTTCCATGGCCAGGCTTTCCAATTTTATACTTTTCCGTTAAAAAAATGAATGTGTAAATGTGTCAAAACGTTTTACGCTTGTTGGGCAGAGCAGTTAAGAACAGCCTTAAGTTCTTACAGTGTCTAAAACATTGTTTATATACCACCAATGCCGAAAACAAAGTGTTCAGAACTTAAAGAACGGTTTTGTGAAGCTTTCAGAACCATTGACAGAGTGATGCTACAAAATGTTTGCAACGAACTCGATTACAAGTTGGACGTATGCCGTGTAACAATAGGGTAACACATCGAACATTTGTAACTGAAAAAACTTAGTATATTTCTCTTTAAATTCATGTATCACTTATTGTAATATGTGCAGTAGTTTCGAAAATATGATTTTTTAAAAATCGGGTCCATCATTTGTAATAGCCCTGTATATGAAAAATGCGCTTTTATTGCTTTATCAATCTAACCATCGGAATGAAAACGACGACGTATATATATATATATATTTTTTTTTTTTCTTTAAAAAGTAGCCAAAAGCCACACATAGCAAGATCAGAAGAATAGAGTTTATGTTCTATCACTTTGAGGTTTTTATCATAAAGAAATTCTACTGTAATCTTTGCTGAATCAGAAGATGCGTTGTCAAGCATGAGCCTCCTAATATTTACCTCTTGAAAACATTTACCCCTTGAAGAATTTCCGAACGACACTTAGCGGTGTACCAGTTAGCTGTAACTGTTTTCTGGACCTCTAGCTTTATGGCTTTGACTGGCCCAGTCTTTCTGGAGAACACGGTATACATTACCTTTCAATGCAAAAAATAGATATTCAAAATACTAGCCGTCCTTAGAGACCTGTGTGGTCTCCCTTAAAATTTATGTTTGGGAAAGCATTGTATCATGTTACTTTTATTCATAATTTAATTTACTTAGACTCCCTTAAATATAATTAACATAATCCCTTAAGCTAATATTATTTTTTCTTGCATTAAAATATCACAATTTGTTGATTTTCTGTAATCAAGTAAACCCTATTGGTTTACAATGGAAGTCTATGGTAATTTGGAGAAATAGTAGAGATCAAATTATAGTTGGCGTTACTTTTGGCGACTAATTTTAGTCGCCAAGTTAACAACAAACTTGGCGGCATTTGGCGACAGAACATGGTCCCCCCCTATGGTAACCCCACTTATAGGTATGGAGATGCATTAAATGCTGTTCAACAACCAATGAGATGCGTTTCATTCGGGCGTTGCCATTAAACAATTAACAAATAATCGCGATTTCTGTGCCACGTAGGTAGCGGGATGTCCATACAGGTGTGTGTATACAGGGTGTCCATCATAATTAAACGACCCTACTTTAAAGTTGCCTACAGACGAAACTATTGGTCAGAAAGTTGTGAAATTTTGTGGCGAACATAATAAGGGAATGGGAATTTGTTTGAGCGAAAAAAAAATTAGTTCAAAATTTCGCTATCAGGGGTCTTTTTTAATGAATTACACATTTTAAAAAGTTTGTACGCTTTATTTTCCTCAGATTAAATAAGACAAATATACAGACCGCCCCCTGAAAAAAATAAAGCGTGAAAAGTTTTAAAAATTATTGGTGTTCGAATTGAATGGACCGTAAAAACTCTGAAAAAATATAAATATGCCGACGGAAGCCGCCATTTCTTTCACAGAGCCAGGGCCCGACTTACGCAGGGGCATGTGGGGCAGTTGCCTCGGGCCCCCCTTTTTAGCCCCCCCCCATGAGAGTAGTCAGGATTTTCATTAAAAAGTGCCAAATGTTTAAAATTAAACAAAAGTGACCAAAATTCATATGCTTTCAAACATTTAGGAAGGAAGTGCGGTTCCTCTTCCCCCCTCTTCTTCCAGTACCCTCTCCACCCATGCAAAAAACAAACTATATATCATTAGAAAACTAATGATTAATATTTTACTATGCCAACTTAGTATTCTATTGTTTTCAAAAGAAATTCTTCATTAACGTTTTTCTCGTAATGTGGCAAGTTAATACCATTAATGATGACCAATTTGGGGCATTTTCTTTTAGACATCTTATAACGTACATAGATAAGCAAAGTAAAAGCTTGCAAAGAAATACTCGTGTCAATCAATCTATCATTTTTTTCTACTATTATCCTACAAGTATTTTTTCTTAAAGTTGTGGCTATGTTTTTGTGACACACTGTATAGAGATGTAAGCAGTACCGGGTACAAAACTTATGCATATAATAGAATATGTATGAAGTTTAGTACTAGCTACTTCCACATTATTAAAAAAAAATCTATAGATAGATAAAATGACAAAAATCTCACTTTTCAGGCTTTGATATCTCTGGTGGGGCACGAGATAAAAATCTGAAATTTTTTTTATAAGATTATTGTATGGTAGTGTTATGCACAAGAAATTTCAGGATGGAGATTTGACTACAAGCTGAGATATGGCAAGGGCAACATGTCAAAACAATAATGTCCAAACTATTGTTTTGTTGTAGTCACAGCTAAGTATTTATCTCAGAGTGTCATTTAAATTTATGTTTTTGATTATCTTTAAATAATAGTAACAGAAAATAAAGCCCTTTGCAAAGCTTAGCAATTAATTACAAAAATAATTATGCTAAGGCCATACATTTTGTATGGTTTCAGTAATTTTTGTTGTAAGTAATTTTTGTAACCAAAAGAAACCTCACCACTTTTACATAAAGAAAAAAAATATTTTTATACAAGACCTGAGACAAAAACAACATATGGTAAAAGAAAAGCTGTTAATGTTGTCATACTTGTTGAGACATTATCAAACGTGTCAAAACACATTCTTGCTTGTTGGTTCAAAAACCACAATTTTGATCTTTCTCAAAATTTAATTTGTAGGAACCAAGTCTTGTCATCTCTTGATAACTCATTGAAGATCTTGGCCCTGCTGGCTCATTGAAATATACTTTGAAATCACTATGTGCAAGTCTCAATTCATTAATAATTCCTACCTTAATTCTTATGCAAAAATGTGATTTTTCTGCAGTATAAATTTTGAAAAGGCTTTGGGTATCTTTACTCTCTGAAAATTACTTGAGGCTGATGCATGGTAACATCGCATAATGTTTCATTTACAGGAACATACTTATGGTAGGAACAAGTTTCAAAGACTGGCAAGCAGCATTAAAATTGTGGTTTTTAAACCAACAAGCAGGAATATGTTTTGACACGTTTGATCATGTCTCAACAAGTATGCTAACATTAACAGCTTTTCTCCTTCCATATTCAGTTTTTGTCTCAGGTCTTATATATATATATGTGTGTAAAAGTGCTGAGGTTTCTTTTAGTTACTAAAATTACAACAAAAATTACTGAAACCATACAAAATGTAGGCCTTAGGCATAATTATTTTTTAAATTAATTTCAAAATGCTTTATTTTCTGCTACTATTATTTAAATATAATCTAAAAAATAAATTTAAATGACACTCTGAGATAAATACTTAGCTGTGACTACAACAAAACAGTAGTTTGGCAGTATTGTTTTGACATGTTGTCCTTGCCATATCTCAGCTTGTAGTCAAATCTCCATCCGGAAATTTCTTGTGCATAACACTACCATACAATACTCTTATAAAAAAAAATTTCAGATTTTTATCTCGTGCCCTACCAGAGATATCAAAGGCTGAAAAGTGCGATTTTTGACATTTTTGAAAAATTTGGGATTTTTTTTAGCGAAGAGAAAGCAAGTCCCAGATCTGGAACTCGGCGTGTGAGTACAAGTACTTTCGGCCTATTTGTAAAAAAAATTATGTCATGTTGACAGTATTCCTTGCTAGAAAAATTTCCTCTTGTAAACGGACAAATTTTGGAAAAAAACTGAAATTTTATGCTTAAATTTTACCAATAAGCAGTTAGTTTCGGAAACTACTCTATTACCAAATTTTTAGCCCAATGTATTCTGTACAAATTGCTTTAATCCGCAGTTGAATTGGATAAATAAACGATGAATTATTTACAATTCCGTAAACCCTTCTTGTGAGAAAATTGCTGCAGACGATGAAATAAAGATGGCCGCCATGCACAAACAAAAATTAATAAAATTAAAATAATAGTCATTTTGAACTTCCATCATGTTAGGATTGTTGTACAAAAAATTTCAGATTTTTAAAAAATGGTCGAGCAACGAGTGCTGGACCACTTTTGAAATGGATTGACCCCTTTAAATTGCATAGTTATAAAATTTACCAGCGGGGTTGCTACTAGTATCTAAAAAAATCTATCATGTGAAACATTTTTTTAAAATAATAACTAGATCATAGCATTAGCACATTATTTTGAAAATTTCGTGGGAAATAACTTTAAATTGCATAGTTATAAAATTTACCAGCGGGGGGTGCTACTGGTATCTAAAAAAACTATCATGTGAAACATTTTTAAAAATAATAGCTTGATAATAGCATCTGAAAAATTGAGAGAAATTCTTTCCTGGGAAGTGAAGTGAGTTCAAATTGCGTCGTTATGAGATTTCATACCAGCGTGACTATCATAAAATCACGTGAAAGCTTTTATCAAAACATAAATTTGGCAATGACGAGGACTTAATTTGAAGATTTTAATAAAATTAGTTCGTGAGAAGTTATTTTAAATTATGTAGTAAAGTAGTTATACACGCTAATAGCATTAATAAACAATCATGCGAAAATTTTTACTTAAACATAAATTTAACCGTTCTTTCTTAATTCTACTTTTAACTGAAGCACGATAGAGAATATTAGTTTATCTAGTTAAAATAGTTTTAACAAAGTAGATTTCAGTTAAAACTAGTTTTTATATAGTGCATCAGTGAAAACTATTTTGACTGAGAGGCTTAATTAAAACTAGTTTTAACTAGTCAAATCAGATTTTGACGGATTTCGAGTTTGGGCAGTATACACGGTGATTTAAAACTTATCTTTCAAATTTCGTGGGGAGGTAGGTAATGCGTCAGGAAACCGGTTTTACATAGGAAAGTATGTCCGGAAATGTACGCATGCGTATGTAGAGGGCGCTGTGTGTACCCAACCTTCCATTGCGTCCCAATCTCCCAATCATTGTTTTCACTTTCCTAAAGCTATTATTATTTCTTCTATTTTCACTTCTCATTTGGACTACCACGAAGCATTTTACATCTTTAAAAACTCCAAAAATCTCGATAATGACTTTCATTCAACGCCTTCCTAAAGAACAAAATTAAACAAGAAGTTTCCAGGCGTCAGATAATGAAGGCGTTGAATAAAGGTCATAAACGTGATTTTTGGAGTTTTTGAGGGCCCAGCAAAGAAAGAAACAGTGGGCCATCAGTTGGAAAAAAGATGGCAGCCAACACTGCCATCAGCGATAAAGTGCAATGGTGCCATTACCTAAATCTGTCGAAAAGTGTCCGAGCGGAATGAAGCTGGCCCATCAGTGATGGCCAACAGCAGGCCAGCATTGGTATGCCATCACATTACTTCAATCCGGCACTTTTCCTGCAGTGCTAGCACCTATCCCACTGCTATTCCTTTCTGGCCCAGCACTTTCCCTTACAAAACTTTCTTATAGAATTCTATAAAAAACAAAGTATTATATAATTATGGCTCTTTTTTCTATAAGCTAGTTTCACCAAGAGCTATGGAAGTGTCTATAATCGAAATGTCTATAGAAATATTTGAACTTTCAGCGGTTTCCATGTGGTCACCCTCCCAAGTACTAACCGCGCTCGATGCTGTTTGGTTTTCGTGATCGGACATGAAGTACTTTCAGCGTACGCTACGGCTGCTCGTAGTTTTCAAACTCTCATTACACTATTTTAAGTTTTTTCTTTTGTGATTTACGTTCCCAATCATTAAACTGGTATAGAAATTATTCTATTGTATAGAAATCCTATATATTTTATACGCTTTTTTTTATTATTGATTCTGAACTGTATAAATTATGAAAACTGAAATCCTTTGTAACCTAGCAAAACCAGATTTAAGGCGAAAAAAAGAGTGCGTTGAAATAAAGAATTTATTTATTTATTCATTTACTTATTTATTTTGTTGGTGGCAGTGGTGCTATATTTTTTACAGTTTCAAAAAAAATTAGTTTCAACAGCTTAAATTGTGTTAAGATATTCATTTCAGATTTGTGTTCAAACACTCAGTGTCTTCGATATTCGCAGCGCCACCTGGCGTAAGGGTTCCCAGCAATAATACTGCAAAAGTTCGTGCACTTCCATGTAGTGGTGGGCCAGCGCATGAGATAAAATGGATGCCCACCAGAATTTTATCTGATGATTTCCAACAGCAAAGTTGACTGAAGCTGTCCAGCAGTGGTCATGCAGTGGTAGACCATCAGCCAGCACTTCTCCATCATTGCCAGCACCTAACTTGCTGCTGGCCAGCAATTTCTTCTTTGCTGGGGGGGGGGGGGGGGGCACAGGACCTTTAAACTATCAAAAAATCAGTTTCCTGTTTTTGCTTTATTCTGAACTAGCAGACCCGCCCGGCGTTGCCCGGGGTTTGTAAATAATAACCTTAAACAAAACTTAAGTTTGTATGATTTTATGTCTTTGGAAATTCTTTTAAATGAACCTCATTTTGGAGGCCCCATTGACTTCCGCAGCGTCTAATGTGTTCCCATCAAACTTCTTTCCGAACGAACCTGTAATCTAGATCCCCACTACATATGGCAACATTTACCGGAAGTGCCCGCACGTGCCGGAGACAATCGAAAACCAAGTTGAGTGAGCCAAACCTCATAGGAATCAAGCCTACAGAAACCAAAAAAATAAAAAAAAAGAATGCGCCATTAATGTTAGAAAATGTTGGTAACTAAAGTCTAAGATAAAATTTCATAATACAGAAAGTAGCTGAATTGTAATCTAAATTGAAGGAAGCAAATCCCGTTGAAATTGGGCCCTTAAACCCGAGGAAATAACTCGCCACCAAGCGGTGGAAGATGCCTCCTCAACCTTGTAAATTGCATGAATTACTGTTAGCATTAACACGATATTTAATAAACGGATGAAATCCCTTATCTAAAGTTACCTTTAAAGTAACGCGATTTTTAATTTACGGCTGTAGTGAATAGACGTAAGTTAATGCTGAAAAAGGAGATTAATGTTCGAAAAAGGTGGTAGCTGAGGTATAAAGAAAGAGCGGGCACTGGGGGACAGGGTCTTAACTGGAGTGAAGTTGGCTATAACAAAATTTTTAGGTGTTTTAAAGTAGCTGGAAGACGCTAAAACTGTGTTAAAAAAGTTGCAATAGAATAGGATAGTTTTTAAAGAAGCTGCAACAAAGGCCTCATGAAGACGATTAATATTTAAAATTGGTGGTAGCTAAAGTCTGCAATTTTTTTTTTTTTTTTTTTTTTTTTTTTTGTCGTTCATGTAGTAGCTGGAGAACCTAAGAGGTTGTTAGAAAAAAAAGTTCGCGAATCGGATCATTTTTAAGGGAGCTATAACAGGAGGCCCAAAAGGGCCCAACTGATAGTAGAGAGCAGGGCCCTAACATAAAAACATGTTTAAATGTTTTAGTACTTGGCATTTTAGATCTTCAATTAGTCAAAATTAATCATAGGGTATGAAATAATCATTAGAATAATATTTTAAAGAAATGCGCAAAAATGGTGGAAATGCTTAAAAAAGGGCCCTAGCTCAAATAAAAATATGAGGGTGTTGGTCTAAGGGGAAGAGTCCAAGACTCAATTTTAAAATTATTCAATGAGAAGGTCAGAAAATTAGGGTCTAAAAAATGCATAGCACACAAAAAGTCCAAGGAGCACCGGATCGGGCCTTACAGGACCCTAAGGTGTCCCAGCATTTTAACTGGAATATAGAAACTGGAGAATAACTAAATGCAAAAATGGTTCCAAAAAAGAAGATCGGATTAAGAGGGGCAATTTATTAATAATTTATGGTGCAAAAGCTTCAAGGGGCCTTGTACCGGGCCCCAAGGGGGAAGGGACATAAGTGGCATGTAGTTTGGTATAAAGCCACTTTTTAGTAGTTGTCAATGTAATCTGAGGATTCTAGAACTATGGTAAAGAAAATTGCAAGGAATTCGGATTATTTTTAAAGAAGATGAACCAAGGGTCCTAAGAAGACGATTTATATTCAATATTGGTGGTAGTTAAAGCCTGGATTTTTTTTTTTGCGTTTATGTGGAGAACCTCAGATGTTGTTAGAAAACAAAAAGCTAGCGAATCGGACTATTTTTAAGGGAGTTATAATAGGGGCCCCAGAAGGGACTAACTGATAGTTGAGAACAGGGCCCTAACATGAAAACATGTTACAGCGTTTTAGTGCTTAGCGTTTCAGATCTTCGATTAGTCGAGATTAAGCATAGGGTATGAATTAATCATTAAAATATAATTTAAAATAAATGTGCAAAAACTTGGGGAAATGCTTAAAAAAGGGCCTTAGGGCCCCAATAAAAATATGTGAGAGTTGGTCTAAGGAGAAGAGTTCAAGACTCAACTTTAAAATTACGCATTGCGAAGGTGAGAAAATTTGGGTGTGAAAAACGCATGGCACACGAAAAATTTAAGGGGCCCTAGACCGGACCCTACAGGACCCTAGACGGGCCCAAGGTCTTAACTGGAATGTAGATACGGGAGAGTAACTAAATGGAGAAAGTATCCCAAAAATGAAGATCAGATAAAAAGGAAGCAATTTATTAACAATTTAGTGCACTAAAACTTAGAGGGGACCTGTACCGGGCCCCTTGCAAGGGTGCCAGGGTCTTAACTGCAAGGTAGAAATGGGGTAGAAAACTGAAAGGAGAATTCACCCCGAAAACGAAGAAGATCGGATAGAAAAGAGACATGTTATTAACAATTTAGTGCAGTAAAACTTCAAGGGGCCCTGTACTGGGCCCCTTGACAGGGTTCCAGGGTCTTAACTGAAATTTAGAAATGAGTCAAAAACTAAAAGGAGAATTCACCCCAAAAAGAAGAAGATCGGATAGAAAAGAAGCATGTTATTAACAATTTAGTGCACTAAACCTTCAAGGGTGCCAGGGTCTTAACTGAAATGTAGAAATGGGTCAGAAACTGAAAGGAGAATTCATCCCAAAAACGAAGAAGATCGGATAGAAAAGAGGCATGTTATTAACAATTTAGTGCACTAAAACTTCAAGGGGCCCTGTACTGGGCCCCTTGACAGGGTTCCAGGGTATTAACTGAAATGTAGAAATGGGCAGAAACTGAAAGGAGAATTCACCCCAAAAACGAGGAAGATCGGATAGAAAAGAGACATGTTATTAACAATTTAGTGCACTATAACTTCAAGGGGCCCTGTACCGGGCCCCTTGCAAGGGTGCCAGGGTCTTAAGTGAAATGTAGAAATGGGACAGAAACTGAAAGGAGAATTTAGTCCAAAAACGAAGAAGATCGGATAGAAAAGAGGCATGTTATTAACAATTTATTGCACTAAAACTTCAAGGGGCCCTATACTGGGCCCCTTGCAAGGGTGCCAGGATCTTAAGTGAAATGTAGAAATGGGGCAGAAACTGAAAGGAGAATTTATCCCTAAAACGAAGAATATCGGATAGAAAAGAGGCATGTTATTAACGTTTTAGTGCATTAAAACTGAAAGAAGCCCAGGGGACCGGCCCTTAAAAAATTAAAAATCTGAGCCTCAGGTGCATCAGGACCTGTCTTGGACTAATCACACCTGAATTTTCAGACTTCTACGTACGGTAGTTTTCGCTAGCCATCGCACACACACACACAAACAGACACACAGAGCGATTTGTTCCTTTATTAGTACGAGTTGGAACCCGTCGAAATTCGACGAACTAAAATGTTAGAAAGGAACTTCAGATCGAATTTATAATAAACCTACAAAAATAATTACAATAAAAAAATTCATCTAACATTGGTTGTCTCACTACTAAAACAAATAATATTTTTAACCAAAAATTACCAAAATAAAATTTCCACAAACTTCAACTGCTTAAATTATTGAAAAATTAAACTCTATTAGAATACGTAACCAAGATGAGTAATTATGATGAATTTATCGATTGAGGCTCTTATGTTTGTTTTTACGGGATGAAAAATCAGAAAAAAGGATTTCGCTTTGTCACATCATAAAATTTCTCCCCATAAAATCTAAACTCTACGTTATTTTCACATTCTCATTATTTACATTACGCACCACTCAAATTCACAATTTGAAAGTATTTTAACCGCAATACATTATTAATGAATGTATTTCGAAACTTAAAGTCACGTTTGTCCGATACAACTTTTCATTTGAACATTCGCAAAAACTTTAAGTTCTAATCTCAATACCGGCGAAAAAAAAATCAGAAATTTGCCTTTAGTTGTCATAGTATTGGTCAAATATTTTCTTTTATCAAAATAAATGATCGTATTGTTTTAAATATGACATAATTTTTACTCACTGAATCATTTTGCCTAGCGTCTCAAACTCAGTATCAGCGTAATGTAAAAATATTGAAATGTAACTGATTGATGAAGAAGAATGCATGTTCATTTTTAATGTGTGACATCATTTTCTGTTCAAAAATTATAAAAAAGTTACTTTTATTTGTAACGTGAAAATGGCATCAATAAGGATATAATCAATAAAAATAATAAACCATGACTATTTTCCCTTTACTTTCAATATAAATGGAGTACTTAAGTTGCCACGATTACAAAATTTGTATTAAAAACTACAAAAAAATTAATATTTAAAAAATAAATTGAGATACAGCTTTCAAATAAATTGCGTTTTAAAGAGCATTTTTTTCCTTATACGACGGTGTTAAAATTTAAACTGTGCGAAGGGTAGAAGTTTAAAAATTTGCCGGAGATATAATTGCAAAACCGAAATTTTATTTCAAATTTCAAAGTGTTGCCATTCGTAAAATGACGTATGCGTTACGCACAGATATGTTTGTCCTTTATAATATAGATAGATGTTTTAAAATTTCTCAACAACATGCAAAAAACCGCATTAAAAAATTTGCATTATTTCTTGAGTTATAATCATTTATAGACGGTAAGCATAATTGAATGTCCGTAGATATTTAAACTTTAAAAAGCGTTTTCTCATATTAGTAAATTTGGAGTTTGTTCGCACATGTACTTTTAAACTATGTAAGCTACATCTTAAAAAAATTAACCAAATATGCGTTTCTTTATAGTCTACACCAGAAAAATTCGTATATCTTGGTCATTTTTTTTTCTTTTCTTCTTTTTTTTTTTTTTTTTTTTTTTTTTGCATTTGAAAAACTTTTTTAAAAAAATTGAGATTTTTGAACTTTTTTTATTTTGCGCTAAAATTAAATTTTAAACAAAACTTTTTGCGCATATTTTGTTTTAGGTAGATTTCGTATGAAATACTACCTATTGGCGTCGTTCCTATGTTGGAATTTCTGAAAAATTTTTGCAGATCTACACCGATCACGACCCCTAGAGCCCAAAACCACCCTCAGTAAAAAACTTTATATATATATATATATATATATATATGTATGTATGTATCTATATATATCACTTTCTTCTGGTCACGATAACTTCCACAATTCTGCACCAATCTCTTCCAAACTGATACATAAAATCAAGGGGCATAAAATCTCGGTCAAGTTCGTTAATGGGCAAAATCGGACCAAAAGGATGGAAATAGGGAGGGGTTTTGTGAAAACCGAAAAAATCACATAACTTCTTAAATTTTGTACATATCGAATCAGTTTAAAGTTTTTATTACTTCTAAAAATAGGGCCAAAAATGTATGTATCACAGATTTTTGATAAAGTTAAAAATGGGCTCAAGGGGCGCAAAAAATAGGGTTTTGGGGAGAAAAAAATTCATAACATCGTCATTTCTCAAGATATCAAATCCAATTAATTTTATCATGAATCTTCTTAACATTATCTACAACTTTTATATTCACAAGTTTTTGATAGGACCAATTCGTATCGCAAAAAAAAAAAAAAAAATTTAAAAACGAAAACAAAAAGGGCGTTTGTAGAAGAAAAAAATCCCTGCCGGCCCGGCCTACAGGCAGAGGTAGATTTCGAAGTTAAGTATTCTAATTTCACCAACAAAAACTAAATCATTATTAGATATAAATCCACTTTAACAGTTTTGTCTGTCTGCTTTTGACGAGTTTTTATTTCCTTTTTATATAATATCTGGTTTTATCAGAATCATATTAAGGCGGTATTAAAAAAAAATACTTTTTTCCATGCTCAACAACTCGAAATTTTCTGGCAAATTTTCAGATTCATTTTTAATAAAAAAATAATAAAAATATGAAACATGCTGACGTGATTTTTTAAAAGATTTATAAGCGACCTGTGTTTTTATTTTTCTTTCAATTAATTAAAACTTGATTAATAAACAATTATTTTCTCAGTAGGGCAATATTTTTCGTTTTTAACACAATCGCTTCGGGAAATTCTGTTCAAAATGCCCACTGTGACATATTGGATGCGTTTGAGAGCAAAAATTAATTTTAAAATGAGTAAGAAAATAGACGGTTTGGATTTGAATGCACCCTTAATAAGTGTGATTTTTTTTCTTCAACCGCTATGTATTTTTAATTTGTTTTTGCTGTAAGAATTGGCCCTATCAAAAACTTGTCTATATAAATGTTGAAGACAATATTAAGAAGATATATGATAAATTCATGGAGATTTTATATCTTGTGAATTGACGGAGTTATGAAAATTTTTCTTCTTCAACCCCCCCTTTTTTGTTTTCGTTTTATTTATTTATTTTTTTTTTCGGTACGAATTGGTCCTATCAAGAACTTGTGAATATAAAAGTTGTAGATAATATTAAGGAGATGTATAGTAAAATTAATTGGATTTGATATCTTGAGAATTGACGAAGTAAGGAATTTTTTTATCACAAAAACCCTATTTTTTGCGCCCCTTGAGCCTATTTTAAATTTTATCAAAAATCTGTGATGCGTGAATTTTTGGCGCTATTTTTAGAAGTAATAAAAACTTTAAACTGATTTGATATGTACAAAAATTAAGAAGTTGTGGGTTTTTTTCGGTTTTCACAAAACCCCTCCCTATTTCCATCCCCTTTGTCCGCTTTTGCCCATTAACGAACTTGACCGAGATGATTTTATGTCCCTTGATTTTATGTATCAATTTGGAAGATATTTGTGCAGAATTGCGGAAGTTATCGTGTCCAGAAGAAAGTGATAACACAATTGCTTCGGGAAATTCCGTTCAAAATGCCCACTTTGACATAATTTTTGAAATATATTCTGACTCTATCAAAAAATCGATCATTGCGGTACATTATATAGTTTCTGAATAAGCGAATCTACCATTTAAATGCGTTTGAGAGCAAAAATGAATTTAAAAATGAGTCAGAAAATAAGCAGTTTGGATTTGAGTGCATCCTTAATGCAATGATTTTTCTAACACAATCCGCTTCGGGAAATTCGGTTCAAAATGCCCACTTTAACAGTATTTTTTTAAAATATATTCTGCTTCTATCAAAAAATCGACTATTACGGTACATTATATAGTTTCTGAGTAAGAAAACGTACCAATTGGAAGCCTTTGAGAGGAAAAATGAATTGTAAAATGAGTCAGAAAATAAGCAATTTGGATTTGAATACACCCTTACTTAGATGATTTTTTTCTTCAACTGCTATACATTTTTAATTTGTTTTTGCTGTAAGAATTGGTCCTATCCAAAACTTGTCTGTATAGATGTTGTAGACAATATTAAGAAGATATGTGATAAATTCATGGGGATTTTATATCTTTTGAATTGACGGAGTTATGGATTTTTTACTTCTTCAAACCCTCTTTTTGTTTTCGTTTTTAATTTTTCTTGCGGTACGAATTGGTTCTATCAAAAACTTGTGAATATAAAAGTTGTAGATAATATTAACGGAGATTTATAATAAAATTAATTGGAATTGATATATTGGGAATTGACGAGGTTATGAATTTTTTTCTCCCAAAAACCCTATTTTTTGCGCCCCTTTGAGCCATTTTTAACTTTATCAAAAATCTGTGATACATAAAATTTTGGTCCTATTTTTAGAAGTAATAAAAACTTTAAACTGATTGATATGTACAAAAATTAAGAAGTTATGGGGGTTTTCTGTTTTCAGAAAACTCCTCCCTATTTCCATCCCCTTGGTCCGATTTTGCCCATTAACGAACTTGACCGAGATTTTATGCCCATTGATTTTATGTATCAGTTTGGAAGAGATTGGTGCAGAATTATTATATAGATAGACAGATAGATAGATAGATAGATAGATAGATAGATAGATAGATAAAGATTTTTACTGAGGGTGGTTTTGGGTTCTAGGGGTCATGATCGGTGTAGATCTGCAAAAAGTTTTCAGAAATTCCAACATAGGAACGATCCCAATAGGTAGTATTTCATACGAAATCTACCTAAAAATCCATAACTCCGTCAATTCAAAGATATAAAATCCCCATGAATTTATCATATATCTTCTTAATATTGTCTACAACATCTATATAGACAAGTTTTGGATAGGACCAATTCTTACAGCAAAAACAAATTAAAAATACATAGCGGTTGAAGAAAAAAATCATCTAAGTAAGGGTGTATTCAAATCCAAACTGCTTATTTTCTGACTCATTTTACAATTCATTTTTACTCTCAAAGGCTTCCAATTGGTACCTTTTCTTACTCAGAAAACTATATAATGTACCGTAATGGTCAATTTTTTGATAGAGGCAGAATATATTTTAAAACATGCTGTCAAAGTGGGCCTTTTGAACCGAATTTCCCGAAGCGGATTGTGTTGGAAAAGGAAGTATTCAAATCCAAACTGCTTATTTTCTGACTCATTTTTAAATTCATTTTTGCTCTCAAACGCATCCAATTGGTAGATTCGCTTATTCAGTAACTATATAATGTACCGTAATGATCGATTTTTTGACAGAGGCAGAATATATCTCAAAAAATGATGTCAAAGTGGACATTTTGAACGGAATTTCCCGAAGCGATTGTGTTAGAAACGAAAAATATTGTCTTGAGAAAATAATTGTTAATATATCAAGTTTTAATAATTGATCGAAAATTAAAAATACAGGTCGCTTATAAATCTCTTCAAAAATCACGTCAACAAGTTTCATGTTTTTTCCTATTAAAAATTAATCTGGAGTTATGCCAGAAAAATTTCGAGTTGTTGAGCATGGAAAAAGTATTTTTTTGAATACCGCCCTAACATGATTCTGATAAAACCAGTTATTATATAAAAATGAAATGAAAACTCGTCAAAAGCGGCCAGATAAAATTGTTAAAGTGGATTTATCTCTAATCATGATTTGGATTTTGTTTGTGAAATTAGTATACTTAACTTCGAAATCTACCTCCGCCTGTAGGCCGGGCCGGCAGGGATTTTTTAAGTTAGAAGTAGGTGTGTTATGATTTTATTATGTTCAAAAGTTATTTTCTGTATGCATAATTTAGAGTTTTTTCATGCACGCAGCACTTAATCACGCATGAGTGAGATTAATTTTTAAATTTAAAATTTAAATATTAATTTTGTACATACAACATTTATTTTTCTGGATAATGTAGTTAAGGATATATACTTTAGGCAGGAAGGGGAAAAAAGATCTTAATTGCATATTGTTTGTGTTTTAGTACTTCGAAGAAGGCGATGTTTTTGATTGTTTCGGCAAACACAAAGGTCCTGTGCCCCCTTAAAGATGTAAAATGCTTCGTGGAAAGTCCAAATAAAAAGTGGATATAGGAGAAGAAATAATAATAGCTTTAGGAAAGTGAAAACAATGATTGGGACGCAGTGGAAGGTTGAGTACACACAGCGCCCTCTACATACGCATGCGTACATTTGCGGAAATACTTTCCTATGTAAAATCGGTTTCGACGTATTCCCCACTTCCCCACGAAATTTGAACGGTAAGTTTTGAATCACCCTGTATATATGTATTAATGCTAAAAATTAATTATAATTTTCCTTTTTTTTTTCAGATGCCAAGAGATCAAAATAGAAATTTTATTTGATGATTTTGTAGTAACCAACATGACGTACAAACCAAAAATTGAGGTAATATTTTAATATAAAATATCTTTCTAATAAGTAATACATATTAAGCATTAATTTACAAGGTGAGTGGGAGATAAGTTGTGTTATTCTAAGTTACATAATTTTTCAGGGATCTAAGGAGTATGAATTACCGTTATATATACCGTATATATACAGGGTGCGATATAAATACGTGCAGACTTAAAAAAAAATCATAAAAAAATAATGCTTGGAAAATTTTTCGGTTTGCGCGAATATGATCAGAGAGACATTGAGATTTTTTTTCCGTGTATAAAAAAAATGATTCCAAAAGTAGCAAAAGAGGGCGCTCACACGTCATACTGAGACGTTTTATGCAAATCAAGCAAACACAAACAGACAATGAAACAATAACTTGACACTGTGCATTTATTTTAAACTAAAAGGTGCTCAATATGACAGTCACCACCATATATTAGGCACGTTAGCGCATCAACACACCTATTACAGCTGAGTGTAGCATGCAGTGGCGCCAACTTATATAGGCCCGTGGGCGTGAGCCCACCCAATAATTTGATCTCTCTGCTCACCAAATTCCAAATGATTTAATTCGTTATTTATTTATTTAATTGCTGAAATGAAATTTGGTTTTGTTGATGTTCATAAAATAATTATGTTCTAAAATAATAATGGCCTTAATTAGACTTTATAAAAGTACTGAAATCCCCTTCAGCGTGTGTATAGTTAAATTTCTCTGAAAAACAAATTTTCTTCATAATTTTTCCATCTGTTTTAATGTCTTAAATTGATAAAGCAATTAGGTGACTAACTGTATATCTCTTGGCATTTAGTTTTTTGCACTTTCAATAGTTAGCAGTTTTTGTTATTTATAATAAATATTAATGTATTGATAAGAAAGGACTCATAAAAATATAATATAATTAAATTATAATTTATATTTTTCTTAGAAAAAAAAAATTTCTGATTACCATCTCACTCAGTCACTCCCCCCCCCCCCCCCCCCCCCCCCCCCCCCTCTGTCGCCATACAGACACGCACTAAAGGGGAAAATTTTTATATGTTATTTTAGTCACAAATTTTTGAGTCCAAACACTATTTTTCAAAAGTTGGCGCCACTGGTACCATGTCGGCATCGATGCTACCGACGACGGTCCGTCGAATAGCATCTTTCAGTTCCACCAAAGTGACAGGAGAGCGCCGGTACACACGATACTTTAAGTATCCCCATAACCAAAAATCTGCCGGAAACAAATCTGGGGATCGTGAGGGCCACTCAAACTTAAAACCTTGACTTATCACTCGATTTTCAGTGAAAGTGTCCAACAGGAACGTGGACGATCCTCCAAACTCCTAGTTTCCTCAAAACGTCGTACTAAATTCAGTATCCCATTCAATGAAATGGGGCTTTATTGCGCCTTCAATCCTTTCTCCGTGCGAAACTTTCGAAATGCAGTTGTTGTAAATTCATCACTCTTGTAGAAAAGTTTAACCACCAACGCTCGATCTGCTACGGTTAACAGGCTGCCGAGATCAAATGACGAATCTATTTCCAGGCAGGCAGGTGGTTTAACGCTAGCCTGGTTTGCATAAAACATCTCAATATTACGTGTGAGCGCCCTCTTTTGGAATCATTTTTTATATACATAGTTCAGGTGGATGAAAAGGTCGTACTAAATTCAGCATTGCATTTTAATATGCTAATAGAGTTCAGTCTAATCCTGGAATTTCAGCCGTCAACTCGATGAAGTGATGGTCTGTGGAGACGCCTGTGTCTATTGCTATTTAAACCTCATAAACTTGCATACATTAGTGACAAACAAGTGGGGTGGTCGTATAGTTAAAGTCAACTTAACCAAGTGAAAAATAATAAAAAATAAAGTTTTTTCTTTCAGTTTTCGACATTTTAAGGATCTTAAACGTCCTTAAAGGTGAAATGTCCCCTTAAGGTATCCGAATACCTTTAAAAGCCGATTTTTGGCCAAAATATCGATTTTTAAATTTTGGTATAATATAATAGCCGGATTCTTTATCTTTCCAAATCTGTTTGAATTTTGTTTATATCTTATTTAGAAGTCAAGTTATTGCCTTTTTAACCCTAGATCTACCGGGAATTTTATTCAAGTTTTAATAAAACGTTCTACACCAGAATTTTTATTTAAAACTATTTAACTTATTTATTTACCTTATTTTTGGTCTGGTTTATATACTTAGTTTATTTTAAAGAAATTTCTGGTTTGAATGAATATTTTGTATGTACCTGTCGGGTCCAATGGACCCGTCTGGTAGACGGAGGGTTAAAATTACTAAGTATCAGTATTTTAAAAGCGAAAGTATCACTCTGCTCACCGGAAGTCAGCTGAAGTGTTTGTTTACGTTTAGTTTTGTTTTAATATGATCTTCAAATCTCGTTTTTTTTTTTATTTATTATCGATTTTAAACTTAGCAGAAAGAAAGTTTTAAAGCACAGATTTTGAATGTGGCAACATAAGTTTTCTAAAAACTTTTGGCAACAAGTTCAAAGCGTCTTTTACAATAAGATTTTGAATTAAATTTTGTTTTTGCGTTTTCAGAAAATAAAATTTTTAACATTTTATGTTTACGCAAAACATCATAACGGAAAAAAATTACGGATGAATCTCTTTCAAATTTTTTTTGCATGCTTTGCAAAGTGCAATAAAGGGAATGAACTACACTCGTAACAGTAAATGTGTTTTTTTTTTTTTTATTGATAAAGTTTCCAATTTCCAATATATTTTTAGTAATTTTTGCTTCATCACTGATTAACTTTCTATATAGTTTTAAATATTTGACTCACAAATATGAGAGTAGTTCATTCCCTAGAAAAAGGTTTAATAATTATAATAATGCTTACAAAATAAAAATATCTTGATTTAAAGTTGAGTTATGATGTTTTACGGAAGTGATTATTTTCGCTGTTTTTTGCTTATTTTTTCCCCAAAATATAAAAAAAATAATTTAAAATGCATAATTTTTTCTGTTTTATTTTACTTTTTTAATCACATCATGTTATACAATGCAAAAAAAAATATTTTAAAATAATTTTAAAAAAGCCCTCCGAAGGTATTCGGATACCTTAACCCTATATATATGTATAGATAGATAGATAGATATATTTAATACTCCACTGTTTTGATTCATTCTGTATACTGACTATTCTATTTTGTTATTTTCAGGATTTAGAAATGCTCAGTGTTATCGGTGGTTACATGGGCGTCTATCTGGGAGTTTCTTTCGTCACCATGTATGACATCGCCGAGTGGGTCTTCTCGAAAATGCGTGGCCTTACGTTGAAAAAGAAAGAAATGGTGAAGAAGAAAAGGATACGTGCAAATAAAATATTTGTCGCAAGAACACCATCATCCACTATTCGGCACCGGACAGTTCTGCGTTCAAAAACTCGCGATCATAAAACTTAACTTTCTCATATATGAGGGACCCACAATTATAGGAGACCAAGTCCATTTAGAAAGCAATTTATCAAATTACAACGACCATTTGGAAAATGATTTTTTCGAAGACTAAAATTTAAGACATAAAAAATCGTACGGAGTTGATCATACATTACGTACGCCATGAATTAAACATTAATAGTGTATGACATGTAAAAATTGCAAGCGCAAAAATCGCCTGCGAATTGTACGCATTATCCAAGCATTTCATTGGCTGTTCGGGAAAAGGCTTTTCCATCGTCAGATTTCCAAGAAATCTGATGACCCATTTTAAATGAAATTTCATTCTTAAACTTCTAAACATCCGACATTATTACTTTTTACACCGTCGGATAGAGAAAAAAAATGTACTTTTAAATGCAATTTGTTTGAAAGCTGTATCTCAATTTGTTTCTGAGTTATTAATTTTTTTTTTTGTAGTTTTTATTACTTTTTGTCATAGGCAACAGGAGGTGTCCATTGTTGTTGAAAGTAAAGGGAAATACAGATTACTGTATAAACCCATCAGAAATCGAATAAAAGACGGATTAAACCAATAAAAACCTTCAGATATGCTTTTGATTTCCTACCCTGACGAGGACAATAACCATTTTTCCAAATGGTTAAAAAAAAGGAGAGAGATAGTCCATTTAGAAGGTGCTTAAAATATGTTTTATCCACTCCCGCAGTGAACCAAGTCTGTTTTTAGACACTTTCTCATATATGAGGGGCTCACAACCATAGTAGACCAAGTCCTCTTTTTAAAAAAAAAAAAAATGAGACAGTTCATATAGAAGATGCAGTAAACTGTCTTATTAATTGCCATAGTGCATCATGTCTGTAGTTCACATACTTTCTCCTAGATTGCGTCTATGTCCGGAGTTGGTGAGTAATAGAAGAAACCTTCACAGACATACTGGGTCAAGTCCATTCAGTGTACTACTCTTCATTCTTGTCTAAATCGTGCCCCATTGTTATAAAAAAAAAAGTTGTATTTTAACCCTTAAATGCCTGATTTTTCAAAAATCGTTGTAATAATGTTTTTCGGTTGTCATTTATTAAATAAATCATGGGAAAAATACTTTAAAAAATCATATTTTGTTTTAAGTATGGTTTACCGCTAAAAAACAGTTTATTACTAATCGGCAATACTGGTCTTTAATTTAAAAAATAATTTTCCTTGATAAAATTCTATAATATTAAACACACAAGAATTTTAGGAACTATAATAAGAAATAAATTTTACTTGCTCACTGTCGAGCAAAATAGGGTATTTCGCAAGCTTCCAAACAAAACAAAAGGAACAAGTAGCAACATTTGAAAAAATAAATCTATCTTTATTCTTAAACAGCACAAGTGTTGCCATCTACATGTTGAAAATCGATTTAATAATATTTTAAGAATGTATTCTATTGGCAACATTAGGTATTATAGCTTCAATATTATTCTAATAGTATTTTAGAGCCTAAATTGGGTATGTTGCCGAAAAGCAACACCCGGCATTTAAGGGTTAAAATAAGGAGCGACTCAAAACTTCTGATGAAAAATAAACGTTCGTGAATCATCAGATGGATAACTAATAACGGAAAGTAATATTGTTTTTTATGACCCCTCCTTCTCCTCCTTTTTCTTTTTTAAAAAAAAGTATTACAAAAAAAAAACTAATCACATAGTTCGATCTTCGGCCTAGCGAGGAATGTGCGACAAAGAATAAGACAGCCCGCGAAAGAAAAATTCTATTACAAAGTCTTCAGCACAGAATTTAACTTTCACTTCAAGCCGCCAAGTACAGACACATGTAAATTATGTGTTGACATATCAAACAAGCTTTCGACAGAAAATGATGAAAACACTAGAAAAAGTCTTAAAACCCAACGAGAGCTCCACTTGCGAAAAGCTAAACAGGCTAGAGAGAACATGAAAACTGATAATGATGATTAGATGAAACTTACTGCTGTACATTCGACTTACAAAAAGCACTTCCCTTTTCTAAGCTTTCATTATCCATTGCTTATTATAAACGCAATCTATATGTTTATAACTTTGGAGTACATTCCTTTAATAATAATATAGGATAAATGTACATCTGCACTGTTAAAAATATCGTGAAAAATTACCTCTGTTTATAAAGGCTATCTGTTTTCTGACCAATGAGAACGCTATTTAAACGCCTATGGAGCGTTCTCATTGGTCAGAAAATAGATAGCCTTTAGAAACAGAGGTAATTTTTCACGATATTTTTAACAGTGTGGGATGAAATAGAGGGAGGAATAGATACTCAAGACCTTTCTAGCATTGTTGCAAGACACCTAAGAAAGAAAGCCTTTAAACATAAGAAAATTATTCTATATTCTGATGCCTGTGGTGGCCAAAGTAGGAACATCAAAAGGTCTCTTACGCTGTTGAAACTAGTTAATAGTGCAAACATAACATCAGAGTCAATTGATCACAAATTCATGGTGTCCGGCCATTCTTTTTTTCCGAATGGCGCAGAATTTGGTCCGATTGAAGCAGCAAGTCGTAAGAAACAACACATCTATGTTCCTGGAGACAGGAAGGAGACTATTATGAATGCAAAGAGGAAATGTCCTAAATTCGATGTCATTGAATTTAAGAATTTCGACTTTGTTTCTACTACAGCTTTCAAACAAAGTATCACTAACAGAAAGAAGGATACCGAGGGAGCTTGTTTTAGTTGGATGGATATTAGATTGCTGCGAGTTGTGAGAGGTTCCTCCTTCATGTTACTGTTCGAAGAAACCCCCAATGAGGATCAGCCTTTTCGCAAAATAAATTTGGAAAAATGAGCTGATGGGCACAAGTTACTTTCTTTGTCAAATGTCCGTCAAAATGCATGTACGGAGGCTGTAGAAAAATCACTTTGGCCAAAAAGAAAGATATGATGGATCTTTTGTCGTACATTTCGCCAGTTGATCATGTATACTTCAAGAATCTTTCAGTAGAGGTTAATACCAGGCTCCAAGCTACTTCCTCTAGAAGAGTACATGATTATGATGATAGTATTGTGTACAGTGAATGACTTACGATAACTGTTAATATGTTTCACCTGTAAGTTTAATTTAGGGTAAAAAATAGAATAAGTAAATATAAATCAAAATCAAGATTTTTTGTAATCATAATAAACAAGTCTTTATTTACATGTGGAAATTTCACAACCATAGTGGACCAAGTCCTCTTTTTTTTTTTTTTAAAACGCATAAATTTACAATATTAATTTGTCATTTGTAAAAGTAGGGCACTATAAAAATTATACTTTCAATTCAATATTAACATGTATAATCCTTTTAAATCACTTGACCTCAATTATTTATTAAAAACTTTAAAGCGTTATTATTCACAATAGAGATAAATGGACTTGGTCTACTGTGGTTGTGAGCCCCTCATGATCTGTTAGTTGATTTGGTTTACTGTGGGAGTAGATAAAACAGATTTTATGCGCCTGCTAAATGAAATATCTTATTTTTTTTTTTCAAAATGGACTTAGTCTACTATAACTGTGAGCCCCTCATATGATGTTTAATTGGAAGAAAAAGCATTCTGTGTTGAAAATGCAGGGTGTCCAAAAAAGAATGTCCCAGTTATAAATTTTAACAGTATCAACTAAGCATTCTAGAGTATTGGTTCAAGGTCACCAGCAAAGAGTAACTCAGACAGTGTAATAAGCGCATGCGCGAGTACTGCTTTGTTATTGACTCACTTGCAGTGCCACATATGCAAAATAGCGACTTCTGAGCGCAAAGCGTTTTGTGTTTTTGAATTTGCTAAGAGTGAATCTGTAATTTCAGATCAACGTACGTTTCGTTTAAAGTTTGTGCTCCTCATTTGGCAAAAACACACAGAATTGAAGAGGTTATTGCTTTCATGACTCCGGACTTGTTCAACGAAGTGTGGGAAGAATTGGATGTTAGGTTGGATGTGTGCCGTATAACTAAAGGCGAGCCTATGGCACGCGTGCCATAAGTGACCCGCTGAAGATTATTTTTGGCACGACATAAATTCAGGTTCTGCATCAAAATATAGTAGAATTTCACAAAATGTATTAGTTAATCTAGATGTCTCTATCTGAATTCGATTAGTTCTGTTGGTTGTCTTTATCATACAGGTTGAAGAAACTGAAATATAATTTAATTTATCCCAATCTAGCTCAAAATTGTCTCACTTTTTTTTTTTTTTTTAAGAATAAGGCACAATTAGGATACTATCGCAAAAGAAATATTAAAAGGCGTTATAATCAAAAATGCCGATCGTAAAATTGTAACAACTTGGAATTCAATTCCGGACACTAAAAGCTGTAGAATCTGGCACTTGCTATTTTGACAATTTTTTCAGCAAGACTTTTTTGCGGAAATAAATATGAAAAATTCAAGTAAAAACATCTTGTGCAATGAGTCCAATTCAACTTCTATTCTCTTAAAAATTACTAAGTACGAAGCTTTATTTGGTATCTAAGATGAAACAGAAATACTTAAAAAATAAATTTCTAAAGTATAACATCAAATAATACCCATATTTTTTAATGCTAAAATATTTTTGAAGTAATTTTGATTTATTATTATTTGATCCATTAAAATTTTTTATTGCTGGCACGTCATGATCACGTAAAATTTGTTAGAAAAATTTGGCTCGTGAATGTGAAAAGGTTCGCCGTCCCCGCTATAGATAGACGAAGTTCAGGTATTGTGAAATACTATTTGCATTTTGATTTGTAAGTGAACATAAAAATTTAAGGTACTTTAAATATTATTAAAGTCTAAATTTTGACTATTTCTTAACACAGTTTGTGTTTAAAGTGGAAGAAAAAACCCTTATCAATATTTATATTTAAAAAAATTAACTACACGTTTTGGGTAATATCAACCAATCGGGTAATGAAGAATATTAAAACTGCAAGAAAAAACATGAAATTACAAGATTATTTTGAGCAATATTGCAGTTTGAGGCAGTGCAGCACATTATCGGTAATATTGGAAGCCAAAAAGAGAAAGCGTAGTAAAGCAATTCCTGGCTTCCTACATTATTCTCATGCAAGAGTAACTCCAAACGTTTCTATGGTTTACTTATTAAATTTTAAAAACGTTCAGTCCATTTTAGGACACCAGAACACCCTGTATATAAATTTGATCAGTTTCAGTGTTTATTAAATTGTCTGATACTTTATTAAAAACTTTCAGTTCATTTTAAGAGACACCCTGTTATAAAATTTGATCAATTCCGTATTCGTTAGATTGTCAAATACTTTATAAACATTCAATCCATTTTAGGACACCCTTTATATTAAATTTGCTTGACAAGTTTCAGTGCTCGTTAAATTTTCGTACTTCATTAAAATTGTTCAGTTATTTTAAGAGACAACCTGTCTATAATTTGATCAATTTCTTGTTCATTAAATTGTCAAATTAAAACGTTCAGTTCATTTTAGTACACCCTGTATATAAATGTGAATTGTTCCGTATTCGTTAAATAATCAAATAATTATGAACGTTCAGCATGTTTCAGACACCCTCTATATAAATTTGATCAGTTTCAGTGTTTATTAAATTGTCAAATACTTTATAAACATTCATTCCATTTTAGGCCACCCTTTATATAAATTTGTTTGACAAGTTTCAGTGCTCGTTAAATTGTCGTACTTAATTAAAATCGCTCAGTTATGTTAAGAGACAACCTGTCTATAATTTGATCAGTTTCTTGTTCATTAAATTGTCAAATTAAAACCTTCAATTCATTTTAGTACACCTTGTATATAAGGTGTGTCCCACCGAAATAAAGCCACCGTGATTGTGTGCTGTAAATGGACACGAAACAAACCAATAAGAACAAAACACATATATTAGGAAAGTCTATTAAAAATGCATATTTACAAGGAGTAACTCGCTCCCTGCCTTACCTGGGCAGGAAAAAGAAATGAATTTGTAAAAAAAGAGGGGTGAAAGTGTCCCGCCGAAATAAAGCCACTACTGTTAATAGGCAATATATCCGTCATGTTTATATATGACTTGGAATATACGATGTGGCATACCATTTAACAACCCTTGGAGTACACTAGCATCACTATTCTCTCACTCTTCAATGATGACGACCTTCAATTTTGCCACAGACTGAAACTGGCATATGTAGCCCTACTGAGGATACCCCACACATTTTCTTGAGGATTGAGATCAGGGAACAGGGCAAGCTATTCCATGACATGCACCCGATTATCCAAAAAACATTCCCAATAGGATTTTGCAACGTGAATGGAGGTTTTGTCCTGCTGGAAAATCCAACTTAGTCCACCAGTCCTCTTTGCAAATGGCAGTAAATGGTTTTCTAGCATTTCTTGGTAATTGGTAGCCTTCATGCGACCTGAGAGAAAAGCCAAGTTATGTTTACCTCAATAACCGAAGCCTCCCCACTCAATGAGCCACCACCTTGTTGTCTTTTAGAGAAAATTTCCTCCTCTTTCCTCGTGTCATACCAATAGAAAGCAAGGCCGTCTGGCCCATCCAAATTATCGTTTTTCTCACCTGAGACTATGACACGACGCCACGGGGGCTTCCAGGTTTGATTATATTTGACCTAATCGACTCTTCTTTGAATGTGGATAGCTTTCAACATTGGCGGCTGTTTCCTTTTCTTATATCGCAAGATCCTTGTACATTTTTCAATTCTTGACTGGGTTTATTTTGTCACAGGGATGTTATCCTCTTTGGCCAACTGTTTTAGGGAAATACCACATCGTGAAAGGCGACGCAAAATTCTCTTTCCTGCCTGGAAGTCATATTTCTACATGTACACCTTTTTTTTATACCCGTACGCATTGCCATATTTAAAAAATAGTCTATTACGGTTTTAGATCGTTTGATTTACTTAGATATTGGTCTATGTGAAATACCTTGTTTCTTAAAATCTGTTTTTTGTCCTTTCTCGAACTTTCATAGCTGTGTTTTCTTTCCCATTGCAATACTGCAGGAGAAATAGAAAATACAACCTTCTATAGTCTGCAAAAAGTTTGACTGACACAGAACAAGTATTTGACAACGTCCTGACGTCATAAACATATTGAACTGCAGCAGCTCGAATGTCTGTAGTTACCAATAAATACTAATATTGTCAGTGGCTTTATTTCGGCGGGACACTGTTTCCCCCTTTTTTTTTTTTACACATTCGTCGTTTTCTCCTGCCTAAGTGGGGCAGGGAGTGGGTTACTCCTGGCAAACATGTATTTGTATATAGACTTTAATATATTTGTTTCGTTCTTATTTGATTGTTTCGAGTCCAGTTACGGCACAGAATTACGGTGGCTTTATTTCGTTGGGACACACCTTAAATGTGAATTGTTCCGTGTTCGTTAAATAATCAAATAATTATGAACATTCAGCCCATTTAAGATTCCCTCAATATAAATTTGATCAGTTTCAGTGTTTATTAAATTGTCAAATACTTTTTAAACATTCAATCCATTTCAGGACACCCTTTATATAAATTTGTTTGACAAGTTTCAGGGCTTGTAAAATTCTCGTACTTAAAATCGTTCGGTTATTTTAAGAGACAATCTGTCTATAATTTGATCAGTTTCTTGTTCATTAAAGTGTCAAACTAAAACGTTCAATTCATTTTAGTACACCCTGTATATAAATGAATTGTTCCGTGTTCGTTAACCCTCCGTCTACCAGACGGGTCCATTGGACCCGACAGGTACATACAAAATATTCATTCAAACCAGAAATTTCTTTAAAATAAACTAAGTATATAAACCAGACAAAAATAAGGTAAATAAATAAGTTAAATAGTTTTAAATAAAAATTCTGGTGTAGAACGTTTTATTAAAACTTGAATAAAATTCCCGGTAGATCTAGGGTTAAATAAGCAATTATGAACGTTCAGTTCATTTCAGACACCCTCTATATAAATTTGACCAGTTTCAGTGTTCGTTAAATTGTCAAACTCAAAAATGACAAATAGTAAATATTTTATTCATGAATTAAATCTACAAAATTCACATTTTACACTTTAAAAATTGAGATAAAAATAAACACATGGTTACCAGCACACATGTGACCATCTCAAGAATTTCAAAGTTGATAAACACACACAAACAATATAAACTTTGAGCATCTCCATAGTATTTACATTCTTCTATCTTGATAGAAAGTTGTCAAAACTCAACACAGTCCGATAAATCTAGATTTTGATAAAAACCCAATCGCACTTCAAGTCGCCTGTCTTACAGCTTTGTACACAAAACACTTTAACCAGAACATTCCACCACATCTGGGATAACCATAGTTCAGTTTGTCATGACTTTTAATCCAGTTTGAAAAAAATGCTACATTGAACTGGAGTTTAACGTATATGGCTTAAATACAGCTGCCGAATAATTAAAGATTGTTATTCACGGGGGCTGCTGCACTGAAACTCCCCGATCGTGAAATCCCATGTTAACCTACGGGAAAATTTTGAAGCGCGATGGCTCATTACCTAATATAATTATAAAAATACCGTTTTCACCATCAGAAATTAGACGCGAGATGCTGATGATGTGCGTTTTTAAAAATTGTCTACGTAAATTTTAAGTATTTTTAAGGCGATAAAATTTAATCAAATGGAAATTTCAAAGTTTATAGGGGTTTTTTGTGTACTTAAAATTTACGGAGATAATTTTTAAAAACGCACATGATTGGCATCTGTCTACTTTCTGATGTTGAAAATGGTGTTTTAATAATTATATTAGGTAATGAGTCATCGTGCTTCAAACTTTTTCCCATAGGCTAACATGGGATTTCACGATCGGGAAGTTTCAGTGCAGCGGAGCCTTAAGAAAATTCCTTACAATCTTATATCATATAGAAGAATTCGGGAAACTTAATTGCTATTCAGTTTATCATGACTTTTATAGCCCAATTTAAAAAAAAAAAAAAAAAAAAAAAAAAAATCTTCATTGAAGTAGAGTTTTACCATACAAGATGCAAGAACATAATTTTTCATTTTAACAAGAGTTATAGTACAATAGTTCAATTAAAAGGTCTACATTTAATTTTAATTTTAAATACGTGATGCGAGATCTACTGTTAAATAATTTAAGTATAACTTAATCTGCTTTCTAGAAAGATGTGTTTTACGAAGAAAATTCCTTGCAATTAGATTTTATAAATAAGAGTTCACGAAACTTTATTCTTAAGTCTGTTTGGTCCCAAAGAGCATTGCAAAGTAAATCTAGTTCGTTCCAAACAAGTATAGATAGAAGTATTTTTATTCATCATTCTTTCTGTCATCGAAAAAAAAAATGTGTCTAAAATGAAAGTCATTTAGCATTCAGATGGCTGTAACTAGGTAGAAGCAAGGGGTGGGGTGGTGGGGTCCAAGAATCTGAACAACCTGTCCAGAAATATTTTTTGAAAAATTGATTAAACTGTTTCAAGACAACTGTAAAGTTTTTAAAGCTGCAAATTTTGTAGAATTGAGAGGTAAAACTGGCAAATACTAAATCATTATTTTAGTTAGCTGCCTGTAGTTTCGAAATATAAAAACCCTTAATTGGTCTGGGTATAACTTTTGTACACTGTGAAGTAAATGTTCACTGTTAAAAGATGAAATACAAAGAGGTTTTCTAATAAAATTGATGAAAATTTGTTACTCATGTTTGTATTTCATGTAAAGTTGAAAGATTAAATTTTCGTAAATGGTTGCCGAAGTATTTGGCCTATTTTATATTTTATGAAATAGGACATAATATTTCTTGCTCTTTATTTTTAAAAGGGTTATATTTTTAATTAGAATCTCACAGAAGCCTAATTCCCTCCACCCCCAATAAAAAATATCCTAGTTACGCTCATGGTAGTCAGCGAGTTCTCTAATATGACAGTCTAATTACGAACTTCACAGATTAGAGCAAGTTTTCATATACACAGTGTGAAGCAGGATTCAGCGCTTTCAGTTCCAAACACTGTCCAAGACTCTTGACTTGACATAATGACTTTGTACAGAGAAAACATGACGATAATTGAAACAAATCTTGTTAAGAGGCGATGCAAGATGAGTCAGTCTTGTTCCATAAAACATGAAATTCATTGAAAGAAATCCCATTCAAAAAGCAACAATAGCTAATAAATCTTCTCACTTAACTTTTGAGCTATAGCTATCCAAGACTCTTGATTAGACATAATGCCTTTGCACAGATAAGACATGTCATTAATTGAAGCAAGTTGTATTAACAGACATACAAGACAGGGTAGTCTATTTCCAAAACATGACATTCATTGAAGGAAGTCTTATAAATAGCAATCACAGCTAATAGAGCTTCTCGCTTAACTTTAGAGTTATGGCTATCCAAGACTCTTGACATAATGACTTTGCACAGACAAAATATGTCTTTAATTAGAACAAGTTCTGTTAGCAGACATACAAGACGAGGCAGTCTATTTCCGAAACATGATATTCGTTGAAAGAAATCTCATTTAAAAAGCAATTATAGCTAACAAATATTCTCGACATTTTTCAAACTTCCCGAAAAACTTCTTCTCTTTCTTTAGATTCGGTATTTTCTGTAGCTATGTCTAGTGAACTCTCCAAGTCACTTTCTACCCAAGTAGATGTTGTTCGATCATGATAGCTGGGTGGAAGTAGAGATAAAGAATCGTATTCTGGCGGTTTGTCTTCAACACCAAGTTCCTGGTTCCCTTGTCCCGATACTTGACGAACATAACTCCTCTGAAAATGGCGTGGCGAGAATTCATATGACGAATTAGGAGTCGTCACATAAGGTGAAAGAGATCCTCCAACTAAAATTGAAAAAGTTGAATTATTTTCGGAAGTTGATGTACAAGATTAATTGCTAATTAATGTACATTGAAAATTAAAATTTCACCAACATAGGCGAAAGAATAAAATGATATATCAGATGCTCAGCGCTGAACAATGCTAGTGCATTAGTTCCCAAGATTAATTTTTTATTCAGATGTCTCGTTATTGTATTACTGATAATAGTCTTGGAAATCATATAAATAAACTATACTCCAAAACTTAAAGTATAACCTATATTTTGATCCTCACCATTAAAATAAAAGTAATAGAAGCTTTGCTTATCTAGGATCATTGGCAACATTAATAAAATCAAACTAAATTAAAAATATACCCAAAATGCTTTTTAAAAAATAAGAACTCATCAGTTAAACTCATCGCTTTCTTAATTTGTGTGTAATTACGTTACTTGTTAGTAGACCGGGAGCCGGCAGTACAGACAATCACCTCATCGAGTTCACGGCTGAAATTCCAGAGTTAGTTGAAATTCGATACGCATATTAAAGCGCAATCGGTCTGCCAAGTCATATCTTGGTGGAAAAACCTGAAAACATGATTTTAGCGGTTGACTCGTACGTTTACTACACAGACTTCTAATATAAGTAGACTCCAAATCGGCGACCTTTTCTTGACTCCTATATCTCTGCCCTCCATCACGTGATGGAAGGCAGATTTAGCGCGCCAAACCGGTTTTTCTCCTGGGAATCTCTCTCCAGATTCCCGCCGAAACATCGTCTGTCAGCGTTTGTCTTGAGTTGACCGCACTTTTGCTTTGCCAATAAAGGGATTACAGCCAAAACACGGCACCCTTTTGGCGATGAAAACAAAAGATGTTTGAGTCAAAACCTTCCCGAAAGAACAATGGAATTGGGAGTCTGCTTATATTATAAGTCTGTGGTTTACTATTGCGTTTTCTTTCTCCCAGTCCTCCATGTTTTCATACTTTTGGGTGCAGGAAAACAATGGTAAACCTACGAGTCGAGCACTAAAATCAGGTTTTCAGGTGTTTTCCACCAAGATCTGACTTGGCAGACCGATTGCGCTTTAATATGCGTATCGAATTTCAACTAACTCTGGAATTTCAGCCGTGAACTCGATGAGGTGATTGTCTGTGCTGTCGGTTCCCGGTCTATAGTGTTTGTATCTTCCATTTTTGTTACGAAGTAGTCATTGGAGGCCACCGTAATACTTACCCATCATGGATGTGCATGATATAAAATCTGAAAATAAAACACGTTTAAAAACTATAAAATACATTGCAATTCCAAAACAATATTTAAATATTTTTAATACAGTGTAATGCTCTATTACTGAATTGCTGGTACTACCTGATGATCCCGTCGACCCATTTCGACAAATTATATAAATCGTCAAACTAATTGCAAAATTATACAAATTGGCATAAATTTTATGTTAAATAACGAAAGAACAAATCTATTAGTAAAATATTAATAAAAATACAAATAAAACGTCGAATTAAGTAAAATCACTTGATGGCGCAACAAACGCGAGTAACGTATCTAATGCTAAGTGAATGTGACATTTACGATAAGCCATTATTGGCATTTAATCTTATAGTTTGGCGATAGTTTTTTGGCCGACAGGATAATCAAGTAGTACCGAATTGCGTAAAAAAAACATCCTTATAACTCCAAAAATGATAATCATATTAACTAACAGATTACGGCGTCGGATTAAGCGTCTCATTTCCAATTAAAATATACCTTTGAATTGAAATTTGAATGAAGTACAGGGTCATGAAAAATCGAAGAGTGTGAAAAATAGGATTAAAAATATCTCGGCAACTCATTATCCGATCAACTTCAATCTTGATGCAAAATTTGTTTTTGTTTTTTATTGTCTTTTATATTCACTCCTTAAAATAAACAATTCCGAAGCTTTTTATATACCTTTTATCAGAACGAATATTTCGTTCGAGAGTCCGAAAAAATAGTTCCGGATAATCGAGGTTACTGATATTCAATAGGCTTCTTCCCATTATTACATACCTAGTACACACCAAATTTAAAGTCTATCTCAATTTGTTCGGGAGATAGTGCGTTTACAGACACACACACGGACGGCATTTTATTTTTTTTTCTAAAAATATGTTTTTCGGAATCTCCAGTGTCTGAAAAGTGTAAATATCAAAAAAAAAAAAAAAAAATTCGATTTTTAAAACGATTATAAGACTACGTATGATGGGTAAGTAAAAATCGTTTGACAAATTTATAAAAACGAAGGTTATCGGGTACATAAAAATGTGTTTACTTCAAAATCATTACCAGTCGAATCCCATTCGGTCCCCACCCCCCACATAAATACTACATTTTTGCCAAAATTTTATAAACATCATTAGGAAAAAAAAATTTCAAACAAGGCATTATTTGCATTTATTTTTTCTCAATTATTTGTTTAAAATATCATTTTTCATAAGGGCCTGGTTCGAGCCATTGATAAGTTTTAAAAGGCACCTACCGTATTTTCATATCATAATTTGAACAGTCAGTCATGGGGGGAAAAGTATCCCCCATTACTAACTGCCGCAAATCATCGTATAAAAATGCGACTGGTATCAATCTATTAGGTAATAACACTTAATGAATTATATACTCAACCCTTAGCTACTGTGACAAAAATTGTGGAGTAGTTAATTTGCACATAAGTTCACTTGAGCGCAGCTCCAGTGCTTCTTTATTTTTTAGCGAATGTTTAAATATTAGTCTGAACCCACCGGAACTTATAAATACTGCACACCGAATCACACCGGTTGATACCATGAAATCCCTTGCAGAGTAGGATTTTCTGAAAAATACCCACTCCTGATTATAAGCGTCATATTAGACCAAAAATAGATTCGGTAATTCAAAGCATTACAAACTTTATTCATTGCAAGCAAAATGCGAGAATTTCCATTGCTAATGTAAAAAAATTTTTAATTAACCAGAATGCGGTTGTAAGAAATTATACTGCTGAAGTCAGGAACGTTGCATTATAGAATTCAAGTTGGTTCAAATATTTGAAAAAGACAGGTTGATCAAATCACTAATATAGGATCACAGGTATTTTCAGCTGACAATGCAAATTCTGAAGAAAGTGATATAGGACGTTACAGAATTGAAAATACGGTTGTTCAATAATATGATTCTCAACTAAGTTACATTCTAGTATCACAGATTTTCAACCAACTGATTATCATCCGATACACCTAAATACTCCATGTTTTAAAGTCAGTTGACTGATCTGATACATTCTGTTCCAAAACCTACTGTTCCCAATAGTTCATTTGATGATACTATACAATCTATAAAAGCTAATTCTTCTTCTTCCTTCCTACAAGTACTTAGAAGATATACAAGGATTAAAAGAGCTCCATCTCGACTTAAATATTAAGTGGCAGAGAACTGTAGTGTTTGTATTTCAGTTAAAAGGATCTAGATGGCAGCACCAAACTTTACAGATAATTATTCCTAAGGTCGTTCCCATTTAATTAAAAGATATACTTTTTCCTGTAGATGTGATCAGTTCTCAGTATGTTTTTATTTGTGTTATGTCTGTTTTTGCTTTGTAAATAAAGTATTATGTATGTACCTTAAATTACTGCTACCTTATTTGAATTGTGTTTTTATTTTAACTAATAGTTAATACAATATACTTACCACTGCGCATTTGCACGTCTTGTTCGATGATCGACGGCCCCGTTTCTACCACTTTCGGAGCATCTCTGACGTAGAAGTACATTTTGATTGAACTGTAGACCATCAGCGCCTATAAGAGAGAAAGGAAAAAATCCATTTTGTAGGAATACAGTGACTAAAACTGTGTCTTATGGCCCCATTTGAAGTTAAACGTTTTGAGTGCCCAGTTCGAGGTATCTTTTCAATTAAATTTATCATATGATTCCTTCAAATGATATTCTAAATTGCAGATTTACTTGTATTTATACTTCTGCGATTTCTCAAACTTTCTATTATTCCAACTTTTAAACAAACTTTTCGACCTACACTTAAATTACTAAATTTAAATTAAGCATTTTTTCGGATTGAAATTCTTTCCCAGATAGCATGAACAATTGCAGCAAGATTAATTTTTTCTTGATATTTTCTTGTCACGACAAATTTGAAGTAATAATATTGCCGCAAGGACATTACTAGGTAGACGGAATATAATCAATCGCTTTCTTGCAACGCAACTTTGCTCTAAACCTGATACAACACTGTCATAAAATAACGACTTAAGCGAAAAATTCCTTTTGTTGGAAGAACAGATATAAACACGCATGCGCGGAAATTTGACAAAGACAAAACCATTGGATTCAAGTAAAGAACCCAGATATAGAGGTATTTATTATTTCAATTATTCAAATGTGATTCGAATATTTTTGTATTTTCTCTGTACAAACTACAACTTATTTCGTACAGAAATTTTAATAAATTAAAAAGTTATGTTTATTTACTGAGGAATGCTTACATTTTTTTAAATAGTTTGGTTTTGGTCCATGTTAAGGCATTATTGAAAATTTTAATTTTTAAATGAATTTTTCTCAACTTTAAAGGGAATTTCTAAGATATCGTTTTAATTAATATTTGCTTTTTTTCTTGCTCAGGCCGATCGAGCGGTGTTGAATTCAGATATTTTTCTCCGGGAGCAATTTCTGCGGCTCTGGAGGGGGGACATTTTAGAGATTCGGTGTGGAAATTGCTTATTAAAAAGCATAAAATCTCAAACCTTCCGGGGGAATGCCCCTCCTCTTGAATTCAGCAGTGCGTTCGAATGTATTTTTAAATTTAAATTATCTTTTCATGGCCATTAAACCCTTTTCTATATATAAATATTAAGTACTTTAAACAGTTTCTTAGTGTACTATTCTCCATGCTTCTTATCATGGACTTCTATTGTATCGCTATTTTCTAATTTTTATTAAAGTTATTAACAGTATTTCCTTCCGGCGTCAGTTTTATTTAATTCTTTAAAAATTTCTCTTTTCTTCTGACATAACTGCTTGTTAATCGGATGCGTATAAGTCGTTTTATTTCCTATTTTTCTTAAATTTTAATTACGAATATTTTGAAATTGTTAATTTTTCGTGTCAGCAAACTGGGCTCGAAATGTGCCGGAGCAAATCGGAACAATATTCCGGTTCGTAAAATTATGACAAATATTGATCTGGTTTACAGTGTTGTAATCGTAAAAAAATCAGAGGGTGTACGCTAAAGTCATGAACATCATGTCTAGAGTATATACGATATAGATTTATTCGAGAAACCGGGGGTATACGGAGCTTTTTTTAAAAATCCAGAAGGTATACGGCTTATACCTCCGTATACCCTCCAATACACTCCGGCTGGTTTGTGAAATTATGGTAAATATCGTTACGATTCGGTAACACATATTATTATTATAGTTTTATACATATAGCTTTTATTGTGCTGACTATAACTTTTTTGATTATTTTGAATTTTGAATGCATTTTTTTAAATTGATTTTTATTGTTAGACTTTTTTTTTTTTTTTTTTGTTAGACATAAATTTGCCTAAAACTAAAATTGTCAAACTTTGAAAAATAGATTTCCGGCTCGTGAATTTTTCCATTTCGAGTCCTGCCACAAACAATTGTACTGAAACTTGATTGGTAAGTTTTTTTGCAATGAATTAGAGCTAAATAACTGAAATGCATTGACTAATCACTTAAACTCTCCCCCCCCTCCCCCCCCAAAAAAATATTATAAAATAGCTTTATGTGATACTTAAAACCTCGGATACCATAGCACCAAAATATTATTTTATTTCGGGCTCACATTTTAACATTTTTTAATATTATTTTTTGCATAGGATACACCTGGATAGGATATATAGTTGTGCAATCGTACCTTTTCGAGCTTTTATGCAATTTTTTATATGCAGATCCAGATACTTTCAATTTTGAAACCTGTTCTGAAAGTGAAACTGTACTCATATAAAAGAAAACTGTAACCAAAACCGAAAAAGTACAAAAGCACAACAATATATGGGGCATTCTCACAATCTTTTGACTTTTATGTCCCTGAATAATAATTTTTTATTTTAATACATTTTTTTGTTTTTTTTAAATTTCATATACTGGGGAACATGCCATTGCATGATTGCATATAACAATATTAACGAGATAAATAAGTTTTGGGCGATGTTGGGGGTCCAAATACCAGGAAAACTCCTATACCGTCCCGTCCCTGATGCTGATTTTTAAATTTGGAGCTGTCTGTATAAAATTGTTTCAATAAAAGTAATTAGATGTAATTTTTTTTCCGAAACTGTGACAATTGTTTAATATAAATATTGTGCAAAAAATTAACCTGCACACATTTTTACGGTTGATATTATTTTTTTAACTCTGTCCCTGGGTTTTTCATCCTTAGCGTCCCTCTTGCTAAACTTATACAGAAAATCACTTCAGATGCAGCCACAGAATTTTTTTCAAGTTTTTTCTCATGCAGAAGTATGCTAGAGAAAGAATGTCTAAAATTCTTTTACAGGAAAATTACTGCAGAATTTAAATCAGCATTTAAATATCAATTTCAAGATCGTGGCTTTATTGGTAGTCTTACCGTCCCCAAGGTTTATTTCTGCACTTTTCGAGGTAAATTAAAAAAAAAAAAAAATATTTAATCCAATGTTAACAACTGTTTCTAGAAATCAATGAACATTGTGTCTATCACTTAGTCTTAACATGATTTTCCTAAAAATAGGTGATAATTTTCCTTACCGTTCCATCCTTACAATCCCTTTTTTTCCCATTTTGTCCCTTTTTTCCTATACCGCCCCCCCCCTTTTTTTTATCTTACCGTCCCTTCTTTAATACCCCTTTAAGACAATGTTATACAAAAATTCTGTATTAATTGTACTACATTTTTATTATTTCTTATTTGAATGTCCTGTGGGTACTATGCAAATTCATTATAAGTAAAAATGTAGAAGAAAATAAAAAGTTATAGTGGTAAAATGGTAAGGAAAATTAAACTCGCAAGTTTAACTTAAACCTCAGTTAACACTAGAACGGCGGGAATTTTTACTCAAGTTTTAAAAAAATATTTCACATCAGAACTTTTACTTAAAACTATTTAACTTATTTATTTAAGTTATTTTCGTGCATCTTATATTAATCTTATATTACAAAGAAATTTCTGGTTAGAATCGACATGTATTCATTCAGAAAGGGTCAAAATGACCCCTCGCCGCCGTTCTAGTGTTAAATAAAAAAAATTTCGCTGCTGACCATTTTTTCTTTATTTTGAATCATTAAGACATTTGCCTGTCAGATTAAAATGTGATTTTAGCATGTTTAATTTCACCTGATTTTTATTCCCGAAAGTCAAAAGTTTGTGAGAATGTCCCATATATACTCGTAGTCCTCAGGTATTCTATGCAAATATATATATTATTTAAGCTGTATAGCATTTTAGCTGTAAAGATTTCTCTCATATACTAACGTTAGCGTCCGAGTTTCTTCGCGTGACTAGTGTAGGTTATGTATAATTATGTAGTGGGTTTAGTATATGTATATGTAGTGTTATGAGACTAATTCAGTTACGCGAAAACACGCCGTTCGCTAATATTAATACAATGGGAGAATTTTTTAAAGGTATTTTCGTTTGCATTTTAATATTTTAATTCTTTTTGTATTTGAAAGCTGAGGTAGATCTGTACAAAGATCCTTTTGCACTTTTTTTATTTTGTTTACAAGTATTTTTAATTAGAACACTTTCACTTTCGGAATCGGTTTCGAAAGTGAAAGCATCCTCATAAAAAAATCCTGCAAACAAAATCGAAAAAGTAAAAAACGGTCTTTTTTGAGATCGACCTTAGCTGTCATATGCGAGAAAAACAAGTTGGAAATTGCTCGTCAAACGTGGCAAATGAGGTGCGTTCTTACTATAATTAGTTTTATAAATATTTTTTGCACCACATATTCTACTGAATGCATATTTTAGTGCACTTCATAAGTGCATATCAATTTCATTCTCTTCGAAAGGCTGTAACATCATTAAAATGCACTTACAATAATTTTTTTCCCATTGGCTGTAATGTAACGGAAAACTTTTGACTGTCCGTAAGCTATGCATCCGATTTTCATAAAATTGGAAATGACGCAACAAAATTTTACAACAATTATATATTTAAAATTTCAGACCGTTCGGAAGGCTGTAACATCATTAAAATACACTTGCAATAATTTTCCCCATTGGCCGTAATGTAACGGAAAACTTTTGAATGTCCCTGTAATTAAACTATACATCCGATTTTTACAAAATTTGAAATAACTCGACAAAATTTTGCAACAATTATATATTTAAAATTTCAGACCATTCGGTTGGGTAGTTTTTTCTCTGTTATATGCGGATGGACAGACAGGCGGACCGAACGACGACTATAGGTGTTACGCATTTATATAATTACGAACGCACACCTAAAAATCATTTAAAAATAATCAAATGAAAACGAGATATTTTTAAGAATTTCTCCCACATAATTAACATTGCCGAACAAGTGTTTTCACGTGACTGAAATAGCCTCTTACACTAGTCATGAGGAGAAATTCTAACGCTAATGTTAATCCTATGGGAGGATTCTTTACAGATTTCTCGCTTCCATTTTAATATTTTTAAAAGAGTTTTTGCATAGGGTACCCCATGTCGATAACTTTTATCGTGAATTTGTACTTTTTCGATTTTGGTTGCAGTTTTTTATATAAGTACAGTTTCATTTTCAGCACCGATTCTAACCGGTTTCAAAAGTGAAACTATCTTGATATGAAAAACTGGTAACCAAAATCGAAAAAGTACAAACTCACGATAAAAGTTATCGACCTCACGTACCCTATGCCAAAAATCTTTTAAAAATATTAAAATGCAAGCTAGAAATCGGAAAAGATTTTCCCCACAGGTTTAACATTAGCGTTAAAATTTCTTCGCGTTACTAGTTTTAACCCTTTAAGCGGAAAAACTCGAACTCTAACGTTAAACCTATGAGACAAATCTTTACAGATTTGTCTCGTTCACTTTCGGAAGAGGTTGGAACCTGTTCTGAAAGTGAAACTATTTTCGTATAAAAAAAATACACAAACGCTAACATTAGATATCAACCTCAGGTATCCTGGAAAAAAAATCGTGTAAAAATATTAAAACGCAAGCGATAAATTTGAAAAGATTTTAACCATAGGTTGAACATTAGTGATCAAATTTCTTCGCGTGATTAGTGTAAACCCTTTACGCGGGAAAACTCAAGTTAAATCTATGAAAAAAATCTTTACAGATTTCTCATTCGCATTTTAATATTTTTAAATAATTTTCGTTAAACAGGATACCTGAGGTCGATATATATTGTTGTGAGTTTGTACTTTTCTATTTTGTTTGCATTTGTTTTTTTATATGAGGATAGTTTCACTTTCACAACGCGTTCCAATAGTGAAAATGTCCGCATAAAAAAACTGAACAAAATTGAAAAATTACAAACGCACAACTATATATATCGACCTCAGGTATCCTATGCATATATTTCTCTCTCATTTAAGCTGTATAGCTTTATCGCTGTGAAGATTTCTCCCACATACTTAACATTAGGGTTCGAGTTTCTTCGCATGACTAATGTAGATTCTTAAGAACTTTCTTCAGTCACGGGGAAAAGGAAAAACGCTGATGCAAAGTCTATGGGAGCGTTATTTTCAAATATCTCGCTCAAATTTTAATATTTTTGAATGATTTTTTTCGCATAGGATAGCTGAGGACGATCTACAACCTGGCTAGTTTTTACTTTTTCGATTTCGGTTTCAGATTCTTAAAAAAAAAAAAAAAAATTACTTTCGGAACCGGTTCCGAAATTGAAACTATCCTATTATAGAAAAAATAAATTAATCAAAATCGAAAAAGTAAAAACTAGTCCGGTTGTAGAATATCCTCAGCTATTCTATGCAAAAGAAAAAAAAACATTCAAAAATATTAAAATTTCAGCGAGAAATTTGAAAATAACGCTCCCATAGACTTACCATTAGCGTTCGACTTTTTCCAAGTGACTAGTACGGGTTCTTAACCCTTTAAGACTGGTAGTTTTTTTGGTAGAAATTGAAAGTTTGATCGATAGGATTGTATTTGATGGAAAAAAATACCCGATGTCAGGTTATGACAAGAGAGGACCCGCACAATTGTGTGGGTTCGGCCTTAATGCAGCCGTTTTCGGGCTAAATCTACACAATTGTGTAGTTTGGGATTATGTGTGCAAATATCTAAAAATAAAAGTTTAAGCAAAAGAAGTTGTTGTTTATTGAGAACTTTCATCAGCCACAATGGAAATATTTGAAACAATTTTTGTTTTTGGACAGACCACTACAATTTCATTTTCTGAGACGTGCTCGATGCTCGCACCCCTCTTAAGAGCCTTTGACAAGTGGTATGTCCTTCACTTCGTTTGGATTGTGCCTGATCCTTCAAATTTCTATTTTTTTTTTTTAGTTTTTCCAGCGCGGTATTTTGTTGAAATACCGATCGAAATACATAAAACTAGGTCTGAACCAGAGTAAGGACTACAACAGGTCCTAAGCCTAGATCCTTGTGGACCAGGTTTGTACTTTCCCACTGGTATAATACAAAATTTAAAACTATCCCAGATGATGCTGTTACAACAGAGTCTGGTTTGTTTTTTATATACTGCTTTACTGAGGCACGTCCTAAAAAAAGGAATCGTCTGCTCATCTATGGAAATTTTTCCCTGATCTCCTGGTAAATTCAAGCAGACACTACGGAATCTGTCGAGCATTTGCTGAACTTTCTATAATTTATTTATTCCTGGTGGTTTACTTGCTGTGTCGACAAAATGGAATGAATTTATCAAACTTAAAAATCAATCTCGTGGTATGCATATAACTCATATAAAACTTATAAATCATATATGGCATCTATAACTCAGAGCAGAAACATACAGTTCGTTACATGTGCATATATCTAATACTATCCATTTTAAATAGAAATCATGAATAGTACAAACCTATTAATTTAAAATTGATCAGCTTTAAAAATGTAATTAATAAAAAATAAATTGTTAAAAACATGTTTAAAAAAATCACTTAAAAATAAAAATATTATATATATTAGGAATTGTATCTATTTTGGAAATGGTAAATGCCGAACCCGCACAATTGTGTGGTTCATTTGTTTTTCAACTTTTCTGAAGCCTAATTAAATTTATCAAAGACAAAATCAATTAAAATCACGAATAAACTATATGAAAAGAAATATTAAATCTAAGCAAACACTATAAATCATATTTAAAAGAATTTACGACAGTACATACTTTTTGTCTATTGCTGTCAGATGATATAGTCTTTTTAAAAGCAGAAAATCTAACCCTGTATTGTAGTTGGTACCCCCTAATTATGTTTTATCAGAACATCTAAAGCATATAAATGTGCAGATTTGGTTTTAAATCGTACAAAAACTTGAAATTTTCTTTTACTTTAGTATCGCCGCACAATTGTGTGGGTCAGGGCTTAAAGGGTTGAGGCTACATCAGTCAAGCGGAAACACCCATTCGCCAATGATAATCCAATAAGAGAATTTTTTTAAGGTAACTCGGTTGCATTTCAATATTTTTAAATGATTTTTTTTATATACTTTCACTTTTGGAGCCGATATAAACAGTGAAAAGAGTGAAAGTGTCCGCACAAAAAAAATAATAAGAAAGAAAGAAAATAAAATAAAAACTTCAACGAACTTAAAATAAAGTAAAAAACCATAGTTGCAGAAATTTACCTCAGCTATCCAATGCAAAAGAAAAAGTCTTTAAAATATAAAAATACAAACGAGATATTTTAAAAAATGTATCTCGTTGGATTAACATTAGCGATTAGGTCATTTGGCCTGAAGAGTTATAATTTGTGATCACCTTTAGAATTAATTCTCAGCAGAATTCTTGAAAACAGTAAAAATTTAACTTGTAACTTTTAAAATGCACTCTATTGTTTCTCTCTTTTAGGATGCAAAGACACGGAAATAATATAGAGAAGAATGTTAAATAATTGTAATTTGGTAAATATTATGTTAATACTTTGTGTTAGAAACTATTATTTGTAACTGTGTGAAAATAAACTTTGTAATTTTATAGACTGTATTGTTTTATTATAACTTTGTTCTTTTTAAATTCTTGAAACTTTTCAAATATGTTGTTTTTGTGGAATTATATTCAGATTTAAGAATAGGGAAATTTCAATTTTAAAATGAGTTTTTTTTTTCCTTCTGGAAGTTAATAAGTTTTAGCAATATATTCCACTCTGGCCAAAAAGAAATGAAAATAAATTATATTTTCTTTAATAAAATTATATATGAAATTAAGATTGAGGGTGTGTGTTTATACTCATCTAGGTTTGCTTTGCATTGGTTATGTACATGGACCATTTATTTTTAGATAATGTTTTTAATTACCTTCTAAGAATTAGAAGGGAATAAGCAACTAATTGAGAATTGGTGAGTCTAATAAAACTTCTAAACAAATTAAGGTATATTATTGGAAGTTATTGGGGCTTACCAGGTAGTTGAGTGGTTAGCCCTGTGGCCTCCGATTCAGCTATGTCGGGTTTAATTCCTGCGGGTGTGGTAGCGTATTTGTGGTGATTTGGAATCTATTTTAAACTATAAGTCCTTGTTTACTCGGTCTGTATATCATAAAAATGTCAAGCATTTGACAAACCTCCGATTATATGGAATCCTGCACAAAACTCGCACAACCTTCAAAAGTACGACTATTAGTGTACAGATAAAAAATATACAATCAAAAATTGAGTAGAAATGCGGCAACTAGTGACCATTCACCAAAGTTTGGGAAGAATTTCATTTTGTTACTAAAAATAAATATTCAATGAGTCCTTAAAAAATAAAGTTATTTTATCATGTTTTGAGGGCATTTTTAACTCAGGGAGCGGGAGGGGCAAACTAAAAAATTTTTAAGTATGTTAAGAGACAAGTATCGTTTATTATGTTCTTTTTTTTTTTTAATCGAATGAGTACCATTTGCAAATTGATACGATTATTTTTTTCATAGTTACGACAAGTTTTATGAATACGAAGTCGAAAACTATAATTTGGTGCAGGTACCGTAGGTTTTTACAGCAGCAACTGATAGCCATTCAAGAAAATTTATCTGGTAAGATCTGGTAATTTTGGCACTTGAAATGAAGATCCGATGAGTCCCCCCCAAAATAAATTTGTTTCATCGTGGTGTTCTTTTCAGGAGGGTGGGGGGACTTTAACACTGCATGGGCGAACAAAACTTATTTTTAAAACGTCAAATGGGTATCGTTTGTTATGAATTTTTTTATTCTGAATCAAATGATATCGCACGCAAGCCGATACGATCATTGTTTACAAAGCTAGGCCAGGTTATAAGTAGTGGATTTTGGTAAATTTAATGACTTTGAAATAAACTCAAAATTATCCTGATTTTGATTATTGCTATTTTGAAGACATTTAATAGTTTTGAGATGACTTAATATGATATAAAAAACTCTTTTTAAACGTAAAATAAATGTGACAAAACTATGCTAAAAATAAAATATAATTTTCCACTTTGCATTGATAAAATCTTTTCTGTAACTTTCTTATAAATGTTCGTATCGACTTGCCGATAATGTTATTCAAATACATACGAAACCATATCCCACTTGACCTATTTAAAAAAAGGTGAATTTTACCCACTCGAGCTAAAATGCCCATCCCCCCCCCCCCCCAAAAAAAAAAACCACGGTAAAACAACTTTACATTTTGGAGACTCATCGGATCTTAATCTGTAGTGCCAAAACGAAGTTTGTCTCAAGCTTTCGTGAATAGCAATCACTTGTTACTGTAAAAACCTATTTTACCTGTAAAAGACTTTGTATAAATAAAACCTGCGTAATTTTGTAAGAAATGATCGTATTGACTTGCTGATGATTTCACCTGATTCGGAATTATAAAAAACATAATAAACAATATCCCATCTCACCTACTTACTTATTTATTTTTAGTTACTCCCCTCCCTGAGCTAACAATGCCCCCTTTTGCGCACAAAACATGATAAAACAACTTTATTATTTAGTACTCATTGGATTTTCATTTTTAGTATCAAAACGAAGTTCTTCCCAAATTTGGGTGAATGGCCATCTGTTGTGCGATCGCAGTTTACTCTCCTTCTTGGCGCAATTTTCAAAAATCGCCAAATTGGCGCATTTTCGCGTACTAACTCCCGGAGCGCTGCAACATCCGGGAGAGAGTACGCAAAATTATTATTTGTTAACTCTTCTCGTATCTCGTATGTTTTGAAACAAGTACCTATCTAGACAAATGCTTAAAATGTGAAAATAGATATTCGATCAGTCATTTTTCTCTTATTTTAACCTGTATTTTTGAGTAAAAATAATACATAAAATTTCAAATTTTTTCGAAATACATTTAAAAAAAAATACATTTCATATTTTAAAAAATATATTTTATAAAATATACCTGAAAACAAAACTTTCACTTACCCAAATTATTAAAAAAGAGCGTTTGTTAACAGTAATGGGAGCAAAACAATGTTTTTTTTTTTTTATCAGAGGGGCCCTTTTTTTTAGGGGGAATACCCCGTTTTTTTATTCATAATTTTACCTTGTGCTCTAGGATGTCATTCAAAACCATCACTCAATCTGTCACTTTTAGTCATTCATAGCTTGGAACAATCAACCTTTCTTTCGTACATAATTCAATCAATGCTCAAAAATACAGGTAAAAATAAAAGAAAAATAACTGATCGAATATTTATTCTCACCTATCAAGCATTTATCCAGATAAGTACTTGTTTCAAAATATACAAGATTGAGAAAACAAATAATAAAAACACGCGACTGCGACACAGAGTGACAACTCTTCAACGGAAAATCCACTGCAGCAATATCAACGTTTTTCCAAACAAATTCAAAATGTTCCTTGATTCTCCTCTGTCCAATAAGAAAGCCTTTTACAAAAAAAAGAAGCTTCCAATTCGGTCCAATTAGAAAGCAGCTTAGAAAACAAGGAGTTTAACCATCAACTCTCTCCGGAGAAATCTTAGGGTTGCCATATTTTGTGACGTCCGAGGAGCAGCCTGATTGCCACATTGGCGCAGTTATCGAAGGAGATTGGCGAAGGAGAGTATATTGCGAATTACCCAAAACATAATAAACAATATCCCATCTCACCTACTTACTTATTTATTTTTAGTTACTCCCCTCCCTGAGCTAACAATGCCCCCTTTTGCGCACAAAACATGATAAAACAACTTTATTATTTAGTACTCATTGGATTTTCATTTTTAGTATCAAAACGAAGTTCTTCCCAAATTTGGGTGAATGGCCATCTGTTGTCTCAAAAAAAAACTATTTTACCTGTGTCCTACACGCAAAATTCAGAGAATTGACAACATTTCAATGAAATTACTACATATTTGCAGCTATACTTGTCATGACAAGATTCAGAGTTCGCAATTCATTTGCAGATGTTCTGACATGACAATATTGCAAATTTACAATGCGTTTGCAAATAGTCTGACATTGCAATATTACTAGTTTGCTATGATTTTGCAGTAAGATTGATGCAACAAGATTGCAACTTGCACGACAACTTGGCTGCAAGTTCAAAGTATGGTGACTTCGGAGTTTGCATAATCTTGTTGCAGTGTTGTTATGAACTTTCAGACTTGTCATGCTGAGCTTGCTGCAACATTGCAAGCCTGCAAAGTAAAATTGCTGAAAATTTTCTGCAAACTCAAATTGCTATCTGGGTTCTTATGAATGTTTTAAAAGATAAATTCGCTACAATTGACTTTTGATGCCTCAGATCAATGAGGTGAAAATATTTTTGTTTAAAACACTTTAATCATTTATGTCCCAAATTATGAACTCATGAAAATTTCATCTTCTAAAGCATTTTCGTGAATTTTTGAAACTACATTAGAAGATTTACACAATAATATAATACATTTTAGAAGGATTTTGCCAATTAAAATTAAGTAATTTAAATTTGTAGGAATTTTGTGCAATATTAATAACTCCACTCAAATCTTTTACTTAAAATATTTTCTTTAGTATTTTGTAGAATTATGAAATGTACAAATATAATGTTCTTGCAATAGAAATATTTCCGACCCCCCCCCCCCCCCCCCAATCTTTTAACGTCAAGAAAGCTGAAAAGATGCAAAGGCAAAAGAAAACCCAACCTTTTAAAAATATTTTTGTTTTGTCCAAACAATAAGGCTTTTGGAGCAAGATAAAGTAAAGTATCTATAACTCATTCTAAACTGTATTACTACTAATTGTTGTGTTAGATAAATTTTATAACAAGTTATTCTAATGGATCTTTAAAGTACCGTCGAGACATAAAGGGTTAATACACTTTTAACGGGCTGACTTCTTTTATTTCTGAAGTGGTTTCTTATTTTATTTTTTGTACAAGTTAATGACGTCTGTGAAGTTGTTTAAAAATAACACTTGATTTCTAGAAAGAATTTGTAAGTCATGTGTTTATATATTTAGATTTGAAATGCAGCAAGAACCTCTGTTTTAACCAAAGTCTCTGCTTCAGCATTAAAAAAATACCATGCTCAGTCCCCCAATAAAGCTTATTAGATAGTGACGCACTACATTTTCAAAAACTGCCTATTTAATTTTTAAATACTGTTAAATAGTAATATTTTTTTTAAAGTTTCCTTTAAAAACAAATTTCAAAATTTACAGCCTTTTAAAAAAAAGTTAATATTAAAAAAAATTAAAATGCTACACTTCGGTATCTGATGTGAACTTATAGTGAAAACCGAAGTTTGAAAAATGTGCTAGATAATAAATAACGGTGCATTTAAATTTATGTCATTAATGTTTGAGATTTCGCCAATTGGTAATTAAAAAATATTCGTAAGAGTCAATAAGTGGTTGTTCATTACGTCGCACTTCAAGAGGGGGGAGATCAAAATAATGACATGGTGCGACAAGATCACACTGGCGGATGTGTCAAAAATGTTGGTACAATCTTGGAAACAAAAATTACTCCTACGTCCAGATTTGAATAATTGTACATCAGTGTCCTTAAAATAGATTTAGCTCACATTTATTGCGTAGAGTAAGGGCATTACAATTTAAGCTCATACCATCATGATGTTCAATATTTTAAAAATTAAAGACCTTCATTGTTCAAACAATACACAGAAAATTAATCTTTTCTTGCGATAATTTTTAGTACTTTAAGATGAAGTACGTTTTAGGAAAGATACATCAATAGTGTTATATGAAAGCAATAACAAATTTTTCAAAAAAGCTATTAGAGTTGTGCGTTTCCATAAATAAGCCGATTTTTAAATTTATGACATACGTTTGCACGAGACTTCGAGAATTATTAGGAAAAAATTCATCAGATTTAATTTTATAAGGGGTTATCCATTAATTACGCACACTTCAAGAAAGGAGGAAGAACTAAGTGCGACACAGTGTGACAGAGCATACTCTTGGATTTTTCAAAATGTTGGGCCAAACCTGGAAACAAATATCACTTTCTACTTCCGATTTTGAATAATTCTATACCAATGTCTTTAAAATATGTTTAGCTTACCGTTATTGCTTAAAGTAAAGGTATTGCAATTTAACCCTTTAATGCATGATTTTTTTTTTTTTTTTTTTTTTTTTTGAAAAAATTTATATTTGAGTCTATTTTTGTTAATTATTCACTAGAAAAGGAGTGAAAAATTTATGTTTCTGTTTGACATAATGTCACATCCTGAGATACATAACAAAAATTGCTCAAAAAATAATTTTAAATTATATGCGTACTTTAAAGTGTACAATAATAAAGTGCACTGCACAATAAAAACTAGTCAACGTTATAACAATTTTTATCATGCTTTTAATAGTTTTCAGGATTAATAATGACTACCTTATAAAGAGAGAAAAAACGCCAGTCGAGCGCATTGCAAGCAGTATCAACAAAAGATGTTATAACCTCCCGTGATAACATGTCGGAACAAAAACAGACTTCATGACCTTAATCCTTTATGCCCGACGGTACTTTAAAGTACCATTAAAACAACTTGTTATAAATTTCATTTAATACATCGATTAGTAGCAATGCAATTTAGAATGAGTTATAGATACTTTACTTTTATCTTATTACAAAAGTTTTATGGGTTGAACCAAAAAAAAATATTTTAAAAAGGAAGATTTCACTTGCATCTCTTCAGCTTTCTTTACATTGAAAGATTGTGGGTGAAAAGATTCAGCTCGGAATTATACCTAAATTTCTATTATAAGAACATTATATTTTTACATTTCCTAATTCAATAAAATGCTAAAAAATAATATAAAAAAAAAAAGATTTGAGTGAAGTTATAAATATTGCACAAAATCCCTATAAATACAAATTTAATTAATTTTAATTGGCAAAATCTGCCAAAATTATTAAGTGATTGTGTAAATCTTCTAATGTAATTTCAAAAATTCACCAAAAATGCTTTAGAGAACGAAAGTTTCACGAATTCAAAATTTGGTACATAAAGGGTTAAATGTATATTGCCACACGTAAGTAACACATAATAGTTCACCAAAAGACTAATAGAAAGAGCCAAGTGGCAAAAAAAGATCATGTAACTCCCGAGTTACACTATACATTTAAGGGTTAAGCTCATATAACATCGTTGTGTTTAATATTTTGAAAATTAATTATATTCATTGTTTGAAAATTAATCATTTTTTAATATAATATTTAGCGTTTTGTTATTAACTGTTTTAGGAAAGATGTATGAGTAGGGTTAGATCATAAGCATTAGAGGCGTCGCGATGGAGGGATATGGGGGGGGGAGGGAGCCTCCCCCTCCAATATATGTGAACTTGGGAAATTTGAGCTTAGAGTCAGGAAATTCTAGATTTTTGAAACACTTTCTTCTTTTAAAATAAAAAGCAAAAAAAAAATAAGAATTTTTTATTGTTTTGCTGACTACCTTTCTGAGTTCTGTAACAGTAAACTAGTTAAATTTTTAAAGAAATACAAAAAGCAGTCAGACTCCATTTGTCATTGTGTTTTTCAGTGCTTCGAAAATATACATCTACCAGAGCTGAATTTCCCTACTGTTGTACATCAACAGTGCCTATCTAATCTATTTCCTCCAAAAATTTGTTCCTTTCTCAAAAATCTCAAAATATCAGGAGGCTATTTTCCTATGAAGTACGATTATGATTCGTACACAATAGAAGACAAAAGCTTTCATTAAATGAACCAAACCAATAATTATAATTTTTATGTTTTTAGTTTTAGTATTTTTCTTTGGACAGAATTTTTTTTTTTTTTACGTATCATTATCATTAAACACATTTCACATATCATTTTAATGGGAAAATAGAGCAATTTGTTACAAGTTGGGGTATTTTTTAATTCTCCCCCCCCCCCCCCCCCCCGAAAAAATATTTGTAGCTACGCACCTGGTAAGCATTTACAAATTTTTGAAAAAGCTACTACAGAGAGAGCAGTTTTATATTTCCATAAATATCTTTATGAAAAAGGTTTGAGGTCCAACCGAATGCAGTCGAATTAATAACAGAGAATTTTTTTGTAATCTCACCTTTACAACATGATTCATTTTAATTTCTACTTTGAAAAATAAAATCCTGTTTTATATCGGTCATTCTCAGATAAAGGAAAATTTTATGTCCTTGTCTATAAAAATGTGAATTAACCCTTTAGTGCGCAGCTTTGCACATATGCAAACTGTTGACAGCTATCGTGAAATATAATCTCCAAACAAGGACATTAAAACAATCAAGCTAAGTAAATTGTTTTTAATGTGTCAAATGTGATTTATAAAAGTAATTATCAAAAGTGCTTATGATCTGAAGGAAGGAAGTGAAAGTGAAAAGTGATTGCACAATCGTAAACAGGCATTTTATTATAAACATTTCGCGATACTCAAGAACGATAGACATTGATAGACTCTTATTTTAAATTACTATAAATATAAATATTGATACAAATAATTTGTTATTCTGATTTATGGCACTAATTTCCTGTTTTTTATTGCTGATAATATTTTATACATGTTTTCTCTATTTTCACTTATATCCCAGACTCTCCAACGGAGAGATGTATCTTAAAGCTTTTATTAAATATTAATTTTTCTTTCTATTTAAAAAGTTTCCGGACAAATTTAAGTTTTACAAGTCACACAAAAAAAATGTGTCTTTTAAATGACATGAACATCACACGATCACTAGATGTGGATAAATCAGAAATATAGGAGAAGATCAAGATATAATTACCCTTACCGACGTGTGTTACCAGATGATATACGGATATACATAAATACAAGGTAAGCCCAATTTATCTTACCTATGTTTTGTTTTATATTGAGAAATAGATTATTTTTTGAGGATAAAACCGAACATCACTCAATTACTGATAGCAATAACAGGGTTTTGAATTTAATAGACTTTTTTTTATTCGTATATAACCTAATTCACACCAGAAAAATAGTAGCAATATTTGCTTAATTAATAACAGACATTTCGTATTTAAAGAAAGCGAAATTAACCATTAAAACTTTCTGGAATAAAGTCAGATTCTCTGAACTACGTAATTTCTAGAACGTATTCTATCATGGGAATGAAAGGTTTAAAGGTTAAGTTTTATAAAATAAATAATTATATAAAATAAGGTATTTGGAGTTTTGTTAAAATATTTACTAATTTACAATATTTTTAGCGTAAAACAGCTACACGACAGTAGTTTTTACTTGTATTGCAGATGTTCAACTGAAGAAAAGATTGACGTATTATTTGAAAAATGTATCTCTGATTTTTTTTTTTTCCATTATTTTTCCTGTGTAAAACCTTTCAGAGAATCGTATATAATTTTTTCGAAAACAAAATAAAAAAAATCATTTAAGAGTTAATCAAGTCAACTATGTTTAAATTTTTAATGGACATTTTTGTTCAAACACTACCATTGTGCATTAGTTTAAATATAAAAAAAATAATTTCAATATCTAAAAAAATTGTAAAGTTCTAAATGTCATTACCATATTGGCTTGTCCCAAACTTCTAATTTTGAAATTGAAATCATTATTTTTAAGATTTGGAAAGCTTTAGAAGAAATGCAATGGTTATATGGGTAAATTTCATGTCTATATTTTATATATTTGACATTTTAGACAAAACAAAAAACATTTCCATTAATTATACTTATTTAAAATTTGTCACTAGCATTAGTTGCCATTACCATGCTCCTCAGAAATGTTTCATTCTCTTCTTCATTAGATGTCGTTTCGATATGAAAATATTCTTAGATTGTATGGTTCCACAAGTTCTTATGAGATGTCTATTTTTTATTACCTATTCAAGAACAACTTCAGTCTGTGCTTTTTGTTCCAAAATTACAGTCAGCGTATTTAGTATGTGTCATTACCAAGTTCCTTATTGCTGAAATACATATCCAATAATTTAACTTTATAGTAGAATCAATTAATTATAAAGGGTGTTTAAGACTGCTTTCAGAGTAAGTACCCCATAAGCTTTCCCCATACCCCATAAGTTATAGTTTAGCTTTAAAGTAGGCTTGACGTTAAAAATGTCATTACAGTGGTCATTATCAAAGAGTATTTATTGGATTTATGATTTCAAGGGCATAGCATTAACAATTTTAGACTTTAAAGAAGTCATTGCTATTTCTGAGCAAAAATTATTTTAAGGGTGTTTCTCAAATCCAAAAGGGAAACTTTCTGACATAAGTATTAATTTACTTTTGTTCGAAAATGCATGAAACTAGCTGATGTTGTGGTTCAGAAACTATGTCATTGAGCTGTTTTTTCCATTTTTTTTTGCAAACGCAAAAAGAGCGTCAAAGTGGGCGTTTTGAATCGAATTCCAGCGCGAAGGGGGAAAGAGCACTCAAGAGCGGGCAGAAAACGTGTTTGTCAAGTGATCGAATTCGCTTATAACTCAATAGGTAATTGATTGATCAAAAAATGGAAAAACAGTTCGATTCCAAATGGCTTCCATAGCCAGGCTTTCCAATTTTATAGCTTTCCGTTAAAAAATTAATTTGTAAATATGTCAAAACGTTTTGCGCTTGTTCAGCAGAGCAGTTAAGCCTTAACATATTGTATGCGGGACACGTACTAGTACGTTTTTTATGGGTTGGGGACAGAAATTATTACTGGTACCGGAAATTTTGTACGGACGAAAAAAGAAGGTGTAATCCAAGCATGCTTGCTTCTGTATGGTTGTGAGCGAGTTTTAATTTACAGTGGCATTTGTGAACGTAAATTTAGTGCTCATTTTCGAAAAATTGCCCGCATACAATGTGTTAATATCTGGTGAAATTTGAGCTAAAAATCGGGAATTGAAATAATAGAATTTAATCATTTTTTCAAAGGCAAAATTTTCCTTTATCTGAGAATGACCCATATAATTATTTCGTTTAATAAGTGGGCAAAATGGCTTCCATTTCGCACTGGAGTTCAGACAATTAAGTTACACAGGGTGTCCACTCTCAGTGGTGTCCAATGGCTAATTCCTAAACCGTTAGGCATAGACATAGTTCCAATTACAAAAATATTTAAAATGAGGTAAAGAAGTATTTTTAAAACAATGTGTCAAAAATATTTTTTTTATTATTAAAATTTTTATACGGTCGCCCGCTCCTGTAAGTTATATTTAGTAAAAATATCCTATTACACTAAGAAGTAAGACAAAAAATTCCCATTCTTCTACGATTAAAACTAAGCGAGTGATAGCTGTTTAAAAGTTGAAATACCTTTTTACTGTGAAATAGGGGTCATTTACAAACTTACTAGAAATATAAGTAATCGTCATAAATAAATAAAAAAAATAATAGTTGAGAGTAAAATTAACATTACAATATAAATTTGAAATAATTTTCATTCTGACAAAGAAAAATATACAAATTGTACAAAAAAAGCAACAGACGAATTTTTTACAAAATGATACATATTTTAAAATGCTATTAGATTATTTAATCTAAAACTTAATTAAAATTATCTTAAAACTTGCTCGAAGCGACGCCCTTCGGCTGCAATGCAGAAATGTACACGCAAAATAAATCCTAATACTTTAAGCACTTTGTGTACTGTTCCTCGAAGCGTGGCCCAACTCATATGTATTCAGATGCAGAAAATCGGCGTAAGTCATGCAGTTCAAAGTTTCATGACTCTGTCAAGTTTAGTAATAGATGAATGGGACTTCTGTCTTACTTGTTAGCGTAATTTTTTTTACTAATTATCACTTATAGGACAGGGGATAAAAATTTAAATTTCTGAACTTTTTGAAAAATGTTTTTATTGATTCAAACGACTTTTAAAATAATTTTTTACCTCATTTAAAACATTTTTGTAATTGGAACTATATGTCTATGACTAACGATTTAGGAATTAGCCATACAAAATCCCAAAACGTTATTTTACTAAAAAAACATTTTATGATAAAACTGTGTTAGTTTTATATAGACTAAACGGTAGGAAAAAAATTAAAAAACCTAAACAGGTAAAAAAAAGTATTTGACAAAAACAAAAATGTATTAGCTATAGAATGACACACATTTTTCGAACAAATCAGACACACTCAAAAGGGGTTTTTTTTGGGCTTTAATTGATAACATAATTGTGTTAGTTTTATATAGACTATACCAGGGATGGCGAACTTTTTCACACTTGTGGGCCAAATTATTCCAAAAAATATTCTACGTGACAACGACGTGCAAAAAACACCCTCCCCCCACCCCTTCAAAAATCAAACAATTAGATCAAAATTACTTCAAATTTTTTATTAAGATAAAAAAAAATGCGGGTAAAATACATTTAGGAATTTTATTTTAGAAAGTAATACAAAAATAATAATGAAATTTCGATTTCGAATACCAAATAATTCATACCTCATTCATACTCAGCTTCAATAGAATGCAAAGAGAACTAGAATCATCTGACACGCGGTTTCTACTTGATAATTTCATTTTATTCATTTTCGAAAATAACTCGCTGACAAGGTAGAGAGGGGGGGGGGGGAGTATAACACGAGATTCCTTAACCTTTAACTAATGTTACCGGTCTCACAGACCGGAGCTTTTTCCCCAATTTTTTTAGTTTAACTTGTAACTTCCAGTTTAACTACAAACACTACCGAAATTTGTTTCGTTTGGATCTTTAGTACTAACACCAGAGACTTTTGAACAGGTGAATTTTAGTTATAAGAGCTGTGTGCAAAAGGTTTAGTTCAAAAACACCATCCTGTAAGTTAACCACGCTTTTTATTCATCTTTAGACTGAGCGGTCTCACAGACCACTTCACACTAGTTATGTAACAATTTCTGTCACATCAGTTAAAGGTTAAATAAGCTCTACATGTCTGGAATTAAATTCCAAGTTACAATAACTTTATCATCAAAATTTGCTCTTAATGCTTGATAATCTTTAGTTTTCGACAGTCAATTTTTTTTCCTATATTGCATGAAAAATAAATACATTGAATTTCAATTTCCAATCAATCGAATTTAGACAAGCTCAGCCAGTTTAAATTCGTGTATTTTCTATAGTTTCATTGTATCTTTATTTAGAATCTCAATCAATAAAGTGCCGAAAATATTCTGCCACGTGCCATTTATGGCACGGGTATCTCAGGTTCGGCGTGCCTGGACTATACGGTAGGAATAAAAGATTAAAATAAAAATAAACATGAAGTAAAAAACTTCATTAATTAGTAAGTTCTTGCATCTCTCCAACTCTCCGCGTCCAGCTATTCAAAAGTTCGCCTCGATTCCAAACGATATCGAAGCTGGTGAGGAATAGCTGTCAATCAATCAATAGGAACAATAAGGCTACCTTTATACTCAAAGTGAGGGTGGCCGTCAGAAATTGTGGGGTTTGCGAGACCCCAGTGTCATTCTAGGATTAATCTTTAAAAAGGAGACGAGGGGAAAATTCATGTTTGGGCCAAGATTACGGAAAAACACGCCACTGTATAGGGGGGGGGGGGGGTTAATGCTTTGTGACTTCGTATCTCAAATACCCTTTTTAATTTTTAAATATTGTTGAAATGACAATAAATTTAATGCTTTCTTATAATAAAAATTTTAAATATATAGCCTTTTAAAAATAGCTACTTTTTGTTAAAAAATTGAAAATGCATACAGTATGAGATATCAACTTACGGTGAAAATCAAAATTTTGAAAAATGTGCTAGATTATGAGTAATCTTGTTTTTAAATTGACCTCATGAGTTAACATGAGAATTTGAGAGTTAATAAAAAAACATTCGTTAGAATGAATTTAATAAAAGTTTCTTCATTAATTACGTCATACTTCAAGCAACTCCCCCTAGATATTTGAAAAAAGCCTTGACACGCGACACAAAAACGTCACACAAAGCAGGCAAAAACAAAGAAAAAAAAATTCGAACAACTTTCATGCTTCGTTTTCTTTGGCTCGTGGCATCATTAATTATTATTAGAAAATAAGAATTAATTCCACGAGCAAACGAAATGTAAACAAGCAAGTTTTTCGGATTTTTTTTTTTCTTTGTTTTGCCTGCTTTGTGCGACTTTTCGTGACGCGTGTCAAGGCTTTCTCAAATATCTAGGAGGCGTTGGAATGGGCCACCAAAGTGCGACTCCGTAACAGCAGGAAGGGTGGGGGGGGGGGGGGGGGGATTAGCAGCACTTTGTGAAGTCTCCTTTAAATTACGAAAACAATTACCATATTTTAATGGAAGAAACACCGCAGCGTTTCGAATTTGAAAGTTAAAAAAAAAAAAAAATTAAACGTTCGCGATTTTTTTTTTTTTCCCGCGCGCATAAAATTGGGATAAAATAAAAATTCCTTAACCCTGGATTACCACCACTACGTCATTTCGACGTGTAATTTTTTAAGTTTTCAATATCACAACTTGCGATAAGAGCTGTTTTGCTTTTCGAAACCACGTGTAGGTGGGAATAAGTGTTCATTCCATACACGTCGTTTTGACGTGTAGATGGTATCAAGCGCATATCCTATACACGTCGTTTAGAAAATTTTGAAATTTATACAATAATATTCAATTTTTCTCTCAACTCCGTTGAATATTCCTGCAGAAATAGCAACTTTTTAGGAGTATACGTCTATTTGATACTATCCGCCCTTCGCGACCAATTTGGTCTACCTTAAATATATGCTAAGCATTGTATCATGTTACTTTTATTCATAATTTAATTTACTTGCTCAATCCTTCGCCAAATCGAAAGATTCTGATACAGAAATTGTGAACTCGGTATTTTTATGTTAGCCGGGCGCAGGTGTTAAATCGCCAAACATTGTTCCAGTCGTATTCTTTAGTATTTTATTTACTTCATTTAAAATATAACACTTTTAGTCATTTTATTTAAAATACATAACTTTAATTTAAAACTTAAATATTTAAAATTTATGACACTCAATCATTTCTTTAAAAAAAGAACAGAAAAAGAAAAGTAACGAATAATACCAAAAAAACATGACATTTAATTTCAACATCAAAGCTTTCGGTACTACTTAGTTATCCCGTCGACCAAAAATAAATCGCCAAACTATAAGATTAAATGCCAATAATGGTTGATCGTAAATGTCACATTCACTTGCCTTTAAGCAAATTAGACGTGTTTACGTCATCAAGTGATTTTTATTTCGACGTTTTATTTGTATTTTTATTAATGTTATACTACTTTATTTGTTCTTTCGTTATTTAACATAAAACTTATGTCAACTTGTATAATTTGGCAAGTGGTTTGGCGATTTATATAATTTGGAGAAATTGTTCGATAACTAAGTAGTACCAAGCTGTGTTTTAATTTACCACGCGAAAAATTGTTTATGGCAGTCGCATGAAATAAACTATTATAATACTGATGACAGATGACATGTTGGAGATGAAACAATATTAGGCAATTTATCTCCTGCGCCCGGCTAACATTGAATTACCAAATTGGCCGCCTGGCATATAAAAAGCGAAGCGGTCAACCCGGAACTATTGATGACATTCACATGACTTAGGCTATCATTATAGCCAAGACTCCCTTATCATATTATCAATATGATAATATGATAAGGAAGTCTTGATTATAGCGATGTGGATGGTAATAAGCAATGGTATTCTAAGGGTGGGAATCCAGAGTTAAGACTGTTTTGAAGTTCCCTGTTCAACATCGCGAAACTGACTTTGCCGATAATAAAAACTGACGTTTCCGATTATGGTACCGGACCATACAGGTGGACAATAAAATTTACAGCTCTTCCACTCAGATATTGACGACTCTGAGGGCTTCGAATAGAATCTAAAAAAGACCTAAAGTGGATGCAGCGTAAAAAGCGTCATAAAAAGTGTGCTAAGTTGCGCCGACCACTTTTAAAAACTGTGGAGCGCCTGAAGGAGAAAGGTTCGTGCCTTTGGATGGTTTTAATATCAATCGACATATACTTAATTTAAAAATTACATAAAAATACTTAAAACCTGATTTAAATATTTTAGACTCTTAAGGTATTAAAAATGAGGCACGCTACACTGTTCAGAAAACTTTGATTAAAGTTAGATCAATGAGATGCTGTCGACAAAAGTAGCGTTCCCACAGGTGCGGCGATTACGATATTTTTAAACTATTTGAGACCAATTTTGAGGAATGAGGCGCTTACGACGGGTGCGGCGTTTCTTCTATAAAATACAGTATAGGTAGACATTATTTGCTAACAGCATAATAAAGTTCATTTAAACAAAAAAATCTTTTGATTTGAATTGCAAAAGCTTAAAAGAACGTCTCAACGGATGTATATCAATAAATATTATATATTGTATATAATTCTTTTTTGCATAAAACTTGCTCTTAATGGTTTTAAAAATGTGACGTCACAACAAGGAGGTGGATATCATTTGTGTTTGGCAGCCTATATGACATACGGGAAGGGCGAGTCAAATAACTACAAAATTTAAGTGTCCTAATTTATAGATGACCCCTAATGAATTTTACCCTTAAACTTAATGAAAATTTTTATATTAAAGTACCGGATTAACTCAGTAATAAACGTGAGTTACTTATACTAATTGAATACTACCAACTGAGCTAGAAAATGCCCTAGCTGGGAATCCAACCCGGATCTGGGTTCGATTCCCGGCTTAGGCATTGTTTTCGCCCAGTGGAAATATTCAATTCCTATTATAACTTTACCAATCAGTATGATTGTATTAAAATTAACAGAGAGTTACTTACCTCTACGAAAATGACACTCATCATTAAACCAGCAGATGGTAACGCATATTCTAAAATAACTGCATCAATGCTCGCGGAGCATACCTACACAAGAGAAATGGAACAACAATGGGGACATTTGTTTAGATTATACAATCAAACACATTGGATACAAATACTGACTGTGAGGAGGACTTATTTGCAACCTTCCGGGTTTTTTTTTTTTTTTTTTTTTAAAGGAAAAAAAAAAACATACTTTTAACCCAACAATTTATTTAATTAAAAGTATTTTCCTTCTATGTAATAGACATTTAAAATATACTTGATTTCATTCATTAAATAAAATTTCTGCTTAAAGTATCTATTTGAACGGAAGTCCTCCCGTCAAAAGGGGGAGAATTGAAAAGTATAGAAGCACATTAAACACATCCTCCTAATAAGGATAGACAACGTATTCCATACAGTATAACATCTTCACAGATGTTCCTAAACTTTATTCTTTTGCGATCCATTTAATATATAGTTATATATTTTTTTTTTATAGAAGAAAGGGTGAGGTATTAGGGACTGGGGGTCGGTGGGTACTAATGTTTTATTGTTTTTATATGGGGCATTCTCACAATCTTTTGACTTTCGGGAATAAAAATCTGGTGAAATTCAATTTGCTAAAACAGCATTTTAATCTAATAGACGAATGCCTTAATGATTCAAAATAAAGAAAAAATGCTCAGCAGCGAAATTTTTTATATTTAACTGAGGTTTAAGTTAAACTTGAGAGTTTCATTTTCCTTACCATTTTACCACTATAACTTTCTATTTTCTTCTAAATTTTTACTTATAATGAATTTGCATAGTACCCACAGGACATTTAAATAAGAAATAATAACAATGTACTATTTTTAGTACAAAATTTTGGTATAACATTGTCTTAAAGGGGTGTTAAAGAAGGGACAGAAGGGAAAAAAAGGGGGACGGTATAGGAAAAAGGGGGACGGTAATGGGAAAAAAAAAGGATGGTAAGGATTAAGTGGTAAGGAAAATTACCACTTTTTTTAGGCAAATCATGTTAAGACCAAGTGATAGCCACAATGTTCATTGATTTTTAGAAACAATTATTTACATTGGATTAAATTTAAAAAGAAATTAATTTACCTCGAAAAGTGCAGGAATAAACCTTGGGGACGGTAAGACTACCAATAAAGCCACAATGCTTGAAATTTATATTTAAATGCCGATTTAAATTCTGCAGCAAATTTCCTGTCAAAGAATTTTAGACATTCTTTCTCTAGCATTCTTCTGCATGAGAAAAAACTTGAAAAAAATTCTGTGGCTGCATCTGAAGTGATTTTCTGTATAAGTTTAGCAAGAGGGATGGTAAGGAATCTAAAACCCAGGGACAGAGTTAAAAAAAAAATATTAACCGTAAACATATGTGCAAGTTAATTTTTTGCTACATATTTATATCAAACAATAGTCCCAGTTTCGGAAAAAAATTACATCGAATTACTTTTATTGAAACAATTTTATACAGACAGCTCCAAACTTAAAAATCAGCATCAGGGACACGGGACGGTATAGGAGTTATCCTGGTATTTCGTATCCCAACATCGTCCAAAACTTATTTATCTCGTTAATATTGTTATGCAATCATGCAATGGGATATTCCCCAGTATATGAAATTAAGAAAACACAAAAAGGTGTATTAAATAAAAAATTATTATTCAGGGACATGAAAGTCAAAAGATTGTGAGAATGCCCTATATAACGCTACTCTCCTGGTTCAAGATAGATACAAAAAATAGGAGCGATAAATAATGAATCTAGCTACAAGTGTTTGTGCTGAACCAAAAGAGTAGCGTTATATACACTCATATGTCCCAAATTAAGGTCACAAACTAAAAATGTGTGAAAACTGATGAACTATTCACTGTATTACCATGAAATTTGGCACAGAGATATATTACAATGGGAGAAAAAAATATAGCAACAAAACAACACGGAAAATATTTTAATTGGGAATTAAGATACAGGGTATATCAAAAAGTGTTAAATCATGAATCAGAAATAAAGCATTTATCTGGGAAAAGTCTGGCTAATAGGGAGTGACCACCGTGCACTGCTATACAAGCCTCATAATGAGTTCTCATACTGTTTATGAGGGTGTCAAATGTTTGTGGCAACAACGCCCATTCTTCCAAAAGCGCGGCTTTTAACTTCTGGCGGGTCCTGGGAGGGGGGTTACGCTGTGCATTGGCTCTTCTTAGACCATCCCTAAACATGCTCAAGAGGACTGAGGTCCGGAGACCTCGAGGGCCGATTCATACGGCGAATATCCTCTTCAAGAAAATCAGCAACAATGTGAGCTCTATATTGCTTCGCATTATCGTCCATAAACATGAAGTCCGGGCCTACAGCAACCCGGAACAACCTCACATAGGCTTCAAGGATCTCATCCCTAACGCCCGGCGTCCAGTCGTGCGTGTCCCTTTTCACTGCATCCAATAGGAGAGCCCTGTTGTTGTGGAGCCGAAGACTTCAGTCTCGGACACATCAAGAATGGGGGCGTGTTCTTTTTAGTGATGAGTCGAGATTCCCACGCAGAGTGATTCTCGTCGAATCTTCATCTGGAGAGAACGTGGAGTTCGATATATTCCCTCAAATGTAAAAGAAATCGACAGATTTGGTGACAAAGAAGTCCTTGTCTGGGGAAGCATAACGTTGGACAGTCGTACACCAATGCACGTCTTCGATGAGAGTACTGTCAACGAACACCGCTATAGGGATGAGGTCCTTGAAACCTATGTAAGATTGTTCAGTGTTGCCGTAAGCCCGGATTCATGTTTATGGACGATAATGCGAAGTCACACAGAGCTCACATTGTTGATGATTTCCTTGAAGCAGAGGATATTCGCCGTATGAATTGGCTCTCGAGATCTCCGGATCTCAATCCTATTGAACATGCTTAGGATGGTCAAGGAAGAGCCATTACACAGCGTAACCCACCTGCCAGTAGTTAAAAACCGCTGCTTTTGGAAGAGTTGGCTTTGTTGCCACAAACATTTATTGACACCCTCATAAACAGTATGAGAGCTCGTTGTGAAGCTTGTATAGTAGTTAGTGCACGGTGGTCAGATTCCATATTAGACAGACTTTTCCCGAGATAAATGCTCTATCTCTGATTCATGATTTAACACTTTTTGATATGCCCTGTATCTTAATTAAAAATTAAAATCTTTTACATATTGTTATGTTGCTATATTCTTTCTCCCATTATAATATACCTCTGCGCCAAATTTGCTGCCAACACAGTGAATAGTTCATCAGTTTTCACACATTTTATGTTTGTGATCTTAATTTTGGACATGAGTGTATAAAAAAAAAAAAAAAAAAAAACAGTAATACCCAATTGCCCCTAGTACCCGATTCCCCCAGTTTACCCTACCATCCCAAGAGAAAAATTACCTTTGGCACAAAGGTCACATACGAGCCGAGTAATAGGTAATACAGAGTGAAAGGGAATTTATGAAAATCTTTCTCCACGGAAAATAAATAAGTTTATTAATGAATGCACTAGGGGAAGAATACAATTTAGGAGTCAATGTTCTTTATGAGTGTTTATCGTCAACAGTATTCAAATATTTTTTATTTTCGCCTCAAGCCACTCTACACAAAAAATAATAAATTCTACAATTTTTTTCCTTGTATTTTCATAAAGTTATTTATCTATACTTTTTCACAATACCGTATTTTAAAGTTACAACATATTGTTTTTATCATATTGTAGCTGATAAAATCAATTATACATTTTTAAAAATCTGATCAATTGTTTCGCGACCCATAGTTTGGAACTGCTGGTCTAAAATACAACACATTTTTCTTATAAAACTAAAGAATTTACCGACCCAGAGTCGTATAACTCCATGCGATCCTATTAAGGAGATCGCATAGCGGTTCCCCATACCAAAAGGCATCCAGTGAAGTCCAGTACACTACGACAGCAACCCTGCTAGACAAAACAGCTGAAAAAAAGAGAAGGCTCACCACAAAAGCGAAAATCGCTAATGAGGCATAATTTTCAACCCACGGAATATTATGCGAGATTCAAACAAACGTCTGCACCAGGGTGACTTAATTTGCAAATACGACGTGCCACGCTTGCCAGAGGCTGAGCCAACCACTCATGTGCCGAGGTAGTAGTCAGGAACTCCAAATTCGAAGGCACTCTCAGTTCACCTGGAACAAAAGAAATTAGCTTCGTGCTCCGCACACTCGCCATAAACATGTTACTACCCTTACTCCTCGAGAGGACGTGACCAAAACTCTATGGTACCAAAAGTACGAGAGGAACCTACTTGAAGGCATGCATGTACGAACGGGCGGATCGAAAGATCGCTCCTCTAGATCTTACGTCTTACGCAACCAAGATCAGGCATCAAACATATCCTCGAAGGGATATGACCAAATCACCCCTCCCCCCGGTACCCAAAAGTACCAAGGTACGAGAGACACGCCGCTTAAAGTCATACATGAGCGTAAAGAAAGTTCGAAGATCGCTCATCAAGACCACGGGCATGAAATCAAGGGCGTTTCAAAGATCGCTCCTCAAGACCACAGGCAGGGAATCAAGGGAGTTTCAAAGATCGCTCCTCAAGACCAGAGGCAGGAAATCAAAGAACGCCATCAACTGCGCAATATCAGCCACACACTTCCAAAAGTCGGCGACGGCCAAGAGCCAGGAGTCGTGAAGAAGAGGCCGAAGCCGATGAGTACAAGACTTGCCGCCAGGGACAGAGTCGAACCACTAAAGTACCGAGGAAGCACGGGCAAGGAATTCCAAATTGCCGAAGACAATCCGAATACACAGGGAACAACAGAGACAGTTCAAAACATTAATTATGCGTTCCACATACAGCAAAAGAAAAGGAAGACAGTTGATAGTCCTACCGACGGAGCATAAAACTACACTGAACTGGTATACGTCCTGGAGACGTGAGTTCGACAAACCCAACTCCCAAAGCAAAGAACAAACATCAAACACACATACAAAAAGGATATTTTTGGAAGAGGGGCTTGGTAACTGACGGCACACGCCTTCCATGAGTTAGCAAGGTTCCGTGGCCTGGCACGTTCCACCAGTACCTCGCCTTTGCTCAGGGAAAGACCCAGATAAGGTAATCTCCGGAAAAGATTGGTAGGCCCCATCCAACACACATCTTCCACAAGTCGGCAGGTCCATGGACTAAACCTCCCACACTGTAGTCAATAGCGGCCGGGCTTGCCTCCCATTGACTCGAGGAGTAACCAAATCTGGCCCGAAATTTCGTTTTAAATCGATCCGAAAACCAACTCGCTCTCGACAAAAGTATTTTTGTCGACTCGAAACAGACAGTAATGTTCGACAAGGCAATTTTATATATATATATATATATACATACAAGAATTTCATTAATGCTGCGCAATCACTAACTCATGCAGGTGCGTTTTCTGTGGGGGGGGGGGGGGGATTTTTCAATTCGGTTACTTATGACACCTTTTCTCGTTCGATCAATTTGTCGATGATACGCTGGCTGTTCGAAAACCGAATTGTTTGACAAATGGGGAGTTCGCGGATCAAAGTTCTATTGTACTGATTTTTTTTTCTTTTTTTTTTCTTTTTTTTAAGGTTTTATTTTAGGTGGCTAAACAAATTTTAGGGTTGCTATATTTGTTTTAGAATGCTGTAAGATTTTTTTCCCTCCCAAGTGACTTGTAGTATTTGGGTTACTTGGTTTTTAAAGCTTAGCACGCAGGATAAAGATATAGTATGTTTTCCAAAATGTTAGTTTCGAACATAAACCCATCAGCTATGAAAATTAGTTATGAAACAATCAAATATATGGAAGACTATTCTACATCTATATAGATCATACCTTTTAATTATACACAGAAAATATTTCATGTCATAGCCACGCTTGCTCTGTTGGTGTGCGAAAACAAATTTAAACTGCACCTAAAACACTTGGTAAAGTCCAATATTTTGGAAATTATGAGTAGCTAAAAAATAAAAATTTGACCAGTAATTAAATACACGAATCTTGCAACATCTATATTTCATTCAAAAATACTGTATGTTTTATATTTCCCTTATTAACGGACAAAATAGCGACTAGAACTTGTACTTACATTGTTGCAGTCTGGAGTCTCCAGTGCCGCTGATACCTGCAAAGAAAATTAGTTATAAAACAAGCAAAACTAACCACAATGGTTTTTTGAATCGCATATATCAAAAACCATAACACAAGTTCGTTCTTACTTATCTTAAATTCGTCAGTACTAAATTGTGAGGGCAAAAATGCAAACAAATTAAGGGTATAAAAAATATAAACGTGCCTCTTTTTTCAGACCGCTTGAGTCACGTGATGCTCGAATGCAGGGGCATAAAATGAGCATCATGTGACTCTAGCGGTGTCACGGGAAAGGTAGTTACTGTAGCCTGTCTTTTTTGTTAACCTTGCCATTGCCCTAAATTACGTTTCTTCCAATGAATCAGATATTTAGACGTGCTTTGTGTTTTTGCTTATATTTGTTCGTGAATCTTGTCTGATAAATGAATAATTATAATTGTGTTCTTCAGGAATGTATTTAATGCAGTTTTTTTTTTTTTAATAGCGTAAATTTGTTATTTTTATTCAACAAATAAGTTGATTAAAATATCTTTTGCTCCTAAAAGGGATCTTTGGGGATACCTTAAAAAAGTTAATAAAACTGTTATTAAAGAGGATTTCAAACGAAAAAATACCAGTATTAAAAAATCTGATGCGCTATCACAATAAACTTAAGCACTCAATATATATAAGACTATAAAATAGCTTCACTATTAGCTCATACTATTTTAAAATTTTTATCTCAAAAATACTGGAAAAAAATAAATCTACTTTGTAAACATTATGTGTGTAAAAAATCTCAAAAGCAATATTCAAATTAAACATTACTTAACAAACCATTCCCTATATTATTGCATTAACTAGCAATGCAAATTTACAAATCTACACTAATCTGTAGCTTTTGCTGCATAGTCACTCCATCGCTTTTATAGAAAACGATTACTTGATATTACGGAGCATTCTCATTGGACAGAATAAATATATACAAAAGCGGTGGAGTGACTATACAGCAAAAGTTGCAGATTTTTTAACAGTATATTGAAGAAACGATATATCGATATTTTTTGTCTGATATTTTTCGGATATTGATGTCTAAGACGATATGTCGAAAAATAGATGTTTTAGAATTTTTTGCCATCCCTGTATGTATTGTTTTTGTATAAGGTGCACATTGCTTAAACATACAAGACCTACACTATATGGCCAAAGGTGACCGGCCACTTGCGATTTTAGACATTTGTTAAATATCTAGAAAACTACACGGAGTTATTCTAAACTCCATGTGTGTAAACGGAATAGTACAGGACATACATTTTCCGTGAGAATTTTTTTCCGAAACCCCATAGGGGACCGTCAACAAGTTGAAAAAGAAGGAATATATTTTGGATAACCTTGTAAAAACTAATGTAGCAAAAGCGTTCAAACTGTAGATTATGATTAAGCGCCTTATTGTAATAAATTGTAATCATTTTTATGAGGATAGCAATAGCATGTATACTCGTAGAGAAATTAAAGTTTTTATAAAAAGAGTCCCAAATTTTGCCAAGTTTTTTGCTGATAATTCGTAGAACTCTTAATATATATAAAAAAAAAAAAAGTTATTTTCAGAAAATATGACAAACAACATTGTACACAATACCCTGCAATCAGAATTTAAAAATAATAAAAATTCTATGAAAAATGAGCAGTTTTAGTAAATAATGATTTACTGTGCATGCCCGAATGTAATCAAAATATAATTTGCATAATGTGTTAGCTAGATGTATAGAGCAACTTTTGTGAAATTCTCAAAAACATAGTACATTATTTAGTAAGTCTGAAAATTATCGTTGATAGAATAAGTTCAAAATCCGTTATTCCCAAAAGGAAGCAAAAAGATGAGGGGTTGTATCCAAATACAGTAGTGCGTGCAATATTGTGTATGCTATATTAGCATTAATCAATGAATATAGCCCCTCATCTTTTGCTTCATTTTGGGAACAACGGATTTTGAGCTCATTCTATCAACGATAATTTAGAATTTTCAAGCTATATTTGTGAGACTTTTACAAAAGTTGCTCTATACATTTAGCCAACACATTATGCACATTATATTTTGATTGCGTTCGGATATGCGCAGTGAAACATTTAGTAAACCTGCTCATTTTTCATACAGTTTTTACTGTATTTTTAATTCTGATTGCAGGGTATTTGTGTACAATGTTTGTCATTTTTTGAAAAACACTTTTTTTTAATATTAAGAACTCAGCAAATCATAAGCAAAAAACTTGGCAAAATTTCAGACACTTTTTATGAAACCTGAATTTCTCTTCGAGTATATATGCTATCCTCATAAAAATGAACACAAAGTATTACAATAAGCCACTTAATCATGATCTACAGTTTGAACGCTTTTGCTACATTAGTTTTGACAGGGTTATCCAAAAGATATTCGTTCTTTTTGAATTTGTTGACGGTCCCCTATAGGGTTTCAAGAAAAAAATCTTCGCGGAAACATATGACCTATACTATATTGTTTACATACCTGGAGTTTCAGGTTAATTGCTCATGCATTTTTCTAGATATTTAACAAACGTTTAAATCGCACGTGGCCGGTCACCTTTGGCCATATAGTGTATATGCGAATGCGCAGACATATTTTCTAAAATAAATTAAGTGCAAAGGGATAACAAAATTTCTTCACCAAGACTACAACAAATGAAACTGTGCCCAAAATTATTTTCATCTCAAGCTAGTCTTTTAGTATTTTGCTCGCAATAGATAAAGATAAAACTGCACAAATGCAAAACTTTTTTCCCCCTTCTATTCAAAATCAACACTGTCAGAAAAACTCGTCAATTTACACTAAATTATTCCTCATTTTTACTTTCTTCTATATTCAATAGAAGAAAGTATTGTAATCGAAATTTTTTTCGACTTCCGGTTTTCGACGGATTTACACGTTTTAGGGGTCAGAGATCCCAAAAAACATGTTTATAGGAAATGTCTGTCTGTCCGTGTGTCCGTCCGTCTGTCTGTCGCCATTGTACCATCAAAAAGTGTATGAAGTTATGCATAGAATTGAACCAAATTTTTATTTTAAGTTTTTGGCTATGGCAAGCAGGGCCTCCCTGAATTTGGAAAAAATCGGCCCGAAGGGGCGCTGTAACAGTGATTTTTGTGCGATTTTGATTATTGTACAATCGAAAAGTGTATGAAGCTATGCATAGAATTGAACCAAAAAAAAAATTAAGTTCTTGGCAATGGCAAGCAGGTCCTTCCTTAATTTGTAAAAAAATCGCCGGTAGGGGGCGCTGTAATAGCGATTTTTGTGCCATTTTGAATATTGTACCATCGAAAAGTGTATGAAGTTTTGCATAGAATTGAACCAATTTTTTGTGTTTGTTTTTAGCCATGGCACGAAGGTCCTCCCTGAATTTGGAAAAATTCCGCCAGAAGGGGCGCTGTAATAGTGATTTTTGTGCCATTTTCATTATTGTACCATCGAAAAGTGTATAAAGTTATGCATAGAATTGAACCAAATTTTTTGTGTATGTTTCTGGCTATGACAAGCAAGTCCTCCCTGAATTTGAAAAAATCTGCCGGAAGGGGACGCTATAATAGCGATGTTTGAGCCATTTTCTTTATTGTACCATCAAAAAGTGTATAAAATTATGCATACAATTGAATCAAAATTTTTGTGCATATTTTTGGCTTTGGCCAACTGGTCCTCCTTGAATTTGGAAATATTGCGATTTTTGTATAATTATCTTGATTTTTCGTAGTTCTATTGCGCATCGGCGGCTCGTGCAACGGCGGGAACTCGCTTCCTGCTAAACCGGCTATTCGCAAACAGCCGATAACAACAGAATAAGGAAAAACTAATAATTTTGACAAATATCATGATATAGATTAACTTGTTTTTAGTCCGTTTAATTGACTGAAGCAGAAATTTAAGATGAAAATGAAAGTTGGTACAGTATTGAACTAATAATATTGTAGTATTAACATGTGTAACTACTTTTTGAAATATTAAGATGTATAAGATAGAAAGTTTTGGGATTGGCACATCCAACTAGTTTAACAAATGATTTCCGTACTCCTAGAAAATATTTCATCCGTGAATTTTTCACGAAAGTCTGAAAAAGAAGAAATTCCGTTCATCCCTAGCACGCATGCGCTCTATTAATACTAAAATCTGAATTTATTTAAAAAAAGAAGAATTCTATATATTAAAATTTCTAATTTAATTTAAAAAGAAAAAGTTTTCGAATTTAAAAATGAATAACAATTACTTCTCTCATTCATTCAAAAAGACTCTATTTTTTTTAAGTTGAATAAGTTTAATAAAGTTAAAGTTGAATTTATAAAGTTTTTATAAAAAAAAATATTCGCATTTAAAAAATATTCTAAATGAACAGATTAAAAAGCTATTTTAATTTAAATATTAAAAGGAAAAAATCGATTCACTCAAAAAAGAAAAAAAATCTTATTGAATAAAAATAATATTCATATTTTACATCTAGCAGTCTATTTAAAAACATTTATAATTCATATTTTTATCATATACTATTACTAAAGTATTAAAACCTTAGACATAATCTCATTAAAGACGAAATCTTCCCGAAATTCATTTTCAAAATTAAAAGCTTTTTAACACTATTTCTACAACGATTTCATGTATACCTATTTCTACCAAAAGGTGTCTTGACAGCTTTGCGTTTGAATGCGAATAATTGCCAAAAATGTTAGAATTTCCAATTATTAGTTAAATATAGAAAATAATTTGAGAAATATTTATTATTGCATTCATACGTATTTATTAGAAATCATTTAATCAGATTATGAATTCTCGCTTAATTCAACAATCTACAAAATATAAATATACATAAATGTAATCAAGCATGTTTTATGTCAACAGGGACAACAATTAAATATTATTTTCTTCATTTTTATAATTTTTATTAGAAAATTATGAGACTTTTAGTATAAAAATTCATCATAAAATTTCTCATGTACAAAAATTCAACTTTTGTAACAAAAACAACAACAATAACCATAAAAACAGCAGAGTAAAAAATACTTTCCTAATTCAATATTTACACGAATTTTACACGAATGAAAACAAAATTCATATGTATTGAGCTCACTACTAGAATTAAGGAACAAAGCGCGTTATTCAATTTTTTAGAAATAGTCACTACAATGATCAACGCTAAAATGCGTCATGGCGGAAAACAAGCTAACATCAAAGTTATGTAGCAACTCCTGTATTTTCCTTTACAACTGCAATCGGTATTCTATAATCTGATTATAATTGATATGATGCTGTAAAATAGTGTTGATATTTATATGTAAAACTGTTTAAAATTAGAAATTATGAAATCGTTCGAAATTACAAATTAAAAATCCTTAAGGTGTAAAGACACCTTATTGTAGAAATAGGTATACCATATGCATATTTTTAGATCCAGGATGAGCTGGAGAAAAATGACATACCGCTGAATTAATCTAACAACTATTGTACGAAAAGTCAAAAAATTAATTGTGGAGACATGATTAAACTTACAACTCCATACGGGCATATTCAGAAAAATCTGAAAAAATTACAAAGAGTTCTTCTCATGTGGATATATATGTTTATAAATTTTTTTTTGGCGGAACCCTGATAGAACGTTCGTAAAAAAATAATAATTTCGTTTATTTGGCGATTTATCATCGGTTGGCGAAGAAATGAAATTTCGAAAAATACTTTTTTATGTCTAATACTCGTTAAGATAAAAATGTTTCATATTGAACTTGTTTAAATAAATTTAATGTAAATAACTTTAGTTTTGTCAGTTTTAGTTTGATTTAACTATAGTTTTGTCATATATATATATATATATATAATGAAAGTTCAATGAAAGATCAAATTTTATGAATCAAAACAAAATTAAAATAAAATTGTTTCAATCTCTCAAAATTAAGTCCAATTGAGCACTGTCGATTCAATTTTAATGTTATGGAAACGACGAATTCTCTGATATTGAAATAAATAACTGCTAAATGAATCCTGCCTTTATTTTGGAATACGTTTAAATATATAAAAGTATTTTTTATATATGAAATTGTTTTTAAAGTAATAAAATTAAATAACAAGCAACATAAATATCTAATACGAAAAGAAGGAATTTATTAAACTATCTCATTGCTTATGTTTAAATTCATTAAATACTTTTTACACGCATTCTAAAAATCAACAAACAATTTTCAGGTGCATTAAAATCGTTTGCTTTTGGCGAGGAAAAGGACTGCTCGCCAAATTGCGTGACGCCAAATACTTGAAAGTATTTTATTTTTTTACAGACTTTCTACTGTAATTCCGCCGCTAAATTTGACTGATCCTTTATTACATACATAAGTAGTTTAATTGGTATTTTTTTTTCAAAATATTCTGAGTATGCCCAGTAAGGAGACCTTCCTTGTTAGAAAGTAATTTTAAGTTAAAATTCGAAAGGTGTCCTTTGACGCCTCTTGGTAGAAAGTATTAAAGAAATTAATCAAGCCACACCCATCTGAAGCAAACCAATTTACTTCAAAGTATTTCATTTTTGTGCAACTGTAGCCCAATGGTTAGCGTACTCGTCTCGTAACACTAAAATAGCCGGTTCGATTCCAGGTCAGCAACTCATTTTTTTCACCACTTTCTTCAATTCACGTATATTTTACCTCCTGTAATGGAGAAAAAATAAACGGATATTTGTCAATTAACGGGAAAATCCTACTAGCACTACTGCCAGGAAATTTCCGTGAATTGAAGAAAGTATTTCTGAGAGTGAAGACTTACTATTCCTGAATGCAAAATAAGTATTTATAAATATAAATAAAATTCATGGACAATAAAAAAAAGTCATCGAGTGCAAGCGTGCCCGCGATCGCATGGTTAGTGAACCCTGCCTCGATGTAACATCTAAAAAAAAAGATAAAAAGAAGCAAGAACTTACCGTTTTCTTGACAATCATGAGAGTTACGCCAAGGGAAAATTCCATCACTACAATCACGCCCAAAGAAACCAAGTACTGTAACAAAGAAGAAAGTGGTTACATAATTATCAGCATTGGCATCGGCAGAATGAAATCCAGAAAAGTGTAATATTTTGGAATATATATGCTCAGTGTTCCGGGCGTATTTTCTTTTACATGAAGAATATAAACATAAAATGTGTTAAATAAAGATATTTTTTTCTCGTAACATCACTACCCCCGTCCCAGCCCAAGCAAGATATTTTTTACCCTTACGTGGTGAGGTGATTTTTTTCTTATAACGTAAGTGGTGAAGTAGGGTGTACGTAACCACAAAATTTGATCTCTTGTGCACTCCACAAAATTTAGCAAAGTAAAATAAGAAATTTGAATAAGAATTTTGCATTATTTACTTGTATAAAAACTAAGGATTGACAGAATACCGAACAGTCGATTCGGTATTCGGTGATTTGGCAGGTAAACCGAATATTCGACTTCGGCCGAATACTTTTAAGTGTTCGACCGAATAATTGCGGATAAGTATTTTCTTAGACGTAGAAGAATTCTCTTTTACTTAGAAGTAGAATAGGATAAACGATGAGTTTCAATATTATGTGCATGAGTTCAGAGTTCAGCTGCACTACAAAAAACAAGTCAACGGCCATTTTTAATTTAAAAAAACCTTTTTCCTTCATTAATTAGTCTACATAAGGGTGAAATCAAAACAACTGTCTACAATAAAGAAGAAAAAAAGTAAGGAAGATGGGCATTATAACGACTATCTCGTTGTATATGTTTGCGTTCCATCCCCCCCAGCAGTTTCAATTAAAATTCTGTTTAATAATTTATGTATTTTAGTGCACTATAGTCAAACAGTGCAGCCCCTAAATTAAATTCAACATTTAAAAACTAAAGCGATTGTATTAATAGCCCTTCACATTTAAATTAAATTATTCTAGTTATCTCTTTAATAAAATAAAATCAGTGATTCAGTCTTCATTTCTACTTTGCGAGTTTCTCACACATACGATTTAACCTTGTAGAAAATTCGTTACGGCTCACTGTTAGTAACAAAAGCATTTTAACTTCGGGCATTTCCTTATTTGGGCATGAATATAACTCATAATTTAAAAACACTTAACATGAAATCTATTCATTAGAATTATTTTCGCGCTACACTTGACATTCACACCCTTTTGTTCATATGTATGTCAATTCTGCATTTTTGTGGTAATGCACGTTGTTAATCTTTGATCTAACATCTGTCTTGAAAAATACATTGACATGCCCTTTTCGCCTAACGAATTCGGTCAGTTATATCTCTATATCTATCCTGAAACATTTTTATTTTTTTTACACTTAACCGCAGCTGTATCAAAATACAGATTGGACTGCGGCTATCAGGATTCAGGAATTTTAGCAACCCACAATCTGGCGCCCCTACACAATTAATATATGGTAGAAGCCTACCGTATGTATTTGGCGAATCCATACCAGCTAACGTTTTTCTCGGCCTCTTGAGAATGGCGCAAAAATACTTGTAGATTGGCGATATTGTAGTCCGCCAAGCAAGAAAGTTGTAACTGTATATTCAACCCACTCCTGCTCTGTCTCTAGCCTCGTGATGTCGTTTTAAAAAGAGGCTCCTATCTCTTCCCCCTTGTACCTCTCCCTGTTGCTTTCATGATGGAATAAAAAAACATCTTCGCTTTCCAGATTGGAGGTTTTTTTTAGTAAATCCTGGTTTTTCTAAATCGCTATATGTAGTCTAGAAAACGGCCACCTCTGTATGTAACGGAAACGTCATAAATTCAAACCTAAATACACTGGACCATACATTGTAACTTTCAAACATTCACCTGTGTCATTCTCGATCAAGAGGTTGTATGCTGCTGATAATACAGCATTTCGTGTGCACATTGATAGGTTACTTCTTGCACCACCTCGATATGGACATTTATTCGATGCTACAAGTCACTTAAACAATCACAACTTCCCTCATGTTTTTTTTTTTTTTAATTCTCCCTTTCGAAGTTTTGTTCCCGTTCAAAATTGTTGCCCTAAGGGTCCCAAATCTTCATTGTGTTGAGAGACAACCCCTTTGAATTGGTGTTCCAATTCACAAAAAAAAATCAATTTTTGCTTGTAAATCGACGTGTGCTCCTATAGAGGACCGCTAGCGTCTTCGGAGGAGCAGGGACTCATATAAGCGGGCGCTGTATGAGTCTCAAAACTCCCTCCTCATCTAAGGCCGAAGCCCTAAGCCGACGCCATAATACTTGTGGTCTACACAAGATTCAGGGTGACACCTTTTTCATGGGCGTGCTTCAGGCACCTCTTTTTTTTTGTCATCCTATGCTGCGTGCATAAACATTACATTTTTTTAACCATGTTCAATTTCTTTTAAATCATATTATAATTGCTTATTAGTTTACAAATACATATTTCATTTATTATTTACTCTTTACGTCTAGTGTTGCATTTGTGTTTAGATATTATATATTTTTATTGTTAGTACTTGTGTTTTTTCATAAAATGATCCTAATCAGGATCAATATTTTGATAAAGTGCAGTCAATGGTTTAGTTATATGCTGCTTAAATTTTTGCTGTCAGAGTCGACTCAGATAAAAAAAAACCATGGTATACATAATTTTTGAAAAAACTTTTAGTTAAGGTGGATATCCATAAAGACAATTTAGAAAATATCAATTCATAAAATCTCTTAGGACTGTTGAACTATTGATGAAAGATTTTTTCTTGTTCATGACAGCAACTTGTTTGTTTAAAAAAAAACTTTTCTGTTTGGAAAATATATTTATATGTAACTATTTTTCTTGCTGTTTTGCCCATGCACACGGGTCAACAAAAAGTTTTTTTTTTTTGCGGTGTCCCAGGTGATATATATAACGACTATCTCGTTATATATGTTTGCGTTCCATCCCCCCCAGCAGTTTCAATTAAAATTCTGTTTAATAATTTATGTATTTTAGTGCACTATAGTCAAACAGTGCAGCCCCTAAATTAAATTCAACATTTAAAAACTAAAGCGATTGTATTAATAGCCCTTCACATTTAAATTAAATTATTCTAGTTATCTCTTTAATAAAATAAAATCAGTGATTCAGTCTTCATTTCTACTTTGCGAGTTTCTCACACATACGATTTAACCTTGTAGAAAATTCGTTACGGCTCACTGTTAGTAACAAAAGCATTTTAACTTCGGGCATTTCCTTATTTGGGCATGAATATAACTCATAATTTAAAAACACTTAACATGAAATCTATTCATTAGAATTATTTTCGCGCTACACTTGACATTCACACCCTTTTGTTCATATGTATGTCAATTCTGCATTTTTGTGGTAATGCACGTTGTTAATCTTTGATCTAACATCTGTCTTGAAAAATACATTGACATGCCCTTTTCGCCTAACGAATTCGGTCAGTTATATCTCTATATCTATCCTGAAACATTTTTATTTTTTTTACACTTAACCGCAGCTGTATCAAAATACAGATTGGACTGCGGCTATCAGGATTCAGGAATTTTAGCAACCCACAATCTGGCGCCCCTACACAATTAATATATGGTAGAAGCCTACCGTATGTATTTGGCGAATCCATACCAGCTAACGTTTTTCTCGGCCTCTTGAGAATGGCGCAAAAATACTTGTAGATTGGCGATATTGTAGTCCGCCAAGCAAGAAAGTTGTAACTGTATATTCAACCCACTCCTGCTCTGTCTCTAGCCTCGTGATGTCGTTTTAAAAAGAGGCTCCTATCTCTTCCCCCTTGTACCTCTCCCTGTTGCTTTCATGATGGAATAAAAAAACATCTTCGCTTTCCAGATTGGAGGTTTTTTTTAGTAAATCCTGGTTTTTCTAAATCGCTATATGTAGTCTAGAAAACGGCCACCTCTGTATGTAACGGAAACGTCATAAATTCAAACCTAAATACACTGGACCATACATTGTAACTTTCAAACATTCACCTGTGTCATTCTCGATCAAGAGGTTGTATGCTGCTGATAATACAGCATTTCGTGTGCACATTGATAGGTTACTTCTTGCACCACCTCGATATGGACATTTATTCGATGCTACAAGTCACTTAAACAATCACAACTTCCCTCATGTTTTTTTTTTTTAATTCTCCCTTTCGAAGTTTTGTTCCCGTTCAAAATTGTTGCCCTAAGGGTCCCAAATCTTCATTGTGTTGAGAGACAACCCCTTTGAATTGGTGTTCCAATTCACAAAAAAAAATCAATTTTTGCTTGTAAATCGACGTGTGCTCCTATAGAGGACCGCTAGCGTCTTCGGAGGAGCAGGGACTCATATAAGCGGGCGCTGTATGAGTCTCAAAACTCCCTCCTCATCTAAGGCCGAAGCCCTAAGCCGACGCCATAATACTTGTGGTCTACACAAGATTCAGGGTGACACCTTTTTCATGGGCGTGCTTCAGGCACCTCTTTTTTTTTGTCATCCTATGCTGCGTGCATAAACATTACATTTTTTTAACCATGTTCAATTTCTTTTAAATCATATTATAATTGCTTATTAGTTTACAAATACATATTTCATTTATTATTTACTCTTTACGTCTAGTGTTGCATTTGTGTTTAGATATTATATATTTTTATTGTTAGTACTTGTGTTTTTTCATAAAATGATCCTAATCAGGATCAATATTTTGATAAAGTGCAGTCAATGGTTTAGTTATATGCTGCTTAAATTTTTGCTGTCAGAGTCGACTCAGATAAAAAAAAACCATGGTATACATAATTTTTGAAAAAACTTTTAGTTAAGGTGGATATCCATAAAGACAATTTAGAAAATATCAATTCATAAAATCTCTTAGGACTGTTGAACTATTGATGAAAGATTTTTTCTTGTTCATGACAGCAACTTGTTTGTTTAAAAAAAAACTTTTCTGTTTGGAAAATATATTTATATGTAACTATTTTTCTTGCTGTTTTGCCCATGCACACGGGTCAACAAAAAGTTTTTTTTTGCGGTGTCCCAGGTGATATATATAACGACTATCTCGTTATATATGTTTGCGTTCCATCCCCCCCAGCAGTTTCAATTAAAATTCTGTTTAATAATTTATGTATTTTAGTGCACTATAGTCAAACAGTGCAGCCCCTAAATTAAATTCAACATTTAAAAACTAAAGCGATTGTATTAATAGCCCTTCACATTTAAATTAAATTATTCTAGTTATCTCTTTAATAAAATAAAATCAGTGATTCAGTCTTCATTTCTACTTTGCGAGTTTCTCACACATACGATTTAACCTTGTAGAAAATTCGTTACGGCTCACTGTTAGTAACAAAAGCATTTTAACTTCGGGCATTTCCTTATTTGGGCATGAATATAACTCATAATTTAAAAACACTTAACATGAAATCTATTCATTAGAATTATTTTCGCGCTACACTTGACATTCACACCCTTTTGTTCATATGCATGTCAATTCTGCATTTTTGTGGTAATGCACGTTGTTAATCTTTGATCTAACATCTGTCTTGAAAAATACATTGACATGCCCTTTTCGCCTAACGAATTCGGTCAATTATATCTATGTCTTTATCCTGAAACATTTTTATTTTTTTACATTTAACCGCAGCTGTATCAAAATACAGATTGGACTGCGCCTATCATGATTCAGGAATTTTAGCAACCCACAATCTGGCGCCCCTACACAATATATGGTAGAAGCCTACCGTATGTATTTGGCGAATCCATACCAGCTAATGTTTTTCTCGGCCTCTTGTGCATGGCGCAAAAATACTTGTAGATTGGCGATATTGTAGTCCGCCAAGCAAGAAAGTTGTAACTGTATATTCAACCCACTCCTGCTCAGTCTCTAGCCTCGTGATGTCATTTTAAAAAGAGGCTCCTATCTCTTCCCTTTTGTACCTCTCCCTGCTGCTTTCATGATGGAATAAAAAAACATCTTCGCTTTCCAGATTGGAGTTTTTTCTTTTTAGTAAATCCTGGTTTTTCTAAATCACTATACGTAGTCTAGAAAACGGCCACCTCTGTATGTAACGGAAACGTCTTCACAGGCATCTTTCCCTTATCATTTAATTTAAATTATATTTCTACGTTAGTTTTCTTATTTTAAATTTATTTAAAGTGTATTTTCTTTAATATACACATTAAATAAGTATATCAGAGTACATCTCTGTATATCTAAGGTGTATATTAAAGAAAATACACACATCAAATAAGTATACCCCTACGCCTATCGTATAGCTTTTATAACCATTAAATTAAAATCGCTCAAATTTGTTATCTTCATCACCACAATGTTAAAATCAGGGACCCAGAGCGCTCCAGAGCTGTGTTTTCCCTGGAGCCTGAGCAGGAGGTCTAAATTTTCCCCTGCTCGAGGGCTCCTTTAGTTTTTTAATATTCTTTTAAATCTTTTTTATTCAGTCTTTTAAATTTCCAGGCATAAAATATTTTAATTACATCATTTTTTAGGGAGTTTTTTAATTATTATTAGAGATGGGAAAACTTCTCACAAAAACATGGTATCGCCTGTTGTTTACATGTGTAGTTGTACAATTTTGGTTGCTTGAAAAGTGTAGAAGAAATTTAAGATGTGTGTTTAAAATTCCACCACCTTTTAAGTAAAAGCTAAAAGATGTCAGATTTTCTGAACAAGCATTTCAAGTTAGATGAGAAAAAAAATGCATTTTGTCACATCTTTAATGTAGGTAAAGGAAGAATTTGTGAGCAAAAAATAAACTGTGTAAATTAAAATCTGCAATTCAAAAGCCCGAAGTCGGAGCCGAGTTGGAGCGGTTGCCGGAGCCACAGTATTTTATGTGGGAGAGGAGCTGGAGCATCAAAAATTTTTTCGGCTCCGGGTCACGGCCACTGGTTAAAATATTAATCAAAATATATGTATCAATAATTTGACAGAAAATAGTTAAATGTACAAATTGATGCGATACCTTTTCTATTTGAGAACACTCCTATTCCATATGTTTATAATTATACTTAGACAATCAGTAAACCAGCTTAATGACAATATTGTTTCTTTTTATTTGAATGAACTTTTGTTTTTCTGACAATTCTTATCCTTAATAATAGCCTGTATAGTTTAATACTTTCATAGGTTATTTTGGATATTGACTAGCGTTAAAATAAAAAATAAGTGATGGGTTAATGAATTTATAAGCGGGAAAAAATCTTTTTTTTTAGTATTTAAAAATAAAAATGTAACTGAATTAACTTAAGAATTTAATTTTAATTAAAGTTTATTAAAAAAGCTAATGTATGCAAAAATGTGTATTAAAAATTTTTAAGTATTCGGTTGCCGAATACCGAATATTCGGTATACACTTTGACCACAGCTTCGGTATTCGGCAAAATCGCTAAAAAAACAACTGAAAAATTACTGTAAGTGTACATACATATGTAAGTGTACAGTCCATCTAGTAATGGAAAATGGCAATATTTGGGAATTTGAATTTCTCTGGGGTGTGAAACACCCCACCTCACTAGTTAAGGGTTAAACATTTCAGCATAAAAAGTTATATAGAAATTAAGTAATTAAAACATATTAAATATTGAAAAATAAATTTCTACCAGCATTTTTCAAAATGGAGAATTGAAATAGCTCCTCTCTGTTTAATGGGGCAGTGGACCTTTATTTGAGGAAAAATTGGCCCCAAATCGACATTTCTTTTTCTGTGTATTATTCTCAAATTTGTACTACGTCATTCGTGGAAGGTTGCATGCAGATGCGATTATTTTACGTAAAGTTACAAGTGTTCTAATTTTGTTCCCAAACAATTTTTTGGCCTTTTAATATACTTTAAATCTGTTTTTCTCAATATTGATGTTTCAGCTTTTTTTTTTTTTTTAAATGCTCCTTGATACTTAATTTTTGATCAAAATTCATGAAAGTGATATGGAAGAATCCCAATATTGGTTTAAAAGAAACTGTGTATGCATTTTAAAATTCGACTTCATTAAGACAGATTTAATTTTAAAATTATTATAAGGCAGAATTGATGAAAATTGATATTCAGAAAAACATCTCTAAAAAAATTATTTAAGGGATTAAAAAATCGATACATAGATTTGTTTCCAAGAGAGTTTTACGTGATTAAAATACAAAATCGAGAAAATATCTAAAAAATTAAAAAGCAAGGAGCTTATCTTAGCGAGACTGGATAAGATTTTAACTTTAACAAAAGTAAACCTGTGACTTTACGACCAATTAAGGATCATGACTTACAGTACTCAACCTTGTTGCCCCACCAGTGGCCGAGAGGTTCTGCTCTCGAAGCTGGAAAACGGGAGGTGCTGGGTTCGAACCTAATCGCGCCCGTAGGCCTAATTTTCGGAGTTTTCGTGGTTTTCTTCGAACCTTGGATCTCCATGCGTAAATACGGATTAGGTTCTTTTAGAAAGATCCCCACGGAGGGTACCCCCCCTAGGGCCTATATCCCTCGAGTAGATAATTGGCCGTTAAAAATGAACCCAAACCAATCCTGTTTTCTTGATCCTGAGCCCCGAGGTGCTATACAACATGTGTTGAGTTCAGGTGGTCCGCCTAATGCGGGGCTTAGTGTTTAGTTCCCATGCTATCTTGGTACTCATTTTATCGACCATGAAAGGTTGAGTGAACCTTGCCCAACCGGGAGTCGAACTCTCGACCTGTAGCGTGGCAGACAGGTCCGCTGACCACTACGCTACTGAGTTTCGTAAGACTAACACTTAAATTTAAGCATATATTTTAGAAATATTATGACAAAAATATATCTTTCAAGAAGAGTAAGAGAAAACATGTTGAAAATATTAAATTTCCAGGTGAGTTATTTTAAAAATACCGAATGCATCACAAGACTGTAGGCTTAACATTAGCGATGGGAATTTGAGATCTAACTGACCAACAGTCGTAAAGTGACGGTGGACTTTAAAATTTATTTTTCATTAATGATATTATTCCAACAAGAACAATAAATGTTATATCATATATATATATATAAATTTTAACCTTTTGCATTCCACACCGAAATTTCAATCCATACTAACAACTCCACGCCATTTTTGTGTATAATAGCTTAAGTCCTGTGACTGTCATCAACAGTTCCGGGTTGACCGCTTCGCTTTTTATATGCCAGGCGACCAATTTGGTAATTTAATATTAACCAGGCGCAGGTGATAAATCGCCAATATTGTTCTATCGCAACCATGCCATCAGTAATAATCCATTTCATGCGACTGAAACAAACAATTTTTCGCGTGGTAAAATAAAACAAAGCTTTGATGTTGAAATTAAATTTCATGGTTTATGGTATTATTTATTACTTTCTTTTTTTATTTATTCATTTTTTTATTTATTTATTTATTTTTTTTTTTTTTAAGAAATAATTGAGACTCATATTTTAGATATTTCAGTTTTAAATTAAATTTATGTATTTTAAATAAATGAGTGAAAGTATTATATTTTAAATGAAATTAATGAAATACGAAAAAATACGACGGGAAGAATGTTTGGCGATTTATCACCTGTATCCGGCTAACATAAAAATACAGAGTTCATAATTTCTATATCAGAATCTTCCGATTTGGCAAAGGATTGAGCAAGTAAATTAAATTATGAATAAAAATAACGTGATACAATGATTAGCATACATTTAAAGGAGACCAAACTGGTCGCCGAGGGCGGCTAGTTTTTATATATTTGAAATAATAGGTGGGGAACTCCCTAAAAGTGTGTTTATTTGTTGTATGTCCATTTGCTGTTTACCGTTTGGGTGTCAGTGGATTTGTAGTTAAATTTAGTATGTCACCGATTTATGTCACCATATAGGTGTCAGTGGATTTATGTTACCATATAGGTGTCAGCGGAATGCAAAAGTTTAAAGCTGTTAAGTTTTTTTTTTTTTTTTAATTTAAATGCTGCATGCGACCCGATTTTAAAAATGTTTTCTTTTATTTTTTTCTTTTATTACTATTACTTAAAAGGCTTTTATTTAAAAATGTGTGCAAACTTTTTTTTTTAATCCGATAAACAGTTGTTTAAAAATCAAATGACTGGAAAAAAATAAACTGAATTTTCGTTTTAAAATGACTTATTGTAAATTTTCCTACTAATGTGATAACCTTAATTATCTAATATTCTAAAATAATCAAGGTTGTCCTTTCGAAGTTTTTTAAAAATTGAACCAAAAATTAACAAACTCATAAACCGCATTAAAACGCATTTTAAAAATTCATGCAGGTGTCGAAAAGTTTATATAGAGGTAAATGGATCTGAAATCCATTGTGATATATTATTCTCATAACTTAGGGGATTTTTTGTTTGTTTTCTTTTGTGTTAATGGGTAATATGAACATGAAATATAAGCAAAGAAAATTTTGGTCAGAACTCCCTTACAAAGCTATTTTTTAATATATCGAAATAGTAAGCAGAAAAGAGATTAAAAAATAATTTTATTAATCTTATTATATCTATATAAATATCTTTAAATATGAAATGCATTAAAATATTAAAACCCTATTTTAAATTTAATTTTTTTTCAGTCTAAATCTTAATGTCTAGAATCTAAACCTGTCGCTTTTAACTTGTGTTCATAGAGTAAAAGATAAAAGTTGGACATATTAAATTGTAACTAAAATAAAAAGTACAAACGTTAGCGCAACTTTTTTTTTTTTTTTTATCTGCCGTTAACGTGCATCATGGAATAGGACCTCTAACGAAATAGGCTTTGGAAGAAGAAAATCGTTCCTCGAAAAATGTTTGAAATAGGGGCGATGATGTTGCACGGTTCTGCTCTGTTAGTCTGCTTCCACCAATCGTCTGATTGATTGTCAACCAATGAACGTCATCCACTAGGACCGCTTTCTGTCCACAGTTCTACGCCGATAACCATATTTTATCGAAAATTGCAACTCGATTTGAATACTAATTCGTTACAGGTCCTATTCTACTACAACGCCTATAATAAATAAGTGTGGAAATCTGCTATCCAAACAGCACTAAAAATTTGTATCCCTTAAATGTGCAATGATGTGGAAATCCAAAGAGCCGATCGCAGCGACATCTGCGATATATTTTCAAATTTCAACGTAAATATCGTATTACAGCGTCTAGACCAAATAGTTTTGGAGTTTAAGAAACTATCCTGGAGATGTCGCTGCGATTGACTCTTTGGTTTTCAGCATCATTTGACATTTAAGGGATCCAATATTTCAGCACTTTTTTAAGTATTACTGGGATAGCCGATTTCCACACTGTATATTCTAGATGCTATAATTCTACTCTATGCTCATGGTGCGCATCCAGATCTCGGCACGCCTTGTGTCCTTTCAAAGTCCAGATATCAATGAAAAACTAATTATCCAATTGAAGTTTAGTATCTTTCCAATTTGATACCTTAGCTCCCTGCTGGAAAATATTGTAAGTTCGTAAGAAAAAGGAAATACGCGAAAAAAAAACTTTTGGTAGATTTGAGCTGCTGTACTGAACTCACGACGATGTTAACTGAATTACTGTGGTTCTAGGGGCCTCCGTAACACCGATCGGACGCTCAAATCTAGTGCCGTACCCTGAAACTGTTAACCCCTTGAGGGGCGGTGGGATAAAATATATCCCACTTAATTTAAACAAGATTCTCACCAAAAAATTATTAAATTTTATATTTTTAACTTTTGAGGAAAATCGTTGAAAAATAGCTTTTCCTTATTTAAAAATATTTTTTTTCGATTATTCCGGTGAGAATTCAATATTTAGAGACATTCTTGCCCCTCAAGGGTTTGATAAAGAAGTTCGGTCAATCAACGAGGTCCCGAGTCAATTATTCTCACTAACCAAATTATTTTAATGCTATATTGTCTCACCAAAATACCCATTTGGTGTATACTTACCAAATTATATCCACCAGCCAAGACATTACATTTGTATATACACACATACGTCAGGAGTGTATTCCCCTTAGCGCCCTAATTTAATTTTTAAACAAGTGAACATATAATAAACAGTATCAAATTGTATGTTTGCACAGGAAGTTTTGGGCAAAACTCCCTCTGACGAAAAATTCTTAGTTCCTTTTCTTCTTAGTGCTCAATTATTTTAAGACACTTGGTACGAAGAAACTTTACTTCTCTTTTTTTTTTTTTTTTTTTCCAGAATTACAAGAAACAAGTGGGTAAGTGTGATCACAGATCGCACTGAGGGTTTCGTTTAATATTCCTTTAAAACACTTTATCCTTTTGCGAAATCTGTTAGTTCCACATTTCGCAACCAGGGGGCGCATTCTATTCTACACAAACCTCTGTCCAAAGGAAACTCCGTTTTACAACCTATCCGTAGGTATATTAGTCGAGGGGATCGGTTCTATAGCACCCGAGATAGGTAGGTGCCACAGGAAATAGCATTCTTTTAGAAGCTTTTTATTATGTGTTATGAACTATGTCAAAGTTTCCAGCAGATCGACTTGTTAGATTTCATAATTTTAACAAAATTGCGTTATGTTAGTTGCAAATTCCACCACCAGGGAGCGCACACTATTCATAACAAAAGTATATCAGATCGAAACTCTGTTAAACAACCTATCAGTGGATGTGTTACTCGAGTTGGTGGCGGCCTTAAGCGACAAATTAAGAAATTTGCTGAAAGTACTATTCAGAAAAATTGGTAACTAAAAATTTGACATTTTTAAATTTCATAAGCAGCACGTGTCTGAATATATCATAGTCCTCAAAAAACGACATCTAAAAAGGTCGTAAACGCTAATTTTTAAAAAAGAAATCCAGCGCCCCTCCCCCGCCCTCCCTTAACAGAAAATTGCATGCACCATTATTTTTTAAGCTTTTTATTATGTGTCATGAAGTATCTTAAAGTTGCAAACGGATCGCCGTGTTATATTTCCCAATTCTAACAAAATCGCGTTACGTTAGTTCTGCATTCCACCACCAGGGAGCGCACTCTATTCTTAACAAAAGCATATCTGAACGAAACTCCTTTGCGCAATCTCTCCGTAGATACATGGTCGGGAGGGTGGCGGTGCGGTCTTAACCAAGAATTTAAAACATTTTCTGCGATAACAAACGCTAAGATTTAATAAATAAATCTAGCCCCCCCCCCCCCTCCACTCCTCGAAATATCACACTCCATTCTTTTTTACACTTTTTCTTATGTGTTATAAAGTATCTTAAAGTTTCGAACACATCAAGTGGCGGTCTTAACCAATAATTTAAGATATTTCCTGAAATTGCTATTCGGAAATAGTGGGATGAACACTTATAAACCTATAAACTTTTTCATATTGAATTATTAATACTTATCCCATAGAGCGCCGTCGAAACACCCCATGCAAATTGTTAGATTTCGTAATTTAAATGAAATCTCCATTAAAAAAAGCACGTGCCTCCATCTTAATCTGTTATTTGATGGAAATAAAAGGAATTTGATGGAAATAAAAGGATGGAAAAAAGGAACAATAATAATATCTCAGCTCGTAATGAAGCTATCTCTTCGAACCGGGTATGTATGAAATCTGCGAGAAATTTCCGGATGTCAAAAAGTTTAATCGAAAAATTTAATATTTAAAAAGTTTAAATTTCGTATTAGACTTTCCTCCCCTTAAATTTCTCCCGCGCCGATATGTCTGAGAGACGACGACAGCTGCCTTCCGGTGAATGGAAATCTGTTTTCATTGTCTTTCCAAACACAGAAATTAAATTTTTATCGATCGATTTTTAGTGGATTTTTTGCGTTCTATCCTACGCAGAAATTTGAAATTTATACCAAAATAAAGTAGAATTTTTTTCCGCGTATTTCTACACCTGTTACGAATTTGTACGACCGATACTTCGGCAGATCCGATTTTGCTTTTTAAAGGTCCACTTCAGTTGTTGCTTAAATTACTCCGTGGTAACCCTGCACCAGCTGATTTGACGGAGCATCCGCCGAATTTACTGGCAACCCTTAGGAGAAACTGAGGAGGATTTCGATAACGTGTGTTCGCACCTGCATTCAAAAGGTTGATTGGTTAATTTTAGAATTTAATTAGCCCGTAATTAGGTTAATTACCAACTTTTTCAAAATTTTATGATTTGTTGTTTGATGTGTGGTGTTCATCTATAAGTATGCAAAATTTCAAGTCTCCAACATGTATAGTTTCTGAACGGGCTCTGTGACGGACAGACAGACAGAGGAGCGAGACGAATAGGGTTTCGTCAGATAAACGAAACCCTAAAAATTAAATTTTAAAATTCAATGTGGCACATTCACCTCCCACCCTCTCCCACCCAACGATCTCAAAACATAATTCTTGGAACCCATTGGTCATTTCACGCAATTATTCATTCTGACTTAACTAGAATGCTTCTATAAGAGTTTGGCGACAAACACACAGGGCGCATCCTCAAATTGTGCTTAGACAGACGTTCTAAACTATGGTACATTTATATTCCAGAACTTAGCTATACTGGCCTGGACATGGGCGTACACAAGGGGGGGGGGTGATGGGGCTACAGCCCCCCCCCCCGAAATTTTCGAAAATTGTATGAAAAAAGGCCGAATTTTTTTCTTTCTTTTTTGGAAAAAAATTTTATTTTTTTCAATCATACAGCGGATTACCCATTCTCATTACCCCCATATTAGTCCACATTGACACCAAAGAAGAGAAAGGGGGCTGAGGGGGTTACAACTCCCCCCCCCCCTCCCAAAATAGTCGAAAAATTAAAGGAAAAAAATTGTTTTTCCTTACTTTTTTTTAGATAAATCTGTAATTTTTTTCTTCTGTCATACAGCAAAACAGCCGTTCTCGTTAACACCATATTAGTCCACATTGACATCACACCATAACCAAAGATGGGGAGGGGGCTGATGGAATTGCAGCCCCCTCCTCTCGAAATAGTCGAAAATGAATTTAGAAAATAGTGCTGATTTTTTTCTTTCTGTTTGAGATAAATTTGCAATTTTTTCCCTGTCATTCAACAGACTAGCCGCTCCCTTCGCTTTAGTTCCATATTAGTGCACATTGACACCAAAGAAGAGAAAGGGGGCTGATGGGATTACAGTCCTCCCACCCCCCCCCCCCCCCTCTTCCCAAAATAGTCGAAAAATTAAATGAAAAAAGTGTTTATCCCTTACTTTTTTAGATAAATCTGTAATTTTCTCTTTTGTCATACAGCAAAATAGCCATTCTCGTTAACCCCATATTAGTCCAGGTTATATTAGTTAGGGGGCTGATGGAATTTCAGCACCCTCCTCTCGAAATAGTCGAAAATGAAATGAAAGTGCTGATTTTTTTCTTTTTATTTGAGACAAATTTATATTTTTTCCCTATAATTCAAGAGACTAACCGCTCTCTTCTCTTTAGTTCCATACTAGTGCACAGTGACACCATATTATACTCAAAGATGTGAAAGGGGCTAATAGGGTGCCTCCTCCCAAAATAGTCAAAAATGAAATGGGAAAAAAAGGCTGCTTTTTTCCTTTCTTTTAAGATAAATTTGTATTTTTTTTCTGCCATGCAGCTATTCTCGTTAGCTCCATATATTAGTGTGCAGTGATGCCGTAGCATACAATACCCAAACAAGTTGATGGGGACGGAGGTTATGAGATTACAGCTCCATTCCCTCTCGCAGTGAAAGGGAAAAGGCTTTCTTTTTGAGATAAATTTGTTTTATTTTCTGGCATGCCACGAATTTGTCTTTTTCGTTAATTCAATATCCTCCTCAGTCCTGTGACCAAATTTACTTGGAACCACAAAATCTATTTTCAAAATGAAAAAGATTTGAAAAAAAACATTTTTTTGTTTTTGTAACATTGTTTTTTAAATTCCAAAAAATTGAAAATATTCCCCAATTTTATGTACGATTTATTTATTGCCCGCGCACAATTAAAAGTTAGGGGTGATTCTGATTCGAATTTTCTGAACATTTAAGGCATTCGGTTCCGAAAATTCAAAAAATTCAGCTACAAAAAAGTCGCGAATATTGACAAATGGTCGCGTAAAAAATCAATTTCATCACTCGTTCGCTGAAAAAATCTCCTATTTCGCCAAAGTATTGCAGAAAAAATATTGATTTGGTCAAAGGATTGCGGAAAAAACGCGAATTTCGACGAAGGGCCATAAAAAAACCGCGAATTTTGTCCAAGGGCTACGGCAAAACACTAATTTTGCCAAAGGGTAGCTGAAAAAACGCCAATTTTTTTAAAGAATCGCAAAAAAAAAACACAAATTTCTTCAAAGGATCGCGGGAAAAACGCGAATTTCGCCAAAATGACGCGAAAAACGCATATTTCGTAAAAAAAAACTGCGAATTTTGTCAAATAATCACGGACAAAACGTGAATTTCGTCAAAGGATCGCGAAAAAAGCGCAAATTTCGTTAAAGGATTGCGAAAACCAACGAGAATTTCAACAAAAGGTGGCGAAAAAGACGAGAATGTTATCAAAGGGCTTCGAAAAAACGCAAAATTCGTCAAATAATCGCGAATTTCGTCAAGTGATCGCGGAAAAATGCGAATTTCGTCAAAGGACCGCGAAATATTCCCTCCTCCCACTTATCTTCCTTTTCCGTCCTAACTTTCCAGCCAATATTTTTCATTTGGAACGGTTTAAAATCATTATTATTACTTGTGCACAAATAATAAACAGTCGCTATTTTATATATATGTATAAAAATATTTTGTATAGAAAAAATATTTTGTGTTTGTTACAATATTAATTTACTGTTAAACAAGAACCGTAGCCAGAATTTAGTTTCGGGGGTGGGAAGAACAATTTTATAAATTTTAAGCCACAATGACTTTCTTTTAAATGAAAGTATATAAAAAAAAAAAACCAGAAACACTTTTCAACTTATTTCGACGTGGGACGGCCTCAGGATCGGACCCGTACCTGCCCGCCCCCCATGGTTGATTTCGATTTTAAAAAAAAATATATTCTGAAATTCACAGCAAATTTTCTGAAAGATTACAGCAGAGGGGGGAAGGGGAAGAAATCCCTTTACGGCACTAATTATTTTTGTTGCAGGTTGGGTTAACTCTGTTTTCATTTCAAGTCAATATCAGGCTGAGTGTAGATTCCTGCAAGTTGGGTTCGGGTTAACTAGATTTTTAAAAAGTTTGTTCAACATATTATTTCAGTTTAAAAACCATACCTATAATAATAAACATAGATGTTTGTATGCGTTTTTTCCGCGACCCTTTGATGAAATTCGGGTTTTTATCAAGACGCTTTGACGAAATTCGCTTTTTCCCCGTGATCTTTTGACGAAATTTGATTTTTTTACGCGGCCCTTTTGTGAAATTCGAGTTTTTCCGCGGATCTTTGACGAAATTCGCTTTTTTCTGAGGCTCTTTGACGAAATTTACGTTTTCTCTGAGGCCCTTTAACAAAATTCGCGTTTTCTCTGAGGCCCTTTCACGAAATTTGTGGTTTTTTTGTGATCCTTTGACGAAATTCACGTTTTTCCGCGGCCCTTTGACGGAATAAGTGTTTTTTTGTAAGCCTTTGTCGAAATTTGAGTTTTATTGCGGCTTCTTGACGAAATTTGCATTTTTTCTGCGGGCCTTTGACGAAATTCGCGTTTTTTCCGCGGATCTTTGACGAATTTTGCGTTTTTCTGAGGCCCTTTGACAAAATTCGCGTTTTTTCTGAGGCCTTTTCACGAAATTTGCGTTATTTGTGATCCTTTGACGAAATTCGCGTGTTTACGCGGCCCTTTGATGGGATACGCATTTTTTTGCTATTCTTTGTCGAATTTGATTGTTGCGGCTTTTTGTCAAAATCGCGCTTTTTTCTCGTCTTTTTGACTTAATTCGCGCTTTTTCTGAGGCCTTTTGACGAAATTCACGTTTTTTTCTGTTTCCCTTTGACGAAATTTCCGTTTTTTGCGATTTTTTATCACAATTCGCGTTTTTCTGCCGTCCTTTGACGGAGTGCGCGTTTTTCGAAATTCGCGTTTTTTCGCGACTTTTGATGAAATTCGCGTTTTTTCTGCTGCTCTTTGACGAAATTCGTCTTTTTTAGATCCGTTGACGAATTTTGCTTTTTTTCCGCGTGTTTCTGACGAAATTCGTGTTTTTTTCGCGGCTTTCTGTCGAAATTTGTTTGTTTTTTTCGCAGCCTTTTGGCGAAAATCACGTTTTTTTCCCTGTGGCCCTTTCACGAAATTCGGGGATTTTTTTGCGATCCTTTGTCGAAATTCGCGTTTTTTCCGCTTCCCTTTGACGGAATGCGCGGTTTTTTTTTTTTTTTTCAGAGATCCTTTGACGAAATTTCCGTTTTTTTTTTCGCAATCCTTCATCGAAATTTGTGTTTTTCCGTTGCTTTTTGACGAAATTCGCGCTTTTTTCTCGTCTTTTTGACATAATTCGCGTTTTTTCTGCGGCCTTTTGACGAAATTCACGTGTTTTCTGTTTACCTTTGACGAAATTCACGTGTTTTCTGTTTACCTTTGACGAAATTCGCGTGTTTTTTACGATCATTTAAGGAAATTCACATTTCTTCGTTAATCTTTGACGGAGTGCGCGTTTTTCGAAATTCGCGTTCTTCCGCGACTTTTGATGAAATTCGCGCTTTCTCTGCGGCCCTTTGATGAAATTCGGGTTTTTCTGTGCTCATTTAACAAAATTCGCGTTTCCTCCGGGATCATTTGATAAAATTCCCTTTTGCACCGCGATAATTTGACGAAACTCGCGTTTCCTCCATGATCATTTGACGTAATTCGCGCTTTCTCTGCGATCATTTGACAAAATTTGACTTTTTTCACGATCCTTTGACAAAATTCATATTTTATCCTTGGCCCTTTTTTCAAAATTCGGTTTTTTCCTCGATCCTTTAACGAAAATGATTTTTTTCAGCGATCATTTGTCAAAAAGCGCGTCTTTTTTTTAAGTCCAAATTTTCGGACTGATGATCGAATTTTTTTAATTTTCGGAATCTCATGCCTTAAATTTTCTCAAAAGTCGGAACAAAATCACCCCTCCCCCCCTCTGGCTACGGCCTAATTGTCAAAAATTATTTCTGTTTACAACACAATTCAACGTGTTTCGTAAGATTTAGAACATTGTGGAAATTGAAGTCAGCCCCCCCCCCCCCCGAAATAAAATCCTGGGTACGCCACTGGGACTGGACGAATTCGATTAGACGAGTGTCGCCAATATGCTTAGCAGTTCGTTTGACAAAAATTATCTCAACCAATTAAATTTTATATTTCGTATGTCACCACCGTCACATAGAGGCACTCTACTATTCAGTGGCGCCAACTTATATGGGCTCATGGGGCGCGAGCCCACCCAATAATTTGATCTCTCCGCCCACCCAATTTCAATTGATTTAATTCGTAATTTATTTTTCATTTATATAATCGTTGAAATGAAGTTTGGCTTTATTAATGTTCCCAAATATTTTATTTGAAAAATGGTAAGGACATCAATTAGATTTTAGGAACACTGAAAACCTCTTCAGCTGATGTATAGTTAAATTTCTCACAAAAGCAAATTTCCTGTATATTTTATCATCTGTTTTGATGTCTTGAATTTATAAAGCACTTAGGTGATTAAAATGTATGCTTTTCTTGAAATTTAGTTTTTGCGCTTTTAAGGGGACCGGGAAAGCCCCATCTCCGCCATGTTAAACTCATCAACTTTATGTACCTTTTTCTCAGAAATGGTAAAAGATAGAGCTCTACATTTTTTAGAGTGGTTAAAATAACATGATTTACGTATTTTAACAGACCATATTCTTTCTAACTGAAATTCAAGATTAATTATTAATTATTTATTGAAAGTCATTTTTAAATTAGCATTTTTGGTAAGATTTCACTGCCTAAAATAAACAATTCTCAATAAATCATCAAATCCCTGCGTTAAAGTATACACTATAACATAACATAAGTATTAAATAAAAATTGAATTCTTAAGTTTAATAGATATTGAAAAACAGGAACATAAACATGGAAAATCGAAGTTTTCAGGAAAAGTCAATTAAAAATTTAAATGGCCATTAAGCTGTGAAATACTCTTAGAAAGAATGAATAATTTCATCATTTATTTTTTTATATACTATAACATCTGTGACACATCGTTGGAAAGATAAAAGTTTAAACTATTTAATGATGTAAAAATTGATTTTTTGGTTGAATTTTGCTTTTCCTTAATAGTTAGCAATTCCAATGATATTTAAAAATAATATTAATGTATTTATAAGTAATAACTTATAAGAATATTATAAAATAAAATTTATAAAATTATAATTTATAATAAATTAAAAATTTGCTTAGTAAAAACATAATTTCGAATTATCTTTAGTCATTTCGCTTCTCCCCTCTCTTTCCACAACACATACACACTAAGGGGGGAAAATGTATGTGTATTTTACTCAAAATTTTTTTAGCCTACCGAATATTTTTCAAAAGTTGGCGCTACTGCTGCTATTAATAGCGTGTTCTCGAAGACTACTCTGAAAAGCAATGCAAAGATTAGAGTTTTGGCCAAGATTTCAGGAAAATGTGCCACCGCAATAAATAGCATAGCAATCGAAATTTTCAAAAAGATAATCATGCTTATTAAGACTGTTCTCAAATCCAAAAGGGCAACTTTATGACATAAGTTTAAATTTATTGTTGGTCGGAAATGCATGAAACTAGCATGCGTTGTTCAGAAACTATGTAATCGAGCTGTTTTTCCGGGTTTTTTTTACAAACTCAATAGATCTTTCAGAAAATAATGTCAAAGTTGACGTTTTGAACCGAAGTTCCAGAAGAAAGCAGAAAAACCAGTTAGCTGAGGGAGAAAAAGTCTTTGTGACATAATCAAAATCGCTTGTAACTTAATAGGTAATTTATCAAAAAAATGGAAAACACAGATTCCAAATTGCTTCAATAGTAGGTCTTCCAATTTTATATCTTTCCGTTAAAAAATGAATTTGTAAATGTGTCAAAACGTTTTGCGCTTGTTGAGCAGAGCAGTTGAGAACAACCTTTAGAGTCTACAGTAATCAGCATAAACATTTCGAAGCTAATATTAAACCAAATGGCGGGCGTTCTTTGCAAATTTCTCGTTTGCATTTCAATATTTTTGGAGGATTCTTTTTTTTCATAGGGTACCTGAGGCCAATGTCTAAAAGCGTTCTATCATATCTACACTAATATTATAAAGACGTAAAAATTGTTTATTTGTAGGAGGTAAGCTCTGAAACTACCTAACAGATTCCAAAAGTAATGGTATCAAAATGATGGTGTTAGTCCAACTTAGAACATAGGCTATATCTTATGTCCGTGCCACTGGCCAAAATGGGGTGCAGGAGCAAAAAACGTTCTAAAAATGCAATTTTCGTGTTACTGAAGGGCCTAGAAACATGAAATTTGGAATGGTAGTTACTTATAAGATACTAATGATCTCTAAGAACATTTCTTTAAAAATTCAAAATTTAAGAAAGGGGTGAAAAGGCGCAAAAAGCGTTCTAAAAAACGCTCTAAATGGCGATTTTTATACAATCTCAAGAAGTACCAAACAGATTTCAAAACTAATGGTGTCAAAATGATGATGAAAACCTTTACTCCAACATAGGCAGGGGTGTAAAAATCTAGGCGCCAGCACGCAGTCTCTCACCCCTAAATTTTATTAGTAATTTTTCGTCTAATATTTCATCTAATTTTTTTGCAAAAACGCTAATTAAATTTAATCGAAGAAAACTATTAAAATTTTGTGGTGAGAAACTACTTGCTGGCGCCTAGATTTTTACACCCCTGAACATAGGCTACATTTTATGTCGGTGCCACTACCCCTAAAGGGGGTGCAGGAGCAAAAAAACGTTCGAAATTGCGATTTTTGTGTTACTGAAGGGCTTAGAAACATGAAATTTGGAATGGTAGTTATTTATAAGATATAAATAATCTCTAAGAACATTTCTTAAACAATTCGAAATTTAAAAAGGGGTGAAAATGCGCGAAAAGAGTTCTAAAAACATTTTAAATGGCGATTTCTACGCAATCTCAGAACATACCCAACCTTCAAAAGTAATGGTTGGAAATTGATGATGGCAGCCCTTGCTCCAACATAGGTTCTACTTTATGTCGGTATCACTACCACCTAGGGGTTGCAGAAGCAAAAAACGTTCTAAATTGCAATTTTTGTGTTACTGAAGGGCTAGAATCCTGAAATTAGGCAGGGCAGTTATTTATAAGATACAAATTATGTCTAAGAACGTTTCCTAAAAATTCGAAATTTAAAAAAAGGGGTGAAAATGAGCGAAGTGCGTTCTAAAAAACTTTCTAAATTGCGAATTCTACGCAATCTCAGGAAGTACCGAACCGATTTAAAAAATAATGGTGTGAAAACTATTGTGACAGTCCTCGTTCCAACATAGGCTGTATTTCATGTCGGTGCCACTACACCAAAGAGGTTGAAGGAGCAAAATGCGATCTAAATATCATTTTTTGTAATACTGCAGGGGCTAGCAACTTGAAACTAGGCATGGTAATTACTTATACGATATAAGTGATCTCTAAGAACCTTTCCTAAATAATTCGAAATTTAAAAAGGGGTGAAAATGGACGAAAAACGTTCTAAAAAACTTTCTAAATTGCGATTTCTACGTAACCTCAGAAAGGTGCCCAACTGATTTCAAAAGTAATGGTTGGAAATTGATGATGACAGCCCTTGCTCCAATATAGGATCTATTTCATGTCGGCGTCACTACCACCTTGCGGTTGCATTTTAAAAAACGTTCTAAATTGTGATTTTTGTGATACTGAAGGAGCTAGCAACTTGAAATTTGGCATGGTAATTTCTTATGAGATGTAAATGCTCTCCGAGAAGAGTTCCTTAAAAATTTGAATTTTAAAAAGGGGTGAAAATGAACGAAAAGTGTTCTAAAAACGTTCTAAAGAGAGATTGCTACGCAATCTCAGGAAATATAAACAGATTTCAGAAGTAATGGTTTAGAATTGATGGTGACAGTCCTCGCTCCAACTAGTCTATATTTTACGTTGTTGTCACTACCACTTGGGGGGTTACAGGAGCAAAAAATATTCTAAATTTCGTTTTTTGTGTTACTGAGGTGGTCTAACATTTTAAATTTGGAATGGTAATTACTTCAAAGATGCAAATGCTTTTAAGAATTGTCGAAAGAAAATTCCAAATTTAAAAGGATGAAGTGAGCGAAAAGCGTTCTATAAGCGTTCTAAATTACAATTTTTATGAAATCGCATAAAATACGAAACCGATTTCAAACATAATGGCTGCAAATTGATGGTGATAGAACCTGTTCAAACATAAGCTATATTTTATGTCGGTGCCACAACCCCTAGAGGGTTGCAGGGGCAAAAAACTTTCTAAATTGCGATTTCTGTGGTACTGAAGAGGCTAGAAACTTTAAATATAGCACGGTAGTTACTTATAAAATATAAATGTCCTCTAAGAACAGTCGAAAATAAATTCGAAATTAAAAAGTGGTTAAGCGAAGGGAAGGAGCAAAAAGCATTCTAAAAGTGTTCTAAATTACGATTTCTAAGAAATCTCAGGAAATAATACATCGATTACAGAAGTTATTGGTTGCTAATCAAGAGTGATAGTCCATGATCCTATACGGTCTATATTTTATGCCGGTGTCACTACCACCTGGTTTGCAGGAACAAGAAAGCCTTTAAAAACATCTAAATTTCGTTTTCTATAGAATATTAGGAAATACCAACCGATTTCAAGGTTAATGTTGGCAAATTAATGGTGATAGTCTCTGTTTCAACATTTTTCGAGGCATTCTATTTCAACTCTGTTTCGGCATTTTATGTTGGCGCCACCAACACCAGAGAGACTGTTAGACAAGAAGCTTGGAATTTGACATGATGGTTAATTTTAAGATGTAAATGTGTTAAGATGGTTTCTAAAAAATTCAAAACCTCAAATGAATACTAAAGTGAACATAAAAGACTCAAAATACTTTCTAAATTATCATTTATTTGGAATTAGTTTTAGTTCTTATTAATTAAAATCTAATTTCTGTCTATTGCAGTTTTATAATGAAGTTTAGTCAAACTGTGGCTTAATTTATAATTTTTGAATTATTCCAAAAAGTGTTCTAATAAAAAATAGTCATGCAAATATCACTTGGCATATTTCAACTATTACGCGACCAAAGCCGCGGGGTTTGCTATTTTTTTATATTTTAATTGCAGATTTTTTTCCGCTGAGGACACTCATTTTTGAAACCGGTTTCGAAAGTGAAAGTGTCCTTAGATTAAAAAAAAAAAAAAATCCACCAACTGGGAAAGTACCCGGTTAAACATCAATCACAGGTATCCTGCAAAAGAGAATTTAAAAATATTGAAATTCAAACGAGCAATTTAAAAAGAACGCTGCTACTGGTTTAACATTAGTTTGCAAATGTTGTTGCGTGACAGTAAATACTTACGGCGTAAGCTCTTAATACTTACCCCAAGTAGAAGCCATTTGTTTTCACTGCAGGCGCCACAAAGACCCGTTACTCCCGAAAATGATATGAAAAATCCAGTTGCGATGACAGCTTCCACAGCTTTCATGACCATGGGTATATTTATGAGCAACAGCACAGATAAAGCCCATTGCATTTTGATTCCCAAAATGAAAATTGTCAAGCCAATAAACTGAAAAAATAAAAACTTATGAGTATATTCAAGACCTAATTATAACCTAAACAGTAAGCAAAAGACTAGGTCCTCGAAGAAATTAGAATTTTAATGTAAAAACTTCAATTAAACATTATACATTATACATAGTTATACATTTTTTTATTATTATTATTCAGTAGGGGAGAGGGGGCACATGTGAACAGTACATATTTCACTCAATTAATTTGAAATAAAAAGATTCAAAAAATTACCAATAGATGGTAGTACTGGTACCATTTTGATTTCTGGAAGTTGTAATTTGTTTGTTTTAGAAGGTGTGAAGTAAAAAAGTCTATGTTATTGAAGTAAAAATTCATTCAAGACATTTTTTAAAGTAGAATATCAGCAGTGCATTCTACAGTGGTATAAATCAGGTAAGTCTACAAAAAGTTTTGTTTCCTTATTGCAATTAAAAATATCTTTTCTTTATAAGTTAGGCTTCAATTGGTAGATTGAGCACTTGTGAACAGAACATATGGTGGACGATGTGAAAAGTTCAAAGTGTATTTTTTAAGTCTGAATGCATTTTTTTTTTTTTTTTTTTTTAGTTTAAAAATTAATTACCCTTGTCAAACATTGAGCTATAAATTCAATTTTTTTAGTATTGCTTCACAGTTTTAATTTACTGGGAGTTAGATAACAATTAAAAGTGGTGCATTTCTTCAAAGCCCAAAATGTTTATTTGTTATTTAATGATTTCCAGTTTTAAACGTATTTATTTTTCTTAGCCCATATTAAAGTATTTCTTATTAATATTTATGTACTTAAAATTTATGTCATGCCTCTGTGTGCCTTTTAGAATATATCATGTATTAAATATAACAGGAAAGGAAATTTCTTACCTGTATTCCTGATAACGCAGCTACCCCTGCAACCCTTTCACTCGTAAGCCGCTAGCTACCTTCATTTGCACTGCCGAAAATATATTTCACTATATCTAAAGTGTAGGCGAAAACTGGATTTTTCATTATAATGGGTGTATATATTTTTTATGTTAACTATTGTGGAATTAGTCATTCTTTGTAATTGATTAATCCTTTAATGAAGAATCTTGATTATTGTAAAGTGAACACCGAGAGGTAAAATTTCTTGGCACATCTGAAAAATACATCTACATACTACAGAAACGAAAAAGACTGATACAATATATAAAAGGAAAGTCAAAAGGTTCAAAGTGAGTGACGTCAAAGCCATTTGCAACCCGTGTACAGTAGAGGTAAAGAAAAAGAGGCGATGCAAACCACAAGTATGCAGTCCTTCTCGAAGCTAGAAAAGTTTTAATGTTCAATAGTCAAAAAGGATTTCTGGGTTTTCTCTTTCAGGGGTTATTCTGTCCAACACCCCCCCCCCTTTAACCCCTGAAGCAATGAATCATATGTTCATAATAGTCTTTCTATGAAAAACGGCCCGTGCAGACCTCTAAGTTCGCTAGGTGCCGGTACCGTTCGCACGTTTTCAATTCTATTCTGTTTAGAGATATTGGGTGAGCGGAATTGCCCTTCTGAGCGTCATTACCCTACTTTCGCCTACATACTAAAAAAAAAAATTCCTTCATTGACTTGTTGGATACGCGGTACAAATCAAAATCACTTAAGATATAAGCATGTTCAGGGATGAGGAAATACATTTTACTCGACACTGGCAAAAGAATTTTCTGACAGAGCAGTGACTTTTTTGGCAGTCTAAAAACTGCAGGCTATAGAACAGGCATATCAAACTCGTTTACCACCGCGGGCCAGATTAAGCCTAATATACAAAGCCGTGGGCCACATAAAAAATGTAGATAACAAATATCATTACCATTGCACGGAATAAAATTTGTACATACAAAACACACCCATGTTAATGAAATATCCACGTAAATTTCTACAATTCATAGTTTATTTCACGGTATTTTTCGAAAAAAATACTCGACATTAGTTTTAATCAACTAAATCTACAAAATTTAATTGAATTTTCTACATAGTATTAATTTCAAAAATTGATTGTACACTCTGATCTATTAATCTTTATCTAACAAAGGCATAAGTGCCAGTCCTCTGGATTTTTTCAAAGTAAAAAAACAAAAAGCAAATTTTGCATCAGTAAATTTATTTCATAAATTGTATCTTGGACTTATGTGCTGTTTATTTGGTTTCATTTATTAAATACATTTTCGGGTTGAAATTATGTTTATTTAACTTGGAAAATAGCAATGTCTTCGGCTACGAAAATAGATTGTGCAGAAGTGCGCGACTGAACATAGCTAAAATATGCCTAATTGCACACTTACTTTAAGAAATCGGTTCATTAATAAATAATTACAGAATTTTGAAAACTCCATCTACATATATTTTCGCTTTAACATAGAATCGAAGTTAATTTTGATTAATTGCAGTAATAAAGGCTAAACAATAATTTTAACATCAATCATTAGAGGTAAAGTAAACAGCTTAATAAACCAGTGTTTCCTAACCTTTTATTGGCCGCGCCCCACCGAAGCATCTATAAAATCACGAACCCCCCCCCCCTCCCTTCACACACACACACACACACATATATATATATATCCTATTATTTAAAATAGCTGACTATTTTCACATGCAGGAAGCTTAACATAGCCTTAACAATAACTATTCATTTCGCTTTTTAAACACATGTGGTTTTTAATATGCAATAAGTGCAATTTAGCTATAATACATCTTCGTCTTTATGAAAAAGATGGTTGTCGTTCCTTTGCAACTTATCTCAGTGTTAAAAGTTCTGCACTATGGTCTGCACTAGAATCATAGCTGTTTACTTTTTATTAATTTCCTTTTTTAATAATGTTTAAGATTTATAAATTTTATAAAATTTGATTGCACCTCGTTTAAATATTTTTTTGTTTAAATATGTTCAAGACGGCCAGCTAATATATCTAAGTAATTTCACGCCTAAAAGTTTTTTCATGTGTCATATGGCGAAGTTGAATAGAAATACAAAGCTCTTTCAATAAATAATTGAAATTTTTTGAAAATTATAAAATACGACAATAACCAGAAAAATTATGGAATTTTTTAATAATTAAAAAAAGGGGTAGGGGAGGTTAATTAAAAATATATATACTCATAATTGTTTTGCTTTGAAGTCAATTTTTAAACTTTTGATTGGGAACTGTTTTACAGTTTAACATGAAACTTACTTTTTTAATTTTTAGGTGTATTACTTTTCATTTTAGTCTGAAACATTTTCCCCAAAACACATTGACGGCAGATGTATAAATTACAAATTTGAAATTGCCCCCCTAAAATCTCAAATTGCCCCAAGGTGGGGCCGTACGCCCCACGTTGGGAATCTCTGGCTAAAAACGTTTTTGACATAACTACTTAACTATATTTTGACACTTTCTAAATTAACGCCATGTAAACATGGTACTAAGTTCTATCCTACACTAGGCTTTCTTCTTTGTATATACAGTGAAACTTCCATTTAACGAAGCCTCCTCGATACACTTAAACACTTTGTTATGAAGAAAATTCGTTAAGGGGCCATCCACAAATGATGTCACGCTTGAAGGGGGGGGGGGTCGTAAAATTGTGACAATTTGTGACAAGGAAGTGGGAGGGGGTAAGAAGAAATGTGACATCACACATTTCGGTTAAAATAAAAGCATTAAAAATTAGCAGATTAAATTTTTAAAGTTATTTTGACATTAAAGTATTTCTTATTGATAAAGTAAAGATAATATTTAAAGCCAAATAAATATATTAAATTCCATTTCAAATTCCAAAATACTACTGTTTTCAATTGCTCTTTCATATTAATATTTTATTACTATTGTATATTAATTAGGTTTTTTGTTGTAAACCTTAGCCTTATCTCATACAAAATAAGTGCACGAATCATTTTTATTGTTATGCTCACAAATGTCATTAAAACACATAGTTAAAGTTTAAAAATAAAATTTGAAATATAATCTATAACGTAGTGCTTTGTTTCTGAACTGCAAGTATATGTTTATGTAATATAGCGTAACATGTGACAAGGGGGGGGGGGGGGGGGGGGGGTATGGTGAAGTGTGACACTTTGTGACAAAGGGGGGAGGGGGCCAAAAATATTGAAAAAAAGTGTGACATTTATGGACCACCCCTAAATAGAAATCAACTCAAATTCATGAAATTTGTATAATAAAATACATGTGCATAAAATGAAAAACACGAAATGGAAATATTGGAAAAATGTATTTTAATTCGGGCAGTAACTTTTTTAGTAGATATGAAAAAATTTTAATTGGAATAACGTAAAACCACATAATAGAGATGAACAAAAACTGGTGTATAACGTATCAATGCAAAAACCCTTGACGGGTTAAAAGTTTCTGACGCAGCACTTTATCTTATGCTCTAAGAATTTTAAATATGGAACTTAAAAAATACTGATATCAAATTTTGAGTGACGTTATGCTATTTCTTAAAAAATATATTTGTATTTATTTCATCATTTTATTTTTGTTTTATTTATAATCGCATGTGCAAAAGTTATGTTCAACATGGAAAAGCTGCATAAAATTTTATTCGCTGTTGCTTTATCATTTACATCTCTCATAAATTCAAAATATGAGTTTTAAAAGATATGATATAAAATTTAAGTGACGCCTTGATGTGACTTTAAAAGGTTTGTTTTAAAATTCAATTTAAATTATTTTTGACTTGGTTAAAATATTTTTTTACATCTACACAATACTTTTAATTTTCCAATTCACTGTTAAATATATCACTTTCAAATTCACTGTTAAATATATCACTTTCATTGAATCTATACTATGCATTGAAATGTATTTATTTCAATAAATTGATTTATCTTTTGTGTCACGCTATTAAAAATTGTGAGTAAGATTTATGTAAATGGTTTATTTGCGTCAAACTATCCTTTTTCATACATTTCATGTAGTTTGGACACAATGACGCAAAGAAACCATTTACATAAATCTTACTCACAATTTTGAATAGCGTGACACAAAAGATAAATCAATTTATTGAAATAAATACATTTCAATGCATAGTATAGATTCAATGAAAGTGATATATTTAACAGTGAATTGGAAAATTAAAAGTATTGTGTAGATGTAAAAAAATATTTTAACCAAGTCAAAAATAATTTAAATTGAATTTTAAAAACAAACCTTTTAAAGTCACATCAAGGCGTCACTTAAATTTTATATCATATCTTTTAAAACTCATATTTTGAATTTATGAGAGATGTAAATGATAAAGCAACAGCGAATAAAATTTTATGCAGCTTTTCATGTTGAACATAACTTTTGCACATGCGATTATAAATAAAACAAAAATAAAATGATGAAATAAATACAAATATATTTTTTAAGAAATAGCATAACGTCACTCAAAATTTGATATCAGTATTTTTAAGTTCCATATTTAAAATTCTTAGAGCATAAGATAAAGTGCTGCGTCAGAAACTTTTAACCCGTCAAGGGTTTTTTGCATTGATATCATTACTTTTTTGAGGTTAGTGATAAAATGATTAAAAAAAAGATACTTATGGAATTTAACGCAGATTTAATTTTTACTATTTTATTACAATATTCCTTATAGCAGTTTGTATATGAAAACAAGTGGGTAAGTATAATCGCAGATCGCACAGAGGGTTTCATTTGATATTCCTTTAAAAACACTTTATCCTTAAATTAATAAATCCAAAATGTTAATTTATAATTATTAAATCCTTACATAGATGGTGCACCAATAGTTCCAATTTTCATGGGGCAGGGAACGCATTCTTTTAAACAAACCACCTTCCAATTGAAGTCACCAAAAACCAAGTTGAATAAGCCAGACCCCGTTGTGTTGTTTCACAAACAGCAGTCTCATGTCCCCTCCTTCCCCCCTTTTTCAAAATTTTTCAGACCAGTACCTAAGAATGGAACCGAAATAATTTTTTCTCTTCAGAAATTACGATAAAAAAATAGTATGCAGTACTCATAAATTTACTTTAATGCTATATAGGGTGATTATTAAGTTAATTATAACGTTTGGAATCTGTTGCATTGATGTCCGAAAGGTGGTTTCTGAGTTATGGAAGCTGGACCCATAAGGCGCCATAGAGGGGCGAAGCCCACTAGTGTCTATCATAATTATATCTGCCATGTGGACTAATTGCGATATTTAATCAAAATAGCCCCCCCCCTCCTCATCCCCGGAAATATAACAAATACAAAATGTGTCTTTATAAACCTATCGTCAAATAGGTTTTTATTTCTTTTTCCCTAAAAAAAAAAAAACATGATTTTTATATCCGTAACGTAAATAGCGGACGAAGCCCGCTAGTTCCTATCATAATATATATTTTTAATAATTTTATATAGTCTATAATAAAAATTAGACTTAAAATAGTCTAGTTCCATGAGTACTTGTAGTGTCGGTTACATGCTACGATTTTTGGATACCAGTATTTTAGAACGGGAAAATGTGACTTATTTTATCGGAGATATCTCATTAATTGAATAAGGTGAAGCAAACTTTTTGAAAAAAAGGTGGCCAACAAGCATGGCAGTTATCAGCTATGTGACTTCGTGCTAAAGTCCATTAATTTGATCTGCTTTAAAAAGATTACGGAAGATTGAATTATAGTAGAACCTGGATTAACCGAGCTTCGATTAATCGAGGTTTCTGTTAACCGAGCCGATAACAAAGTCTGATTTTTTTTCCTTTTGAATGAGCCTTAAAAATAACCACACTCTTTAGCTCACTGTCCGTGCTATACAGGCCCTTCTGCCCCCAAAAGCACTCAACTCCAAAGAAACACTGGACCCTGAGAAGTCAATAGCGAACAATGCTTTGTTTCCAGTGGCTGTGTGAACTTTCGTAAATTTTTCAAATTGCATTTTAAAATTTACTACTGGTAGTTGATTTTCTTTTTAAATTTGTTAAGCTGTGAAACAGAACTTTACATATATTTATTTTTATTATTTAAAAAACGTTCTATATATTTTTTTAAAAGAGATGTTAAATTCGCAAGCACGGCGAGTTTTTACACACAGTTTCTATTAACCGAGATTTCCGATTCCGATTTACTAACAGTCCCAATTAGCTCGGATAATCGAGGCTGCTCTGTATAATTAAAAAATCAATGGCGATCTTACTGTAAACGGGTTTCCCTTTTACTGAGGGATTTCAAGACCGAATCAGCTGATGTTAGTTGCTGTTTCCGTGCTTGATTAAATAAGATTAGTTAAACATTTGAAAATTACCAAATATAAAAGAAACTTTTTTTTTCCTATGAGACTTTTTTAATGAGACAATTTTATCCAGATTTAACATTAAATATCTCTTAAAATAATTCTTCGATTTAAAAACTGTCTACTTCAACATTTTTATCAAACATTTCTCTATAATACTACCCATTTTAATATTTTTGTATGCAGTAATTTTCTTAATATTTGCGAAATAGACCTCTAGTCACAAGAGATTCTTTCAAAGCGGTGAAAAGCGTTAGTTTTTTCCTTTTTTTCCGAATAAGAGACAAAATGTAGTACGCAATTGCGTCAAAAGATGGCGACACCAAAATTCTGATATGCTTATTATGTAAAACTTCATTGTTATTTATAAATAAAACATTTCAACTAAATTATTTATTATAAAATAATGATTACATCACAATAGTTTTTATGCAAGGAAAATAATAATAATAATAATAATAATAATAATACTATGGATGTCAGTGATTATATATTGATTGACCGTCATAATAATAAAAAATGATATTATAAAAAGAAGAGCTGAAATGAATTATTTTTTTACGTTTCTGATCGTGTAATTTATATTCAAATAATAATTATTAATGTATATTTTTTGTAAAGTGATTGAAATTAAATATATTTATAAAATTTATGGTAATATTTTTATTGTTGAAAAATTGCCAAGAAATAATCATCATTAAATTGGCGTCATTATAATTGTAATTTTATTTAACTTAATAGCAATTAAAAAATTACAAAGGAACTGAGAATAATGGTCAACTAACAGACTTAAAAAAAAAAAAAAAAAAAAAAAAAAAAAAAAAAAAAACTTCACACGCATCAGCGAGTATCGAACTGCCTATGTTAAGATCAGTAGACGATGGCCCTCAACCACTCAGCCGTGGGAAGACAAAATTTTTCTCCCCAAAAGTGGTTAAAAAGAAAGCATGTGTATGAATACAGTGTCATGCATTTTCGGTGAAATTTCCATAGAATGGCGAAGAAATATAGTCCGATTTTTCATGTGCATTATAAAACGAACAAGAGTCTTGCTGGAAACAAGTAAATTGTTATTTGGTTCATCTGAAACATATTTATTTGATTTTTAACCCTCCGACTGTCTACGAAAAGGGCAAAATTGTATTGTTGTTTTCTCTGTATTTTGTTTTAAATGCTAAAAAAAATGATTCTTTGAACATTTTATAAAAAAAACTTAATAACGAATATGAATGCAATCCTTGGAAGTATTAATCATTGTTCAATATATTAAAAATACATTAAATCAATAGAATTATATTACTTTAAATATTGCTTGTATTGCAGTGAAACCTGGAGCTTAGTGAACGTATTAACACGGGCTTGTCAGTGAGGGGGTTAAAAAATCGTCCGTGTCATTTTCGAGAGAAAAAAAAATCGAATTATTTAACGAACGAGAGTTTTCCCAGAAAAAAGAAAAGTGTTATTCACCTCGCCTTAATCGCATTTATATAATGTATCAATTTAAAAATAATCGTTAGAACCGTTTTCGAGATTTTCATATTAGGAACTTCCTCGATATTATACCAACGTTTTCACTTTAAAAATGACTATTTAGATCTCAAAATATACTGCACGTAGAAATGTAAAAATTTCAGTATACGATTAGACTGCAGATATAAGACTGTTCTAGAAAATTCAGAACAATAAGACGTATATCTGCTGAGTTATTAAAAGGCGGCTTTTCGCATTTTCTTTGATGTCGAGTTAGCTGTATATATGAGTTCCGCCATCTACGAATTCTATGATACGATACGATACGATTTTAGGCTTAAGGCTGCGTCACTCGAAATACTACCGTCTTCCATGATATTTTCTCTTTTTTCTCAGTATTCCAAATCCTCAACTTTAAAAAAGTCTGTAATCTTACTTTGTACAGATTTCTTATAAAAAAAAAAAATACACTATTCATAAAAATTTTCGCACTGCTTTAAATATCCGAACAATTCATCTGTAACATTTTCGTGATACTGGAAGCTCTTATTGTGTCGAAGGCTTTTAGCATTTCTTCTTTTGATTGGAAACGATTAAATAAGTAATTTCATTTTCATACAATCCGCTGAAATAAATTCATATATATCCATCGCAACAACAACCTCTGCGTTTGAATATTGTAAACACACGAAAGTGGAATAAATTTCGTTATATAAAATATACTTTTCGTAATATGGAGATTAATTTACACCCTAATGGTGCTCAAAGTCAAGGTTCAGCAGAAAAGTTCGTTAAGTAGAAAACATAGTTAAATAGGGACTTTCTTAAAAGGGAAGTTCCACTGTACTTCTTAATTTTAGATGGAAAAAAAATATGAAAATTGTAGCAATAATGATTTTTTTTTTTTTTTTTTTTTTTTTTTTTTTTAAGCCTTGTACATTTGGCCATAATTTTCAACTGTACGTGCCTCTTGCTGGTTGGTAAAATTAATCCTTGACTAGTAAGATTTTCTGAAAATTCCTAGTGAGCATGTTAGCACAATCCAGCAGAGCAAAGAAAAAAAGAATGTGTTGACTGATGCTGTAGAGTACATAGCTGCCAAGCTTTCAGTTTTCCCCAAACCATATAAACGTATATTTCGAACCAGAAAATTTGTTTAATAAAAATCCTTCTTGATTCTAAACGGTATTTGTTTTTTTAAATTTCATTTTTTAATCGAGTTTTCCAAAAATTGAAGTTATGAGGTAACTAGTTGACAATGTCCATTTATTGTTTTGAAAAATCCGTACAACAGGAAACATTCATACAATTCTATAAAATATCAAATAATTTTGATTATACAGGTCCTTCTTATTATTGACAGACAGCTAATTCCTAAACAGTTTTAGAGGTGTAGCTAGAGTGTCCCTTATCATAGACCGACTTCATTGAGAATATGTTTATTCGTGAAAATACGGAATCTGTTTACAGGGTATTCTCGACGAAGGTCAATCAACTACTCCAGAAGATGACTTTGAAGATAAAGTTTTAATATCCTTTTTAGTAAAATATACGCTGATTAGCAACTTGTAATTATTTTAGTATGAGAAAATTAGTCTTCAAACAATTGGAAAAATTTTAATTTTCTATTGCTTAGGGGAGACCGGGGGAATGGCGACACCTTATGAGAATTTAATTTTTTTCACCTCAAAAAAATATTTATTTTTTAATAGTAAAAATTCTAAAGCTAAATCATGATCTTTAGTATCTGTATAAATTTAACCATAATCATAACTGTAAAAGTAAGCACACATAAACGAAACTTTCTTTCAACCTCTGTACAGTGGCGGGATTACCCAGGATGCTGTGGTAATTCCGCCACTGTATCGGGGTAATGACGCCACTCTTTAATGACCTAGTAAATACATAAAATTGATACTAGGAAACACAACCTACTAAAAATATTTAGAAAGCAATAATTTATCAAAATAATGAATAATTACAATGTTCCTTCAGTTAGATTTATTAATGTGTTAAGCTTACAATTTAACTTAAATTGGAAAAGTCACACTTTGCCATGGTGACGGCATTATCCCGAGAGAATAATATAGCGGAAATCCGCCAGCAAAGCCGAAAGAAGAACCAAACTTGTTCAACAAATTTCATCAAATATCGGCGAATGCGTGTAGATTACGGGCAATATTATCTTAAGTACCTAATGTTATAATAAAAGGTCTTTACCTCTATTCATTTGAAGCTCCAAAATAAGAAGCAACTAGATGAAAACTAAATTTTTCACTAGAACAAGCAAACGACGTACAACAAAATCATTCTCACTCTAGGCACTGTTTCTATTGCTGGCCGCTGTAGTGCAGGCGCATTCACTATATCAAACTGCAATTAGTTTTTAAACTAGGCGGGGTGGCGGCATAACCCCGAGTGGCGCCATTCCCCCGGTCTCCCCTATCAATCGGTCGTCGGGTGACAAAATATTTCCGGCTTCGATTTCAAATTATAGGACTCGGCCTCCGGAAACAACTGAACTCATCCCTATGGCTCACGAAAAATCCGACCTGATGTTAAAAGGCTAAAAAACACGTTTCTAATACGTCAATCGTGGAGGCAGTTTTATTTAACTTCCTGTATTTAAAATCAGGAAAATTGAATTATATTCTAGGGCCCGTTCAAGTATTACGTAAGCATATTTTTAGTCATTTTGTACCCCTCCCCCCCCCCCTTGTAAGGAAAAATAAGCAAAAAACTAGACACTCCCCCTTTGCTTACGTAAGATTTTATGACATTGTAACATCAACACTGTTTGCCATAAAAAAATACAGTTAGTGATAAATTACGTTATTAATCCAGCAAATTTACGTAAATAGACATATAGGGGTTGTGGTACCGAAGGAAAACAAAATCGGTTTAATATACTGTTATTTATTGCATTAAACAATTCATAGAATACAAAATTGTTTTTAATATATTATTATTTATCGCATTGAACAAAAAACCTAAGAAATACAACAGGCCCTAACTTATTTAGGCACATAACTAAAAAATTTAACAAGAATCATAGGAATATTGTGTTTGGCATTCACATTTCTAGTCCGGTGTCCAAGATCTTTGAATCCATGTTTCTGCATTGTTTATTATTATGTTTTCAATGTAGTGGTGGGCTGAAATGTTCCTCATGTACAGTCCTTGTTTACTCCATATCTTTTTTATCGAGTCGTTCAACATCCGTAGAACGTACATCCAAAATCATGCTCTTTTGCTTTTTGTTGTTAAACTATAGTTGCTTCATTGACTAATGCTTACGTAAGAATTCTCGTGACCCCCCCCCCCCTTCCCCTTGTCAGTAAAAATAAGCAGACACTGGACCCCACTCCCCCCCCCCCCCATTACTGCTTACGTAATACTTGAACGACCCTATACATATAGAGCATCACTTTTTATTGTTGACAGATAGCTAATTTATAAAACGTTAGGTTTAGAGGTATAGTTCCACTTGCTAAAATGTTTCAACCGTCCTTCATATAAAAATCCATTTAAGCTTTAAGTTCGAAACTTTAATATTTATTGTCCCTACGTCATATAAACTATATTTTAGGGGGGGGGGGGATCTTTCTCCATGTTTTAACAAATAAAATATTAAAAATTCGATTTTTGTATAACGCGTTTTCCGTTTTTAGAGCCAGAAACCAGAATATTCATAAAATTTTACTAATTTAAATGTTAAATCACGAAGAAAGTGTTTCTCAATATAACTTCTGGGACCCAGGAATCGTATAAAAATTTTAATTTCGTAATTTTTTAAAAAAAAATAAACTATCTTAACGTAATTGCATTTTCATCTGAAGAACAATTGAAACATTTTTGTAGCTTTTAAAACTGTTTAGAAATAAGCTTTCGGTCAATGAAAGAAAGGACACTGTAGCTACACGTCTATTAAGAGGCTACTTCAGTCAAACGAAAAGACGCATTCGCTAATGCTAATCCTATGGAAGAAATTTATAAAGATATCTCTGTCGCATTTCAATATTTTTAAATGATTTCTTTTGCATTGAATAGTTGAGATTGATCTGTACAAAGGGGCCGTTGTTTATTTTTTCGATTTTGTTTACAGGTATTTCTTATGAGGATACTTTCATTTTCGGAACCGGTTTCGAAAGTAAAAGCCTCCTCATAAAAAATATCTGCCATCAAAATCGAAAAAGCAAAAAACGGCCTGCATACAGATCGATCTCAACTATTTAATGCAAAAGAAATCATTTAAAAATATTGAAATGCGACCGAGATATCTTTATAAATTTCTTCCATAGGATTAGCATTAGCGAATGCGTCTTTTCATTTGACTGAAGTAGCCTCTTAAATCAGAAACTAGCTGTTTAGCAATTAGCCGCCAGTCAGTGATAAGAAGAGACACTCTAGCTATACCTCTAAAACCCTTTAGGAATTAGTCGTTTTTCAATGATGAGACGGGATACGCGATACGGTAGCTACTCTAAAACTGTTTAGGAATTAGCCGTGGGTCAATGATAAAAAGGGACATTCTAGAAATCTGTTTAGGAATTAGCTTTTGATCAATGAGAAGGTACACTCTAGCTACATCTCTAAAACTGTTTAGAAATTAGCTGCGGGTCAATGAGAAGAAGATACACTCTAGAAAGCTGTTTAGCAATTAGCTATTGATAAATGAGAAGGGACACTAACTCTAGCTACATCTCTAAAACTGTTTAGGAATTAGCTGTGGGCTCAATGATAAGAAGGGACACTCTAGAAAGCTGTTTAGGAATTAGCTATCGATCAATAAGAAGGAACACTCCAGCTACATCTCTAAAACTAACTATTTAGGAATTAGCTGTCCCGAAGATCAATCAGCTGCCGCAGAATATGACTTTGAAGATAAAATCGAAAAGTCGGGTATTTTTTAATGTGTTTTTAGTGTTTTAATAAATTATACGCTGATTAGCAATTTGTAATTATTTTACTATCAATTTCACAGAGTAAGTCCAGTTTTATATTAATTTTCCCATTTAAAAGTATATTCTTACACAAAAATAAATATTAATCTTAAATAATACCAGACAACATTTCATGTCCCAAAAAATCTGTTTAAAATAGCAAATTTGTTATTTATACCCAACTACTGCAGCAACCTACAAAAATCACAATTCGTATTCTTTTAAACTATCATTGTACAACTATGTCAAAAAGACGCGAGTTCTGTTTTACGGTACTTCTATAAAGGCACTGTAAAATAGAAAACGAGGAAAGACAAGGGATATCCCACGGCTTCTTTATAATACTAACACTGACGGTAGGAAAGACTTCAAAATTAGAATATTTCTTCTTATATCCCATAAATAACAATTCTATTCTATTTCCAGATGATTTTTAGTGGCCGAAAGGTTCTGCTCTCGAAGCTGGTAGGCGGGAGGTGCTGGGTTCGATCCCAATCGCGCCCGCCGGCCTAATCGTTCGGAGTTTTCGTGGTTTTCTTAGAGCCTTGGATTTCCAAGCGTAAATACGGATTAGGTTCCTTAGAAAGACCCCCCACGAAGGGCACTCCACCCCTTTGGGCCTATATCCATCGTGTTGATAATTGGCCGTCATAAACACAACCAACCAACCAAAAGATTTTTAAACGATTGTAAAACACTTCAAGTAACTTATATTTACTTGTTTCTCAAATAGAATTTTAGTATTATTTTTAAATAAATAAAAAAATTACTTTGAGCCCGATCGGGCTGGGGCTGAACCCGTCTCATCTCTAGTGGGGAATACTAGCATCAGTTCAAAAGCCCCTAAATATTTAAGGTTGCTTTAAATTTTTCTCAAGAAAATACTAATATTTCTTACTATTATTCTTAGATTTAGAATGTCTCGGAATATAAACTTTATTAAATATTAGTTCATCATCTATATGACTTAAATCAATCTACAGCAGTCTATTTTTAGTTATTTAAAAAGGTAAAATAAGATTTAATTAAAACCTTATCTCATAAATAGTAACGTTTGTAAATATATATATTTATTTATTTACTTATTTATTTAACGGTGGTTCTTAAAAATTTAACTTTTAAATTTTCTATGGGGTACCCTCCTATTTTGTTCTATGTATAAAATAAAGACTTCCACAAAAATTTCAAAACATTTTTTTAAGGGTCGCTACCAAGTTTTAAATGTTTAAAAAAGTTAAAAATTGACATTTTTTGTGATCAAATAATATATTATTAATACAAATCCATAGTCATTGCCAAATTGAATCATGGTATATTAGTCTGTAAAGATTGTCATTAGTTTCAACATATTTACACAGTCTATTGTCCAAACACAGATAGGAGTATTTCATGTTTACACTCTATTTTACTTCAACTTGGCAGCATTGTGAAAGAGAATCTAACATTCTGCCTTGAAAAATAGTTCTCCATTATTTTTTAATCTTAAATAGCTAAAATGCGTAAAAATCGATAAGATAATGTTTATAAATTATAGAATTTGATTTTTTGATATTCGTAAAATGTCGTACCAAATGGACATATTTGTATCAGAAGCCAAACAAACAGTGTCCAAAACTTAAAAAAAGAGTTTTCGGCAGGCGTTCTTTTGACTGTTCACTAGGATTGCAAAATTTTAGAAGACATTTCAGGATCTGAAATTGTAGACAAATTACCCATTATTGTTTCAGGTAAAGGTATTGAAGTTTTGGAACAACAAGTAACTGGTCAATCAGGAACAGGTGAGGCAATAGCTTCTGCTGTTAACGAAATATAGTCGTGGCAAGTACCGAGCAAGTAAAATGTATGAGTTTTGATATAACCTTTGTTGATACCGGATTATCAAGAGAAGCGTGTACTCTTCTGGAACAAAATATGAACAAAGAAATGATTTGGATTGCCATCATCACATCTTGCCCAGTGGTAGGGGGGCAAAAAAAGGCTCATTTCGAAATAATTAGGGGAAAGCTGGAAATTGTTTTAATCCCTTCAGTTTATGTCTAGAATGAATATGCTACGTTTTCCCCCTCGTACTAGGTGAGCGTTAGGAATTATACATTGATTAATAGAAAAAAAAACACGTTTTTTTAAATACCATAACACTATCTCGAAATTACTAACTTTTTCAAAAACATTGTCAGTACATATGTTGTAGAGCTTAAAATTCTGAATAAAATGAGTACCTACACTTAATACTTTTGTTGAATATTAAGGTCACAATTCTACTTTAAAGTTTTAGCTTCGTGGTCAGAGGGTTGAACTCAGAATTAATTAGGGGAAAACTGGAAATCGTTTTAATCCCTTCAGATTAGGTCTAAAATAAATATTCTATGTTTTCCCCTTCATACTAAGTGGGCGTTAGGAAATATGTACACATTTACATTCGAAAAACACGCTTTCCTTTAATATTTTTAACAATATCTGAAATTGCGACCTTAATTTTGAACAAAAATACTAATGTGGGTGCTCATTTCATTCAGAATTTTAAGCTCTGCAACATTTGCATTGACAATGTTTTTGATAGAATTAACTATTTTGAGATATTGTTAAAAATATTAAGGAAAAACATGTTTTTCGAATGTAAATACGTACATATTTCCTAAAGCTCACTTAGTACGAAGGGAAAACATAGTATATTCATTTTAGACCTAATCTGGAGGGATTAAAACGATTTCCACTTTTCCCCTAATTAATTCTGAGTTCAAACCTCTGATCACGGGGCTAAAACTTTAAAGTAAAATTGCGACCTTAATATTCAACAAAAGTATTAAGTGTAGGTACTCATTTTATTCAGAATTTTAAGCTCTACAACATATGTATTGACAATGTTTTTGAAAAAGTTAATGATTTCGAGATAGTGTTATAGTATTTTTTAAAAAAACGTATTTTTTGACTGTAAATCAATGTATAATTCCTAACGCTCACCTAGTACGAGGGGGAAAACGTAGCATATTCATTCTAGACCTAAACTGGAGGAGTTAAAATAATTTCCAACTTTCCCCTAATTTATTATTAGATCACAAAAAATGTCTTTTTTTTAAACATTCTAACCTTGGTAGCGACCCTTAAAACATGTTTTAAAAATCTGAAATTTTTGTGCAAGTCTTTATTTTATACATAGAACAAAACAGGAGGGTGTCCCATAATTTAAAAGTTCATTTTTTAAGGACCACCCTAATATATATAACTTTAAATGTATATAACTGGCATAATAATAGGTCGTATCTGTCTGTGTTTTAACGAAGAAAAATTACTGGTTATTCTATGCAATGCATTGTTCGATAACGTCATATCAATAAGTAAACAGATTATAGTACATTAGACGTGTAGGGGCCCGGTAACAATGGCTGAGCCTAGAGCTTCCATTTTTTTTTTTTCGGGATCTATTTCTCGGAAAGGACCGAAAAAAAAAAAATCATCAGCCTAGAACAGTCATATATTCACGAGACAACACTGAATAAAATAGACTTTATTAAAAAATCCCACAGTTTCATTGACTGAAAAACAGAAAATCTAATCAAATATTTTATCAAAATACTTATCTAATAATAATAATAATAATAATGAAAATTCAACTTACTAAAAGTCCTATATTGGAACCAATTAAGAATGTTTTATAACATTTGGCACTGCCCATCGTAATGTCAAATGTAATGTCGCTAAGCAAAAATGTACATTTAATGGTGCGATCGTTCTAATTAAATGCGTGTTCGATAAAGAACCTTTAATAAACAACAATCCACTTTCACAAATCTATATTTCGAAAATTATGTGACTGAATCTAGCTGATTGTCATATTCGTAATACAATCACGTGTATCAATAGACCACTGGATAAGGTGGGAGTAATCTAATTGTCATAAGGGGATGCGTCCATTGGAAATAACCAAAGCTACTGATCTGATCGGTTACTTGCACTCAATGGAGGATATTCCATCTACGTTTTGATCATGTGGTCAAGGTAAAAACTTCTAGCTTAAAGAAGGGAAGGCTCCGTAGACGTAATGAAAAACCCTCGCCAACCAGTGAAACAATTCATGCGGAAAGCAGTAGTAGCCTCCCTTCTTATCAGTTAGAAATTCTTTGGGTAAATTACCGGTATCACGTGACTTTCTTCAGCCTCGAACCCAGATTTGGAATAAAGTCCATTCTAGGATGGTGCAACACGAAAAGCCGGCGAATGGACTATATTCCAAATCTGGGTCCGAGGCTGAAAAAGGTCACGTGTTACCGGTAATTTTCCCCAAAATTTTCTAACTGATAAGAAGGGAGGCTACTACTGCTTTCATCATGAACTGTTTTACCTGCTGGTGGGGATTTACATTACGTCTACGGAGCCTTCCCTTCTTTACGCTAGAAGTTTTTACCTTGACCACGTGATCATAACGTAGATGGAATATTCTCCATTGTGCAGTAAGCGAAATAGTATAAAGTACAGCGCCTAGAAGATACAGTGGTGGAAAACGGCTACAAAATAGTGCTAAAAAATTGAATCTCATAAATGTACAACGATGCTGAATAACAAGATGTCGATCGTAGCGCCATCGTAGTGATTTAAAAACGATAGTCATTCTAACAGGACTCTTTAACCTATTTCACGTCTTTACTTAACTAAATTAGCTTATAACAGACCAAAATATCTTATATTTATAGCTTCCGATATTTAACATTCTATAATTTTTGAAAACACAGTGTTTATATTGAAAAGAGTTACGAGATGGCGCTCGTATCAGCATATTGCCGCTGAGCATTGTTGGAGATTTATGGGATACAAGTTTTTAGCACTTTTTAAAGCATTATAGGAATAGCCGTTTTCCACACTGTATCTTCTAGGCGCTGTACACTGTTAAAAATATCGTGAAAAATTACCTCTGTTCTTCAAGGCTATCTATTTTCTGACCAATGAGAACGATTCGTGGGTGTTAATCTAGCGTTCTCATTGGTCAGAAAATAGAGAGCCTTTAAAAACAGAGGTAATTTTTCACGATATTTTTAACAGTGTAGTATAAAGTATCATCCATCGTTTTGTGTCAATCATCGTGTAAAGATTATCTACTCCATGTGACGTTTTAAAAGTCATGCACGGGCTTTGTATACTGTTGCAGTCCAATGGAGCTAACCAAAGTGATCGACTTCACTTGACGTCACCTGTAAATTTATCGAGGCTAACGAAAAAGACAGGCTGCCGTTACAGCGCCTAGAATACCTAGTGTGGAAACACGATATCCAAACAGTGCTAAAAATTTGTATCCCTTAAATGTCCAACGATACTCCTAAAATTTCAAGTGTCGATTGCAGCGACATCTGCGGGTTTTCGTATTACTAGTATTACATTGTATAGACTAGCAATTTCTTGCAGTTGTAGAAAATATCCTGCAGATGTCGCTGCGATCTGCATATTGCAGCAGTATCATTGCACATTTAAGGGATACAATATTTTAGCGCTTTTTTTAAGTATTACAGGGATAGCCGATTTCCACACTATATATGGACAGTATTCTCGTGACGTCACAGTGGGAATCACCGAGGCTAACGAGAAAGACAGGCTACCGCGGTGGGCCCGATTCTTCTTTTTTTACAGACCTCTGGAGTGACGTGATGCTCTTTTCGCACACCTTCATTGGTGCATTCGAGCATCACGTGACTCCAGCGGTCTGTATAAAAAGAAGCATCGGACCCACCGCGGTAGCCTGTCTTTTTCGTTAGCCTCGGGGAATCACGTGCTGTAAAAATAGTGGCTAGCGCGTTTGTTTACCTTATTGCGTCATTTGATGCAGCAGAAATACAGGTAAATGCATGCGTAAAATACTGCAGATTTATTTCGTACGAATTATTTTCGATCAGTATATACATATTAATTAAAATCCATATATGCGTATTAACTAAAATTTAAAATTTTTATTTCATAAATAAAATGAAAAATATGCATGCCGTTACTTTAAAATAGAGAAAAGAATTCATTTATAACCCATACCTGTCCCTGAAAAGGTCTAAAACTCCGTATAAAATAAAATTATAATTATAAAATTATAATATTATAATCTCTGAGTCGGCCCGGCCCGACTCAGAGAAAAAAAAATTCGACCCGGCCCGGTAAAAAAGTTGAAAGTTCGGCCCGAGCCCAGCCGGCCCGTAGAAAAAAATTTATTGGCCCGGCCCGGTTAAAAAGTTAAAAGTTTGGCCCGAGCCCGGCCCGGCCCGAAAAAAAGTTCAAATCTCCGCCCGAGTGAATTTCTACAAAACATTGATTTTTATGTCGATTTGGTTAAAAGTTTTTCTCGTACGAGGAGATCAAGCCAAAAATATTTATCTTAACTTTTCTTTCCATGGTTATAATCTTCATTTTTATAGAAGTGCCGCAGGGTGCGATATTTATTTTTTTTAACGAATCTCTATTTCTTGTATGTAAATGTTTCAGTTATCATTAATATTGTTAATCCATATTCCATGTATTCAAGTGTTAAATATCTGAAAAATGCTATACAGTAAAATCTAAGACTGCATTGCATAGAAAAGAAAAAAAATGCGTTATAGACAAGTTCCCTTCTTAGCAAGTGTAAATGTATTATATATTATTTTCTCACGTAGTATATTAATTTTGTTTGTTATTAATTTTTATAATTTTCTTACGTAGTATTAAGTAGTATATTAATTTTGCATGGATCAACACGTTTTTTCAGTTTAAAACAAGATTCCGTCATAGACAGGTTCTTTTTCACACGTTTTACTACATTTTAATTTAACTATATTTTAATAAGTTTAGAAATCTACTACTCTTTAAAAAGAATGAATTTGAATGTTTAATTGCAGAATAATAACGATTTAAAAATGTATGCATTTTTTGACAAAAAAATTCTGCCAAGCCTAATTTTACTGACCTTTGAATGAACCAGGCCATTCCGAGACAATGATTTTCATACGGCGTGGGTGAAAACTAGGAATGAAAATTTTGGGCCATGAAGATTAGGAATGAAACCAGTATCCGGGTGTGTGCAGAAAAAATAAGTTAGGCCCGGCCCGGCCCGAAACTTCAGGAAAAAGTAAGGCCCGAGTGCCGTGAATGAAAATAGGCCCGATCCCGGCCCGCGGGCCGGGCCGGGCTCGGGCTTCGGGCCACGGGCCGGGCCGTGCAGATCTCTAAGCCTCGAACCCAAGTGGAGAATATGGTCCATTCTAGGCGCTATACTGCCGTGGTATAGCATCTAGAATATATAGTGTGGAAATCGGCTATCCCAAGTAATGGAGGATATTCCAAATATGGGTTCGAGGCTGAAAAAAGTCACGTGATACCGGTAATTTACCCAAGGAAATTCTAACTGATAAGAAGGGAAGATACTACTACTTTGCCTCATGAACCGTTTCATTGGCTAGCGGGGATTTACATTACACGTCTACGGAGCCTTCCCTTCTTTACGCTAGAAGTTTTTACCTCGACCACGTGATCAAAACGTGCATTGTTAAAAATATCGTGAAAAACTACCTCTGTTTTTAAAGGCTATCTGTTTTCTGACCAATGAGAACGCTCCATAGGTTTTTATGTAGCATTCTGATTGGTCAGAAAATAGATAGCTTTAAAAACAGAGGAAATTTTTCACGATATTTTTAGCAGTGTAGTTGGAATATCCTCCACTACCGGTATCACGTGACTTTTTTCAGCCTCGGACCCATATTTGGAATATCCTCCATTACAGGGATAGCCGATTTCCACACTATATATTCTAGGCGCTAGAATAGCTAGTGTGGAAATATGCTATCCAAACAGTGCTAAAAAATTTTATCCCTTAAATGTGCGACGATATTGCTAAAATGCCAAGTGCTGATCGCAGCGACATCTGCGGGATTTTCGTATTACTAGTATTACATTGTATAGACTAGCAATACCTTGCAGTTGTAGAAAATACCCTGCAGATGTCGCTGCGATCTGTATATAGCAGCAGCATTGTTGCATATTTAAGGGATACAATATTTTAGCGCTTTTTTAAGTATTACAGAGATAGCCGATTTCCACACTATGTATTCTAGTCGCTATAGCTATAGTCAAGTCGAGCACATGAGTCATACCAAGGATTCCCGAGGGGGAGTTGCTTTGCGGAATCCTTCCAAGATCAACTGCTATAATGAACAGAGACATTTTTGATCGGAAACGGATAAGGTAGATGGAAATGCCGTTAGCTACCCTGAGTAGACGACAATCATTTCTGACGTCATACAACGTCACGATGTATTACAGCTAATCAGCTTCTCGATTTTATCCACAAGCGTTAACCAAAAGCCAATCAAAGACCACAATGATCGTGGGAAATTTCCCACAAGCATTGCGAGCTCCACCCAGTGCGTGTGGTCAACGAAGGATATTCCATTTACGTTTTGATCACGTGGTCAAGTTAAAAACTTCTAGCGTAAAGAAGGGAAGGCTCCGTAGACGTAATGAAAAACCCTCGCCAGCCAGTGAAACAGTTCAGAAAGCAGTAGTTGGGGAAAGCAGTAGTAGCCTCCCTTCTTAACAGTTAAAATTTCTTTGGGTAAATGGAGGATATTCCATCTGCGTTTTGATCACGTGGTCAAGGTAAAAACTTCTAGAGTAAAGAAGAGAAGGCTCCGTAGACATGTAATGTAAATCCCCGCTAGCCAATGAACAGTTCATGAGGCAAAGCAGTAGTATCTTCGGTTCTTATCAGTTAGAAGTTCCTTGGGTAAATTACCGGTATCACGTGACTTTTTTCAGCCTCGAACCCATATTTGAAATATCCGCCATTACCGGTATCACATGACTTTTGACACCCTCGAACCCAGATTTGAAATAAAGTCCATTCTCTCCCTGACAGCATACGCACTACCTAGCTTAGGGTTGAAATATCTGTTCCCCTTTTCGACGTCGCGCAGTCTCTGAAGGCACTACACGCGGGCCTTCAGGTTTCCCGGTCTAAATGGCACTATCGCAAATAACGTAGAGGACTTTTCTACACTTAAATTCCATTTTCTTTGGTTCCGTATGGAAGAACGAAAAGTTGGAAGCCCACTTTTTAATTGGGGGGTGATGTGCAGCAGTAGAGCCATGTGTTGACAGAATTGAGATTGTTTCAAATATTGTTCTAAGTGACTTTGGACTCAAATGCCAGCAGCTCTGTTGTACATGTACACTCATGTCCAAAATTAAGGTCACAAACATAAAATCTGTGAAAACTGATGAACTATTCACTGTGTTGCCACGAAATTTGGCGCAGAGGTATGTTACAATGGGAGAATGAAAATAGCAACATAACAATATGTAAAAGATTTTAATTTTTAATTAAGATACAGCGTATATGAAAAAGTGTTAAACCATGAATCAGAGATGAAGCATTTATCTCGGTAAAAGTCTGTCTAATATGGAGTGTGACCACCGTGCACTGCTATACAAGCCTCACAACGAGCTCTCGTACTGCTTATGAGGATGACAATAAGTCTTTGTGCCAGCAAGCACATTTTTCCAAAAGCGCGGCTTTTAACTCCTGACGGGTCCTGGGAGGGATGTTACGCTGTGCAATGGCTCTTCCTAGACCATCCCAAACATGTTCAATAGCATTGAGGTCCGGAGACCTCGAGGGCCAATTCATACGGCGAATATCCTCTTCGTCAAGAAAATCCTCAACAGTGTGAGCTCTGTGTGGCTTCGCATTATCGTCCATAAAGATGAAGTCCGCGCCTGAGGTTTTTCCGGGCCAACCGGGAAAAACCTCACATAGGCTTCAAGGACCTCATCCCTACAGAGATGTGCATTGACAGTACCCGAATCGAAGACGTGCAGCGGTGTACGACTGCCCAACATTATGTCGCCCCAGACAAGGATTCCTTTGCCACAAATCTGTCGATTTCTTTTCAGTAGGAGGGATGATAGCGAGCTCCTCGTTCTCTCCAGATGAAGATTCGGCGAGAAAAAATCTGCGTGGTAAATCTCGACTCATCACTGGAAAGAACATGGCGCCATTCTTGTTGTGTCCAAGACTGATGTCTTCGGCTCCACAACAACCGGGTTTTTCTGTTGGATGTAGTTAAAGGGATACACACGACTGGACACCGGGCGTTAGGGATGAGGTCCTTGAAGCCTATGTGAGGTTGTTCCGGGTGCCGTAAGCCCGGACTTCATGTTTATGGACGATAATGCGAAGTCACACAGAGCTCACATTGTTGATGATTTCCTTGAAGCAGAGGCTATTCGCCATATGAATTGGTCCTGGAGGTCTCCGGACCTCAGTCCTATTGCACATGTTTGGTATGGTCTAGGAAGAGCCATTTCACAGCGTAACACCCCTCCCAGGACCCGCCAGGAGTTAAAAGCCGCGCTTTTGGAAGAATGGCTTTGTTGCCACAATGATTTATTGACACTCTCGTAAACAGTATGAGAGCTCATTGTGAGGCTTGTATAGCAGTGCACTGTGGTCAAACGCCCTATTAGACAGATTTTCCCCGAGATAAATGCTTTCTCTGATTCATGATTTGACACTTTTTCATATACCCTGTATCTTAATTCACAATTAAAATCTTTTCCATATTGTTATGTTGCTATATTCTTTCTCCCATTGTAATATACCTCTGTGCCAAACTTCGTGGCAAAACAATAAATAGTTCATCAGTTTTCAGAGATTTTATGTTTGTGACCTTAACCCATTAAGGAGTAGCGTTACCATATGGTCACAGCTTAGCTATCAACCCTTTGCTGTTTGAATACCAGTAATTTAGAACAAAAATTTTCATTTTCTTTAATGACATAGAAACTCTGCTATAAAATAAGATAAATATTGCTTTTCTGAAAAAGTGGTGCGAAATGCGATTTTTGTATTTTAAAAAGAAAGAAATAATTCCGTCTTTAATGGGTTAATTTTGGACATGAGTGTATGTCGTTTGTCTCTTGTTCGGTAGATCGTGAGTTCCAATCCAAGCTGGGCAGATTTTTTATGGAAATTTTTCTGAAATTCTTACTTTTCAATATTCATTTAAATTGTAAAATCAGTTTGAATGAAAACATACAAAGTTCTATTTTTTAAAATTTAATTAAATAAAAAAAATATTTCAGTTAAAAAAGTATTTTTTTAAATCATTGTGCATTTATAATAACGATTCATACATCATTTATTTGAATTGTAAAAAAAAGTTTGGATGAAAAAATACAAAGTTTCTATTTTCAAAAATTCAATTAAGATAAAAGAAAATCATTTTCATTTTAAAAAATCATTTTTTTTAATCATTGAGCATTTATAATAATGATTCTTAACCCCTTCGGGACCGGCAACTTTTGCACAAATTTTATTCGGTCGGAAAAAGTTATTTTTACTTAAATAATCACGAAAATTCTCTAATTTAAGAAAACAAATATTACTTTTCTTTTTTACTGGTGTCAAGAAACAAATTCTGTATGTTCTTTTTGAAGGTGCATAGATGCACCCATGGTCCCGAATGGGTTAAATCATTTATTTAAATTGTAAAAAATACTAAGTTTCTATTTTTTTAATTTAATTAAGTTAAAAAATAATTTTAATATATATATATAGATGGAGTGATGAAATCAGAAAAGTAGCCGGTGTAAATTGGATGACTAAAGCACTAGACAGAAAACATTGGAAAAATCTGGGGGAGACCTACATCCAGTAGTGGATTGAAAACGGTTGATGATGATGATGATGATGACATATATATGTATATATATATGTATATATATATATATATATATTTATCATTGAGCTCAGAAGTATCGTGTAGCTTCTAGCGATATGATCCGAAGTTACACCATCGGCTACCTTACGTTTTTATTGCACAGGGAATTTCTGTGACCCACCTTTTTATGAATCAAGGCTCCTGTTATTTACTAGGTGCTATGTATCCGGGGATGTGGGGCATTGGTCCCAGGCTCCTCGATAAAACGCCAGAAGTCTCGAAGTTATGGAAAAGAGGGCTGCCCCCTTTTGACAGAAATATGGATCAAAATGCTTTTGCTTCGATGTTGATGATATGATTTATTATAAATTCTTTTTAAGAAATGAAATAATTGAATACATTATTTCCGTTCCTAAAACGTTGTTTACAATGAAAAGAAGTATGTGTGTTGTAATATTTACGCTAGAACCAAAATATTATGCCGTTTTCAGTCAAAAGATGACTGTACTTCTGCACATCCCAACCCAATTAAAAAGCGGACTTTCCCAATTTTCGTTTCTTCCATAGGGAACCATCTAGGAATGAGACGCTAGTGGGAAATGACGATTTAAGCCAGCAAAGAGATTCATCCGCAGCACTCAACAGCATCCTCTACTGCCTCAACGCTGCATTTCCGCACCCACATTCACATTCCTATACGAAATCTGCTTATTTAGATCCCCTCTACTTGCCTTTACATTTCTGACATATCCCAGATAGCATGAACAATTGCAGCAAGATTAATTTTTTCTTGATATTTTCTTGTCACGACAAATTTGAAGTAATAATATTGCCGCAAGGGCACTACTAGGTAGACGGAATGTAATCAATCGCTCCCTTGCAACGCAACTTTGCTCTAAACGTGATACAACATCGTCATAAAATAACAACGGAAGCGAAAAATTGCTTTTGTTGGAAGGAGAACAGATATAAACAGCGCATGCACGGAAATTTTCATCCAAAGACAAAATTACCACACTTCCTTCCCATGATTAGCGAATCATTGTCCGGGATCTAGATAAGTTTTTCACTGTTAACCAAACGAGATTGACCAGTCAGAAGCCTGCATGTTTTCGAACTTTTTTTGCTGTTTGTAAAAATGCAGGCTTCTGATTGGTCAATCTCGTTTCGCTAACAGTGAAAAATCTACTTAGATCGACCAGTTTAGTGTTGAAGACCCAGATATAAAGGTATTATTTTAATTATTGAAATGTGATTATTTTTTGAAAAGGTTGGTGCAGTTTCTTATAAAAATTCTGATAAATTAAAAAGTTATGCTTATTTACTGAGGTTTTGGTCCATGTTAAACCAATGTTGAAAATTTAAATTTTTAAATGATTTTTTCTCAGAGTTTCTCAGTTATCTGAGACTTTCTCAGATATCGTTTTAATAAATATACCTTTTTTTTTTCCCCCCCCTTCATCTTTCACGCTGTTTGAGCAGTGTTGAATTCAGACATTGTAATCTGGGAGCAATTTCAGTGGCGGGGGGGGCAGAGCATAAAATAACATATAAAGTAGGCGACACTAGTGTCGCCTAGTACCACGATATTGTCGCCCAGTGACAGGGTATGGTGCCGGCAACTTTTTTTTAAACAGGTTAATAATATAAGCTGACTCTTTGACTCAGGAGATAATAAGAATGGCAACAGATGTCATAGCAGTAAAAGAAAACACTGTATCACAGTTACAAAATGCTGTTTGTTTTGCTATCCAAGTAGATGGTTCTGTTGAGAAATATGGAGTTGATAACCAGGGGCGTAGCTTGAAAATTTTATTGGGGGGGGGGGAGGACCTGACTTTGGCGCCCTTTTATAATTTTCATCCCCCCCCCCCCCCTGCAACGTCGTCTCTATCCATGCTAAGGTTCCTACAATTCATATTATAGTAGCCCTAATCCATGCTATCATCATGTCTTTTATGTATAATTCATCTTCTGTGATACTTTACACAACAATTATCTTGATTAATATTTTCACCTTTTCAAAACACATTTTGCACTTCCGATTATCACAATATATATCTACCTAATGTAGATATATATTGTGTGGGGATGTAGACTCCAAGCGGTAAGATTGTTCATAATTGATTACATTTTGTATCTGTATTATTAGTTAAATATTCAAAAATCCGGAAGAAAAGAGCTCAGAAACTATAGGTTCACAGGCGATTTTTACTTTTCTCTATCTTCAATCGAAGAAAGTATTGTAATCTAAAAATTTTTTACGTCTGGTTTTCGGCGAATTTACACGTTTTAGGGCTCAGAGATCCAACAAAATATGTTTATACAAAATGTCTGTCTGTCCGTGTGTCGCCATTGTACCATCGAAAAGTATGAAGGTATGCATAGAATTGAGCCAATTTTTTGTGTGTGTTTTTGGTTATGGCATGCAGGTCCTCCTTCAATATGGAAATATTCTGACGGAAGGGGACGCTGAAATAGCGATTTTTGTGCCATTTTCATTGTACCATCGAAAATTGTATGAAGTTATGGATGGAATTGAATCTAATTTATTGTGTAATATATTTGCTATGGCAAGCAGGTCCTCCCTGAATTTGAAAAAAAATCCCTGCCAGCCTGGCCTACAGGCAGAGGTAGATTTCGAAGTCAAATATACTAATTTCACAAACAAAAACTAAATCATGATTAGAGATAAATCCACCTTAACAATTTTATCTGGTCGCTTTTGACGAGTTTTTATTTCATTTTTATATAATAGCTGGTTTTATCATAATCATGTTAGGGCGGTATTCAAAAAAATACTTTTCCATGCTCATCAACAATTTTCTGGCATAATTCCAGATTCATTTTTAATTTAAAAAAAATATATATATATGAAATTTGCTGACGTGAATTTTGAAGAGATTTATAAGCGACCTGCGTTTTTATTTTTTGTTCAATTAATTAAAACTTGATATATAAACAATCATTTTCTCAGAAGGACATTATTTTTCGTTTCTAACGCAATCGCTTCGGGAAATTCCGTTCAAAATGCCCACTTTGACATCATTTTTTGAAATATATTCTGCCTCTATCAAAAAATCGATCATTACGGTACATTATATAGTTTCTGAATAAGCGAATATACCAATTAAATGCATTTGAGAGCAAAAATGAATTTAAAAATGAGTTAGAAAATAAGCAGTTTGGATTTGAGTGCATCCTTAACACAATTTTTCCAACACAATCCGCTTCGGTAAATTCGGTTCAAAATGCCCTTTTTAACACATTTTTAAAAATATATTCTGCCTCTATCAAAAAATCGATCATTACACGGTACATTATATAGTTTCTGAGTAAGAAAACGTAGCAATTGGAAGTCTTTGAGAGCAAAAAGGAATTGTAAAATGAGTCAGAAAATAAGCAGTTTGGATTTGAATACACCCTTACTAAGATGATTTTTTTCTTTAACCGCTATGTATTTTCAATTTTTTTGCTGTAAGAATTGGTCCTATACAAAACTTGTCTATATAGATGTTGTAGACAATATTAAGAAGATATATGATAAATTCATGGGGATTTTATATCTTTTGAATTGACGGAGTTATGGATTTTTTTCTTCTTCAAACCCCCTTTTTATTTTCGTTTTTAATTTTTTTTGCGGTACGAATTGGTCCTATCAAAAACTTGTGAATATAAAAGTTGTAGATAATGTTAAGGAGATTTATAATAAAATTAATTGGATTTGATATCTTGAGAATTGACGAAGTTATGAATTTTTTTCTCCCAAAAACCCTATTTTTTTGCGCCCCTTGAGCCCATTTTTAACTTTATCAAAAATCTGTGATACATAAATTTTTGGCCCTATTTTTAGAAGTAATAAAAACTTTAAACTGATTTGATATGTACAAAAATTAAGACGTTATGGCGGGTTTTCTGTTTTCACAAAACCCCTCCCTATTTCCATCCCCTTGGTCCGATTTTGCCCATTAACGAACTTGACCGAGATTTTATGCGCATTGATTTTATGTATCAGTTTGGAAGAGATACGTGCAGAATTACGAAAGTTATCGTGTCCAGAAGAAAGCGATATATATATATAGATAGATATAGATAGATAGACAGATATGTAAAGTTTTTTACTGAGGGTGGTTTTGGGTTCTAGGGGTCATGATCGGTGTAGATCTGCAAAAATTTTTCAGAAATTCCTTCATAGGAACGATCCCAATAGGTAGTATTTCATACGAAATCTACCTAAAAAATCTGCTTGTAAGGAGCGCTGCAATAGCGATTTTTGTCCATTTTCCTTATTGTATCATCGAAAAGTATATAAAGTTATCTATAGAATTGAACCAAATTTTTTGTCCTCCCTGATTTTAAAACAGGTCCTTCCTGAATTTAAAAATATTCCGCCGAAAAAGGGTTCTGTGATAACGGTTGTTGTATAATTTTCTTGTTTTTTTTTTTATAGTTCTATTGCCCATCGGCGGCTCGTGCAGCGACGGGAACTCGCGTCCTGCTAAGCCGGCTATTCGCAAACAGCTGATGCACTAAAGAATAACGAAAAACTATTGATTTTAATAAATATCATGATCGAGATTAACTCGTTTTTACTACGCTTTATCGACTGAAGTACAAATTTAAGATGAATATCTAAGTTGGTATAGTATTGAACTAATAATACGGAAGTATTAACATATGTAGCTACTTTTTGAAATTTAGGCTGTATGAGATAGAAGAAAGTTTTGGGATTGGCACATCCAACTAGTTTGGTAGTATATTTAGACATTCCTCATAAACTCGCAGCAGTATTGTAAATAATCTAATATAAGGGTATAGTTGCCACGATATACCGTAAATTTTGGAAAGTTTGCGTCCGCCACATTTGGCAGACATTAATACATTTGAATACATTTATGCAACAAAGACAAAAACTTTTCAACAAAGTTAAAAAGTGTTAAATGAGTTTTGCTCTAAGAAGGATTTTTTTAGATTCCCCCCCCCCCCCCTTCTCAAAAATGCAAAAATGTTTGATGCAACACAGTTAGAATGTTGATTTCATGCCTACATGCATCAAACTTTCAGATTTTCATATTCAAATACAAACGAATCGACGAACCGAGAAAGCTTTATTTTCTTTTTAAATATGTGAAACACGCACTGAATTGTAGCTTGATTGTTACGTGGTGATCACTTCTCGCACCATCACCTCTCAAAAGACTGTTTAAAATATCAGTTTTGATTTTTACAGAAAAATTCCAGTGCTGTTTGATTTTAGAGGACTGGTTAAAAATACGTGAAATTTTATATGCGAACAGATGATGATGATGATGATGATTTTACGAATGTGTCAAAAGTAATATTTTGGAAGGAATTTGAGCTTTAACTAAAGTAAACAACTGTAAATGCTCTTACATTTTGCTCAATCATCAACAATTTAAAACAAATCTTTCATAAATTAATTTACATAATCTGCTTCCTTTCATAAATATTTTATTGTTTTCATTTTTGTAAAAAGGCACCTAGTTTATTTCTTCCGTTTATTTACTTTTGAGGCTTTCGTGCCTGAGACACCAGTTTATATATATACATTCGCTTCAAGAAACACATATCTTCAGTCTTCCAAATGACCGGAATGCACTGTTGTTACATTTTGCACAAGAGGGAAATTCAAAGAATTCAAACTTTAGGTGGAGGAAATTTTTATTCAGAGGATTCTTTCAGGAGAATTGCTATATGACAACCTTAAAGGTCTGCATCTGCACTACCGGAGTCCGATACACAGGACGAAATAAAGTCAAACTTTCAAACGGACTGCGCAGATAAAAAAAAAATTAAGAGGACCTCGATGTACCAAGTTTTAAAGAAAATAAATATGTATGCATAAATATGTATGCAGCATTCTTTAAAAGAAAATCTTATTTATATATTAAGAAAAATCGGATTTTTTTGCAGAAATTGAGCCGTTCTGAGTTTTTAATTTTTTAAAGGCCCCAGGTTTAGGATTTTAGTTTTTAAAACCAACCAAGATAGCTTTTTTTTTGTATTGGGGCGTATCCGACCTTAGAAATTTCGGCACATTCAGTCCTCTAGACAACCTCTACCCTCCCTGATAGCTGTTCTTATCCCCCTAGTCATTTCAACTTCTTTCCACTTTCTTTCTACTACAAGAGTGACCAACAACTACTGAGATAAGGATAAAATGAACTGCTAAGGAGTGAATTACACTTACTCTCTAGCAGTTGACTACAATTCCTGTTTTCAGAATTATCTCTTCCGAGTATATAAATTGCTTTTGTTAGGGAATAGGGGTAGTAACAATTCTAAAATTAAATTTCTTATACAAATATGGTATGTTAAAAGTAACTTACTTTATTTTATAATTTAACATTTAAAGTAAAGTGCTTGTACAAATAATTGTAACTACTATTTAAATCATTTCTTTATGGGTGGCTGAAGGCACCACTAAACCTTGTGTGGCGCCCTTCTGCTTAACCATAATTTTGAAACGTTCTAATCCCCCCCGTCACTTCCACGTCTTTTCACTTTCTTTTTACTACCAACGGTGACAAACAACTACTGAGATAAGAAGGGAAAAATTATACTTATAAGAATCGAATTACACTTACTGTCCCGCAATTCATTACAATTACTGGTTTCAGAATTTTCCCTTCTGCATGTATAAATTGTTTTTGTTGGGGAATAGAGGTAGTGATTTAAACCCTTTCTGTTGAGGGTACCTGGCAGCGCCCTTAAACCTATGGTGCCCTACTACTTGAATATATTGGAAAACTGTGCTCATCCCCTACAGTCACTTACAGTTGTTTCCACACTTTCTTTCTACTGCTAAGGGTGACCAATCTAGATGAGAAGGAAATAATTGTATTTCTAAAGATCAAATTCTAGCACCTCGGGGTAAGCAGAGTTGGGCGCTGTAGGACCTGATCCTTCATGGATTGTACAGCCACAGGTTTAGATTTTTTGAAGGATCAAATTACATTTACTGTCCAGCAGTTGATATTCTTCTGCATATATATAAATTGTTTTTATTAGGAAATAGATGTAGTAATCTAAATCCCTTTTTTGTGGGTGCCTGACGCACCCTTAAACCTTCTGTGGCACCCTACTAAATTAAACTAATCTCTGTGGCTATACAATCCATGAAGGATCTGGCCCGGCGCTGCCCATCACTGTTTTCTTGACCCTGAGGCCCCGAGGTGCTATGCAGTATATGTCCAGGTCAGGTGGTCAGCCAAACGGGGGACCCTTGGTGTTTAATTTCCAAGAAAGCTTGGTACTCATTTCATCGACCCCGAAGGGATGAAAGACTGAGTGAACCCTGTCCAGTCGGGAGTCGAACTCTCGACCTGCAGGGCGGCTGACAGATGCTCTGGCACTATGCTACTGGGCTTCGTAGCGCCCTACTATTGAACATGTTTGTGAACTTTTCTAATCCCTCCAGGTACTTCTTTCCACTTTCTTTCTTCTGCCAAGGGTGACCAACAACTACCGAGATAAGAAGGAAATAATTGTACTTCTATCTTGCAATTGATTACAATTCCTGCTTTCAATTTTTTTCATTCCGGATATAAAAATTTTCTTAGGGATAGGGGGGGGGGGGGGGGATAGTGGAAGTAACAGGTCTAAAATTGAATGCCTTATACAAGTTTTGTATGTAAAAAGTAACTCACTTTGTAACTTTAAATTTAAAATAAAATTATTTTATAATTACTTTTTACTACTGATAAACCCTTTTTTACGGACGCCTGACGGCGCCCATAAACCTTCTGTGGCGCCCTATTACTTCAACATATTGGGGGGGAGGCTCCCCCCCTAAAGCTACGTCCCTGTTGATAACAAATCTGTTAGAGCACGATTTTTTTCAAAAGAACAGGACATAGAATGAGTTTTCTAGGACAATGTAAATTCAGTAAGCGAGGAGCAGATGGCTTCGTGGATTTTGTCAAGGTTGTATTTGATAATTTGTGCACTGAGAATATAGCCAAAAAATAAGTTGACAGGCTTAACTATGAGTGGGTAAAGGAAAATACTGGCAAAAACAGCGGTCTCTGTGCTCTTATGAAACGGTTACTTGGGTAAAGACTAACTTTGCGTTTGATGCTTTGCTCAGGTATGACTTAACTGTGTCGGAGTCGGAATCATCAAGCAACATTTTATCGAGTTTCTGCTCTACGCGTTAAAGTGCTTGAAGAATAATCTGGAACAGACAATCAAAGTACCTTCTGTTTCTCTGCATATTTTGAAGTACAGTTCGTGAAGCACTTAAAAAACTTGTCAAAAGCAGTACGGCGTGATTTTTCTCTCATGCAAAAACACTGAGAAAACATTGTGAACCATCAAACCTACTCCTCAAAAACTAAACAAACTTCTGCTCGCGGGGTTATTCGATTGTAAATAGATTTTTAAAAAGTGAAAACATCTGGCTTGCCTAATGCTAGATGTTCCGATACACTTTGAAAACCTTGAGACAGACAGTCAAGGGTCTTTCATTACACTGCCTGATAAAGAATTTGTCAAAGAAAAACTTTTACAAATTCTTTGACGCTTACCAAAAATGGTTAAGTCCTGAGGGATACGAAGAACAGTTGATGGAAATAAATGAAGGCACTCGGGAATCTGAAAGTGATTAGAAAATTGAAGAAAATCCTCAGAGATTTAAAAAAACTTGTTAGTTTCAACCAAGAGATGCTGGTCTGCAGTGACAAAAGAAACTATACTGAGTTGTAAAGAATTTGTTCCTCAAAGATTGGAAGAGGATAAAGTGAGCATTTCCTACAGGATAGATGCTTTGTTAAATGCACGAAGACCAACAGAGGTTGCTATTGCAATTGAGACGTCCATTCATAAGTATTATCATTAAAGAGACCGATGAGTTTTTACCGCGACCTTTTGACGAAATTCTCGTTTTTTCAGCGATCCTTTGACGAAATTTGCGTTTTTTGTGCGATCCTTTGACGAAATTCGTTTTTTCCCGCAATCCTTTAACGAAATTCGCGCTTTTCCCGCGGCTTTTTGGAGAAATTTGCGTTTTTTCGCGACTATTTGGCGAAATTCGCGTTTTTTCCCCGCGATTCTTTGGCGAAATTTGCATTTTTTCCCGATTTTTGACAGAATTCCCGCTTTTTCCTGCTATGCTTTTACGAAATTTGCATTTTTTCTGCGATTTGACGAAATTCGTTTTTTTGCGATCCTTTGGCGAAATATACGTTTTTTGCGATCTTTTGACGAAATTCTCGCTTTTCCGAGGGTCTTTGACGAAATTCGTGTTGTTTTTTGCGATCCTTTGACAAAATTCGGCCTTTTTCCGCTATGCTTTTACGAAATTTGTTTTTTTTCTTGCATTCCTTTCACGAAATTTGCGTTTTTTTCTGCAATTCTTTGACGAAATTGTCTTTTTTTACGATTCTTTGTAGAAATTCGCGTTTTTTCCGCGGTCCTTTGGCGAAATTCACGTTTTTTTTCGCAATGCTTTGACAAAATTGGTGATTTTTTCTGCAAACAATTGACGATTTTTTTTTCGACGACCATTTGTTGAAATTCACAATATTTTTCAGTGATATTTTTTATGTCTGAATTTTCGGACTTGTGTCCGATTTTTTTTTAATTTTCGGAACAGAATCACCCCTGCCAGACAATAAATAAATCGTACATAAAATTGGGGAATATTTTTAATTTTTTGATATTTAAAAAAATAAGTTACAAGAACAAAAATTACTTTTTTCTTCCTAAAAATCTCGGAAAACTTTCCGCGCACGGCGTGCGTCTATATTATACAACTCTGGACAGTCCTTTGTATTAAAATTTTAAACCATTGTAACTGTTATTGTAGCATTTTGGAAATATTTTATTGATACAGCTTGATTTTTTAAAGCATAATTGTAAAATCTGATTCCTTGTTTAGTTTCAGTGTTTGCAAAATACTTGTAAAAGTCAAAATATGTTTAACCACTACAATTATTATTCATTTTACATTTGGGAAACATGTTATAAAATTTAACATAGTAATTTTATATTATTTTTAAATTTGATTATTTTCATCCATCAAGAGGGAAGTATGTTTTCTTGATTAGTTCAACATTTGGGTCTAAAACCATAGTTAAGGTACTACTTCACGAACTATTTAACGATGCAAGTGAAATTTATTTTTGAATTTCAGAATTTATTCTAGGCTCCAATTATCTATTAGCCAGATACGTTATGGTTATGAACAAAAGCAAAGTGCACAAGCTAATAAAAGGTAAACAATATTTTTACGTGAATTTAAATGATAATTTTCTTATATAAAGTTTTAATTAGGCATACGAATTTGGTAGGTTAGATGTTGTGTTTGGTCCTTTACTAACATAACAATTAAAAATTTGTATGAAATGAGAATGTAGCCTCTTTAATTGTACCTAACTATAAATAAGGCGGTTGAGATGTTTCAATGACGATTTTGTAGTTTACTAACCAGCAACAGGAGAAGTACAATTAAGATATAAAAGTTTGTCAGCCAATCGATATTCTTAGTATTTGGTTTCCTGTTATCAGGGGTAGGGGTTGATTTATGAACATTTATTTGGAACAACAGACTAAACCATTTGTCGCCCAGTGAAAATTCCTTAAAATATGCTCTGGGGGGGGGGGGGGCATTTTTGAGATCTGGTGAGGAAATTACACTTTTGTTCATAAAAAAGCATAAAATCTCAAACCTTCGGGAGGGTAACTCAAGGTTCTGGGGGTAATGTACCCCCCGCCGGCCAACCCTGAATTCAACACTGCGTTTTAGTGTAAGATTTTTAAATTTAAATTATGTTTTCATTGCCATTAAACCATTTTTTCTACATAAATATAAAGTATTTTAAACAGTTTCTTAGTTGGCTATTCTCCAAGGTTCTTAACAATTCTATTGTACCCTGCTTTCTAATTTTTATTATTTTTTATTGAAATTATTAACAGTATTTTCTACCGGTGTCAGTTTTATTTAATTCTTTTAAAATTTCTCTTTTCTTTTGACATAACTGCTTGTTAATCGGATGTGTATAAGTCTTTATTTCGAAATTTCTCTTACATTTTAAATATGAATATTTTGAAATTGTTCATTTTTCGCGTCAGAAAACCAGGGCTTGAATTGTACCGGAGCAAATCGGAACAATATTCCGATTCGTTAAATTATGCCAAATATTGCTCTGGTTTGTAAATAATTATGGTAAATTATCGTTCATATTTTTTGAATTACTAAAATACATTATTGTTACAGTTTTATACATGCATCTTTTATTGTGCTGTCTGTAACTTTTTTTTGATTATTTTGAATTTTGAATGCATTTTTAAAAATATTTTTTGTATTGTTAGACATAAATTTGCCGAAAGTTAAAAAAAAAAAAAAAAAAAAAAAAAAAGGTTAGACTTTTAAAAATAGCTTTCCTATTCGTAATTTTTCCTTTTCGAGCCTTGACGAAAGCAATTTTACTAAAACTTGATTTGTGAGTTTTTTTAATGAATTGGAGCTAAATAACTAAAATGCATTGAATAGTCACATCAATCCCCCTCCCCTCCAAAAACAAAACAAAAAAAAAGAGTTATAAAATAGTTTTGTGTGATAATTAAAACTTTGGACACCTTAACACCAACATAGTCTAAATCTGACATTAATAACATAACAATGAGATTAAGGTGTCGAAAGTTTCAATTATCACACAAAACTATTTTATAATTATTAAAATGATATGTTGGTTTCTTTATTTATTTGTTTTATTATTAAAGATGATTCGTTTTGTATTATTTTTTACATGTGCAAAATTGTTCAACTGCATTTTTATGCGTTATCATTTTCTATGATAACAATCTTTCATAAAAAATAAAATTTAAGTGCCGACACTAGTCACTCGGAGAAACACTCCAGCTAATGTGAATCATATGGACAGTTCTTTACAGATTTCAGGCACACATTTTAATATTTTTTTCATGGGATGCATCTGTTTGATATCTATTGTTGGGCAATTGTACTTATGCAGTGTTGAATTCAGATAATTTTCTCCGGGGGGGGGGGGGGGGGGATTTCACTTTTTGACCATTGAAAATACAAAATCTCAAATCTTTCGAGGGGGACAATTCATTAATTCGGGGGGAACGTATCCCCCCGGGACACCCCTTGTATTCACCAAGGCTTTCAATTTTGACACCGGTTCTGAAAATGAAACTGTCCTCACATAAAAGAAAACTCTAATAAAATTTTAAAAAGTACAACAGCACAACAATATAGAGTAGATGGAGGTAAAGATACGCACTGGCTGATTTAATATGAAGCAATATTTCTACAATCCTGACCGCTAGGTTGCTGGTGTGTTGGTGTTGTTTATGGCGGCCAATTATCAACACGAGGGATACCGGCCCAAAGGGGGGGGGGGTGCCCTCCGTGGGAGTCTTTTTAAGGGAACCTAACCCGTATTTACACAAGGAAATCAAAGGTTCGAAGAAAACCACGGAAAACTCCGAAAAATTAGGCCGATGGGCGTGATTTGGATCCAACCCAGCACCTCTCGGCTACCAGCTTTGAGAGCAGAACCTCTCGGCCACCGGTGGGGCCGCTAGTTGCAGTTTGGCTTGAAGTGTAGTAGTCGTGTGTTCAAACCTTGTGAAAAAAAGTAGCACTCCATGCCAAAAAAAAGAGACAAGTTTAAATTTTCGAATTTTCGTGTAGTATTTTTTAAATTTCACTTTATTGTTTAGCTGACAATACCTCGAATTTTTTTCAAAACCAAAAATTCAGTGGAGAACAAAAGTTCTTTAACTTCTAAATGCCGTGTGGTTAACCTCGATCGCATTTGTTTAAACTTCTAGGTAGTCGATTAAGCAAAATACTACAGAATGGGGTAAAAGTATGCATCCGTTTTGGGGCAAAGATACCCACAAGTTTAACCCCTTAACAGTGTGGCCCGAACTGGATTCGGGCAAGAACACTTTGCTTGCTTCATTATTAAAAGCATTTTGATACCACTAATTTGTAACTGTAAATTTATCTTTATGGATTGTCAGATATTTTTCGATTAAGTAAGGTAAATATTTTAGTATGGAAAAAGTGGTGTCCAGCCCCATTTTTAATTTATGTTGTAAGAAAACAAATATCACAGTTAAGGGGTTAAGATGCGGGGCTTTGCCCCATCGTTTTAGCTAAGATGAATGCTTTCCACAATCACATTGTTTGAAAGCTTTATATTTTTTCTAAGATAGCATTGTATAAAATATCATATCTACTTAACTAACATAAGGTAGTTAACAACCTTTTTCTTTTTCTAGTTAAGTTTTGTAGGATTCCGTACTTAAAAAGTGAAAACGAAACCATTATAAGATCACTTTTGTGTCTGTCACAGCCATTTTACTCGTAAGCTATGGAACGTGGAAAGTTCAAATTGGGGCAAGTAATAAAGACTATTGACCCACATATTTGCAGATTATTAAACATTCACAAATATATTCAGGAAAAATGTAAAGAGGCTAATTCAGTTACTTGAAAAAAAAAATCTTTTCTTTGTTTATGAGTAGAACATCATGTGTAAGCTTTCGTAACGCTGAACATAAAAATACATTTAATTTTAAGTATTATATTTTCAGAGATATCGTCGAAAATGTAGTGCAAAAAAGCCCCCCCCCCCCCCATCCCCATCTATTTCCGAATCTACTGAAACTAAAATTATGAAGAAATTAGAGGTAGTAGATGTTAATTTAAGCCTTGTAGGAAAACTATAGCGAATACCCTAGGTCACATACTTTTAGAAAAAGGCGCATTTTTCCATTACACACAAATTTCGATTTTCAGGCATTCAACAAAGGTGTTGCGGAGCGCAGGAGGTACCTATCGTAGCAGAAGTATAAAAACATTGTTGATAGAGATTTTCGAGAAAATCCGTCGGTAATTAGCCTAGATATTAACCCTTAAAGACACGGGCGGTTTGGACATGCATAATGACAGGGGCGGCGTACTCTATGTACCATCGGCTTTTAAAGACCAGATAACAACTTTTAATGATTCATTTTTGTAATACAATAACCAGTAGCATTATAAAAGCAATAAACGTCAAATTGTTAAAAACAGACTAATTTAATTAGAATTAATCACATAGATACTATGGGATTCGCGACTAGTTTGCATTGAGTGGATCTCCAATACGCCTCCCGTGTCTTTAACCCCTTGGGGACGAGCGGCACGTATACGTCCGCATGAAGCGCTCAGAATCCTTGTTTTTTCTCACCAGTAAAATTTTACTGTAAAATTTGCCTTATTTAATCAGCGCATTTTCTCGATTCAAGAAGACACAAATTTCTGTTTTTAAAAAACGGTGACTAAAGATTAAAAATTTCGTAAAAGGCTCTCGTCCCGAAGGGGTTAAAAGTTAACTAAAAACATATCTGGAAAAACGCGGCACGGATCAAGGCGGCGTTAAATTTTGAACAATGGTTTTGTTTTAGCTACACTATAAAAAGAAAAGATTATATACTACGCTGAATTTAGTTTTATGAAATGCCAAATGAAATTTAAGTATGAACTACTTTTATTGTCAGTACCGAATTAAGTTCATCACAAACAGATTAGGATAAGATTAAAAAAAGAGTTATACAGAATGGCAATATTTGACATTATTTAAGCTTCATATCTCTTTGAACTTTTATGGTAAACCCATTCATACTTTTCCAGTATATAGGGGAAATTAGGGTAATGACGCTCAGAAGGGCAATCCCGCTCAGCCAATATCTCTAAACAGAATAGAATTGAAAACGTGCGATCGGTACCGGCACCTAGCGAACTTCATCGTAAGTTCCCAATAAGGATATAATGACCGTCGGATGGAAAGTATTTTTGTGTCCTCACGTTATTAGTTTGCAGTTGTTTTATTATAAAATTCTACGACATCTAACTTGAAGGTAAGTGGACACTCTTATTTTCAAATATTAATTTACTCATTATGTCTACAAAATATATACATTTAGCTGTACTTTAATGCTTTTATTTATTTTTGTAGTGCGTTGTTATGCCAATTATAATGCATTAAAACCCAACATGGCGATAACGGGTAATGGCGCTCGCGTAGAATTCCAAAAGTTTTGCCAGTGGGCAACTTTTTTAAAATTCAAATTTTATTGAGAAACACCACTTTTTTTGAAATGGTAAATTTCCCCTGTTTTCGTCTTAATTAATATGTCATTAAACAAGGAGAATTTTACGATTTCAAAAAAGTGGTGAAAATAAAAAAACCTAAATTTTAAAAAAGTAGCCCACTATATGTGTAACACAATATGTGTGCTCAATATGTGTGAGGTGGTCGCAAAAAGTCTGCAGTGGTGTGAACAGTCCACAGAACTACATATGTGACTTTTGTCTTTACTTAAATGTTGTATTCAAAGTCTGAGTTCAATTACCCTACCATGTCGGGCATTACCGCTCAATCGATGGTTATTTAAATAAAACGATAAAAAAATTCCTTAAACTTTTATGCAAATTAGTTGATTGTAAACTGTTCCTTATGCTTTGGAGTTATACTTCGTTAATAAAATATTGATTTTTTTTCTCTAAATTTGACTAGCTATTCATGTTTTCCCTTAAGTGACCGCCATTCCCCTACAGCTATACCCAACCCTACATTGTATAGTTTTTAGAAAGTCTTATTATTCTTTTAGCAACGATTTTTTTAATAATACAGTTAATAATTTATATATTTATTGTACGGAACCATCTGAGCGCGAGTAATACTCACACTTGACCGTTTTTTTTTTTGTTTTTTTTTTTAAATTTAAATATAGAACATAGGTATCTACCTACCTACTTTTAAAAATCAATATTATTGTTTCATGAAATGCTTTTGCTTTAAGTCTTAACCCTTAACCCCTGTTAACGATCTCACAGACCGCTACTATATTCAGTTTTCACAGTTTAACTTGTAATTTTCAGTTTAACTATTGATGTTAGTTCAATTTTGATTCATTTGGAAACTTAGTAATATCGCTAAAGACATCTAAATAAGGGAATTTTTATTGTAATAGCCCTTTATATAAAGTTTAGCGCAGAAACAGTATCTTACGAGTCAGTCAACCCTTTTTTTTTTATTCACTCTAAGATCAAGCGTTCTCGGACATCGCTCACAGCATTTATGGAACATTTTTTGTCAGAGCAGTTAAGGTTTAACCGCTGTTTGTGGTCATACTGACCGCTGTTTTTTTTCGCGGTTTAAGTTGTAATTTTCAGTTTAACTATAGATTAGTGGGATTTACTATAGATTCTAATTTAACTATACGTATTAATTTCTTCAGGTGTTACGCTAGAGAACTAACGCTACTAACGCTTGAGACTTCTGAATAGGTGAGTTTTAATTAGAGCAGTCCTCGCTCACAACATTCGCGTTTATGCAACAATTTTTGTCACAACAGTTACCGGTTAACTGTTATTTGCGATCTTACAGACCGCTGTTTTCTTTTTTTTTTTTTCATGGTTTAACTTATAATTTTCAGTTTAACTTTTAACTGATGTGACAGAAATCATCACATAACTACTGTGAAGTGATCTGTGAGACCGCTCTATCGAAAGATGAATAAAAGGCGCGATTAACTCGTAGGATGGTGATTTTGTACTAAACTTTTTATACAGGGCTGTTATAATTAAAATTAACCTATTCAAAAGTCTCTGGTGATAGCACTAAAGTTCCAAATTAAACAATATTTTGATAGTGTTTGTAGTTAAACTGAAAGTTATAAGCTAAACTATAAAAATTGAAAAAAGCAGCGGTCTGTGAGACCGGTAACATCAGTTAAAGGTTAACTACAAAATACTAATTAAAATAATAAAACTTGTAAAAAATCACCATAAAATAAAAAATAATTAAAACAATAAAACTGTAAAAAATCACCATAAAATAAAAAATAATTAAAAGAATAAAACGTTGTAAAAAATCACCTATGGCGATTTTTTAAAAGTTTTATTCTTTTAATTATTACTTATTGCCAGTTTTTGGTGCTGTTTCGCAGTATGTGTACAGTACTAGTGACATTTACTAATGCTTTTACATAACTCATTCGTTTGAGTGGAAATTGGGCAAAAACCCGCAGTAATGAGGCATAAATACGCACTGGGTATCTTTGCCCCACCACTGCGTACTTTTACCCCAACCAATGGGACAAAGATACGCCTAACAATGTTTTTTAAAAATTGCAATTTCTCACGGAAGTATAATTTAACGGAATGTCGGTTGATGGTGGCATGTGCCTAAGGCGCATCCCACACTGAGACGACAAGCGACATGTAGCGCAAAAACCGGTCAAAACAAAGGACGAAGTTGTTTCAAACCTGTTTTAAATCAGTTTTTCCAGCGAATTCAAGCGACATGTCTTATGTGTCGCTAGTGTGTGACTTGCCTTATTTATCAATCACCAAACAGACGCCAGCTATCGCGGCAGCCGTGGCTATGGTAACCGAAAAATACCCCATTAAAAAGGAAAAGCATAGCAATACGACTACAGAATATAGTCGCCGTCCGTTCGTGATAACATCATTATTTGTAACAGAGTAGTCTTTTTCAAGCAGGATATAATACCATGTTTTTAGAGGCTGCGAAGTCTGAATGGTGGTTGCTGAGTTTAGCTCGTTATATGGTTATTATGGTTGATTAAGTTTAGACATTTCAAACGTTATTTATTTATCATTATTATTTTAATTATGCCAAGTTAAGCCAGAGGTTAACTTTATTATTGTGCAGTTTGCCAGAAGCAATTTCCACATTGTTAAGTCTGGCTTGACTGAAAGTTTGGCAAAAAGATCTATGGCTTATTGCCTGCAAAAATAGATTTATTTATTTCTACTGGAAACCTTTAATGTTTTATTACATTTCGAGAATATCACCCTTAAACAGCTACTTCACTCCAGCGGAAACGATAGCTCGCTAACAGGACATATTATTAAAAATATCTCGTTTGCATTTAAATATTTTTAAATGACTTTAAAATAAAATAAATAAATAAATAAAATAAATAAATAAAATAAAAACTTCAACAAAATTAAAATAAATAAAAAACGACAATTTCAGAAATTGACCTCAGCTATCGAATATAAAAGAAAAAGTATTTTAAAAATATAAAATACAAACACTTATTTTAAAAATATGTCCCATTGTATTAACATTAGCGTGAGGAGTTCTAATTTTGTGATGGCCTTTAGAACTAATTGTAAGTAGAATTTTTAAAACTGTAAAAATTTATTAATACATGGAAATTATTCTAAAGAGAAACATTCGCATTGCATACAATATTTCAAATGAAAATCAAATTTCAAAGTAATTGCTTAAGAGGTGCAAAGGCCAACTTAGTGAAAAAGTTTCCATGCTGGGCTCGAACCTGGGCCATCAGTATAGCGCACTGACGTTCTACCGACTAAATCACATGGAACGATACCCAGCCTGGAATTTCCAGGCTGGGTAAATGCCTCTCAAAATGCCTCACGTTTTGGTAAAATGCCTCTCAAAAAAGGTTTTTATTAAAAAAAATCAATTTTTTATTGTTTTAGGGGAAAAGTATCTAGAAATTCAGAAAGTAGACAAAATTTGCAACAAGTAAAATAGATGACATTATGACGTAGGATGAATTGGGAGGGGGTGATTTGCCTCAGAACATGCGCCGCGGTGCTGCGTATACTAAGTTGCGCAATTCCACTTAACCACTCACATCGTTTACATTCGCCCTCCCGTCTCCCCTCCGAACTTTCCCTATAAGGTTTACTTTAAGATTTTTGGGTCGCTGAATCCGAATTTTTAACTTCCCCCAAAATTCTCCCCCCGCACCCCCCCCCCCCCCCACCCAAAAAAAAATAGTTGTTTTTAAATTAATTTTTTTATTGTTTTAGGGAAAAGTATGTAGAAATTCAGAAAGAGACAAAATTTGCAACAAATAGGATGTATGACATTATCACGTAGGATAAACGGGGGGAAGAGGGCTGCCTCGGAACATTCCCCGCGCGCTGTTCTCAAAAACCAATTTTTTTTTCAAAAATCAATTTTTTGGGGGTTGCTGGGGGAAATTTTGATGGGAAGTTACAAATTCGGATTCAGCGACCCAAAAATTATAAAGTGAGTCGAAATCCAGAACTAGCATTAATTTTTCCAGGTAAAATCCCTATTGCCTGGACTTGCATAACTTAGTGCCGCAGTGCATGTTC